>CAJQUN010000038.1:0-1468492 GCA_907163345.1 Haberlea rhodopensis | reverse complement strand
TTATATTCAATTCCCTCCTTTCCAATTTTTTTTTTACATTTTCCAAAAATTTCAATCAAATTCTCTTACACCTTAAAATAAAATATAAAAAAACTATCTAAATAATAACTATAATGGAAGCTCTAACAAATAAAGCATCACAATTAAAATTCATTCTCAATAATCCCATTTTAAATTTCAATACTCGATCACTCAAAATATTATTAATGTTTTACAAGATTATATTATCAACCAAAAATAGATTTTTAATTTATCCTCATTTTAAAAATCAAATAAAATATACCATGGTTAGTATTATTCGCACAAACCCCCAAGCACGCGCACACACATATACATAGATATACATATATATACATATATATATATATAGGTACATAACCATCTGTGTAAAAATATTAAAATTTGTTATTTTCTTAAATAATTATATATATTTTTTCAAATATAACATTTTGTTAATTTCCTAAAATAATATGTAGAAGCAACATTTTTACAATGAGTAAAACTTTACATGCAAATATAGTTTTAAAATATTTATTAAATAGCTTTTTAATTATTTTTATTTAATGTTAATAGTGTCATAAATAGAAATAAAATAACATAACTAAGATTTAGGCCCAACTAAAGTTGTTGTCATGTGATCTTGGATGTCACGGGTTTGAGTCTGTTATGCCAACTGACAAAGGAAAAGCGCTGACTGTGTCACACGCTGAAGAAATTTCAGACTCCGATGATGATGCTCCATCAGTGGTCAAGTCCCTTCAAGAGCTATCTGATAACTTTCTTTTTCTATCCCAGCGAGTAAGAGAGGTTCATCAGAGCCAGCGGACTACTTCTCTAGATTTTGATTCATTCAAGGACAAGATGATGACGAGCATCAACAATATTCAGTGTGGTCTGTTCTCTCAGCAAGCTTCGTATAAGACCAGTCTAAGAAAAGAACAGATCGAGCTGGGTTCTGAAGTCAAAACTGCAGTTGCAAAATCCCTCCTTACTCAAGATCATCGTCTGGATGCTATCTGCGCTCAGCTTACGCAGATCGTAGATTTCCTTCAGGAGATTGATGCTGACAAAAAGGGGGAAAAGAAGAAATAAATGAAGACCAGAAAGCTGGCAAGCACATACCAGTACAACAGCTTATAAAGAAGACATAGATAACTGCCTATAATGAATGACATATGTAAATGTATTCATCAGACATGTTAATAAATAGTCTTACAATCGAAATTCTTAGTCTTATTCATTTATTTTGAATAGTTCATTTATTTGAATAAAAGACTTAATCGATCTGAGTGAAACGCCTACAAGAAAAAGGACTTAATAAGAGGATTAAGAAGCTAGGTTTTGTCATCATCAAGAATGGGGAATTTGTTAGTTCCGGATTTTAAAGATGACAAAACAGACCAGACCGATATAGTCAATGTCAAAGCAGACCAGATCGATGTCAACCAGACTGATACAAACCAGAACAGACCAGATCGACGCAGATCAATGTCAACCAAATCAGAACAGACCAGACCGACGCAGATCAATGTCAACCGGATCAGACCAGATCAGATCGATCCAGATCGATGCAGAGCATATCAGAACAGACTAAGCTAGTAAGCTTCATTCTTCAGTCCGAATAATCAACGGCTATTTATTGAAGCATTTAATAGTGTATTTAATGCTGAAAAAGACCAATGGCTAAAGATTACCTTAAATGGTAAATAGACAAAGGAGAGTCTATCTGACAAGCGCCGTAAGAACAGACCAGAAGGGAAAGTGTCTAAAATAGCAGACCGCAGCTTGTTCAGATATTGACTATAGTTATAGAGTTGTACACAAAAGGAAATATTATCGTTGGCAGAGATGCTTATTTATAGGTGCAACTTAAAATGCTCGATACACAAGAATCGGACACAAGATATTCAAAACGCATTCAAAATCAATCAATTTAATCGAGCATTCAGTTGAGCAGAACGCTATCATCGAAAGATTTCATCTTATCGATCTGCTCAAAATTAGAAGCACATCTTATTGTTTTATTTGATAACTTAAGGATCATTTGTGCGTAGATTAAATCACTCTATCAATTGTATTGTGTTCTAAGATAGAAGAGTGAGCTCTTTGTAACTGTCAGACGGATTGTATCTGAACAGATTGAGAGACTAGGAGTTTAAGTCTGGTAGTGGGGTAAATCCAGCTGAATCGGGGTTGTACAACAGTATTGTATTATTCAAAGTCTTCTAGTGAATCCTTCATGTAAATGAAGAAGGGGAGACGTAGAAGCTTGTGCTTCGAACTTCCAGAAACAATTCTTGTGTCATTTACTTTCTTCATTTACCTTTCAATTTTTATTACTCACAAGTTCATCAGACTTATTCCGCACTATTATCAGTGTCTGTTGACTTGTAACTAATTGAGAAGCTACCGCAGTACTTAACAGACTGTAGTGACAAAGAAAAATCGAATTTGAGTCTAGTGTTTATTCAACCCCCTTCTAAACACTACTCCGATCCTAACACGTACCTTAAGGTCGACGACATGATTTAGATATCCTAGACAATCGGAGGTTCGTACATTATCTATACTAAATATCAATTCCATATTAATATCTCATCAATAACCATCAACAATATTCATCATTAGTCTTATAAATTCGACGTGTCTCCTATCATAATCAATTATAAGTTACCGCTCTCCGTATATTACTCAAATCATCCCATTTATCCATTATTCAATCAAGTTATCAATTGACTCAAGCAAATATAGGATACATCATTCGATGGTTCAAAACATATAACCTCATTTCATTGATAAAGACCTCTCCAAAATCATAGCCATCATATAAACCAATTAACACTTTAGGAGTGAAGTCTATTCATATCTATGTTTCAACAATATTTCAATATGCCTCCATCTCACAATTCCAACAAAATAGCAAATTTTCAATATATATATTTTTTTTTTTGCAGAAACCAGCGATCAATCGTTGTATGCTCGAAATTTTTTCCCCAAAGTTTCTGCCTACAAAGATCAATCCATGCGACCTAGTGATCGATCCCTGCGAACCAGATTCTGAAAAACCTTCAATTTTTACATGGTTTTTGTTGGGATATGCCCTAAGACAACTCATTAGATGATTGTTTATGACATACACTGTATTATGATTTTGTTAATGGCAATTCATTATTATATATTATTCGAGTATCTGTGTAATATGAATTAATATATAAGTTAATGTCCTTAGAATAATATTGTATTATTCTTAAAGATTGTCCCTAGTCAAGTAATATCATGAATAAGGATAATGATAATGCATTGAGACTAGTATGTTTTGATTGATGAATTGTTCATAGATATGAGATATCAAATCAACACATGGGTACATGTTAGAGAACGATGCACTGGACAGACCCACCATGAGAATGCTACATGGATAGTTATATGAACGTCATAAGCAATTCTCATAGTGATAATAATGTATGTAATCCTTACGACTTGAGATCACCAGAGATCCCAACATAAGGAGTCATGTATCTTGATATTGTCAAACGTTACCTGTAACAGGGTAAACTATAAAGACAATCATTGGATACACCACGAATTATGTAGAGGGATGTTGATTGATCAAGAAAGGATTTGTCCCTCCTATATAACAGGAGAAGTGTTTGGGCCCTTGATCAAGTAAGACTAAAATGCATGGCCGTGCTCGAATGGGTTGATATGAGATATCGAGCTTATTCGTTTATTCTAGTTCTACTTGGGGATCAAGAAATAAAAGATTGAATATATGAGTATGACTATTCCATGACTCGTGTTCAATCTAAACACAATGGACAAAGGGATTAAGTTACATGATTAATATTATCACAGTCCGTAGGTATGTCGAGTCAATGACATTCTTGTAATTTGGGTAGCCTTGATGTGTTGCTAGATACCGCTCATTGCTTGTGACATAAAATTAGATTTTATGTCGCTGCCAACATTGCAAGATCATATCGGGTCACACAAAAGATTAAATCGATAAAGGGAGATATAATTCATTGGATGAATTAATTAATTAAGAAGAGTCTTAATTATAAGTATTAGATGTATGGATTTAATTGATATATTGGGTATGGGCCAATGAGGTTTTTAGAAAGCCTTTAATTAAATCTAATATGCATTATATAATATGATAACAAGGTTGATTAAGGGTTAATCAATTTTATCAAACCTAATAGCCTCCACAAGCTCACTCTCGGCCGCCGCACCTCAACGCCGTGAACGTCACGGCCGCCGCCGTTTATTGGTGCTTTAACGGCTATCGTTGATCGGTTTTGAACCGTGAGTTCAGTTTTGGTTTAAGAACGAGTCTAGCAACTTGTTCTTGAACTCCTTTTTCGATTTGATCGTGTGGATACCGTAGAGACGAATGTGCAAATCTTTGTCCGTAACTCGTGGTCTTGCAAAGAGGATTCTGCTACAAACACGCTACAAGGGTACGATTCTTAATCAATCTCGATATGATTAACTTTGTATAGGTCCAGTGGTAGGAATCAAGTTTTATTTTCCGCTGCGTATTGCTTGATTGATTCCTAACAGTTTTCTCCACCAAATCATCACCAAACTTGAAATATACCACAATTAAGCATCCTTGTATCCACTACAAGGATTACACACTTTAAACTCAAAGTAACACGAGTCACAAGTTTTACACTATAATACACATAACCATAAAAACTCATGCTTTTAAACCTAAAATGAACATCAAGAACAAGCTCAAATCTTCCCCAAATCTGACTAAAAACACTTCTAAAGTATAGAAGTACACTTACCCCAAGATTTCTTCAACAAAAATCCAAGTTGAATGAAATTTGAGCAACAAGAGGAGAGGGGCGATTTAGGCGTGAAGAGTAGGAGAAAAGAGTGATTGAACGAGGCTGGTCTTCTTGCACCCAAGTCTTAATTCAAGACTACCACTATCATTAATTGCACTTATGTCCCCTCACAAAGTTTTTAATTGCACAAAAATCCTCATATCACAATTAAATGCAAAAATCATCCTCAAATCAATTACACAATAATTTTCAACCATACTCGATTTATTCAAAATTCGAGTCTAAATTTCAATTTATTACAGTTAATTCCAGTATTAACATAACATAAAGATTGAGCATCACAGTGTTCTCAAATAATTATTTTACCTTCAGTTCCATAATTATTGTTCAACTCCAATAATTTTCTCTCAAATCAAATTCATAATTACCATTCATTATCACATTAACTTTATTTAATTAAGGTAATTATGTTACAGGCATCACAAAAATGTTCACAATTCAATTGCCACCGTGAGTCGCCGTGGAATCGTCGGAATTTGATCTGGAAGAGGCGAAATCGCATGACCTAGGTTTTTAGCCCTTGGGTTTGATTTTTTCGATCCATCCATGAATTGGTCTGATCCCATCACGGCAAGACCTCCTCATAAGGCAATGGAAAAGCAAAGAAACATCACGGCATAGTCCAGTCAAAACAGTATCGAAAATAGATAAAAGGATACGCAAGTGACAAATGTAATCGAAGGAACCGCCACTGCAGGCCCAAGCCAAGTAAAAATCTCAACTGAAAGCAAGTGTAAGTATCCAAGGCCAAGAGATAGCAGCAAGATGACAGTATACCTAGAAAGGCAGGTAACAATAAAGATCCATCTGCAAGCCCGAGCAATCATAAAGTCTGACAAGAGAGGCGGAAGTCGCTGGAGAAGCAGAGGACAATAAGAGCAAACACAGTCCCAAGCGATCATAAAGCCAACCCAAAAGACCTTTTAAATATGATAATTAAGTAAATACGATGCATGTGTAAATTAGCTAGTAAAAATATATATTTCAAGGTTTTTGGTCCGAAAATTTTAATAACAAATTTCCTTCATAATTTGTAAATAAACTTATAGATGTTCTTTAGGGATGGCAACGGGGCGGGTCTGAACGAGTTTGGCCAGTCAAAAGCAAGACCTGCCTGGCCTGGCTCATTGGATAAGAACGAGTCTAGCAACTTGTTCTTGAACCCCTTTTTTGATTGGATCGTGTGGATACCGTAGAGACGAAGGTGCAAATCTTTGTTCGTGACTCGTGGTCTTGCAAAGAGGATTCTGCTACAAACACGCTACAAAGGTACGATTCTTAATCAATCTCGGTATGATTAACTTTGTATAGGTCCAGTGGTAGGAATCAAGTTTTATTTTCCGCTGCGTATTGCTTGATTGATTCCTAACAGTGGTATCAGAGCCATGTTCAAAGCTCATATCGGATTTATGTGATTAATTGTTTAATCATGTTTTGAATCTTTTGCATGCTTTAAAACTGTTTAATTCATATATGATATGTATTAATCCATTTTGTGGGAATTATTGCAATATTATATGTGATATAATTGACGGATCGAACTATATGATAATTCGTGATCAAAACCGAGCCATTGGCTCACTTGACCTTCACGGCCGCCGCATGATGCTAGGGTCTCGGACCCTTGGTTCCATGAGACGGCCGCCGCACGCGAATGGGCTAGGGTTTCGAACCCTTAGCCCCATTCGCTCCAAGACGGCGCCGAGATGGCTAGGGTTTTGAACCCTAGTCACATGCGTGGTTTGGCCGTGGGTTGGGCTAAGGTTTCGAACCTTGGACCGATCCATGGCTTTGAGGCGCGCCAAGTATCCGTGGCATGCGATGCCCCGAGCGTACGATAATTTCATAAAATTTTATTTTACAGTTTTAATTGGAATTAAATTTAAAAATGTTTAGAATTTAATTCATTAATTGTTATAGCATGTTTTATGTGTTTGTTTGAGCATGGTGCATGGTTATAGCCCTATGACCTATTAGTTAGGATTTTGTGAATGTTTGTAATTTAAGACGGCCTGCGAGTCGTGTCTTCTCTATTTTTCTAAATGTTATCCCTCCCCTACGTTCCCCTCGAATGTAACTCGAGGAATTCTCTATATCATGTAATTGTTATATAGTATAGTTTATTTTGTTGATGGAGATCAATGAAGATGGGCAAAGGTGCCGGGATGAGGAGGCCATTCACAAAAGAGAGCCAAAGAGGTGCTTGGAGAAGTTACCTTAGGTTGACCTTATGGTATTTTCTCATTGGCTTGAGAAAATCATTAGTTGGGGCTATAACCATGTCACGTTTATTTTATGTTGATGTATGAGATGCATGTTTACTGTTTTATTTAATATTGATGCTTGATATACATATATGTAGATATGTATATATTCATATATGTAACTGACATATTTTCAATATTAATAAAATCATGAGATCAAAAATCCCTCTTATAATATTAAGTCAAATCAAGATGCCTTCCAATTAAAAATACTCGTCAAGACTTCGATTGAACATGTGTGGGTTTGCCAAAGCAAAGCACCGTGACAATCTTAGTAAGGCGCGAAAGGATAAAAGTGATATCCATGATTATTTTAAAAATTGGGTTCGACTTAACTAGCGTTATCCCAATAGGATTGGGAACCTAGAGGCATGGGGTTGGATAATAATTCATTAGATGAATTTGAACAAAGTGTTGTTCGTCCAACCATCCAAGAATTACATGTGATGCAATTGACAAAGTGTTGTCTACCTAAATAACCGAGTCTTGGGTGATTAGCCAAAGCTAACTCAGGATTAGGTGAAATATGGATCTTTGCCCACTAAGTTTACGAGGGTTGATATTTTAAACAAAATAGTGGGAGTGTCATTTAATATAAGACCTTATTAAATGATTAAAATCATAAACTTATTTTGCATATTTATATTGTAGATATCCATGGCGTCAAACAACGTAACTAGCACACTATCATTGCGATCAGTCCTTGAGAAGGACAAACTGAATGGGACTAATTTCCTAGACTAGTATAGGAATTTGAGGATTATCCTCAAACAAGAGAAAAATCAATATGTCCTTGAGGAACCCTTACCTGCTGAGGAACCTCCCGTAACGGCTGCTAAAACCGATAAGGATGCTTACAAGAAGCATCAGAATGACGCACTTGATGTGGGTTGCCTTATGCTTGCCACCATGAACTCTGAGCTTCAGAAGCAACATGAGGAAATGGAGGCGTTCGATATGATCGAACACTTAAAACAACTCTACCAACAACAAGCTAGACAAGAGAGGTATGACGTCTCTAGAGCATTATTTCAGTGCAGAATGGTAGAAGGAAGCCTTGTTGGAACTCATGTACTAAAGATGATTGGGTACATTGAGAATCTTGAAAAGCTGAGTTTTCCATTGGACCAAGAGTTGGCCACAGACGTGATCCTGCAATCGTTGCCTGATAGCTACAGTCAATTTATCTCGAATTACAATATGATTGAAATCAAAAAGACGCTATCGCAATTGCTTGGTATGTTGAGAACATATGAAGCAAATTCAAAGAAGTCTAAGCCTACTAATGTTCTTATTGTGAATAAGAAAAAATGAAAGACTAAAGCAAAAGAAAGACTAAAGCAAAAGGCTACAAGAAGAACAAGAAAGTCTTTGTTAAGTCTAAGTCTCATGCTTCTGCACTCAAGCCAAAGGGAGGAGTGGCTAAGGAAGGGAACTGCTTCCATTGCGGTGAGACCGGTCATTGGAAGAGGAACTGCAAATTATATCTGGAAGATCTTAAGAAGACAAAAGGAAGTGTGACTTCCGCTTCAGGTATTTTTGTTATAGAAGTCAATTTATCTACTTCTTCATCATGGGTATTAGATACTGGATGTGGTTCTCACATTTGTGTTATGTGCAGGATCTCAAAAGGAGTAGGTTGTTGGCGAAAGGCGAGGTTGATCTCCGAGTGGGAAATGGAGCAAGAGTTGCTGCATTAGCTATAGGAGATTACTCTTTAACTTTGCCTTCTGGTTTATTATTAGATTTACAAGACTGTTATTTTGTGACATCTATTACTAGAAACATTATTTCAATTTCTTGTTTGGACAAGATTGGTTTTTCATTTATTATAAAGGACAAGTGTTGCTCCATTTATTTGAATGATATGTTTTATGCTAGTGCACAATTGATTAATGGTTTTTATGTTTTAAATCTAGATATGCCTGTCTATAACATAAATACTAAAAGGATTAAGAATAATGATTCAAATCCAACTTATCTCTGGCATTGTCGCTTGGCCATATAAACGAGAATCGCATATCAAAACTTCATAAGGATGGAGTATTAGATTCATTTGATTTTGAATCATATGAAACATGCGAATCTTGTTTAATGGACAAGATGACTAAAGCTCCTTTCAAGGGACATGTTGAAAGGACAAATGATTTATTGAGTCTCATACATAGTGATGTATGTGGACCAATAAGCACACAAGCTAGAGGTGGTTTTCAATACTTCGTTACATTTACTGATGACTTCAGTAGATATGGGTATGTGTACCTAATGAAACATAAACATGAAACCTTTGAAAAGTTCAAGGATTTCAAGAATGAAGTACAAAACCAGCTTGGCAAAAGTATCAAAACCCTCCGATCAGATCGAGGAGGCGAATACCTAAGCCAAGAGTGTCATGACTATCTAAAGGAGTGTGGGATAGTCCCACAACTCACTCCTCCGTATACTCCACAATGGAATGATGTATCCGAAAGGAGGAATCGAACTTTGTTGGACATGGTTCGATCAATGATGAGTCATGCAGATCCTCCGACTTCCTTTTGGGGACATGCTTTAGAAACATCAATATTTATACTGAACCGTGTTCCATCTAAATCATTAGAAAAGACACCATATGAGATATTGACTAAGAAGCGTCCTAATATGTCTTTTATGAAGATTTGGGGTTGTGAGGCTTACGTGAGACGTCACATCTCCAACAAACTTGGACCCAAATTTGATAAGTGTTTATTTGTGGGGCATCCTCAGGAAACGAAAGGATACTATTTCTATTATCCCACCGAGAACAAAGTAGTTGTTGCTCGGACTGGTGTCTTTCTTGAAAGAGAATTTATTTCGAGAATAACCAGTGGGAGACAAATAGAACTTAGTGAAGTTCAACCACAAGAAAACATTGAACATGATATTGAGATGGAAACAGAGTAGACACTACAAGCTGTTGTGGATGAAATGCCTGCTCAAGAGACACAAGCTTAGCGTAGGTCTGTAAGAGAACACCGTGAGCCACAGAGATATGGATTTCTTGTGACTCAACAAGGTGACTTACTACTTATTGATGAGGATGAGCCGTCATCTTATCAAGAAGCTATAATGGGCACTGATTCTGAGAAATGGCAAGAAGCCATGAAATATGAGATGGAATCCATGTATGCAAACCAAGTATGGACTTTGGTTGACCCGCCTGAAGGGGTTAGACCCATAGGGTGCAAATGGATTTTCAAGAAGAAGACCGACATGGATGGTAATGTACAAACCTTTAAAAGTTGACTGGTTGCTAAAGGTTTCAAACAAATTCATGGTATTGACTATGATGAAACTTTTTCACCAGTGGTTAAATCCATTAGGATCTTGCTTGCAATAGATACATTTCATGATTATGAAATCTGGCAGATGGATGTCAAAACAGCTTTCCTTAATGGAAATTTACTTGAGGATGTGTACATGACACAACCTGAGGTTTTTGTCGATCCAAAGGATGCTGGAAAGATATGCAAGCTACAACGATCCATTATGGATTGAAGCAAGCTTCTCGGAGTTGGAATCTTCGTTTTGATGATGCAGTCAAAGAGTTTGGTTTCATAAAAAACATAGATGAACCTTGTGTCTACAAGAAGGTCAGTGGGAGCATAAATATCTTCCTAATATTGTATGTAGATGACATACTTCTAATTGGGAATGATATCCCTGGCTTACAATATGTAAAGATTTGGCTAGGGAATTGCTTTTCTATGAAAGATTTAGGTGAAGCCACCTACGTATTAGGTATCAAGATCTATAGAGATAGATCAATAAGATTGCTTGGCCTAAGTCAAAGTACATACATAGACAAAGTGCTAAAACGGTTTAGCATGCAAGAATCAAAGAAAGGATTCGTGCCTATGACACATGTGATACATCTCTCGAAGGATCAGTGTCCTTCAACACCAGATGAGAGACAACGCATGAGTAAAATTCCATATGCGTCAGCTATTGGATCTATCATGTATGCCATGATATGTACTTGTCCCGATGTCTCGTATGCTTTGAGCATGATGAGCAGATATCAGGTTGATCCAGGTGAATGTCATTGGATTGCAGTCAAGAATATCATGAAGTACTTGAGAAGAACTAAGGATACATTCTTGATTTATGGAGGTGAGGAAGAGCTCAATGTAATAGGTTACACTGATACAAGCTTCCAAACCGACAAAGATGATTTCCGATCGCAATCAGAATATGTGTTTTGCCTAAATGGAGGTGCTGTAAGCTGGAAGAGTTCAAAGCAAGAGACAGTAGCCGATTCTACAACTGAAGCTGAATCAATTGCTGCCTCAGATGCAGCAAAGGAAGCTGTTTGGATCAAGAAGTTCATTTCTGAACTTGGGGTGATGCCTAGCATACTAGATCCGATTGAACTCTATTGTGACAACAATGGAGCCATCGCATTGACTAAGGAACCTAGATCTCACCAAAGATCCAAGCACATACTTCGGCGCTTTCATTTCATTCGAGAAATCGTTGAAAGATGAGAAAAATATGCAAAGTACCAACTGATGATAATGTATCTGACCCACTGACGAAGCCACTATCACATCAGAAGCATGATCGTCATACTAGATCTCTAGGCATTAAGTATATGTCTGATTGGTCTTAGTGCAAGTGGGAGATTTGTTGGGATATGCCCTAAGACAACTTATTAGATGATTGTTTATGACATACACTGTATTATGATTTTGTTAATGGCAATTCATTATTATAAATTATTCGAGTATCTGTGTAATATGAATTAATATATAAGTTAATGTCCTTATAATAATATTGTATTGTTCTTAAAGATTGTCCCTAGTCAAGTATTATCATGAATAATGATAATGATAATGCATTGAGACTAGTATGTTTTGATTGATCAATTGTTCATAGATATGAGATATCAAATCAACACATGGGTACATGTTAGAGAACGATGTACTAGACAGACCCACCATGAGAATGCTACATGGATAGTTATATGAACGTCATAAGCAATTCTCATAGTGATAATAATGTATGTAATCCTTACGACTTGAGATCACCAGAGATCCCAACATAAGGAGTCATGTATCTTGATATTGTCAAACGTTACCTGTAACAGGGTAAACTATAAAGACAATCATTGGATACACCATGAATTATGTAAATGGATGTTGATTGATCAAGAAAGGATTTGTCCCTCCTATATAACAGGAGAAGTGTTTGGGCCCTTGATCAAGTAAGACTAAAATGCATGGCCGTGCTCGAATGGGTCGATATGAGATATCGAGCTTATTCGTTTATTCTAGTTCTACTTGGGGATCAAGAAATAAAAGATTGAATATATGAGTATGACTATTCCATGACTCGTGTTCAATCTAAACACAATGGACAAAGGGATTAAGTTACATGATTAATATTATCACAGTCTGTAGGTTATGTCGAGTCAATGACATTCTTGTAATTTGGGTAGCCTTGATGTGTTGCTAGATACCGCTCATTGCTTGTGACATAAAATTAGATTTTATGTCGCTGCCAACATTGCAAGATCATATCGGGTCACACAAAAGATTAAATCGATAAAGGGAGATATAATTCATTGGATGAATTAATTAATTAAGAAGAGTCTTAATTATAAGTATTAGATGTATGGATTTAATTGATATATTGGGTATGGGCCAATGAGGTTTTTAGAAAGCCTTTAATTAAATCGAATATGCATTATATAATATGATAACAAGGTTGATTAAGGGTTAATCAATTTTATCAAACCTAATAGCCTCCACAAGCTCACTCTCGGCCGCCTCACCTCAACGCCGTGAACGTCACGGCCGCCGCCGTTTATTGGTGGTTTAACGGCTATCGTTGATCGGTTTTGAACCGTGAGTTCAGTTTTGGTTTAAGAACGAGTCTAGCAACTTGTTCTTGAACTCCTTTTTCGATTTGATCGTGTGAATACCGTAGAGACGAAGGTGCAAATCTTTGTCCGTAACTCGTGGTCTTGCAAAGAGGATTCTGCTACAAACACGCTACAAGGGTACGATTCTTAATCAATCTCGATATGATTAACTTTGTATATCCAGTGGTATGAATCAAGTTTTATTTTCCGCTGCGTATTGCTTGATTGATTCCTAACAGTTTTCTCCACCAAAACATCACCAAACTTGAAATATACCACAATTAAGCATCCTTGTATCCACTACAAGGATTACACACTTTAAACTCAAAGTAACACGAGTCACAAGTTTTACACTATAATACACATAACCATAAAAACTCATGCTTTTAAACCTAAAATGAACATCAAGAACAAGCTCAAATCTTCCCCAAATCTGACTAAAAACACTTCTAAAGTATAGAAGTACATTTACCCCAAGATTTCTTCAACAAAAATCCAAGTTGAATGAAATTTGAGCAACAAGAGGAGAGGGGCGATTTAGGCGTGAAGAGTAGGAGAAAAGAGTGATTGAACGAGGCTGGTCTTCTTGCACCCAAGTCTTAATTCAAGACTACTACTATCATTAATTGCACTTATGTCCCCTCACAAAGTTTTTAATTGCACAAAAATCCTCATATCACAATTAAATGCAAAAATCATCCTCAAATCAATTACACAATAATTTTCAACCATACTCGATTTATTCAAAATTCGAGTCTAAATTTCAATTTATTACAGTTAATTCCAGTATTAACATAACATAAAGATTGAGCATCACAGTGTTCTCAAATAATTATTTTACCTTCAGTTCCATAATTATTGTTCAACTCCAATAATTTTCTCTCAAATCAAATTCATAATTACCATTCATTATCACATTAACTTTATTTAATTAAGGTAATTATGTTACAGGCATCACAAAAATGTTCACAATTCAATTGCCACCGTGAGTCGCCGTGGAATCGTCGGAATTTGATCTGGAAGAGGCGAAATCGCATGACCTAGGTTTTTAGCCCTTGGGTTTGATTTTTTCGATCCATCCATGAATTGGTCTGATCCCATCACGGCAAGACCTCCTCATAAGGCAATGGAAAAGCAAAGAAACATCACGGCATAGTCCAGTCAAAACAGTATCGAAAATAGATAAAAGGATACGCAAGTGACAAATGTAATCGAAGGAACCGCCACTGCAGGCCCAAGCCAAGTAAAAATCTCAACTGAAAGCAAGTGTAAGTATCCAAGGCCAAGAGATAGCAGCAAGATGACAGTATACCTAGAAAGGCAGGTAACAATAAAGATCCATCTGCAAGCCCGAGCAATCATAAAGTCTGACAAGAGAGGCGGAAGTCGCTGGAGAAGCAGAGGACAATAAGAGCAAACACAGTCCCAAGCGATCATAAAGCCAACCCAAAAGACCTTTTAAATATGATAATTAAGTAAATACGATGCATGTGTAAATTAGCTAGTAAAAATATATATTTCAAGGTTTTTGGTCCGAAAATTTTAATAACAAATTTCCTTCATAATTTGTAAATAAACTTATAGATGTTCTTTAGGGATGGCAACGGGGCGGGTCTGAACGAGTTTGGCCAGTCAAAAGCAAGACCCGCCTGGCCTGGCTCATTGGATAATCTTTTAGTTAAAAGATTTATTTGTTATAAATCAATTTTGAAATACAAAAATTGTGTTTCGTGATTGAATTTCATATTTTTCTCTAGTAAATATTTATAATAAGCCTTGTAGAATTACCTTTAAGCAACCAAATATTTATTAATTTGCTCATTACCTTCAAAATGTACAACTTCTTTAATATAAACACATGAGTTTTGATATAAAATTAAATATTGTTATGTTATAATTCAACCAAAGAAGTGAAATGTATATGTATATTCGATTTTAAATTTAAAAAAATTAATATGTATAGGGGCAGGTCCGGGGCGAGTTTGGCCAAACCTGGGATCCGGCCCACCATGCTTCAAAACCCGGTTGAACAGTGTCCAGACCCCCCGATAAAGCGTGTTTAATACGAGTCCGATTAAGACCCGGACTCGTTGTCATCCCTAATGCTATTGAGTTTTCAAAAGATTAGTGGTGAATGGTTGAGTTATGATACGTACAACCACAAGTTTCATATACAATTTTTGACGCATTTGATTTATATATTGTATATGTTATAACCCTATAACCTAATACTCAATAATTAATAATCTTTCTAAAATCATGTTTTTTTGTTACATTAGTAATTATTTTAAGACCGTCATATAAATCTATAGTCTAGTAAATATCATAAATTAATAATTCTCTAAAATTATAAACATAACTAGGGCAATTTAGTAAAATCTGAATATTGTTTATTTTTTCTCGAATTTAAATCTAATAGATTATATTTCTAACTTTCTCATTGCATTCAAAAGCTCTGACATCGTGTTCTAAAATTGCAACAAAAATTACTTCTATGAATGCTTCTTTTCGCATGATTTGTTCCAAAGTAATGAATTGTCACCAGCTTCATTACGAAAAACAATGACACTAACCACAATTTTCTACTTTTGAATATATATATAATGAAAATAACATTCATTAGTTGGAACTTTCAGTTATCTTGGTAGAAAGAATATCTCTCATCCCGGCTCAGCAAATAGTCTTTCTTTTCCACAAGGGCTCGTGATGTATTTCTACAAGATTGCAGGTACATTAGGTCCTATTTCTGGTGCACAATTTTTAATCAATTATATTATTTTTGAAAGTGTTGAAAATTGAGATGGAGATGTAGTTTTTGAGAAATAAATGAAAAAAAGAAACTCGAAACCAATTTGCTTTTATTCCCCAAAAATAAAAAATAGCCTTTTAGGAAGCTGGGTATAAAATTTTGGAAGTTTTATTTTATTGAAATGGAAACCTTATGGCCTCTAGATTTTATTTCCATATAATGCGAATGTATTCTTGAAGGATGACACATTGTCATGACATACAAGTACGATATAATCCCAAAAATCTGCATGCAGAAAATAAAATTGCGCATAAAAACAGACACCTGATGACTAATGTGTTTGTTATGTGAAACGATTGTCAAAAACTTTCATTGTCCACAAAAGTTATCTTTACTTTAAATGCAATCAAATAATCCCAATTGATTCTCTTTTTTGTCCAAATGATCCAATGAAATAAAAGTAAAAATTTCCTCCATCTATCCTGAATTCTGTGAGTGCAAATGCCCGATAAAACATGATTAAACAACTAAAATTTGATGGCAACAAAAAGTTTGGCGGATTTTTTTTTGGGGGGGGGGGGGGGCGCGCGCGTTGTGGTTTGCGACGATATAACTTATCTCAAGCTCTGTCTTGTCTTGATCATTCTTTTGAGTGTTGCCAACCAGAAATTGCATTCGTCCCAGTCACTCGTTGTGAGTTGAACCTATTGATCCATTGTTAACAGTTAGCGTGAAGCTTGCTACAAAATCAGACGTGCAAGAAGAGCAAAATAAATATATGTAATGGAGATTTGTGGATACCTGGATTTGAAGGGCAGTGCTGAAATCGCCTGTGTCCAATGCCAGACAGAGATGCACAAGCTTTTCAGCTGCGTTTTTAGATATATCTCCACTGTTGAGCTTTGCAAACAAGGCACCCAACTTCTTTGAGTTGTCCTCTATTTCCCGTTTCTTAGCTGGATTTGCTCGCGATCCTCCCAATGCTTCAGCAGTCTCGTTAAACAGTCTAGTTAAAGTTGAGATAACATGTTTCTGTTGTGCTGTAACAGGTATAAAAAATGAAGGTGGGTGGATCAACTCAAGTTATTCTAGTGAAAATAAGTTGCTCTGAATTAATAAATTTCAGAACCACTGGCCAGTGACACTACCGTGTCTTAAAAGTAACTAAGCAAAATAGTAGTCCACCAATTGAGAACTGAAACACCCATATTTACCACCACTCCCAACAGTCAACCAAATGAACAAAGTAATTCAGAGAATAGCGTAATCATCTTGCCAATCAATCTTTCATCAGTATATTCTTAATCTTTTTTGTCAGAAAATGGTTAATTGTTAATTAAAACAGCTGCTTACTGTAACTCACTGATTAACAGTTCACGCAAACAGAGAATATTGAAGAGAAAAATTTACCAGGCACATTCGAAGTATCAACTGTCTGCACAGTTGGTGGAGCCGCAGGAGTGACCGGTGGCTGCAGTGAAGCAGGCTGAGTAGGACTAGGAGGTTGCATCCCAGGTCTTCGAGCCACTGAATTATTCACAGGGATGAATCCTCCAGATGGTGGAGTAGGGGCCATGACCTGGGGCATATGTTGCCCTGGCATTGGTCCAACTTGAGATATGTTAGCACCATACGAAGCAACACCCGGAGGACCAGCTTGAAAACTAGGGTTAGCAGCTCCCTAAGTAAAATATGCAAGGAAAATTAAGAGTGATGGTTGAATTTAAAGAAGCAGAAAAAGGCAGCAGTGTAGTAGCATACTGGATACAACTGGGAACCCAATGATGCTGGCTGCTGATATTGCGTTGCATTCTTTAATAAAGGCGGGTTTGTAGGAACAAATGTTGCGGTGGGATGAGTATTAACAGGAGGTGGAGGAAAGTTTCCCTGCAAGTTGGTAAAAAATATATGTACACGTATCAGAATCTCGTGTTGCCACACTATCCCAAACCAGCATCTCAATGCAATTTCAAACAGCAAAAAACCGAATGAAATAAACTATTACCATCTGAGAAGGAGTTGCTTCAGAAGGAACAAAAATGTTTGGCCGTGGTATATTAGGCTGTGGCATCGGCTGATACGTGGGAGGAGCAGTGTATCCCCTCCCAAATGAAACAGCAGGTTGATGCTGATAATTTTCGCTATACGTACTGCTTGGAATAGTTGGCTGGATCTGGGATTGCGCTGTATCCTGAGGGAGATAAAAATAAAAATAAATTTAAAGACTAAAAAATTATCCAAAGAAACATTTCAGATAAGTGAAACAGGAAAAATACCGGATAATAAAGTTGAGAGGCATCAACACCACCATAACTTGATTGATCAGCACCAAAAGTTGGTCCGGTTTGTAATTGTGTATTCTCATAAGTCGGAGTCTTTTCACTTTCTTTTTCTGCAAAATCATTTCCAATTATCCAAATTCAAAGATAGAGCTTAACCCATAAACTTCATAGAAAATCATTGTAACAGGTATATTCACAAGACTGGTCTTATTGATAGTTCCAAATGCAAAGAAACACCAACAGAATAGGTCATCTGTAAAAAGAATGATCGAAAAAAAAAAGAGAAACCTAACAAAGAATATACATATGGTATTTTTAGCTGTGTAAGTTAATTAGGAGTCTAGGCATGGCTACATGATGATAGCAAAACTAAGAAACAGTCAAAAAAATATAGTTTCTGTTCTTTCTATGTTACAAGTGGGGCACTCCACAGTCCATATCTACTTCGAGAGAGGAATTGTGTGACTGTCAAAACAATCCCCAGTATGTGACATAAAAATGTGTCCTTCAGGAAGCAGACACCTGGTTGGATTAACAAGTCAAACAGACATATCTTGTACGTAATTTTCTTCCTCACGACATAGGGCGATGGAATATACACTCAAGTTATTTAACTTTTACAAGAAAAATTAGATATATATGCTTTCAAAATAGCTTGATCATGCGGGATTTATAGCTTGCATATACGCAAAATTCTTAAATCATATTCAAGCTCGCTTATGATGCTGAATTCCATCCATGTATACTTTACTAACAATGCAGGTTTTCAACAAGTTCTAACTTCTCTCTGAAATGGCGAAAGAGCTATGAAAGCATATCCTAATTTTTTCAACATTTTTTTTGGAGGTGGAGAGGCGAGGATGGTACACATCAACAACCAAACTAAATCAAGTTAGACTCAAAAAATAATAGATATAGCAAAAGACATGGGGTAGAGGCTTACCCGGCTCGGTTGAAAGAGCAATACGATCACGTAGGATCACAAGTTCAGTAGATAGTTCTTCAGTCCCCAGAAGTTTTAAATATTCCATTGCTGTACTTAAAAGCCCCTGACTTGCTAATATTTCAGCATAATTCTCAACTAGCTTACATAATGAAACACTAAATCGCTTATGCCCAGTAGCCAAAGCGAAGACAATAGTCTTCTCCATTAAATCCTTAAAAAATAGATATATTACGTGAAAGTCAATATACATCTTAAAAATTAGCCATAGAATAACATTTAATGAATGCACCAACCTGAAGACGGTCTACATAAGGTCTTCCATCACGCTGTGTCAAACTCTTTGACCACATTTCAACTGCCTTGTCAATATTTCCAGCACAGATATAGCAAAGTGTTGCAGCAGCTGTATCACCAGCAGTCACGAGTCTCGCGGCAAGAATGTCACATAAAGTAGTCCACTCATCTGTTTGTGCAAACTGGACGGGCACGAATACCAGACAATGCTATTAGATAAATTATAAGTAGATTACGAAGTATTATCAAAGTATCCATGAGGTTATCAAATCACATCTCGGAGGTTAATCCACTCTATTTATGACCCAATAAGATAAATGCAAGCACACCACATATCACCTTCAAACGTCAAATTTTGGTCTTCTCAAATATCAGTATGTAATGACTTTGGAAATTATTGGCAGAGAAAGACAGTGCATGACATCACAAGACAAAAATATTTAATCGACTCCACATTCCCTCTTCCTATAAGTCATTTATCACTCCCATTTAACACTGCCTTGGTTCCTGAAATATCTGTCGGACTGGGACAAGCGTCAAAGGCACCGTCGAAAGATCACACCCAATATCTTTGATCTTTTTTTTTTGCTGTCACAACCCACTGTTCAAGATTTTGCAAAATTATTCTTGAAGCATAATTTGTGTCATAGCATGAATAGACATGCACATGCACATGCACATGCACAAACACACACTAAAAATCATCTAATAATATCTATATGGATACAGATATGTTTACCTACATCTCAACCTACAGGCCGCACACTTTACTTCATTACAAGCAATTGATAGTATGTAGTGAGAATAATGTGATTTAAAAGGTAAGATTTCAAGAACATCAGGTATTGAGTCATTGATGCACGTAACATGGTACACAATATAGCCAATAAGTAAAACATATTGAGTTCTTCGAAACAAAATCAAGAATGACCAATCTTGGCCGTGATCATATTTCAAAGCATCATATACACCACTTGATTTTCCCAAGATAATACACTTACAGTACAAAAGAGAGCAAGAGTTTCCTTCCATGATTTTAGGGGCCTGATGTTTGCTATGCTCGTTAGGTCATTGTTTACCATGGCAGACACAACCTAAGATACAAAAAAAATAGAAAACATAAAACGACAATCAGCAACAGGAAATGAACTCATTATCTGATCGATCAAACTATGATATTTTACCACCTTCAGATATGGAGAATGACTCGTCTTTAGGAACTGATCCCGTGTCCGCTCCCACAAAGCACCACCACCAAGATGAGCAATGACCAAAGCATCTGCTAACCTATTTGCAGAAATGCATTGTGCAACTGCTCCCTTGTAGTCCCCAACAACCAAAGCACTTTGGACGGCATCATCAAAAGATGGATCAAAACTCTCGTTTTGTTTGCCCATTTCTTGTTCTGGTTCCTTTACTGTGTCTTCAAGGATAAATTCTTTCTTAGAAATCGAGGAAGGAGTATCTGTTTTAGGACTAGTAAGATTGTTAAAGAAATCTTCCTCATTTTCAGTCGCAGCTAACAAAGACTCTTTGTTCCCCAAAAGTCCTCCTTGATCTGTCATACCCACGCCAAGGCGAAGGGCATCCACTTGCTCAGAAACATCATTCTGTACAGCATCACTTGCTTCAGAGGAACGACTGAAACCAAGATGAGAAAGTAGCTTCGACCTTGCTGTCCCGTCCTCAGTGAACATAACCTTCATGAAGTCCCATATTTCCCGATCCTCCTCAGATCTGAGCAGGAATAATAGGATAAAGTCAAGTTGGAGGCAATTTGATACATCAGAATTCAATAAATTAAAGCAACAAGCCCGAAACCTAAGAAACATACTCAGATTCTTGAGATTTTCTTTCACAAAAAAGTTCAAGCGCTGATCTGTCCCCATTTTTTATTGCAGCTTCAAATTCAGAAGATCGACTCACCAAACCATGTTCTGTAACTAAGTTGGATAAATAAACCTGAAAAGGAGAAATGATGTCTTGGTGTCAGTAAAAATCCCATCAGAGCAACAAGTTCAAACAAAACCAAGGAAAACCAAAGATTTAGAACTCCCTCAGCAGACCTCTGAAGATCGAGCTGAAGTTTCCAGAGAGTGGAACGAAACAAGCTTGCCGCCAAAACCAAAAGACACTCCGGCCTTACTCTTGTACCACTTTGGAGCCCTCATAGGTGCTGGATAAACATGAAATGTATGAGAATTGCCAAAATCTAAGGTAACATAACCAGAAGAGTCGGAAGGAATAATACAGAAACAACAATAAATATCAGAATACGTGACAATGGTTTACAAGTGATTGATCAATTAATGCAGAAATATAAGGAACCAATATTTTCTGCCAGGACTCTCTAAATAGTAAGAAGACAAAAATGCAAGCAAACACAGAACCCTCAGCTTGGTCAAGTCCCTGGCGCTGGTTGTTACATTAATCTTGCTTTTTCTCTCACATTATTTAATTGCTCTCATAGACTATTCCATTGCCCCTTCAAACTAACATCAATGACACACAAAGTCTCAGTCAGTCCTGAAAAATCACAAGTCACCGTAATCATCAGACAAGTGTCATGAGCCTCAAGCAACCAAATCCAACAGCGCCAAATAAAATCAGGAATAAAATTCCACTCATGGAAATTCAATTCCATTGTGCAAATTGTCAAAGGAAAATGTGACCAATGACATTCTTTATCTCACTTAATAAAATGTACACACTTGGATATCTTCAGTCAAATATTGGCAAACAAAGAATCAAATTCAAAAGGATATCGAGTAATTTTACACTGTTCAGACTGCACATGGAAGTGAAGCCACATATAATCTTATCACTGGAACCAAAAAGAATCTCCTGCAATGATTCTCAGGACAGAAAATGGAAAGAGAAGTGCAACGACGAGACTAATGCAGTTAATAATCACTAATAGCTTTTTTCCAGAACAGTAATTAATCCCAAATTTTCCATGTGGATGGGTCAGAAAACAAAATCTTGTTCCTATCTAAGAGGTATGGTACCTGCAACAAAGTCACTCTCTCCAGCACCATATCGACCACAACCCTGCAGTTCAGAAAAGAAATCAAAGTCACTAGCAGAAAGAGAGATCCAGAAATGTCGGAAGATAATTAAGACAGACCCAAAAGACAAAAAAGTGGTTCAAAGAACATTATACAAATTCAACCAGGTACATATTCAGAGTGCGACTCTTATGAAAGATCTACTCTATTTAGATGCCAGCAGTTAACAAGACTATAAAGATTCCTCTATCTCCATTTGATTCTTGTAACACATAATGAAACAACAATCAGTTCTAAGCAATGCTGTTCATAATGCCATAAAATTACCTGATATCCACATCTACATTGCTAAATGATAGTGCAAAAAATATAGAACTGTACCACAAAAATTTGGAGGAACAACTAAAGACCCTTATTCGCTTTGTTGTCGCTTACTGCTTTAAATAACAACAATCTCCATGAAAATCAAAGTATCAAACAAAGCACTGAAATAAATTATATAGAGCATGAAACCACCTCTATATTATAAATACCAATTTTCCCATCAAATGAAGATGCTGATACAATTCCCGGAATCTTAGAATACCAGTGCACATCGAAATTCCAGTTGGTTCCAGCAGGTAATTCAGCCACAATCTACAAATATTAATCAAACCAGACATGGATGTGATAAAACTCAGAAAGTGAAGAAAAAAGGACAGAGGGAAATTTTCATACATAGAGAAAATTACGAGTAAAATTGAACCAATAAAGATATTCACCTCTCCAGAAACAGTGTCCCAGCAAATAGTACGGTTATCTTTGGCACACGTAAGCAAATATGAGCTGTCAATGGGGCACCATGACATTGCAATCACACCTGATGGAAGTGATAAAATTTAACAGATTATATAATCGATTGTGGGACACATGCATGACCAATGCAAAAATGAAGAATTGAGTAGCGGTATAACATAAAATTAACGAAGAAAATATCCAAAGGGAAGACAAAACAAACCATGCAAATCTAATCACGGCACAATCCACTTCAGAGAACGGAAGATAAGATAATTACAACATTGATGACTATGTTAAATACGAGAAGTGAACCATGAAGAAAATATACACCTTTGTTATGCCCGACAAACTCTTTAACTGGAGTCATTATATTCCGCATATCCCACAACTGGTACAGACAGTGACTATTTACAATCTTAAAATTTGAACAGTTCAAGATGGAAACATTTATCACAAGAAAATAAACCAAAAGAATTACTCTAAGAGTAGGTGAACTATCTTCATCTGAAGCAACAATGAGCTGAGTAGCAACATCCGGATTCCACTGCATCACGGAGCACCTCCTTCTGACTGAATCTGAGAAACTGATAGACAGGCATAAAAAATCAGAAAGAGGGTGAATAGTATAGTGTTACGGCCACAAGTTTGCATTCTTAATCAACTCAAACAGAGAGAAAAAATCCCCTCCAGGTATTGCTATCACTGGAAATATGAAAGGAATACAAGACTATAAAAAAACCTTCAACAATGAATAGTATGTCGCCCCCCCCCCCCCCCCCCACCACCCCAACCTCATGGATAAATTCACCCACACCCCAAGACACCCTCTATAATTCCACTATAGATGAGCCTAAAATAAATTGGGTTTTGTTTAGCCATAACGAAGAGCATTAACATTTGAAATATGCAACAAAATAACTTCCAATTTGAGGGCAAAAGGATTACCTTATAACTGGTTTTTGCTTCTTCAAGTCCCAGACCACTGAATTACAGAAAATGTCATATTCCCACGTAAAGGGTAAGAAATATTTCATTGTATAAACTCATATCAAACAACATTATTTTTACCAATTGTCCCATTATACGAAGTGGAAGCCAGTATGTGCTGGACCTTGCTGTTCCAGGACAAAAAAGAGATTTCACCTTGTGTCGCAGATCCACTACCCTGTGAAACAGTTCAAAAGTCTGAGTTTTGATTATTGAATTTAAATGGAGAAAATGATAAATTGACAGAAAAAGGAGGAAAATCACACGGGAATTCCATAAAAGAGATCATCAACTAATCAGAATGCGAATAGCCCATTTATAAAATATCAAGAATCTAGCATATCGAAGATGGAGAGCGGTCTCTTAAAGAGAGAAAATAGGAGAGGCGGGTCACAAAAATACCCTAACCCTAACCTTTTCCGCCGTCAACCACCTCGGCGCAACCACCCCACCTATTTACCTACCTTTTCCGAGAGTGAGCGAGCTTACCCAAGGTATCTGAAAGGAGAAGGCATCCAGAAGCATGGCATGGGCAATATCATTGGCGCTCAGAGTTCGAAAGTTTCATCGCAGCGAATGGGGGTTCCAGAATACTTGCGAAGATTTAATGCAGACTATATTCCGTTATTTTTCACTAATTTCCCAGAGGATTGGGAATACCAGGACATGAGGAGAACCTTTCAGAAATTGGGGGATGTAAGAGAAGTATTCATTCCTCCAAAACGGGATAGGCGAGGTAAGAGGTTTGGGTTTGTATGTTTTCGGGGCTTAGCAGACGCGCAAATAACGGAAGAACTTCTGAACAACATCTGGAAAGAAACATACAAACTGAGAGTCAATCGACCGAGATTTGAACGAGACTCAAAGGTCTAGCAGCAGCCAAAACCTCAATTCCAATTCTACAAGTCGATGCACAGTTCAGTAGAAGGAAAATTATTAGCAGATGCTGTCAGGGGTAAAGAGCCACCACCAAACAAGTTCATCCGAAAAACTTTCAAGCTGAAGGAGCTAGGTTAACATTCCAGACAAGACAAAAAAAGATGAACTACAATGGGTTGATTGTTGTTTAATTGGTAAATTACATAACCAAGAGATCATGGCTTTAGCTCAACAAGACTTTAGACTTTCTGATGAATGGTCTTCTCAACACCAAACTCATTCCCACGGGCGGATCATCAGTGTTCTTATATGATAATAATGAGATTTTGACAGAATTTCTTCATGATGAGCAGACTTGGCTAAATCAGTGGTTCACCGAGATCAGAGTCTGGGAGAAGTCGATGTATAAACCCCATCAGAGAAGCCTGGATCAGTTGCTCAGGAATACCACTTCACGCCTGGAATGAAAGATTTTTCACTCTACTTGCTACTATCTTGGGTACTTTGGTGAAAATAAGCAAAGAGACGGTGAATAGAGAAAAACTTGATCGAGGAAGATTTTTAGTATCTACGACTTTGTTGGAATTCATCAAAAAAATCGTGTCCATGGACATTGATGGAACAACTTTTTCCAATCAGAATGATAGAGGAAGTGGCTGGACATAGTGAATATGGATAACAAGTTTGAAAGAACCGATAGCAAAGTTCTTAATAATTTTGGGAATGAAGACCATGAATCACACCCATCTTCAGTTTCCGACTTCTCAAATGAAGTCATTCCTGAGATGATTTGGGAAGAGGAGGAATTCAAGGAGATAAAACCAATGGTCAATCAGATAGATCAAGTTATCGAAAACGAGAATGCTGAAATTTGTGAGGATCTCGGGTTGCAATCTTTCGCAATCAAGACACACCAAAATCAGGAACCAAAGGATTTTGATCCAGGGTATTTCGAGATTCCAGAGGATGGACAAAAGAACAGGAGTTTAACAAAGGATCATATGCATTTCTCTGGTCAAGATCAGGGGTTAGAACCCAGGAAACAGATCGTCAAGTTTAAATTCTTCCCCAAGTATTATTGTTGGATAATAGATAATGATAAGATTGTTATCTATCTAATAGATTCAGATTTATATTTGTATTTTAAATCTTTTATCTTATCTTAGGTTTAGGAGTCTATTTAAGATTTATTTGTATCTCTTTATTAAATACAATTCTGAAATAAGAAAATCCTTAATTCTCCCAACTCTCTCTTCATGGTATCAGAGCCACTACCGAAAATTTTCCGCCAATAACCGACGCCATGGCCGGCGCCTCCAGCAGCGTTTCTTCATTCTCTGCTGTAAATAATAACTCCTCCGCCACTCTTCACCACACGGTTTCCGACAATAAGACCATTCCGATCACTAACCATAGGTTAAATGGTCAAAATTACCTTCAATGGTCTCAATCCGTTCGGATGTTCATTCGTGGGAAGGGGAGGGATGATCTTCTGTCTAAAACACCCGGGTGCCCAGACAAATCTGATGCTCCAACCTTTAAATCACGGACCATTGAAAACAATATGGTAATGTTCTGGCTCATCAATTCAATGACTCCCAAGATTGGCGAAAATTTCTTGTTATATTCCACGGCAAACGATGTTTGGGAGGCGGCCCGCGATACGTTTTCCAGCAAAGAAAACGTGGCTGAACTCTTTGAAATTGAGAGTAATCTTCTAGCCTTGAAACAAGGCGATTCCACCGTCACCCAATATTTCACTGGCCTTACTCGCTACTGGCAACAATTGGATCTCTTTGAGAATTATAAGTGGACGTGCCCTGACAATGAAACTCTTTACCGATCCATTGTGGAAACCAAGCGCATATTCCAATTTTTATTGGGACTCAGCAACGATCTGGATGACGTCCACGGCCGTGTTCTGGCCATAAAACCTCTGCCTCGATTGCGTGAAGTATTCTCGGCTATTCGACATGAAGAAAGCCGCCGCAAGTTGATGATGGGTCCTCAAATCAGTAGCCAAATCAGTGACGGTTCAGCCTTGGCAGCCACACGCTCATTTGTCCATCTGCCATCCACGGCTGATAGTATCCGCACACCTTCCAGCAACGGTGCACCACATTCCTCGGGTCATATGCGGAATGGACGTCCTTGGTGTGAAAAGTGTAACAAACCCAATCACACCATTGACACATGTTGGCGGATTCATGGGAAACCAGCCAATTGGAAATCAAATCGTCAGCGCAGTGCCAATCTTGTGCAAACAGAGGGTTCTTTACCGGAATACCAACCTTTTAGCAAGGAGCAGATTGATCTCCTACAACAGCTGTTAAGTAAAGCTCTACCAAATGCCAATCCTCCACCTATCGCTACTGGTACCTCTGCACATACAGGTATTACTTCCGCTGCGTTGCTCTCACAACAGGTTTTATCCAATTATTGGATTATAGACTCTGGTGCGTCAGAGCACATGACGGGTACACTACACCTATTAAGCTCCTATCGTCCGTGCACAACACCTTGCTCCGTGAGAATTGCCAATGGCTCCTGCGTACAGGTTCTAGGGTCCGGAACAGCCCACCTGACAAACAATTTGGTTTTGACCTCTGTTTTATTTGTTCCTGCTCTTGATTGTAACCTCTTATCAGTTAGTCGACTCAGTATGGATCTTAATTGTGTGACTAAATTTTTGGCCAAATCTTGTGTATTTCAGGACTTGACTTCAGGGCAGACGATTGGCAATGCTGACCACTGTGCAGGCCTCTACCTTCTCCGCGCATCAGTTGACTCTTCACCTCCGTGTGCCAGCTCCTTCAGTTCTTTGTTTTCTCGTATTTCTTCTCGTACAGACAATGAAATTTTGTTTTTACATTATCGTTTAGGGCATCCGAGTTTTATGTATCTGGCAAAACTTTTTCCTTCTTTATTCAAAAATAAATGCTTGAAAGCTTTTACTTGTGATGCTTGTCAATTCGCTAAACATACTCGTCATACATACAAGCCACTTCCTTATAAGCCTTCACACCCCTTTTCACTAATTCATAGTGATATCTGGGGTCCTTCCAAGGTTAAGAATACTACGGGTTCCCGCTGGTTCTTATTATTTGTTGATGATCATAAACGACTCTCATGGGTTTTCTTAATGAAAGAAAAATCTGAAACATTTCAGCTTTTTCAACAATTTAACAAGATGATTCAGACACAATTTTCAACCCGTATTCAGGTATTCAAGACAGACCGCGCTCGTGATTTCTTTAATTCCGCCCTTGGTCCATACCTTCATAGCCAAGGGATTGTCCACCAAAGTTCTTGTGTTGACACACCCCAACAAAATGGGATCTCAGAACGCAAGAATCGTCATTTACTAGAGGTAGCTCGATCCTTAATTTTTTCCCATAATGTACCGCAATCATTCTGGGGCGATGCGGTTCTGACCGTCGCCTACCTCATCAATCGGATGCCCTCTCGTATCCTAAAATTTGATACACCGATCCAAACACTTCTTCACTCTTACCCTTCATCTCACCTGATTCCTACTATGCCATTAAAGGTCTTTGGTTGCACGACATTTGTCCATATACACCAGATTCACCGTGGTAAACTTGACCCACGTGCAATCAAGTGCATTTTCCTTGGCTACTCACCCAATCAAAAAGGCTACAAATGCTATTCCCCTTCTCTCAAACGATACTTCCATTCTATGGACGTCACCTTTTTTGAACATGAGCCATTTTATCCCAATTGCTCGATTCAAGGGGAGCACAATCAAGACGAATCTCGCAATAAAGAATCACTCGACCAAGCCTTTCCCAGTCTAGAACCGAGTGAAAACACCACATTACCTCCGGAGCCTACTATACTCACAAATCCCTTTACCACTAAACCATTATTGGTGTACTCTAGGAGGAATCAGCAACTTGCACAAAGTCAGCCTTGCCAAGACTCCACCTTGAAGCCTGAATCATCTGAACCATCACAAGGTACTTCTGTTCCTTCTGAAAATAGTACTGATTCAGATAATAGGCCTATTGCAGTAAGAAAAGGCGTCAGATCTTGCACACAGCACCCTATATGCAAATTTGTCTCAGTTGAACATTTATCACCATCATATCGTGCCTTTGTGTCCAATTTAGATCAGGTCCAGGTACCGTCTACTATTGAAACAGCTTTACAACATCCTGATTGGAAATCTGCAGCCCTTGAAGAAATTCAGGCACTCGAGAAGAACAATACATGGCTCATTACTGAATTGCCACCAGGGAAAAGGACAGTTGGCTGCAGGTGGATTTTTTCAGTAAAACATAAAGCTGATGGAAGCATAGAGCGATATAAAGCAAGATTAGTTGCGAAAGGGTACAAACAGTCTTATGGCATTGATTATCAAGAGACATTTGCTCCAGTGGCTAGATTGAACACCATCTGAGTCCTCTTATCTGTTGCTGCTAACATGGACTGGCCATTGTATCAGCTGGATGTCAAGAATGCCTTCCTAAATGGAGATCTTAATGAAGAAATTTATATGGATATTCCCCCACGGTTCTCGGAAATCCTTCAACTGCCGATAAAGTGTGCAAACTGAAGAAATCACTTTATGGTTTAAAGCAATCTCCCAGGGCATGGTTTCATAGATTTTCCACTTTTCTAAAGGGGAATGGATACCTACAGTGTCAGTCAGATCATACCCTGTTTGTAAAACACTCCGAGGACGGAAAAATCACCATCCTCATAGTGTATGTCGATGATATAGTACTCACTGGAAATCACACTTCAGAGATGACACTTGTAAAAGCTCTGCTCTCAAGGGAATTTGAAATGAAAGATCTTGGACCCCTGAAATATTTCTTGGGAATGGAAGTCGCAAGATCATCTCTTGGAGTTTATATCTCCCAAAGAAAATACGTGTTGGATCTCCTGAAAGAAACTGGAATGTTGGGATGCAAACCTGTGGATACTCCTATGGATACAAGGGTAAAACTTGAGGAAAGGGACAATTGTCCGTTAGTTGACAAAGGACGCTATCAACGATTAGTTGGGAAACTAATCTATCTTTCACACACACGCCCAGATATCAGCTTTGTAGTCGGTGTGGTTAGTAGATTCATGAACAACCCAACCAAAGATCACATGGATGCCGTGTACCGCATATTGCGATACCTCAAAAGAAACCCAGGAAAAGGACTGCTTTTCAAGAAATCATCTATCAGGAACATCAAAGTGTACAGTGATGCCGACTGGGCTGGCTCTCACACAGATCGAAGATCTACTTCTGCCTACTGTGCATTTGTATGGGGAAATTTGGTCACTTGGAGAAGTAAAAAGCAGTCTGTAGTTGCTCGTAGCAGTGCTGAAGCTGAGTATCGTGCATTAGCCCAAGGCATATGCGAAGGAATGTGGCTGAAGAGGTTGCTAACTGAATTAAAGTTGGACAGTGCTCAACCAGTAGAAATGATGTGTGACAATCAAGCAACCATAAGCATAGCCAAGAATCCAGTGCATCATGATCGAACAAAACACATTGAGTTGGATCGACATTTCATTAGTGAGAAGATTGAGGAGAAAATCATTGACCTCAATTATATCTCCACACACAGTCAACTTGCAGACATCCTAACTAAGGCACTTCACCATCCACAGTTTGAAGACCTAAGTTCCAAGCTTGGCATGATAGACATATACGACCCAGTTTGAGGGGGAGTGTTGGATAATAGATACTGATAAGATTGTTATCTATCTAATAGATTCAGATTTATATTTGTATTTTAACTCTTTTATCTTATCTTAGGTTTAGGAGTCTATTTAAGGTTTATTTGTATCTCTTTATTAAATACAATTCTGAAATAAGAGAATCATTAATTCTCCCAACTCTCTCTTCAATTATCAAAGAAAAAAGATATTAAAGAACCTAGCCCGTGATCATAAGTTTTGCGTGGGAGAACCAAGCTATATTAACGAATACAATCGATCATTAGAAAAAGATTTCATTTTGGAAGCCACTCACTTATGGAACATATGGAACATAGGGAAACAGATTGGGATAATGGGCCAAGGTAATGACAAAGAAATAATTGATCACCTGGTACAAATGGAAAAGAGGATTTGGAAGCGATCCGGGAAAAAAAGAGAGAGCTGCATACAGAGGTAGGGCAAGGCACCGTGAATCAATGATAATTGTCAGTTACAACATCAGAGGGTTATGGAGTCGAGGAAAGAAAAGGGAGCTAAAGGCTTTAGTACAATCAGAAAAGATAGAATTTTTATGCTTACAAGAAACTAAATGGAATTTATTACCAAAAAAATTATGTAGATCCATTGGGGAGATGAAAACTTTAATTGGGTTTACAAAGGATCTACAGGGTCGGCTGAAGGATTACTGTGCATATGGAAAGAATCGGTTTTCACTATGGAAAGTTTTTGGGGGTGATAATGGAGTCGTAGGCATTGAAGGGGTATGGGGATCAGATAAGACCAAATGCCACATTATGAATGTGTACTCTCCAGGAGAGTTAACTTTGAAAAGAGAATTTGTGGGACACTATCTGTAACAGAATAGCTCTGAAAGATCAGGAGTGTTGGTGCGTATGCGGCGATTTCAACGCAATTAGAATCAGTAACGAAAGGAGAGGGAGAAAATCTAAATCCAAATACCCGTGATATGTTGGAATTCGATTCTTTCAGTAACAGAGCAGGGTTGATAGATCTGACGTTGATTGGTAGGAAATATACATGGTATCGTACAGATGGTTCTTGTGTTAGCCGTTTGGATCGTTTCTTGATTTCAGCAGCTTGGCTCCAAATTTGGCCTGATATCATGCAATGGGGGATGAGACGCTCTTTATCGGATCATTGTGCTGTTATGTTGAAAAATCACTCTATCAGTTGGGGTCTGAAGCCGTTCAGAGTAGTAGATTCGTGGTTGAAACACAGTGCATTCAAGAATTTTGTGGAATCAGTATGGCAGAGTTTTCGTTTTCAGGTTGGGGAGGCTTATACCGAAAGAAAAACTGAGATCATTGAAAGCAAGCCTAAAAGTTTGGAATAAAGAGGTTTTTGGGTTTATGTATTGAATCCATGAAGACCTCAACTGATCACTGGGACAGACTACACAGATCGTGAAACTGAAAGAACAATTAGGCTGGAAGGATACTTTGCTTTTTCAGAAAGCAAGGATTAAATGGATCAAGGAAGGAGACGTTAATTCTATTTTCTACCATACAGTGGTCAATCGGAGAAGGAAAAAAATGAAATCATGGGTCCAATGATTGAAGGTGAATGGATGGATTCAGTTCAAGGATTGAAAGCTGGTGTACGGAATTACTTCTCGAAACACTTTAGTGAGCAACCTTGGAAAAGACCTAAATTACAGGGGATTTCATTTCAACAATTGGGAGACTCAGATAATTCCTTTTTAAACGCAGATTTCTCGGTGTACGAGATTACAAAGGCAGTTTGGGATTGTAATCAAAAGATAGCATGGGTTAGATCGGATGTAATTTGCAAATCAAAATTGAACGGGGGATGGGGTGAAAAATCTGGAATATTTTAACAAAGCACTGCTGGGAGAGTGGGGATGGGATATTTGTAATAGGAAGAATACGTTGTGGTTTCTGACAGTGGAAAATAGTTTGGTATTTAGGCTATTAAATTAGGATGTAAATTAGGTTGTTAATATTCTAAATTAGGTTGTTAATATTCTTTCCATACATAGGTTGCACTTTCCTTACATAGGTTGTAATGGTATTCTATTTAATGCATTGATGAATGAAGGGAAAACCATTCAGAAATAAAGCCAATTTGTATTACATGGTATCAGAGCCAAATCCAATCTTGAGTCTTTTCTTTCTCTGATTTTCATCGCGTCGTACTGTTCGTCGGCATTATTCATCGCGACGGTACTGTTCACCGATACTGTTCATCGCGACGGCACTGTTCATCGGTACTGTTCATCGTTTTTTTTCCTGTTCATCGCGCATCGCTGTTAATCGCGTGCTTGTTTTTCCTCGCTTGATTGCTTTTATCGTGACATCCCATAAAGTAATATTGGGTTTTGTTCGATCGGCTTTATCGCATCAGTTTTAGCCTTTGTTTCTCATCAATTGCTAATATTGTGCGACGTTAATACTGAAATACTGTCAAATACTCTTTCATACCATGAGTAATTTTGAATCTTTCGGTATTAAATTCACGGGTAAAAAATATTCGGCTTGGGAATTCCAATTTCGTCTGTTCGTGACGGGAAAAGAATTATGGGGACATGTTGATGGGAGTAATTACATCCCTCTTGATACAGCGTCCCTGACCAAATGGAAGATTACAGATGCTCGCATCATGTCATGGATGTTACCATCTGTCGATCCACTCATTGTACTAAATCTTCGCCCATACAAAACCGCCAAAGCCATGTGGGACTACTTACAACAAGTCTATTGTCAAAACAATGTGGCTAGGCGATTTCAACTCGAATACGAGATTGCCAATTACACTCAGGGTAATCTCTCTATCCAGGAATATTTCACGGGCTTTCAAATTCTGTGGACAGAATTCGCTGATATCATTTAATACTAAGGTTCCGGCTGGCTCCCTTGCTGATGTTCAAGCTGTTCACGAACAAAGCAAGAGAGATCAGTTCTTGATGAAATTGCGCCCTGAATTCGAGATCGCTCGATCTACGTTAATGAACCGTGACCCATCTCCATCATTAGATGTTTGTCTCGGGGAATTACTACGTACACTTGCAAGGAATATGGGCATATTGCAAAGCATTGTACCACTAAAAAATGCAATTATTGCAAGAAGCCCGGCCATCTTCTTCCCGATTGTCCTACTCGTCCACCAAAACGCCATACCACAGGATATCAAGCTGCAGTTGGTTCTTCTTCCGCTCCCACGGCTGCGCCTTCCACTCTCACCCCTGAAACGGTGCAACAGATGATTATCTCTGCTCTGACTGCATTGGGTCTTCAAGGTAATAACTCCGCTTCCCTTGCCTCTTGGTTGATTGACTCAGGGGCCTCTAATCACATGACCAAGTCTGCTACCAATCTTCATAATGTTCGTCCATATTCGGGTCCGTTACAAATTACCGTTGCTAATGGTCATCAGTTACCGATCCATGCCACTGCTGATGGGAATTCTACTTTTCGGGATGTTTTTGTATCTCCTGCACTAAGTACTAGTCTTATTTCTGTTGGACAATTGGTTGATGACAATTATAATGTTTCTTTTTCTCGTTCTGGTTGTCTTGTGCAGGATCAGTGTCGGGGAAGATTCTCGCGAAGGGGCCTAAAGTGGGACGTTTATTTTATTTACATTTTTCAATTCCCCCAGTTATTTCTTTCGCTTGTAATACAGTTCATCATAACAATGCCTTATGGCACAAACGTTTGGGTCACCCTAATTCGCATATTTTTTCTCATATAATAAAGTCAGGTTTCTTGGGTAAAAACCATCGTTTTTCATCTCTTAATTTTCCTGACTGTATTACATGTAAGTTAGGTAAGAGTAAGTCTCTTCCTTTTCGTGATCAGGGTACCCGTGCTCAAAATTGCTTTGATCTAATACATAGCGATGTGTGGGGTATTTCGCCGGTTATTTCTCATGCCAATTACAAATAATTTGTTACCTTCATCGATGATTATAGCAAATAGACCTGGATCTATTTTTTACGGGCTAAATCCGAGGTATTTTCGATGTTCCAACAGTTTGTAGCTTTAGTGGACACACAATTCTCTAAACATATCAAAATCTTACGTTCTGATTCGGGAGGTGAATATATGTCTACTGTATTTCAATCATTTCTCCATCAAAAGGGAATAATTTCACAACATTCATGTCCATATACACCACAACAAAATGGGGTAGCCGAATGTAAAAATCGTCATCTGCTTGACGTCACTCGTATACTTGAGTCGATGGTACCTTCTCAATTTTGGGTTGAAGCCCTATCTACTGCGGTTTTTCTTATCAATCGTCTACCATCGCGTGCATTAAACTTAGCCTCTCCTTATTCCCGTCTCTATAATCGCATGCCTAGTTACCTAAATTTACATACTTTTGCTTGCGTCTGGTTTGTACACTTGCCAGGACATGAACGACACAAGTTGACGGCTCAAGCTACTCAATGCGTCTTCATGGGTTATAGAAACTCTCACAAAGGCTATATTTGTTATGACGTCTCTTCTCACAAATTTCGTATTTCACGAAATGTTGTTTTCTTTGAAAATCAATATTACTTTAGCAGCACTCTGGCTCCGTCCGTGACTCCGTCAACAGTTATGCTTCCATCATTTGATTCTCTCTCTTCTATTCCTCAACGCTTCAAACCTGGCTTCGTGTATGAAAGAAGGCGTCCTGCTGCGCCACTTCGTGAGCCCGACCCCCCACCTGATCCGCTTCAACAACTGGAATCTGATCCTGCAACATTGCTTCGTCGTTCGACTAGGCAGTCTCATGCACCTGATAGGTATGGCTTCTCTCCAACCTCATTCTATACTACCTTGTCCTCTAATCCTATTCCCAGATCTTATTCCGAAGCTGTCAAGCTTCCCTCCTGGGAAAAAGCAATGGCAGACGAATTACTGGTTCTTCAAGAAAATGATACATGGGATGTGGTATCTTGTCCGCCCAATTTTAAAGCAATTGGTTGCAAATGGGTATTTCTGTCAAGCTTCGTTCAGACGGGACCTTGGATCGCTATAAAGCCAAATTAGTTGCTCTTGGCAATCGCCAAGAATATGGAATCAATTACGAGGACACATTTGCACCTGCTGCCAAAATGACCAATGTCCGCACAATTCTTTCAATTGCCGCTTCTCGGGGTTGGCCACTGCATCAAATGGATGTTAAAAATGCATTTCTCCATGGTGATCTCAAAGAAGACGTTTACATGAAACTTCCTCCAGGGCTTTCCTCTCCTTCTTCTTCGGCAGTCTGTAAATTGAAGCGCTCTATTTATGGACTAAAACAAGCACCACGAGCCTGGTTTGATAAATTTCGCACCACACTGCTTCGTTTCTCCCTTCAGCAAAGTAAGTATGACTCCTCTTTATTTCTTTGCAAAACAACGGCAGGTGTGTCCTCCTAGTCTATGTGGACGATATTGTCATTACTGGGACAGATTCTTCTCTGATCACTCGACTACAACAACATCTTCACGCTTCTTTCCACATGAAGGATCTTGGCCCACTTACATATTTCTTGGGGTTAGAAATCTACAGTGATTCTTCTGGCATTTTCTTAAATCAGCACAAATATGCCCAGGATCTTATAACATTGGCTCGTCTTGATGAAACTTCCTCCGTCGATACTCCATTGGAAATCAATGTCAAATATAGGCGTGACGAGGGTGATCTCCTCTCTGACCCAGCTATGTATCGTCAATTGGTTGGCAGCTTGAATTATTTAACCATCACCCGGCCTGATATCTCCTTTGCAGTTCAACAAGTCAGCCAGTTCATGCAATCCCCACGACACTTACATCTTGCTGCAGTCCGTCGCATTATTCGGTATCTACGTGGCTCGCCGTCTTCTGCTTATTTTTCCCCACCGGCAATCCACTAAATCTCATTGCTTACAGTGATGCAGATTGGGCTGGCTGCCCGGACACTCGTCGCTCAGTTACAGGATGGTGCATGTTTTTGGGTTCGTCCTTAATCTCTTGGAAAAGCAAGAAACAATCAAGAGTCTCCAAATCGTCTACAGAATCTGAATATCGGGCGATGTCTGCTGCTTGCTCTGAAATTCTTTGGCTCCGTGGTCTTTTGGGCGAAATTGGGTTCCAACAAACTCAACCCACTCCACTTAATGGCGACAACACCAGTGCTATTCAAATTGCCACCAATCCGGTCTTCCATGAGCGTACTAAACATATTGAAGTGGATTGTCATTCTATTCGGGAGGCGGTTGACAACAAGACTATCACTTTACCACATGTTTCCACCGATCTTCAACTTGCAGACATCTTCACCAAGTCCATGACTCGGCAGCGTCATCAATTCTTAATTGACAAATTGTTGCTTAAAACCAGCACCAATTTGAGGGGAGATGACAGTGGAAAATAGTCTGGTATTTAGGCTATTAAATTAGGATGTAATATAGGTTGTTAATATTCTAAATTAGGTTGTTAATATTCTTTCCATACATAGGTTGCACTTTCCTTACATAGGTTGTAATTGTATTCTATTTAATGCATTGATGAATGAAGGGAAAACCATTCAGAAATAAAGTCAATTTGTATTACAGTTTCAAGTCTTGAAATCAAAATATGGTAATCAATTATTGAACCCTTTCTTAGAAGAGAGCGTCGGGGAGAGAAGATAGCATGGGTTAGATCGGATGTAATTTGCAAATCAAAATTGAACGGGGGATGGGGTGAAAAATCTGGAATATTTTAACAAAGCACTGCTGGGAGAGTGGGGATGGGATATTTGTAATAGGAAGAATACGTTGTGGTTTCAAGTCTTGAAATCAAAATATGGTAATCAATTATTGAACCCTTTCTTAGAAGAGAGCGTCGGGGAGAGATTAGCACAATCTTCATGTGGAGGGACATTTTGAGAACCACTTTGCTCGATGCTTCAGGATGGTTCGCAAACGGTTTGAGTAGAAAGATAGGGAATGGTCTTGGGACAAGGTTTCTGGAGGCATGTTTGTGTAGGAGAAATGAGTTTTGAAGTAAGATTTCCTAGACTAGCTAGCATAGCGAGAGATAAAAATATTTTAATAGGGGATATGGGTGTTTGGGTTGAAGGAACATGGTCTTGGAGATGGGACTGGAGGCGTGATCTATTCGATTGGGAAAATGATTCTTTTGTGATTTTACTAACGCTTGTTTGCAAGGTGGAGCTAACTCAAGCAGAGGAAGATAGATGGGAATGGAAGAGAGAACCTTCAAAACAATATTCGGTTCAGTCAGCGTACGGTTCTCTCCTTGAAGATGCGATTCCGGAGGGTGATTTAAAACTGGCATATGAGCTCGTTTGGAACAGCTTGGCACCTACAAAAATTTTGTCATTCGCTTGGAGAAATAGCATTCCGACTTTTCAGAACTTGAGAAGGAGAACGATCATATCGGGACCCATTTCAGATCTTTGTGTTCATTGCCAATCAGCAGAGGAGTCTACACACCACCTATTTTTTTCATGTCCACATGCTTACTCAATTTGGATATCATGTTACAGGTGGTTAGGCTTGTCAACCGCTCTCAACAACAACACGGTGGGGCATTTCTTCAACATGAAGAATTATGGGATCGGAGTAATGGAATTAAGGGATGGAGGACTATCTGGAAAGCGGTCATTTGGACAATTTGGATTCTGAGAAATAACAGAATCTTTGGCACAGATAAAGACAAGGAAGATCATCCATTGGATTTAATTTTGTTTAGGTGTTGGCTCTGGATTAAGAATAGGAGCACTATTAGGTTCTTTTATACTTTCTCGGATTGGGAAAAGGAACCGTTAACTTGTTTATTAGCACTTTAGACTATTTTGTTTTCAGTTTTGGTTTTATTCTTTTTGAGTACCACGTGCTCCTTTCCTAATATATTATATTTGCCTTATAAAAAAAAAAAAAGAATCTATCATAACCTTCCTCCCAATCAACTCAAAAGTGCAAGAAAGGCATAGCCATATAATAAGAGGGATCTAACCAAAAAAGCGAAAAGGAAGGAGTCATTTAGAGATATCAATGATACAACAGTTGATGATTACAAAATTATGAATCTTCAGTTGTAACAATCCAAATTAAATTGGCCATTTAATAGAGGGTACTCAACCTCGGCTTCTTGGTTAATTGATTGATATCTCCACCAGCACTAAATTTATACATTTTCTTGCCACATAAATTGCTAGTATTATTATCCTTATTTTATTTATGTAAGTTGGGACTTCATCCCACATTAGTATGTTTGAACAGATTTAGTTCATTCAGTATTCAATTGTAATTGTTAATGAAGTACTAAAGTCGGAAGTGTCCATCTCAATTTCTTTCTTGGAATAAATTAGAGCCTAAAAATGGTGTCTTTCTTACTGTGTTCTTCATCTAAAGTTTAAGACATTTTCCAGTTACATATCTGACTCCAACATAAAATGAGAGCATATAATATTTGATTTGAGGAATGTACATTATGTAAGGATTGATTAACAGGTTCGATTGATTAACAGGTCAACGCCCCACCCCCCCACACCCCCCCCACATCCCAAACACCCACCCACCCACACAGGCACACGCACGCACACCCCACGTCCCCACCACCTCCCAAAAAAGAAGAAGAAGAACATGTGGATTCTTGCTAAAAGCTTCATACAGAGTCCTCACACAACTGGAAAAGCAATCAAACTGGTTGTCCTCAAGGTACAAATGTAGGACAACTCAATCATTATTCCTTTCAGTTTTCACCAGGTCTCATTCATATCCTCGAGTGTCTAGCCAACAATTTTTAGAAGATAAATTATTAGGTTAAAAAAATATTGACCCTTCTCAAATAAAATGCAGTAATAAACGACACTTGTTTCGAATCTGTTTGGTATGAACCCCTCTCATGCAGGAGACCAAGTTACAACTATCATGAAATAGCAAATCCATAAGCAATCACTCACTCTGCATTTACTAACTGCACACAAAATGCTGAAATATTCAGAGTTAAACTTAAAACAGGTTCAGATCATATATTGCTCGCATTTACACATGATAAATATATTTAACGGGGAAGAATTAATTTCAAGCTCAATGGTTCTCAATGAAGCTTAATTTAAAATTCATGAGAATTATTCATATATTATTCATCCATTACTTCATACCTTCAGTGGCGGAAAAAGACTTGGCTCTGAAGGTTTTGATACATCCCATATACAAATATCACCTTCATCAGCCCCAGAAGCAAGAAGATTGGGAGAAAGAAAATTAAACTCCAAGCCACGAACCTGAGTAGTATATTATAGACCAAATCAAACAATCATCTTTCAATGAAGGTAACAAATATGGAATGGCAAAATCAATAGAAAACATAGAATACAGTGACAGCAGAGACTTACAGGCCCTCTGTGTCTTGAAAGATTCTGAATGACAGCATTCTCACTTGCAACAGAACCCATGTCAGGACTGAAAAGAACAGGAATCCAAAACAGTGCAAAGTGTCATTGATAAAAGTATCAAGAAAACTTGAAATCTGAAGAAGAATAATAAACCAGATTACCATATGAAACCGAAGTGTTCAAGGTCCCCAAAAGAATTGTGATTATATCTACATATTGCTTGATTTGGAAGACAAGATTAAACATAACTTGAGAATTGAATAAGCAAGACACAATTTCCAGCAATAAGAATAAATATGCTGAAGATGGACATTATCATTTCATATAGCGAAAAAATGACACAAGTCGAGTACTGAATCATGCTGCAAAGTAAATCGAATGCATATCGCACCACTGGGTAATTTCCAGCTAAAAGACATCTGACTTTAGATTGGGTGGAGTTCAGAGTGCTTGAATCAATCAACAGTTGACAATTGAAGCACCAGTTCAAATTCTAAACATTATTTGATATTCCATAAATAATACCAACTAGATCAATATGATATCCACTTTCACTTTAACCAATTAAATTTTTTTTTTGTTATTCCACTCTCCTCACGCATTAGAGTTCTTCAATGTAGCACAAAAATTTCATAAAACGAATACTGAAGATTAAAAACAGCAAAGTGAAGTACTATTATTGAGACAAATCATCTTCAACGTCATAAATAACCATTTAAATTTTTTACAGAAAAAGGGGTAATTTTTCCCCATAGATAACACATTTCACACGTTTGATGTTGCAGTACAAGAAATTTCGACATTCAAGCGGAAAAACAATAAACAAAAGAATCAATTCCGCCATGAATTTCAAATATTTAAAAAATTAATGTCTTTTGGAGGGGGGAAAAAGCTGGAAGAAAAAGATAAAGAAGAAAAATATATACAACAAATGCAGCTCATACATATATAGGGATGTAACTTAGTGGCAGTTCCCAGTTCCCAGTTCCCACACATCAGAAATAATGCCGATCACATAATCATCAAAAGAACAGTCACCCCAGGCGCAAAATAAAATTTACCAGATCAAGGCCTTAGGATTCCAGAGCCCAATGTTCCCATCAACGAGGCCACCAGCAATCAGTCCCATGGAGTACTCCTCGGAATTCGCCGGTCCCTTCGCCCATGAAATCCGATTAAACCGTTCCGAGCTCGGGGCAGAGCCCGCCAAGATCAGCTGCCTATCGTCGGACACGAAATCAAGCTCAAATATATCGAGATTAGCAGAGGAGCTAAACTGCAGATCCACGGCCCCCGCCATCGTTCCCGCCGCCATGTACGCAGCATCAGGGGCGAACGCCGCCGATGCGGATCTGTTCACACCCTTTATACACCACGCCATCACAAAAACTTACAAATCGATCAATTAACAAATGTATATCCTCAAAAATGAAGAATTAAGTACGTAGATCTTGTTCTGGGGGAGAATTGCAATCGGATCGACGTTTCGTTGATTCTAGTCCTGAACTTTTGCGTGTGGCTGATTTAGAGGTTAAACTCGGAAAAAATGTGGTGAAGTGAGGGATTTGATTTTTATTTTTTTTTTGGTGTGGGGGGTGGTTGTGGGTGGGGTGGGGGTGAAACAGGAATTCATGCTGATGTGTTAGGGGCATCGTTACGGTAACTAGCCAACTAGGTAATAGGACTTCCGATGTAAGGACCAAAGTGCCCTCTCTAATGTCTTATATTTATCACGACGCGTTTCGATTTGGATTCACTTCCAGTTCCAATAATAATGACATATAGGCTACGTTAATTTTATTACGAATTTACACATCTAGTTTATAACGGATAAAATACAAATTACAACTAATCGACTCCGTTCGAATTTGGATTCTTGAAGGTTTCATTTTCAGTTCTTTGAATAATAACATATGGACATATACAATATAATTGTATTACGAACTTTCCGATCTTGTTTATATTGAATAAAGTGAAATTACAACTACATCACATATGATTTAAGGTAGCCATTATTTATTAAACTATAATGACTAAAATAATAATTATAAAAACTAGAGAATATATATATATATATAATTCACTCATATTTTAAATTTAAAATTAATTTTGGGTTTTATGTGGCATGAGTTTGAGTTTTATGGTTTCTTATTTTTACGAATAGAAACTGAATCATGAAGTCTTTTAACTATATTTTCATAAGAATGTTATGTTCATGATTTTAGTTAATTATTTTTATATTCAATTGATATTAGTTAAAACAATTTGATGCTTGATCTTGGATCATAGTTTCATGTTGGGTTTGATTTTGTTGGTTTCAAACCTTTTTGGATTCGTCTGCAACGGGGATGGAAACTGGAGAATTGTTATGATTAAGTCTAGGCAAATTTTGAAAAAGTTCTCTTTAAGAAGATTTTGACTTGTTTAGGGTGTGCATGGTATATGACAATCTTCTCTCAATATACAATGACTTTCGCTTGTGATAGGTTCACTACAAAAATCACAAGTCACACAATAACAAATATTACAAACTCTCTTCATCAAGAATAATTAATTAAAGTGACGCAGTATGCACTTTAGAACTAGAATTTCTCACAATATATTGTATTTAATGTCTTGTAAAAACATTTTTAATTCATCACATGGATGTCATATATATAGTAGGCCACCAGACATCATCAAAAATATCATTTAAGGCATTAATTCATGAAAATCGCATATGCACGCAAGAGGTGCAACAATTTCAAAAAACTGGCACTGGGGCGCTTCGTGGACAGCTCCACTTACGACGTGGAAATTTTTTTCCATGTAGTCGGTGTTCGATTACACTGCCCGAATTTTTCCAAGCAGTGTTTTAGCATCCAGACTTTTTTAATTTTTCATTCGTTCGATTTTTCTTAGTTTAATTTCAATTCATGAACCCTAATTTTCCGACAATCCCCCATTTGGATTAAATTAATGAATGAATGCACGTGATTTTGAAAAAGAGTTCGCACGAAAAACTTTTGCATCAGAATAGGTAGCTTTTGGCTTTGAACATTTCCTTAGTAGCATACTATCGGGTTTATTAGACCACGAAGTGAATGTGATGTCTTGAACTTCTTGGCGGTAAAGTGTCATTTTTACACTTATTTTGCTGTGATTTCCTACTGATTTTTTTATTGATTCCTGGAATTGTTAATTTCAGGAGTCTAGGTACAATTACATGAAAGTTGAGGAATTGAGCTTCAAATGATGAAAAAAGAACTCAAATGAGCTAAAGATAGAAGAAACGGTGAAAACTCGACTTTTGAAGAATATAGTGATCGATCGCTAATATGTACCGATCGATCGGCAATTCCTTTCCTTTTAGCTACGTCACATGACTGATCGATCGGTCATGGCTACTGATCGATCAGTAGAACGTCAACTTTAAACTCAATATACTGCACTCGACCGATTGATCGGTGCAAGACAACCGATCGATCAGACACTTTTTTCTTCAAAAATCGAGTTTTCGATGTTTCTTCGATCGGTTCGCTCATTTGAGTTCTTTTTCATCATTTGAAGCTCAATTCCTCCACTTTCATGTAATTGTACCTAGATTCCTGAAATTAACAAATATATACCAAAAAGTGTAAAAACTGTCCAGGAATCAATATGAAAATCACAGCAAAATAAGTGTAAATATGACACTTATCAACATCCTCCAATAGATCAAGTCAAACCAAGATGTATTCTCCTATGCCTACCAATTTAAGAAGAGTGTTGTTGGAGCGATGAGCGTAAATTGTCATCATCTTGACAAGCTTGAGGACAAACTGAATCAAGACCCATTTGTGGTATCATACGATACTTACTATGGGCGGAAGCTGGTGCACGCTTATCGTGTACGTCCATATTAAACTCACTCAATCCAAAAGATTGATAACAACAATGTAGTAGTGAGTAGGGTTCGCTTCCACGAGGAGGTGTGAAACTTTGTGTTAAATAAAACAATAAAAAAATGGGGTTGTGCAGAGTGAATTATAATTAGTGAAATTAAAAAGCAATGTAATTAAACAATTAAGAGCGATTCTTGTTATTGGTTAACTCTACCTTGGATAATATCATATATTCCATCGTTCTCAAAAGACTCAATTGTATTTGAATATTCATTAATTGGAAATTCAATACCCCCTCACCTTATTAGCCAATCCAATTACGCGCGATTAATATTGAAATCAACAATAACATTCAAGACTAGTGAATGATGAATCTAAATAACATAAACATCAGCAGTTTATATTAATTTAGTCAATTATTTCCCTAAGAACTTAATAAATTAAACAATAGAAAATATTAGTCTTAGCTGTTTTTTCAGTTAGATCATTCAAACAATTTCTTATTCGGTATCAATAGATTGCATGCAATATATTAGGTTGTCAATGCAATAATTATTAAACTACTATTAATGAACACATAGTGTCGTAGGTTAAATATAGTTTAAAGCTTCTTATTTGGCACTTACAGTTAGTCCTTGTGGGTTCGCACTCCCGAAAGTACCAAGTAAAACGTTTTAAACTATATGTTAGGATCGGTCCGGAGTGTTTAGAGGGGGGTGAATGAACACTCCTTCTAAAATTTAATATTAGTGAAATAAATCTGTTTCTTAATCAACTCTTTTATAGAACAGACCACTGAGTGTATAAGTGCGGAACGGTCTGATCTTATATTTGTAAGAGCGGCTCGATGGCTTGAATGAAAGAACAAGTGCAGAAAGACAAGAACACAGAAAATGTTTCTGGAAGTTCGAAGGTGGTGTAATCCTTCTACGTCTCCCCTTCTTCCAATTAAGGAAGGTTTATACTAGAAGACTTTGATTTATACAATCCTGTTGTACAAACCCGATTCAGGCTGGATTTACCCCACTACCAGTTTGAAACTCCTAGTCACTTGATCTGTTCAGACACTCTCTGTCTGACAGTTACAATTTGTTTCTCACTTCTGTTTTTCAATACAGACTACACAAGATGCGCACAGTGATCCTAAATGATCAAATATTACAAAGTAATCGTGCTTAAGAATAATTTCAGCTCGAGAGCTTTTGAGCTTGTAAGCTTGTGCTGATTTGCTTTCTTGTGCGTTTTTCGATTGATCAGTCTCTCGTGTCCTTGTATATCTATTTCTCTGTATTGTTGTTGCATCCTTTTATAGTTGTATGTACCAACGACATTATTTCTCTTAATGTGCAACTCTTGACTCTGCTTATTCTCTGAGTAAGCTACAGTCTTATTCTTCAGGATACTTGCCGTTCTGGTTCATGCTTTCGGCGACTGTCAGGTAAGCTCTTCTTTGTCTTCTTACCTTTTATGGCAATCTTTAGTCTTTGGTCCTTTGTAGCATTAATTACGACATTAAATGCTACAATAAATAGCCGTTAATGATTTGGACTGAAGAGCCAATCTTTATACATCCTTGACTGCTCTGATCTGATAAAGATTGAGATCGATCTGAAGCTTCGATCTAGTCAGTCTGATATCCATCGATCATGTCTGATATGTGATATGTCTTATCAGCTTGTTCTGTTTTGAGTTATCGATCTGGTCATTCTAATTACCCTCGATCCGGTCTGATATGCTTTGTCATCTTATCAGCTTGATCTGTTTTGGGCGATCGATCTGGTCAGTCTGATTTCTCTCGATCCGGTCTGATATGTTTTGTCATCTTTAAAATCTCATCGATAAGGTTCGGAACTAACACTATATTTAACCAACGACTATCAATTCAATAAAATACTAATTAATTAAACTACTATTAATGATCAAACCAAGCAAACCAAAGATGACAAGAAAATCCACTAGGAAAGATTATCAAGACGTCGGTTCATCAATGTAATTCTCATATGACCCTCATTTTAATATCCATATATCACTAAGGTGACGAGTTCTCCGAAATTATATAATATACTCTCTCGAGCTATATTAAACCTCATACCAAATTGAAATAATTTGTCATGCACTTATTTAACAATTCAATATTGCATAAAACTTTTTGAAAATTTCTAGCTTTCGATTACTAGATATATATGGCTATCACACATGTATTTGATCTCACCTCTCGATCTCAATCTGAAATCTATGGCACAATTTACTAGTTCGTATCACAATATCATCTATAGATCTCAATCATGATAGCTAATATCAATTCGAATGTAGCTACTACATTGAAAGCATAATGAACATAAACCATGCACATGGGATATAAGAATTCAATCAAAGTTTAATAGAAAAATCATAGGATCAAACCAATAGATCCCCTAGTCTTGATTAATAACTTTAGTTCATAATTGAATTGAAAAACAAAACAAAACAAATATTAAAAAGTAAGAATAAACTCTCTGCGTCCCATTTGTAGATCCCCGCTTCCTTCTCTCGCTTCCATCTCGATCGTCGCTTCAATTCCCTTGTTGGTTTGTTCCAATTCCTAGGGTGTTAGATGGATTTTGGTTGATGGTGAGATGGAAGATGGGATGGAGGTTTTTCCTAGGTCTAAAAAGTGTGCCAAAATATGGTGTCCAACTGATGATTTTTTTGTCCATGGGGTATTTATCGAGAAAGTGGAACAATTAGATTCCTTGTTGAACCCATACTCTAAAAGGAAATATTTTTCTGATTTTCTCGTCTACCAATCGATCGCTAAGATGTATCGATCGATTGGTATTTCCTTTGAGTTAAATCCTTTTAGCTACGGCACGCGACTGATCGATCGGTCATGGCTACTGATCGATTAGTAGAACTTCAACTTTAAACTCAACATACTGCCCTATACCAATTGATCGGTGCAAGGCGGCCGATCGATCGATGCAAAGCAACCGATCGATCAGACACTCTTTTTCTTCAAAAGTCGAGTTTTTGTCGTTTCTTCGATCGGTTCGCTCATTTGAGTTCTTTTTCATCATTTTAAGCTCAATTCCTCCACTTTAATGTAATTGTACCTAGGTTCTTGAAATTAACAAATATATACCAAAAAGTATAAAATCGTCCAGGAATCAATATGAAAATCACAGCAAAATAAGTGTAAAAACGACACTTATCAACATCCTCCAAGAGATCAAGTCAAACCAAGATGTATTCTACCATGCCTATCAATTTAAGAAGAGTGTTGTTGGAGCGATGAGCGTAAATTGTCATCATCTTGCCAAGCTTGAGGACAAACTGAATCAAGACTCATTTGTGATATCATATGATACTTACTATGGGCGGAAGCTGGCGCGTGCTTATCGTGTACGCCATATTAACCACACTCAATCCAAAAGATTGATAACAACAATGTAGTAGTGTGAGTAGTGATCGCTCTCAAGAGTAGGTGTGAATCTGTGTTAAATAAAACAATAAAAAATTGGTTGTGCAGAGTGAATTACAACTAATGAAATTAAAAAACAAAGTAATTAAACTATTGAAAGTGATTCTTGTTATTGGTCAACTCTACCTTGGATAATATCATCTATTCAATCGATTCTCAAAAGACTCAATTGTATTTGAATATTCATTAATTGGAAATTCAATTCCCCCTCACCTTATTTGTCAATCTAATTACGCACGATTAAGATTGAAATCAACAATAACATTCAAGATTAGTGAATGATGAATTTAAATAACATAAACATCAGCAGTTTATATTAATTTAGTCAACTGTTTCCCTAAGAACTTAATAAATTCAACAATAGAAAATATTAGTCTTAGCTGTTTTTCAATTAGATCACTCAAACAATTTCTTATTCGGTATCTAAATATCAATAGATTGCATGCAAGTTATTAGGTTGTAGCATTAATTACGACATTAAATGCTACAATAAATAGCCGTTAATGATTCGGACTGAAGAGCCAATCTTTATACATCCTTGACTGCTCTGATCTGATAAAGATTGAGATCGATCTGAAGCTTCGATCTAGTCAGTCTGATATCCATTGATCCGGTCTGATATGTGATATGTCTTATCAGCTTGTTCTGTTTTGAGCTATCGATGTGGTCAGTCTGATTACCCTCGATCCGGTCTGATATGCTTTGTCATCTTATCAGCTTGATCTGTTTTGGGCGATCGATCTGGTCAGTCTGATTTCTCTCGATCCGGTCTGATATGTTTTGTCATCTTTAAAATCTCATCGATAAGGTTCGGAACTAACAAATTCCCCCTTTTTGATGATGACAAAACCTAGCTTCCAAGTCTTTTTAACCAGTCTGATAAGAACTCTGAAGCGTATACTTTCGGATCGATTACTTCTTCTTGTTCAAAATAAATGAACATAATTAAGTTGGATCGATTAAGTCTTTTATTATTAAGCCTTTTAGTTTAGTTCAAAATAAATGAACAAGGACTTAACAAAGAAAGATTTTCTTTATTGATCAACAGTCTTGCATACAGACAGTCTGAATATATAAACAATCTATTTTCTTGAAGACTGAGACTGATGCGGCTTGAAGTCTTTTTTCTTTTCCCCCTTTTTGTCAGCAGCAATCTCTTGGAGAAAATCTACAACTTGTGCTAGCTGAGCGCTGATAGCGTCAAGACGAGTATCTTGAGCGCGAAGGGAGTTGGCGACGGATGCTCTGACTTCAGTGGCCAGCTCGATCTGCTCTTTTCTCAGGCTGTTCTTATAAGTGGCTTGCTGAGAGAACAAATCGTTCAGTCCTCGTTGAAGGCTACCGATACTGGCTGTCATCTTCTCTTTGAATGAATCAAAGTCCAAAGCTGTAAGCCTCTGACCTTGATGAACTTCTAGAACATGTTGAGAGAGTGACATGCAGTTTTCAGATAGGTGCTGAAGAGTCCCTGCCAGAAATGGAGGTGCATCAGATTGTCGCTTGGAGAGTGATCTGATGACGACAAAGCATGATCATCTTCTTCAGCAATCGGCACAAGTGAAGATACAGCAGCTTGGTGACTTTCAGACCGGATCAAGGTGACCAGATCCGAAGAAAATGCTTGTAAGAAAGCCATATCTTCATCTGATTGGACTGGAGGAGTGCTGGGTCTGGAAGGCTCCTCAAGTTGTAGAGCTGCAACAACAGTGGATACCACCAGATCCGGATCGACGAACTCTGGTGCGCCAACTGTTGCAAGTTCTGCGGTTGGACTGATGTGAACGTGGGAGTCTGACGATCCCAATGGAATAGATGTTGTTGGAGAGTCCAACAAAACATTCAGTGGTTCATCTTCTGTAGCAGACAGAGCATTAGGCAATGGCTGCTCCGCTGTCTGATCTGCTTCTATGTCTGCAGTCTGATCTGCTTCGCGATCTGCAGTCTGTTCTGCTGCTCGAGAGGGAATAACCTCAATGAAAGGTTCTGCCAGAGTCTTGCTGGCAGAGGGATGATCCGGGCTGGTTGCTGGAGTGGATATGCTGATTTTCTGTCGTTGAAATAGGACAGCTAACTGGAGAGCATGAATATCCATCTCTAATTGAGCAATAACAACCCCATCATCTCTGGCAGTTGGAACATTCGAATCGAATTTCGCTTTCTTAGCAGTTAAGAGCAGAGTCGCCAGTCTGAATCTTTGATTGGCCTTGAATAGCTCTTTGCGCTGCACAGCAATCCGAACATCATCGGTCTCTGTCCCCTTCAGAACTTCTTCTTCCATTTTCTGAAGGCGTTTGAGTTTGCCGAAGAACATCTCAATGTGGTTGATCGTTCTGTATTCGACGTACTCATCAAAAACCACAATGAGCTCATTCACTTTCTCTTCAACGTCCTCCATAGCAATATCAATTGCTGTCTGTGCTGCAGATTTGGGCTTAGAGGAAAGTGGTTCGGAGAGAATGGTTTTGCCCTTGCCGGTGGAGGGAGGGGACTTGATCCCGGATTGGGTATAGTCTCCCAACTCAGTGATAACAATCCCTTTCACCACGGGAATGGCAGAGGGGACTCGGATGGTTACATTTGGTGCAGTGGTTGAAGTGGTTGAGATTTGGGTTGGGGTGGCTTTTGTTGGAGGCAATATGGGTAAGGCTTTTGGTTTGGTAATCTGGGTTCTTGGCTTCTTGGGAAGAGGCTTGGCTGGTAGCGAGGGAGCAGACTGAGTTTCTTCAGAGTCAGTCTGGATGGTTAACTTTCGCTTGACTCGTGGTTTACGAGCAGCAGCCTGGGCTTCTCCCTCCTCAATCTTGACAGCCACCAGATCGGTGGGAGTAGGTGGAGCACTCTTGGACTTCAGCAGTGCTAGTACTTTGGAGTTGAGAATCTTGAAGGGACTCAGAGCAGACTGCTTCCCTAGCTCAATGTCCAAAGTTTCTAGGAGCTTGCTGAGAGGAACAGCAAAGCAGACGGCCTGTTTGGAGGCGATCACTGTTTCCATCAGAACTCCAAAAAGAATCACGGACCAGTTCATCTTCTGTCCGGAAACAATAGCAGCCATGGCCCTGAACTTCTCGGCAGTGACGGCGTCAAAACTCCCAACTTTGCCCAATAATGGCTTGCCCACAATTTTGCATAGCACCTGGAAATGAAATAGCATTTCCTTCTTTTTGAATGAGGGCTGCAGGCGATGGCCAAAAATAGAAATCTTCCCCTGAAGAGCTGTGAGAGAGGCTTGAGGAATCTGCCCAAACTCAGTCAGTCCGGAGTTGGGTAGACCAAAGGTCTTGGCCAGCGTCATCGGCGAGATTTCAAAAGTTTTGCCCTTGACAGATGTGGAGATGAAAGACTTCTGGGATATGGCATTGGCAAACAGTTCACGAATCTCCGACTCGTAAACCACTGTGCCACACTCCAAAAAGTTTCTCAATCCAGACGATTCCAAAGCTCGGAAAATGGAAACCATCTCTGAATCTTCAGCCCTGTAAATGTCATTGAACTCAACGGAGAGAGAGTTGTGAGTTATGGTAGCCATTGGAGTAAAATGAAAAAAGTATACGAAAAGTTTTGAGGGAAGATGAGAGAGTTAGAGAGCAGACATGCGGTAAATGGTAAAAAGTGAATGAAAATGAAATGTTCAGCCCGCTAAATAAGAGAGAGAAGACACGTGTCTTTATCTCGAAGACTGATAAATAAATAATTCAAAATAAACGGTCAGGATAAAAGAAAGATAAGGCGGTTAAAATGCAATCAGTCCGGGCTGTTTTTTGTTTTAAATAAATACAAAATAAGAGATTTATTGTCCAGACAGATCATAGGACAACATCAGATTGACATAGATCGGTCTGAAAGTTCGGACCGGTCTGTGTCTTTCTAAACATTGTATTATCGATCTGTGCCAACAAAATTCTTTAAGCGCGAGAAGAAGAGAACATCTAAACTATCAAGATAAGTCAATTAATCCAAGAATTTGACGGAAATAGTTAAACTTAGCCTCAGGGAGCGGTTTGGTGAAGATGTCTGCTGCTTGCTGCTCTGTTGAGATGTGCTCGATCCGAATCTCCTTTTTGCCAACATGATCTCGAATAAAATGATGTCTAATATCAATATGCTTTGTTCGAGAGTGCAGAACTGGATTATATGTTATAGCGATTGCACTTGTGTTGTCACAAAATATCGGAGAGTCAACAGCTTGGATGCCATAGTCTTTGAGCTAGTGTTGAATCCAGAGCATTTGAGCGCAACAGCTTCCAGCGGCAAGATATTCTGCTTCAGCTGAAGATGTGGCAATTGATGTTTGCTTCTTACTGAACCAAGAGATCAATCTTTCACCTAGAAATTGACATGTTCCACTGGTGCTTTTACGATCAATCTTACAGCCAGCGTAGTCTGCGTCTGAATATCCGATCAAGCTGAAGTTAGAATCTTTGGAGTACCAAAGACCAACGTTCTGAGATCATTTCAAGTATTTCAGAATACGCTTAGCAGCAATAAAATGTGATTGCTTTGGTTCTGACTGAAATCTGGCGCACATACAGACTGAGAACATAATATCAGGCCGGCTCGCTGTAAGATATAAGAGCGATCCGATTAGTCCTCTATACATAGTTACTTCGACTGCCGTTCCCCCTTCGTCTTTGTCTAACTTGATTGTAGGACTCATTAGAGTGGATGCAGTTGAGCATGTTTCCATTCCGAATCTCTTAAGCAGCTCTTTGGTATACTTGGTTTGGTTGATGAAAATTCCATTGCTGAGCTGTTTGACTTGGAGACCCAAAAAGAATGAGAGTTCTCCCATCATGCTCATCTCAAACTGTCCATGCATCAACTTGGAAAATTTCTCGCATAATTTGGGGTTAGTTGACCCAAAGATTATATCATCAACATAAATCTGAACCAACAGGGTATGTTCCCCCTTAATAAATTTAAAGAGAGTTTTATCTACTGAGCCGATCTGAAAGTCATGGTTCAGCAGAAATTGAGATAGAGTGTCATACCAGGCCCTTGGTGCTTGTTTCAGACCATATACTGCTTTATTCAGTAGATATACATGATTAGGGAATGAGTGGTTCTGAAATCCAGGAGGTTGCTCAATGTAAACTTCCTCCTGAAGCTTACCATTAAGAAAGGCGCTCTTGACGTCCATCTGATATACCTTAAAGTCTTTAAAGGCAGCATATGCAAGAAAGATTCTGATTGCTTCAAGTCTGGCGAATGGTGCAAAAGATTCATCGAAGTCAATTCCTTCTTCTTGTCGGAATCCTTGTGCCACCAGTCTGGCCTTGTTTCTAACCACAGTTCCATCTGCGTCCAGCTTGTTTCTGAAAACCCATCTGGTTCCAATAACAGGCAGATCGCTTGGTCTGGGGGTTAGACTCCAAACTTGATTTTGTTCGAATTGATTAAGCTCTTCTTGCATGGCCTTAATCCATTTGAAATCAGTCAGAGCTTCATCGATCTTCTTAGGTTCCAGAGTTGAGATGAAGGCAGCATGAGTGAACTCATCCATCATCTGTCCTCTGGTTCTAATCGGTGCAGAGGGACTTCCAATCACTAGATTAGGTGGATGCCTCTTAGTCCATCGATAGCTTGACTCTGGATTGTCTGGTCCAGCTGATGAGTAGTAGTAGCGGTATGATCAGCATCTGCTTTGATATGAGAGTTTGGATCATCCGGATCGGCTCGATCTGAAGAAGCTTCATTGCCTTGATCCGATCTGGCTGGTACTTCAGGTTCTGGTGGGTTGTCTCTTGACCTGTTAGCTACAAGCTCATCATCACTGTTAGCTTCAAGATGGATGTTTTCCATCTGATTTTGAATTGATTCTTTGTTACCCTCAACACACAAAGATTCATCAAAAACTACATGAACTGATTCTTCTACAGTTAAGGTTCGATTATTAAAAACTCGATAAGCTTTGCTAGTTGATGAATATCCTAAGAATATTCCATTATCTGACTTAGCTTCAAATGCTGTAAGATGATTCTTACCATTGTTGTGAACGAAGCATTTACAGCCAAATACATGAAGGTGAGAAATAGACGGTCTGTTACCAGTCCATATTTCATATGGAGTGAGATTCAGCTTCTTATTAATCATAGACCGTTTTGAGTGTAGCATGCAGTATTTACAGCTTCTGCCCAGAACTTTTGTGAGATTCCAGAATCAGCAAGCATTGTTCTTGCTGCTTCTTTGAGCGTTTTGTTTCTTCGTTCTGTAACTCCATTCTGTTGAGGAGTTCGAGCGGCTGAGAACTCATGCTTAATTCCATGATCTTCTAGAAAGGATTCAAGATTCTGATTTGAAAACTCAGTGCCTTTGTCACTTTGAATCCTGTCTATGCTGGATGATTTCTCGTTCTGAGTGCGTTTCAGCAGCTTGATCAACTTCGGACCGGTCTGATCTTTACTGCTCAAAAATATAGTCCATGTAAAGCGTGAGTAATCATCAATAACAACAAGAGTATACCGCATTCCCCCTAAACTTGTTATTGGTATAGGACCAAACAATTCCATATGCAATAGTTCTAAACAACGGGAGGAGGATTTGGCATTCTTGTTTTTGAAGGATGATCTGATCTGTTTGCCCATTTGGCAAGATTCGCAGATCTTATCCTTAGCAAAGTCGATCTTGGGCAGACCGATAACTAAATCATGTTTACACAGGCTAGAAATAGTCTTAAAATTGATTGATTCAAGCATTTATGCCATAGCCAGTGTTTATTATCATTGTTAGCGATGAAGCAAGTAGGATTATCACGTTGAGCATGATTCCAGTTAATCTTATATGTATTTCCATTCCTGATTCCTACAAGCATTGTTATACCGTCTGATGATTTAACAGTGCAAGTGTGTTTGTGAAATTCTACAGCATAACCAAAGTTGACTTATACTAATCAGATTATAGCACAGATTTTCAACTAACAGCACATCATTGATAATAATGTTACCATGGACAATCTTACCCTTGCCCACGGTCTTACCCTTCGAATTATCTCCGAAAATGATCTTGGGTCCAGTACATTCTGTGACTTCAGACAACAGCTCGATGTTTCCAGTCATGTGACGAGAACACCCGCTGTCCAAGTACCAGTATGATGCAAGTTTCTTTGGTACCTGTCATCAAACATATTTATTGTTGGTACCCAATCCTATTTGGGTCCAGAACGGATTAGCCCTTTGGGAACCCACACCTGTATCAGCTTTAGTGGCTTGTGTGTGTGTGGTGTGCTGTGAGCTGGTCTGTTTCGATGTTGTGTGTGATAATGTGTGCGATATGGAACCCTTTGATTCTCATGAGGTAGTCTATATCTTCGTTGACCTGGTTTTGAATTATAGTAATTGTATTGTCTTCCTTGCCTTCGATCTTGCACCCTTAGATTTGGTCTGAAAGACGCAAAGCTTGCTGGTGCCTTTTCTTTGGCTTGGTTGACATACCCAATTCCTTTTCTCAAACCTTGATTCGCGAACGAGACTCCCGTTTGAATCGTAGGTGCTTCAGTCTCATATACTGTGCTGGATTTAACAAATGTCATTTGTTTGATTTTGTTCTTTACCAGCAACAGTTCAGATTCATCTTTGGTGGATTCTTTGGTGTCAAAGCCTATGCCGGTGAAATCACCAACGTTTCTTTGTACCTCTTGTAATTCTTACAAAGATGTTCTAAATTTTGTCAATGTCTTGAATATATGAGAAAGCTTAGCATTTTGTGTGCTAATTCTCTTATTTTCTTCATGGAGCTGATCATAGGAGATTTTCAGCTTATTCAGCTCGATCTGAAGATTGTTGCACTCACCCTGCTCAGAGCAGCTTGGTTTGTTGTGCTCATCCATTTGATCACTGACTTTAGCTTTATTCTTCTCAAATGATTCAGCTAAGATCCTATAATCATTAGCCATGTCTTGCAGTGCGGACATTAGCTCTTCACGTGTAAATTCATTTGAGTCAAAGTCAAATACCTCGTCTGTCTGACTCAGCTCTTCATCTGCCATTAGACATTGAATATCTTCTTCGCTTTCGCTGGAAGAATATTCGGAGCTTTCTGAATCGGAGTCAGTCTGAGCCCACTTGCTATTTCCTTCTTCAGCTACTAGGACCTTTTGGGACTTTCCATGATTTTTGCAATCTTTGTAGTGCTTCTTTTTCCTGTCATCGCGATGCTTCTCCTTCCGTTCTTCTTTCTTCGGTCTGGTGCAATCTGCAATGAAATGTCCGGTCTTACCACAATTGTAGCAAGCCTGATCATTAACAGCATCGTCCTTTCTTGGCTTATAATGATGAGAGGGTTTAAAGTTCCTCTTATTTTTAGACATGAATTTACCAAATTTCTTGATAAATAATGACATAGCATCATTACTTATCTGTTCAATAGATCGATCTGATGTGGAGGCGATCTGGTCTGGAATAGCTGCCAGTGCTTTGTTTGGTTGAGAGATGAATGGCTCTGCTTCACCTCTGCTTATCAGTTCGAACTCATATGCTTTAAGATCTGCGAACAGATCATGAAGTTCAACCTTGTTAAGATCTTTGGACTCCCTCATTGCAATGGTCTTAACATCCCATTCTTTAGGCAGGGCTCTCATAACTTTCAGAGCGATCTCTCTGTTTGAGTATTCTTTGCCCAGACCATTCAGTTCATTAATGATGCTAGTGACTCTTTCATCAAACTCGTTTAGAGTTTCTCCACTCTTCATCTTTATGCTCTCAAATCTTTGAAGAGCAACAGTCAGCTTGTTTTCTTTGGTCTGGTCGTTGCCTTCACATAGCTGTGCTATCTTCTCCCAAATTTCTTTGGCAGTAGAGCACATTTTGATTTTGCTGAACATGTTCTTGTCCAATGTCTTGAACAAGATGTCTTTGGCAACGTTGTCGAGATTTGCTTTCTTTCTTTCCTCATTCGTCCAGAGGGATCTGTCCTTCTCTACCATTTGTGGTTCACCACCAGTAATGGCGACTGCTGTATTGACTTTCAGAATCTTTATTGGTCCATCAGTGATTCTCCAGTCATCATAGTCTTCTTTTGAGAACATAGGAATTTTGTTGAATGATGCCATTAGCTCAAGTGTCTTTGTGCTGATTAAGATGACCCGCTCTGATACCACTTGTTAGGATCGGTCCGGAGTGTTTAGAGGGGGGGGGGGGGTGAATGAACACTCCTTCTAAAATTTAATCCCTTGTGATTTCTTTCGGATTAGTGAAAGAAATCTGTTTCTTAATCAACTCTTTTATAGAACAGACCACTGAGTGTATAAGTGCGGAACGGTCTGATCTTATATTTGTAAGAGCGGCTCGATGGCTTGAATGAAAGAATAAGTGCAGAAAGACAAGAACACAGAAAATGTTTCTGGAAGTTCGAAGGTGGTGTAATCCTTCTACGTCTCCCCTTCTTCCAATTAAGGAAGGTTTATACTAGAAGACTTTGATTTATACAATCCTATTGTACAAACCCGATTCAGGCTGGATTTACCCCACTACCAGTCTGAAACTCCTAGTCACTCGATCTGTTCAGACACTCTCTGTCTGACAGTTACAATTTGTTTCTCACTTCTGTTTTTCAATACAGACTACACAAGATGCGCACAGTGATCCTAAATGATCAAATATTACAAAGTAATCGTGCTTAAGAATAATTTCAGCTCGAGAGCTTCTGAGCTTGTAAGCTTGTGCTGATTTGCTTTCTTGTGCGTTTTTCGATTGATCAGTCTCTCGTGTCCTTGTATATCTATTTCTCTGTATTGTTGTTGCATCCTTTTATAGTTGTATGTACCAACGACATTATTTCCCTTAATGTGCAACTCTTGACTCTGCTTATTCTCTGAGTAAGCTACAGTCTTCTTCTTCAGGATACTTGCCGTTCTGGTTCATGCTTTCGGCGACTGTCAGGTAAGCTCTTCTTTGTCTTCTTACCTTTTATGGCAATCTTCAGTCTTTGGTCCTTTGTAGCATTAATTACGACATTAAATGCTACAATAAATAGCCGTTAATGATTCGGACTGAAGAACCAATCTTTATACATCCTTGACTGCTCTGATCTGATAAAGATTGAGATCGATCTGAAGCTTCGATCTAGTCAGTCTGATATCCATCGATCAGGTCTAATATGTGATATGTCTTATCAGCTTGTTCTGTTTTGAGCTATCAATCTGGTCAGTCTGATTACCCTCGATCCGGTCTGATATGCTTTGTCATCTTATCAGCTTGATCTGTTTTGGGCGATCGATCTGGTCAGTCTGATTTCTCTCGATCCGGTCTGATATGTTTTGTCATCTTTAAAATCTCATCGATAAGGTTCGGAACTAACACTATATTTAACCAACGACTATCAATTCAATAAAATACTAATTAATTAAACTACTATTAATGATCAAACCAAGCAAACCAAAGATGACAAGAAAATCCACTAGGAAAGATTATCAAGACGTCGGTTCATCAATGTAATTCTCATATGACCCTCATTTTAATATCCATATATCACTAAGGTGACGAGTTCTCCGAAATTATATAATATACTCTCTCGAGCTATATTAAACCTCATACCAAATTGAAATAATTTGTCATGCACTTATTTAACAATTCAATATTGCATAAAACTTTTTGAAAATTTCTAGCTTTCGATTACTAGATATATATGGCTATCACACATGTATTTGATCTCACCTCTCGATCTCAATCTGAAATCTATGGCACAATTTACTAGTTCGTATCACAATATCATCTATAGATCTCAATCATGATAGCTAATATCAATTCGAATGTAGCTACTACATTGAAAGCATAATGAACATAAACCATGCACATGGGATATAAGAATTCAATCAAAGTTTAATAGAAAAATCATAGGATCAAACCAATAGATCCCCTAGTCTTGATTAATAACTTTAGTTCATAATTGAATTGAAAAACAAAACAAAACAAATATTAAAAAGTAAGAATAAACTCTCTGCGTCCCATTTGTAGATCCCCGCTTCCTTCTCTCGCTTCCATCTCGATCGTCGCTTCAATTCCCTTGTTGGTTTGTTCCAATTCCTAGGGTGTTAGATGGATTTTGGTTGATGGTGAGATGAAAGATGGGATGGAGGTTTTTCCTAGGTCTAAAAAGTGTGCCAAAATATGGTGTCCAACTGATGATTTTTTTGTCCATGGGGTATTTATAGAGAAAGTGGAACAATTAGATTCCTTGTTGAACCCATACTCTAAAAGGAAATATTTTTCTGATTTTCTCGTCTACCAATCGATCGCTAAGATGTATCGATCGATTGGTATTTCCTTTGAGTTAAATCCTTTTAGCTACGGCACGCGACTGATCGATCGGTCATGGCTACTGATCGATTAGTAGAACTTCAACTTTAAACTCAACATACTGCCCTATACCAATCGATCGGTGCAAGGCGGCCGATCGATCGGTGCAAGGCGGCCGATCGATCGATGCAAAGCAACCGATCGATCAGACACTCTTTTTCTTCAAAAGTCGAGTTTTTATCGTTTCTTCGATCGGTTCGCTCATTTGAGTTCTTTTTCATCATTTTAAGCTCAATTCCTCCACTTTAATGTAATTGTACCTAGGTTCTTGAAATTAACAAATATATACCAAAAAGTGTAAAATCGTCCAGGAATCAATATGAAAATCACAGCAAAATAAGTGTAAAAACGACACTTATCAACATCCTCCAAGAGATCAAGTCAAACCAAGATGTATTCTACCATGCCTATCAATTTAAGAAGAGTGTTGTTGGAGCGATGAGCGTAAATTGTCATCATCTTGCCAAGCTTGAGGACAAACTGAATCAAGACTCATTTGTGATATCATATGATACTTACTATGGGCGGAAGCTGGCGCGTGCTTATCGTGTACGCCATATTAACCACACTCAATCCAAAAGATTGATAACAACAATGTAGTAGTGTGAGTAGTGATCGCTCTCAAGAGGAGGTGTGAATCTGTGTTAAATAAAATAATAAAAAATTGGTTGTGCAGAGTGAATTACAACTAATGAAATTAAAAAAACAAAGTAATTAAACTATTGAAAGTGATTCTTGTCATTGGTCAACTCTACCTTGGATAATATCATCTATTCAATCGATTCTCAAAAGACTCAATTGTATTTGAATATTCATTAATTGGAAATTCAATTCCCCCTCGCCTTATTTGTCAATCTAATTACGTACGATTAAGATTGAAATCAACAATAACATTCAAGATTAGTGAATGATGAATTTAAATAACATAAACATCAGCAGTTTATATTAATTTAGTCAACTGTTTCCCTAAGAACTTAATAAATTCAACAATAGAAAATATTAGTCTTAGCTGTTTTTCAATTAGATCACTCAAACAATTTCTTATCCGGTATCTAAATATCAATAGATTGCATGCAAGTTATTTGGTTGTCAATGCAATAATTATTAAACTACTATTAATGAACACACAGTGTCGTATGTTAAATATAGTTTAAAGCTTCTTATTTGGTATTTACAGTTAGTCCTTGTGGGTTCGCACTCCCGAAAGTATCAAATAAGACTTAAACTATATTTAACCAACGATTATCAATTCAATAAAATACTAATTAATTAAACTACTATTAATGATCCAACCAAGCAAACCAAAGATGTCGAGAAAAATCCACTAGGGAAGATTATCAAGACATCGGTTCATCAATGTAATTCTCCTATGACCCTCAATTGAATATCCATATATCATTAAGGTGACGAGTTCTCTGAAGTTACATAATATACTCTCTCGAGCTTTATTAAACCTCATACCAAATTGCAATAAGTTGTCATGCACTTATTTAATAATTCAATGTTACATAAAACTTTGTGAAAATTTCTAACTTTCGATTACTAGATATATATATGGCTATCACACATGTATTTGATCTCATCTCTCGATCTCAATCTGAAATACACTGCACGATTTACTAGTTCGTATCACAATATCATCTTTAGATCTCAATCATGATATCTAATCAATTCAAAGGTAGCTAGTCCCTTGAAAGCATAATGAACATAAACCATGTACATAGGATATAAGAATTCAATCAAAGTTTAATAGAAAAATCATAGGATCAAACCAATGGATCCCATAGTCTTGATTAATAACTTTATGATTTAATTGAAAAACAAAACAAAACAAATATTAAAAGTAAGAATAAACTCACGATGTCCTGTTTGTAGATCCCCGCTTCCTTCTCGATCGTCGCTTCAATTTCCTTGTTGGTTTGTACCAATTCCTAGGTTGTTTGATGGATTTTGGTTGATGGTGAGATGGAATATGGGATGGAGGCTTTTCCTAGGTCTAAAAGTGTGCCAAAATCTGGTCTCCAACTGATGATTTTTTGTCCATGAGGTATTTATAAAGGAAGTGGAACAATTAGATTCCTTGTTGGACCCAAACTCTAAAAGGAAATATTTTTCTGATCTTCTCGTCTACCGATCGATCGCTAAGATGTACCGATTGATCAGTAATTCCTTTGAATTAAATCCTTTTAGCTACGGCACACGACTGATCGATCGGTTATGGCTACTGATCGATCGGTAGAACTTAAACTTTAAACTCAACATACTGCCCTCGATCGATCGATCGGTGCAAGGCAACAGATCGATCGGATACTCTTTTCTTCAAAAGTCGAGTTTTCGCCGTTTCTTCGATCGGTTCGCTCATTTGAGTTCTTTTTCATCATTTTAAGCTCAATTCCTCTACTTTCATGTAATTGTACCTAGATTCTTGAAAGTAACAAATATATACCAAAAAGTGTAAAATCGTTCAGGAATCAATATGAAAATCACAACAAAATAAGTGTAAAAATGACACTTATCAACATCCTCCAAAAGATCAAGTCAAACCAAGATGTATTCTCCCATGCCTACCAACTTAATAAGAGTGTTGTTGGAGCGATGAGCGTAAACTGTCATCATCCTGCCAAGCTTGAAGACAAACTGAATCAAGACCCATTTGTGGTATCATATGATATTTACTATGGGCGGAAGCTGGTGCGCGCTTATCGTGTACGCCCATATTAACCCCACTCAATCCAAAAAATTGATAACAATAGTGTAGTAGTGTGAGTAGAGAACACTCCCACGAGGAGGTGTGAATCTTTATGTTAAATAAAACAATAAAAAATGGGGTTGTGCAGAGTGAATTATAACTAATGAAATTAAAAAGTAAACTCTAGTATATAAGGTTGGAGGCTGATGGAGTATGTTAGAATCCCTGTAGAATAAAAATAAATCAAGTTTCCTTATTTTTTTCGGAGTTTTCGGCGCCTAGGTTCTTGTATATGGGAGTTTATGCGCCTATGCTTCGTCACGGAGTCTGAAATTTGGTCTGATAGGCATCTAGGATGCCTGCTTTTCTGCCTGGTGCACTATAATTTAGTATTTAGGCCATAACCTTTTGCATACAATCACCAAATTAAACAAATTAGATGTCCATGCGAAGATAACAAAAAGTTCTATAACGTTTTTGTTTACCACATTTCCAAAATATGGCTTGAACATGAAGAAACTTGAGGAGAGAAGTGACACGTGTCTTGGATTATGATGTTTTTCTCTTTTCTTTAACTTTCTTTCTTCTTCCATCATTTTAACTCGATTTCTTCACATTTTCCTACATATGACGAAATGTATGATTAGGAAGTCTAAATATCAAGTTAACCCTTAAATCATGCCTAATAATTGACAGTTAAGCGCATAAAACATGTCTATTTGTAGACACATCAAATCCCCTCATACTTAAACTTTACTCGTCCTCGAGTAAATCATAACAAATCCCTACACATTTCATACTAAACAAAACCGCGAATGTGCATGTGTGGTCATAAACAAGTATTATGCACATATTATATATCCAATCAATGTAAAACTCACAATCTCTCAAGTTGTACACTAACACAAGTATAAGCTCACTTGCACACACTCCTCCACTATCTTAGCAACTTGCAAACACAAATCAAATATGTCTTTATTTGCTTGTAGCTTGGCTCGAGTTTTGGCTTATGAAAGAAAGGAAAAGATAACACAAACAAGAGAGTATAATGATATCCATATATAAGCTTCTCTTCTTGCATTATCAAACATAGGATCTTTTGCAAGGTTTAATTCTATTTTTCTTCTTGTGTCTTGGCTCCACTTGGAGTCATATTTTTCTCAAGGCATCTCTTTTTTCTTTCATGCTTCTCATTCTTTGGAGAATAAAACTTAAAACACGTGATTCAATGATAACACAAGTGCATATGAATGAAGCACATCATACTCCCTTCAAAGATATGGATTAAAAATTAATTAGGCTCATTAGATAAGATGACAAGCTAGTCAAATAATGTTGAATGTGGGTTGTTTGTATGCTTAGCATACAACCAATCTTTTTGATTAAAGCTCAAAAAGGGACAATAGAAATAATTTGTTTACATTGTAAGCTTGAAAGACTCAAACGCATCAAAAATCTCATATATCATTTTCATGTTTGCAAGTAGTCTAGATATACGCCTCAAAGAATATGTAGTTAAGTTCTAGCATGTATCAGCGACTTCCTAAGACTAGCACAAAGTTTACAAAACTTTCTCTATGCTATGCATAGTTGATAAGTGTCGTTATTACACTTATTTTGATGCGATTTTCTAATGTTTTCGTATTGATTCTTGGATTATTTAGCTTTTTGGTATATATTTCTATATTTCAGGAATCAATGTTGAAATGCATAAAAGTAGAGAAAATGAGCAAAAAATGATGAAAAATGATCGACCGATCGAACGCGTCAAAGCCAAGGAAGGAAAGAAAAAAAAATAAAAAAAATAAAAGCAAGCTCGATCGATCGAGATATCGATCGGCGATCCCAGAAAGTTCTCGATCGATCGAGCAGTCTGCTCGATCGATCGCGTGGAAGAGTTTTCTGAAAAATAAATTCCTTATAGAGTTTGTGTCCAACAAGGAAGTTAAAAAAATCCTTTCCTCTATATATTTGGGACGAAAATCACACTTAGGAGGAGACTTTTACACCCTAGGAAGGGCCTCCACTCATCCATACTCCATATCACCACCATCCACCATCACCTCTTCATCCTAGGAATTGGAACAAGCCAACAAGAGAATCGAGGAACATGATCGAGAAGCTAGGAAGGATCGAGAATCAACAAACGAAGTCGACTTGTGAGTTTGCTTTTACCTTTCTATTATTGTTTTGAATGAATATTGGATTTATTGTGTTTTTTGATGATTGAGAAATGTCTTGAACATAGTTTTTCCTATTGATATTGTGATCAAATTCATATATCTTCTTTATGCATGTTTTATTGTTATTCATGCTTCTGAAGGATTGATCCCCTTTGAATGATCTTTTATTATAATTGAGATCGAAAGATAAAATTATAATACGATATAGTAATTCATGACGTGTGTTAAAGATTAGATCAAAAGGTAAAATCACATACGAGTGATAGCTTTAGGTTGTTTAATCTAAAGTTAATGGTTTTTACAAAGGTTCATTAAATATCGAATTGTTAATTAAGTGAACGAGAGTTACTTGTTGCAATTTGATGTTAGATTTAATATAGGTCGAGGGAGTATATCGAATAATTCGGAAAACCCGTCACCTTAGAGATGTATGGAAAAAATAATTGTAAGGGTTGGGTTATGTGAATCATTGTCTTGATAATTCTTTCTTGTGGACTTTTCTCGTGATCATCGATTGTTTTGGTTGCATTAGAGTAGTTTAATTTAGTTATTAGTTAGTTTATTAATTAATTATCGTAGGTTAAATATAGTTTAAAGAAGTCTTATTTGGTAATTGTTTGTAGTCCCTGTGGGTTCGACAATCCGTATTCTTCCTATCTATACTAAAACTTGACACCGTGCACTTGCGGTATAATCGTGCTGCTTTGATATTTAATAGTTTAAATAAATCGCGATCATGTTTTGGCGCCGGGGACTAACTTTAGTAATATCATACGAGAAGCTTTGACTGTAATTTAACCATTTTTTTCCTTTGTATATATTTAATTAAAAAAAACTTTAATTATTTTATTTGTTTTTCTTGCGAAGTACTTGTGATGCTTCATCAACAAGTCTTCACAAGATTTGCCCAACAATATTCAGAGCCGTTTTATGCAGCATGGGGGAGATTCAATGAATTGGCCAACACATTCCGGTATCACAACTTTTTGAACTATACTCTCCTGCAATATTTCTTCAACGGGTTGGATGCACAGACACGAGAATGGGTATTCAGCGGAGCACTGGTGACTGGGAGTCCCCTGGTTGATAGAGATGAGGACAGTGTGTTGCACCTGTTCGATGATATGACGGACTTCGATTATCACTGCCATTATGATCCTTCACTACAAGGTTGGAGTCACCAATACCCACCGGAGTCTCACTACCCTAATGATACGCCCCAACCATTTGAACATCACGAAGAGAGGAGAGATAGTTCTGCAGACGTCACGACTCAGTTAGAGGATACCTTAATAAGATTCATGGCATCAACTGAGAACAGTTTGGAGTGCCAAACCAACTCTATGTGTCACCTGGAGCAGCAAGTAGCGGTCCTTATGGAAACAATTTCAACTAGCTGCCAGGAGGAAGAGACGAGAGCTACAAATCAAGAGGCGACGAATCGAGTTTGGTTATGATGATGATCACTCAACCAACCAAGTTTGGGGATCAAGAAATAAAAGATTGAATATATGAGTATGACTATTCCATGACTCGTGTTCAATCTAAACACATTGGACAAAGGGATTAAGTTACATGGTTAATATTATCGCAGTCCGTAGGTTATGTCGAGTCAATGACATTCTTGTAATTTGGTAGCCTTGATGTGTTGCTAGATACCGCTCATTGCTTGTGACATAAAATTAGATTTTATGTCGCTGCCAACATTGCAAGATCCTATCGGGTCACACAAAAGATTAAATCGATAAAGGGAGATATAATTCATTGGATGAATTAATTAATTAAGAAGAGTCTTAATTATAAATATTAGATGTATGGATTTAATTAATAGATTGGGTATGGGCCAATGAGGCTTTGAGAAAGCCTTTAATTAAATCTAACATATATATTATAATTTGAGCACAAGGTTAATTAAGAATTAATCAATTATCACAAAACCTAATAGCCACCATACAAGAGCTCTCGGCTGTCCCTCTTGAGCCACACACACGCCGTCGCCGCCGTGGGTTGTGAGGCTTTTTGATCGGCCGCCGTTGATCGGTTTTGAACCGTGAGTTCAGTTTTGGTTTAAGAACGAGTCTAGCAACTTGTTCTTGAACACCCTTTCGATTTGATCGTGTGGATACCGTAGAGACGAAGGTGCAAATCTTTGTTCGTGACTCATGGACTTGCAACGAGGATTCTGCTACAAACACGCTACAAGGGTAAGATTCGTAATCAATCTCGATATGATCACTTTGTATAGGTCCTTTGGTAGGAATCCAATTTTAAATTCCGCTGCATATTGTATGATGGATTCCTAACAGTGGTATCAGAGCCGTGTACAAAGCTCATATCGGATTTATGTGATTAATTGTTTAATCATGTTTTGAATCTTTTGCATGCTTTAAAACTGTTTAATTCATATATGATATGTAATAATGGATTTTGAGGAAATTATCGCAATAATTATATGTGATATAATTGACGGATCGAAGTATATGATAATTCGTAATTAAAACCGAGCCATTGGCTCACAAGGAAGCTCTCGGTCGCCGGTTGGAACAAGGGTCTCGGACCCTTGGCTCGATCATGGGCCAAGCTGTCACCGCATGTGGGCTAGGGTTTTGAACCTAAGCCCTATCGGCTCCAAGTTGCCGCCGCATGTGGGCTAGGGTTTCGAACCCTAAGCCCTATCGGCTCCAAGGCGCCGCCACATGAGGGCTAGGGTTTTGAACCCTAAGCCCCATCGGGTCCAAGCCGTCGCCGCACGTGGATGGCTAGGGTTTCGAACCCTAGTCACATGCGTGGTTGGTTGGCCATGGGTTTGGGCTAAGGATCCGTGACATGTGATGTCCCGAGCGTACGATAATTTCATAAATTTATTTTACAGTTTTATTGGAATTAAATTTTAAAATGTTTAGAATTTAATTCATTAATTGTTATAGCATGTTTTATGTGTTTGTTTGAGCATAGTGCATGGTTATAGCCCTATGACCTATTAGATAGGATTTTGTGGATGTTTGTAATTTAATACGGCCTGCGAGTCGTGCCTTCTCTATATATTTTTTCTAAATGTTATCCCTCCCCTACGTTCCCCTCGAATGTAACTCGAGGAATTCTCTATATCATGTAATTGTTATATAGTATAGTTTAATTTTGTTGATGGAGATCAATGAAGATGAACCAAGGTGCCGGGATGAGGTGGCCATTCACAAAAGGGAGCCAAAGAGGTGCTTGGAGAAGTTACCTTAGGTTGACCTTCTAGTATTTTCTCATTGGCTTGAGAAAATCATTAGTTGGGGCTATAACCATGTCACGTTTATTTTATGTTGATGTATGAGATGCATGTTTATCGTTTTATTTAATATTGATGCTTGATATACATATATGTAGATATGTATATATTCAAATATGTACCAGACATATTTTCAATATTAATAAAATCATGAGATCAATAAATCCATCTTATAATATTAAGTCAAATCAAGATGCCTTCCAATTAAAAATACTCATCAAGACTTCGATTGAACATGTGTGGGTTTGCCAAAGCAAAGCACCGTGACAATCTTAGTAAGGCGCGAAAGGATAAAAGTGATATCCGTGTTATTTTAAAATTGGGTTCGACTTAACTAGCGTTATCTCAATAGGATTGGGAACCTAGAGGCATGAGGTTGGATGATAATTCATTAGATGAATTTGAACAAAGTGTTGTTCGTCCAACCATCCAAGAAATACATGTGATGTAATTGACAAAGTGTTGTCTACCTAAATAACCGAGTCTTGGGTGATTAGCCAAAGCTAACTCAGGATTAGGTGAAATATGGATTTGACCCACTAAGTTTTTCGAGGGTTGATATTTTAATCAAAATAGTGGGAATGTCATTTAATATAAGACCTTATTAAATGATTAAAATCATACACTTATTTTGCATATTTATATTGTAGATATCCATGACATCAAACAACGTAACTAGCACACTATCATTGCGATCAGTCCTTGAGAAGGACAAACTGAATGGGACTAATTTCCTAGACTGGTATAGGAATTTGAGGATTGTCCTCAAACAAGAGAAAAAGCAATATGTCCTAGAGGAACCCTTACCTGCTGAGGAACCTCCCGTAATGGCTGCTAAAACCGATAAGGATGCTTACAAGAAGCATGACGTGCTTGATGTTGGTTGCCTTATGCTTGCCACTATGAACTCTGAGCTTCAGAAGCAACATGAGGAAATGGAGGCGTTCGATATGATCGAACACTTAAAGCAACTCTACCAACAACAAGCTAGACAAGAGAGGTATGACGTCTCTAGAGCGTTATTCCAGTGCAGAATGGTAGAAGGAAGCCTTGTTGGAACTCATGTACTAAAGATGATAGGGTAATTGAGAATCTTGAAAAGCTGGGTTTTCCATTGGACCAAGAGTTTGCCACAGACGTGATCTTGCAATCGTTGCCTGACAGCTACAGTCTATTTGTCTTGAATTACAATATGATTGAAATCGAAAAGAATCTACCGCAATTGCTTGGTATGTTGAGAACATATGAAGCAAATTCAAAGAAGTCTAAGCCTACTAATGTTCTTATTGTGAATAAGAGCAAAGGAAAGACTAAAGCAAAAGGCTACAAGAAGAACAAGAAAGTCTTTGTTAAGTCTAAGCCTCATGCTTCTGCACTCAAGCCAAAGGGAGTAGTGGCTAAGGAAGGGAACTGCTTCCATTGCGGTGAGACCGGTCATTGGAAGAGGAACTGTAAATTATATCTGGAAGATCTTAAGAAGACAAAAGGAAGTGTGACTTCCGCTTCAGGTATTTTTGTTATAGAAGTCAATTTATCTACTTCTTCATCATGGGTATTAGATACTGGATGTGGTTCTCACATCTGTGTTAATGTGCAGGATCTCAAAAGGAGTAGGTTGTTGGCGAAAGGCGAGGTTGATCTCCGAGTGGGAAATGGAGCAAGAGTTGCTGCATTAGCTATTGGAGATTATTCATTAAATTTACCTTCTGGTTTATTATTAGATTTAAAATACTGTTATTTTGTGCCATCTATTACTAGAAACATTATTTCAATTTCTTGTTTGGACAAGATTGATTTTTCATTTATTATAAAGGACAAGTGTTGTTCCATTTATTTGAATGATATGTTTTATGCTAGTGCACAATTGATTAATGGTCTTTATGTATTAAATCTTGATATGCCTGTCTATAACATAAATACTATAAGAATTAAGAATAATGATTCTAATCCAACTTATCTCTGGTATTGTCGCTTGGGCCATATAAACGAGAATCGCATATCAAAACTTTATAAGGATGGAGTATTAGATTCATTTGATTTTGAATCATATGAAACATGTGAATCTTGTTTAATGGGCAAGATGACTAAAGCTCATTTCAAGGGACATGTTGAAAGGACAAATGATTTATTGAGTCTCGTACATAGTGATGTATGTGGACCAATAAGCACACAAGCTAGAGGTGGTTTTCAATACTTCGTTACATTTACTGATGACTTCAGTAGATATGGGTATGTGTACCTAATGAAACATAAACATGAAACCTTTGAAAAGTTCAAGGATTTCAAGAATGAAGTACAAAACCAGCTTGGCAAAAGTATCAAAACTCTCAGATCAGATCGAGGAGGTGAATACCTAAGCCAAGAGTTTCATGACTATCTAAAGGAGTGTGGGATAGTCCCACAACTCACTCCTCCGTATACTCCACAATGGAATGGTGTATCCGAATGGAGGAATCGAACTTTGTTGGACATGGTTCGATCAATGATGAGTCATGCAGATCTTCCGACTTCCTTTTGGGGACATGCTTTAGAAACAACAATATTTATACTGAACCGTGTTCCATCTAAATCAGTAGAAAAGACACCATATGAGATATGAAGCGTCCTAGTATGTCTTTTATGAAGATTTGGGGTTGTGAGGCTTACGTGAGACGTCACGCCTCCAATAAACTTGGACCCAAATCTGATAAGTGTTTATTTGTGGGGTATCCTAAGGAAACGAAAGGATGCTATTTCTATTATCCCACCGAGAACAAAGTAGTTGTTGCTCGGACTGGTGTCTTTCTTGAAAGAATTTATTTCGAGAAGAACCAATGGGAGACAAATAGAACTTAGTGAAGTTCAACCACAAGAAAACATTGAACATGAGATTGAGATGGAAACAGAGCAGACACCACAAGCTGTTGTGGATGAATTACCTGCTCAAGAGACACAAACCCAGCATAGGTCTGTAAGAGAACACCGTGAGCCACAGAGATATGGATTTCTTGTGACTCAACAAGGTGACTTACTACTAATTGATGAGGATGAACCGTCATCTTATCAAGAAGCTATAATGGGCACTGATTCTAAGAAATGGCAAGAAGCCATGAAATCTGAGATGGAATCCATGTATGCAAACCAAGTATGGACTTTGGTTGACCCGCCTGAAGGGGTAAGACCCATAGGGTGTAAATGGATTTTCAAGAAGAAGACCGACATGGATGGTAATGTACAAACCTTTAAAGGTCGACTAGTTGCAAAAGGTGTCAAACAAATTCATGGTATTGACTATGATGAAACTTTTTCGCCAGTTGCCATGGTTAAATCCATTAGGATCTTACTTGCAATAGCTGCATTTCATGACTATGAAATCTGGCAGATGGATGTCAAAACAGCTTTCCTTAATGGAAATTTACTTGAGGATGTGTACATGACACAACCTGAGGGTTTTGTCGATCCAAAGGATGCTGGAAAGATATGCAAGCTACAACGATCCATTTATGGATTGAAGCAAGCTTCTCGGAGTTGGAATCTTCGTTTTGATGATGCAGTCAAAGAGTTTGGTTTCATAAAAAACGTAGATGAACCTTGTGTCTACAAGAAGGTCAGTGGGAACATAATTATCTTCTTAGTATTGTATGTAGATGACATACTTCTAATTGGGAATGATATCCCTGCCTTACAATCTGTAAAGATTTGGCTAGGGAATTGTTTTTCTATGAAAGACTTGGGTGAAGCCACCTACGTATTAGGTATCAAGATCTATAGAGATAGATCAAGAAGATTACTTGGCCTAAGTCAAAGTACATACATAGACAAAGTGCTAAAACGGTTTAGCATGCAAGAATCAAAGAAAGGATTCATGCCTATGACACATGGGATACATCTCTCTAAGGATCAGTGTCCTTCAACAACAGATGAGAGACAACGCATGAGTAAGATTCCATATGCGTCAGCTATTGGATCTATCATGTATGCCATGATATGTACTCATCCCGATGTCTCGTATGCTTTGAGCATGACGAGCAGATATCAGGTTGATCCAGGTGAAAGTCACTGGATTGTAGTCAAGAATATCCTAAAGTACTTGAGAAGAACTAATGATACATTCTTGATTTATGGAGGTGAGGAAGAGCTCAATGTAATAGGTTACACTGATGCAAGCTTCCAAACCGACAAAGATGATTTCCGATCGCAATTAGGATATGTGTTTTGCCTAAATAGAGGTGCTGTGAGCTGGAAGAGTTCAAAGCAAGAGACAGTAGCCGATTCTACAACTGCAGCTGAATACATTGCTGCCTCAGATGCAGCAAAGGAAGCTGTTTGGATCAAGAAGTTCATTTCTGAGCTTGGGGTGTTGCCTAGCATACTAGATCCGATTGAACTCTATTGTGACAACAATGGAGCCATCGCATTGGCTAAGGAACCTAGATCTCACCAAAGATCCAAGCACATACTTCGGCGCTTTCATTTCATTCGAGAAATCGTTGAAAGATGAGATGTAAAAATATGCAAAGTACCAACTGATGATAATGTATCTGACCCACTGACGAAGCCACTATCACATTAGAAGCATGATCATCATACTAGATCTCTAGGCATTAAGTATATGTCTGATTGGTCTTAGTGCAAGTGAGAGATTTGTTGGGATATGCCCTAAGACAACTCATTAGATGATTGTTTATGACATACAATGTATTATGATTTTCTTAATGGCAATTCATTATTATATATTATTCGTGTATCTGTGTAATATGAATTAATATATAAGTTAATGTCCTGTATTGTTCTTAGAGATTGTCCCTAGTCAAGTATTATCATGAATCGGGATAATGATAATGCATTGAGACTAGTTTGTTTTGATTGATGAATTGTTCATAGATATGAGATATCAAATCAACGCATGGGTACATGTGATATCCCCGAAATAATTAATTGTAATTTGGGCATTAATTATGTTTATGTGATTAGTTATGGTGATAATTAAATTATGTGTCGGAATTAATTATCTTGGTGAAATGCTTAGTCACATGGTAGGCGTGACCCGGTAGAGCATTTCAGTGTACATGTTATGCATGTTGGGGAATTGGGTATTATAATGGTTTAAATGTGATGGTTGGTAATTATTTGGTGAAACGTGTATTTAATTGAGATTTTGTTGTATTTTGGTAAAATGCTTTTAAAATATCTTGTTGGGATGTTTTATACACCATGGTAATTGTGGGAGTGCAATTTAATTAAAACCCACTTAATACCCCCAACCCCCACTATACCCATCATTTTCTATTTTCCCCAAATCATCCATCCAAACCCTCACCCTCATCCTCTCCCATTTTCGTTTTTGGCATAAAAGTGGAAGGGAAATCCTTGCAAAAACTTGATTTGTGGAATTTATTGGGAGATTTGGAGTCCCCAAGAGGTATGGATACCTCCTTGGTATTTTTGTGGTGTTTGGTTTAGTTTTGATATGTTTTTGAAGGGTTTTGAAATGGGTTGTTATGGGTTGGTGATATTTTGGTTGGGTGTTGGATTTTTGGGTTGTTTAAGGTGTATTTTGAAGGTTTGTTATGATTTTTATGTTGTTGGGTTGAATGTTTAAGTGTTGGTGTGGTTTGGGAAGAAATGGTGTTCAAAAATGGTGTTTTTCGTAGTACAGGACTCGGCGATCGATCGCGAGCCAACAGTGCGTGCCAGAAGCTATTGGCGATCGATCGCCACATTTGGGCGATCGATCGGTGAGGCTGGCGATCGATCGCGCCAAATGTGGCGATCGATTGCCGAAGGAAGAAAAATTTGGTGTCGGGCAGTATGATCTCACGATCGATCGGCCCCTCGCGGCGATCGATCGCGAGTCACAAAATATGGTGTTTTTGGATATTTTTGTGGAATTTTTGATATTGGACTATTATTGACTCCTAATATTGATTTGTGTGAATGTGTAGAACCATCCCAGGTGGCCACACAACCCAGGAGATAAAGTCCACGACACCACACATTTTGGGACTAAGGCACATAGTGAGACGTACGGGCATCGGACGGTAAAACGTATTTATTATGCTTTGAATTGGTTATGCATTATGGTTGCATACATGGTCTTAGTTATGCATTATGGTTGCATACATGGTTTGGATATGCATTGTGGTTGCATGTGAATTGTGAGTCGAGATTATATTCCAGTGATGAAGAATACTTGCCGCCTTCATGTCGAAGCGATGATAGAATACTTGCCGCTGTCATATTATAGCGATGAAGAATATTTGCCGCAAACATGTCGAAGCGAAGGATAATGCCGCTGTCATGTTGATGCGAGGGATATTATGCCGCTAATATGTCGAAGCGAGGGGTATTAATGCCGCTGTCATGTAAACGCGAGGGGTATTATGCCACTGATATAATAAGACTGGAACTGGCCATTGGTATACATGGAATGAGTGCATGTCATGACATAAATTATTGGTTTTATAATCCATTGATTATGATTGTGGGACAACCAAAGGGAGCTTTTAAATGTATTAAATATAGGAAGTGAATCGCATTTACGGTTTATGCATTTGAATTGCAATCATATTATTGTGAATATGATTTATTTACATGCTCATGGTTTTGGGGTTGTTCCTGTAGGTACTTTGGGCGGACGGGGTAAGGCGGGTTGATGCGGTGAGCTAGTGAGGAGTGCTCTTGGTAGCAGGCATATTCTTTTGTATAGTATCTACTCTAGGAGTAGTGTAAAGCTATAGGATTGACATTCATTAGTTGGGAATGTAATTAATCCCTTTTGGAACTTTATTTTTGGCTTTGTAACCTAATAGCTCAAGGCATCAACACGATTTTATACTCTGTTTATGCATGATAATTCTATTTACGCCTTTAATCCACACTTAAGGAACTAGGGTCCTTACATTAAGGATGCCTAGTTCCTTACATTATTGGTATCAGAGCAGTGGTTAGAGAACCCGGGAATGAGTGAAGGGTAGCCTTAGCATGGTTGGCTAGGTGTTTACATTTGGGCATGTTTATGCATGTGGTGCATATTGGTGTATAAATTGTTATACTAACATGCTTATTATCGTTCATGTTATCTAACGGCATAACATATATATTGTTTGGAATTGTTGTTAACCTTTGTATTACAGCATGGCGGCTATGAATGTGGGGAACCTCAATGAAGAGGTGGGTGATATTGGAAGCGTGAATGCTAGCATTGGACAGACAAATCCCTTACCTCCACCTGCTGTGGGCATGGAGCCGGTTGCTCAGTTGCTATTACCAGGGGAGCTTAGTCTGACTCAGTTTCTGACCTTTCACCCGCCTATTTTTGAGGGAACAGAGATAGGGGAAGAGGCCGAAGAGTGGCTAGAGAGATTGGAACAGATATTCGTGTCTGCGCCGTGTGCTAGGACGGCATTGTTGAGATTGGCAGAATTCCAACTGGCAAAGAAGTCTTCTATGTGGTGGAAGACGACTGTAAAGTTGAGGGCCCAAGGTATGGTGATTGACTGGACTTTATTCAGAACTCGGTTTCTAAACCGGTACTTCTCTGCTGCGGCTAGGCAAACTAAGGAGGATGAATTTACAAACTTGAAGCAAGGGAGCATGACAGTCTCGGACTATGCCATGCACTACTCATCACTATTGAGGTATGTGCCACACATCGCTACAAATGGGCATGCCAAAATGAGGCACTTTCTGAAGAGGCTGCGACCAGAATTATTTGACCGGGTTATTTCCAACAACCCGACATCTTTTGATGATGCACTTGTTAGAGCGGAGTTAGCAGAGATAGGGGTGAGTGCTTATCCTGAAGCCGTACCCCCACCAGTTCCATCACAAAGATCTACTTCTGAGAATCTGAGGCCCCGAGGGGGATCTTTTAAGTCGCGAGGGACTTCTTCTTTTTCTCGGTTTAGCGGAAGGCGGCCGGATGGCCGGAAGCAAGGGGATCGGAGGAGTGGTACATCTACTTTTGGGGGACCAACTCAAGCTAGTAGAGTTGGAGATGTTAAGTGCCACTTTTGCGGAGGACCGCATTTGACGCGTGATTGTTATGCGTGCTACATATGTGGATGGTTGGGCCACATTGCTCGGCGTTGTCCCAACCGGGAAGGGCTGACGGATCTTAGGGAAGGTCGAGGGAGGTTTTCTAGTGGTACAGTACAGCAGAGGCAGCCGATGGTGCCTCGACAGATGGGAGGACAGGCGATGGGGCCACCTCAGGGATAGGTCTATGCATTGACCAGGGAGAAGGCCGATGCAGCTCCAGAGGAGCTTATAGCTGGTACGTGCCTTCTATTTACATGTTCCGCCTTTATTTTGATAGACACAGGTGCTTCGCACTCCTTTGTGTCTGCGGACTTTGTGGCGAGACATCATATGTGCACGTCTCCGTTACCCACGTCTCTATTGGTCTCGACACCCACCGAAAAGAAAGTTGTTGCTGATCAGTTTCTGATGGACTGCCTCATTTATTTTGAGGGCAATGAGATAAAGGCAGATTTGATTGTACTGGGTATGTCAGACTTCGACTGCATTGTGGGCATCGACATTCTGAACAGATATCAGGCAGTGGTAGATTGTCGGCAAAGGACAGTTCGGTTCAGATCTGGTTTGGGAGTTCAGTGGATTTTCTATGGCAACGGTTCTCGTGCGAAGATTCCGTTGATCTTGGCGATCAAAATGTCCCAATTATTGGAACATGGACACACGGGCTACCTCATCTATGTCGTGGACACGTCGGGAAAGGGTAAAGAGTTGAAGGTTGAGGATGTACCAATGGTAGCGGAGTTTGCTGATGTGGTCCCGGAGGAGATTCCCGGATTCCCACCGGCTAGGGAAGTCGAGTTTGGGATTGAGTTATTACCGGGAACATCTGCTATTTCTCGTGCCCCTTACCGGATGGCACAGGCAGAGTTAAGAGAGCTGAAGGAGCAGTTGCAGGAGCTCCTTGATAAAGGATATATACGCCCTAGCGTATCGCCTTGGGGCGCACCGGTTCTTTTTGTGAAGAAGAAAGACGGTTCGATGCATTTGTGCATCGATTACCGGCAACTGAACAAGGCCACGGTAAAGAACAAGTATCCTCTCCCAAGGATTGATGATTTATTTGATCAATTGCAAGGCACGAAGCTGTATAGCAAAATTGATTTGAGATCCGGGTACCAACAGATACGGGTCAGGGAGGAGGATGTGCAAAAGACAACATTTCGGACTCGGTATGGGCACTACGAGTTCTTAGTGATGCCGTTCGGTGTGACGAACGCCCCGGCTGTCTTTATGAGCTTGATGAACAGGGTGTTCCAACCCTATCTGGATCACTTCGTCATTGTGTTTATTGACGACATACTCATCTACTCCTGGAGCGAGGAAGAGCACGTGAAACACTTGAGGACAGTGCTCCAGATTGTGATGACCTGGGATTATAGATGTTAATCCCTAATAACCCCTAAAGTTCTGTTTTTCGTGGCGATTTGAAGTTTAATCGCGGTGTTGGGCCTCCCGAGCTCGTCTTTTTTTGGGTAGTTGGGATTGTTGGATTCCGAGGTTGAGATTATATTCTCATTTCGGTGAAAAACCTATGAGTTGGGTTTTTGGTGTGACTCGGGATCCGGGGTGCTTTGGGTGGGCACCAGTATGGGTTTGAGAGGTTAGAGAGAGAGTTTTTGGAAACAGATGATTTTTAATGAATCATGATGTATTTGTGGGGCTATTGGTTTCGGGGCAATTTTGATATATATACCAGATGAACTCGAGATTTTATTTATGGAAATCATTTCACGCCTCGTCTGCCTCTCTCTTCCTCCTCTACCCTTCCCGTTTTCCCTCAACCTCCGCCGCTAAAAACCGTGCGCCCACCGCCGTCCGGCCACCATCCGGCGCGTCCGAACCACCATCGTCTTCGTCTCTTCCAGGCGCAACTTTCCATACCAAGAACCTGAAGTTTCGTCGCGGATTGCGTTCGGATTTTGCAAGGAAGCGCAGGGGTTCGAAATTTCGAATTAGTCCGATTTGGGGCTCGATTTTTGGTGCGTTTTTGGGACTTTTTCAGTCGTTTTTGGGGCGTTTTGTGCTGTTATTTGGTTCGAAAATTTCATACTTTATGGTTCAAAGAATTTGTTGTCATTTGGTTCGAAAATTGTGTTGATTATTTCGAAAATCTTGCTGATTTGGATTCAAAAATGGTTGCTGCCATGATTAGAGATTCCTATGGTATTGGCTTAAAAATAATGCTCATAAAGTGTTCGATATTATGTTTAAGTGGAGTTCATGTGTAACCAGAAGCTATACTAAATGTGGGAATAAATGGGTTAGATACATGGTAGTGTAAGTATGACATGGAATAAGATTGTGGTGATGTGTATGCTTGAATGGACATTATGAGTTTAAATTGAAATTCAAGGCATGTTTAATTTGTTTAAATTGAATTCAAACAAATAAATGACTTTATGTTGGGATTAAGAGAATTAGATTTAAAAGGGTAGAATCTCGCATCTACAGGGATCCTTTCTTTCATGTCTTTGTTTGAATGTTCGAATGTGTTGCTATTTTTGGGTATCGTGTGTGCTATGCCCCGGGTCCTTTAAATGGTCTATTGTCACGTGTTGACAATATTTTTGAGGGTCATGGATGTGCTTGGGCATGGGTTGCATGTTCGTAAATAATTGTGAATTATTTATCGTATTAGCACATCATTCCTCGGGGGCATGGAACCCAAGCAAGGTTTGGCTCGGACTACGGAGATTTAAGGTGCGTTTAGCGTACGAGCATGTCTTTAAATTATATTTTTGCAAGTGTGATGCATGATATAATAAATATATATATGCGATGACCTATAAGATATGGGAATGAAACTTGATTAAGTTATTTGATATACGTGATGAAATGCATGGTGCCGCTATGAAGCGAGCAAATGATGAGGTGTGGTCGCTGCTAAACGAGTACCGTTAGTACGACGCTACCTTGAAGTAAGAAAGGAAAAATATGGCATTTGACTAGATATCTAAGATATCTATATTTTATTCCCTATTATTATGAATAGGAACAGAGACGTAAGTTAATCAAAGAGGTGATTAACTGGTATTGGAAGTTAAGGAAATCTCAATATGATATCTAGAATTACGATAATTACTAGATAAAGAAGATGTAATGAGATGTTGTTAATTTGAAATTGACCAGGGTTAACCAATGTAATGATTAATTGCATATTTGAGATTTGATGATTTATCTGTTTTGAGAACAGGAATATTACAGGGGTAAGCCAGGATGAGGATGATGCAATCCAGGAAGTGTCACATATATTCCACAACATTTACATTTTTTTGTAAATTATGTATTATGTCATTATGATTATGAAATTGTGGAATTGGTATGCTCACCCCGTGTGGGGGCTGTCTCTATTGGGACAGGTGGAACAGGTACATCGATGGCTTTGGAGATGAGCTCGAGCTGTTGATTGGAGACACTTCTAGGATCGAGGTACCAGGGCTTGATGGAGCAAGGTATCGTATAGGGTATTTTATATACACCTGAGGGATACATACACATTCATGATGCTCGCATGTGAGCACGATTATACTTGTATATGGGTTGTATATAAAGGCATGAGCCTTTCTCTCTTTCATTCTATGTTGCATGCAATTAGTGGTAGAATTGCTAAATGATATGAGAGCCATTGGTGTATTATAAGGGTGTTAAAACCCACTCTTGTTGTTTCATTAGTGTGGTGTCTTCCCTGCTGGGAATTTACTTAGTGTTTCTGTATTCTGTTAAGTATTATGCTTTCCCTGGCCGGGAGTTATGTTATGTGATGTGCTTTCATTTATGGATAGCTCAATTTATGGGAGACTCTGCCCAAATTTTTATAAAAACCCACAATGTAAAAGTGGTGTAATGGGGATGGTAATGGGTGAAATTCTTGAGTCTATTTGTTGATAGAGATGATCATATAATGTTGAACATTATTTATGTCATGGGATTATGGGAAACATGTAATGATTCTTTTCAAAGAATGAAAAGAAAATGAAAAATTTATACACATACGACGTCATTTTCTTATTGCTATGCTAGGCAAGGTTATATGTGTTTTCCCCTTATATACAATGAAAGCATGCAACACTTATGTGATGATTAATACACTAAGCAAGTAATAAGGGCACGGGGTCCTTACATTAGTGGTATCAGAGCAGTGGTTGCTCATTGGGGCTGTTAAGGGCCTAGAAAATTGTTGATAGCACATAATTATGCATGATGGCATTAATGTTGAATGACACAACTAGTTGTTTATGTGCTTTTATGATATGAAAAGTGGTGTTGCTAACCGTTGTGGTTGCAGAAATCGTGTGAAACGCGATAGGATGGCATTAACAGGAATGTCTGGCACTCCGTATGTTATGTGCCAAGGAACCTGATTTTGTAATAAAGTCAAGTAAATGGATATTTCCGAGGTAACATGTATTTGATATACGTATTGACTTGCAAGTGGTTGCATATATGTATTGAATGTTTGATGCATAGCATATATAGCTATTGTTGCTAACCATGATGGTTGCAGGTCACAGGAAATGTGGTAAGATGCCACAGGGTAAGATGCCCATATGGTAAGATGCCGTACGATGTTTATGATGTGGTAAGATGCCATAGGGTAAGATGCACATATGGTAAGATGTCATACGATGTTTATGATGTGGTAAGATGCCACAGGGTAAGATGCCCATATGGTAGGATGCCATACGATGTTTATGATGTGGTAAGATGCCACAGGGTAAGATGCCCATATGGTAAGATGCCATACGATGTTTATGATGTGGTAAGATGCCACAGGGTAAGATGCCATACGATGTTTATGATGTGGTAAGATGCCACAGGGTAAGATGCCCATATGGTAAGATGACATACGATGTTTATGATGTGGTAAGATGCCACAGGGTAAGATGCTCATATGGTAAGATGCCATACGATGTTTATGATGTGGTAAGATGCCACAAGGTAAGATGCCCATATGGTAAGAGGTCATACGATGTTTATGATGTGGTAAGATGCCATATAATATTATGATGTTTATAATATGGTAAGATGCCATAAGACGTTATGATGTTTACGATGTGGTAAGATACCATATGATGCTATGATGTTAATCAATTACGTTAAGATCTAATGATTACGTGCATGAATATTTGAAACAGGGACAATAAAAGTGGGTTAATGTGTTTAACCAGGAAGTATACTTAATTAAGATTCATGCATTTCTTTATTTATGTACATTTTCTATGATGATTGGCGATGGTTTATACCGGCGGACACGGATGATAGCGGTGATGTATTCCGCTGTGTCGATTGATGATGATTCATCTCTTTATGATGATTGGCGATGGTTTATACCGCCGGACACGGATGATAGCGGTGATGTATTCCGCTGTGTCGATTGATGATGATTCATCTCTTTATGATGATTGGCGATGGTTTATACCGCCGGACACGGATGATAGCGGTGATGTATTCCGCTGTGTCGATTGATGATGATTCATCTCTTTATGATATTTGGCGATGGTTTATACCGCCGGACACGGATGATAGCGGTGATGTATTCCACTGTGTCGATTGATGATGATTCATCTCTTTGTGATGATTGGCGATGATTCATGCCGTCGGATATGTTGATAGCGATGCCTTATTCCGCTATGATGATTTGCGATGGATTATGCCGCCGTCGAGCGACAGGTGTGGATTTAAGTATTACTATTGAGCAACGATGACAGGATGTCAGTAATATAGAGGATGTTTTTATGTAGTCGTATACGGTCGTATGTTTGGGGTGCCAATGTCGAGCACAAGGTGGTGTCTACGTCACCGGTTGACGTGACCCTTATACCGAGCGGGTTGCTCGAGGAATGGATGGACGCGCTGTACATGTGATTGTACTGCAGCATATGTTTGAGGTGATCATATTATGAAATACCCTTGAGGTATGCTCGTTGGAATGGCTTTTTGGCCATGTAATTTGACGACAGGAGTAATCATTGAGGAAATTACTCGCTTTCTGTCTATGTGACATGTGGTAGACATGGTCACACCACCCTTGAGGGTGTAGAATGGGTCCTAAAGGATTAGGATCAGGTTACGTTAAGTACATAGAGACACTGGAGTGTCCAGGGTGTATCGACATTAGAGGAATGTTGGGTAAAGACCCACCACTCTATTGATTTTTCTTCCCACGGTATGGTATGCCGTGCGGAAACGTCCGTCTTGTTGGTAAGTTTGAGGTAAACCTAAAGAGGCGGCGACTTGTTTGTTTGCCGCGTGTGTGCAGCACCATGATGGGCTTGCTAGAGCCGTTATACTGCTCGTTGGAACCAAGTTTGGCAAATCGTAAGGTGATACGATGTGGATTGCGGTGGACTCTAGTAGTCATCACGTCATTCGAGGTTGAGGTTGGGCATGCCTCACTGAAACGTGTATACGTTTATGTATTAATCTTAGGTGAGACTTGTCTGGGACAGCTCATTTTCGTTGAGGTACCAACAAGAGAGTCATCAAGTCATTGTTGACTCGATCTGGGGAATCCATGTATTTGGGGTGTATTGGGTGCTATTGTATCCAAGTTTTTCCGAACGGTGGTTCGATACTAGTGGATCTCGAGTTCGATGACACTTCCCTTGTGGGGAAGGAGTTAGTATTATACCTATCGGGAATCTTTGAAAGATTCGGTAAGTTGGTCCATGTGGTGTTGATTTGGAATCACACCGTGTGTTGTTAATCGTCGATTATCATTCTCCACTAGGTGGGAATGACTCAGAATTGACGGTTGTGTTTGAGGCTTAGGGGTACGCTGTAGATATCCGAGCCAAGTGCATTGTGTATGCATGTAGTGTCTGTGCTTAGGCAGGTATACCGGTGAGTATACGGATGCCAGTTGTTGATTTCCTTTTTGTCAAGCATAGAGTTATGCTATGTTTGGGCGGTTAAATATCTGAAGAGAGATTTGGAACACCTCGAGATTGAGAATCTCCAGGGCACGATAAATTATGAGGAATAATCATGAAGTTAGTTGACTCCCTTTGAGGAGGGATTATCTTGTGTGGGTTGAGGTGTTTCCTTGTTGGTGTTTTCCTTCGAGTTATTCGATAGCCTTCCCAAGTTTGGATTGTTAAATCCTAGGGTTATCAAGGGATGGCCGGGATTCGGAGTTGTTGGGTGTCGCTGTCGACACAAGCGTTGAGGATGCAATGGGTTTATTGCATGTCCTTTCAGAATTTGAGACTCTGTGGGGTCTCGATTGTTTATTTTGATCAGGATGTGATTCTTGGAACATCCGGAGGTGGACATCTTGTGAGATGTCTTTTGTGTGAATCTGTGGCCGTGAGTTGCCCAAATTGAGTTGCAATGATGCGACTGCTCCTTTGATGGAGGAGGTTGGGAAAGTGGAAACCAGGTTTGGTATGAGTACACCGTGGTATACTAGTGTTTCCCTCGTAACGATGTATGTTAGACATCGTGAGTCTTGGTAGAGACGTCATTGAATGATATTTATGATAGAATCGGGAGCGATTCAAATCCTTGCAGTTTCAGTTGACTAACTGCTTTTGGATTGTTAGCGTTGTGTTGTGCCGACGCTCTTTCGATTTTTGTGGACTGGAAGGTTCATTCCAGGGTTTGGTGCGAGGTCAGTGTCCTCGCGGTTGAGGTGTTATTCATGATGCGTTCATGCTAGCTGTGTTAGAACTAAGGATGATTGTCGGATCTACAGTCGTAAGTGTTGGTTGTTTTGCAGTCATGATAGACTGACTTTTGGGATGACCCGCATCGAGGTACGTTTTTACCTCTTGGGTGATATGTTGGTTTTGGTAAGTTACTCTGTTTCAGAGTTTGGAGCGAGGTAGGTACTCTCGCGTTTATTGATACGATTCTGATATGGTCAAGAATCAAGTTTATGGCTTCATGTTGTTGTGTAGCCTGGGTGTTACGTGTTACACCGGTGCAAATTTCGAGGACGAAATTCTTTTAAGTGGGGGATATTGTGATGACCTGGGATTATAGATGTTAATCCCGAAGTATTAATAACCCCTAAAGTTCTGTTTTTCGTGGCGATTTGGAGTTTATCGCGGTGTTGGGCCTCCCGAGCTCGTCTTTTTTTGGGTAGTTGGGATTGTTGGATTCCGAGGTTGAGATTATATTCTCATTTCGGTGAAAAACCTATGAGTTGGGTTTTTTGTGTGACTCGGGATCCGGGGTGCTTTGGGTGGGCACCAGTATGGGTTTGAGAGGTTAGAGAGAGAGTTTTTGGAAACATATGATTTTTAATGAATCATGATGTATTTGTGGGGCTATTGGTAGTTCAGGGCAATTTTGATATATATACCAGATGAACTCGAGATTTTATTTATGGAAATCATTTCACGCCTCGCATGCCTCTCTCTTCCTCCTCTACCCTTCCCGTTTTCCCTCAACCTCCGCCGCTAAAAGCCGTGCGCCCGCCACCGTCCGGCCACCATCCGGCGCGTCCGAACCACCATCGTCTTCGTCTCTTCCAGGCGCAACTTTCCATACCAAGAACCTGAAGTTTCGTCGCGGATTGCGTCCGGATTTTGCAAGGAAGCGCAGGGGTTCAAAATTTCGAATTAGTCCGATTTGGGGCTCGATTTTTGGTGCGTTTTTGGACTTTTTTCAGGCGTTTTTGGGGCGTTTTGTGCTGTTATTTGGTTCGAAAATTTCATAATTTATGGTTCAAAGAATTTGTTGTCATTTGGTTCGAAAATTGTGTTGATTATTTCGAAAATCTTGCTGATTTGGATTCAAAAATGGTTGCTGCCATGATTAGAGATTCCTATGGTATTGGCTTAAAAATAATGCTCATAAAGTGTTCGATATTATGTTTAAGTGGAGTTCATGTGTAACCAGAAGCTATACTAAATGTGGGAATAAATGGGTTAGATACATGGTAGTGTAAGTATGACATGGAATAAGATTGTGGTGATGTGTATGCTTGAATGGGCATTATGAGTTTAAATTGAAATTCAAGGCATGTTTAATTTGTTTAAATTGAATTCAAACAAATAAATGACTTTATGTTGGGATTAAGAGAATTAGATTTAAAAGGGTAGAATCTCGCATCTACAGGGATCCTTTCTTTCATGTCTTTGTTTGAATGTTCGAATGTGTTGCTATTTTTGGGTATCGTGTGTGCTATGCCCCGGGTCCTTTAAATGGTCTATTGTCACGTGTTGACAATATTTTTGAGGGTCATGGATGTGCTTGGGCATGGGTTGCATGTTCGTAAATAATTATGAATTATTTATCGTATTAGCACATCATTCCTCGGGGCATGGAACCCAAGCAAGGTTTGGCTCGGACTACGGAGATTTAAGGTGCGTTTAGCGTACGAGCATGTCTTTAAATTATATTTTTGCAAGTGTGATGCATGATATAATATATATATATGCGATGACCTATAAGATATGGGAATGAAACTTGATTAAGTTATTTGATTTACGTGATGAAATGCATGGTGCCGCTATGAAGCGAGCAAATGATGAGGTGTGGTCGCTGCTAAACGAGTACCGTTAGTACGACGCTACCTTGGAAAAATGTGGCATTTGACTAGATATCTATATTTTATTCCCTATTATTATGAATAGGAACAGAGACGTAAGTTAATCAAAGAGGTGATTAACTGGTATTGGAAGTTAAGGAAATCTCAATATGATATCTAGAATTACGATAATTACTAGATAAAGAAGATGTAATGAGATGTTGTTAATTTGAAATTGACCAGGGTTAACCAATGTAATGATTAATTGCATATTTGAGATTTGATGATTTATCTGTTTTGAGAACAGAAATATTACAGGGGTAAGCCAAGATGAGGATGATGCCATCCAGGAAGTGTCACATATATTCCACAACATTTACATTTTTTTGTAAATTATGCATTATGTCATTATGATTATGAAATTGTGGAATTTGTATGCTCACCCCGTGTGGGGGCTGTCTCTGTTGGGACAGGTGGAACAGGTACATCGATGGCTTTGGAGATGAGCTCGAGCTGTTGATTGGAGACACTTCTAGGATCGAGGTACCAGGGCATGATGGAGCAAGGTATCGCATAGGGTATTTTATATACACCTGAGGGATACATACACATTCATGATGCTCGCATGTGAGTACGATTATACTTGTATATGGGTTGTATATAAAGGCATGAGCCTTTCTCTCTTTCATTCTATGTTGCATGCAATTAGTTGTAGAATTGCTAAATGATATGAGAGCCATTGGTGTATTATGAGGGTGTTGAAACCCTCTCTTGTTGTTTCATTAGTGTGGTGTCTTCCTCGGCTGGGAAATTACTTAGTGTTTCTGTATTCTGTTAAGTATTATGCTTTCCCTGGCCGGGAGTTATGTTATGTGATATGCTTTCATTTCCGGATAGCTCAATTAATGGGAGACTCTGCCCAAATTTTTATAAAAACCCACAATGTAAAAGTGGTGTAATGGGGATGGTAATGGGTGAAATCCTTGAGTTTATTTGTTGGTAGAGATGATCATATAATGTTGAACATTATTTATGTCATGGGATTATGGGAAACATGTAATGATTCTTTTCAAAGAATGAAAAGAAAATGAAAAATTTATACACATACGACGTCATTTTCTTATTGCTATGCTAGGCAAGGTTATATGTGTTTTCCCCTTATATACAATGAAAGCATGCAACACTTATGTGATGATTAATACACTAAGCAAGTAATAAGGGCACGGGGTCCTTACACAGATCCTCAGAGATCACCAGTTATATGCCAAGCTCAGCAAGTGTGAGTTTTGGTTGAGCAGTGTAGTATTTCTGGGGCATGTCATATCTAGCAGTGGGATATTAGTGGACCCCATGAAGATTGAGTCTGGGATGGAGTGGGCTGCACCCACTTCTGTGCCCGAGATACGGAGTTTTCTTGGTTTGGCTGGTTATTACCGACGCTTCGTCGAGGGATTTTCTAAGATTGCTAAGCCACTGACGCAGTTGACCCAAAAGGGAGTACCCTTCTTTTGGTTAGGGGCTTGCGAGGAGAGCTTCCAAGAGTTGAAGCACCGATTGACGACGGCGCCGGTATTGGTGATTCCCACGGAGAATAAAAGGTTTGCTCTATACACTGACGCATCACTGCAGGGCTTGGGTTGTGTACTGATGCAAGATAAGCATGTGGTAGCTTATGCATCGAGGCAGTTGAAGCCGCATGAGGCTAGATATCTAGTCCACGATTTGGAATTGGCGGCTATTATCTTTGCCCTAAAGATTTGGAGGCATTATCTGTATGGTACATCTTTTACTATATATACGGATCATAAGAGCCTGAAATTCTTATCCACTAGGCGGAGTTGAATATGCGTCAGAGAAGATGGATGGATTTGCTCAAAGACTATGACTGTGAGATTGAGTACCATCCGGGGAAAGCGAACTTGACGGCAGACGCCTTGAGTCGGAAGGTGAAGAGTATTGCTGAGGATGTCATGCATTTGTCGGCTATGATGACTTCTTGTTGCCATCTGGGCTATGACTTCGATGTGGACGCATCGCCGGTTTGGGTACCGACCTTATTGGCTGAGCCAGATATCTATGAGAACATCAGGAGAGCTTAGAGGACAGATGATGAGGTTCAGAGATGGTCATCATTGGTACTTCAGGGGCAGCCAACAAAGTTTAGAGTGGCTGAGGATGGTTCTTTGAGACTTGGTAACAGATGGGTAGTTCCATATATGCCGGATTGCGTAGAGGGATTTTGGAACGGGCTCATAGTAGCCAATTCAGTATCCACCCAGGAGGGAGGAAGATGTATAAGGACTATGAAGCGTGATGTGATCGCTTTTGTCAAGAGGTGTTTGATCTGTCGGCAGGTTAAGGCAGAGAGGCAGAGACCCGGTGGCGAACTAAGGAGCTTAGAGATACCGGAGTGGAAGTGAGAACACATATCTATGGACTTTGTGACCCACTTGCCGAGGACTATTTCGGGTTGTGATGCCATTTGGGTGATCATTGACAGGATGACGAAGGTAGCTCACTTCATTCCCTACAGTATGACGTACACATACTTGAGGATGGCTCAGCTGTATGTCCGGGACATAGTGAGACTACATGGGATTCCAGTGTCTATTGTATCTGAGAGAGATCCGCGGTTTACATCTCATTTATGGGGAGGTCTTCAGTCAGCTTTGGGTACTGAGGTGAGGTTGAGTACGGCATATCATCCCCAGACGGACGGTCAGACTGAGCGTACTATACAGACGCTCGAGGACATGCTACGGGCTTGTGTATTAGAGTTTGATGCTTCATGGCAAGATTCTTTGGCCTTGGTAGAGTTCTCATACAACAACAGCTATCAGGCAAGTATTCAGATGGCACCGTTTGAGGCTTTGTTGGTAGGCGTTGTAGGTCGCCATTATACTGGGATGACTTGACCAGTAAAGCAGTGGGAGGACCCAAACTGATTCGGGAGATGGAGGATAAGGTAAAGGTTATCCGTCAGAAAATGAAGGCAGCCCAGGACAGGCAGGCAGCCTATGCAAATAAACGGCGGAGACCGTTGGAGTTTCAGTTAGGAGACAGAGTCTTTTTGAAGATCTCACCTTTCAGGGGTGTGGGTCGGTTTGGTATACGAGGTAAATTATCTCCGATGTATGTGGGACCGTATGAGATTTTACAGCGCATCGGTACCTTGGCTTACCGTTTGGCACTGCCACCGTCGTTGTCTGGTATTCACGACGTGTTTCATGTATCTATGCTGCGGAAATATGAGCCGGATCCGTCGCATGTATTGCAGCCTTCTGAGATTCAGTTGGATTCTGATATATCCTATGAGGAACGGCCAGTCAGGATTCTGGATAGGGCTGATTGCAGACTTTGGAACAAAGTGATACCGATGGTCAAGGTTCAGTGGGATCGCAGGGGTGTCGAGGAGGCCACGTGGGAGACGGAGCGGCACATGATGCAGCAACTTGTTCTTGAACACCCTTTCGATTTGATCGTGTGGATACCGTAGAGACGAAGGTGCAAATCTTTGTTCGCGACTCGTGGACTTGCAACGATGATTCTGCTACAAACACGCTACAAGGGTAAGATTCGTAATCAATCTCGATATGATCACTTTGTATAGGTCCTTTGGTAGGAATCCAATTTTAAATTCCGCTGCATATTGTATGATGGATTCCTAACAGTCACTAACAATGATATAAGGTTATATGTGATAAACCTTGGAAACGTATTTACCATTAGATCGAGGTATAACGCAAATGAATAAGAACGAAATGTAATAAATTGAGTGGTATACTGTGTACAAAAATATGAGTGAGTATGATAGGAGGCTTGACAAGCCTACATGATGAATGATATTATTGATGAGGATTATTGTTCAGATAATATAGATTATGTACGGGCCTCTGGTTGTCCATGATATCTAAATCACATTGTCGACCTTGAGGTACTTGTGACGTCATAGGTAAATATATTATTATTATGGTTGACAAATGATATATTATTGTTGTGTGGAATTGGGAAATGCTATGATTTATTGTGATGCCGCTATTGAGCGTGCTATGGTTATGATACTATCGTTGTTGAGCGAGCAATGGTTATGATGCAGTCACTATCGAGCGTGCGAGGGATTATGGTACCGCCGCTATGGAACGAGCGATGTGGTATGACAAAATATGACCCATGAAATAATGATTGAGATGTATCTGATTTAATGAATCATTATTGAAATGATTTAGTTATCATTGATTATAGAACTGATGATTAATGCATATGACTACAACAAATCGTTGTACTGATGATTAACTGATTTTGGAGTTGATGATTTAACTGATTTTGGAGTTGATGATTTTGGTTATTGTGAGAACAAGAACAACGTGAGAGATCCCATATGGTTATGATATATCCATGGAGTATTATCTTAAATTGCAGCTTTATGTTCTGTAAATAATTAATTATGTATTCAATGGTAATGTGATTATGTTATTGGTATGTTCACCTCGTGTGTGACTGTTTCTGTTGAAACAGGTAAAGCAGGTACTACGTTGGCTCCGAAAATGAGTTCGTGCAGTTGATTGAGAATGCTCCTAGGAGTGAGGTACCAGTATTGGTATTGGGAAAGTGATTTTATACACGTAAATATATATCTGCTTAATTAATGCTCATATGTGAGCAAAATGATATGTGTATAAGTGTTTTAAGATTTCTCTTTTCATCTGGGCGTTGCATGCAATTTATTTAAGAGTAAAGTTTGCATGATGAATTGAGAATATGATTAGTGCAATAATAAGTGTATACATCTATGAATCGAGTTGTGTCAAAAATTTAGATTTACGAAGGATTATGTTCGAAAAATTTATATGGAAGTCATGCTATAATTAATAAGCATGTGATCTTCAAGAAAAAAATTTAATGTCTATTGGAAAAGATGAAGAAAGGCATAGTGAACTATAACATAGTTATGTGATGATGAACTATGTGGAGGGCTTATATTGATCGCATTCAGTAAAATCTAACAAAGTTCATGGTCATCAAGTCATAAAGAAAATAAGAAGAAAAACAAAAGAGTTGAAGTTGTGCTAAAAAGAAATTTACGTATTATGCTCTCTTCTTTACTTATATATATCTTTTCTTTGAAACCGAAACCAAATGCCTAACATTATAAGCTTAAAAAGACTTTTTGATCCAAGTTTAGGAAGTAATTACATTAGTGGAGAAGTGCTTGAAAAGTAGGACTATGAAGTCCTTGATGATATTCTTGACTTTGAGTTGATTAGCATAGTTTGATCTTGAAGATATGCATGAAACTTAAGTTTGAGAATAGCACACACATACGTTCCAATTTTGCGATGCATTGCTTGACTTAGGAGAAAACACGTCTTGTTGATTTTGGATGGACTCTTGTTTGTGTGTAAGTGAGGTTTCAGAGCTATATATTTGAGGTGCAAGTTAATTCTTAATTTTAAGGTATTAAGGATGAACTAGAGTATTTGATTCTCACTCTTGCTCGAGGACGATCAAGTGATAAGTTTGTGGGAGTTGATAATTGTGAGTTTTACACTTATATTTCTAGGATTCTAAATGATTTTTATATTGATTACTGGACGATATTATGTGTTTTGGTGTTGTTTTACATGTTTTAGGAATTAAGGTCGAAGAGCAAGGAAGTGAATGAAATGAGCTAAAAATGATGAAAAATGACTCGAACGAGCAAACCGACCGAAGAAACGACAAAAGTTCGTGTTTGGAAGAAAAAAACTACCGATCGATCGGTGGTCTTGTACCGATCGATTGGTAAATCACGATACACGAGAAACAATTTTGAAGAAATACCGAATCAATCGGTAAATGTCGTAGCTGAAGGAAGAAAAATCGGAGAAATATCGATCGATCCGGAGCTTCCCAGCGATCGATCGGTTGACGAGAAATTCTGAAAAAAAATACATTTTTTTGTGAGGGCCCAATCCTATGTATGTGATTAATGATTAGACAACGATAATTATAGCGTAAACAACGGAAGATTATTGTAAAGTTTTTCAACACATGGCCCTAAAATTTTGGCATTACATCATCGTGCGAGGAACATACCACCAATACCAATATCCACATACTGAATATATATATATATATATATATATATATATATATATATATATATATATATACCATAATTTTATATCCAGTACACTCAAATCGAACTATTAAACACATATACATACTGGGCTAAAATAAACTAAATATACATAAACTACTCACACTAGAGTGGACACACCCCTGGTAGACATGTACCTATACTACTGGGATAAACAGGAGAATAAACCTCACATGTCATGTAGGTATCATACAGCCATCCACAGGGTATCTCGGAGCCAATAAATGAAGTCCAAATCCTACATAGCTAAATCGCTCGAGCCTGTCAAGCGAAAGAGATAAAATACAGAGCATCAGTGAAGCTCACCACATCCCAGATCCGGACATCATATCATACAGATGACGTCAACAAGGCGCTACCCATAACAGTCTCAACAAATAGGGATAATCCATAGGATGACATCGGCAATACGCCACCAATCCACATATCAACAAATCATAGCAATCATAAGGGCCACAAATCCTATGCCTTTCAGGCCACTTAATGCCAGTCATAGTACCGTATACAACCCTTATGATTGATCGAGTCCAAAATAATAGGGTATCAAAGACAACATGTATGTCGTGCATCGATGTAAGTATAAAAATGATGTGTGTTGACAAAATATTTATTTTCATACACTGATGTACGAAATCAGGAATGCTATGGATGCCAAATAAATTAAATAAAATCACATAGCCATATAGTATCAATAATTCACATAATTCATCAAATCATATATCATTGATACAGATACCCGTTGTATGTTACCCGATCGCAACATACCTTATTTCTTATTGTCTGATCTGATCTTTATCACTCAATAAATTCTGATGTAGCCAATCAATCTACACAATTCCTTTCATGGTTTTTATTTAATATCCCTTTCAATGTGATTCACATTACAGCAATACAGAACAATTGGAGGCTGCTAGTAGTCTTCGTTTGATGCCTCTCATTTAGTTGGAGTACCTCAATCCAGTTTTATTAACGAATTTAAATAGCTCAAACTCTACTTTTTCATATATATATATATATATGTATATATATATATATGTATATATATATATATATGTATGTATATATATATATGTATATATAAATATCACATACGACACTATTCGTGTTCAATTATATATAAATATCACATACGACACTATTCGTGTTCAATTTCAACGTTTAACATTAACGGTTGAAAAGTTTCCAATTCCAATTATAGACAAAAAAAAAACCTTTATGTTCCACTTTTAGCATTTGTAGTTCCTCGTATTACTTTATTAATTAATTATCCAAGTTACAAAGGGATTCAAGACAAAATCCACTAAAGTGTCTCTATGACAACCATCAATGTTCAAATTCCACTAATTCACTCTTCTAGCGAAATTCCATGTGAGTTCCAACTGAATAATTTGTATAATGTAACTTGTTTTATTTGAACAGTCATCAATTGAAAATCTAATTCTTTTCTCGTCTTATTCCCAGTTGAAAAGAAACACGCGCTCAATTCAACCATTATCAAATTATTAACCAAAACAACAGCAGTTAAGTTTAATTCAATGATAGATTTCATATCTAGCGAATGATGAACCTAAACAACACATACAACATCAGTTGATATTAATTAATCAATTGTTTTTCATAAGAACTTAATAAATTCACAGCAGAAAATATAGTCTAAGTTGCTTTTTCAATTAGATTATTCAAACAATAACTTAATTGATATCTAATTTGCAACAGATCACATGCAAGTTATTAGGTTGTCAATCCAATAAACAAACACTATCATATCAACAAAACATAGGAAAACATTGATATCCAATAAAATTGATAATTAAAGCATAAGAATCTCCCAAAGATAAATAAATCCAAGGTATTGTCTTCCTCAACCAAGAACTAATAGCTACACATATTCTAAGAAAAAAAGGATAATAAAAGAAAGGGAAGAGAAACTACTCCGATCTCCAATTGTCGAGGTCGTCAATCCCGTCTTCGTGTTGATCTTCATAGCCGTCTTCAACAAAATTGTAAGTAAAATTATAAATTGAACTAAACTAATCTACCATAACTATCTAGATTATCTAATGTCTAAGGTATGAAGAATGGTCTGATTTTTCGAGCACATAATTATAGGGGATGAAAAAATAGGGTAGAATCAATGTATGATGGAAAGAAATCATGTTTCCATATTTTTGAGGACTCTGCGGGCGATCGGTCGGTGGAACCCCGCGATCGATCGTTGGTTCTTTTTTTTCAAAATCTTTCTTCGGGCGATCAATCGCCCAATATCGGCGATCTATTGGTGGCTGCTCTTTTTTGTTGCGTGATAATTCTGCCTCGCACGAGATTGACCGGACTTCAAGGCGTGATTGATCGCGGTCAAAAATCACTTTTATGCATTTTCTTGGTCTATTTTGATCCCTTATCATCCCTAATGCATTTCTTGGTCCTTATTCGCCATTGTTAGCTCGATTTCTTCGATTATACCTATATTTACACAAATATACGATTAGGTAGCATATGCATCAAATTAATCATTAAAACATACCCAATCGTAGACAATTAAAGGTACAAGACGTGTTTACCTCTAGCAACATCAGAGTCCAGAAAAATATTCAATGTTTAGAAGGCTAACCCAAATCATCAATGAGCTTGTCCAACTTGGTGAAAAGTATCATCCGAAACAAATATGGAGAAGAGCTCTTAGAGCTTTGCCTAAAGAATGGGATGCCAAGAGGACGGTTATCGTCAAATCCAAAAAAGGGATAGTGTGTCATATAATCTTGTACAACTTCATTGAATATTGGTGACCCATGAGCTTGAGGTGTTGATAAGTGTGATTTTTACATTTATATTGCTATGAATTTATATGCATTTTATTATGATTCTTGGACGATATTATGCGTTTTCGTGTTGTTTTTGTATGTTCCAGGAATAAAGGTAGAAATACATAAAAGTGGATGATTTGAGCTAATTAATGATGAAAATAACCAAACCGAGCGAACATATCGAAGAAGTTTGAATATTGTAATAAAAAAGTTACTGTTCATGCGATCGATTGCCATGAGGCCGGCGATCGATCGCCGATGGCAGAAAAACTTGGTGATCGAGCGGTGAGAAATAGCGATCGATTGCCAGCTGCTGAAATTTCGGGATTTGATTCCTTTTTGAAGAATTTGTGTCATACAAGATGATGGATTCCTCCTCCACTGTATAAGGAGCTTATTTGGACGAAAATTACACTTTTTGATCACTTTTCGGACATAAACATAGCCTCCATCATATCATCATCTTCCACCATCACAAACCACTGAAGAATAAGACATCAAGAGAGATGGGACGACGCAGCGAAGCAATGAGTCAACGTCTAGCATCTTTTCGTCTTTCTAAACTTTGTTCTTAGTTATTTTCAAATTTTAATGTTTAATTTGTTGCAAAATATCTTTTTACATTGTTATTTGACTATGATTAATTTTGTTTATTAAGACTAGGGGATCCCATGTTTGAACCCATAATTTAACTTAAGGTTTTTAATTAATTTTACAATTTCTATGTACGTAATTTATTGTTCTTCATGCCTTTTAAGGGATTGATCACCTTTGAATGATATTATGTATTGTGATTGACTTGACCATATGATATTGCAATACAACATAATGAGTTAAGACGTGGGTTTAGATTGAGACTGACCAAGTAAATCGAACACACGTGTGATAACAATAGATTTACCAAAATCGAAGGCTAATATTGTTCATAGATCGTTATTCAATATTGATTGTTCAATAAGACACGAGATTGGTTTATTGCAACGATAACATTAGACTTGTTATAGCTTGACCAGAGTATAACGAATGCATTAGGAAAACTCGTCACCTTAGAACGTATGAATTTAAATATTAACAAATAGGCGAATTGTGAGGGATTACATGGGTGAGCCGAAGTCTTGATAATTGTCTCTATTTCTACACTCTTTACTACTTGTTGGGTTAGATATTGTGTCATTAGTCAATATAGTATAATTCTCTTTAAATATTCGAAGGTTGAATATAATTAAACTAATTAAGTTTGGTACTTGCTTATTAGTCCATGTGGGTAAGACATCCTACTTTATTCTACTATACTAAAATTAAACAATGCATTTGTGGTATAATCGCGCTACACTGAGAACTATTTGTTAAATAAACCGTGATCAAGTTTTTGGCGCCGTTGTCGGGGACTAGTTTAAAGTAATATCAGACGAGGTTAGTTTGCTGTAGTTTAGCAAATTTTTTATTTTTGTTTTCGATTTTTTTCTTCTCTAATACTCTACTACTGCCATTTTTTTGCTTGGATCTTTGCAGGTTGTTATCTCTTGGTTCATGCTAAGGAGTAGCAAGCCTTTACTTGAGCCATTTGACCCTGAAAATTGAAAGAACTCTTCTAAGGAGACTAAGAGAAGTTCGAGCAATGGCTGAAAACAATGAAGGATGAGGTGTAAGAGATGAAAGACGGAACAATGAGATACCTAATAGACAATCACTCATGGTTTATGCTCATCCTTCGTTCCATGGATCATTGTCTAGTATTACTAGACCAACAGGCGACCAACTTTGAAATCAAGACTGCAATCATACAAATGATCCAGCACTCGCTGCAGTTTGGGGGATCGGCCACTGATGATTCCAACACTCACATATCAAACTTCTTGGAAATCTACGACACTTTCAAGCATAATGACGTTACTGACGACACCATCGGGTTACGGTTATTTTCTTTCTCTTTAAATAATAAAGCTAAATCTTGGTTGCATTCATTGCCTACAGGATCAATTACTTGGGATGGGATGGTGCAATCTTTCTTGTCAAAATACTTTCCACTATCAAAGACTACTAAGATGCGAAATGATATCATTAGATTTCCGCAACATGATCCATAAACATTGTATGAAGCATGGGAGTGCTTCAAGGACTTAATGAGGAGATGCCCACATCATGGCCTTCCTATCTGGCTGTAGGTACAAACTTTTTATGACGGTTTATTTTCTGGTAGCTGTTCTATGATTGATGCAGCATCATGAGGTATTGTTATGAGGAAGACGCCTGAGGAGGCTTATACACTGTTGGAGGAGATTGTTGCTAATAGCTATCAATGGCAATCCGAGATGAACGTGCCAAAGAGACCGATAGGGATGCATCAAGTTGATGAAGTAACATCAATATCGGCTCAGCTGGAAGTCTTGACCAAGAAAATTGACAGCTTGACAGCACCAATGATGAAAGTACAAGCCATTGCCTGTGAACTAAGGACCGCATCCAAGCATGGAATGCCAGGTACGCAACCATTTTATGCCAAATAATGAGTGTTTTAATTTTGTAGGAAACCGGCCATCACAAAGCAACCCTATACAAATACATACAATCCTGGGATACAAAATTATCCACAACCACCACCGATGAATGCACCTAAGCCGAGCATGGAGGAGCTACTAACCAAGTTCATATCATCGACTGAAACAAGGATGAACAATCAAGATGGATCGATCAAGAACTTGGAAGTACAAGTGGGGCAGCTAGCAACCATATTGGCTAGATGAGCTCAAGGAACATTGCCCAGTGACACTGAGAAAAATCCAAGGGAGAAAGTCCATGCCATAACACTGAGGAGTGGTAAGGAGGTTGCCGCAGATACTGATGAAGAGAATGATGCAAGAAAAGAGCATGAGGACAAGTTGGCTGAGAAAAAGAGGGACCAACCACACAACAAATGTAAGTCTCCTGAGACCACTATACCCATCACACGACCAACTAAGGTACAAATACCACTCCCATTTCCCGCTGCATATAAAAGAGCAAATTAGATGATAAATTTGCTAAGTTTCTTGATTTGATTAAGAATCACCATATTAATATGCCTTTTATTGATGCTTAAAGGAGGTACTGTCAAAAAAGCAAAAATTAGGAGAGTACGAGACTATAAATTTAACTGAGGAGTGTTATGCTATTCAAAATGGTTCACCTCCAAAGTTAAAGGATCCAGGGAGTTTTACGATGCCTTACAAAATTAATTCTATCTCATTTCATAAATCTTTGTGCGATTTGGGTGCAAGCGTGAATTTGATGCCTTTGTCTGTTAATAGGAAGTTGGATTTAGGAAAGTTAAAACCCACGAGAGTGTCATTGCAGATGGTGGACAAATCCATCAAGTACCAACAAGGGATCGTTGAGGATGTGCCAATCAAAGTTGATAAATTCACCATTTTGGTGGATTTTATTGTTTTTATATGAAGGAAGATGTTGAGATGCCATTGATCCTAGGAAGGCTATTTAGCGATGGGAAGGGCATTAATCGATGTCCAAGAAGGGAAGTTGATCATCCGTGTAGGAGAGGATCAAATTACTTTTAATATGTTTCAAACTTTGACACATTCACACACCGATCAAATGTGTTTTAAAGTTCATATACTGATACTCTTCCTATTAATATGGTGCAAGGTACTTGTAAAAAGAAGAAGAAGAGCAAGAAGAAGGTGATGACCGCATCACAATCTCATCCCAAGGAGGTAAATTCTGTGAGGGAGAGTTTGTCTTAATGAATAGAGTCAAAATTAGATTGTTTCCATGGAAGTCGACTCAACATGGACTGGACCTTTCAAAGTGGTCAATATTTTATCAACCGACACTATAAAGGTGAGAGATGAGAAAGGGGCATTGTTCACAGTTAAAGAAAAGTGGTTAAGACACTACCATGTGGATAACGAAAATTCGTGCACCACCCCTTTTGACACTTGAGGGGGATGAGGTAAAAAGTCGAGCTTGAGACTATAAATCAAGAACTTTATCTTTTCCCTTTATATTTGTTTTTGAATTTCTCAGTTGCTTTTCATTTTGTTTTTGATTTTTTTTGGTTAACGACGACATGAGTATTGTTAATGCTTTCTAACCATCTTCCCCATTAGCTGACGAGGAGGTGGACGACAACTACTGACGGTCGTTGTCACAGGTATTTGCTTATTTTATTTTTCATGCTTATTACATTGAGGACAATGCAATATTTAAGTTTGGGGGAGTAAGTTTTCACCGTTGCATGTTATTATAGTCTCTAATTTTGCGAGCTGATTATGGTAAAATTATTGTTGTTTCCTGAGCACCAATTTTATTTTATTTTTTCTGAAATTGAGTTCATAAGTTGAGAAAAGAATGAATCATAGCAGTGGTTACTGTTCCACAATGATAATCTCACTTTGCATGTCGACTTGAATTTTGAAAACGTTTGAACATGTATGTGAATACCCTGTTTGAGTTAATAAGTTAAATATGAGGAATACTTGAGCACATTGAGTCACGATCTTGTGGATTGCATGTTGAATAGTGATAATTGTTGTGAACTTGACGATTTATCTTGAACATCTTAGAGTACCCTAGAACCTATTTGATGATGACACTTTGAGGTGAAATTTTATAGTTATGAAGTTGACTTGGAAATGATCTAGGCTATTTTTGGAACGTTTGAGCATTTCAAACTTACCTAGTTTATAGCAAACCTAGTGTCCCATTTTGAGCTTTATTGAAAAAGAATGATATATGCATTGAATATAATTAGACCATCATTCAACATTTGTTGATAAACTCATTATACCTACCCTATAATGAGCATAAAATGAAAAAAATGAAAAAAACACGTTTATCCTCACCCTAAGGGATTATAATGAATCTCATTTCATGAATTGTTATATCTTAATGAGCTTAGTGAAAAAATGTTGTCAATGAGAAATGAAAAGAAGAAAAGAAAGAGCATTGAGAAAAGATTATATAAATAAGACCAAAAGTGGCCAAAACGAGAAAAAATTAGAAGAAAAGCTTGATACGTGCTGAAATATTAACGTTACAAGATTATACTATCTTCTTTGTGCTATCCTATCTTTTCTTTATAACCGACACCAAAGGCTTAACATTACAAGCTTATAAAGATATGTTGATCCAAGTCTAGGAAGTAACTACATTAGTGGAGAAGTGTTTGAAAATAGGCCTATGGGGTGCTCAACAATAATCTTGACTTTGAGTTAATTAGCACAATTTGATATTGAAAATGTGTATGAAACTTGAGATTGACAATAACACACGCATGTTCCGAGTTTGTGATATGTTGTTTGATATGGGGGAAACACATCTTGTTCAATTTGTCGATTGATACTTGTATGTCTGTGAGTGAGATGTCTGAGCTATTTAGTAACCATGAATTGATCCATTTGAATTATCAATGTTGAACTCTACATTTTTGATCTTATTGCTTGCTCGAGGACGATCAAGTCTAATTTGGGGGAGTTGATAATTGTGATTTTTAAACTTATATTGCTATGAATTTATATGCATTTTATTATGATTATTGGACGATATTATGCATTTTCGTGTTGTTTTTGTATGTTCCAGGAATAAAGGAAGAAATGCATAAACATGGAGGATTTGAGCCAAGTAACGATGAAAATGACCAAACCGAGCGAACATGTCGAAGAATGACAAGAATTTGAGTTTTGTAAATAAAAAAGTTACTATTCACACGATCGATCATCATGAGGCCGGCGATCGATCGTCAATGGAAGAAAAACTTGGCGATCGATCGGTGAGAAACGACGATCGATCGCGAGCTGCTGAAATTTCGGGATTTGATTTTTTTTTGAAGAATTTGTGTCCTACAAGATGATGGATTCCTCCTCCACTATATAAGAAACTTATTTGGACGAAAATTACACTTTTTGCTCACTTTTCAGACCTAAACATATCCCCCACCATATCATCATCTTCCACCATCACAAACCATTGAAGACTAAGACATCGAGAGAGACGGGACAACGCAGCGAAGCAAGGAGTCAACACATAGCATCTTTTCGTATTTCTAAACTTTGTTCTTAGTTATTTTTAGATTTTAATGTTTAATTTGTTGCAAAACATCTTTTTACATTGTTATCTGACTATTGGCTAAGTTTGTTTATCAAGACTAGGGGATCCCATGCTTGAACCCATAATTGAACTTAAGGTTTTTTATTAATTCTTACAATTTCTATGTGCGTAATTTATTGTTCTTCATGCCTTTTAAGGGATTGATCACCTTTGAATGATATTATTTATTGTGATTGACTTGACCATATGATATTGCAATACAACAAATAAATTAAGCTGTGGGTTTAGAATGAGACTGACCAAGTAAAATCGAAGGCTAGTAGTTGTCATTTTTCATCATTTTTAGCTCAATTCCTCCACTTTTATGCATTTCCACCTAGATTCCTGAATCATACAAAAACAACACTAAAATGCTTAATATCGTCCAAAATCATACTAAAATGCCTATAATTTTATAGCAAAATAAGTGTAAAATCCACACTTATCAGCTCCCCCAAACTTAGACTTGATCGTCCTCGAGCAAGCAATAAGCTCAAAATGTAGAGTTCAATATTAATAATTCAAATGGATCAATTCATGGTTACTAAATAGCTCAGACGTCTCACTCACAGACAGACGAGAATCAATCAACAAATAGAACAAGACGTGTTTTCCCCTATATCAAGCAACATATCGCAAACTCGGAACGTGTTTGTGTGCTATTATCAATCTCAAATTTCATACATATCTTCAAGATCAAATTATGATAATCAACTCAAAATCAAGATTATCGTTGAGCACCCCATATGCCTATTTTCAAACAACTCTCCACTAATATAGTCACTCCCTAGACTTGTATCAAAAGGTCTTTATAAGCTTGTAATGTTAGGCATTTGGTGTCGGTTACAAAGAAAAGATAAGATAACACAAAGAAGAGATTATAATCTTGTAACGTTCATATTTCAACACATATCTTCAGCTTCTCTTCTAATTTTTCTAGCCTTGGCCATTTTGGGTTTTATTTATATAATTTTTTCTCAAAACTCTTTCTTTTCTTCTTTTCCATTTTCTCATTGATAACATTTTTCACTAAGCTCATCAAGATATAACAATTTACGTGCATCGAATGAGATTCATTATACTCCCTTAGGGTGATGATAATTTTTTTTGCATTTAGGCTCATAAAATGGTAGGTATAATGAGTTTAAACAAGAATGCCGAATGGGGGTTTAATTGTATGTTTAACATACACCATTCTTTTTCAGTTAGGCTCAAACTGGGACACTAGATATTGATGTGAACTAGATAAGCTTGAAAGGCTCAACCGTGTCAAAGATTGCCTATAGCATTTCCAAGTCAAGTTTGTAACTATAAAATTTCGCCTCAAAGTGTCATCATCAAATAGGTTCTAGGATACTCTAAGATGCTCAAGATAAATCGTCAAGTTCACAACAATTATCACTATTCAACATGCAATCCACAAGATCATGACTCAATGTGCTCAAAGTATTCATCAGTTTAAACATATTAACTCAAACAGGGTATTCACATACAAGTTCAACAGTTTTCAACATTCAAGTCGACATGCAAGATGAGATCAATATCATCATGGAATAGTAGCCACTACTACAATTCATTTTTTCATCAAATTATGAACTAATTTTTCAAAAAAAATTTTGTTGGTGCTCAAGAAACGACTCAATTCCAAAGAAACCAAAAAAAAAGCATGACACGGTAATACACTCCCCAACCTTAATTTGTGGATTGTCCTCAATGTATTAAGAATGGAAAATAAGACAAAGCATTTACCTTTGATGACGACCGTCAGTGATCGTCGTCCAATTCCTCGTCAGCTAGTGGGACATATTGTGGAAAACATGTCAGCACACATGGAGTCACTACCAAAAAAAAAAAAAAAACATAAAGCAAACAAAAAATAGAATTTCAAAAACAAAGATAAGGGATAAGAAAAAGTTCTTGATTTAGAGTCTCAAACTGGACTTTTTACCATTCTTCTCAAGTGTCGAAGGCGGCGAATTTCCGGCATCCACGTGGTAGTGTTTCAACCACTTTTTTTTTTTTGTTTTTACAGTGAATAATGCCCCTTTGCCATCTCTCACGTTATAGTGTCGCGTGATAGAATATCGATCACTTTGAAAGGTCTAGCCCATTGTGAGTCTGACTTCCACGGAAACAGTCTCATTTTGACTCTATTCACTAAGATCATGTCTCCCTTACAAAATTTGCCTCCTTCTGGATGAACTTTTGATGTGACCTCCAACTTCTCATTGCTTTTACCCTGTGTTGCATCAACAGATAATGGATCAATAATATTTATATTAAAACATCGATGATCGGTGCGTGTAGTGTTCAAAGTTTTGAATATATCAGAGATGACTCGATTCTCTCCTACACGGAGGATCAACTTCCTTTCTTGGACATCGATTAATGCCCTTCCAGTTGCTAGGAACGGTCTTCCTAGGATCAATGGCATGTCAGCATCTTCCTTCATGTCCAACACTATGAAATCCACAGGAATATGACACTCTGACAGGTTTGAGCTCTCCTAAACCCAGCTTCCTATAAACAGACAAAGGCATCAGATTTACACTTGCACCCAAATCACATAAAGATTTATGAACAGACATAGAATTAATTTTGCAAGGTATAGTAAAACTCCCTGGATCCTTTAACTTTGAAGGTGAATCGTTTTGAATGATAGCAGAACACTTCTCAGTTAAATTTATAGTCTCATGTTCTCCCAATTTCCGCTTATTTGACAATATCTCCTTCAAAAATTTAACATAATTTGACATTTGCCATATTGCATCTATAAAAGGCATATATATATGGAGAGTCTTAATCAAATCGAGAAATTTAGCAAATTTAGCATCTAACTTTGCTCTCTTATATGCAGCGGGAATTGGGAGTGAGATATGTACCTTAGTAGGTGGTGTGATGGATATCGTGGTCTTAGTAGACTTACCTTTGTCACGTGTTTGATCCTATTCTTGCTTGGTGTCCTCCTCGTCCTCATGCTCAACATGTCATCACTCTTCTCAGCAACCTCCTTGGCAGCAACCTCCTTTTCAGCTTCTTAGTGTTTTGTCATGGACTTGCTCCCTATTATTCTTTTCAGTGTCGCTAGATAGTGAGCCTTGTGCTCGCCCTGCTAGGATGGTTGTTATAACTGCCCCACTTATACTTCCAAATTCTTTATCGATGCCTCGTGTTCCTCCATACTTGGGTTAGGTGCATACCCCGGTGGTGGTTGTGGATGGTTCCTCAACCCCGTATTGTATGTATTTGGGTAGGGTAGTTGGGTGGTGGCCGGTTCCCTACAAAATTAGCACTTTCAACAGATTGAACGAACGGATTACCTACTTGGCATTCAGTGCTCGGATGTCCTCCTTGGCAAAGCTCGCATGTAATTTCTTGAACTTGCATTGCATGCATGCTTAAGCTGTCAATTTTCTTGTTTAATGCCTCAATTTGAGCGGCCAAGGTAGTGACATCGCTCACTTGATGAATTCTAGCTTGCTTCTTTGGCACGTTCCCTTCAGACTACCAGTGATGGATATTGGCAGCCATCTCCTCCTACAATTCATATTCAGCTTCAGGTGTCTTCCTCATTGTCGTACCTCCTGATGCTGCATCAAACATAGAACGGTTAGCAGAAAATAAACTGTTATAAAAAGTTTGTACCTGCAGCCAGGCAGGAAGATTGTGATGTAGGCATCTCCTCAATAAGTCCGTAAAACGTTCCCACGCTTCGTACAATATCTCCTAATCGTGTTGCGCAAAGGTGGTTTTATCATTGCGCATCTTGGCAGTCTTGGATGGTGGGAAGTATTTTGACAGGAACATTGCACCATTCCATCCCATGTAGTGATTGGACCTGTAGGCAATGATTGCAACCATATATTTAGCTTTGTTTTGTAAAGAAAAAGGGAATAAGCGTAACCTGATGGCGTCATCGGTAACGCCATTATGCTTGAAGGTATCACAAATCTCCGAGAAGTTGGAATGTGGGCATTAGGATCATAAGTAGTCGCTCCCAACAACTGGACCGAGTGCTGGATCATTTGAATGATATCATGCTTGATCTCAAAGTTGTTAGCCTGGATGCATGGTCTAGTGATACTAGACAAATAGTCCATAAGTGACTGCAAGACAGGTACCTCATCGTTCCTCTGTTCTTCCTCTCCGTCTCTTCATTGGTTGTTCTCAGCCATTGCTCGAGTCTCTCGTAGTCGCTTAAGAAAAGTCTGCTCAATTTCTGGATCAATAGGCTCAAGTGCAGGTTTGCTACTCCTTAGCATGCACCAAGAAATAACACCTGCAAAAATCAACCAAACCACAACAGTAGTGAAGTAAAGAAAATAATAAAATTGGCTAAATTACAGTCAATTAATCTCGTCTGATATTACTTTAAACTAGTTGATCGCGATTATTTTAAACAATTATTTCCAGTGTAGCGATTTTATATCCAAAGTGCACGGTGTCAAGTTTTAGTATAATGATATAAAAGTAAGGACTGTCGTACCCACATGGACTAGTAGTAATTACCAAATTGAATTAGTGTCCTATATTTAACCTACGAAATTGTTGTGAAAGATTGACTAATTTACTCAACTTCAGGAATAAACCACACCACAAAAGAAATAAGATAATAAACAGTAGAGATAAATATCGAGACTGCGGTTCACTTGAGTAATCCCCCACAATTCATCTACTAGTTCTAATTAAAATTAATGCATCTAAGGTGACAAGTTTTCCGGTTATATCCAATACACTCTCTCGATATATATTAAACATAACACCAATTTGCAGTAAGTAACTCTTGTTCACTTATTTAACAAATCAATGTTGCATACGTTCTATGAAAACCCTTAGCCTTCGATTACTGGATATCTATAGCTATCACTCATTGACGTCATCTCTTGATCTCGGTCTGAAATCCACGGTATGTGTTATCTGTTCCGTATCACAATTTTATCTCTCAATCTCAATTGCAAACTAACAACATTCAAAGGGTAGCTAATCCCTTAAAATCATTAAAAACATAATACAAAAACAAAGATAACAAAAACTCAATCAAAAACTAGAATTAAAATTGTGGGTTCATACACAAGATCCATTTGTCTCGATAACAAACTTAGCCTAGAATTATAATGGAAAAACAATGTTTTATCATATCTAACAACATAATAAACATTGTAAAATCGAAAATAAAACTAAAACAAAGTTCAGAAATAAGCATAAACACTAGATGTTGACTCCGTGCGTCGATCCGATATTCCGTCTCTAGAAGTGTTGCTTTGAATCTCCCTTGTAGTAGGTGGTGGCTTCTCCCAAAGTTAGGGTATTATTCAGATGTCAAAAACCCTATTTTTGATGCAAAAACTCCTTTTATAGTGATTCTGAGCCCATTAAATCTGGTACCAAAATATAGCCCATAAATTAATTAAGGAAGTTTTCTTGGACAAGACTCTATTGGCGATCAATCGCTATGGCCATGGCAATCGATCTCTTCAATTTTATATCTATGGCGATCGATCGCTTCTTGAGTGGCGGTCGATCGCCTAAACCTTCTGCCCCGATGCGATAAATTTCTACTTTTTAGGCGATCGATCGCCTTCTGGTAACCAACTTTCCTCGCTTTACTACCTCGTAGCGATCGATCTCTTCTTAAGTGGCGATCGATCGCCTGCTTCTGTTTCATCAACTCAACTCTGTTGTAGTGTCTTTATAATGTCTTGGCTCGTTTTGTCCCAGTTACCACCTTTCAGTGCATAAAATAGGGGTTTTTCAGGTATTTCTTGCACTTTCACTGGATTCTTGGAAATATACAAAAATACAACCAAAGCATAAAACCGTACAAGAATCACTATAAAAATGGCAAGATATATATGCAAATATAAGTGTAAAAATGACACTTATCAACTCCCCCCAAACTTAGCTCTTGATCATACTCGAGCAAGAATAGAATTAAAAACAGTGAAACTCACTAATGATAGGTAACATGGATTATTTCGTGCTCATATGTTTATCTCAGGAATTTCACTCATACCACAACAAGAATCCATCTAACCGTTGGACACCAGGTGTTTTCTCTTTAAATCAATTAACAAGCCTCAAACTCGAAACATGTGTGTGTGCTATTGTCAATCACAAGTATCATACAATTGTCATATATCAAGTAGTTCTAATCAACAACAGTCAAGATTATCATCGAGCATTCCATATACCTAATTTTCAAGCACTTCTCCACTAATATAATTAATTCCTAAACTTGGATCAAAAGGTCTTTTAAGCTTATAATGTTTGGCATTCGGTGTCGATTTCAAAGAAAAGACATGATAAGCGCAAAGAAAAGAGTATAACTTATAAAGTTCATTTTTTTAGCACATATTGTGCTTCTCTTTTTTTTTTTCTAACATTGGCCACTTTGGGTCTTATCATTCTTTTTTTATTTATTCAAGGCTCTTTCTTTACCTCTTTTCATTTACTCTTTTTCTCATTCATCAATCTTTTTCAATAAGCTCATCATGATAAAACAATTCACTTGCATCGAATGAAATTCATTATACTCCCTTAGGGTGAGGATAAAAATTATTTCCAGGCTCGTCTAAGGGTATGTATAATGAGTTTACCAATGAATGTCGAATGAGGGTTTATTTGTATGTTAAACATAAACCATTCTGTTTCAATTAGGCTCAAAAGTGGACACTAGTGATAAATATAGACATGGTAGGCTTGAAAGGCTCAAGCGTTCCAAGGATCGCCTAAATCATGCCATAGTCAAGTTCATAATTATAAAAATTTCGCCTCAAAGTGCCATCATCAAATAGGTTCTATGATCACTCTAAGATGCTCAAGACATGTCATCAAGTTCACACATATAATCACTACTATAAATGCAATCAACAAGTTCATGACTCAGTGTACTCAAATTATTCCTCATTTTCAGCATGTCAACTCAACTTGTAAGGCCTCGCTACCTTAAGTGTGGATAAAAAGCATAAGGAGAGCTAAACATGCATAAATCAGAGTATAAGGTTCATGTTGATGCCTTGACCTTAAGGATTACAGTGCCAAAAATAAAATTCCAAAAATGATTAATTACATTCCCGCAAAATGAATGTTAAGGTTATAGCTTTACACTACTCCTAGAGTAGAGACTATACAAAAAAAAGCCTGTCCCACTATACCAATAGCACTCCTCACACAACTCACAGCATCAACCCTGGCCTTAGCCCTCCATGACAAAATGTACCTACAGGAACAACCCCAAGCCATGAACCTATAATAATCCATATTTACCACAATATGATTAAAATGAGTAATGCATAAACCAGAATACAAATCACTTCCTGTATTCCCATGTATTTAAAACGCTTCATTTGGTTGTCCATGTATCATAACTCATACACATAATCAGTGGATTATATTATGGTTCTACAAATGTTATGACATATAACCATTCCAATAATACCAATAACAAATCCCTAGTCTTGGTATAACAGTGTATTTTAATGCACCTCGCTTGTCATGACCGCGGCACTTGTGATACTCTAGTTAATATCATGTTTAACTTTACTTTGACTCTAGTTAATATCATGTTTAAATTTACTTAAAGAGATATGTTATGTATGCTAAAATAAAGAAATGAAATGAATAAGTGAAGTTGACTTACTTTGAGGACTTACATGCAATCAGGATATTAACAAGAATGAACTTGCAAATTCTGGTGGGGCCAAACTAAGAATTGAGGAAAACTAAAGGGTTAAGTTGCAAATATCATTAGATAAAACCCCAATTGAATCAGATAACGATTATTACTGACACACTCATTTCCTTCTTTTTGTCATTTCTGGTTTTGAGCAAATTTCATCAAATTTGGTATCAAAGATCAAGAAAACTTTGGGTAAGTGAATTTGTTGTTTCTATGCTTGTTTCTGTTGAATTTCTATACTTGTTTCTGGATGAATCTCAAAAAGTTAATAGAAACCAAATAGGTGGAAGAGTTGTGGTGTTGATGAGTTTGAAATAAGAAGAATTATGTTGAATAACTTGAGGTATATGAAACACATAGTGAAATTGTGATTTTTGGATGATGTTTGTTGAATTGAATCAAGAGGTGATGGAGTTTTTGTGGTTAAAAGTGGAAGGATGGTAAAATCATGGAGAAATTTGAGTTACAGGATGTACCGATCGATCGGTACATGCTACCGATCGATTGGTCGAGAGGAAATAAATTTGTTGCCTCAGTCGATCGATCGACGAGTGCTTAGCGATCGATCGGAGATTAACACCTATCGATCGGTCAAGGAAAACAACAAGTTCTGGCATGCTCGATCGATCGAGCAACTCGGCGATCGATCGGTGATCTTTACCGATCAATCGGTCAGGTGAAAAATGAACATTTTGGAGTCTTTGGTGTATTTTCGATTTATGACATCAATGTATATGTTCTACGATAAAGTAATATCAGAAATGTGATTATTCATGTTGTTAATACGATATTGACATTTGTATATGCAGAGCCATCACGTACCACAGGACATCGAACAGGGTAAAAGTACTTGCTGGTGATAACTCTACCTCTTTTAGATAGTATCAGGTACGTGGGACGTACGAACATTTGTGTTATCATTCATACTTTATTGTGAATATTGTATGAAGTGGAATGAGTAAAGATCAACGCATTCAGGCGTGTTTGTGTACTATTGCGAGGCACCATAATATAATATTTGGGGTTCTTATATGGAGTTGAAATGCAATATACATTGGCTAATCTTATGATGGAATCATAATGAGCGTAATATCAATGGTATATGTGCTACCCATATAAGAATAAATATTATATGCAGCCTGCAGATTTGGAGATCGTATTAACTGGGATGAGTGGATTATGATATGTCATGACATTTACGTAATATATATCATTTGTAGAATTATATTATGTTTGAGTATGGTACAGGAACAACTAAAGGAACCCGAGATACAAATGAGATACAGGGAGTTTTTATAACTACTGTATTGGTGATTTAATTGTACTATTTGTTGTTTATATGTTGTTTTCGAGTACAATGTGTTCATGTATCTTTGTGGGTTGTTCTGTAGGGACATTTTGGGCGAGGGAAGCCAGGATTGTGGGTCCTTTTTGCTGCATCAATGGTGATAGAGTAGTCGATTAGAGAAGAGAGAAGAGATGTATATTTTGAATGTAGTTAAACTATGGCATGTAATTCATGATTACATAGTTGTGTTCCATAATCGACTTAACTCTACAAGTGCAAATATAATTAATGTTCATATTATATTCTGTTATTATGATTAAGGCAGTGAGGGCCTTACATTAGTGGTATCAGAGCATATTCCTGGGTTTGGGTAGACTAAGTGACCTAGTGGAGTATAGGTGCACTTAATGATATATATTGGTTGTTACATGTTGTTGTATTTTATGTGATGTAATAACATGTATAGGCTGGTGGACTGTTTGAATCATCATGGCTAACCTCCAAGAAGGTGTGGAGGATGCAATGAGTGTAAATGCAAGTGGAAATCAAATCCCTGTGCCACCACCTCCAGTTGGTCAAGGACCTGTTGAACAAGTACTGTTACCTGGAGAACTCAGCTTGACACAGTTTTTGAGCTATCAACATCCAAAATTTAAAGGTACAGAAACTGGAGAGGAAGTGGAAGATTGGTTGGAAATAATAGAACAAATATTTGTGTCCGCTCCTTGTGCTCGCACTGCTGGGGTCCGATTGGCGGAATTTCAGTTATCCAAGAAACCATTCCTTTGGTGGAAAACAACCGTACAGGAGGTACAAGCGCAAGGACAAGTAATTGAGTGGAATGTATTTTGTACCCGCTTCCTTAATCGATATTTTTCTGTTGCTGCAAGACAACTGAAGGAGGATGAATTTACAGCATTTAAACAAGGAAATATGAGTGTAGCTGATTACACTCATCAGTATTCATCTTTGTTACGATATGTTCCCCACATTGCTACTAATGTGAAAGCCAAGGTGAGACATTTTCTGAGAGGATTGAGGCCTGAACTATTTGATCGAGTGATCTCGCAAAACTCTACCTCATTTGAAGATGCAATGATGAGAGCGGAATTGGCTGAAATAGGGGTGGGTGCTTATAAAGAAGGTGTTCCAACACAGCACAAAGTGAGTTCTGACAGTTTGAAGTCTAGAGGGGATCAGTTTAAAGCAAGGGGAGGATCCTCATCATCCGTATCATCGAGATATAGTGGCAAACAATTTGGTGGGAGTCAGTTGAATCATGGACAGACACAGACTATGGGGAGTCGACCTATTCGGTGTTTTCATTGTGGATGGCCACACTTGAAAAGAAATTGCTCAAGGTTGGAAAGCGTCGTCAGTGCTCCAAGATCAGATCATGTGACATGTTTTGTCTGTGGTGTGGTAGGCCATATAGCAAGAAACTGCCCGAATCGTCTTGGACAGAGGGGAAAAGGAAAAGCTGTAGAGGGTCAATCACAACAAGTCCTACCTCCACGTGCTTTTGGGGGAACAACTATGAGACCTCCTCAAGGTCAAGTATATGCATTGAATAGAGAACAAGCAGAAGCGGCTCCAGAAGACGTAATTACGGGTAAGTGTTTATTATGTACTTATCCTACATTATTGATTGATACGGGTGCATCGCACTCTTTTGTTGCACGAAACTTGGTAAGGAAGTATGATATGCTTACGTCCCCATTGTTGTAACCTCTGGTACCCCGCGGGAGAAAAGATGACAACAGATAGTATGTTACGGGATTGCCTGATTGTTTGTGATGAAAATACTTTGAAGGCTGACTTACTATTTCTTGATACGCATGATTTTGATTGTATTGTTGGGAAAGATGTCTTGAATAAATATCAGGTTCTTGTTGATTGTTGTCATAAAATAGTTCGGTTCCAATCTGAATTGGGTCAGAAGTGGATCTTTTATGGTCAAGGTTCACGTTCAAGAATTTCGTTGATCTCTACGATGAAAATATCATGTTTGTTAGAATGTTGACACCTGGGCTATATGATTTATGCTCTTGATGTAACAGAAAGAAGATATATAGAAAGATAGAAGATATACCAGTTGTTGCTGAATTTACAGATATCTTTCCGGTGAAATTCCAGGATTTCCACCAAGTCGAGTAGTGGAATTTGAAATTTGCCAGGAACATCTCCAATTCTCGAGCATCGTATAGAATGGCTCCAACGGAGTTAAAAGAGTTGAAGACTCAGTTGCAAGACTTATTGGATAAAGGATACGACCTAGTGTTTCTCCTTGGGGTGCACCAGTGTTGTTTGTAAAGAAGAAAGATGGGTCTATGCGACTATGTATTGATAATAGACAACTGAACAAAGTGACAGTGAAGAATAAATACCCTTTACCGCGTATTGATGATCTATTTGATCAATTGCAAGGGTCTGCCATCTATTCCAAAATAGATTTGAGGTCAGGATATCATCAAATATATGTAAAATAGGCAGATGTACAGAAAACAGCATTCCGAACTCGATATGGCCACTATGAATTTTTAGTCATGACATTCGGGGTAACCAACGCTCCAGCTATTTTATGAGCCTAATGAATCAGGTCTTTCACGACTGTCTGGATCAATTTGTGATTGTGTTTATAGATGACATTTTGATTTACTCGAGAAATGACACGGACCATGCTCAACATCTACGACTTGTGCTACAAATTTTGAGGGAGAATCAATTAAATGCTAAATTTAGTAAATGTGATTTTTGGTTGAGTAATGTGAAATTTTAGGACATGTGATTTCACGAGAAGGTATTGTAGTAGACCCGATGAAAATAGAGGCTGTGGTAAATTGGTCAGCACCTACCTTGGTGCCAGAAATTCGTAGTTTTCTAGGCTTGGCTGGCTATTACCGACGTTTCGGTGGCTTTTCCAAGATTGCAAAGCCATTGTCACAGTTGACACAAAAAGGAATGCCTTTCATTTGCTCTGGCAATTGTGAACAGAGCTTTCAAGAATTAAAACATCGATTGACTATTGCTCTGATCTTGATTATCCCAGATGAGCATGAACAATTTAACTTGTACATGGATGCATCATTACAAGGATTAGGATGTGTGTTGATGCAAAAGAAACATGTAGTAGCTTATGCTTCACGACAATTGAAGTCCCATGAAACTCGATACCCAGTGCACGATTTGGAACTTGATGTTATAATTTTTGCTCTGAAGATTTGGAGACATTATTTGTACGGGACTAAATTTACTATTTTCACAGATCATAAAAGTCTAAAGTTTCTATTTACTCAGGCTGAATTGAATATGAGACAGAGACGATGGATGGACTTACTGAAAGACTATGACTGTGAAATAGCATATCATCCGAGTCGAGCTAATTTGAAACTGATGCATTGAGTCGTAAAGTTAGAGTGACTACTGATGATGTAAGCCGATTATCAACATTAATGACTTCATATTGTCATTTAGGATATGATTTTGATATTGTCGCATCACCTGTGCGAGTGTCAACATTTATAATGGAACGAGTTATCTTTGAGAAAATCAGAGAAGCCCGAAAATTAGATGATGAAGTTCTACAATGGAAAAAGATACTAGCACAAGATCAAGTATCTAAATTTCGTATAGCTGGGGATGGTAGTTTAATATTACAAGACAGTTGGGTAATTCCTGATAAGTGTGAACTACGTCAAAATTTACTACATCAGGCTCATTGTAGTAAATACAGCATGCATCCTGGTGGTAAGAAAATGTATTGAGATCTGTCTTCCCAATTTTGGTGGAAAGGAATGAAACGAGAAATAGCAGAATTTGTGAAACAATGTCTAATATGCCAACAAGTAAAAGCGGAGAGGAAAAGACCAGGTGGTGAATTACAAAACGTAGCAGTACCGATGTGTAATTTGGATCACATATCAATGGATTTTGTGACTCATCTACCGAGAACTCCTTTGGGGTATGACGTGATTTGGGTCATTATAGACAGATTATCAAAGGTAGCGCATTTTATACCATATAATTTGAGTTTTACATTTGTGAAAATGGCTCAAATATATATTCGAGATGTGGTATGATTGCATGGGATTCCAGTATCCATTATATCTGACAGGGATCCGAGATTCACATTGCATTTTTGGGGAAGGACTGCAAACAGCCATGGGACTGAGGTACGATTGAGTACAACTTATCACCCACAAACGGATGGACAGACTGAACGTACTATACACACTTTGGAAGACATGTTACGACATGCGTGTTAGAATTTGAGTATACATGGCAAGAGGCTCTCCCTTTGATTGAATTCTCATATAACAATAGTTACCAAGTGAGCACACAAATGGCTCCATTTGAAGCTTTGTATGGAAAACGTTACCGATCTCCTTTATGTTGGGATGATACAGATAAAATATCACTGAGTGGACCTGATATGATTAGGGAAATGGATGAGAAAGTGAAACTCATACGACAAAGAATGAAAACAGCTCAGGATAGACAGGCAGCTTAGCCAATAAGAGGCGGAGGCCCTTAGAATTTCAAGTTGGTGATAAGGTATTTTTAAAGATTTCACCTTTTAAAGGTGTTGTTCATTTGGGCGTAAAAGGAAAGTTATCACCACGGTATGTTGGTCCGTATGAAATATTACAGCGAATTGGTACATTGGCTTATCGATTAGCATTGTCGCCCTCTTTATCTGGGATACATGACGTCTTCATGTATCAACGTTACATAAATATGAACCTGATCCATTACATGTCTTACAACCATCAGAAGTACAATTGTAATCGAATATTTCTTATGTGGAACATCCTGTGTGCATTTTAGATCGCGCTGAGCGTAAGCTTCGTAGTAAAACGATTCCTATTAAAGGTTCAGTGGGAAAATTGGGGTGTCAAAGAGGCAACATGGGAGACGGAACAACATATACAACAATTATATCCTGAGTTGTTTAATGGTATGTGTTTTTGTATTTCTTTGTTTTTACATTCATTAGATTTTGGGTCGAAATCTTTTATGGTGGGAAGAATTGTGATACTCTAGCTAATATCATGTTTAACTTTACTTTGACTCTAGTTAATATCATGTTTAAATTTACTTAGAGAGATATGTTATGTATGCTAAAATAAAGAAATGAAATGAATAAGTGAAGTTGACATACTTTGAGGACTTACATGCAATCAGGATATTAACAAGGATGAACTTGCAAATTCTGGTGGGGGCAAACTAAGAGTTGAGGAAAACTAAAGGGTTAAGTTGCAAATATCATTAGATAAAACCCCAATTGAATCAGATAACGATTAATACTGACACACTCATTTCCTTCTTTTTGTCATTTCTGATTTTGAGCAAATTTCATCAAATTTGGTATCAAAGATCAAGAAAACTTTGGGTAAGTGAATTTGTTGTTTCTATGCTTGTTTCTATTGAATTTCTATACTTGTTTCTGGATGAATCTCAAAGAGTTAATAGAAACCAAATAGGTGGAAGAGTTGTGGTGTTGATGAGTTTGAAATAAGAAGAATTATGTTGAATAACTTGAGGTATATGAAACACATAGTGAAATTGTGATATTTGGATGATGTTTGTTGAATTGAATCAAGAGGCGATGGAGTTTTTGTGGTTAAAAGTGGAAGGATGGTAAAATCATGGAGAAATTTGAGTTACAGGACGTACCGATCGATCGGTACATGTCACCGATCGATTGGTCGAGAGGAAATAAATTTTCTGCCTCAGTCGATCGATCGACGAGTGCTTAGCGATCGATCGGAGATTAACACCTATCGATTGGTCAAGGAAAATAACAAGTTCTGGCATGCTAGATCGATCGAGCATCTCGGCGATCGATCGAGGAAGACTAAGCGATCGATCGGTGATCTTTACCGATCGATCGGTCAGGCGAAAAATGAACATTTTGGAGTCTTTTGTGTATTTTCGATTTATGACATCAATGTATATGTTCTACGATAAAGTAATATCAGAAATGTTATTATACATGTTGTTAATACGATATTGACATTTGCATATGTAGAGCCATCACGTACCACTGGACATCGAACAAGGTAAAAGTACTTGCTGGTGATAACTCTACCTATTTTGGATAGTATCAGGTACGTGGGACGTACGAACATTTGTGTTATCATTCATACATTATTGTGAATATTGTATGAAGTAGAATGAGTAAAGATCAACGCATTGAGGCGTGTTTGTGTACTATTGCGAGGCATGTCGTAATATAATATTTGGGGTTCTTATATGGAGTTGAAATGCAATATACATTGACTACTCTTATGATGGGATCATAGTGAGCGTAATAGCAATGGTATATGTGCTACCCATATAAGAATAAATATTATATGCAGCCTGCAGATTTGGAGATCGTATTCACTGGGATGAATGGATTATGATATGTCATGACATTTACATAATATATATCATTTGTAGAATTATATTATGTTTGAGTATGCTACAGGAACAACTAAAGGAACCCGAGATACAAATGAGATACAGTGAGTTTTTATAACTATTGTATTGGTGATTTAATTGTACTATTTGTTGTTTATATGTTGTTTTCGAGTACAATGGTGTTCATGTATCTTTTGTGGGTGGTTCTGTAGGGACATTTTGTGCGAGGGAAGCCAGGATTGTGGGTCCTTTTTGCTGCATCAATGATGATAGAGTAGTCAATTAGAGAAGAGAGAAGACATGTATATTTTGAATGTAGTTAAACTATGGCATGTAATTCATGATTACATAGTTGTGTTCCATAATCGACTTAACTCTAGAAGTGCAAATATAATTAATGTTCATATTATATTATGTTATTATGATTAAGGCTGTGAGGGCCTTACAGTACTAATACCCATCGCTTCGACATATCAGCGGCATCGAATAACCTCGCTTTAATGTGACATGCGGCATTTACCATCGCTTCAACATTTTAGCGGCAAATATTATTTCCTCGCTACGATATGACAGCGGCAAGTATTCTATCCTCGCTTCAAATGACAGCGGCAAAGCATTTAAAATCATCACTCGAATATAACAACGACTCATGGGATGTGCACCAAGCATTCAACATATATATATACAACCACAATTCATAATCCAATATGTACATGCATCCACAATGCACAATCCAATATGTATATAAAATACATGTTACTGTTTGGTGCCCGTACGTCTCGCTACGTACCTTTCCAAAATGTGGAATTTGGTAGGACTTTATCTCCTTTGTTGTGGTGCCACCTGAGAAGGCTCACACAACCCAATATTAGAAGCCAAATAATAGTCAAATACCAAAAATCTCATTGATTTAACCAAAATCCAACATCGTCCAATTCCATGCCTCGCGATCGATCGGCTTCACCTCGCGATCGATCGTGAGAGACGCCAAAAATCCAGCACCAAAATGCTGCCTTTCTCGATCGATCGAGAAGCCTCACGGATCGATCGAGAAGCCGTCTCGATCGATCGGGAGTTTTGCTCGATCGATCAAGGAGACGTTATCGTCCCAAGGATTTTCCCTGCCTCGTGCGATCGATCGAGAGCTCCGCTCGATCGATTGCCGAGCCCTGTATTTGCGAGAAAACACCATTTTTGAGCATAAACCTCATGCTAAATCAACATATACTACAAACCAACAAACCTCATCAACTCAACACATAATAAACTCCATAAAAACCACAATATAGCAACACAAAACATCAACCCAACAAAATGCACCAATACATGCCATTTCCCCCAAATTCATAAACTTAAATTCATCAAGAACTACTCAAATACTACAAGGAGAGGTTCCCTTACCACTTAGCTTCAATTTCCTATCAAGAATCAAGCAATTGCAAGCTATGGAATCTCCTCCTTTCCTCTTCCTTTTTATCGATGGAAATGGGTTTGGGGAAAAGGGTTTGAGTGTGCTATGAGGTGGGGAATGATAGGAGTGAGGGGGTGAGGTATATAATAGGTGTGGGGCTTAAAATTAAAAATGGTACCCAATTAATTAGCATGATGTATAAAATATCCCTACTTGATATTTTAAAAAGCATTTACCGATAAATGCACCATAACCCCAATTAAACATGCTTTCCAAATAATTAACATCCACCTCAAATAAACCATGCCAACCCAATTTCCACAACATACATTACATACACCCTGAAATGTATTACCAGTTTATGCCCACCACATAACTATACATTTCCCAACCATAATAATAATCATAACACCATAATTATTATTAGAAACCATAAAGCACATGTTTAATTCCAGGGACATCACACAACTCAAGATATTCACAACAAGTCTACAATCATCAAGACTAAAGTTATAAGTAGAGTAAAACTAATACCATCATGGCATAGAGTCACTACTATAATCCAATTACACCCAAAAAAATTTTAAGATCAATACTCAACCAAATATTCACAGCTCGTGAGAAACAATCAATCTACGGCTCATTACTCTCCCAAACTTAAATATTGCATTGTTCTCAATGTAATAAGATTGAAAATTAGGGACACCAAAATACCTGTGGTGACGACCGTCAGTAGTCGCCACCCTCATCCTCAGCTTCTTCATCATTGGTGAGAGTGTGATCAAAATTCTAGTCAACAAAAACAAATAAATTTAAATGAAACCAACTAGAAATAAAATCAAAATGGGGATAAGGGAAAGAAATAGTTCGCGATTTATAGTCCCAAGCTTGACTTATTACCACATTTCCTCAAAGGTTGGAATGGTTTGTGGAGCACGAATCTCCATAATCAACTGGATAATGCCTCAACCTCTCATCATTAACGACATAAGTGCCTAGATAGGATAACTTACCTTAATGGCTCCATGCGTGTATATCTTAATAACAGTGAATGGTCCAACCCATGAAGCCTTTCGATTGCTTTGTAAAATACGAAGTGGTGGCTTTTTATGTAAATGGACTGTCTCTCCTGACCGCTTTATTTTTAAACAGAAAATTTCAAAGTGTAGTGTGAAGCGATTCTACCGCAAGTGCACAATTGTCAAGTTTTAGTATAGTGAAATGGAAGTAAAGGTTGTCGAATCCACAGGGACTAATGTATAAGTACCAAATAAGACTAGTAAAACTATATTTAGCCTACGATTAAAGATGGGAGATTAACTAATGCAAAATTAAAATAAAGAACAAAAATAAAATGAAATGAATCGGGTTCCGGATATGTAAAGGTAATTCGCTCGAGAAATTTATCTCGCTTTTCGTTCAACTATGTTCTCTTCGAAGATTCGTTTGAATAGGAAATTACTAAACAATTGATTCTTAAGGTGAAAGGTTTTCAATGATATTCAATACATTCTCTCGAGCTGTAAAGAAACTAATATCAAATTAGAACAAGCCACTCTCGTGCACCTATTTACTAATTCAATATTGCATAAATCTTTAAAACCTTGTTACTCTAAATCTCTCGATTCAAAGTGCTCACGTATGCGATTTCATCTCTATATCTCAATCTTAACATACATCATGACTAATGTAGCGTATTATAACGTTATCTCTCGATCTCGGTTATAACTCACAGATTTCAACCAAAGTTAGCTAGGCTTTGATCTTAATAAGCGTTTAATTCATGAACATAAGAACTCAATCCACTCAAACACGAACGACTCAATAAATGAAACACAATTTCACTAAAACTCAATAAAATAAACTAGATTCAATTCAAGTCAATTACATAAGAAGTTTAATCGTCTCTCGACCTCAAAAACATCAAATGAAAATGAAAATAAAATAAATCAAAGTTTAGAAATACGTTAAACGGCTGGAATGAATCCGTGCGTTGCACCGTGATTTCTTCTCTTGCTCCTTCATTGCACTCCGGAAAATGGTACGCTTAAGCTTGGATGAAGAAGGAAGAAGATAGCTTCCTCTCGGCTTTCCAAGCGGCGGCTAGGGTTTGGGTGTGTGTTTTTTGGTGTTTTTTTCCTCTCAGATCTCCTCTCTTATGATATGGAAATGATCCATATTTGTAGCCACCGAAAATCAATTCAAAAATGGAAGATAAGATTTTCCAGAATTTGCGTATCGATCGATCGAGAATTTTGTCCGATCGATCGGTGAACTGTTCACTTCAGTCTTTGAAAATCACTGCCTCGCTCGATCGATCGAGATTATCCTTCCGATCGATCGATCCTTTGATAAAATTGGTGCTGATGTCTCTGCCTCGATCGATCGATCGAGAAAAAATCTCGATCGATCGGTGCTTTGAAAACTTTGCTTCTCAACACTCTGCCTGGCTCGATCGATCGAGAAATAATCTCGGTCGATCGAAGCTCCGAAAAATCCAACTTCTTCATTTGATCTCTTTTTCGCCTCGATTTCACCCGTTTTCTTCATTTTAGCTCATTTCTTCCATTTCCGACCTATTTTCCTGAAACAAACAAATAAACACCAAAAAGCATAATATCATCCAGGAAAAAGTACGAAAAACGGGAAGAAATTACAGCTAAAAACATGTAAAATCTAAGCCTATCATCTCCCTTCATGAACATCCTTTTCTTTTTGCTTCTTTGCCTTCCTTGGCTTCATCATGTCATGGCTCTTACCTTCTTCAGTCTCTAGCTCGGTCTTCACCTCTACCTCATCAGTACCTTGCACCACATAAACAAGCAAAGTGTCAATCATGTTAACTTTTAGATAATCATGCTCGTTGTGTGCGTGCGTTGAAGATTTAAACATATTGAATGTAAACCGATCCTCTCCTACACTGAGGATCAACTTTCCTTCTTCAACATCGATGATGGATCTTTCAGTAGCTAGGAATGAGCGTCCCAGAATCAATGATGCTCACATCCTCCTCCATATCCAACACTAGGAAATCCATCGGGAAAGTGAATTGATCTATCTTGACTGGCACATCCTCGGCGATACCTAGTGGGTAGGTGATAGACTTGTCTGCCATTTATAACATCACCCTTGTGGGCTTCGGCTCTCCTAGTCCAAGCTGCCTAAAAACAGACAAAGGCATTAAGTTCACACTAGCACCCAATCACATAACGATTTAATGGAAGAAATAGGCCCAATAGTGCAAGGAATAGAGAAACTCCTTGCATCTTTTAACTTAGTGGCAGATGTTTTTTGCACAATAGCACTACATTCCTCAGTCAAAAAGACAGTCTCGTGCTCTCCCAATTTCCGCTTCTTAGATAACATCTTCTTTAAGAATTTAGCATAATTTGGCATTTCTCGTAACGCATCAATAAATGGCATATCTATATGCAAATTGTTAAGCATGTCTAAAAATTTGGCAAAGTTTGAATCAACCTTCGCCCTGTTAACTGCTGCAGGAAATGGGAGAGGAATGTGTACCTTTTCTTGTGGTGTGATAGGTGTAGTGGCTCCAGTGGACTTACCCTTATTGCGTGGCTGCTCCTTCTCCTCTTGCTTAATTGTAATTTTTTCAGTCTCCTTCTCGTCACCAAGTTCCTTTCCACTCCTTAGGGTCACGCCATTGACTTCCTCCCTTGGATTCTTCTCCGTGTCACTCGGTAGAGTTCCTTGTGCTCTCCCAGGCAAGATAGTTGCCAATTGCCTTACTTGAATCTCCAAGTTTTTGATAGATGAATGTTGATTATTCATCCTTGTTTCAGTTGAGGATATGAACTTGGTAAGTAGCTCCTCCATGCTCGGCTTTGGTGGATAACCTGGTGGTGGTTGCGGTTGATACCTCAACCCTGTATTGTATGTATTTGGTAGGGGTTGTTTTGTGGCTGGTTTCCTACATAATTCACAGCTTCATTAGTCTGAACAAATGGGTTACCTGTTTGGCATTCAATGCTTGGATGCTTGCCTACGCATAGGTCACAAGTAAGTTCATCGCTGTCATGCTCATGCTGTCTAGCCTCTTGTTCAATGCCGCAATTTGGCGGCCAAAGCAGTAACGTCGCTCACTTGATGAACTCCAGCCTGCTTCTTCGGCACGTTCTTCTCGGACTGCCATTGACAGCTATTAGCAGCCATTTCCTCCAACAGTAAATAAGTCTCCTCGGGCGTCTTTCTCATCACAGTACCTCTTGATGCTGCATCAATCATAGACGGTTATCAGAAAATAAACCATTATAAAAGGTTTGTACCTGCAGCCAGACAGGGAGGCCATGATGTGGGCATCTCCACAGTAAATCCTTAAAACGCTCCCAAGCCTCGTACAGTGTCTCTGGGTCGTGTTGTGCAAAAGTGGTGATATCATTGCGCATCTTGGCCGTCTTGGATGGTGGAAAGTATTTGACAAGAACAATTGTGCCATCACATCCCACGTAGTAATAGAATATGTAGGCAACGACTGCAACCAAGATTTAGCTTTATCACGTAAAGAGAATGGAAATAAAAGTAACATGATGGCGTCGTCAGTAATGCCATTGTGCTTGAAGGTATCACAAATCTTCAAGAAGTTGGAGAGGTGGGCATTTGGATCATCAGTAGCCGTTCCCCCAAACTGGACCGAGTGTTGGATCATATGTATGATAACATGTTTGATCTTGAAATTGTTAGCCTGGATGCTCGGCCTAGTGATACTGGACAATGATCCATGGAACGAAGGATGAGCATAGTCCATGTGAGCTTGCCACTGGTGTCGCAGGAACCTACTCGCGTTCCTCGTTATTAGCCATGAGGGTTCTTGCTTGCCTTAGCCTCTTTTGACAAGTGCATTCGATCTCAAGGTCGAAAGGCTCAAGTGTAGGTTTCCTACTCCTTAGCGTGCACCAAGAGATAACAACATGCAAAGATTCACCCAAAGAAACAACAGTAGAAGAGTAGAGAGAAACAAACAACAAATCGAGAACAAAAAAAACAAATGACTAAACTACAGTTAACTAATCTTGTTTGATATTACTTAAACTAGTCCCCGACAATGGCGCCAAAAATTTGATCACTTTTTATTTAAACAAGTATTTGTAGTGTAGCGATTTATACCGCAAGTGCACGGTGTCAAGTTTTAGTATAATAATATAAAAGTAAGGATTGCCATACCCACAGGGACTAGTACTAATTACCAAATTGAATTAGCGTCCTATATTTAACCTACAAACTTCGTGTGAAAGATTGACTAATTTACTCAACTTCAGGAATCAACCACACCACAAAGAAATAAGATAGTAAACAGTAGAGATAAATATCAAAAATTTGGTTCACTTGAGTAATCCCCCACAATTCATCTATTAATTCTAATTAAAATTAATGCATCTAAGGTGACAAGTTTTCTGGTTATATCTAATACACTCTCTCGAGCCATATTAAACCTAACACCAATTTGCAATAAGTAACTCTCGTTCACTTATTTAACAAATCAATGTTCCATACGTTCTGTGAAACCCATAGCCTTCGATTACTGGATATCTATAACTATCACTCTTGTATTTGATGTCATCTCTTGATCTCGGTCTGAAATCCACGGTATGTATTATCATTTTGGTATCACAATTTTATCTCTTGATCTCAATTGCAAACTAACATCAGCTAATCCCTTAAAAGCATTAAAAACATAACACAAAAACAAAGATAACAAAAACTCAATTAAAAACTAGAATTAAAATTGTGGGTTCATAAACAAGATCTCCTCGTCTCGATAACAAACTTAGCCTAGCATTATAATGGAAAAACAATGTTTTATCACATCTAAGAACATAATACACATTGTAAAATCAAAAATAAAACTAAAACAAAGTTCAGAAATACGCATAAACACTAGATGTTGACTCCGTGCGTCGATCCGATATTCCGTCTCTAGCTGTGTTGCTTTGAATCTCTCTTGTAGTAGGTGGTGGCTTCTCCCAAAGTGAGGGTACCCAATGTCTGAAGCAAAAACTCCCTTTTATAGTGATAATTCCGAGCCCATCAAATCTGGTACCAAAATATAGCCCATAAATTAATTAAGGAAGTTTTCTCGGACAGGACTCAGTTGGCGATCGATCGCTATGGCCATGGCGATCGATCTCTTCAATTTTCTCTCTATGGTGATCGATCGCTTCTTGAGTGACGATCGATTGCCTAAACCTTCTACCCCAGTGCGATCGATTTCTCCTTTTTAGACGATCGATCGCCTTCTGGTAACCAATTTTCCTCGCTTTACTGCCCCGTAGTGATCGATCTCCTCTTAAGTGGCGATCGATCGCCTGCTTCAATTTCATCAACTCAATTCTTTGTTAGTGTGTTTCCAATGTCTTGGCTAGTTTTGTCCCAGTTACCACCTTTCAGTACATAAAATGGGGTTTTTCAGGTATTACTTGCACTTTCACTGGATTCCTGGAAATATACAAAAACAAAACCAAAAGCGTAAAATCGTCCAAGAATCACTATAAAAAAGGCAAGAAATATATGCAAATATACGCGTAAAAATGACACTTATCATTAGTCCCCGGCAACGGCGCCAAAAACTCGATCGCTATAAATAAATTATCAGTGTAGCGTGATTATACCACAAGTGCACGGTTGTCAAGTTTCAGATAGATAATTAAAATCAGGTTGTTGAACCCACGGGGACTAGAAAATAAGTACCAAACTCCAGTAGTTTAACTATATTTAGCCTACAATAATTAGTGATAAAAACTATACTAAATTAACTAATGACACAATATTCCACCCAAACAAGTAGTAACATAGAAATCAGTAGAGACAATTATCAAGACTTCGGTTCACCCATGTAATTCACCATAATTCGCCTATTAGTTAAGATTTAAACTCATACTTTTTAAGGTGACGAGTTTTCCTAATGCACTTGTTATACCATGGTCAAGCTATAACAAATCTAATATTAAGATGCAACAAGGCAATGGTCATGCACTTATTTAACACTCAATATTGTATGACGATTTATGAAAATTACTAGCCTTTGATTTTGGTAAATCTATTGCTATCACTCATGTGCTAGATTTTACGCGGTCAGTCCCAATCTAAAACCCACGGCCTAATTTATTATGTCGTATCGTAATTTCATGGTCAAGTCAATCATGATATAAATATTCATTCAAAGGTGATCAATCCTTTAAAAGCATGAAGAACAATAAATTATGCACGTAGAATTGTAAGAATCAATCAAAAACCTTAAATTGAATTATAGGTTCAAACATGGGATTCCCTAGTCTTGATAACAAAACTTAGCCAACAATTATTAAAAAATAATAATGTAAAAATAAGTTTTGCAACAAACTAAACATTAAAATCTGAAAATAATGAAGAACAAAGTTTAGAAATAAAAAATAACACTAGGTAATGACTCATTGCGTCGCTGCGTCGACCCGTCTCTCCCGGATTGTCTTGCTCTTCAATGATTTATGATGGTATGAGATGGTGTGGATGGAGGCTATGTTAGGTCTGAAAATATGACCCAAAAAATTCCTGATTTTATGTGCAAGAGGATCTATTTATAGTGGAGGGGAAACCAACTTCCTTGTAGGACATAAATTCTTAAAAGGAAATTTTATTTTCCAAAATTCTCGCAGGGCGATCGATCTCCAACTTCTCGCGATCGGTCGCGAGCTTCCAACTTTTATTTTTTCAACATACGCATCTTGGCGATCGACCGACGCCTTCCCCGCAATCGATCGCGAGTTCTAAAATTTTGTTGCCCAAGCCACGCTCCTTGGCGATCGATCGGCACATAGATGAAGATCGATCGCTGATGAAAATTTTCTAAATTGTGATTTCTATCTTCCTTCGACCTGTTCGCTCGGTTTGGTCATTTTTCATCATTTTTAGCTTAATTCCTCCATTTTTATGCATTTCCACCTAGATTCCTGGATCATACAAAAATGACACAAAAACGCATAATTCGTCCAAGAATCATACTAAAACGCCTATAATTTTAGAGCAAAATAAGTGTATAATCCACACTTATCAATGATCTAGGCGATTTTTGGAGTGTTTGAGCCTTTCAAGCATATCTAGTCTATATCAATTCATTGTGTCCCATTTTGAGCTTTATTGAAAAAAGAATGGTATATGCATTGTACATAATCAGACCCTCATTAAACATTTATTCATAAAGTCATATACATACCATATTATGAGCCTAAAATGAAAAATTTATCATCGCCCTAAGGGAATACAATGAATCTCATTCGATGCATGTAAATTATTATATCTTGACGAGTTTAGTGAAAAATTTTGATGAATGAGCAAAATAAAAGAAAAAAAAGCCTTGAAAATAGATTATATAATAAGACCCAAGGCTAGAGCAAAATTAGAAGAGAAGCTCGATATGTGCTGAAATATGAATGTTACAAGATTATAATATCTTCTTTGTGCTATCCTATCTTTTTTTTGTAACCGACACCAAAAGCCTAACATTACAAGCTTATAAAGACCTGTTGATCCAAATCTAGGGAGTGACAACATTAGTGGAGAAGTGCTCGAGATATGTTGCTTGATTTGGGGGAGAACACGTCTTGTTCAATTTGTTGATTGATTTTTGTCTGTCTGTGAGTAGGATGTCTGAGCTACTTAGTGATAAGTGTGATTTTTACACTTAATTTGATATAAGATTAGGGGCGTTTTTGTAGTGATTCTTGGAAAAAATTACTTTTCTTGGTTTATATTTGTGTATTTCAGGAATCCAGGGTCAAATGCATAAAAGTTGAGGAAATAGGCTTAAAATGATGAAAAAGGACCAAACTGAGCAAACTTGGAAAAGGAGGGGCAAAATTGTAATTTTCTAAAAATAGAGGAGGCGACCGATCGCCTCCAGGCAGTAGCAAAATGCGATCCATCGCCTCATTTGAGGCAATCGATCGCCTCGACTCGAAAATTTGGGATTTTGTTTCCATCTTGGTTATTTGGTGTCCAAACTTGGTGAAACTCCTCCTACCATAAATATGGATGTCATGGACGTTTTTGGGACTTTTGGGCTCACTTTTGACCTACAATACACAGCCTCCATCACTCATCATCCTCGCCAACCATCTATACACCATAACCATTGAAGAGAAGACGCATCGGAAGAGACGGGACGACGGAGCAACGCAAGGAGTCGACGCCTACCGTTATTTCTGTATTTCTAACTCTAGTTCTATATTTCATTAGATTTAATTGTTTAGAATGTTGCAAAACATGTTTATGCATTATTATTTGATGGATATTGTTGGCTAGGTTTGTTATCAAGACTTAGGGGATCCTTTGTATGAACCCATGATTTTAATTGAACGTTTTTGATTGATTCTTATTATCTAAGTGCATAGATCATTGTTCTTCATGCTTTTAAGGGTTTGGCCATCCTTGAATGATAGTAAATTACAATTGAGATCGAGAGATAAAATCGTGACTCGATATAGTGATTTATGCCGTGGATTTCAGACTGATATCGAGAGATGAAGTCAAATACACGTGTGATAGCTATAGATATCTAGTAATCGAAAGCTAGAAGTTTTCACGGATCTTAATACAATATTGTGTTGTTAAATAAGTACACGAGAGTGACTTACTGCAATTTGATATTAGGTTTAATATAACTCGAGAGAGTATATTAGATAAATGTGGAAAACTCGTCACCTTAGATTGTTTGAATTCGATTCTTAACTAATAGGTGAATTGTGGGGGATTACATAGGTGAACCGAAAGTCTTGATAATTGTTTCTTTTGATTATTTTCTTATTCGTTCTTGTGTTTTTTTGGGTTGATCTTGAGTTCATTAGTCAATTTAGTTAATTAATCACAACCAGTTATCGTAGACTAAATATAGTTAAACTAGTGGAGTTTGGTAATAATTTCCTAGTCCTTGTGGGTTCGACACTCATACTTATATTATCATTATACTAAAACTTGACACCGTGCACTTGCGGTAGAGAATCGCTACACTGAGAAATAATTGTTTAAAATAATAGCGATCACTTAGTAACCATGAATTGATACATTTGAATTATCAATGTTGAACTATATATTTTGATATTCATGATTGCTCGAGGACGATCAAGTTTAAGTTTGGGGGAGTTGGTAAGTGTAGATTTTACACTTATTTTGCTATGAAATTATATGCGTTTTATTATGATTCTTGGACGATATTATGCATTTTTGTGTTTTGTATGTATGATCCAGAAATAAATGTCTAAGTGCACAAAAATGGAGGAAATGAGCTAACTAAGGATGAAAATGACCAAACCGAGCGAACACGTTTAAAGAAGGACGGAACATTAAAAGTTGAAATTCAAAGTCGTGATCGATCTTTACTGAATCAGCGATCGATCGCCCAGAGTCGAAACTTGGGCAACAAAATCTATGTCTCGGCGATCGATTGCCAAGGATTTCCCGATCGATCGCCGAGGTGTGTACTTTAAAAAAAATAAAAGTTGGAAGCTCGCGATCGATCGCGGGAAGTTGACGATCGATCTCCCGGTGCTGAATTTTGGAAAATCTTTTCTTTTAGAGTTTGAGTCCAACAATGACAGTTCCTTGTACCTCTTCCATTATTTAAGGCACAAAGTTGGAAGAAAATTACAGACTTTCATCATCAGATTTCAGACCTAAACAATAGCCTCCAACCCCATACACTCCAAGCCATTGAAGAGGAAGATACATCGGGAGAGACGAGACGACGCAGCAATGCAATGAGTCATCTTCTCGTGTTATTTCGTATTCCTAAACTTTGTTCATTTTTTTATTTTTAAGATTTTAATGTTGAATTTGTTGCAAGTCATGATTTTTCATTGTTACTTGAGCATGATAGTTGGCTAAATTTTGTTGTCAAGGCTAGAGGATCTCATGTTTTCAACCCATGATTTAATAACAGTTTTTGATTAATTCTTACAATTCTATGTGCGTACTTTATTGTTCTTCATGTTTTTGAGGGATTGATCACACTCGAATGATTATTTATATTGCGATTGATTTGACCATACGATATTGCAATATGACATAATAAATTAAGTCGTGGGTTTAGATTGAGATTGCCAAGTAAAATCGAACACACGTGTGATAGCAATAGATTATCAAAATCGATGCTAGTAGTTTTCATAGATCTTCATACAATATTGAGTGTTAAATAAGTGCATGGTAATTGACTTGTTACATCTTAATATTAGATTTGTTATAGTTTGACCATAGTATAACGAATGAATTAGGAAAACTCGTCACCTTAGAACTTAAGATTTTAGATCACAACTAATAAACGAATTATGTGGGATTACATGGGTGAACCGGAGTCCTGATAATTGTCTCCAATGATTTCTACAATATTTATTGATTGTTTGTATTGGAATTATTGTTCTTGGTTAATTTAGTTAATTTAATATTCATCAATAATCGTAGGTCATATAGTTAAGCTAGTTGAGTTCTGGTACTTGTTTACTAGTCCCTATGGATACGATATCCTACTTTTTTATCTATTATACTAAAACTTGATGTCGTGCACTTGCGGTATAATCGCGCTACACTGAGAATTTTATTGTTAAATAAATCACGATCAGACTCCAACTATTACTTCCAGTCGCCACTCATTGAAACCTGAAGATCACCTCCACACAACGTCGGACACAAGCTTCCGCTGGCCTGAAGGACGACGACAGCCGCTGCCAGCGGCCACCATGTCGTCGGCGCGAATGTAAAGGTAAGGGAGGGTGCAGCTGCCCCTCAAATTTATTACTATTATTATTATTATTATTAAAAACTTTCAAAACAGGTACTCTTTACTCTATAAATGTTGTAAAATTAGCCTAATTTTTGTAGATTTAAAAATTTCATTATCTATGTAGACCAATAAACATATAGACCAACTTTTCTTAACCTTATTTAATTTGTAAATTTCTCTTCCTATTATATTAAAAAAAGAGCAACATCCTAATTATGTAAAACGATGAATGCACAAGTACTCGAGAAGGATTTCAATCCATTTTAAGTTTTATTAGATGATGATGATGCCCGAAAGAATTTATAATTATTTAATATTGATCGTAGAATTAATGAGATGTTCTTGAGTTTAAATTTTTGGGATTTGTAAGTTGGGTTTCGAATTGGAGTAAATTGAATGTGGGTTCAAGGTGCTCATGGATCGGACTGGACCGGTTCCAGACCGGCTCCAACCGGTCCTGGAGCTTATCGGTTGGAACCAGATCAATCCGTTATAAATTGGATTGATCTGGTTCCGGCTCCATGGCCCAAGCTATTGACCGATCCAATCCGTTGGTCCGGATCGGATACCCGGATTGTTTCGAATTGACCGGTTCCAATCTGGAACCGAGCCGTTTTTATAACAAAAAAAAATTTGTTGCTTTTTTTTAAAAAAATTTAATGTCTTTTAAACAATTGTACAATTGTTCAAATAATACAAGAATTGTGATGATAAAATATATGCTTTATTGGATATGAAAAGTTTGAGGTAAAATCTACAGAATTTGAAATTAAGGAAAAAAATTACGTTATTCATCATAATTGATTAATACAGTCTTGGCAAATTCTTCTTCATCTTTGGAACTTTGGTTGCCGAACTCGTCGACTCCTCCTTCTCTTTTATTCCTTCGCTCAGCAGCGAACCAATCTTTGGGCAGTGTAAGCATGTACAAAGAATTCGCTTTAAGTGAAGTTCAATGGTCTCCAATGATTCGGCCACAAGTTGAGATCGCCAACTCCGATATGACAATTGTCTAGCGTTTGCCTTCCACCACTCCAGTATGTCAAAATTTTCATCTGTTATGAACATTTGACCCAAGAAGAGTTGTACCTCGTTGGACATGGTAGATACCACTCTGCTTCCTCTCAGCTTTTTTCTGCCAAGACTCCTCAGCAAATTAATTCCTCCACTTCTTGACTGGGTAGTGTCTTCTTCCCCCTCTCCTCTATGTGATGATGATCATTGTACCTGTTTAGAATGATACAAAGCAAACATATTTTGGAGAGAATGTCTTATTGACGTCTTCTGATCGTCAACATCCTTCTTAAAAAATTTAGAGTAATATTCAAAAAATGTATCAAATGAGCAGATGTCTTGACTAAGATCTAAAAGTGTAGATATGCAGTGCATATTTTCCCAAGATTTTTAAAATTTAGCCTCCATAAGATGAATAAATTGTGACAAATCATCATTATCTCTAAATTCAATAAATTTACATAACATATTAAATACAAGGGGAAGAAAATAATAAGAAATGGGAGAAGAAACACCGGAAAAACAATCAGTTGCTTCTTTAAAAGTAGAAGAAAAGCTTGCATTGAGTAACAAAAGACCAATTGTAAGGCATCGATGCTAATAAATCCGAATTAACGATGATTAAGCAAACCCGGAAAATTAAAGTGCAAAATTAAAATTTAGGTGTCCGGGACTACGATGAGTCAATCAATTAGTGGAACATGTTTTTAGTGCATGATCACATGGCACTTGGAGAACACATGCCACTAATTAATTTAACTCATGTTTAATACATGATTTTTGGACCATTAATCTTGCAAGATAGTGATGTATTGACACATGGATTCCACAATACATCAAAGAATTAAAAATCACCCAAATTCATGTCTAGATTTCAGCCATCATTTTAAAAAGAAAACACAAAAAAATTTCATATCATTTGGCAAGACATTTTCTCTCTCTTCCCATCATTTCTCTCCCAACTTTTCTTCTCTCCTCTTCCTCCTCTCACCATTTCGAAACTTTCAGCCTAATTTCTCACAAAATTCTTGAGAATTTGTGAATGCATGTCACATGCAATTATAGATTTAAATAGACATTGAGGAGAGGAACAAGAATCTCCGAGAAGTTTTGGAGTTTGAGATGTTGTGGAGGTGAAATCTCTTGGAAAGCTTGGTTGGAGCTATGGTGATGGTTTGGAGCTCAAATCTACAAGAGGAATGAAGGTATAACATCATATTTCTATAATTAGCTTAGAAATTATGATTTTTGGGTCGAATTTTAGTGCCTTGGAATGAAAATAGTAGTGTAATACATGCTGTCAAATGAATCAGCAGAACATGTTGTTGCATGAAGTAGATGGGTTCGAACAAATCTGACTTAGAGTTCCAAATTAAATTTATAGGTATTTGCGTTATATTTATGTGGTTAAAATTTGAGACAATTTGGACTTCAAATGAGTGAGATATGTTCATTTTACTAAGGAGTGCCATATTTGACTCTGCGTGTACTGTAAATGCACATGCAGTGTAGAATTCTGAACTTTTGACAATTTTTCCTTTTGGATTTTGTAAGGACCCCCGTGCCCTTAACCCGTTATTAGTGTATTAATCCGGGTATATCGCAAATCAGATCGGATCGATGGATATCAGCCTGACCAGATCGAAGCTTCAGATCGATATCAACCTTAATCAGATCAGAGCAGTCAAGGCTGAATAAGAATTGCTCTTCAGTCCGAATCATTAATCGCTATTTATTGAAGCATTTAATGTTTCAATTAATGCTGAAAAATACCAAGGACTGAAGATTACCATAAAAGGTAAGAAGACAAAGAAGAGCTTACCTGACAGTCGCCGAAAGCATGAACCAGAATGGCATGTACCCTAAAGAAGAAGACTGTAGCTTACTTAGAGTTTAAGCAGAGTCAAGAGTTGCACATTAAAGGAAATAATGTCGTTGGTACATGCAACTATATAAGGATGCAACAGAAGAGCTCAAGAAAGAAGTCTGATCAATCGAAAAACGCAAAAGAAAGCTAAACAGCACAAGCTTACAAGCTCAGACATTCTCGAGCTGAAAATCTTCATAAGCACAAGCATATTGTAATATTTGATCATATTAGGATCATTGTGTGCATAGACTAAAGTCTATCTTTTGTATTCTGTACTAAGATAGAGAAGTGAGAATCAATTGTAACTGTCAGACAGAGTGTGTCTGAACAGATCGAGAGACTAGGAGTTTCAGTCTGGTAGTGAGGTAAATCCAGCTGAATCGGGTTTGTACAACAAGATTGTATAAATCAAAGTCTTCTAGTGGAATCCTTCCTTAATTGGAAGAAGGGGAGACGTAGAAGGATTACACCACCTTCAAACTTCCAGAAACATATTCTGTGTTTTATCATTCTGCATTCGTTATACTATTCAAGCCATCGAGTCGTTCTTACTAATCTAAGAACAGACCGTTCCGCACTAAAATATTCAGTGGTCTGTTCTGCAGATGAGTTGATTAAGAAACAGATTTCTTTCACTAATCCGAAAGAAATCACAAGGGATTAATTTGTAATAGGAGTGTTCATTCACCCCCCTCTAAACACTCCGGACCGATCCTAACAAGTGGTATCAGAGCAGGTCGTCTTAATCATCACAAAGACACTTGAGCTGATGGCATCATTCAACAAAATTCCTATGTTCTCAAAAGAAGACTATGATGATTGGAGAATCAGAATGCAAGCTCATCTGGCAGCACAGGATGATGATATGTGGTTCGTCATCACTGATGGACCAATGAAAATTCTGAAAGTCAATACATCAGCCTCCATTACTGGTGGTGAACCCCAAATGGTCGAAAAGGACAGATCCCTCTGGACGAATGAAGAAAGAAAGAAAGCAAATCTAGACAACGTTGCCAAAGATATCTTGTTCAAGATGTTGGACAATAATATGTTCAGTAAAATCAAAATATGCTCTACTGCAAAGAAATTTGGGAGAAAATAGCACAGATATGTGAAGGGAACGACCAGACCAAGGAAAACAAGCTGACTGTTGCTCTTCAAAGATTTGAGAGCATAAAAATGAAGATTGGAGAAACTCTAAATGAGTTTGATGAAAGAGTTACTGGTATTATCAATGAACTGAATGGTCTGGACAAGGAATACTCAAACAGAGAGATCGCTCTGAAAGTAATGAGAGCCCTGCCAAAAGAATGGGATGTAAAGACCATTGCAATGAGGGAATCTAAAGATCTGAACAAAGTTGAACTTCATGATCTATTCGCAGATCTTAAGGCTTATGAGTTCGAACTGATCACCAGAGGTGAAGCAGAGCCATTCATCTCTCAACCAAACAAAGCACTGGCAGCCATTCCAGACCAGACCACCCCCACAACATATCGATCTATCGAACAGATAAGTAATGATGCTATGTCATTATTTATCAAGAAATTTGGTAAATTTATGTCTAAGAATAAAAGGAACTTTAAACCCTCTCATCATTATAAATCAAGAAAAGACGATGTTGTTAATGATCAGGCTTGCTACAATTGTGGTAAGACCGGACACTTTATTGCAGATTGCACCAGACCAAAGAAAGAAGAACGTAAAGAAAAGCATCGTGATGACAAGAAAAAGAAGCACTACAAAGATCGTAAAAGTCATCATGGGAAGTCCCAAAAGGTCCTAGTAGCAGAGGAAGGAAACAGCAAGTGGGCTCAGACTGATTCAGATTCAGAAAGCTCCGAATATTCTTCCAGCGAAAGCGAAGAAGATATTCAATGTCTAATGGCAGACGAAGAAATGAGTCAAACAGACGAGGTATTCGATCTTGACTCAAATGATTTTACACGTGAAGAGCTTATGTCCGCACTGCAAGACATGGCTAATGATTATAGAATCTTAGCTGAATCATTTGACAAAACTAAAGCTAAAGCTAATGATCAAATGGATGAGCACATCAAACCAAGCTGCTCTGAGCTAGGTGAGTGCAGTAATCTACAGATCGAGCTGAACAAGCTGAAAATCTCTTATGATCAGCTCCATGAAGAAAACAAGAGAATTAGCACACAAAATGCTAAGCTTTCTCATATTTTCAAAACATGGACAAAATCAAGAGCATCATTGGAAGAATTGCAAGCGGTACAAAGAAATGTCGGTGATGTCACTGGCATAGGCTTTGATATCAAAGACTGCACCAAAGATGAATCTGAACTATTGCTGGTAAAGAACAAAATCAAACAAATGACATTTGTTAAATCCAGCACAGTATATGAAACTGAAGCACCTACAATTCAAACGGGAGTCTCCTTCGGGGATCAAGGTTTGAGAAGAGGAATTGGGTACATTAACCAAGCCAAAGAAAAGGCACCAGCAAGCTTTCTGTCTATCAGACCAAATCTAAAGGTGCAAGATCTAAGGCAAGGAAGACCATCCAATTACTACAACTCAAGACCAGTTCAACGAAGATATAGACTACCTCATAAGAATCAAAGGTTGCCATATCGCACACATTATCACACACAACATCGAAACAGATCAGCTCACAGCACACCAGACACACACAAGCCATTAAAGCTGATACATGTGTGGGTTCCCAAAGGGCAAATCCATTCTGGACCCAAGTAGGATTGGGTACCAACAATAATTGTGTTTGATGACAGGTACAGAGGAATCTAATATCAGAATGGTACTTAGACAGTGGGTGTTCTCGTCACATGACTGGAAACGTCGAGCTGCTGTCTGAAGTCACATAATGTACTGGACCCAAGATCATTTTCGGGGATAACTCAAAGGGTAACACCGTGGGCAAGGGTAAGATTGTCCATGGTAATATTACTATCAATGATGTGCTATTAGTTGAAAATCTATGCTATAATTTGATCAGTATAAGTCAACTATGTGATAGTGGTTATGCTGTAGAATTTCACAAACACACTTGCACTGTTAAATCGTCAGACGGTATGACCATGCTTGTAGGAATCAGAAATGGAAATACTTTAAGATTAACTGGAATTTTGCTCAACCTGATAATCCTACTTGCTTCATCGCGAATAATGATAATAAACACTGGCTATGTCATAAACGCTTGAATCATCTCAACTTTAAGACTATTTCTAGCCTGTGTAAACATAATTTAGTTGTCGGTTTGCCCAAGATCGACTTTGCTAAGGATAAGATCTGTGAAGCTTGCCAAATGGGCAAACAGATCAGATCATCCTTCAAAAACAAGAATGCCAAATCCTCCTCACGCTGTTTAGAACTATTGCATATGGACTTGTTTGGTCCTATACCAATAACAAGTTTAGGGGGAATGCGGTATACTCTTGTTGTATTGATGATTACTCACGTTTTACTTGGACTATATTTTTGAGCAGTAAAGATCAGACCGGTCCGAAATTGATCAAGCAGCTGAAACGCACTCAGAATGAGAAATCATCAAGCATAGACAGGATTCGAAGTGACAAAGCCGCTCGAACTCCTCAACAAAATGGAGTTGCAGAAAGAAGGAACAGAACGCTTAAAGAGGCAGCAAGGACAATGCTTGCTGATTCTGGAATTTCGCAAAAGTTCTGGGCAGAAGCTGTAAATACTGCATGCTACACTCAAAATCGGTCTATGATTAACAAGAAGTTGAATCTCACTCCATATGAAGTATGGACTGGTAACAGACCATCTATCTCTCATCTTCATGTATTTGTGTAAGGACCCCTAGCCCTTAACCCTTGATTAGTGTATTAACCACTATGTGTGGCACATGCTTTCAATAAAAAAAATCAATCGGGAAACTCATATGATACTTTACCATTGAATGGCAATTTCAAAATTTCATTAATATTCAACGTTATAAGATCATCTCTACCAACAAATAGACTCATAAATTTTGCCCAATTCCATCCCCATTAACCACTTTTCACATTGTGGACTTTTATAAAAATTTGGGCAGAGTCTCCCCATAAATTGAGCTATCCCGAAACAAAAGCACAGCACATAACATAATTCCCAGCCAGGGAAAACACAATACTCAACAGAATACAGCAACACTAAGTAAATTCCCAGCCATGGAAGACACCACACATAAGACAACAAAAGTGGGTTTCAACACCCACATAATACACCAATGCCTCTCATATCATTAGCAATTCTACCCTTAATTGCATGCAACATAGAATGAAAGAGAGAAAGGCTCATGCCTTTATATACAACCCATATACAAGTATAACCGTGCTCACATGCGAGCATCATAAATGTGTATATAACCCTCGGGTGTATATAAGTACTCTATACGATACCGTGCTCCATCAAGCCCTGGTACCACGATCCTGGGAGTACATCCAATCAACAGCTCGAGCTCAGCTCCACAGCCATCGATGTACCTGTTCACCTGCCCCAACAGAGACAGCCCCCAACGAGGTGAGCATACCAATACACAAAATCCCATAATCACAATAATGAAATTCATAATTTACAACAAAAGTAAATACTAATGAATTTAAATGATACTCCCTGGATGGCAACGTCCTCATCCGGGATTTCGTGTACTGTCCCTGTTCTCACAATCATCAAACTCATCAAATCTCAAAAATCAGTAAATCAACACATTGATTAACTCATCGCATGCCTGATTCTCAAATATCAATAATTAATGATTCCAAATTCATTATACATTCAAATATAGATATCTCAATATCTAATACTGCTTTCTCAACTTCGCTATCAATCACAGATAGCTCAAATGCCTCGCATTTATTTTACCAATTCTTCATTATACTCAGACATCTCAAATGTCTTACAATGATTACATGATTCCACAATCATTCTCAGGCATCTCAATGCCCTACAATTGTCATATAAAACCAGTACCCCATATATCATGTAAGGTTATACTACTCTAGTATTACGCACGCTTGTGGCAGCGATGTCAAGATTAGGTCGTTCCATAGTTATAACAACACATATATATATAACCATACACACAACCATCTAATGCAATTAAAATACATTATGCATTTCACAAATGCTCTCATATGAAGTAATGCTCGTACGTCGCACGTACCTCAAATCTCCGAAGTCCGAGCCAAACCTTGCTCGAGTTCCATGCCCCGAGGAATGATGTGCTAACACGATAAATAATTCACAATTATTTACGAACATGCAACCCATGCTCAAGCACACCCATAATCCTCATACAAAAAAATATTGTCAACACACGACAATTTACCATTTAAAAGACTCGGGGCGGAGCACATGCAGGGAGGGAAATTCGAAAGAGACATCACCGAAATTGATCAAGAACCATCCCTAAATTTCGAACCCTAACATCACAAATTCGAACCCAACCAAGCACCATAATTCATCTAAAACCTGAATTAATCGATCAATAACAAGAATCACCGCCCCCTGCCAATACCCCTAAATTCGAACACAACCCTCACGAAATTAGGGAATAATTTCGAACCAATGTCACCAAAAAAAGCAGGGAATTACATGAGAATGACGAAAAAGGGGTAAGGGAGGTTACCCAATCGAAAATCGGAAGGAAAACGTTCGAAAATCGAAGAACCCTAGAAATTGGGCGTCTGCATTTTCTGCAAAATCCGACCCCAAAACGCGACGAAACTTCGAATTCCTGGTGTAGATAGCTGCGCCTGGATGAGACGAAGCCAACGGCGGTCCGGACGCGCCGGATGGTGGCCGGACGGCGGCGGGCGCACGGCTTGAAGCGGTGGGGTCGAGGGAAATTGGGAATGGGGCAGACGGGAGAGAGAGTGATGGGCTGGAGGAGAAATGCCTTTTAAAAAATTAAATCTCGGGTTCAACTGGTATTTATAGCAAAAATACCCCGAAATACTAATAGCCCCACAAATACATCATGATTCATTAAAAATCATCTGTTTTCAAAAACTCTCTCTCTAACTCCAAAACCCCCTACCGGTGCCCACACAAAGCACCCCAGATCCCGAGTCACACTAAAAACCCAACTCTTAGGTTTCTCACCGAAATGAGAATACAATCTCAACCTCGGGATCCAACGATCCCAACTACTCAAATAGACGAGCCCGGAAGGCCCAACACCGCGATTAAACTCCAAATCGCCACGCATAGGGATTATTAACACTCCGGGATTAACATCTATAATCCCTGGTCATCACAATATCCCCCACTAAAAGAATTTAGTCCTCAAAATTAACACAGGCGTACTCCCAGTACAGCCGCAACAACCCAAACAAAAACACATGACTGTGAATCGAACAGTCACCCTTAGCCCCGACATGGTTATCATGAACGCATCATGGATATCACATTAGTCGCGAGGACACTGACCTCGCACCAAACCCTGGGATGAAATAACCCTTCCAGTCCACCAAAAACGAAAGAGCGTCGGCACAACATAACGCTAACAATCCAAAAGCAGTTAGTCAACTGAAACTGCAATGATTTGAATCGCACCTGATTCCAACGTAGATATCATTCAATGACATCTCTATCATGACTCACGATGCCTAACATACATCATTACGAGGGAAACACTAGTATACCACGGTGTACACATACCAAACCTGGTTTCCACTTTCAAACCTCCTCCATCGAAGGAGCAGTCGCATCATTGCAACTCAATTTGGGCAACTCACGGCCACAGATTCATACAAAAGACATCTCACAAGATGTCCACCTCCGGATGTTCCAAAAATCACATCCTGATCACAAATAAACAATCGAGACTCCACAGAGTTTCAAATTCTGAAAGGATATGCAATAAACCCATTGCATCCTCAACGCTTGTGTCGTCAGCGACACCCAACAAATCCGAATTCCTGCCATCTCTTGATAACCCTAGGATTTAACAATCCAAACTTGGGAAGGCTATCGAAAACTCGAAAGAAAACACCAACAAGGAAACACCTCAACCCACACAAGATAATCCCTCCTCAAAGGGAGTCAACTAACTTCACGATTATTTCTCATAATTATCGTGCCATGGAGATTCCCAATCTCAAGGTGTTCCATATCTCTCATCAGAGATTTAACCATCGAAAAAATAGCATAACTCTATGCTTGACAAAAAGGAAATCAATAACTGGCATCCGTATACTCTCCGGTATACCTGCCTAAGCACTGACATCACATGCATACTCAATGCACTTGGCTCGGGTATCTACAACATAACACAATCGTCAATCCTGAGTTATTTCCTACCCAGTGGAGAATGATAATTGACGATTAACAACACACGGTGTGATTCCCAAAATCAACACCACATGCACCAACTTACCGAATCTTTCAACGATTCCCAAATAGGTATAATACTACCTCCTTCCCCACAAGGGAAGTGCCATCGAACTCGAGATCCACTAGTCTCGAACCATCGTTCGGAAAAACTTGATACAATAACACCCATTGCATCCCAAATACACGGATTCCCTCAGATCGAGTCAACAACGACTTGATGACTCTCTTGTTGGTACTCCTACATTATGAGCTGTCCCAGACAAGTCTCACCAAGATTAAACATAAACGTATACACGTTTCAGTGAGGCATGCGCAACCTCAACCTCAAATGACGTGGTGACTACTAGAGTCCACCACAATCCACATCGTATCACCTTACGATTTGCCAAACTTGGTTCCAACGAGCAGTATAACGGCTCTAGAAAGCCCATCATGGTGCTGCACACACGCGACAGACAAACTAGTCTCTGCCTCTTTAGGTTTACCTCAAACCTACCAACAAGACGGACGTTTCCGCACGGCATACCACACCGTGGGAAGAAAAGTCAATAGAGTAGTGGGTCTGTACCCAACGTTCCTCTAATGCCGATACACTCTGGACACTCCAATGTCCCCATGTACTTAACATAACCTGATCCTACTCTTTTAGGACCCATTCTACACCCTCAAGGGTGGTGTGACCATGTCTACCACATGTCATATCGACAGAAAGCGAGTAATTTCCTCCACGATTACTCATGTCGTCAAAAACATGGCCAAAAAGCCATTCCAACGAGCATACCCCAAGGGTATCACCACTCGTAATATGATCACCTCAAACATATGCTGCGGTACAATCACATGTACAGCGCGTCCATCCAATTCTCGAGCAACCCGATCGGTATAAGGGTCACGTCAACCGGTGACGTAGACACCACCTTGTGCTCGGCACTGGCACCCAAGGCATACAACTGAATACCTATACTTATCGCATTGTTCATCGTAACGATGATGCATGTCTAATAAGACATCTCCTACACCATCGTCATCGTCATCCCGTGACGATACATGCCCACTCATGGCATCTAAGGCATCGTCAACCAGTGACGATACATGTCAACAATGACATCTAAATAACCTAGTCAACTCGTGACGGTCCCTGTACCTCAACGTATGCCATCCACCATTATGCTATAAATAGTCATAATAAAACATGCATATCAACGCATGCCAGCTACGATAATGCTAATAAAATAGCAATATCCCATACTTCATCGCTAACAAGATAGCGGCATACTTGTCTCCGTCGTTCAATAATAGTGCGTAATCAGCACCCATCGCTCGAAGGCGGCAAAATCCTGTGCTGAGTACATAGCGGCACAATCCATCGCTATAGAATCGACGGCATGATACTTCGTCATATAATAAGTGGCATGAAACCTCGCTATACACCTGAGCATGAATCATCGTCCACATAATAGCGGAACGAGGCATCGCTATCAACTTATCCGGCGGCATGAATCATCGCCTATCATCACAAAGAGATGCAACATCATCTATCGACACAGCAGAATACATCACCGCTATCATCCGTGTCCGGCGGTATAAACCATCGCCAATCATCACGAAGAGATGAATCATCATCAATCGACACAGCGGAATACATCACCGCTATCATCATCAATACAAGCGGTACCATAACTCTCCGCTTCATTACTACACAATCTCATATTGAGCGGTACCATCCTCCCCGCTTCATTACTACATAATCTCATAATGAGCGGTACAATCCTCCCCGCTTCATTACTACATAATCTCATAATGAGCGGTACAATCTTCCCCGCTTCATTACTACAAAACCTCATAATGAGCGGTATAATCTTCCCCGCTTCATTACTACAAAATCTCATAATGAGCGGTACAATCTTCCCTGCTTCATTACTACAAAATCTCATAATGAGCGGTACAATCTTCCCCGCTTCATTACTACAAAATATCATAATGAGCGGTACAATCTTCCCCGCTTCATTACTACAAAAATTACTACAAAACCTCATAATGAGCGGTACAATCTTCCCCGCTTCATTACTACAAAACCTCATAATGAGCGGTACAATCTTCCCCGCTTCATTACTACAAAATCTCATAATGAGCGGTACAATCTTCCCCGCTTCATTACTACAAAACCTCATAATGAGCGGTAAAATCTTCCCCGCTTCATTACTACAAAATCTCATAATGAGCTGTACAATCTTCCCCGCTTCATTACTACAAAACCTCATAATGAGCAGTACAATCTTCCCCGCTTCATTACTACAAAATCTCATAATGAGCGGTACAATCTTCCCCGCTTCATTACTACAAAATCTCATAATGAGCGGTAAAATCTTCCCCGCTTCATTACTACAAAATCAGTTTAAGCATAAAATTTTCACTGTGATAAACAAGACTCCTGGAATGTATAATCATCATTCCTTTTCATACTCCGTATTTCCTGTAACCTGCAACCATCATGGTTAGCAACAATAGCCATATACGCTATGCGTCAAACATGCAATACATATATGCAACCACTTGCATGTCAATATGTATACCAAGACATGTTACCTCGGAAATATCCCTTTACCTGATTTTCTTAAAAACCAAATTCCTTGGCCCATGACATACGGAGTGCCAGGCATTACTGTTAATGTCATCCTATCGCGTTTCACACGATTCCTGCAGCCACCACAGTTAGCAACATCACTTTTCATATCATAAAAGCACATAAACAATTAGTTATGTCGTACAACATTAATGCCATCATGCATAAATATGTGCTATCAATAACTTCCTAGGCCCTTAACAGCCCCAATGAGCAACCACTGCTCTGATACCACTAATGTAAGGACCCCTAGCCCTTAACCCTTGATTAGTGTATTAACCACTATGTGTGGCACATGCTTTCAATAAAAAAATCAATCGGGAAACTCATATGATACTTTACCATTGAATGGCAATTTCAAAATTTCATTAATATTCAACGTTATAAGATCATCTCAACCAACAAATAGACTCATAAATTTCGCTCAATTCCATCCCCATTAACCACTTTTCACATTGTGGACTTTTATAAAAATTTGGGCAGAGTCTCCCCATAAATTGAGCTATCCCGAAACAAAAGCACATCACATAACATAATTCCCGGCCAGGGAAAACACAATACTCAACAGAATACAGCAACACTAAGTAAATTCCCAGCCAGGGAAGACACCACACATAAGACAACAAAAGTGGGTTTCAACACCCACAAATGACTCTCATATCATTAGCAATTCTACCCTTAATTGCATGCAACATAGAATGAAAGAGAGAAAGGCTCATGCCTTTATATACAACCGATGTACAAGTATAACCGTGCTCACATGCGAGCATCATAAATGTGTATATAACCCTCGGGTGTATATAAGTGCTCTATACGATACCGTGCTCCATCAAGCCCTGGTACCACGATCCTGGGGGTACATCCAATCAACAGCTCGAGCTCAGCTCCACAACCATCGATGTACCTGTTCACCTGCCCCAACAGAGACAGCCCCCAACGAGGTGAGCATACCAATACACAAAATCCCATAATCACAATAATGAAATTCATAATTTACAACAAAAGTAAATACTAATGAATTTAAATGATACTCCCTGGATGGCAACGTCCTCATCCGGGATTCCGTGTACTGTCCCTGTTCTCACAATCATCAAACTCATCAAATCTCAAAAATCAGTAAATCAACACATTGATTAACTCATCGCATGCCTGATTCTCAAATATCAATAATTAATGATTCCAAATTCATTATACATTCAAATATAGATATCTCAATATCTAATACTGATTTCTCAACTTCGCTATCAATCACAGATAGCTCAAATGCCTCGCATTTATTTTACCAATTCTCCATTATACTCAGACATCTCAAATGTCTTACAATGATTACATGATTCCACAATCATTCTCAGGCATCTCAATGCCCTACAATTGTCATATAAAACCAGTACCCCATATATCATGTAAGGTTATACTACTCTAGTATTACGCACGCTTGTGGCAGCGATGTCAAGATTAGGTCGTTCCATAGTTATAACAACACATATATATATAACCATACACACAACCATCTAATGCAATTAAAATACATTATGCATTTCACAAATGCTCTCATATGAAGTAATGCTCGTACGTCGCACGTACCTCAAATCTCCGAAGTCCGAGCCAAACCTTGCTCGAGTTCCATGCCCCGAGGAATGATGTGCTAACACGATAAATAATTCACAATTATTTACGAACATGCAACCCATGCTCAAGCACACCCATAATCCTCATACAAAAAAATATTGTCAACACACGACAATTTACCATTTAAAAGACTCGGGGCGGAGCACATGCAGGGAGGGAAATTCGAAAGATACATCAACGAAATTGATCAAGAACCATCCCTAAATTTCGAACCCTAACATCACAAATTCGAACCCAACCAAGCACCATAATTCATCTAAAACCTGAATTAATCGATCAATAACAAGAATCACCACCCCCTGCCAATACCCCTAAATTCGAACACAACCCTCACGAAATTAGGGAATAATTTCGAACCAATGTAACCAAAAAAAGCAGGGAATTACATGAGAATGACGAAAAAGGGGTAAGGGAGGTTACCCAATCAAAAATCGGAAGGAAAACGTTCGAAAATCGAAGAACCCTAGAAATTGAGCGTCTGCGTTTTCTGCAAAATCCGACCCCAAAACGCGACGAAACTTTGAATTCCTGGTGTAGATAGCTGCGCCTGGACGATACGAAGCCAACGACGGTCCGGACGGCGGCGGGCGCACGGCTTGAAGCGGCGGGGTCGAGGGAAATCGGGAATGGGGCAGACAGGAGAGAGAGTGACGGGCTGGAGGAGAAATGCCTTTTAAAAAATTAAATCTCGGGTTCAACTGGTATTTATAGCAAAAATACCCCGAAATACTAATAGCCCCATAAATACATCATGATTCATTAAAAATCATCTGTTTTCAAAAAATCTCTCTCTAACTCCAAAACCCCCTACCGGTGCCCACACAAAGCACCCCAGATCCCGAGTCACACTAAAAACCCAACTCTTAGGTTTCTCACCGAAATGAGAGTACAATCTCAACCTCGGGATCCAACGATCCCAACTACTCAAATAGACGAGCCCGGAAGGCCCAACACCGCGATTAAACTCCAAATCACCACGCAAGAACAACTTTAAGGATTATTAACACTCCGGGATTAACATCTATAATCCCTGGTCATCACAATTTGGCTGCAAATGATTCGTTCACAATAATGGTAAGAATCATCTTACAGCATTCGAAGCCAAATCAGATAATGGAATATTCTTAGGATATTCATCTAATAGTAAAGCTTTTCAAGTTTTCAATAATCGCACTTTAACTGTAGAAGAATCAGTTCATGTAGTTTTTGATGAAGCTTTATGTATTGAGGGTAACAAGGAATCAATTCAAAATCAGATGGAAAATATCCATCTCGAAGCTAACAGTGGTGATGAGATTGTAGCTAACAGGTCAAGAGACAATCCACTCGAACCAGAAGTACCAGATAGACCGGATCAAGGCAATGAAGCTCCTTCAGATCAAGCCTATCCGGATGTTCTAAACTCTAATGTTAAAGCAGATGCTGATAATGCTGCTGCTACTCACCCTTCTGGACCAGATAATCCGGAATCAAGCTATCGATGGACAAAGAGGCATCCACCCGATGTAGTGATTGGAAGTCCTTCTGCACCTATTAGAACTAGAGGACAGATGATGGATGAATTCACTCATGCCTCTTTCATATCAAATCTTGAACCCAAAAAGATTGATGAAGCTTTGACTGATTACAACTGGATTAAAGCCATGCAAGAAGAGCTTAATCAATTTGAACAAAATCAAGTCTGGAGTCTAACCCCCAGGCCAAGTGATCTGCCTGTTATTGGAACCAGATGGGTTTTCAGAAACAAGCTAGACGCAGATGGAGTTGTGGTTAGAAACAAGGCCAGACTGGTGGCTCAAGGATTCCGACAAGAAGAAGGAATTGACTTCGATGAATCTTTTGCACCAGTCGCCAGACGTGAAGCAATCCGAATATTTCTTGCTTATGCTGCTTTTAAAGACTTCAAGGTATATCAAATGGACGTTAAGAGTGCCTTTCTTAATGGTAAGCTTCAGAAGGAAGTCTACATTGAACAACCTCCTGGATTTCAGAACCACTCTTTTCCAGATCATGTATATCTACTGAATAAAGCAGTATATAGACTGAAACAAGCTCCAAGAGCCTGGTATGATACTCTGTCTCAATTTATGCTGAACCATGATTTTCAGATCGGCTCAGTGGACAAAACTCTATTTAAATTTATTAAGGGGGACATACTTTGTTAGTTCAAATCTATGTTGACGATATCATTTTTGGGTCAACTAACCCCAAATTATGCGAGAAATTCTCTAAGTTAATGCAGGGACAGTTTGAGATGAGTATGATGGGAGAACTTTCATTCTTTCTGGGTCTCCAAGTCAAACAGCTCAGCAATGGCATTTTCATAAATCAAACCAAGTATACCAAAGAGCTTCTCAAGAGATTCGGAATGGAAACTTGTTCAACTGCATCAACTCCAATGAGTCCTTCAATCAAACTAGATAAAGACGAAGGGGGAACAGCAGTTGAAGTATCTATGTATCGAGGACTGATCGGATCGCTCTTATATCTTACAGCGAGCCGGCCTGATATAATGTTCTCAGTCTGTATGTGCGCTAGATTTCAGTCAGATCCAAAGCAATCACACTTTATTGCTGCTAAGCGTATTCTGAAATACTTGAAAGGATCTCAGAACGTTGGTCTTTGGTATTCCAAAGACTCAAACTTCAGCTTAATCGGATATTCAGACGCTGACTATGCTGGATGTAAGATTGATCGCAAAAGCACCAGTGGAACATGTCAATTCTTAGGTGAAAGATTGATCTCTTGGTTCAACAAGAAGCAAACATCTATTGCCACATCTACAGCTAAAGCAGAATATCTTGCCGCTGGAAGCTGTTGCGCTCAGATGCTTTGGATTCAACACCAGCTCAAAGACTATGGCATTCAAGCTGTTGAATCTCCGATATTTTGTGACAACACCAGTGCAATTGCTATAACATATAATCCAGTTTTGCACTCTCGAACAAAGCATATTGATATAAGACATCATTTTATTCGAGATCATGTTGGCAAAAAGGAAATTCGGCTCGAGCATATTTCAACAGACCAGCAAGCAGCAGATATCTTCACCAAACCACTTCCTGAGGCTAAGTTTAATTATTTTCGTCAAATCCTTGGTTTAATAGACTTATCTTGATGTTTTAGAAGTATCTTTCTTTTCGCTTTTAAAGATTATATGCTGGCACAGATCGATAATACAATGATCAGAAAGACACAGACCGGTCCGAACTTTCAGACCGATCTATGTCAAATCTGATGTTATCCCATGATCTGTCTGGTCAACAAATCTTTAGATAAAGTAATTATTTAAAACAGCCCGGACTGATTGCAATTTTAACCGTCTTATCTCTCTTTCATCCTGTCCGTTTATTTTGAATTATTTTAATATCATTCATCGAGATAAAGACACGTGTCTTCTATCTCCTATTTAGCGGGCTGAACATTTCATTTTCATTCACTTTTTACGAATTACTGTTGTCTGCTCTCTAACTCTCAAACATTTTCAAACTCTCCGTATTCTTCATTACACTCAAATGGCTACTATCACTCACAATTCTCTATCTGTTGAGTTCAATGAAATCTACAGGGCTGAAGATCCGGAAATGGTCTCAATGTTCAAATCCTTAGAGTCTTCTGGATTAAGGAACTTTCTGCAATGCGGAACAGTGGTTTACGAATCGGAGATTCGAGAATTATTTGCCAATGATGTGTCTCAGAAGACATTCATCTCCACCACCGTCAAGGGCAAATCTTTTGACATCTCTCAGTCGACGCTGTCAAAGACCTTTGGTCTTCCCAACACCGGACTGACTGAGTTTGGCCATATTCCTCAGGCCTCTATCACCGATCTTCAGGGGAAGGTATCCATTCTTGGCCACCGCCTGCAGCCGTCATTCAAGAAGAAGGAAATGTTCTTTCATTTCCAAGTGTTATGCGAGATTGTTGGCAAGCCACTACTGGGCAAAGCCGGAAGCTATGATGTTGTTACTGCCGAGAAATTCCGGGCCATGGCTGCTATTCACTCGGGACAGAAGATGAATTGGTCTGCAATCTTGTTTGGAGTTTTGCTAGAAACGGTTATCGCCTCCAAACAGGTTGTATGTTTTGCAGTTACCCTCAGCAAGCTCTTGGAGACTTTGAACATCGAGCTGGGGAAGCCGTCTGCTCTGAGTCCCTTCAAAATTCTCAACCCCAAGGGATTGGCTCTACTGAAGTCCAAGAGTGCTCCACCCACTTCTTCCGATCTGGTGGCTGTCAAGATCGAACAAGGAGAAGAACAGGCTGCTGCTCGAAAGACTCGAGTCAGGCGTAAATTGACTATTCAGACTGACTCCGAGGAAACTCAGTCTGCTCCTTCGTCTCCAGCCAAGCCCCCTCCTAAAAAGCCAAGAACCCAGATCACCAAGCCAATCAAAACCCTACCCATTAAAACCTTACCCATATTACCTCCCACAAAAGCCACCCCTGCACCCCAAACTACAATCCAACATTCAACAGCTCCAACCACTGTACCCAAAGTAACCATCAGAGTCCCCTCTGCCATTCCCGTGGTTAAAGGGATTGTTATCACTGAATTGGGAGACTACACCCAATCAGGGATCAAGACCTCATCTCCCACTGGAAAAGGCAAGGCAATCCTCACTGAACCCATCTCCTCAAAACCCAAATCTGCCACTCAAACAGCCATCGACATCGCAATGGAAGATGTTGAAGAGAAAGTGAAGGAGCTCACTGTGGTGTTTGATGAGTATGTCGAATACAGAACGATTACCACATTGATATGTTCTTCGGAAAGCTGAGACGCCTACAAAAGATGGAACAAGAAGTCCTTAAGGGGACCGAGACTGACGATGTAAGAGTTGCCGTGATTCGCAAAGATCTGTTCCAGGCCAACCACAGATTCAGACTGGCAAATCTGCTGATTGCAGCTAAGAAGGCGAACTTTGATCCGAGCAATCTGACTGCCAAAGATTATGGTGCCGTCATTGCTCAGCTGGAAATGGATGTTCATGCTCTTAATTTGGCTGTTCGTTTTCAACGACAGAAGCTTAACATATCCACTCCAGTTCCCAGCCCGGATCACCCGTCTGCAAGCAAGACTTTGGCTGAACCAAGTGAAGCAGACAGAGGAGCAGCCACTGACTAATGCTCCGTCTGAAGCTGAAACTGAAGCAATGGATGTATTGTTGGACTCTCCAACAACTTCCATCCCCATTGCACCATCAGTCTCCCACATTCAGCTAAGTCCAACCGCCGCCCTTACGACAGTCGTCTCACATCAACCGTTGTTGCAGCCTTACAGGTTGAAGAGCCTACCAGACCTATCACTCCTCCGGATCAGTCTGCTGAAGATATGGCGTTTTTAGAAGAATTCTCTTCGGACTTGGTTACCTTGATCCGATCTGAAATCCGCCAATCTGCCATTTCCACAATCGTACCAGTTGAAGCAGCAGTTGATCCATCTGAGTCATCTTCTGATCACTCTTCAGACCATTTATCTATCGACGCTCCATCCCTGGCCAAGTCCCTTCAAAATCTTTCGGATAACTGTATATCTCTCTCTCAACGAGTCATAGAAATTCATCAAAGTCAGAGGGCTACAGTCTGGGATTTTGACTCTTTCAAAGAGAAGATGACATCAAGTATTAGCAGCATTCAGCGTGGACTGAATGATCTGTTCTCTCAGCAAGCTTAATATAAAAACAGTCTGAGAAAAGAGCAGATCGAGCTGGCCACTGAAGTTAGAGCATCTGTCGCCAAGTCCCTCCTTGCTCAAGACATTCGTCTTGATGCTATCAGCGCTCAGCTCGCCCAGATTGTCGATTTTCTTCAAGACATTGCTGCTGACAAAAAGGGGGAAAAGAGTAAAGACTTCAAGCCACATCAGTCTTCAGCAAGAAAGTAGCAGTCCTTATAAGTCAGACTTGTCCGTAATTGTAATAAGAGTTTTTGCTCAATAAAAATCTTAGTTCTTAGTTAAGTCCTTGTTCATTTATTTTGAACTAAATGACTTAATAATCCGAACTTCAACTCAAATATGTTCATTTATTTTGAACAAGAAGAAGTAATTGATCCGCAAGTATATGCTTCAGAGTTCTTAAAAGACTGAACAAAAAGATTTAGAAGCTAGGTTTTGTCATCATCAAAAAGGGGGAATTTGTTAGTTCCGGATTTTAAAGATGACAAAACAAATCAGACCGGATCGAGAAAAATCAGACTGACCAGATCGATCGCTCAAAACAGATCAAGCTGATATGGTATATCGCAAATCAGATCGGATCGATGGATATCAAAGGAGAATATATCAGACTCGATTTCCACCACCAAGGAACCCTAGCCACCGCCTAGAAGAGCCTAGAGGAAGCCATCTTCTTCCTTCTTCATCCAAGCTTAAGCATACCATTTCCGGAGTGCAAGGAAGGAGCAAGAGAAGAAATCACGGTGCAGCGCACGGATTCGTTCCAACCGTTTATCGTATTTCTAAACTTTGGTTTATTTAATTTTCATTTCATTTTATGTTTTTGAGGTCGAGAGACAATTAAACTTCTTATGTAATTGATTTGAATTGAATCTAGTTTATTTTATTGAGTTTTAGTGAAATTGTGTTTCATTTATTGATTCGTTTGTGTTTGAGTGGATTGAGTTCTTATGTTCATGAATTAAACGCTTATTAAGATCAAAGCCTAGCTAACTTTGGTTGAAATCTGTGAGTTATAACCGAGATCGAGAGATAACGTTATAATACGCTACATTAATTCATGATGTATGTTAAGATTGAGATCGAGAGATGAAATCGCATACGTGAGCACTTTGAATCGAGAGATTTAGAGTAACGAGGTTTTGAAGATTTATGCAATATTGGATTAGTAAATAGGTACACGAGAGTGACTTGTTCTAATTTGATATTAGTTTCTTTACAGCTCGAGAGAGTGTATTGAATATCATTGAAAACCTTTCACCTTAAGAATCAATTGTTTAGTGATTTCCTATTCAAACGAATCTTCGAAGAGAACGTAGTTGAACGAAAAGCAAGATAAATTTCTCGAGCGAATTTCCTTTGCATATCTGGAACCCGATTCATTTTATTTATTCTCGTGTTTTAGTTCTAATTTCCGCATTAGTTAGTCTACCCCGTTTTAATCGTAGGCTAAATATAATTTTACTAATTTTATTTGGTACTTATACATTAGTCCCTGTGGATTCGACAACCCTTACTTTCATTTCACTATACTAAAACTTGACAACCGTGCACTTGCGGTAGTATCGCTTCACACTACACATTCGAAAATACTGTTTAAAACAGAAGCGATCAAGTTTTTGGCGCCGTTGCCGGGGACTAGTCTGTATAATATCATACGAGATTAGTTGATTGTAATTTAGCCAATTCTTTATTATTTCGTTTTTGTTATTTCTTGTTCATCTTCGATTAGTTGATTTTGATTTTTGATTTGTGTATTTTTGTTGTCTCCTTTTGTCTGATCCAGTACAGGAACTACTTTTCTAGTGCATGCTCAGAAGAGAGGAGCTCATTCTCGAGCCATTTGATCCGGAAATAGAGAGAACTCTACTAAGAAGATTACGAGAAGCTCGAGCAATGGCCGAAAATAACGAAGCACAGAACCCTAGATCAATGATGGACTTTGCACAGCCGGCATTTCATGGATCTTTATCCAGTGTAACGAGGCCGACGATTCAAGCAAACAACTTTGAGATCAAGCCTGCGATTATCCAAAAGATACAGCACTCTGTAATGTTTGGGGGAGCTACCACGGACGATCCGAACAATCACATCTCAAACTTCTTGGAGATCTGTGACACGTTTAAACATAATGGCGTCTCCGTCGACGCCATCAGGTTAAGGCTCTTTCCTTTTTCATTACGAGACAAGGCTAAATCTTGGTTAAACTCATTGCCTGCAGGATCAATTACAACATGGGAAGGAATGACAAAAGCTTTCTTATCGAAGTACTTTCCTCCCTCAAAGACAGCAAAGATGCGGAACGATATCACCACGTTTGGGCAGTTCGACCCCGAGACGTTATATGAAGCGTGGGACCGTTTTAAAGATTTGTTGAGGAGATGCCCACATCACGGTCTACCCATCTGGCTGCAGGTACAGACTTTCCATAATGGTTTGTTTTCTGCTAACCGTTCAATGATAGATGCAGCATCTGGGGGATCAATTATGCGGAAGACACCGGAAGAAGCATATGAACTATTGGAGGAAATGACGACCAATAGCTATCAGTGGCAGTCAGAGAGGAACACACCATTGAAACCAATAGGAGTCCATCAAGTGGACGAGATTACTGCTATTTCGGCTCAGTTGGAAGCTATGAACCGGAAGATAGAAAGCATGAGTGCAGCAGCGATGCAAGTTCAAGCTGTCTTCTGTGATTTATGTGGAGGCGGTCATCCGAGCATGGAGTGCCAGGCAGGTAACCAATTTAACCAATCTACTGAAGCTGTGAATTTCGTAGGGAACAGGCAGCAAAACAATCCATATTCGAATTATAACCAACCGTGGAGGAACCACCCAAATCTGAGGTGGTCAAACCAAGAGAATGTGATGAATCCACAACCACAGCCGGGGTTCACACAAAAACCGAGTATGGAGGAGCTGATGGCGAAACTGATTTCATCAACTGAGGTGAGGATGCAGAATCAGGATGCATCGATTAAGAACCTGGAAGTGCAGATAGGGCAGCTGGCCACGTTAATTTCTGGACGAACGCAAGATGTAAAAGCAAGAAAGATGTAGGCGAGGCAACCCGAGAGGAAATTTTTTTGAAAAATTCAATTTTTGTCTTCTGGTGCTGGCGATCGATCGAGACAAAATCTCGATCGATCGCCCGAAAATTTTAAAAGGGGAATTTGGTCACTGCCTCGCTCGATCGATCGAACGAAAATTTCGATCGATCGAGCGAGAGAAAATTTTGAAAAATAAAAGGGCACCGACGCATCAGTCTGCACACATCAAAAATTTTCCTCTCCTCTTCAGCAAAGAACCAAATCGCCTCATCCAATCTCTCATCCATATTTTCTCCATATTTCCAATTACTTCAAATCTTTGAAGTAAGAATTGTTTTTGATGAGATTTTCTTTGCAGATTTGAAGTTTTACAAGCCAAATTGGGTAGAAGTGCATCATCATCCTCTGCTGCAGAGCGTACATGCATCACTTTGGACTCCCTTCACAGGGATCTCCAAGACATTCGCCTGGAGCAGCAGAGCATACATAGCATGCAGTGGGACATACACGGCATGCAGAGAGCATTGCAGTTGGACCATGAGCAGGTAGCTCAACGTCAGATGGAGTTCATGCAGTACCAGAGTGCATGGAACACTACCATGGCCCAGGGCTTCCCAGGATTCCAGTTCCCGCCGGAACCATACTTCCCACCATACCAGCCACATGCACCCCCATCTGCTGATTACCCACCATTTCCACCATACCAGGGTGAGTAACATCACTACCCAGTCCCCCCTCGGGAGCATGATGAGGACGACGATCAGTGACGATCGTCGTCATGGTATGTGTTTTGCCTTTACGCTTATTTGTCTTGTACATTGAGGGCAATGCACATATTAAGTTTGGGGGGTTTGTGTTTTTGTATATATTTTGTTTTTGCATGTCTGCTACTTGTTTTGTTTCTTTTCCTTGCATGACTGCACGATATTGAGACTATTTTGTCCTTGAGCACTATACACAAAAAAAAAATTAGAAAATGAGTCAATACTTGAGAACTGATGAATTGGATTTGCAATGGTAATTTATGATGAAATTAATCCCCATCTAGATAGGAGTCATGAAAATGTTTAACTTGCTTGTATATATCCTTTGTTGAACTTATGTCAAAATTGAGGAATAGTTTGAACACATTTTGAGTCATGATTGAGTGAAGTATATATTGAATAAAGTGAAAACTTGTGTTAACTATGATTAGTCTTGAGCATCTTAGAGAACTCTACAATTTATTTGAAAGCACTTTGAGGCGAAATTTTATAATTAGGAACTTGACTTGGAGATGATTTAGGCGATCTTTGGACCGTTTGTGCCTTTCAAGCTTACCTTGTATACATCATTCCTTAGTGTCCCCTCTTGAGCCTTATTGAAAAAAAAGAATGGTATATGCATTGCATATAACTAGACCCCCATTCGACATTTTTGGCTAACTCATTATACCTACCTTGGTTGAACCTAAATGAAAAATTTTATCCGTCCCTAAGGGAGTATAATGAATCTCATTCTTTGCACTGATTAGTATATGTAGATGAGTTCATTGTGAAAAACAAAATGAACAAAAGAATGAGCAATAAGAAAAGATGTAGAGAAAAGCCTTGAAAAAATGAAAACAGTCAAATAAGACCCAAAGTGGCCAAGGCTATAAAAAGTTGAAGAGAAGCTCAGTATTGTGCGAAAATTTTGAACTGATTCTATTATACTCTCTTCTTTGCATTCATCCTACCTTTTCTTTGGAGCCGACACCAAAAGGCCTAACGCTATAAGCTTTTAAAGACCTTCTGATCTAAGTCTAGGGACTAATTACATTAGTGGAGAAGTGCTGGATAGTAAATTTGTAGAGTAATCAGAAGTGATCTTGACTCTGAGTTTTTATGGCACATTTTGATCTTAAAAGATATGTATATAACTCATGTTTGACAATAGCACACACGCACGTTCCGATGTTGCGATGTATTGTTTAGCTTAAGAGAAAATGCTTCCTGTTGAACTTTGAATGATTCTTATTGATGTATAAGTGGGATTGCTGAGTTTTTACTTTGAGTTGTAAAGAAGATTCTTTCAAAGTATTCAGTTTGACTCTACTTTTTGAGCTTTTTGCTTGCTCGAAGACGACCAAGTCTAAGTTTGGGGGAGTTGATAGGCTTAGATTTTAAGTGTTTTTAGCTGTAATTTCTTTCCATTTTTCGTACTTTTTCCTGGATGAAAGTACGCTTTTTGGTATTTATTTGCTTATTTCAGGAAAATAGGTCGGAAATGGAAGAAATGAGCTAAAATGAAGAAAACGGGTGAAATCGAGGCGAAAAAGAGTAAAAAAATGAAGAATATGATTTTTCAGATTTTCGATCGATCGAGATTTATTCTCGATCGATCGATCCGGGCAGAGACTTCAGCAACGAATTTAGCGAAATGTCGATCGATCGGAAGAAAATCTCGATCGATCGATCGAGGCAGTGAGTTGAAAAGGCTGAAGTGAACAGTGCACCGATCGATCGAAAATTCTTTTCGATCGATCGAGACACGAATTTCTGAAGATCTTAATTTCCATAATTAACGTGATTTTTTGGTGGTTTAAAGGAGGGATCTCCTCCAGATCAAAGGAGAATATATCAGACTCGATTTCCACCACCAAGGAACCCTAGCCGCCGCCTAGAAGAGCCGAGAGGAAGCCATCTTCTTCCTTCTTCATCCAAGCTTAAGCGTACCATTTCCGGAGTGCAAGGAAGGAGCAAGAGAAGAAATCACGGTGCAGCGCACGGATTCGTTCCAACCGTTTATCGTATTTCTAAACTTTGGTTTATTTAATTTTCATTTTCATTTTATGTTTTTGAGGTCGAGAGACAATTAAACTTCTTATGTAATTGATTTGAATTGAATCTAGTTTATTTTATTGAGTTTTAGTTAAATTGTGTTTCATTTATTGATTCGTTCGTGTTTGAGTGGATTGAGTTCTTATGTTCATGAATTAAACGCTTATTTAGATCAAAGCCTAGCTAACTTTGGTTGAAATCTGTGAGTTATAACCGAGATCGAGAGATAATGTTATAATACGCTACATTAATTCATGATGTATGTTAAGATTGAGATCGAGAGATGAAATCGCATACGTGAGCACTTTGAATCGAGAGATTTAGAGTAACGAGGTTTTGAAGATTTATGCAATATTGGATTAGTAAATAGGTGCACGAGAGTGACTTGTTCTAATTTGATATTAGTTTCTTTACAGCTCGAGAGAGTGTATTGAATATCATTGAAAACCTTTCACCTTAAGAATCAATTGTTTAGTAATTTCCTATTCAAACGAATCTTCGAAGAGAACGTAGTTGAACGAAAAGCAAGATAAATTTCTCGAGCGAATTTCCTTTGCATATCTGGAACCCGATTCATTTTATTTATTCTCGTGTTTTAGTTCTAATTTCCGCATTAGTTAGTCTACCCCGTTTTAATCGTAGGCTAATATACTTTTACTAATTTTATTTGGTACTTATACATTAGTCCATGTGGATTCGACAAACCTTACTTTCATTTCACTATACTAAAACTTGACAACCGTGCACTTGCGGTAGTATCGCTTCACACTACACATTCGAAAATACTGTTTAAAACAGAAGCGATCACTATGCTCGTACGTCTTACGTACCTTATAATCCCGTAGTTCGAGTCCCACCTTGCCTGAGTCCCACGACCCGATGAATTATGTGCTAACACATAAATAACTCACAATCAAACACAAGATGCAACCATGTGCCCAAGCACGTTCAAAACTTCCAAACTTATTGTCTATCCATGACGATTACAAAAATAAAAGCCCATCGGCTAAGCATGCATAATACCCAAAATAAACCATTTTTCATGTTTAAAAGATAGCCAAAAACCCAACCGAGAATTCCGTTTTATTAAATTTTGGCTCCAATCAATCCATTTTAAAGGTATGACATTCCCATTGGAATGTAGACGGTGCCCCGGAAACCGGCTATTTAAACCCCAAGTCCAAAATTCCAAGTTACAAAACAAATTGAAAAAAAAAAAACTATTCAGCAAGCCGCAATCGATCGCAATTTACGCGCGATCGATCGCCGCTCCTCACTGCCGGGCAGAAACAGTTCGCGATCGATCGCCATATCTTGGCGATCGATCGCCAAACGCCTCGCGGTCGATCGCCATATGTTGGCGATCGATCGCCAAATGCCTCGGGATCGATCGCCAGGAAGTCGCGATCGATCGGCGCACTGTTTATCTTCCATAAATTTCCAGCAGCTCGTCGCGATTGATCGACGCTCCTCGGCGATCGATCGCGACCTGCGATTTTTCCGAAAAACACCATTTTCAAGAGCTTGAAACCTCCACAAATCATACCCCAACTCCTCCCAACCCAAAACCACAACAAATCCACACCCAAGGACCTCCAACAAGGGTGTTAAACTCAATTTAAACAAACCCAAAAGATTTTATGATTTTCACCAAAATCACCCAAACCAACTCAAACCCAAAACTCAACCAAAACCAACAAAATTACAATCAAAACAAAGCTACAAGAGAGGAGAATGAGATTACCAGCTTTTCTTCAAGAAATCCGGCCCCTAAATCGTGTTCCCAACGATTTCCATTGAAAGGGGGAAGAGGGGAAGGGTTTTGGGGTAAAAGGGGGAGAGAGCGATGAGAGAGAGATGATTCCGGAAGAAAATGACGGAATCCCGAGTCCATCTGGAATATATAGCAAAAATGCTCCAAAATACCAATACCTCCATAAATACATCATGATTCAATAAAAATCATCTATTTTCAAAACTCTCTCTCCAACAACAAATTTCATCACAAGCCCCAGTACAAAGTACTCCAGACCCCAAGCCCCACCGAAGACCAAATCCAAGGTTATCACCACGATGAGAATACAATCTCATCCCTTGGATCCAACGACTCCAAAAATCGGATTTAAAATCCCCGAGAGTCCCTAAACCACAATTAATTCATAATTGCCACAAATAAAATCCATTAAGGATTATTACCACACCGGGATTAACACAATTAATCCCCGGTTATCACAATTATCCTCCACTAACAAAATTTCGTCCTCGAAATTTGCACGGCGTACTCCACGTAACGCCGAGAACACGCAATCCAAACGGATCCACGATGTCGAATCATGAACATAACATGAACGACACACCAACCGCGAGGATACCGACCTCACACCAGACCTGGAATGGAGTAACCTCTCCAATCGACACAAATCCACGGAAGACATCAGCATTCCCCGATGCTAATCATCCCAAAGGCAGTCAACCAAACGTAACTGCAGATCAACGAATCATACACGATTCCAAAATAGATATCGCCTCGAGGATATCTCTACGATCCGGCCCACGATGTTAAATATTCATCGTTACCAAGGGAATCACCAGTACACAACAGTGTACCTAACCATAACCGGCTTCAGTTCCAAACTCACCTCCAACAAGGAGTAGTTATACCACCCTGCCACACAAATTGGGCAACCACTCGGCTACCAACCAACACAACACATCTCTAAAGATGTTCACATCCGGGTGTTCCAAGAGGATCACATCTTGGTCCAAACACACCATCAAGACCCCACAAGGTCTCAAGTTCTCGAAAGGACATGCAAGAAAAATCGATTGCATTCCCACCACACGTGTCAATCACGACACTAACAAATCCGAATCCTGGCCATCCCTCGTTTATCCTGGGATTCAACAATCCTAAAACAGGGAGGCTATCGAATTAACCAACAAGAACTACCATGGTCCCAAAACACGACAATCCCTCATCAGGGGGAGTCAACCGGACCTCACGATTATTCCTCAGAATACATCGTGCCATCGAGATTACCAATCTCAAGGTGCCACAATCTCTCACAGAGATTCGCCAAACCAATAGTACAAACTCGATACTCAACAAGTACCGAAACGCGGGCATTCGTACACACATACATGTCCAAGTACCTACACAACATGCATACTCGAAGTAATAGGCTTGGGTATCTCCAATCATAACCAAAGTCCCAAAACCAACTGTCAATCCCCAGCTATTCTCACCTCGCGGAGAATAATGATCGACAGACCAATGACTAATGGTGTGATTCCAACATCAACACCTTACAAACCGACTTATTGAATCTCCCAAAGATTCCCAATCGGTAGGTATAATAATATTACCTTCCTCACAGGGGAAAACGCCATGGACACATGACCCTCCAACCTCGAACCAACGTTCGGAAAACTGGATATATTTATGCCCAAAACATACCTCGGAACCAAAAATACGCAACTGGTTCAAAATAGTGTATCAATCCACTTTTACCAAATCGAAACCCGTATACGCCATGTATACTCAAACTAACGATGCTCTGTACTAATGCCATAGTACTCCACAATCTTGAGCATTACCCCGGAGACGTCTCCTCGAACGTCTCACTGGAAGTACGAAGCCATCACCTAGTCCAACACTAGTAGGGCTTACCCCGGTTGATTCACAATCAACCCTCAACCAATACCAGCTGTCTCCATGACGGTACAGTCCAAATCTCTCCAAGAGATAAAATCAATATAGTAGTGTTACCCCACTAGCTATATCCCACAAATCCAATTGTGACTCCCGTTGCATTCCATATGCAAGGATGCTCAACTAGAGCTAACAACGACTTGTTGACACTCGTGTTGGTACTGCCAACAAAATTGAGTTGTCCCAGTACAAGTTCCTCAAAACAATAGACGTATAAACGTCCCCGTGAGGCATTTCCTGCCTCAATCAACATACCACATAGAGACTACAAGAGTCTACCAGAGGTTTTCGTCGTATCAACACACGATCCACCGAACCTGGTCCCAACGTGCGGTATAATGGCCACAACAAGCACACTATAACACTGCTACAATACCTGGCTAGCAAAACGCTGCCTCCATAGGCTTATACCAAGCCTACCAACGTATCATACGTTCCATCCCGGTACACCATACCGTAACATCCATTAGAGTAGTGGGTCATCACCCAATATTTCTGTAATACTAAGGCACAAAGGACATCTCGGTGTCCTTGCTCAACCACAAAGCAATCCTAATTTCAGTAGGATTTATTCTACACCCTCAGAGTGGGTGTGATCATGTCTACCACATGTCACCTCGGCATGAGCAAGTAGTGTCCTCAACAACTACTCCTGTTACCAGTCACATGGCCAAAGCCATTCCAATGAGTATACTCAAAGGTACCAGTACTCGACAATTATTTACCTCAATTGCATGATGCGGTACACTCACCGGTGCAATGCATCCAATAATCCATCGAGCAAATCTGCTCGGCATAAATGTCTCGTCAACTAATGACCCCGGCATTACCACGTGTTCACAATAGGCACTCAAACCATACGACTAAATACATATACATAAATGTATTAATCATCGAAACGACGCTACACGTCTACATAGACATCCACTATGTCTTCGTCATCCAGTGACTGTACCTGTCAACATATGACATTCAATATAACATCGTCAACTATTGACGGTACATGTCGAAACACGACATCCATAGCCCCATCGTCAAACACATGACAGTATATGTATATCCATGCATATCATCCACAATAATGTTAATAAAACAGTAATAAACCATACCTCATTGCTAATGAGATAGCGGCATACCTGTCTCCGTCATCCAATAGTGGTACGCAATCAGCACCCATCGCTCGTAGGCGGCATAATCCAGTGCTACGTACATAGCGGTATAACCCATCGCCATAGAATCAGTTGCATGATCCCTCGCCATAGAATCGGCGGCATAAAACATCGCTATAAATATACGGCGGTATGAACCATCGCCAATAGAATAGCGGAATGAACCATCGCAATGAATACCCGGCGGCATGAACCATCACCAATAGAATAGCGGAATGAACCATCGCTATATAGATACCTGGCGGCATGAACCATCGCCAATAGAATAGCGGATGAACCATCGCTATGAATACCCGGCGGCATGAACCATCGCCAATAGAATAGCGGAATGAACCATCGCTATGAATACCCGGCGGCATGAACCATCGCCAATAGAATAGCGGAATGAACCATCGCTATATAGATATCCGTCGGCATGAACCATCGCCAATAGAATAGCGGAATGAACCATCGCTATGAATACCCGACGGCATGAACCATCGCCAATAGAATAGCGGATCCCTAGTCTTGTTACGGTAGTGTATTTTAATGCACCTCGCTTCACATATAAGCGGCATAGAATAACCTCGCTTCAATGGACATGCGGTACTCCCACCCCTCGCCTCACATTTTAGCGGCAAATATTCTTTCCTCGCTTCATATGATAACCTCGCTTCAATGTGACATGCGGTACTCCCACCCCTCGCTTCACATTTAGCGGCACAAGATAAATAGTGGCAAGCATTTAAAATCATCACTCATCCATAACAACGACTCATGGGATATATCACCAAGCATTCCATCCATACCTGCAATACAATGCATATTCCATATCCCAACATACATCATCATGAGTGTATTTTAATGCACGTCGCTCAAATGCGACATGCGGCAACACCCTCGCTTCAACATTTGGCGGCAAAGCATTAAAATCATCACTCTAATATATACAACCACAATGAGTCTATTTTAATGCACCTCGCTCAAATGCGACATGCGGAAACACCCTCGCTTCAACATTTGGCGGCAAAGCGTTAAAATCATCACTCCATTGTGCACATTAATGCATAATCCATGATGTATATAAAACGCAGGTTACCGTTCCGTGTTTTCCAATCCTGGCCTTAGCCCTTCGTGTCATAGTGTCCCTACAGGAACAATCCCAAACCATGAGCATATGATAATCCATATTCACCACAATATGATTATAATGAGTAAATGCATAAACTATGAGTACAAAGTACTTCCCGTATCCCGAAGCATTTCAAAATGCTCTCTTTGGTTGTTCCTGTGCCACAACTCACAATCATAATCAACAGGTTATATTATATTCCATAGAAGTCATGACATTTAATTGTTTACTATGATCACATATCATAAAAGCATATAAGCAAAATAGTTGTGTCACGCAACACTAACTACTATCATGCATAAATATGTGCTACCCATTCCTATCAGCATGTTCCAGACCCTCAACAACCCAGAAGATCTAACCACTGCTCTGATACCACTAATGTAAGGACCCCCGTGCCCTTAACCTGTTATTAGTGTATTAATCCAAGCATTTAGTGCATATAATCATACCCCGGAAACCGGCTATTTAAACCCCAAGTCCAAAATTCCAAGTTACAAAACAAATTGGAAAAAAAAAAACACTATTCAGCAAGCCGCGATCGATCGCCATTTACGCGCGATCGATCGCCGCTCCTCACTGCCGGGCAGAAACAGTTCGCGATCGATCGCCATATCTTGGCGATCGATCGCCAAACGCCTCGCGATCGATCGCCAAGAAGTCGCGATCGATCGGCGCACTGTTTATCTTCCATAAATTTCCAACAGCTCGTCGCGATCGATCACGACCTGCGATTTTTCCGAAAAACACCATTTTCAGGAGCTTGAACCTCCACAAATCATACCCCAACTCCTCCCAACCCAAAACCACAACAAATCCACACCCAAGGACCTCCAACAAGAGTGTTAAACTCAATTTAAACAAACCCAAAAGATTTTATGATTTTCACCAAAATCACCCAAACCAACTCAAACCCAAAACTCAACCAAAACCAACAAAATTACAATCAAAACAAAGCTACAAGAGAGGAGAATGAGATTACCAGCTTTTCTTCAAGAAATTCGGCCCCTAAATCGTGTTCCCAACGATTTCCATTGAAAGGTGGAAGAGGGGAATGGTTTTGGGGTAAAAGGGGGAGAGAACGATGAGAGAGAGATGATTCCGGAAGAAAATGACGGAATCCCGAGTCCATCTGGTATATATAGCAAAAATGCTCCAAAATACCAATACCTCCACAAATACATCATGATTCAATAAAAATCATCTGTTTTCAAAACTCTCTCTCCAACAACAAATTTCATCACCAGCCCCAGTACAAAGTACTCCGGACCCCAAGCCCCACCGAAGACCAAATTCCAAGTTATCACCACGATGAGAATACAATCTCATCCCTTAGATCCAACGACGCCAAAAATCGGATTTAAAATCCCCGAGAGTCCCAAAACCGCAATTAATTCATAATTGCCACAAATAAAATCCATTAAGGATTATTACCACACCGGGATTAACACCATTAATCCCCGGTTATCACAGATTTGTTGTTGGTCTTCAAATCAAAGTTTTATATCTTTTCATTTTATGCAATTTAAAAAAAGAAACATGCGATTTGGATCTCCAAAGTAAAAGTTAAGTCGATTTTACTTTAAGTGCTCATTTTTGACTATGCATGTTGCATGCAGAATGTGTTTCGAGTTTCTGTGCAATATTTGTTCCGAATTTGATGTCGGTCTTCAAATAAAAATTGTAGGTCTTTGAATTCTCTTGAATTTGATAAAAACGAAGACTTAATTTGGACTCATTTTCAATTAGTTATGAATTTTATACTTTAAGTGTTCATTCTGAGCCCTGCACGTGGGCGAAAATACACATGCAATGTGTTCTTCAAATTCCTGAGTATTTTTGGCTAGGAAGAAATAAGAAATTTATTACTTTGAGTTGGCTGTAATGTGCCACTAGAATCACTCCATTTGGATTTGCAACGAAAAAGTTATGACGGTTTTATTAAAATCGCTCAAGCTGGAAAATAGATTTTCAAAGGCTACTTTTTTAGTGTTTAAACTACTTTTAAATAGAGGAATCAGCTGGACATTATAAGATAAGAAATGAAGCCCTTTGAGTTTTTGAGCTTTGAGCACCAGAATCAGGTCATTTGGACTTCATATGAATTTATAGTGATTTTACTACGAAAATTAGTCAAGCTGAAAATTTAAGAAAAATACTAAGGGTCAATATTTAGATGTTGCATTTGATTCAATGCATCATTTGAACACTTAGTATTATTTGGAATTTACATGACCAGGTTAATAGATTCTGGGGTTGATTTTAGGAGTACTCAGTAGATTAGCTTGGGTTCTGAGGTACGTAGAAATGAATTTTATCATGACGTCTGACGAAGACGTGTAATGATATTATTGTATGATTTTACATGTCATTAATTGATTTATATGATTTAATTATCACTATATGACTCATATGTGACTATATGACATGTTGATATACATTGTAGTACATGATATGTGAATTACATGATATGTATTCATTTTCACATGAGATTTCATGACATAATGAGTTGCATATGGCATATGATGCATATATGATCATGGGCATATCATATTGATCTATCCATTTCTTTGATATCCATGATGATGACTGAGTTGATTTACTCTGAGTGTCGGGGACGACGGTCACGGCGATGACAGGCAGTGTAGGTAGCGACTATAGTCACGCGCGTTGCTATCGGACCTACACACGAGGGATGACGAGCACAGCACAAGATGATTCTCCTAGCGCAAAGTTTGTGTAATGTCACCCTCTGCTCGAGCTGATATTGATTGATGATACCTTCCTTTGGACTCCGATATTGGTATCTTGAGATTCGATTCTTTATACCATTCATACATCGCATTCATGCATGGTAAGCATTGCATGATACTTTGTCATTGTTGACATGATTTATTTATTTCTCGTACTGGGTTCTGACCCCTTCGCGGGGGGCTGTCATGTCTTTGTTGTATGGGCATGATAGGTGGTACATGTGGTCGTACTGCGGATGCTCGAGATGAAGCATCGATGAATACCAGAGCTCCTTGAGAGCGAGCTCAGGTTTATGTTTTATGTTTTGAGTCCCTGTAATTGTTAGAGTACTTTTTAATTACATTTTAAATTACTGGGGTATGCCCTGTATTTTAAGTATTCTATTACTGTTTGGTTATATACTTGCCTATCTGATGAGTAACATGTTGAATTGGGAAACTTGAATTTCATATTTTCAGTATCATTATATATGTATCACCCAAAAGTGAAAACTTTTTAGGGCCATTTGACAGGACATTTGAAATAAATCTTCCGCCGTTTATGCAAATTAATCATTATGTGTTAATTAAACATCACTCTAGGATCGGGCCCTCACATTATGGTATCAAAAGCAGAATTCATGATATGCTCGAACTAGAGTTAGGACACTGAGTCTAGTCACAAATAACATTAATTGTGCATGTAATTGACTACGTGTTTTTATATGCTCTTGTTTGCGATTATTACATGTTAGCTAATGAGATTTTAGACATGTAATGGATTACTAAGCAGGGAAAGCTAGATATCATATCTCTGAGAATTTTAAATATGCTAAGTTGCATATAATCTAGAGAATTTGAATGCTGAGTTGCATATATTCTAGAGAATTTGAGAATTTTATTTGTTAGCACTGATAGTTGCTGATCGGATGATGATGTAGAGCAAGTGATGAGAACATCTATGACTGGAAATTTGTATATGATGTTTTGATTTTATGATGAACAGTTAGTGTTTGGACAGGTAGCAGTGATATGAACTGTAACAGCTATTTAGCGAACCTGTAGGCACTGTAAACAGTTAATTGAATTATAACTTAGTGATATTTCAATTGAAGAATAGAGTGAGTTGTTGTGAGAAACAACTATAATTGGTTTGAATGAGGAATTGGATATGGGAACTGTCGTAATTAAGTTCCAGTCTATATGTCTGAACTATGAATAAGAACTACCATATGAACTCTTCTAGATGAGAATATCTAGAGTCATAGAGTGATGGAAGACGAGTTTTCCCTCTTGTTGACACGGGAAAAGATGTTTACGAGAAAGCCATGTTGATTACATGGAAAATGATAATCGATTATCGCGGATTCAAGAAATGGAAGTATGTGCTTAATCTCGATAGATGTTCACTAGTGAAGAGATTAGAAATAGACTGAAGAATAAGATACTGATGTGGTGCGGAGTAGCTAGGACTGGATTAAATGTTAATGAAGTGACTATCATTCGGAATAATCCAAGTAGTCCTAGAACAGTTTCAGAAGTATCACTCTAGTTCATTCACCTCTAGTAATTCTAGAAATACTAAGAGATTGTAGGATACCAGATCTTTAAAAGGTCACTGTGGATGTAAATATCTACTGATCCATGTAAAAGAATAAGAGGAACTGATAACGAGTGTGGCCAGTCAGAACATGTCCATTACGTACTCAAGAACAGATGCAGCCATAACAAAAAATACTATGAGCTAGGGGTTGATATCATAGTGGTTATTCTTTTCGACTACTCAGTTCCAGCAGTAGTTAGTTACCAGTAGACCAGAGAGTATACCTTAATAGAGGATACGATTATAGATGCTTCAGTACTAATGATCGCAGATACATGGCATGTATTTGATCACACTACCCAACTTTTATTGAGACAAAAGCATTGTCTTCATACATTGCATCAAATGTGCATTGATTATTATGATTTGGAAAATACACCAGCCGATATGATTTTACTATCCACACTTGTAATAGTGATTTGTAGCTTACAGTTCGATGATAGTATTTTGGATTTGAATTAATGGAGTTGCTGAGATATGATTTTGAATGTATCGAGGGCATAGATACTTTAATAAGTTTCGAAGTATTAATAATGATTTTTATGTAGTGAATTTTTGACCTTATTGTGGCTCCAAATGAAATGTTTACAGCCACGAATAGCAAACTAAGATACTGATAGTATCAGCTATGAAAATATTTGCGGTTGTTATACTTGGAAAATGAGGGAGATTTGATAATAAGCAGTTGATGTTGATCAGGAAGAATCGAGTTTGACTGATATCCTAGTGGTAAGAAACTTATCAAGATTTTCCTGAGGAAATAATAGAATCTCCACTAGAGAAGGAAATTGATTTAAGCTGTTCATTGATGCCAATGAATAGATACGATATCATAAGCACTGTACAGAATGACATCAACAGAGTTGACAGAATTAGAATAATAGTTACATAATATCCTCGAGAAGGGTACATACGTCTGAGTACGTCACTTTGGGGAAACATCAGTAATGTTCGTGAAGAAGAAAGATGGTATTGTGAAGATGTGTATCGACTAAAGGCGGTTGAACTGGGCTACTGTCAAGAATAAATACTCGCTGCCTAAGATTGAGAAGTAATTGATCAATTGTAAGGAACTTTGATGTATAAGAAGAACGATTTTCACTCTGGTTACCATCAGTTCGAGTCAGAAGAGAAAATGTTATCTAGGCAATTAGTCAAACCAGATATAGGCATTTTGAATTTTTGGTAATGCCGTGTGGTCTGACAACTATACCAGTAGAGTTATGAATTTGATGAATTAAGTATTACGTAACTTTTTGGCGGAATTGTAATCATATTCATCAGTGGTATACTGGTGTATTTGAGATTCGGAAGGAACCACACAGACCATCTATGATTGATTATTCAGACGCTTCGTGAAGCTTAAATTGTATACGAAGTTATCAAAGTGTAAATCTTGGTTGAATTGGGTGTTAATTTGGGATAGGTGATACCAGCTCACCGGATACCTGTTGATCCCAGCAAAGTAAAGATAGTACTAAGTTGCCCAATACCAACCAGTGTACTCAAGATACAAAGTGTTATGAGTTTTGCCAGATATTACCCGCTTTTATGGAAGGATGAACCAATTGACCAATAAGAAATTTAAGTTTTGTTTGGTCAGATGAATGTGAAAGCAGTTTTCATAACTGAAATGGAATTGGATTACAGCCCCAATGTTGATTTTGTTTAACTGGTTCAGGGGAATATATAGTTTGTGAAAATACGTTGGTCAAAGATTTGAGATATGTTCTAATGTATCATGAGGAGATGATTGCATATGCTTGAGATAGTTGAAGCTGAAAGAATCATGATATCATGTTCATGAACTCGAGCTTGCAGCCATTATTTTGCCTTGAAGATATCAACGTTATCGGTATGGCGAACAATTCATGATATACTTTGATTTTACGAGTTTAAAAAAAATCTATTATTCAGTAAGAGTTGCACATAGGATAGAAGCGATGACTATATTTATTAAAGAATTTGACTTTAATAGTCAATATTAATCAAGGAAAATGAAAGATACACTAAATCGAAAAGTGCAAGGTGCAATGGTAGCATCAATATATGCATTGCAGGTTGAGTCACCTCTGATTTCGAAGATCCGAAAGATCGAAGAACAGACCCATACAGATATTGAGTGAAGAAATTGGCTATGTCTCATCAACCAACTAGATTTTAGTATGCCATTCAGTGGCGGATTGCGACTGAACAATCAGTAAATAATATCAATCCTACCGATTCGGAAGAAGTATTACCAGCACACTATAGATGACATAGTGTTATTTTGGGAATGATGAGATGTATCATTCTTGAGATCTTATTCCTGGTGGGATGGTATGAAGAAAGAAATTTTTGAATTTTGTGGCAAATTGTTGACATGCCAGCAGGTCAAGATCAAAATACGAGACCTAATGGAATACTACAGAAATTGTAAGTGCCACAATGAGTTTGAGAAATTTCTAGCTTTGAGTTTTATAGCTCAAATTGTTTAAATTAAACAGAGATTGTGAAACAAGTTGAATAAGAGTTGATTGACTATTCAATACAAGATATTGATCTCATATGTTTGTCTGTATGCCTATGGGAAAATGACATGTGTTAGGAAAACATTTCTAAGTTTTGGTGGTGACAAACATCAACTGGATGGACATCTACCGGGTGTTGAACACTTACCGGGTGACAAAGACCTACCGGATGACAAACATCAACTGGATGAACACCTACCGGGTATCAAAGACCTACCGGGTGACAAAGACCTACCGGATGACAAACATCAACTGGATGAACACCTACCAGGTATCAAAGACCTACCGGGTGATAAAGACCTACCGGATGATGGACATCAACTGGATACAGACACCTACCGGGTATCAAAGACCTACCGAGTGATAAAGACCTACCGGGTAACAAAGACCTACCGGATGATGGACATCAACTGGACAGACATCAACCGGATAGACATAAACTGGATGGACATCTACTGGACAACCATCAACCGAATAGTCTCACATTGAACAAAGACATCTACTGGTCACAAGAGGATGAACGACCAGTTGAACAAAGAAGGCCAGCAGAAGTCTAACCATCCAGTAAGAGCACTAAGCAACGAGACAAAATAAGTACAACATTCTCTGACAAAGGTACAACAGAGCGGCTCACCCTGCTATATCTCCGCCACCATTAGCGTCAGAATAAAAGAGCCGTTGCTTAACAAAATAGGAAAGAAGACAATCTAAATTTGGAAAGCTGATCTCTTCCTAATACAGAAAAGCTGTTGTTGGACCACTAAGCCTATAAATACGTCCAAGCAAAGAATGAAGAGGTTAGCTGAGCGATTTATTCAAACAAAGAGAAACACCTCATCGTAAACAGAAAATCAACTTATTGATATTCTAAAAGTTCAGCAAAGGAGCAGACAAGCAGTGCAACTGAATCTGTGACAGATTATTTCCAACTGAAGTCTGCTGCTCAAGAACACTCGAAGCTAAAAGTTTATTTTGTGAGAGTGTCATAGAATCTTTTGTAATCAAATTAAGAAGTTGTGATTGCTAGGAGTTTAGGCCAAGTTGTGTGAGTGCCTAAGAAGGTTGTATACTGTAAAGTGTAAACCAAGTCTTCTAGTGAATCCTTCATGCAAAGGAAGAAAGGGAGACATAGAAGCGTTGTGCTTCGAACTTTCAGAAATAATACTTGTGTCCTTTATTTATTGCTTACTCAGTTTTATTCCTCACAAGTCCAGCAGACGTCTTCCGCACTATAATCAGTGTCTGCTGACTTGCCTTATATTGAGAAGCTACTGTAGTACTTAACAGTCTGCAGTTAACCAGAGAAAAATCGAAATTGAATCTTGTGTTTATTCAACCCCCCCCCTTCTAAACACTACCCCGATCCCAACAAGTGGTATCAGAGCTTAGGTCTTCTCAATCTTGAGAAATTACCAAAAACTGATGGCATCATTCAGCAAGATTCCAATGTTCAAGAAGGATGAATATGATGATTGGAGAATTCGTATGCAAGCACATCTAAGTGCCCAAGACGATGACATGTGGTTCGTCATCACTGATGGACCAATGAAGATTTTGAAAGTCAATACAGCAACTGCAATTTCTGGTGGTGAACCTCATATGGTCGAGAAGGATAGATCCTTCTGGACAAATGAAGAAAAGAAAAAGGCAAATCTTGACAATGTGTGTTAGGATCGGGGTAGTGTTTAGAAGGGGGTTGAATAAACACTAGATACAATTTCGATTTCTTTTCTGGTTAACTGTAAACTGTTAAGTATTACAGTTGCTTCTCAATATCAGGCAAGTCAGTATACACTTATTATAGTGCGGAAGACGTCTACAAAACTTGTGAGGAATAAAACTGAAGTAATAAAGCAATAAACAAATAACAAGAGAGTAGTTTCTGGAAGTTCGAAGCACAACGCTTCTACGTCTCCCCTTCTTCCTTTGCAGGAAGGATTCACTAGAAGACTTGGTTTACACTTTTACAGTATACAACCTTCTTAGGCACTAACACACTTGGCCTAAACTCCTAGCAATCACACTCTTCTTAACTTTTGGTTACAATGGATTCTATGACACTCTTTACAGAATACACTTTTTAGCTTTGAGAGTTTTTGATCAGCAGACTTCAATTGAAGATAATCTATCACAGATTCAGTTTGCTGTTTGTCTGCTCTTTGCTGAACGTTTGGAATAACAGTCGTATGACTTTCTTGTTTGCTTTGAAGTATATCTCTTAGTTGAAAATCGCTCAGCACCTCTTCATTCTCTGCTTGGATGTATTTATAGGTTTGGATGTCCAACGGTAGCCTTTCTGTATATGGAAGAGATTAGCTTTCCAATTTCATATTGTCTTCTTTCCTATTTTGTAAAGCAACGGCTCTTTTCACTCTGACGGTAATGGTGTCGGAGATATAGCAGGGTGCGCCGCTCTATTGTACCTTTGTCAGAGAATGTTGTACTGATTTTGTCTCGTTGCTTAGTGCTCTAACTGGAAGCTCAGACTTCTGCTGGTTTTCTTTGTTCAACTGGTCGTTCATCCACTTATGACCAGTTGATGTCCTTGCTCAGTGAGAGACTATTCAGTTGATAGTTGTCCAGTAGATGTCCATCCAGTTTAAGTTTATCCGGTTGATAGCTTGCACGGTTGATGTCTTCACCCGGTTGATGTCTTGTCTGGTTGATGTCTTCATACGGTTGATGTCTTATCCAGTTGATGACTTCATCCGGTTGGTGACTTCATCCGGTTGATGTCTTATCCAGTTTGTAGGCATCCAGTTTATGTCTTCACCCGGTAGAAGTCTTTATCCAGTTGATGACTTCATCCGGTTGGTGACTTATCCGGTTGATGTCTTATCCAGTTTGTAGGCATCCAGTTTATGTCTTCACCCAGTAGAAGTCTTTATCCAGTTGATGACTTCATCCGGTTGGTGACTTATCCGGTTGATGTCTTATCCAGTTTGTAGGCATCCAGTTTATGTCTTCACCCGGTAGAAGTCTTTATCCAGTTGATCTTTGTTATCCGGTTGGACTTCATCCAGTTGATCTTTAATATCCGGTTTGTAATTACCAAAACTTAGAAATCGTTTTCCCAACAATTTCCCCCTTTTTGGTGATGACAAAACTAAGTAATGATCTATTTCCAGTTTGAGTACATAAGATGAGAATCCTGAAGGTACTTGAAGACATAATGGAAAAGAAATTTTCATTAAATATAAGCAGATTACAAGTTGTAATCAAACTGGACAGTTGAGAGAGATTCATCTTTATTTAAGATGAAATCTAATAACTTGAATTGAATAGAATCTAAGATCAATCTAGTTTACATAATATAGCTGATACATGACAAATCTTTAAACAAGCATTGTAGACCCGGAGAGCTTCGATCCACCTGGTGTCATAGAGGAAGAGCTCGATCCACCTTCTTTCAGAGAGGAAGAGCTCGATCCACCTTGTCTCAGAGAGGACCTAATTAGAATACTCTATTTCTGCCGGTCTACCTTGTTTCAGAGAGAAGGTCGGGAAGAGTCATACGTATATTCATCAGGAAGCTTCCATGGTTCATGGATTCACCTAACGAGAATAGTCTATCTCTGTCTTCCCCCTTTTTGTCATCAGCCCCCAGACATCTGCTGTGAGTAGTTCCTGACTGATGAGGAGCACCAGAACAGGATCAAAGCGCTGAAGCTTAACAGAGCTGGGTTAGATAAGTAATCAACCCATGAGGGGTTGATTTAGATAAGTAATAAACCCATGAAGCGGAAAAAGATCTAACAGAAAACCAGGGAATTTTGAATAGCTTGAAAGTAATCATGTTGAGTGAATGTGTGATATGTGAGCAAACAAGAACCGCTATTTATAGGAAAAACAAGGTTGCTATAAATGTGAATGCATTTATGTGGAATAGTGAATACAAAGAGACAGTCAATTTAAAACAGTAAATAGATAAGGGTAATTAAGAGGGAGTCAGAAAACGATACTATTTGCGCCCGAACCAATGTTTGGAATAGTCGCGTTTTTCGGCAGGCGGTTGGCGTGGACTCCGAGATCTTGGTTGAGCAGTTGGTCTGGACTGAGTGAGTGCTCCAGTTGCAGGGGATGAATGAGCAGCTGAACTTGAAGCCCGCTGTGTTGAGGGAGCAGTTCGGCTGGGTTCGGGTAATCTGCGAATAATTTGAGGAGCTGCAGGCAGGCTGTTGCAAATATCTTGAATTTGAGAGGAAAATGCTGCCTGCATGGTGGCCAACTGATCGGTCAATGTTTTCTTGGCGTCGTCAATCTTTTCTCCAAGAGCCATTGAGGTGGCAGCATGAAGAGATTCATTGTTTTGATTGATCTGAAGACGCGCCTGGCCAATTCTAGTAAAAGCATCTGCCACTGCATTCTCAGCAAATGTTTGAAGTCTGGTGACAGTAGTCGTTAAACTACTTAAGTCCCGGTAGACTTGCTGGAATTGTGAGTCTGTGTGCTGCTGATGAGTGCCTAGAATGAGAGTTGCAGTTCGCTCTTCCTGTTTAAGCTTATGAACATCGCTTGCTAGTGCTGATATGGCAGTGGAGAGATTGGCTAGCTGTGAAGCAATGTTCGGAGGCTCGTCCATAGGGTTGGTAAAGACAAAAAAATCTTCAGAAAGCTCTTGAACCATGGACGGATCTGCAGCAATCAGTGGAGCATCAGTAGTAGGGACAAGAGCGCTGAGATGAGCATCGTCAACTGCAGTGGAGGGCAACATAGAAGCTTCAACAATTGGTGCAGCTGTAGACTCTGAGATAGTGACAGCCAAATGGGCAGTTTCTTCATTTGGTGGAGCAGCCAAAGTAGTAGTAGGTTGATCAACCACAGCAGCAGACGACTGGGTGTGATCATTTGAGTGTGAAGACTCACTGGGTTCATTATTGGCAGAGGATATAGTAACCTGCTGAACCACTGTTTGAATGACTGCATCCACATTGGTGTGATCAACAGCCATTGGTTGGGGCTGTTGATCATTATGAGAGCTAGGAGTAGAGGAGATGCTGGGAGCAGTTGGAGAGGAGAGTTCTTTAACCAAGGAGGCTGCCTTCAAGGCAGTTGGTGCGGCCTCCGCTCCAGGGGGAGTAGTCTCCAGAGCAGTAGAAGTGAGCTCCACAGAAAATGGGACAATCTCCAAATTGGCAATGACCGAGTGTAGATCCGGCTGAACAGGGCTGGCAACAGTTTCAGTAGAGGAGCAAGAGTGAATCCCAGTGGAGATGCGAATATCATGAAGAGCAAGCTCAGCCATTTCTAGCTTGGGACCAAGAGCATTTAGAACAGCTCTATCATGATTCGCTGTTCCTGAATTACCGTCAAATTGTTGAAGGCGAGTTTCAACCAGGGCCTGAAGTTCACCCACATAGATCATCAGGCTGAAACATCTCGCAGCTTCAAGCTTGTTTCAGGGTCTGAGATTTGAAGATATGCCAGTATTTTGTTCTCATCTGCTCTAGCCTGATCCAGAATTTGATCAAAATATTCTAATCGAACCTTGATACGGGCCTTTACCCATCGATCAAAAATCTCCAACTGTGGTTGCAGTTTGGCTTCCACTGTATCCATTACCATTTGAATCTCGAAGGCAACAGGAGTGGACACTGGAGCCGTAAGAGATTTTCCTTTTCCAGCAGGGGTGGTCTTGGGATGACAGTATGGACATAATGACTTGGGTGTCCTGAAGCTGATAGAGTCTGGTGCTTGCTGAGAGCTCACCAGTGCTGACTGAGTGTCAGCTGGAACCACTGAAGGAGCAGGCACCATGGCTAAGGAAGCAGTTGGTTTCTCAGTTGAAGGGATGACAGGGCTGGGTTCCCTATCAGGATTTACATCTGTAGGACCGGCGGAGGAGATAGTGTCGGAGGCTGCAATGTCTAGCTGTCGGGCGGCCTGAGGAGCAGCTTTTCGTGTTCTGGGCTTCTTAGGAGGGGGAGGAGGGGGAGAAGACTCAGCGGATTCCGATACAGTCTGTTCAGAGTCACTGATTACCTGAGTCAAGCGACGCTTTGTCACTCCGCCTTCTCTACCACTTCGTTGGCGATGAAGCTGAAGATACTTGTGAGTGATGAGCCTCCCTGGATGAAGGTGAGAGAGAGCCCATGTCTTAATGTGTTTGCTCTCAAAAAGACTGCTTAGTGGGAGAGCAAAACCTGATTGACCCTTGCCAGATGCTACCAGACTAGTCAGTATTTGAAATAACACAGCTGACCAGTTTATCTCCAACCCTTTGCATATAGCGCTCATAACGTCGAACTTTTCAGGGGTAATCATATCAAATGATCCTGCCTTACATAGGAGCCCCTTGGAGATTATGTCCGCCAGTTGTCGATAATGACTCTTCATCAATACTTTCCGGAAAAAAAAGACGTGGAAGGCGATGAGCAGAGTCCGAAACTGTGAGACACATCTCTTCTCTTAGTTTTGCCGGAATAGTCGAAAAATCAGTGAGTCCGGTAGAGGGTAGGCACAGGTGAGTGGCAAATTCTGGTTGGGTGATGGTGACCGATTGTCCAGAGATGGATGCCACCACGGTGTCATCCACAACATTGGCCGTAGCAAAGAACTCTTGTAGTTCGTTCTTGTAAAAAGAGGGGGTCTGGCTCAAGATTACCAGGAGTCCGGAGGTATCCAGCCTTTGTATCAACTCCTTGGTCTCTTCATCAGAGGATGTGGATATTGAATGAAAATCGACGTGAATAGCATTGGTGATGAAACTCGGCTGAACATTCTTCGACATTTTGAGTGAGTAAGTGGAAGAAGCAGCAGCAGTTTGTTAGAGTAAGGTTTTCTGAAAGAGAAAAATAATCGCAGTGATTTGTTGGAGAAGAAGAGTAGTGAAACTAATGGCGGTGAATAAGAAAGTATATGTAACGCCGTACTGTAGATGAGCGGACACATGTATACGTGGCGATCATCTAACGATTTAAAAAGATTTAGCAAATAAATAAAAGGACAGGATTTAGGCGGGAGTGAAATAATTTATTTTTATACAAAAGTAATTTTGAATTCCGACGTTCATTAGGTTAATAAGTATCGAGGGTTATTTTTGTCAAAGCATATTTGGTAACATCAGCTGGTATGTAGGGTTCGACTGGTAGGAAAACATCCACTGGATGTGGAGTCCTACTGGTTCGGATACACCTACTGCAGCTGACCATTGTATTACCAGCTGAGCTTAAATAACCATGATAGAATTATAACAGAAATTCCCCCTAAATTTATGCACATAAACTAACTAATTCCCCCTGAATTCATTACCCAAACAAAATAATCAAGAAGTAATTTCAATTAAACCAAGAATATTTCGAAAGTAAGAAAACTTAGCGTCCGGTAGGGGTTTTGTGAATATGTCTGCTGCCTGTTGTTCTGTAGAAATATACTCCAGCCGAATTTCTTTCTTCATGACATGATCTCTGATAAAATGATGACGGATGTCAATATGTTTAGTACGAGTATGAAGAACTGGATTGTATGTTATGGCAATGGCAGATGTATTGTCACAGAAAATAGGAGCCTCTGTGGACTCAATTCCATAGTCTCTGAGTTGTTGCTGAATCCAGAGCAGTTGAGCACAGCAGCTTCCAGCAGCAAGGTACTCTGCTTCTGCAGTGGAAGTTGCAATGGATGTCTGTTTCTTGCAACCCCATGATATCAATCGATCACCAAGGAATTGACAATACCCACTGGTACTTTTCCTGTCAATTTTGCATCCTGCATAGTCAGCATCTGAGTATCCAATAAGATTGAAGGTTGAGTCTCTTGGATACCATAGACCGACATTATCGGTGCCTTTCAAATATTTTAAGATCCTTTTAACTGCAGTGAAGTGCGACTGCTTGGGATTTGCTTGAAACCGCGCGCACATACATACTGCAAACATAATATCTGGTCGGCTGGCTGTCAAATATAGTAAAGATCCGATTATGCCTCGATACATTGTAACTTCGACTGGTATTCCTGAATTATCCAAGTCGAGTTTGGCAGATGAGCTCATTGGTGTAGCAGCAGCTGAGCTGGTACTCATTCCATATTTCTTCAGTAGCTCTTTAGTGTATTTAGACTGATTGATCAGGATTCCTTCACTAGATTGCTTGACTTGCAATCCTAAGAAAAATGATAGTTCTCCCATCATGCTCATCTCAAACTGGTCCTGCATAATTTTAGAGAATCTTTCGCACAATTTTGAGTTAGTATGTAAGGCCCCGATGCTAATTAATCCGGTTTAACGATGATTAAGCAAACCCGGATAATTAAAAGTGCAAATTTGAAATAAGGAATTTTGGACTACGATGAGTCGACCAACTAGTGGAACATGTTAAGTGCATGAGCATGTGCATGATCACATGGCACTTGGAGAACACATGCCACTAATTAATTTAACTCATGTTTAATACATGATTTTGGACCATTAATCTTGCAAGAGAGTGATGTATTGACACATGGAGTGCACAATACATCAAATAAATAAATAAAAAATCATGCTTTGAAGTCTTCAAACTCACGCATAAAACCATGCAATTCAGATTATTGTCTTCATTTTTTTAGCCACAATTTTCTCTCTCTTATTTCACCTCCACCTTCTCCTCCTTCTCTCCACATCCAGAATTTCGAAATTTACAGCCTATTTTAGCACAAATTCTCTTGAAATTGTGAGTGCATGTCACATGCAAAGATGGATTTGAGTGCTACTCATCTTGAGGAACAAGATGCACCAAGAAAATTCAAGTTTGGAGCAACATTGAAGCAAGAAATTTGAGTAGCAGCAGATTGGGGAAGGATGTTCTACCTTGGTTCGGTTTTAGTTGGTTCTAAGCTTCAAATCTCGACAACTTGAAGGTATATAGGTATAATTTAAGTTTATGAACTTGAATTGGTCGAATTGTTGTGCAATTAGATGTAAATGTTGCTGTAATAGATGACAATGTTGCTGTCAAATGTATTCTGTTTGGAATCAGTACATATGCATGCTGTTATTTCGCATTTTAAGCATAGTTAGGCTTCGAATTGAACAATCATGCTCCTGTGACAAGTTGTATAATTATGTGTTAACTTTATATGGCCACCGAAATCAGATAATTTGGATTTAAGATGAAAACGTTATGGTCGTTCTACCAACATGTATCAAATCTGGAAATTTACTGCATGCGAGTTTCATGCATTTTGTTATTCGTATTTCTGGGAATAAATGGCTACGAATATGAAGTTTTAGGCTCTAATACGTATTGTAGTATTCGAAGTTAGCTTGCTTTTGGAATTGGCCTCACTCAATTTGGAGCTCATATGAACGAATTACGCTAATTTTACCAGCAACTATACAATCTAGAAACAGGGGATATACGAGTTTTTTAGGCTGTACATTTTTCAGTTAATGTACATGAAGATGAATTGTTTAGCTTAAAGCTCATAAGATATGTTTTGTTGTATGTTGGGTAATCTTGCATTAGAAACTGTCCTTACATGATATGGAGTTTCCGTGTGTAAGATATGAACTTTTTCATAAAACCGCTCACTCTGTCAAAACAGAATATGAGTATTTTTAAAATCTGGCATACTTTGTTTTGCATGTGCCTCTAGATGAGCGAACTAGCTTCTGGACTTCAAATATGAACTGTAGTACTGTGCGTTTGGTGATTTTCCCACTAGCCTCAAGTTATTTTGACGTCATATGAATTTATTATGATTTTTATACAAACATGGGTCAGGCTGAAATTTGGTGAATTGTCCTGTTTTTCTAGCAGATTGTTCTTGGCCATTTTACCTAGGCTAAATGAACGAATTTGAAGATGAGTTGAACTGATGAAATGTTCATTTTTGAGTTAACTTTGAAAATAAATTGGACCCATGTGATTTTATTAAGTATCGGACAAGTTATGAGCCGATCTCTACGGTTGCGCAGGCTGAAATTTAGAGAATTGGTTTTGGGTCTAAGTTTGAGTTTTATTTGATATGTTTAAGGCTAGTATGTGACATTATGTTGTATTTGGAACTGTTATGGCCAGGTTTATTAATCCTGAGATTGAGTCGAGGATCACTTGGTAATTAGCTAACGGTTTGAGGTGCGTAGAAAACGGGTTTTATCACAATGTCTGGCAAAGACATGTGATGTTCCCGGGTATGATTTACTTGTCATTACTTGCTCCTTATGTGACTATGTGATAAGTTGATTTGCAGTATGTGAATTACATGGTACATTGACTGCATGATATATGATGACATGAGATTTGAGGTGCATCACATGAGATTATGATATTGCATGATGCATTGACACGCATGGACATTGAGCATGTCATGTTGAGCCTATTGATTCGTTCTTGGTACCTATATCTTTTCTTGGTATGAGTGATGCGTGTCTGGGGATGATGGGCAGCCGTTGGCTCGGCAGGAGTGAGAGTGAGCTGAGGGATGCCGGAGCGACGAGCGTGCCGACGTCGCCCAGACACGAGGATGATGGACCGCCGATGGCTCGACTGAGAGATAGATCGGAGCGCGGAGCGTGTCACATCCTGATCGAGCACTGATGAGTGACTGATGATTTCCTTTGGACCCTTGAGACAGGGATATTCGAGATTTGATACCCTTCATGTGCATTTGCATTCATGCACGGCATACATCGCATGTTATTTGTCATACACTGTGATTTTATCTGTTTCTCGTACTGGGGTTCTGACCCCCTCGCGGGGGGCTGTCATGTCTTTGTTGGATGGACATGACAGGTATTGCAGGTGGACGTACTGTGGATGCTCGAGATGAAGCATCGATAAATACCAGAGCTCCTTGAGAGCGAGCTCAGGTATACGATTTATGTTTTGAGTCCCAGTAGTTGTTTAGTATTTTTACTTATGTTTTAAATTACCGGGGTATGCCCTGAGTATCTGTATTTTTAAGTATTACTTTACTGAGAATTTATACGTAATGCTTATGCGATGAATATCATGTTAGATGTGAAACTAAAAATAAATATTTTCACTATTCGGAAATGTTTTAGAAACAAAATGCGAAAAATTTTGAGGGTCACTTTGATAAATTTTTTAACTAAATCTTCCGTTGTTTACGTTAATATAACAATCGTGTGTTAATTAAACCTCTGATTAGGACCGGGCCCTCACAGTTGGTATCAGAGCATAATCTGGGATATGCTCGAACTAGAGTTAGGACACTGAGAATAGGCACAAATGAATTGTTTGTGCATGTGTCTGACTATGTGATTTTATATGCTCTTGCCTGCTATGTTTACATGTTCGATAATGAGATTTTATACATGTAACGGATTACTAAGCAGGGACAGTTAAATGTTTTATATCTTAGTATTTTAATATGCTGAGTTGCATATAATCTAAAGAATTTGAATGCTGAGTTGCATATATTCTAGAGAATTTGAGAATTTTATTTGTTAGCACTGTTAGTTGCTGACCGGATGATGATGTAGAATAAGTGATGAGAACATCTTTGACTTGAGATTGTATATGATGTTTTGATTTTATGATGGACAGTTAGTGTTTGGACAGGTAGCAGTGATATAGACTTTAAGAGCTATCTATCGAACCTGTAGACACTACAAACTGTTAATTGCACTATAACTTAGTGATAATGTGTCCATTATTGGAAATTGTATTTATCACTTTGGGATTTATCCTTGTGAATAGTGGGATGACACTATAACTAATTAAAACGCATTTTGTCGTTTGACATTGGGAATTTGAGTCTGAAAGACGATGGTAATACGTATGAGTTTACGTCAAAACCTGTTTACGTCGAGATGATGATTTAGAACTTGAGAATATTGAAATTAGTGATATTTCAATTGATAATAAAGTTAGTTGTTGTGAGAAACAACGAGAATTGGTTTGAATGAGGACTTGGATATGGAGACTGTCGCAATTCAGTTCCAGTTTACTATGAATAAATACCACAATATGAACTCGTCTAAATGATATATCTAGAGTAATGGTAGTGATGGAAGATGATTTTTCCTCTTTCTGATACGGGAAAATATGTTTACGAGAATGCCATGTTGATGACATAGAAAACGTTAATTGATTATCGTGGACTTGAGAAATGGAAATATCTGCTTAATCTCAATAGCTATTCACTAGTGAAGAGATTAGATTTTGACTAAGGAATAAGACACCAATGTGGTGTGAAGTAATTAGAACTGGGTTAAAGATTAATGAAGTGACTATCATTGGGATAATCCAAGTAGTCCTGGAAAAGTTTCAGAAGTATCACTCAAATTTATCCAGCTCTAGTAGTTCTAAAGGGACTATGAGATTGTAGAATACCAAACTTTTCGAGGTCACTGTGGATGTAAATATCTACTGATCTATTTGAAAGAATAATAGGAACTGATATTGATTGTGGCTAGTCAGAGCATGTCTGTTACTTACTTGGGAATAGATGCAGCCATAACAACAAATACCCTGAGCTAGGGGTAGATATCATGGTGGTTATTCTTTACGACCACTCAGTTTCAGCAACAGTTAATTACCTCTAGACCAGAGAGTATACCTTGACAATGGGATTGAGATGTCTCCAGGATATATAACCATTTCGATTTTGGCAATGATAGAGATGCTAGTGATCGCAGATACATGTTGTGTATTTGATCACACTGCACGAGTTTGATTTGAGACAAAAGCATTATTTTCATACATTGCATCAAATGTGCATTGGTTATTATGATTTGGAAAATATTTCAGCAGTGCTAATTATACTATCCACACTTGTAATAGTGAACTGTAGCTGACAGTTTAATGATAGTGATGTGGATTCGAATTCAATGGTGTTGGCCATAGATGGTTTTGATTGTATCAAGGGCATAGATATTGTGATAAGTTTCGAAGTATTAGAGATGAATGGTGTAATGAATTTTTGACTGTTTTGTGACCCCAAAATGAAATATTGATAGCCACGAATAGTAAGCTAAGATACTGATAGTATCAGCTATGGAAATATTGATGTTGCGATATTTGGAAAATGAAGGATATTTGATAATAAACAGTTGATACTCCAGGAAGAGTCGAGGTTGACTGATATTATAGAGGTAAGAAAACTTACCAAGATTTTTCTGAAGAAATAAAAGAATTTCCACTAGAGAAGGAAATCGATTTTAACTTCGTTGATGCCAAGGAATAGATTTTATATCGAAAGTACTGTATGGAATGTCATCAGCAAAGTTGACAGATACAGAAGAATAGTTGCAGAATCTCCTTGATACGAGTATAAATGTCTGAGTATGTCACTTGAGAAACATCAGTATTGTTCGTGAAGAAGAAAGATGATATTATGAAGACGTGTATCGACTAAAGACAGTTGAATCGGGCTACTGTCAAGAATAAATACTCTCTGCCTAAGATCTATAAGTATCTGATCAAGTCGTAAGGAACTTTAATGTATAAGAATGATTTTAAATCTGGTTACCATCTGTTTAAGTCAGAAGAGAAAATGTTCTCTAAGCAATTGATCAAACAAGATATAGGCATTTTGAATTTTTGGTAATGTCGTGTGGTCTGACAACTATACCGGTAGAGTTATGAATTTGATGAAGAAAATTTTCCGTAACTTTTGGGCGGAAGTGTAATCATATTCATCAGTGGTATACTAGTGTATACGAGATCCGGAAGGAACCACACAGAACACCTGTGATTGATTTTTCAGACGCTTCGTGAAGCTCAAAGGGTGTACCAAGTTATTGAAATGTAAATCTTGGTTGAGTCAAGTGTTGTTTTGGGATAGGTAATATCATCTCACCAGATACCTGTTGATTCCAGTAAAGTAAAGATAGTACTAATTTGGCCAAAACCAATCATTGTACTCGAGATGAAAAGTTTTATGCACTTTGACAAATACTACAGGCTTTTACGGAAGGATACTCTAGGATAGCCTGTCTTATGAACTAATTGACCAAGAAGAAATTTGATATTCGTTTGGTAAGATGAATGAGAAAGCAGTTTTCATAACTGAAGCTGAAATGGACTACAACCCCAATGTTGTTTGGTTTAACTGGTTCAGGGAGATATGTAGTTGTGCAAAGACGTATGTCAAAGATTTTAAGATATGTTCTAATGTATCATGAAAAGATGATTGCATATTCTTGAGATATAAGCGATGACTGGATTTATTAAAGAATTTGACTTTGATAGTCAATATAAATCAAGGAAAATGAAACTAGTAGCAGATGCACTGAACCTAAAAGTGCAAGATGCAATGGTAGCATCGATGTTTGCTTTGCAGTTTGATAACCTCTGACTTCGACGATCGGAAAGACTCGAAGGACAGACCCATACAGATATTAAGAAATTGGTTCTGTCTTATCAACAAAGTAAATTTAGTATGCCATTTATGTTAGTAACCCCATGAGCATACAACGCAGCGGAATAAAATTTTGGGATTACAAACCAGCGATCTATACATAGGGATTCATATCGGATTAGAGAATTACAAGTGTCTTACCCTTGTAGCGCGTTTGAAGCCGAATCCACGGAGCTGCACCACGTCCTACGCCTTCTCCGAGTCAATAGCAAAACTCGAATGGTTTTGCCTCAACGGTATCCACACGATCAAATCGAGTGAATGGATGGATTAATAACACGTTGCTAGACGAGTTATTAATCCGATACACGAAGCTAACTCGATTCACAATCGAAGATCACCACCAAACAACCAAATCACCTTCGGCCACCTTGAAGAAGCCGAGAGCTTGGTTGATATCCTAGGCGGCCGAGAGCTTGTGGTTTTGGGTTAGGTTTTGTGTTATGATAATTGTCTTACAATTAAACACCTTGCTATCATATTAAATATGATTAATTAAAGGCTTTCTCAAAGCTTCATGGGCTTAAGCCCATGATTTAATTAATCCTTATGATTATTAATTAAGACTCCTCTTAATTATTTAATTCATCTCATGAATTTAATTTCCCTTCTCGATTTAATCTTTTGTGCGACCCGATAGGATCTCGTAATGTTGGCAGTGACATAAAATCTCATTTTATGTCGCAAGCATCGAGCGGTATCTAGCAACACATCGATGCTACCCAAATTACGAGAATGTCAATGACTCGACATAACCTTTAGAACTTGTGATAATATTAATCATGTAACTTAATCCCTTTGTCCTTTGTGTTTAGATTGAACACGAGTCATGGAATAGTCATACTCGTATATCCAATCTTTATTTCTTGATCCCCAAGTAGAACTAGAATAAACGAATAAGCTCGATATCTCATATCGACTCATTCGAGCATGGCCATGCATTTTAGTTCTCACTTGATCAAGGGCCAAACACATCTCCTGTTATATAGGAGGGACAAATCCTATCTCGATCAGTCAACATCCCTCTACATAATTCGTAGTGTATCCAATAGTCGCCTTTATAGTATACCCTGTTACGGGTAACGTTTGACGATATCAAGATACATAACTCCTTATGTTGGGATCTCTGATAATCACAAGCCGTAAGGATTACATACATTATTATCACTATGAGATTGCATATGACGATCATATAACTATCCATGTTGCATTCTCATGGTGGGTCTGTTCAGTACATCGTTCTCTAACATGTACCCATATGTTGATTTGATATCTCATATCAATGAACAATTCATCGATCAACATATACTAGTCTCTACGTATTATCATTATCCCTTTCATGATAATACTTGACTAGGAACATCTTTAAGAATAATACAATATTATTCTAAGGACATTAACATATATATTAATTCACAATGCACAGTTAAAAGAATAATATATAATAATGAATTGCCATTCATAAATCCATAAACATTGTATGTCTTAAACAATCATCTAATGACTTGTCTTAGGGCATATCCCAACAAATCTCCCACTTGCACTAAGACCACTCAGACATATACCTAATGCCTAGAGATCTAGTATGACGATCATGCTTCTGCTGTGACAGTGGCTTCGTCAATGGGTCAGATACATTATCATCTGTTGGTACTTTGCATATTTTAACATCTCCCCTTTCAACGATTTCTCGAATGAAATGGAAACGCCTAAGTATGTGCTTGGATCTTTGGTGAGATCTTGGTTCCTTAGCTAATGCGATCGCTCCATTGTTGTCACAATAGAGTTCTATCGGATCTTTAATGCTAGGCACCACTCCAAGTTCAGAAATGAACTTCCTCATCCAAACAGCTTCCTTTGCTGCATCCGAGGCAGCAATATACTCAGCTTCCGTTGTAGAATCGGCTACTGTTTCTTGCTTTGAACTCTTCCAGCTCACAGCACCTCCATTCAGGCAATACACATATCCAGATTGCGATCGAAAATCATCTTTGTCGGTTTGGAAGCTTGCATCAGTGTAACCCATTACATTGAGCTCTTCCTCACCTCCATAAATCAAGAATGTATCCTTAGTCCTTCTCAAGTACTTTAGGATATTCTTGACAGCAATCCAGTGACCTTCACCTGGATCAACTTGATATCTGCTCGTCATGCTCAAAGCATACGATACATCGGGACGAGTACATATCATGGCATACATGATAGATCCAATAGCTGATGCGTATGGAATCTTACTCATGCGTTCTCTCTCATCTGGTGTTGAAGGACACTGTTCCTTCGAGAGATAAATACCATGTGTCATAGGCACGAATCCTTTCTTGGATTCTTGCATGCTAAACCTTTTAAGCACCTTGTCTATGTATGTACTTTGACTTAGACCAAGAAGCCTTCTCGATCTATCTCTATAGATCTTGATTCCTAATACATAGGTGGCTTCTCCTAAGTCTTTCATCGAAAAGCAATTCCCTAGCCAAATCTTTACAGATTGCAAGGCAGGGATATCATTTCCAATAAGAAGTATGTCATCTACATACAACACTAGGAAAATGATTACGCTCCCACTGACCTTCTTGTAGACACAAGGTTAATCTTCATTTTTGATAAAACCAAACTCTTTGATTGCATCATCAAAACGAAGATTCCAACTCCGAGAAGCTTGCTTCAATCCATAAATGGATCGTTGTAGCTTGCATATCTTTCCAGCATCCTTTGGATCGACAAAACCCTCGGGCTGTGTCATGTACACATCCTCGAGCAGATTTCCATTAAGGAAAGCTGTTTTGACATCCATCTGCCAGATTTCATAATCATGAAATGCAGCTATTGCAAGTAAGATCCTTATGGATTTAACCATGGCCACTGGTGAAAAGGTTTCATCATAGTCAATACCATGAATTTGTTTGAATCCTTTTGCAACCAGTCGACCTTTATAGGTTTGTACATTACCATCCATATCGGTCTTTTTCTTGAAAATCCATTTGCACCCTATGGGTCGTACCCCTTCAGGTGGATCAACCAAAGTCCATACTTGGTTTGCATACATGGATTCCATCTCAGATTTCATGGCCTCTTGCCATTTCTCAGAATCATTGCCCATTATAGCTTGTTGATAAGATGACGGCTCATCCTCATCAATAAGTAGTAAGTCACCTTGTTGAGTCACAAGAAATCCATATCCCTGTGGCTCCCGGTGTTCTCTTACAGACCTATGTTGGGCTTGTGTCTCTTGAGCAGGTGCTTCTTCCACAACAGCTTGCGGTGCCTGCTCTGTTTCCATCTCAATCTCAGGTTCAGTGTTTTCTTGTGGTTGAACTTCACTAAGTTCTATTTTTCTCCCACTGGTTTTTCTAGAAATAAATTCTCTTTCAAGAAATACACCAGTCCGAGCAACAACTACTTTGTTCTCGGTGGGATAATAGAAATAGTATCCTTTCGTTTCCTTAGGATACCCCACAAATAAACACTTATCAGATTTGGGTCCAAGTTTGTTAGTGGCGTGACGTCTAACGAAAGCCTCACAACCCCAAATCTTGATAAAAGACATACTAGGACGCTTCCCAGTCCATATCTCATATGGTGTCTTTTCCACTGATTTAGATGGAACACGGTTCAGTAAGAAAATCGTTGTTTCTAGAGCGTGTCCCCAAAACGATATCGGAAGATCTGCATGACTCATCATTGATCTAACCATGTCTAACAAGGTTCGATTTCTCCTCTCGGATACACCATTCCATTGTGGAGTATACGGAGGAGTGAGTTGTGGGACTATCCCACACTCCTTTAGATAGTCATGAAACTCTTGGCTTAAGTATTCTCCTCCTCGATCTGATCGAAGGATTTTGATACTTTTGCCAAGTTGGTTTTGTACTTCATTCTTGAAATCTTTGAACTTTTCAAAGGTTTCATGCTTATGTTTCATTAGGTACACATACCCATATCTACTGAGGTCATCAGTAAATGTAACGAAGTATTGAAAACCACCTCTAGCTTGTGTACTTATTGGTCCACATACATCACTATGTATTAGTCCCAATAAAACATTTGCCCTTTCAACATGTCCCTTGAAAGGGGCTTTAGTCATTTTGCCCATTAAACAAGATTCGCATGTTTCATATGATTCAAAATCAAATGAATCTAATACTCCATCCTTATGAAGTTTAGATATGCGGTTCTCGTTTATGTGGCCCAAGCGACAGTGCCAGAGATAAGTCGGATTACAATCATTATTTTTAATCCTTTTAGTATTTATGTTATAGATAGGCATATCAAGATTTAATACATAAAGACCATTCACCATTTGTGCACTAGCATAAAACATATCATTTAAATAAATAGAACAACAATTGTCCTTTATTATAAATGAAAAACCATACTTGTCTAAACAAGAAATAGAAATAATGTTTTAGTAATTGAAGGCACAAAATAACAGTCTTTTAAAATCAACGATAAACCAGAAGGTAAAGCTAAATGATAATCTCCTATAGCTAATGCAGCAACTCTTGCTCCATTTCCAACTCGGAGATCAACTTCACCTTTCGCCAATGTCCTACTCCTTTTGAGATCCTGCACATTTACACAAATGTGAGATCCACATCCAGTATCTAATACCCATGATGAAGAAGTAGATAAATTGACTTCTATAACAAAAATACCTGAAGCGGAAGTCACACTTCCTTTCTTTAGATCCTCCAGATATACTTTGCAGTTCCTTTTCCAATGGCCGGTCTCACCGCAATGAAAACAGTTCCCTTCCTTTGCTATCCCTCCCTTTGGCTTCAGTGCAGAAGACTTTGGCTTAGATTTAGCAAAGACTTTCTTTGCTTTCTTGTTGCCTTTAGCTTTGGCCCTTCCTTTGCCTTTATTCACAATAAGGACATTTGTGGCCTTAGTCTTCTTAGTGTTTGCTTCATATGTTCTCAACATACCAAGCAACTGGGGCAGAGTCTTTTCCATATCAGTCATATTGTAATTTACTACAAATTGACTGAAGCTCTCCGGCAACGATTGCAAGATTACATCGGTGGCCAACTCTTGGTCCAATGGAAAACCTAGCTTATCCAGATTCTCAATGTACCTAATCATCTTGAGCACATGAGTTCCAACTAAGCTTCCTTCTACCATCCTGCACTGGAATAACGCTTTAGAGACGTCATACCTCTCTTGTCTAGCTTGCTGTTGGTACAACTGCTTTAAGTGTTCGATCATATCGAACGCCTCCATTTCCTCATGTTGCTTCTGAAGCTCAGAGTTCATAGTGGCAAGCATGAGGCACCCAACATCAAGTGCGTCACTCTGATGCTTCTTGTAAGCATCTTTTTCAGCTCTTGTAGCTGTTAGGGGAGGTTCCTCAGCGAGCAAGGGTTCCTCTAGAACATATTGTTTCTTTTCTTGTTTGAGGACTATCCTCAAGTTCCTATGCCAGTCTAGGAAATTTGTCCCATTTAATTTGTCCTTCTCAAGGACCGATCGCAGTGATAAAGTGCTAGTAACGTTGTTAGTTGCCATGGATATCTACAATATAAATATGCAAAATAAGTTTATGATTTAAATCATTTAACATGGTCTTATATTAAATGATACTCCCACTATTTTATTTGAAAAATATCAACCCTCGAAACTTTTAGTGGGCCAAGATCCATATTTCGCCTAATCTTGAGTTAGCTTTGGCTAATCGCCCAAGACTCGGTTATTTAGGTAGACAACACTTTGTCAATTACATCACATATAATTCTTGGATAGTTGGACGAACAACACTTTGTTCAATTCATCTAATGAATTATAATCCAACCCATGCCTCTAGGTTCCCAATCCTATTGAGATAACCTAGTTAAGTCGTACCCAATTAAAGTATGACGGATATCACTTTTATCCTTTCGCGCCTTACTAAGATTGCCACGGTGCTTTGCTTTGGCAAACCCACACATGTACAATCGAAGTTATTGACGAGTACTTTTATTTGGAAGGCATCTAAAACTTAATATTTTAGAGGGATTTATTGATCTCATGATTAATTTGATAATTTAAAATATGTCCACTACATATAGTTGTATACATATCTACATATATGTGTAATACTATTATCAAACTAAAACATAAGATAAATTATGCATCAACATACATAATTAAAACGTGACATGGTTATAGCCCCTACTAATGAGTTTCTCAAGCCAATGAGAAACTCCTATGAGTCAACCTAAGGTAACTACATAAGCACCTTCCTTTGGCTCCAATTTTGTGAATGGCCTCCTCATCCCGGCACGATGCTCCATCTTCATTGATCACCATCAATAAAATAAACTATATTATTTACAAGATATAGAATTCCTCGATTCACATTCGAGGGGAACATAGGGGAGGGATTACATTTAGAATAAAATAGAGAAAGGCACGACTCGCAGGTCGTATTATAAATTACAATCATTCACAAATCATATCTAATAGGTCAAAGGGCTATAACCACGCACCATGCTCAAACAACACATAAAGCATGCATTAACATTTAATTAATTAAATTCTAAACATTTTAAATTTAATTTTAATTAAAACTGTAATATAATTTTTGAAAAATTATCGTACGCTCGGGACATCACATGCCACGAACTAAAGCGACTAAAACACGAACCACCATGGTTCGAACCAAAACCCACGGCTGGACCAATAGTGGGCCTAGGGTTCGAAACCCTAGCCCATGGCCGAGCCATGGTCCATGCGGCGGCGGCACTAGGGTTCCAACCCTAGCCGCCTCGCACCCTTTTGATGTTTTTATCGAGCCATCTTGTTTTAAACGCCGGAATTTATTAGCCACGAGTCACGGTCATGCCATGCACGGGGTTCGCTCAACCATCTCGAGCTAAGGGTTCGAAAATCCTTGCTCTCATGTGGTAAAGTTACTAATCCATGCATGCATAAACCATTATCGAGTCAAGGAGTTCAAAACTCATCCAAGCATCAAAATTTAAGAAAATAGGGCGATGATGGCCGAGCCATGCACGGCTATTAGGGTTCGAAACCCTAGCCGTCATGAGCTAGCCGTCATGCCCAATGGGTTCTAAACCCTAATTAATTTTCGACACTTCCATGCACAATTATTAGCCACAACGACTAAGCCATCTCGAGCCAAGGGTTCCAAAACCCTAGCCCTCATGTGGCTAGCCATGGTTGTGATGGTGGTGGCCGAAAGTTTATGCTCAATAAATAATTTTATTCGCCAATTATATCAAATACAATTACTACGATGATTTTCATAAACTAAAATTAATTTCATATCAAATATGAATTTAAACAGTTTAATTAACATGCAATATAAATTCTAACATGATTAAACTATTTAACCACATAAAATCCGATATGAGCCTTGTACACGGCTCTGATACCACTGTTAGTAACCCCATGAGCATACAACGCAGCGGAATAAAATTTTGGGATTACAAACCAGCGATCTATACATAGGGATTCATATCGGAGTAGAGAATTACAAGTGTCTTACCCTTGTAGCGTGTTTGAAGCCGAATCCACGGAGCTGCACCACGTCCTACGCCTTCTCCGAGTCAATAGCAAAACTCGAATGGTTTTGCCTCAACGGTATCCACACGATCAAATCGAGTGAAGGGATGGATTAATAACACGTTGCTAGACGAGTTATTAATCCGATACATGAAGCTAACTCGATTCACAATCGAAGATCACCACCAAACAACCAAATCACCTTCAGCCACCTTGAAGAAGCCGAGAGCTTGGTTGATATCCTAGGCGGCCGAGAGCTTGTGGTTTTGGGTTAGGTTTTGTGTTATGATAATTGTCTTACAATTAAACACCTTGCTATCATATTAAATATGATTAATTAAAGGCTTTCTCAAAGCTTCATGGGCTTAAGCCCATGATTTAATTAATCCTTATGATTATTAATTAAGACTCCTCTTAATTATTTAATTCATCTCATGAATTTAATTTCCCTTCTCGATTTAATCTTTTGTGCGACCCGATAGGATCTCGTAATGTTGGCAGTGACATAAAATCTCATTTTATGTCGCAAGCATCGAGCGGTATCTAGCAACACATCGATGCTACCCAAATTACGAGAATGTCAATGACTCGACATAACCTTTAGAACTTGTGATAATATTAATCATGTAACTTAATCCCTTTGTCCTTTGTGTTTAGATTGAACACGAGTCATGGAATAGTCATACTCGTATATCCAATCTTTATTTCTTGATCCCCAAGTAGAACTAGAATAAACGAATAAGCTCGATATCTCATATCGACTCATTCGAGCATGGCCATGCATTTTAGTTCTCACTTGATCAAGGGCCAAACACATCTCCTGTTATATAGGAGGGACAAATCCTATCTCGATCAGTCAACATCCCTCTACATAATTCGTAGTGTATCCAATAGTCGCCTTTATAGTATACCCTGTTACGGGTAACGTTTGACGATATCAAGATACATAACTCCTTATGTTGGGATCTCTGATGATCACAAGTCGTAAGGATTACATACATTATTATCACTATGAGAATTGCATATGACGATCATATAACTATCCATGTTGCATTCTCATGGTGGGTCTGTTCAGTACATCGTTCTCTAACATGTACCCATATGTTGATTTGATATCTCATATCAATGAACAATTCATCGATCAACATATACTAGTCTCTACGTATTATCATTATCCCTTTCATGATAATACTTGACTAGGAACATCTTTAAGAATAATACAATATTATTCTAAGGACATTAACATATATATTAATTCACAATGCACAGTTAAAAGAATAATATATAATAATGAATTGCCATTCATAAATCCATAAACATTGTATGTCTTAAACAATCATCTAATGACTTGTCTTAGGGCATATCCCAACAATTTAGTGGTTGTTGCGAATGAAAAATCAGTATATAGCATCGAATTTTACTGATTTGAAAGACGTATTACAACAGAAAGCACACTATAGAGAACATAGTGTTATTCTGGGAATGATGTGATGTATCATTCTTGAGATCCTATTTCTGACGGGATGGTATAAAGAAAGAATTTTTGAATTTTGTGGCAAATAGTTTGACATGCCAGCAGGTCAAGATAAAAATACGAGACCTAATGGGATGTTACAGGATTTGTAAATACCACAACGAATTTGGGATTTCTAGTTTTGAGTTTTATAACTCAAATATTGACAAACAGAGATTGTGAAACAAGTTGAATCGAAATTGATTGACTATTCAATACAAGATATTGATTTCATGTGATAGTCTATATGTCTATGAGAAGACGACATGTTTAAGATATGGATAATGTGGTTTAGCTACAGTGAGTTTCTGTAATAAATGTATCTGATTGAGATCCGATGATAATATCAGAATTCGAAACTATTTTCAGAATGTCATGAGTACTAAGTTAGCAATGAGTATTGCTTAGCATACCCATACAGATGGATCCACTGAGAAAATATCCAGACCTTGGTAGTTAGGTCTCGATTAATAGTGGTGAATTTGGTGGGAATTGACAGAAATCATTATTCACCAGTAGAATTTTTCTATAATTTAAGTTTCAGAAAACTTTTGGGATGGCATCGGTTCAGGTTTTGCAGAACCAGAATTACCGATCGCTGATGTGATGATAGAAAATTGATAAGAAATTTTGGCATAACTTAAGATTGGTGAGAAAAATGCCAGGAACGATGAAAATTTCTGCGAAACGATTAAAATGTGGCTTGAGGTGAGCAGATTTGCTACGCCAAAGAGAATTATATCGTTAGACTTCGAGTTGAGAATCAGGTAAATATGAAAATATTACATTTGCGATGATCAATATGATTCGTTAAGTGAGGTTTGATGTTGCCTCGATATTTTGAACTTTGTGGAATCATAGAGAACTTTGATTAAGTGGTAGATCGTTGAGACGACCACAGCAGTTGTCATTGATACATGATGATCCTTAAGTATCTATGAATGAGATTGAGACAACTCGTATGTTTTGATTTATTGAGTTATACTCAGTTTTGCGATTTCGAGGACGAAATCTTTTGAAGAGGGGAAGAAATGTAAGGCCCCGATGCTAATTAATCCGGTTTAACGATGATTAAGCAAACCCGGATAATTAAAAGTGCAAATTTGAAATAAGGAATTTTGGACTACGATGAGTCGACCAACTAGTGGAACATGTTTAGTGCATGAGCATGTGCATGATCACATGGCACTTGGAGAACACATGCCACTAATTAATTTAACTCATGTTTAATACATGATTTTGGACCATTAATCTTGCAAGAGAGTGATGTATTGACACATGGAGTGCACAATACATCAAATAAATAAATAAAAATCATGCTTTGAAGTCTTCAAACTCACGCATAAAACCATGCAATTCAGATTATTGTCTTCATTTTTTTAGCCACAATTTTCTCTCTCTTATTTCACCTCCACCTTCTCCTCCTTCTCTCCACATCCATAATTTCGAAATTTACAGCCTATTTTAGCACAAATTCTCTTGAAATTGTGAGTGCATGTCACATGCAAAGATGGATTTGAGTGCTACTCATCTTGAGGAACAAGATGCACCAAGAAAATTCAAGTTTGGAGCAACATTGAAGCAAGAAATTTGAGTAGCAGCAGATTGGGGAAGGATGTTCTACCTTGGTTCGGTTTTAGTTGGTTCTAAGCTTCAAATCTCGACAACTTGAAGGTATATAGGTATAATTTAAGTTTATGAACTTGAATTGGTCGAATTGTTGTGCAATTAGATGTAAATGTTGCTGTAATAGATGACAATGTTGCTGTCAAATGTATTCTGTTTGGAATCAGTACATATGCATGCTGTTATTTCGCATTTTAAGCATAGTTAGGCTTCGAATTGAACAATCATGCTCCTGTGACAAGTTGTAGAATTATGTGTTAACTTTATATGGCCACCGAAATCAGATAATTTGGATTTAAGATGAAAACGTTATGGTCGTTCTACCAACATGTATCAAATCTGGAAATTTACTGCATGCGAGTTTCATGCATTTTGTTATTCGTATTTCTGGGAATAAATGGATACGAATATGAAGTTTTAGGCTCTAATACGTATTGTATTATTCTAAGTTAGCTTGCTTTTGGAATTGGCCTCACTCAATTTGGAGCTCATATGAACGAATTACGCTAATTTTACCAGCAACTATACAATCTAGAAACAGGGGATATACGAGTTTTTTAGGCTGTACATTTTTCAGTTAATGTACATGAAGATGAATTGTTTAGCTTAAAGCTCATAAGATATGTTTTGTTGTATGTTGGGTTATATTGCATTAGAAACTGGCCTTACATGATATGGAGTTTCCGTGTGTAAGATATGAACTTTTTCATAAAACCGCTCACTCTGTCAAAACAGAATATGAGTATTTTTAAAATCTGGCATACTTTGTTTTGCATGTGCCTCTAGATGAGCGAACTAGCTTCTGGACTTCAAATATGAACTGTAGTACTTTGCGTTTTGGTGATTTTCCCACTAGCCTCAAGTTATTTTGACGTCATATGAATTTATTATGATTTTTATACAAACATGGGTCAGGCTGGAATTTGGTGAATTGTCCTGTTTTTCTAGCAGATTGTTCTTGGCCATTTTACCTAGGCTAAATGAACGAATTTGAAGATGAGTTGAACTGATGAAATGTTCATTTTTGAGTTAACTTTGAAAATAAATTGGACCCATGTGATTTTATTAAGTATCGGACAAGTTATGAGCCGATCTCTACGGTTGCGCAGGCTGAAATTTAGAGAATTGGTTTTGGGTCTAAGTTTGAGTTTTATTTGATATGTTTAAGGCTAGTATGTGACATTATGTTGTATTTGGAACTGTTATGGCCAGGTTTATTAATCTTGAGATTGAGTCGAGGATCACTTGGTAATTAGCTAACGGTTTGAGGTGCGTAGAAAACGGGTTTTATCACAATGTCTGGCAAAGACATGTGATGTTCCCGGGTATGATTTACTTGTCATTACTTGCTCCTTATGTGACTATGTGATAAGTTGATTTGCAGTATGTGAATTACATGGTACATTGACTGCATGATATATGATGACATGAGATTTGAGGTGCATCACATGAGATTATGATATTGCATGATGCATTGACACGCATGGACATTGAGCATGTCATGTTGAGCCTATTGATTCGTTCTTGGTACCTATATCTTTTCTTGGTATGAGTGATGCGTGTCTGGGGATGATGGGCAGCCGTTGGCTCGGCAGGAGTGAGAGTGAGCTGAGGGATGCCGGAGCGACGAGCGTGCCGACGTCGCCCAGACACGAGGATGATGGACCGCCGATGGCTCGACTGAGAGATAGATCGGAGCGCGGAGCGTGTCACATCCTGCTCGAGCACTGATGAGTGACTGATGATTTCCTTTGGACCCTTGAGACAGGGATATTCGAGATTTGATACCCTTCATGTGCATTTGCATTCATGCACGGCATACATCGCATGTTATTTGTCATACACTGTGATTTTATCTGTTTCTCGTACTGGGGTTCTGACCCCCTCGCGGGGGGCTGTCATGTCTTTGTTGGATGGACATGACAGGTATTGCAGGTGGACGTACTGTGGATGCTCGAGATGAAGCATCGATAAATACCAGAGCTCCTTGAGAGCGAGCTCAGGTATACGATTTATGTTTTGAGTCCCAGTAGTTGTTTAGTATTTTTACTTATGTTTTAAATTACCGGGGTATGCCCTGAGTATCTGTATTTTTAAGTATTACTTTACTGAGAATTTATACGTAATGCTTATGCGATGAATATCATGTTAGATGTGAAACTAAAAATAAATATTTTCACTATTCGGAAATGTTTTAGAAACAAAATGCGAAAAATTTTGAGGGTCACTTTGATAAATTTTTTAACTAAATCTTCCGTTGTTTACGTTAATATAACAATCGTGTGTTAATTAAACCTCTGATTAGGACCGGGCCCTCACATAGTACTTCCGAAGATAATATCATCAACATAAATTTGAACAAGCAGAGTATGATCTCCCTTTGTAAATTTAAAGAGGGTCTTGTCCACCGTGCCAATAATAAAATTGTGTTCTGTCAAATATTTTGATAAAGTTTCATACCAGGCACGGGGAGCTTGCTTTAGACCATACAAGGCTTTATTGAGACGGAAAACATGAGATGGCTGCTGATGGTTTTCAAATCCAGGAGGTTGTTCAACATAGACTTCTTCCTGGAGTTTGCCGTTAAGAAATGCACTCTTAACATCCATCTGATAGACTTTAAAGTCTTTAAACGCAGCAAATGCAAGAAATATGTGAATTGCTTCTAGTCGAGCTACAGGGGCAAAGGTTTCATCGAAATCAATGCCTTCTTCCTGTCTGTAGCCCTGTGCAACTAATCTTGCCTTATTTCTGATTATTGTACCGTTTTCATCTAATTTATTCCTAAACACCCATTTGGTGCCAATTACAGTGTGATGCTTTGGTCGTGGTACTAGATACCATACTTTGTTTCGCTCAAACTGATTTAGTTCTTCCTGCATTGTTTCTACCCAACTTGGGTCTAATATGGCTTCATCAATCTTCTTAGGTTCTATATGAGATATGAATGCAGCATGAAGAAATTCATTAATCATTTGTCCTCTGGTGCGTAGAGGAGCAACAGGGTTACCTATGACCTGCTCGGGAGGGAGATCCTTCATCCACCGGAGCGGAGGTCCAAGAGGGTTGAGCTCATCTGCTTGACTGGATGTGATTAGGCAAATCAGAGGTTCTGATTGACTCATCTTTCTCATTTGTTCCTTCTGCTGCAGCAGGGGTAGATGCTACTGTTTCATTTGTAGCTGGCTGCAGTGCTTGTTGGCCAGCAGACTCCTCTGCTTGAGCTTCAGGAACTTCTGGTTCTAAGGAGCAGTCAGTCCTGCTCCTGTAATCAATCTCATCATCAACATTTTCGTCAATGTAAGTGCTTTCCAGTCGATTACTCAAGTTGTTGATTTGTATATCAGATAGTATACAGTCAGTAGGTTCATCAAATTTTACATGCACTGATTCTTCTACATTAAGAGTTCTATTATTCTCTGAATGCCTTACTAACTGTAGAATAGCCAAGGAATATTCCAGCATCAGATTTGGCATCAAAAGCAGTGAGATGAGTCTTTCCATTGTTGTGAATAAAACATTTGCAACCAAACACATGGAAATAGGAAATATTTGGCTTACTGCCATTCCAGATCTTATAAGGGGTTGTTTGCTCGCTTATTAATCATTGATCTGTTCTGTGTATAACATGCTGTGTTGACAGCTTCTGCCCAAAATCTCTGCGATATTTCTGATTCCGCGAGCATAGTTCGCGCAGCTTCTTTCAAAGTGCGGTTCCTACGCTCAGCAACTCCGTTTTGTTGAGGAGTTCTAGCTGCAGAGTATTCGTGTTTAATACCAAGGTCGTCTAGATATGATTCGAGTGATTGATTGGTGAACTCAGTACCTTTATCACTGCGAATTCTATCTATCCCACACGATTTCTCATTTTGGAGTCTTTTCAGTAATTTGATCAGCTTTGGAGTAGCCTGATCTTTCCCACTTAGGAACAAGACCCACGTGAAACGAGTGTAATCGTCTATTACCACTAGAGTATACTTCATTCCCCCTAGACTTGTTACTGGTATAGGACCAAATAGATCCATATGCAGCAACTCTAGGCACCGAGAAGAAGATTTACTCCCTTTGTTCTTAAAGGAGGATCTGATTTGCTTACCAAGTTGGCATGCTGCACAGATCTTGTCTTTTGAGAACTCAATTTGGGGCAGTCCAACAACTAGATCAAGTTTACGCAGACTGGCAATAGTTTTAAAGTTTAAGTGACTCAACCGTTTGTGCCAAAGCCAATTTTTGGATGAATTCAGAGCAGCTAAGCAAGTAGAAGAGGTAGGCTGATTAAGATTCCAATCAATTTTATATGTGTTATCATGCCTTCTACCTACAAGTAGTATACTACCATCAATAGATTTAATTGTGCATGAGTGCTGATTGAATTCTACAGAATGACCATTGTCGCACAGTTGACTTATGCTGATCAAGTTATAGCATAGATTTTCAACTAAAAGAATATCTTTAATGATGATGTTACCGTAGATAATCTTACCCTTACCCACGGTTCTACCTTTCGCGTTATCTCCAAAGGTTATTCTGGGTCCGGTGGAGTCCACCAATTCAGACAATAAGCTCGCATTCCCTGTCATATGTCTAGAGCATCCGCTGTCCAGGAACCATTCTGAGCTCCGAACTGGATGCATTCTAGTTTCCTGCAATTAAAGCGATAGAATGATTGGTACGCAATCCTACTTGGGTCCTGGTAGGATTAGTCCTTTCGGAACCCACACTTGTATGACCCTGAATGACTTAGGTCGGTGTGTGTTCTGAAATGTGTGTGCATTTATGAATATTGGAGATGATTTTGACTGTGAAGTGTGATAATCTGTGTATGCATGTGCTTTTGGTTTGTAGTTCCTGTTATTTAGCATATACCTCTTCTGGACAGGTTTACAGTTGTAGTACCAGTTGGGTCTAACCTCTCTAGCTGCTCGACCAGTGGGTTTAAGTTCATTTCTGAACTTTTGCCTCGGTTTAGCCTCTTTGAGTGGTTCTACATAACCAATACCTCTGTGATGTGCCTGTTCCTCGATGAGTGTTGCTTTAACAGGTTCTTTAACCAGTTCATAAGGGTCATATACTGTGCTAGATCTTACAAAGTTCATTGATTGAACCTTGCCTTTTGTTAGACACAGTTGAGGTTCATTACCAGATGAACTGCTGTCATTGCTATTATAGCCTATGCCTGTTATGTCACCAGCAAGCCTTATAGACTCAAGCATTTCATCCTTTCTGGTAGTCGACGCATTCCAAGTGCTAACCAGTTTGCTAAGTTTCTGGTAAGCATTCTTGGCTTCATCTCTTTCCTTCACTAGGAGACTGGCTGTTTCCCTTAGGCAGTTCAACTCCCTTGATTGTTCACAATCAAGCTTGTTTTCATGCGTTTCAGTTTGGGTTGTGTGCTCAGTCTTATAGCTTTCAAAAGATTCATATAGCGTCCGATACTCATTTATCATGTCCTGCAATGCATTGGTAAGTTCACTATGTGTAAATTCAGATAGGTTTGATTCATGTACCTCATTTTCATTATTTGCCATTAAGCAATGAACTTCCTCGTCTTCACTCTCGCTGGATGAGCTAGTTAACTCTTCTGATTCTGATTCAGAATCAGCCCATTTGCTCTTACTTTCTTCTGCCATCAAGACCTTTTGATCTCTGTCCTTTTTGGATGATCTTCTGGTTTCTTTGGATTTTCTGTAATCCTTGGATCCTCTTTTGTGATCATCCTTCTTGGGTTTAGGACAGTCCGCAATGAAGTGCCCTGGTTTGAGGCAGTTGAAGCATAGTCGCTCTTCTTCTTCTGAATTTCCTTTGGAACTCTGCCTCCGAGGATATGATTGATAAGATCTCTGATTCTTCTTCATGAATTTCCCAAATTTCTTACAAACACTGCCATAGCATCATTACACATCTTTTCTGGAGTCATTTCTGTAGGAGTAGGCAGAGACTCCGATGCAGTGAGAGCTTTTGTTGGTTGACTGGTACTTGGTTCATCTTCAACCCGAATGCCTAATTCGAATTCATAGGCTTTTAAATCAGCAAACAGATCATGTAGATCTATTTTGTTGATGTCCTTCGATTCTCTCATAGCAATGGTCTTGACATCCCATTCTCTTGGTAGACCTCTCATTACTTTGAGAGTGACTTCTCTGTTGGGTAACTCCTTACCCAGACTGTTTAGTTCATTGATTATTCCAGTCACTCTTTCATCGTACTCGTTGAGAGTTTCTCCATTTATCATTTTGATAAGCTCAAACTTCTGTAAAGCCACAGTAAGCTTGTTTTCTTTGGTTTGATCATTTCCTTCACAGAGTTGAGCAATCTTCTCCCAGATTTCTTTGGCTGTAGGGCACATATTTATTTTGTTGAACATATTTTTGTCCAAAGTTTTGAACAGAATGTCCTTAGCAATGTTGTCTAGATTTGCTTTTTTCTTGTCTTCATTTGACCATTGAGATCTTTCCTTTTCTACCATTTGTGGATCACCACTTGTGATAGAAGCAGCTGTATTGATTTTCATGATCTTCAAAGGTCCTTCAGTGATTACATACCACATATCATGTTTTTGGTAAATGGTAATTTCTCAAGATTGAGAAGACCTAAGCTCTGATACCACTTGTTAGGATCGGGGTAGTGTTTAGAAGAGGGGTTGAATAAACACTAGATACAATTTCGATTTCTTTTCTGGTTAACTGTAAACTGTTAAGTATTACAGTTGCTTCTCAATATCAGGCAAGTCAGTAGACACTTATTATAGTGCGGAAGACGTCTACAAAACTTGTGAGGAATAAAACTGAAGTAATAAAGCAATAAACAAATAACAAGAGAGTTGTTTCTGGAAGTTCGAAGCACAACGCTTCTACGTCTCCCCTTCTTCCTTTGCAGGAAGGATTCACTAGAAGACTTGGTTTACACTTTTACAGTATACAACCTTCTTAGGCACTAACACACTTGGCCTAAACTCCTAGCAAACACACTCTTCTTAACTTTTGGTTACAATGGATTCTATGACACTCTTTACAGAATACACTTTTTAGCTTTGAGAGTTTTTGATCAACAACTTCAATTGAAGATAATCTATCACAGATTCAGTTTGCTGTTTGTCTGCTCTTTGCTGAACGTTTGGAATAACAGTCGTATGACTTTCTTGTTTGCTTTGAAGTATATCTCTTAGTTGAAAATCGCTCAGCACCTCTTCATTCTCTGCTTGGATGTATTTATAGGTTTGGATGTCCAACGGTAGCCTTTCTGTATATGGAAGAGATTAGCTTTCCAATTTCATATTGTCTTCTTTCCTATTTTGTAAAGCAACGGCTCTTTTCACCCTGACGGTAATGGTGGCGGAGATATAGCAGGGTGCGCCGCTCTGTTGTACCTTTGTCAGAGAATGTTGTACTGATTTTGTCTCGTTGCTTAGTGCTCTAACTGGAAGCTCAGACTTCTGCTGGTTTTCTTTGTTCAACTGGTTGTTCATCCACTTATGACCAGTTGATGTCCTTGTTCAGTGAGAGACTATTCAGTTGATAGTTGTCCAGTAGATGTCCATACAGTTTAAGTTTATCCGGTTGATAGCTTGCACGGTTGATGTCTTCACCCGGTTGATGTCTTCACCCGGTTGATGTCTTGTCTGGTTGATGTCTTCATCCGGTTGATGTCTTATCCAGTTGATGACTTCATCCGGTTGGTGACTTCATCCGGTTGATGTCTTATCCAGTTTGTAGGCATCCAGTTTATGTCTTCACCCGGTAGAAGTCTTTATCCAGTTGATGACTTCATCCGGTTGGTGACTTATCCGGTTGATGTCTTATCCAGTTTGTAGGCATCCAGTTTATGTCTTCACCCGGTAGAAGTCTTTATCCAGTTGATGACTTCATCCGGTTGGTGACTTATCCGGTTGATGTCTTATCCAGTTTGTAGGCATCCAGTTTATGTCTTCAGCCGGTAGAAGTCTTTATCCAGTTGATCTTTGTTATCCGGTTGGACTTCATCCAGTTGATCTTTAATATCCGGTTTGTAATTACCAAAACTTAGAAATCGTTTTCCCAACAATGTGGCTAAAGACATACTGTTCAAAACTCTGGACAAAAATATGTTCAACAAAATCAAAATGTGTCCCACTGCAAAGGACATCTGGGAAAAGATTGCTCAGCTATGCGAAGGAAATGATCAAACCAAGGAAAACAAGCTCACTGTTGCCTTACAGAAGTTTGAAAACATCAAAATGATGTCCGGAGGAACTCTCAGCGAATACGATGAGAGAGTAACTGGAATCATAAATGAACTCAATAGCCTTGGTAAAGATCTATCCAACAGGGAAGTCACTCTAAAAGTCATGAGAGGTCTCCCAAGAGAATGGGATGTAAAGACGATTGCTATGAGAGAATCAAAAGATCTAAACAAGATAGAACTACACGACTTATTTGCTGACTTAAAAGCTTATGAGTTCGAACTAGGTATTCGGATTGAAGATGAACCCAGCACCAGTCAACCAACCAAAGCTCTTACTGCATCTGAAGCTCCACCTATCACAACAGAGATGACCCCTAAAAAAATATGCAACGATGCAATGGTTCTATTTGTCAAGAAATTTGGAAAGTTTATGAAGAAGAGTCAAAAGACCTATCAATCCTACCCAAGAAGACAAAGCTTCAAAAATAGATCAGATGAAGATGATCGTGTATGCTTTAACTGTCTCAAGCCAGGACATTTTATTGCTGACTGTCCTAAACCGAAGAAGGATGATCAAAAGAAAGGATCCAAAGATTATAGAAAGTCTAAAGAGAATAGAAGATCATCCAGAAGAGACAGAGAACAGAAAGTACTTGTGGCGGAAGAAAATAAGAACAAATGGGCTGACTCAGAATCAGAAACTTCTTCCAGCTCATCCAGTGACAGTGAAGATGAAGAAGTTCATTGTCTAATGGCCAATGACGACTGTGAGGTAAATGATCCTAATCTTTCTGAATTTACACATATTGAGCTCACAAATGCATTACATGACATGATAAATGAGTATCAGATGTACGAATCCTTCGAGAACTACAAGACTGAACAACAAGTCCCAACAAAACAGCAGAACAACGAATGTGATTGTGAACAATCCACTGAGTCGAAAAGCTTGAGGGATAAAGTAAGTCAGCTCGAGAAAGAAAGGGATGAAGCAACATGTGCACACCAGAAACTCACTAAGCTGGTTCGCACATGGAATGCATCTACTGCCAGAAAAGATGAAATGCTTGAGTCGATAAGACTTGTGGTGATCTTACCGGTATAGGCTACTCTAACAATGATAGTAATTCATCCGGCATCAAATCTCAAGTGGGTCTAGAAAGAAACAAGATTCAAACAATGAATTTTGTTAAATCAAGCACAGTATATGAACCAAGTGAGTTGGTTAAGGAATCTGTTGAACCAATACTCTTCAAGGAACGGGCATCACACAAAGGTATCGGTTATGTGGAGCCAAAAGAGAAAGCTCAACAGGGACAAAAGTTTAGAAATAAACATAAACCCACTGGTCAGGCCACTCGAGAGGTAAAACCTAACTGGTATCATAATTGTATGCCTGTCCAAAAGAGATACATGCTTCCTAACAGAAACCAAAAACCTAAACAACACGCATACACTCAGTATCACATGTATCACCCAAGAACATCTTCTTCAGTTAATGCACACACATTTCAGGACACACATAGACCCAAACAATTCAGGGTTATACAAGTGTGGGTCCCGAAAGGACTAATCCTGCCTGGACCCAAGTAGGATTGGGTACCAATCATTTTATCGCTTTAATTGCAGAAATCTAGAATTCATCAAGTTCGGAGCTCAGAGTGGTTTCTGGACAGCGGATGTTCTAGACATATGACAGGAAATGCGTGCTTATTGTCTGAATTGGTGGACACCACCGGACCAAGAATAACTTTTAGAGACAACGCGAAAGGTAGAATCGTGGGTAAGGGTAAGATTATCTACGGTAACATTATTATTAAAGATATTCTGTTAGTTGAAAATCTATGTTATAACTTGATTAGCATAAGTCAACTCTGTGACAATGGTTACTCTGTAGAGTTCAACCAGCACTCATGCACAATCAAATCTACAGATGGCAGTGTATTACTTGTAGGAAGAAGGCATGAGAACACTTATAAAATTGATTGGAATCTTAATCAGCCTACCTCCTCTACTTGTTTTGCTGCCATGAATTCTTCCAAAAATTGGCTTTGGCACAAACGGTTGAGTCACTTAAACTTTAAAACTATTGTCAGTCTGCGTAAACTGGATTTAGTCGTTGGACTGCCTCAAATAGAGTTCTCAAAAGACAAGATATGTGCAGCATGCCAGCTTGGTAAGCAAATCAGATCCTCCTTTAAGAACAAAGGGAGTAAATCTTCTTCTCGGTGCCTAGAGTTACTGCATATGGATCTATTTGGTCCTATACCAGTAACAAGTCTAGGGGAAATGAAGTATACTCTAGTGTTAATAGACGATTACACTCGTTTTACGTGGGTCCTGTTTCTAAGTGGCAAAGATCAGGCTACTCCAAAGCTGATTAAACTACTGAAAAGACTCCAAAATGAGTAATCGTGCGGGATAGATAGAATTCGCAGTGATAAAGGTACTGAGTTTACCAATCAGTCACTCGAATCATATCTAGATGACCTTGGTATTAAACACGAATACTCTGCTGCTAGAACCCCTCAACAAAACGGAGTTGCTGAGCGTAGGAACCGCACTTTGAAAGAAGCTGCGCGAACTATTGATGTGACTAGAAATAGACACATCTATTGCGCTTAATTATTTATGATTTTTGGTATATTTTGATGGATAAATTGATACATATGCTACCTAATCGTATATTTGTGTAAATGTATGGAAAGGTGAAGAAATCAAGCTAAAATGATGAAAGAAGCAATAAAGTTGAAGAAAAGAGGAAAAAACCAGAATCCAAGACACATGTTGCTCCTTTATCCTCAAATATCTATATGTTCGAGCCATGTTTTGGACATGTGGTCCATAGAACAGTTGTAGAACTTTGCGTTATCTTCGCGTGGACAGCTGATTCATCGAATTCGGAGTTTGGACGAGAAAGTTACGGCCAAAATACGAAACTCGCCAGAAAACTTGATGACAGGCGTAATTACGCCATTTCAGGCGTACCTACGCCAGTGCTATGGGAATTTAGGCGTAGTTACGCCATTTTAGGCGTAATTACGCCAATAGGATTTTGGAAAGTGAAAATTCTTGATTTCTTTCCTTCCCACATGGATTCCAACCTACTCCATTAGCCTCCCTACATATAGAACTCGAAAATCAGACCTAAAAACATCTAGATAGTTAGGGTAGAGTAGTTTAGACTAGTTTTATATTTTCTTTTCAATTTTGTTGAAGAACGGCTACGAAGATCGAAGCGAAGGCGGGATTGACACCTCGACGAGCGGAGATCGGATTAGTTTTCTTTCCCTTGTTTTTATTTATAGTTTTGTTTTAATTATGTGTAGCTAGTCTTAATTCTTGGTTGAGGAAGACAAAACCTTGGATTTATTTATCTTGGGGAGATTCATATGCTTTTGTTTATCGATTTTATTGAATTCATTGTTTTTCTGATTTTGTTGATATGATTGATGTTTGTTTATTGGATTGACAACCTAGTAACTTGCATATAATCTATTGCTAATTGTATATCAAATAAGAGATTGTTTGAGTAATCTAATTGAAGAAGCAACTAAGATCGATAATTGCCTGTTGTTGGTGTTATTAAATTCTTAGAGAAAACCATTGACTAAATTATATAAACCGCTTGTATTTATGTTGTTTAGATTCATCGCTCACTAGTTTTGAATGATGTCATGATTTTAATCTTGAATATGCATATAGAGATTGATTGATTGGTGAAAGTTAAATTAGAACACTTTGGACTAATTGACTATGAATAAGGTGAGGGAGGAATTAGATTTCCAATTGATGAATATTCAAGTAAAATTGAGTATTGTGTGAATCGATGAAATAGATGATAATATCCAAGGTAGAGTCGACCGATACCAAGAATCGCTTTCATTAGTTAATCTTTGTTTTTAATTTGCATTAGTATAATTCAACCTCACAACCCCATCCTTTATTATTCTTTTATTTTGATTTTCATTAACACAAAGATTCACACCTCCTCGTGGGATCGATCCCTACTCACGCTACTACATTATTGTTATCAATCTTGAGGATTGAGTGGGGTTAATTTGGGCGTACACGATAAACGCACACCAAATTTTGGCGCCATTGCCGGGGAGGCGTTGTATATTTTTGTGTTAATATTTTCTGTTTTATTTCTTTCTCGTTCTTTTTCTTTCTTTCTTTTCCCCCCACCGCTACTCTTGTTTGTTTGTGCTTACAGGTTGATTTCTTAAAAATCGGATCTTGCCATGGAGGACTATAGGCGACTAGACGAATTGGCATATCTTGTGCAACAACTTGGCTTAGGGAGTGGACAAAGTGCATCAAACTCAAGTTGGAGTGATCATCCCAATCTCAACAATTACAATCAATGGATAAGCCCACCTCCACCTTACATGCAGTCCACCCTACCGCCATACATACCGCAATACCCGCCATGGCCACAACAACCTCAATACCATACCCCTGGTGAGTCTTTAGAGGATCTTGTTTCAACACTTAATGATAGTACTTTGCAATTTCAACAGGAATTCAGGGCTAGCACTCAGAATTTGGGTAACCAAATGGAGCAACTAATAAGATCGATCGATCGGATAGCAGCACAAAAGGAGACCATGAATGCATTTGAATCATGGAGTGATAAAGAAGAGGAGACTATGGAGAAGGTGGTACTGATGCCACCCGAGCTAGAAGTTGAGACACATGTGCCAATAGAAGAAAAGGAGCTTGTACATCCTACAACTCCGCAAGGTATGTTTCCCACTGAGAGCTATGTTGAATACTTAGACGAATCATGTGTTGTGGCAGAGGAGTCGGCGATAGAGTACTGTGATGAAATGGATTCTTGGGACTATTTTTCGAAGACGACATCACCTTGGACAGTGGCAAAGAGGTAGAAACTCTAGAAACGATGGTACTGAGGCCATCAATACTTGAAGAACAAACAGAGTTCGAGGTGGATAACAAGGAATCTCACAAGAATGAGATTCTCAAAGGCGAGCATAAGGGACAACAATTGAAAGGATGCCATGAGGTAGATCTTGATCGACCTCGACGGACTTCTTTGGAGGAAGGAGACATAGTGAAAAGACAAAAACCCTCCAAGAGGTGCAAGGCGAATAGGCATCGCCTTAAACGAGAGGACTGGTGTCGGGCCACAGACGTTAAACAGAGGCGCTGCTTGGGAGGCAATCCAAGGGGAGTTAGTTTCCTTTCTCCCTTTTATTTATTTATTTTTGCTTTAGTAGTTAGATTCTCTTTTCTTGTATTTTTGTCTTACATTGGGGACAATGTACGATATAAGTATGGGGGAGGGATTAGTAGTGTGTTATTGTTTTTCTATTACAAAAATACAAAAAAATCAAAAATTTGAAAATTTTGAGCTCATAGTTAGTAATGAACACATGCTTAGATTCACTAGCCCATGATGAAACCTAATTGATATCATGCATGCTTTTGAACATAGGTGAATTGTTAACCTTGGAACACTTTGAACTCTAATGCAAAGTTTACTTTAACTTAGTAGTTGAATATTTTGAGCACATTATTGTCATGGCTTGTGAAGTGTGCATAGCTTAGTGAAGATTGTGTAAATTTTGTGATAGTCTTAAGAAGTCTCTAATATATGCTAGAACTTAACTACATGCTCTTTGAGGCGTATGTCTAGACTACTTGCAAACATGAAAGTGATATAGGCAGTCTTTGATGCGTTTGAGCCTTTCAAGCCTACCATGTAAATAAAATCAATCTCTAGCACCCTTTTTGAGCTTTAATGTAAAAGAATGGTAGTATGCTAAGCATACTAAAGACCCCCATTCAACATTCCTTGACTAGCTTATCATCCTACCCTTTTAGCCTAAATATGCTTTTAATCCATACCTTTTAAGGGAGTATGATGTATTTCATTCAAATGCACTAGGAAATTCATTGGATTATATTTGTGAACGTTATTGTCAAAAGAATGAAATACATGAAAGAAAAGGAATGCCTTGAGAAATTGATAAAAATATGACTCCGAGGGGAGCCAAGGCACAAAAGATTGAAAAGTTGTTGAAATAAACGAACAAGGTTTGAAAAATTCATGCAAGAAGAGAAGTTTTAGTGTGCATATCATCATACTCTCTTACTTGATATATCTTTATCCTTTCTTTCATAAGCCAATACCTAGGCCAAGCTACAAGCTAATAAAGACCTACTTGATTTATGTTTGCAAAGTAGCTAAGATAGTGGAGAAGAGTGTGCAAGTGAGCTTATACTTGTGTTAGTGTATGACTTGAACTATTGTGGATTTACATATTTGGGAACTATAATTTGTACACAACACTTGTTTATGACCACACACACACGTTCACTATTTTGTTGAGTATGAAATGTATAGGGATTGAACTTGTTCCACTGTTAACTTTTCACCGCCTTTCATTACTGTGCATGTTAAAATTGTTGAGGCATTAAAGTGAGGACAAGTTGCTTTGTTATGAACCTATGAGCCAAGAAAAAAATATTGTAGTTTTATCTGATTTACTCGAGGTCGAGTAAAGAGTAAGTATGGGGGTGTTTGATGTGACTAGAAATAGACACATCTATTGCGCTTAATTATCTACGATTTGGTATATTTTGATTGATAAATTGATACATATGCTACCTAATCGTATATTTGTGTAAATGTAGGGAAATGTGAAGAAATCAAGCTAAAATGATGAAAGAAGCAATAAAGTTGAAGAAAAGAGGAAAAAACCGGAATCCAAGACACATGTTGCTCCTTTCTCCTCAACTTTCTATATGTTCCAGCCATCTTTTAGAAATGTGGTCCATAGAAAAGTTGTAGAACTTTGAGTTATCTTCGCGTGGACAGCTGATTCATCAAATTCGGAGTTCGGACAAGAAAGTTACGGCCAAAATACAAAACTCGCCAGAAAAATGGAGGACAGGCGTAATTACGCCATTCACAGGCGTAATTACGCCAACGCTACGGCATGGACAGGCGTAGCTACGCCATTATGAGGCGTAATTACGCCAGAAACGCAGAAAGCCATTTTTGTGACACGTCACCAGGCGTCTTTACGCCACTTTCAGGCGTAGCTACGCCAGCAGAGATTTGGAAAGTGTAAAAACTTGATTTCTTTCCTTCTCACATGGATTTTACCCTACTCCATCAGCCTCCATACCTCATATACACGATTTTTACCTCATATTAAGCATAATTTAATACCTTAGAATAATTTTTAGATTTTAGAGATTTTTCCTTTCAACTTTTGTGAAGAACACTTGAAGAACGGAACCGGAATCGACAAGCCGAAATCGTGACTCGTATTAGTAACTTTTTCTTTTCCTTTTAGTTTGATGCTTTCTAGATTGATTTTGATTGTTGTTAATCTAGTTATGAGTAGCTAAATACGTTTGTGATTCTTGGATTAGGAAAACGATACATTGGTTGTTCACGATTCTCGTGAGATTATGTTTTGTTTGTTGATTTTCATGGAGTATCACTTGTTTTTCTGATTTCATTGCTATGATTGTCATGTATGATTGTTGGATTGATCACCTAGCTATTGTTCATGCAATTTAAGGCCAAATTAGATATCAAATACGGAATCGTTTGATCCCTCTAATTTACGAAGCAACTAAGATTAATTAAATTCCGCTTGTGAGTTTGTTAAATTCTTAGGAAAAACACTTGACTAGATTAAACATAGACGCTTGGATTATGTTGTTTAGCTTCATCGATCTCACTAGTTCATATGCTATCATCGATTTAAATCTTAATCGCTTGTATTTTGATTGATTGTTTGATAAGGGTTAAACTAGAACGCTTGGGCTACTTAACTAAACTTAAGGTGAGATAGGACTTTGATTATTGGATTAAACGTCCACGATGAATATTCATATGAGAATTGAATCGTATGTGAAGATCGATGATCAAGATAGTAAACGCCAATTGTAAAGTTAACTGAAAACCGAGAATCGCTCTTTTCTCATAAGTTAATTCATCTAGTTTAATTTTGCATCATAGTAGTAGTATTATTCAATTGATTTCAAAAACCCCTTTTTATTTAGTTTGCATAAGTTAACACAGAGATATAACCTTCCTCGTGGGATCGATCCCTACTCACGCTACTACATTCATTACTGTTATTAACTTGAGAGGGTTAATTTGGGCGTACGCGATAAACGCTACCAACTATGGTTGCGGAATCAGAAATATCACAGAGATTTTGGGCAGAAGCTGTCAACACAGCTTGTTATACGCAGAACAGATCAATGATTAATAAGCGAGCAAATAAAACCCCTTATGAGATCTGGACTGGCAGTAAGCCAAATATTTCTTATTTCCATGTGTTTGGTTGCAAATGTTTTATTCACAACAATGGAAAGACTCATCTCACCGCTTTTGATGCCAAATCTGATGCTGGAATATTTCTTGGATATTCTACAGTTAGTAAAGCCTTCAGAGTATTTAATAATAGAACTCTTACTGTAGAAGAATCCGTGCATGTAAAATTTGATGAACCTACTGATTGTACTGTATCTAATCTGCAAATCAACAACTTGAGCAATCGACTGGAAAGCACTTACATTGATGAAAATGTTGATGATGAGATAAATTACAGGAGCAGGACTGACTGCTCCTTAGAACCAGAAGTTCCTGAAGCTCAAACAGAGGAGTCTACTGGTCAACAAGCACTAAATCCAGCTGACAACGACACTATTACGCATACTCCTGTTGCAGTAGAAGGAACAAATGGAAAAGATGCTTCAATCAGAACCTCTGAACTACCCTCTCATATCCAGTCAAATGAAGAGCTCAACCCTCTTGGACCTCCGCTCCGGTGGATGAAGGATCATCCTCCCGAGCAGGTCATAGGTAACCCTGTTGCTCCTCTACGCACCAGAGGACAAATGATTAATGAATTTCTTCATGCTGCATTCATATCTCACGTAGAACCTAAGAAGATTGATGACGCTATGTTAGACCCAAATTGGGTAGAAGCAATGCAGGACGAACTAAATCAGTTTGAGAGAAACAAAGTATGGTATTTAGTACCAAGACCACTGCATCACACTATAATAGGAACCAAATGGGTTTTTAGAAACAAATTGGATGAAAATGGTGTAGTCATCAGGAATAAAGCAAGATTAGTTGCACAGGGCTACAGACAAGAAGAAGGCATTGATTTCGATGAAACTTTTGCTCCTGTAGCTCGACTAGAAGCAATTCACATATTTCTTGCATATGCTGCTTTTAAAGACTTTAAAGTCTATCAGATGGATGTTAAGAGTGTGTTTCTTAACGGGAAACTCCAGGAAGAAGTTTACGTTGAACAACCTCTTGGATTTGAAAGCCATCAGCAGCTATCTTATGTTTTTCGTCTCAATAAAGCCTTGTATGGTCTGAAGCAAGCTCCCCGTGCATGGTATGAAACTCTATCAAAATATTTGACTGAGCATAACTTTACCATTGGCACGGTGGACAAGACCCTTTTCAAATTTACAAAGGGCGATCATACTCTGCTAGTCCAAATTTACGTTGATGATATTATATTCGGTAGTACTAACTCAAAACTGTGCGAAAGATTTTCTAAAATTATGCAGGATCAATTTGAGATGAGCATGATGGGAGAATTATCATTTTTCTTAGGATTGCAAGTCAAGCAATCCAATGAAGGAATTCTGATAAATCAGTCTAAATATACTAAAGAACTGCTGAAGAAATATGGAATGAGTACCAGCTCAGCTGCCGCCACACCAATGAGCTCATCTGCTAAACTCGACTTGGATAATTCAAGAATACCAATTGAAGTTACAATGTATCGAGGCATTATCGGATCATTACTGTACTTGACAGCCAGCCGACCAGATATTATGTTTGCCGTTTGTATGTGCGCTCGGTTTCAAGCAAATCCCAAGCAGTCGCACTTCACTGCTGTCAAACGGATCCTCAAATATCTGAAAGGCACTGAGAATGTCGGTCTATGGTATCCAAGAGCCTCAACTCTTAATCTGATCGGATACTCAGATGCAGACTATGCCGGATGCAAGATTGACAGGAAATGTACCAATGGATACTGTCAATTTCTTGGAGACAAACTAATCTCATGGGGTTGCAAGAAGCAGACATCCATAGCAACGTCCACTGCTGAAGCAGAATACCTTGCAGCTGGAAGCTGCTGTGCCCAACTGCTCTGGATTCAGCAACAACTGAGAGATTACGGAATTGAATCCACTGAGGCACCCATATTTTGTGATAATACGTCTGCCATAGCCATAACATACAATCCAGTTCTTCACACTCGCACTAAACATATTGACATCCGTCATCATTTTATCAGAGATCACGCTATGAAGAAAGAAATTCGACTGGAATATATATCTACTGAACAACAGGCAGCAGACATTTTCACAAAACCCCTACCGGACGCTAAGTTTTCTTACTTTAGAAATATTCTTGGTTTAATTGAAATCAATCCATGATTGTTTTATCTTAGATTAATGGTTTCAGGGAAAATTTTTCAGTAGTTTTTACCTGGATTTAGGGGGAAAGTCAGGTAGAATTTTATCGTGGTTATTTAAGCTCAGCTGGTAAAACAACAAGCCTGCTGCAGTAGGGGCTTCCGTACCAGTAGGACTCTACATACCAGTAGATGCTCTCTTACCAGTCGGACCCTACATACCAACAGATTTTACCAAATATGCTTTGACAAAAATAACCATCGGTACCCATTAACCTAATGGAACGTCGGAATTCAAATTTACTTTTGTGTAAAATAAATTATTTCACTCCCGCCCAAATCCTGTCCTTTTATTTATTTGTTAAAATTTATTCAATCGTTAGATGATCGCCACGTATACATCTGTCTGCTCATCTACAGTACGACGTTACATATACTTTTCTTTTAACCACCATTAGTTTCCTTACTCTTTATCTTCTCCAAAAATTCTCTGCGTTAACTTCCCTCCCAGAAAATTTTATTCAACAGGATTGTTGCTGCTTTTCCGCATATTCATCAGATATGTCGAAGAATACTCAGCCAAGTTTCATCACTAATGTTGTTCATGTGGATTTCCATTCCATCTCCACATCCTCTGATGACAAAACAAAGGAAGTCTTTCACAAATTGGATACATCGGGACTTCTTGTAATTCTCAGCCAGGCTCCGACTTTCTACAAAGCCTTTTTACATGAATTCTTCGCCACCGCTAAAGTTGAAAATGATTCTGTGGTGGCCTCTGTCTCTGGACAACTTATTATCATCACTCAACAGGAATTCAGCACGCACCTTTGTCTTCCTGCCAATGGACTTACAGATTTCTCCACCGTTCCAGTGGATGTCAGGGAAGAAATGCGGATCACCTTCTCCGACTCAAATGATCATCTCCGACGTCCTCCAATCAAGAAGGTGCTGATGAAGAGTCATTTCCGGCAACTGGCCGATGTTATTTCTGAGGGGCTGCTGTGCAAAGCTGGCTCTTTTGACATTATCACTCCTGAGAAGTTTGACGTCATGAGCGCCATCTTCAAAGGACTCGAAATCAACTGGTCAGTAGTTTTGTTTCAGATCCTCACAGGACTCATCACTTCAGGCAATGGTCAATCTGGTTTTGCCCTACCTCTCAGCAGCATCTTTGAAAGCAAAAACATCCAGGCAGGGGCTTCCTCCGACCTTCATCCAGGCAGACTTATCACTATTAAGTATCTTCAGATACACAGGCAGCGGAGTGGCAGAGAGGTTGGTTGACGAAGCGTCGATCGACTCAAGTTATCAGTGATTCTGAACAAACAATATCTGAATCCGCTGAGTCATCTCCTCTCCCTCCTCCTCCTAAGAAGCCCAGAACCAGAAAAAAGGCTCCTCCTGCTCTCCGAAAGACAGTCATTGCTGCCTCTGATACCATCTCCTCTGCAGGTCCCACAGCAGTCATCCCTAGTAGAGAGCCCAGTCCTGAAAATCCTCCCCCCGAGGAACCAACTGCATCACCTGCTTCATTGGCCATGGTCCTTGCTGCATCAGTGGCTCCAACCGACAAATCCTCCACACTGGTGAGCACTCAGCAAGCACCTGGCACTATTAGTTTTCGGACACCCAAGTCCTTGTGTCCCTACTGTCATCCAAAGAACACCACCGCTGGAAAAGGAAAGACCATTATGGCCCCAGTATCCACACCTGTCGCCTATGAGATACAAATGGTCATGGATACAGTTGAAGCCAAGCTGCAGCCACATCTAGAAATTTTGATCGATGGGTGAAGGCACGGCTGGACATTCGCTTTAATGACTTCACTCCAATCCTGGATCAAACACGGGAAGATGAGAACCTAATTTTGGCTTATCTTCAAGTCACGGACACTGAGAAGAGTCTGAAGCTTAGGGATCTTTTCCGTCTAATGAACTATGTGGGCGAACTTCAAGCCCTTGTTGAATCCCGTATCCAGCAATTCAACATTGATTCAGGCACAGCGAATCATGATAGAGCAGTTCTGAATGCTCTTGGACCAAAACTGGAAATGGCTGAGCATGCTCTTCATGTTCTTCGCATATCAACCGGTCTTCACTCGTGCTCTAAAGCTGTGAATAGTGCAAGCCCCGATCCGACTGATTTGGAGATAGCTACGACTGATTTGGAGATAGCTACCACTGATTTGGAGATAGCTTCAACTGCCTTGGAGGCAACTCCTCCTGCCATAGAGATCACATCTCCGACTGCTCAACCTTTCTCCTCCGCTCCCAGTCCTACAAATGATCAACCGCTCCAACTGATGGTTGTTGATCATGAGAATGTGGACACAATGATTCAGACTGTGGTCCATGAAGTTACCATCTCTTCTGGTAATCATGAACCCAGCGAGTCCTCCTCACACTCTGATGATCGCACCCCGTTGTCTGCAGCTGCGATGGACCAAGCTACTGATAGCATGACTGTTATTTCCACAGACGCAACTGCTGCACCAATTGTTGAAGCCGCTGCCTTACTAACCACGACAATTATTAAGGATCATCCCGGAGTTCTCGCTACTGCTGCTGAGCCTCAAACAGATGCTCTGGATCAGTCGATGGCTCAAGACCCTCCAGAGGATTTCTTTGAGTTCCAAACTTCTATCCCTCTGGAAGGGCCACCCAACATTGCTGAACATCTAGTAAATCTGTCCAACGCGATTTCTGCACTAGCCAGTGATGTCAATAAGCTCAAACAGGAAGAGCGCACTGCGACTCTTATTCTAGGAAGCCATCAGCAGCACACTGATTCTCAGTTCTAGCACGTCTATAGGGACTTAAATAGCCTAACGACTACTGTCACCAGACTTCAGACTTTTGTTGTGGATGCATTTGCGGACTCATTTTCTCGGATAGGGCAGGCTCGTCTTCAGATCAATCAACACAACGAATCACTTCATGCTGCCACCTCACTGGCCCTTGGAGATCGGATAGAAGACGCCAAGAAAGTCATATCAGACCAACTGGCAACCATGCAGGCAGCTTTTGCTTCTCAAATTCAAGACTTGAGCAACAGCCTGCCTGCTGCTCCTCAAATCATTAGAAGACTGCCTGAGTCCAACAGACCTGCTCCTCAACCCCAACGAGACCAGAGTCCAGCTCATCGCTCATCTACTGCAGCTGGAGCATCCAGTAGGTCAAGGCGTCCATCTCAGCAAAGGTCCCACAGCTCCAGACAACCTCAGACTGACACTCCTCCATCCACCCGTGACTACTCCTCGCATTGGCTTGGGGGCAAACAGTAACATTTCTTGTCTTTTTGTTTTTATCATTATCTGTTATTCACCGTATTGTCATTTCAACTCTATCTTTATCTAAAGTCTTCTTATGCATGATCTGACACTTCACACTTCAACTTGCTTATTTTTTGCTATAAATAACATGCTAAGCTCTTTAACTCAAATCATCCATTATGCATATGTTACCTAAAATTCTTACTAGTCTTACAACTAGTTCTACAAATTCATGGGTCTATTTATCTAAATCAACCCTACATGGGTTGATTGCTTATCTAACCCACCTCTCCTAGCTTTTTCTTCTTGATCCAGTTCTGGTGATCTCCACCAGTCTGGAATTTTGAACAGCAGATGCCTGGGTGCTGATGACAAAAAGGGGGAAGACAGCGATAAAGTATTCTCATTATTAAAGACGGAGATCTTGCCAAATGAACAAAGGACGACCTTGAAGACAATGGACTCTTTCTAGGCCTTTCTCTGTTCTAAGATTTTCTGTATGCACTTTCTCTCCCCCTCCCTTTTGTCTATAACCCTGATACTAGCCAGCTCGGATCACTCCATACTGGCTATGTTTCTCTATTTTGGATAGATTGTAAAACTATATATGCTAAATGACTTGTAAGATGTTCACTGTAATCATTGTAATGCTTGATGTAATTTGTAAGATATATTATGTAATCAGAATTCATTTTATATAAAAATGATATTCATTCATTGGCTCAGTTTTATTACGTCTTGTAATCTGCTTATTTACTCTAACAAATTACAAAGTCTACATTTGTTTTTGTCTCTAAGTCTTAAACAGGAGTTGCTGTTCATATTTGATCTAGCAAGAGTCTCCAGTACTAAGTTTTGTCATCACCAAAAATGAGGAAATTGTTAGGAAACATTTCTAAGTTTTGGTGGTGACAAACATCAACTGGATGGACATCTACCGGGTGTTGAACACTTACCGGGTGACAAAGACCTATCGGATGACAAACATCAACTGGATGAACACCTACCGGGTATCAAAGACCTACCGGGTGACAAAGACCTACTTGGTGACAAAGACCTACCGGATGACAAACATCAACTGGATGAACACCTACCGGGTATCAAAGACCCACCGGGTGATAAAGACCTACCGGATGATGGACATCAACTGGATACAGACACCTACTGGGTATCAAAGACCTACCGGGTGATAAAGACCTGCCGGGTAACAAAGACCTACCGGATGATGGACATCAACTGGACAGACATCAACCGGATAGACATAAGCTGGATGGACATCTACTGGACAACCATCAACCGGATAGTCTCACATTGAACAAAGACATCTACTGGTCACAAGAGGATGAACGACCAGTTGAACAAAGAAGGCCAGCAGAAGTCTAACCATCCAGTAAGAGCACTAAGCAACGAGACAAAATAAGTACAACATTCTCTGACAAAGGTACAACAGAGCGGTGCACCCTGCTATATCTCCGCCACCATTAGCGTCAGAATAAAAGAGCCGTTGCTTAACAAAATAGGAAAGAAGACAATCTAAATTTGGAAAGCTGATCTCTTCCTAATACAGAAAAGCTGTTGTTGGACCACTAAGCCTATAAATACGTCCAAGCAAAGAATGAAGAGCTTAGCTGAGCGATTTATTCAAACAAAGAGAAACACCTCATCGTAAACAGAAAATCAACTTACTGATATTCTAAAAGTTCAGCAAAGGAGCAGACAAGCAGTGCAACTGAATCTGTGACAGATTATTTCCAACTGAAGTCTGCTGCTCAAGAACACTCGAAGCTAAAAGTTTATTTTGTGAGAGTGTCATAGAATCTTTTGTAATCAAATTAAGAAGTTGTGATTGCTAGGAGTTTAGGCCAAGTTGTGTGAGTGCCTAAGAAGGTTGTATAATGTAAAGTGTAAACCAAGTCTTCTAGTGAATCCTTCCTGCAAAGGAAGAAGGGGAGACGTAGAAGCGTTGTGCTTCGAACTTCCAGAAACAATACTTGTGTCCTTTATTTATTGCTTACTCAGTTTTATTCCTCACAAGTCCAGCAGACGTCTTCCGCACTATAATCAGTGTCTGCTGACTTGCCTTATATTGAGAAGCTACTGTAGTACTTAACAGTCTGCAGTTAACCCGAGAAAAATCAAAATTGAATCTAGTGTTTATTCAACCCCCCTCCTTCTAAACACTACCCCGATCCCAACAACATGTTTAAGATGTGGATTATGTGGTTTAGTTGCAGTGAGTTTCTGTAACAATTGTATCTGATCGAGATCCAGAATACTATCCAATAAAACTGTTTTCAAAATGTCATGGGTACTAAGTTAGCAATGAGTATTGCTTAGCATACCCAGAATGATGAATAAACTGAGAGAATTATCCAGACTTTGGAAGTTATATCTCGATTAATAGTGATGAATTTAGTGAGAATTGACAGAAATCACTATTTATTAGTAGAATTTTCCTATAATTTAAGTTTCAGACAACTTTTGGGATGGTATCGGTTCAGGTTTTGTAGAGCCAGAACTGCCGATCACTGATATGATATTGATAATGAAATTTTGGTACAACTTGTGATTGTTGAGGAAATGCCAGGAACGATGGATTTTCTGCGAAAACGATTGAAATTGGCTTAAAGTGAGCAGATTTGATATGCCAACAAGAGAAATATATCGTTTACGATGTTGCCTCGATATATTGAACCTTGCGGAGTCATAAAGAAGCTTGGTTCAGTGGTATACTGTTGATACGACCACATCAGTTGTCACGGATACATGATGATTCTTATGTATCTATGAATGAGATTGAGACATCTCATATGTTTTAAATTGTTGAGTTATACCTAGTTTTGCGATTTCGAGGACGAAATCATTTTAAGAGGGGGAGAAGTGTAAGGCCTCGATGCTAATAAATCCGAATTAACGATAACTAAGCAAACCCGTGTAATTAAAAGTGCAAACTTTAAATTTAGGTGTCCCGGACTACGATGAGTCAACCAACTATTGGAACATGTTTTTAGTGCATGATCACATGGCACTTGGAGAACACATGCCACTAATTAATTTAACTCATGTTTAATACATGATTTTGGATCATTAATCTTGCAAGATAGTGATGTATAGACACATGGATTCCACAATACATCAAAGAATTAAAAATCACTCAAATTCATGTCTAGATTTCATCCATCATTTTAAAAAGAAAACACAAAAAAATTCCATATCATTTGCCAAGACATTTTCTCTATCTTCCCATCATTTCTCTCCCAACTTTTCTTCTCTCCTCTTCCTCCTCTCGCCATTTCGAAAATTTCAGCCTAATTTCTCACAAAATTCTTGAGAATTTGTGAATGCATGTCACATGCAATTATAGATTTAAATAGACATTGAGGAGAGGAACAAGAATCTCCGAGAAGTTTTGGAGTTTGAGGTGTTGTGGAGGTGAAATCTCTTGGAAAGCTTGGTTGGAGCTATGGTGATGGTTTGGAGCTCAAATCTTCAAGAGGAATGAAGGTATACCATCATATTTCTGTAATTAGCTTAGAAATTATGATTTTTGGGTCGAATTTTAGTGCATTGGAATGAAAATAGTAGTATAATACGTGTTGTCAAATGAATCAGCAGAAAGTGTTATTGCATGAAGTAGATGGGTTCGAACAAATCTGACTTAGAGTTCCAAATTAAATTTATAGGTATTTGAGTTATCTTTCTGTGGTTAAAATTTGAGACAATTTGGACTTCAAATGAGTGAGATATGCTCATTTTACTAAGGAGTGCCATATTTGACTCTGCATGTACTGTAAATGCACATGCAGTGTAGAATTCTGAACTTTTGACATTTTTTTCCTTTCGGATTTGTTGTTGGTCTTCAAATCAAAGTTTTATATCTTTTCATTTTATGCAATTTAAAAAAAAGAAACATGTGATTTGGATCTCCGAAGTAAAAGTTAAGTCGATTTTACTTTAAGTGCTCATTTTTTACTATGCATGTTTCATGCAGACTGTGTTTCGAGTTTCTGTGAAATATTTATTCCGAATTTGATGTCGGTCTTCAAATAAATATTGTAGGTCTTTGAATTCTCTTGAATTTGATAAAAAAGAAGACTTAATTTGGACTCTTTTTCAATTAGTTATGGATTTTATACTTTAAGTGCTCATTCTGAGCCCTGCATTGTGGGCGAAAATACACATGCAGTATGTTCTTCGAATTCCAGAGTATTTTTGGCTAGGAATTTCAGAACACATCAAGAAATAAGAAATTTAGTACTTTGAGTTTGCTGTAATTTTCCACTGGAATCACTCCATTTGGATTTGAAACGAAAAAGTTATGACAATTTTACTAAAACGCTCAAGCTGGAAAACAGATTTTCAAAGGCTACGTTTTTAGTGTTTAAACTACTTTTAAATGGAGGAATCAGTTTGACATTATAAGATAAGAAACAATGCCCTTTGACTTTTGAACTTTGAGCACCAGACCGGGTCATTTTGGACATCATATGAATTATAGTGATTTTTCTACGAAAATTGGTCAAGCTGAAAATTTAAGAAAAATGCTAAGGGTCAATATTTAGATGTTGCATTTTTCTTCAATGCATTATTTGAACACATAGTGTTATTTAGAATTTACATGAACAGGTTAATAGATTCCGGGGTTGATTTGAGGAGTACTCGGTAGATTAGCTTGGGTTCTGAGGTACATAGAAATGAGTTTTATCATGACGTTTGACGAAGACATGTAATGATATTATTATATGATTTTACATGTCATTAATTGATTTATATGATTTAATTGTCACTATATGACTCATATGTGACTATATGACATGTTGATATACATTGTAGTACATGATATGTGAATTACATGATATGTATTGATTTTCACATGAGATTTCATGACATAATGAGTTGCATATGTCATATGATGCATATATGATCATGGGCATATCATATTAATATATCCATTTCTTTGATATCCATGATGATGACTGAGTTGATTTACTCTGAGTGTCGGGGACGACGGTCACGGCGATGACAGGCAGTGTAGGTAGCGACTGTAGTCACGCGCGTTGCTACCGGTCCTAGACACTAGGGATGACGAGTACAACACATGATGATTCTCCTAGCGCAAAGTGTGTGTGTTGTCACCCTCTACTCGAGCTGATATTGATTGATGATACCTTCCTTTGGACTCCGTTATTGGTATCTTGAGATTCGATTCTTTATACCCATTCATACACCGCATTCATACATGGTAAGCATTACATGATACTTTGTCATTGTTGACATGATTTATTTATTTCTCGTACTGGGTTCTGACCCCCTTCGCTGGGGACTGTCATGTCTTTGTTGTATTGGCATGACAGATGGTACATGTGGTCGTACTGCGGATGCTCGAGATGAAGCATCGATGAATACCAGAGCTCATTGAGAGCGAGCTCATTTTATGTTTTGAGTCCTAGTAATTGTTAGAGTACTTTTTAATTACATTTTAAATTACCTGGGTATGCCCCGAGTATCTGTATTTTAAGTATTCTATTACTGTTTGGTTATATACTTGCCTATGTGATGAGTAACATGTTGAATTGGGAAACTGGAATTTCATATTTTCAGTATCATTATATATGTATCACCTAAAAGCGAAAAAAATTTAGGGCCATTTGACAGGACATTTGAAATAAATCTTCCGCTGTTTACGCAAATTAATCATTATGTGTTAATTAAACATCACATTAGGATCATGTCCTCACAGGCTCACACCAATCATAATGACACAATAAATAATTATCACCACTCTCAGACATTTGATAATTATTGTAGAAAAAAGTTAAAGCATCATGATAATGTAACATAGATTCTAACATGCGATGCAAAGAATTCCATCAAGTTTCTATGGGTGGTGGGAAAAGAGTATACCTAAGACATTGAATTGCACAAGCATGTTTCCAGTCACGCTTAATTCATGATTGTCGTATCCAATGACATAGGTTTGTAAGTTAATTATATGACATGCACATCTAACATAGAAAAAGACACCACCATGTATTGGTTTTAATTGTACTTTTAGATCACGTATTGCCGTCGTAATATTTGCTGTATTGTCAAGTGTAATCGAACAAAATTTATCCGCAAATCCCATAGAACCTACAAACGTTAACAATATATCTAGCAATTAAAGCGCCAGAATGTGAAGAATGTATTTCATCAAGTGCCAAGATTCGTTTCTGCAAGTACCAAGTATCATCAATCCAATGACAAATAACAAGAAGAAATGAAAGTTGTTTAATGTTCGTCCAAATATCAGTAGTTAAACTACCTCTGCAGTTTATAGACGAAAAATGATCAATTAAAGATTTACTATATTCAACAATAACATCCATACAATTTATTCGCAAAGTATGTCTAGAAATATGTCTAAAATCAGGTTGGATAGTAGAAATAAATTTAACAAAGCCGTTTTGTTCAGAGAACAAATAAGAAATTTCACATCTAATGATAAAACGAAAAAGTGAATTAAGGTTTATTGCAGGTGTTAAACTAAAATTAGTGCAAGTTTTAGGATTAATTTGAAGTTGTGATGATTCCCTACCTATAGGTTGTAGTAACCACATCAAGATTATGTTTCTTAACTAAATGTTTCTTAAAAGTTCCGGTACCTCGGCAGAACCGCCAGTTTATAATTATAAGTCGTTTTACATATTTTACAAACAACAGCAGATTCATTTGTACCTGGTTTTGTAATCACGTCGAAATGATTCCAAACCTTGTTTTTTTTTGGGACGGTTACTCCGGCGACTCGCACCAGTAGTATTTACGGATGACCCGCCTTGCACAGGATTTTGGGGTGCGGCATATTCTACAACGTGTTCCGCTACTTCAACATCGTAACCATCATCAAACTCGGGAAAATAATCCTAATCTCTCGTACTACAGGTGGAATTGAAGGAGCGCAGCCACCACGAACACCAGTTGAAGAAGATGCCATCGTAATATTTGAAATAATTTAATATTAACAAAACTAATAATAATATGATAATAAGAAACTGATAATAAAAATTTTGAGAATATAATTGTATGGAATTAGATGATATTGGATGATAAAATGAGAGGGTATGAATGCTTGAAAATTGGATGAAATTGGTTAAAAATGAAGTGGTATTTAGAGGAGGATTTTTTTAAAAATAAAAAGTGGCTGCCTAACAGCAAAATAGTCATTGGGCCGCCGCTGGGTGTCCAACGGCCACCCAACGGATATAAAAATATATTTATTTTTATTTTTATTTTTAAAATTACCAATCGAAATAGGAACCTTTATTTACCGGTTTCGTTGAAATCGGAATCGTCGGTTCGATGATTCCGATCCAACAGAACCAATCCAATTCGATTTTATCCGGATCGGATAGCGGTTTGGATCGGATTAACCGGTTCGATTTTGATAAGCACCATGAATGTGGGTTGATATCATGGTGAAAATTTAATTAAATAGTGATTCTTGTAAATAATAAATAATATTATTATTTGAGACTTAAATTAAAATAAGCCGGAGAAGGCGGTGAGCAGATGGACACGATAAAATGTAGGGCATGAGTTAAAAAAACACACACCAATCTCTCCTCCCACACCCATCGACCAGCCTCCCTTCATTCGTCCCTCCCGTCTTCGATCGAACAGCAAGAACCAACGCAATCTCGTGGTCTCCTCACCGATTTCACCAAGGTTTGTTGTGTAATCTCATTTCTATGCCTTAATCGTTCTCGCCCTTGCATTATTTCTAATTTGTTTCGATTTTAGTTGCTGTTTTGGGGGAAAATCGCGATCGTATTTTTGGGCTTGAGGCTGGCAGTTCTCGATTCTCTTTGGGTCGATTATTATCTTGTTTAGTCCGTGTTCTAGCATGATTTATATCGTGTTGAAGGGTTGCATGAACTTTCAATTGCCATTGTTGTTTGGGTCGATGGTTACTGCGATAGTTTGGAGAGTTTAATGGCAATTTCGATTTCTGCTGTAACCATGAGTTTAGCTTCGCAATTGTAGTTTTTTTGTGGGTTGGGTTGTATTTTAGATAGATTGAGCAATGGTTAGATGTCGATGAAAAGCCCCTAGATTCCCTTCCCCTGCTGCTGCTGCAACGTGAAAACGTAGCTGCTGTGCGAGCATGGCTATTACATTTTGGAAAGGTTTCTTCATGTTGGGTCTTTCTTGTCTCCCCTTAGACTTTGTTACATGTCGAGTTGTGGTTCCAGCCCCACTAGTAACATGAGATGCTAGCGTAGTGTGTTGTCGTTTTGTCTTATATTTTAGTTCCAAACCTAAGATGCTGGGTTCGATTTTTGCTCACTCCAAAACGTTAATATTGCAGTGTGTATGTGCATTGTTCATGGTTACAAAATTAAGTGGAGTTTAATTTCTAAGGAGTAGAGAATATCTGAATAAAGCTCTACGAGCTTGAGTTATAGCGGCATAAGGAAGTATTATTGATTGTTTGAATCTAATTAATAAGCCACTTCACTAGTTACTAGTTAATAATGATATTATGTTACATATTAATATTCATCTGGAATGGGTACCTTTGTCCTTGTTGCCCGAAAAGATGAAGATTCAAGCCTTGAGTTGGTATAAGTTGGTGTTGGTCACTTGGATCTTATATGCGCTTTTTGAAAGGAAATGTGTTATGTATAGATGTGATTCGATTCTTAGCTCCTCATTTGAAAACTTAAAGTATGTTGAAGTTATGAAATCATAATTATGGAATTTTAAAAATAATAATTTGTTTAAAGACTATATTTAAACAAATAAGGAATTTTTGGTTAGGTGTGAGTTTGATTGCTAGCCATGAGCCTTGCTATTGGTCTATTACTCATAAATATTCGAGTTTCATGTTAGGATTTTGATAGGACCTTTGGGAGTTCAAGAATCAAGCTTAAAAGTGGAACCAAGAAAATAAATATCTAAATCAATATCTTGAATCATTTGGCCAAAATATATAAGGTGTATTGTTGAATTCAAGACATATACACATTTATATTACGCTTCTTTTGAGTTTGATGACTTTGAGGTAGAAGTTCACATCTATATATGGAAGCTTGATTTAAGCTACTTTCAACTAAGTATTGTATAATGATATCAGATGTGATGCACATTAATTAATATTGAGTTGATTTGATTTAGATATTACATGAGCCTCCGGAAATCGGGATAACTGGATCACGTTGTCGACTTTAAGGTACGTAGTGATGTACGAGCAGGTATGTATGAAGTAATTATATATTCATATATACTTGTGTTGTTTAAATTTAAGGCACTGAATATGCGAATTGAGTTTAGAGTTTGTGGCATGGTGAATGTCAAAATGTGAAGTGATTATATATTAATATATACCTGCGTTGTTTAGATTTAAGGTACTGAATATGCGAATTGAGTTTAGAGTTTGTGGCATGGTGAATATCAAAATGTACGTAATCGGGTATGCGAGTTGAGTTTTGATGCTTATGGCATGATGTATATGAGAAATAGTTGAGAATAGTCGTGGTTGGTAGGAATGATTGTTTTCGTTATGTGGTTGGTTATGATGGAGAAAGAAAAATGATGTATTGTGGAAGTATCGATTTATCTGGATTTGATGATCATGGAATTGTGGAATATTGAAACAGGGGCAATCCGAGAAAGTTATATTGGTTCAGATTTATTCAGGGAGTGCACTTTATAAATTTATAATAATCTTATTATGTTCCATTAAGATTTTGTATATTATCATGTTTATGATTATTGTGTTGGAGTATGCTCATCCTGTGTGGGGGCTGTTTCTGTTGAAACAACTACGTTGTCCATGCAAAGTAAGCTCGAATCATTGGATAATATTGCTCTCAGAAGCATGGTATCAGTATTGGTAGATGGGGGATGTGATTTCTTCAAATAGATTTACGTTCATTTATTCATGGCTCGTCCGTGAGCATTTTGATGCATGTATATGGTCAGTATAAATGTTTTGAAGTTTTCCTTTTTATTTGGTTGATATTGCATTTATGATGAGGGGGTGTGCTTTATGAATTTAGTATTGAGGAATTGATTATTTTGGTTGTTGATTGAGGGAATGTGATATTTATATAGTGGTGTTTTATATTTATTTTCCGGTAGTCCAATGTACGGTGAGATTCTGTCGAATTTTTTTTATAAAGTCATATCATAAATGTGAAGTATGTTTGTGAGAGTTTTAAACAATGAACTTTTATATACACATGACGTCATAAATGCATTGCTGGCGTCATTTGACGTTGGGGTTCTACATTAGTGGTATTATAGCAGCGATTAGCTGTCTGGGCAGTCTAAGGGCCTAGGGGTGTGTTGAGAGAATTGAATAACACATAATTTACTCATGATTGCGATTTTATGTCAATGTGATATGATATTTATACACTTATGTGCATATTATGAAATGAGGTAATGGAAATTGGTGTTATTGCCAACCATTGTGGTTGCATGATCGAATGGAACACAACTAATATGATAGTGAGAAGTAAACGGTGATGCCAATGAATATACATACTAAAGGTGATTGTTTGAAGAGTGTAATAAGTCGGAAACTTATTTAATAGTATATCATCGATTTGACTTCTGTAGTGGCAATAATAGTGAGAAATAACCGGTGATGCCAATGAATATACTATGATATACTATTTTTTTATAAAGTCATATCGTAAATGTGAAGTATGTTGTGAGAGTTTAAACAATGAACTTTTATATACATATATGACGTCATAAATGAATATAAATCTACTTGAAGCTTGATTTTTGAACTCCAAAGGTTCTATCAAAATCCATATTACATCAATGATGGTGAAAACGAGCAGAATTCATCGTTTTCAGTTTTATGGAAAAAAATAATAAAGCATCTTACTCATTATACTTTAAACTTATAATGCAAGTATCGAACTCTATTTTTTTTTGTTGACGCAAAAAATCATATGCAAAAACGAACTAATGCAAAATGAAGATGATTAACAAGAGAAAAACAGAAGGGTAAGCATTGAACAAAAAGTTGAAGTATCTTGTTAGAAACATTATAATCATTTGAGCTTGTTTTACTATGTTTTAGTGAATGAAATATTGAGTATTACTAATGCGTTGTTACTGATATTGCAAAGAAATGAGTCTGAGATGGAGAATGTTATGAGATTAGTGCATATCTCAAAGCGAAGGTTAGAATATTCAAAAGTCAATGGATGAGATTCGCTAATTGCATGAATTCTTTTTTTTTTGTACTACTCATATAGCTTCCTTTATGGATGAAAAGTTTGTAGCTCCTGGGCTTCTAAGAGGGAGAACTCAAGAAAATGCCAACTAGGTTTATTTTCGTATTGAGTTGTTTTGTGATGTTTTAGATAAATAATTTATGGAGCTAAATAGTCAAATTTCTGAAACATTGAATTAATTTGTTGTATTGTAAGTATTTACTAGTTATTTTTATCTACAGTCTTTAAACTCGGATGTTATCATGATATTTTTGTTGAATTTGTATTGCATCAAATTTTGCTCCTCTCATTAACAATCCTAGATTTACCCCTGCACCTCACCGCCGCCAGGCCGTCTGTCAGCCGACAACTCCGCCACTATAATCGCAAATCCCACCCCAAATAATCAATACCAAACATCAAACAATCGAACATAACATCTATAAAATCAAACTCTCACCTTAAAACTTTTGAAAAAATGCTTCAAATTTGCTTGAATATTGACGATTGATGTTTGAAGAAAATTAAGGAAAGAGCGAAGAAGAATAGAGGGATGACGACTAAGTTGTACTAAAGAAGCTGCCTATGGAAATGATGACTTCTTAAAACAATAATTTTTAAAGAAGACACTATCTCAGATAACACCTTCGTTAAGTTTTTTTAAAAAGAAGTCGCCTACTGAGATGGTGACTTCAAATGAAGTCGTCATCTGAATAGGCGACTTCGGTCACTTAACACACCTATATGTGAGTTATTTTGTTAAATATATATTTTTAGGTTATTAAATTTAAAAACCCTAAAATTGTGAGTAATATTTTTAATATTAAATAATTTTTTATTGGGTTAAAGTTTTTTTTTGCCCAATTAAATTCAATTGGAGTATAATCTAGGCTTCAAGCGTGATCCACAAAGAAGATATAAAGGGGAAATTGTTTTAATACGAAACCAAATAATAATTGGGCCGGGCCTAGTCGATTGTTAAAGGGCCTAGTCGTTTGTTAAAAAGGCCTGTCCCCTAGTACTAAGCCCAATTACTGACTTATCAAATCTCTTTAAAGTTAAAACCACTAACTATCTTTATTCATTCTCATTTTTCTCCTATAGAGAAAGATCAACTGCTAAACTTCAATATTCATAATCAATCCACCAAAATCGAGTAGCAGTCGACCTCAATCGCGCAAGAGCAACATCAATTTCGAATTGGGAAAGGTATTTTCATTACCAGAACCCTAGTTTTGTATAAGTTGTGGGAGCTTTGTAAGCTAAAACTACTGAAATAAATGCTTCAAATTTGCTTGAACATTGACGATTGATGTTTGAAAAATATTAAGGGAAGAGTGAAGGAGAATAGGGGGCTGACAGCTAAGTTGTACTAAAGAATTGCCTATGGAAATGATGACTTCTTAAAAAAATAATTTTTAAAGAAGACGCCATCTCGGATAACGTATTTGTTAAAAAAATATTTTTTTTTTAAAGAAGTCGCCTACTGAGATGGCGACTTCAAATGAGTCGTCAGCTGAATAGGCGACTTCGGTCACTTTAATAACACATTTATATTTGAGTTATTTTGTTAAATATATTTTTTAAAGGTTATTAATTAAAAAACCCTAAAATTCTGAGTAATATTTTGAATACTAATTCATTTTTTTTTATTGTGTTAAATTTTTTTTTTGCCCAATTAAATTCATTTGGACTATACTCTGGCTTCAAGCGTGATCTACAAGGAAAGATATAAAGGGAAAATTATTTTAATTCGAAACCAAATAATAGCTGGGCCGAGCCTAGTTGATTGTAAAAAGGCCCTCCCCGGTAATACTAAGCCCAATTACTGGCTCGCTTATCAAATCTCTTTAAAGTTAAAAACCACGAACTATCCTTCTTCATTCTCATTTTTCTCCTATAGAGAAAGATCAGTTTCTTTATGTTAAACTTCAATCCTCATAATCAATCCACCAAAAATCGAGTAGCAGTCGACCTCAATCACGCAAGAGCAACATCAATTTCGAATTGGGAAAGGTATTTTCATTAGCAAAACCCTAGTTTTATTTATTTGGACCGCTATAAGTTGTGGGAGTTTTGTAAGTTAAATAATTAAATTGGCTAAGTTTTGGGTAGAATATGTAAGATGAACAAACTGAGGTAGAATTTTAATGTATTATAGTGTTTGAAGAATGGTTTATTGTTGACACATGTGTTAAATTCAAACAAAACATGTTTTTTTTCTTGTAACCCTATTGGATATATGAATTATCATGTCATAACTGAAAGAAGATACCAAGGAATTCACCACTATTCTCTTGCTCTTTTCTTTTTTACCAATAAAATTTATCAATTCCCGTTATAGCATTATATTTATGATTTTGGTGCCAAAACACGAATGGCCAATTGTTGGAAAATATAGCACTCATTAGAGAAGGAACAAAATTGCTAGCCAAAATGAACAGCCTTATTGAGACAATAGGGAATGAAATGTTTCGACGTAACTGCATAGTTAACATTGATGGGAGCAAGAACTTTAGCTAAATGCCTATTCCCTATTATATGTTGAATATATGAAACTGGAAAATGAGACATCTACTTCCATTGTTTCATTTTCAAGTTGTCTAATGAACTTTATGTGCTAATGTTCTAGATTGTCTTTTGGGAAAAGATCAGCTCAATCTATTTTAACGTCTGGTGCAGCAAACTCAAATTTACAAGGATGGTCAAGGATGAGTCATTAACGGTAAAGGATGTTGTTCACAAGCTGCAACTGTTTCTTCTTGAAGGAATCAGACAAGAGAACCAACTGCTTGCTGCTGGGTCCTTGATTTCCCAGAGTGATTACCAAGATGTGGTGACTGAGCGTACAATAGCCAGCATGTGTGGTTATCCACTCTGCAGCAATTCTCTATCAAATAAGCGTCCTTGGAAGGGGAATTACCACATTTCACTCAAAGAGCATAAAGTGTATGACCTTCATGAAACATACATGTATTGCTCAAATGGTTGTCTGATAAACAGTCGAGCATTTGTCGGAAGTTTACAGGAAGAGAGATGCTCAACTTTGAGTCCTGCAAAGCTTAATGAAGTTCTGAAGCTTGTTGAGGAGTTAAGTTTGGACTCTGCAATGGATATGGGCAAGAGTGGAGAATTAGGGTTGACTGAATTGAAGATTATGGAGAAAAACGGTGCAGAATCTGGAGAGGTGTCTTTAGAGGAGTGGATTGGACCTGCAAATGCAATAGAAGGCTATGTGCCACGGAGAGGTCGGAGTTCCCAACAACCAAATAATATTAATGGAGTAACACATGAAGAACTTGGTAAGGTTTTGCCTGTGACATGCATCTTCTTTTCTGTTAATGAGTTAATCTATGTTTTTTCTATTATCACTTGAGCTGTCTTAAAAAAATCGTCTTTGATTCTTGAGTAATCCACATAATTTCTGCTTCTAGTCTAACATGACCTTTGCTTAATATCTGCCGTTGGTTCATGTAATGTCATCTTGCACATTTGCTAAAACCAAATTATACTGCTCAACCATGTGATGCAGATACTGTCTCTAATTATTTGAACTTCACTCGTACCATAATCGCTCAAGATGAGTATTGCATTTCAAAGACTATTCCCCCTTTGAAAGCTGAAAAACCGAAAGGGAGAGTAGGTCTCAAGGAAGTAATTGACCATGGTGGCCCAATGCGAAAGTCAAGCACTCCTTCGGGAAGCTTTCGAGAAGCAAGATCAAAGATATTCAATAAAGAAAAGGATGCCACTACAACGGATGACCAGCTTACAGTCTCCGAAAACCCTCCTGGTCCTAGCCAACATAATCAGAACAGAAATGCTGCAAAGGCAGGAAACAGAATATCTTCAGGGAAAGAATCTAAAGGTGGTACTACTGCTCTAAAGTCTTCTTTGAAGACTTTAGATTCCAAGAACGCTGCCCGTTCTGTTACCTGGGCAGATGAAAAAACTGATAATAATGAGCTAAAAAATCAGGAACGCATAGAATTTGAATATAATGAAGGAGCTGTTGGGGAACCGCATTCTGTAGGCAAGGAAGTGAACGAAGATTCATATAGATTTGAATCAGCAGAAGCATGCGCAAGGGCTTTAAGCCAAGCTGCAGAAGCTGTTGCATCAGGAAAATCACATTCATCTGTTGCGGGTATATAGTTATCTCTTCTTCTTTATTTGAGTTTTTAATCTATTATTATATTTTATAGTTAGTTGAGATTATGTCCATTTTGGTTCTCATTGTGTGTGGCATCCAGTTTCTGAAGCAAATCTCATAATTATGACGCCTTCCCACGGAGTGACTGAGGCTAAATCTGTTGAGACTGATGATGCCATAGGTGTAGACACTTTTCCTCTAAAATGGCCTGCAAAACAAGGAATTCCAAATGATGTTCCATTTGACTCTGAAAATTCTTGGTATGATGATCCACCAGAGGGGTTTAACTTGACAGTAAGCTCTCCTTTTAAGTAAAGCCCTGTTTCATACTTTTCTGTCTTTTGGCTTTGTAGTTTTTTTTAACATTACTTGTGACTTGTTAGCAATTGGCGTTTGATATTATTTCAGTTATCACCTTTTTCTACGATGTTTATGGCATTATTTGCCTGGATATCATCATCCTCCTTAGCCTGTATATATGGAAGGGATGAAAGTTACCATGAAGCTTACTTGTCCGTCAATGGGAGGGAGTATCCACGGAAGATTTTTATGCCAGATGGCCGCTCGTTAGAAATTAAATTAACTATGGCCGGTTGCCTTTCTCGGGCCTTGCCTGGACTTGTCTCTGAGCTAAGGCTGCCCACACCAGTATCAACTCTTGAACAAGGAATGGTATGTTTTGGAGATTTTGCCTTGCTTGATTGCGCTTTTGAGTGGAGAATTCTGCACTTAAAAGCCCAACAATTGTTTGGAAAAAAGAAATTTGAATATTTGCAGTTTTTTTAAGATATTTAATCTACACATTTGATTTTTCAAGTCAACTATTAAAACATACTAGTTTTTTTGTAACGTCATTCTAACTTAAGCTTGTTAACGTTCAGCAGGAAGGAAAAAGTACTCACAGCTCTTTCTTGTTATAATGTATTTTTTTCTGTTGAATGATTTTTTTTTAATTTTATTTCAACAGGGGCGCTTACTAGATACGATGTCATTTCTTGATCCACTCCCTCCATTCAGGGTGAAGCAGTGGCACGTTATCGTGTTTTTGTTTCTTGATGCTCTCTCTGTAAGCCAGATTCCTGCGCTGACACCATATATGATAGATAGGAGAATTCTGCTTCCCAAGGTAAGGGACTGAAATTCTGAGCGGTTTGCTTATCAGCTTACATTTATTAATTATGGTATAAGTCATACCTATTAATCTGCGAATGAGATGGTAGCTATTTATCATTGTTTCATTCTTTTTATAAAAAAAATCAATGAAGTACTATTTTTTTCTAATATTTTGGACTCTGGGTTTAATTCTTTTGTTATCACTTAGTAATGACTGAAACTCATCCTTGAATTTTTCTATGAGAAGTGTGGATAAGCCCAAGAAAACTTGGTTGAAAAAGCCGATTTGTTGGCTTGGTTCTGTTGTTTTTTTCACAAAATCAACTAGGTGGATAAATCGGAAAAACCAATTATGGGATTCAATTTTTCATGTTTTTTTTAGATAAAATAGACGAATAATGTTGTAAAGCCACAAGAAGCTTGGTAATATTTGCAATGTTAATTGAGTGTCCCAGAAAAATGTTTTGAGGAAATTTGTTTTGAGAGATTTTAATTGTCGAAGTAGACATTCTTTTGCTGTGGATATCATGTTCATTTAAGATCTGTTGGGATGACTAGTCACATGGTATATGTTTAGTTCGTTTGAAGTTATTTGAGATATTTGAAAATTACAGTGTTGTTTTAGGGATGATAGAAAAATAGAACTAAATGTAAAAAATATGTTGGGAAATATATAGTTGAAAGAAAATAGAGTTTTTGGAGATTATCCTGAGCATGTTTGTGAAATATGTTTGGTTTTAATTTAGGAGAATGAAAATATTTCTAAAAAATGCTTTGAAATATATTTGGTTTTATTTAGGAGAATTGAAATACTTTTCAAAAATGCTTCCTAACATTGCCTTTCATTTAGGCTAGCTCTGACTTCGGACATTTTATCTCGTCCAGTTCAGTCACTTGTGTGCTTGTGTATAATTTCAGTCGGAATGGTTATTCGAGAAGATTGGTGTTTAACAGTTTGTTTCGGTTTGTAAGTGTATAAAAGTTGAGTATCGTTCATATTTTCATATTTGAATACCGAACTCGAAATTTATTTTGCGAGCTTGAGTCTAATTCGTATCTCCAAAAAATTACATTGGACCGAGTTCAAATCAAAGTCTTAATTTTGAGATATATGTGGAGTTTTATCGAGCCGAAGCTTGTACCAGAGCTCGTTGAATTTTTAAATTATGATATTAATAATATAATGAAGTTTGCAAGCTGTTAAACAAATTATTCTGCGTGAAACGTCTTCTCTAGCTCTGACTAGTTTTGATAATTTTAAATATGAATAATATTCCATTCTAGCCCGAAAAATTGTGAAGTTTGGCTTGACGAACTTGTACTTGTAGAACTAGGTGTCATTGCTTCACTTTCGAAATCACTGAAAAGTCCTCTCTTATCATTGATATTTCTAACTACTGTCAATATATTTCTAACTACTTGTAGAACTAGGTTACCATATTTGGTCTTCTGTGTTATTTGTTTTATCCTTTTGCTTGATGAATTTATGGTTCTGTTTATGAACAATAGGTCCTTGAGTGTGCACATATAAGTACCGAAGAATATGAGATAATGAAGGATGTGATCATGCCACTTGGTCGAGTGCCTCAGTTGTCAACTCAGAGTGGAGGCTAAGAAACGCGAAGGTGCTCGAAATGCAAAATAAAAGATCTTAGGTTGTGTTTGGATTGAAGGATTTGAAATGAGTGTATTTCAAATTCCTTACACAAATCCTCTTTTATGTTCGTGTAAAAAGTTAAAGTAGATATTTCAAATTCCTCCTTTTTTCAATGCATTTCCTTTACATTTTAGATGTATTTGAAATGACAACAATCTAATTGTCATCTCAAATACAAGAATTTCAAATGATTAGGATTTCAAATCATTTCCTCTAAATCAAATTCTTTCATCCAAATGCAACCTTTTAAGGTACTGGTAGGACTTGTAAGGCAAATGTGCTACTGGAACGTGTAATAGGCTACTTATGGTTTGAAGCACTCGCGTCCTGAAGTAAGTATGTGGAACTGCAGTTTTGACATGGTTTTTCAATCCCGAGTTTCGAAATACTCTCGAGTTCAAATATTCATCTGGGAAAGGAAGGACTAAATATTCTGAAATGGGACGCATTCAAATTGGGGTAGTCATTCATACTCTTTTAAATAATGAATTGGGAGTTCGAGATTGATTTGTGTATGTTACAAAGTTATTGATGAAGGTACTAAAGTTACGAAAACCAATTGTAGTCTTGACTAACGGGGTGTGGGGATGTATTCATTCTAGAGGTTTAACGACTTTTTTGAATATATAAACTTTTACGTAGTCTATAGATTTTCATTGACTTTTATAGAATAATACAAATTATAATTTTTTTTTTTTTTATAAACTCTTGGTAGAGTTTTTCGTAGAGACATTCGTAAATATGCTATATGAACAAAGTGGAAAACTTTTTTGTTATGTGAACTTTTCAATATACTATAAAATATTGTGCAAAAACAAATGTTCATGTTTTGTTTTTAGTTCAAAACTATTTAACTTTATGATATCTTAGAAGTCATTTTAGAACAATATTTTGATAAAAAAAATTAATTCTAGTAAACTTTTTTGGCTTTTATATTTGTTTGATAGAAAAAATTGAAGCAAAAAAATCAATTAGAAAGCACGCGCAAAGACATGTCTATATACATGAAATTCCATAAAAAGTTATATATTATGATATTATTAAAATAAAACTAAAAAATATATTTTAGTAGTTATAGGAGAGATTGTCTTGAAAAATTTAAAAATTGATGAAGTAAATAGTTATTATGTAGATTGTTTATTTAATAAAATAATGTGGTGCGAATGGTATATATTTAAATGGTTGGAAAATTAGAGAAGGAGTATATGAAATTCTAGATTGAATATTTTTATATTTTAAAGTTAATAAAAGTCTGGAATGAATATACCCTATTAATTATCGTATAATGATAATTATTAGTAATTTTGTTCATAATATTTATGTGAAGTGAAACTAGTTTATCTTCTTGAAGTAATGTTTGTCTGAAAAGTATATCGTACCTAACTAATGAAAAGTATATAAAATCTATATCGCAGAAATAACAATATGGGCAGTGATATCCACTTCTAGGAAGTAAACCAACGGAAAATAACTGTAACTATATATTATGTTAAACTTCAGCCTTGGCTAATTGGGATGGTTTTTGACTTAATTATTTCGTATTTTGGTTGAATATATTATTTTTTTCTATAGTTTCAATAATGACACTCCATGGTTATTTTTTAGATTTGAAATCTAAAATAGTGCTATAACTGGAATTTATTTACACTATATTATTAAATGTGAGATCAATATATATCATTTTTTCCCAAATACCCTTCTCCAACACACTTAATTTTTTTTTATGAAAAATTAAATATAGGGAAACAAAAATCAAATATAACATTCATGGAAAATAATTATGGCAATGTAATTATATTTTAAATAAAAATTTATACACACAAAATTATAATTTAAATCAATATTTAATTTATATAAATATTTAACAAGACAATTTGTAAAAACTAGTCTTGTTTGTCAGTAGAACAAGGTTGAGCGGCAAAAGACTGTCAAGTTTCTTTTCCAGGGGAGTGGGAGGACATATTAACCAAACACACACAAAAGCACACTGAAAAACACACACAAATTAGTAAAATAAATAACGAACCATGTGGAAGAAAACTTGGGGAATTTAGATTTACTAGGTGTATTACAGGACATATTGAACCGAACCGGAGAATTTAGATTTACTAGGTATGTTATCGGATCGGTTTCAATTATACCCCTATGGAAACCAGATTAATACCGGTTCGGTTTCAACCGGTTCCGGTTACACCCCTATGGAAACCGGACCGATCTGGTATGTAACCGGATTGGTTCTGTTCTGGTTTGGAACCGTTTAACCAGGAACATGTAATTAAAGTTTAAAAAAATTTAAATTTTGTTGGCAGCAATCATCTTTTTAAAAAGGGAAAAATTCAGGACGGTTCTTTAAGGATAACTTTGTTCAACCTAATCTTGGTAAATAAACTTCAGTCATTTAGATCCACTTTGGGCACAAATGACAAATGTACTCTTACTTTTGCATTCTCTCTGTTTCTTTTGGCATTCTCTCTCTTCCTTTTTGCATTCTCTCTCTTATTTTGGCATTAATTTTTTTTATTAAAGAAATGGAATTTACTATTGGCATGAAAATTTTAAAAAAAACTGGTGCATGAAAATTTTAAAAACAACCCGTGCATGAAGTCTGATAAAAATAACTGATGCATGAATTTTTAACTGGTGCATGCATACGAATTTTTTACTGTGCATGAAGTATATTTTTGTAATGTCATGCACCATTACATTTTTGTAACGTCATGCACCATAAACTTTACGCTGGTGCATGACACTAGCGCATGACATTACACTGGCGCATGCCATTATAATGTGCATGGCTTTACACTGGTGCATGATATTACACGGTGCATGACATTACACTAGTGCATGGCTTTACACTGGTCCATGAATTTTTAACTCGTGCATGGATTGTTAACTTGTGCATGTATTTATAACCGGTGCATGAAAATTTAAAAAATAACTGGTGCATGAAAATTTTAAAAGCAACTAGTGCAAGAAATTTTAAAAATAACTGGTGAATGAAAATTTTAAAAACGACATGGTGCATGTTGTTTGATAAAAAGTACTGGTGCATGAATTTTTAACGGGTGTATGAAAATTAAAAAAAACAACTAGTGCATTAAAATTTTAAAAACAACTGGTGCATGAAGTATGATAAAAATAACTGGTGCATGAATTTTAACCGATGCACAAATTTTTAACTGGTGCATGACTATACACTGGTGCGTGGCTTTACACTGGTTCATGATGTTACACTGGTGCATGATTATACATTGGTGCATGGCTTTAAACTGGTGCATGACATTCCACTGGTGCATGGCTCTACAGTGGTGCATGAATTTTTAACTGGTGCATGGAAAATTAAACTTTTCATGTACCATTTATTTTATAAAATTTTTATGCCAATCGTAAATCCCATTTTTCAATTAAAAAAATTAATGCAAAAAGAAAGAGAGAGAATGCAAAAATTAAGGGTATTTAGGGAATGAAAAAATACATTTTGAAGCAAAAGTTTGGAATGTGGACTTATATAAATAAACTTTTATTCAACTTGTAGTTATTTGTAGATATTTTAAAAATGGAGATTTATCTGGAATTACTTTTTGCAAAGAGTACCTGGGCGCAAATTTCCCTTTTAAAAAATGTTTCTGTCGGCAGCAATCAATCTCTATCCATGAATTTTTAACAAAAAAATGTTATGTGGGCAGCGATCGATCGCTACTAGCATAATTTTTTGGTTTTATTATATGTTTTTTTTTTTTAAAATCGAACACAATATCCAAAAAAATTCAGTGTTTTTCTTCTTCATTGATAATTGTTTAAATCAAACTTATATCAGATTACACAAATAAGAGTTATAATAATTGAAATTGAAATAAATAATATTATTTCTCATAATTGATAAGTATTGTTTTCGCGCATTCTTCTTCTTCTTCGGAATGATGACTTTTTCATCTACTGCTTATTCTTTTCTATTCTTACATTCGGCTGCAAACCAATTCTTGAGTAATTTTTAAGCATGCATAATGAATCAGTAGAAATACTATTTCTATAGTCTCCAATTATTCGGCCACATGTTGAGAAGACCGATTCCGATGCAATGCTTGAAGCTTGTACCGCGAACACGTCTCTAGCCATTGTGGCTAAGACGGAGTATTGTCTCGAAGTCGTCTTCCACCATTGTAATACGTCGAAGTCGTCTTCTTTTCTAAGTTGTTGATTGAGAAAAAATTACAACTCATTCGATGTGCTAGAGGAGGATCCTCGTCCCTTATGTTGTTTCCTGCCGAGACTTCTAAACAAATTTATCCTCCGCCTTTTGAATGACCTATGTTTTCTTCTTCAACCTCCCTATGTTGTGATGCTAATCTTACATGTTAATTGTAATAAAATTGAAACATATTTTGGAGAGAGTGCATTATTGACTTCTTTGATCATCAACATTCTTCTCCAAAAATTGTGAATAATACTCAAATAAAATTTCAAATTCCTTGGCTAAGATCTAATAATATTGCGATGCAGTGCACTTCTGGAACATATTCCCAATATTTTTTAAATTTAGTCTTTATAGAACTAACAAAAGAATGCAAATTGCCATCATCTTAAATTCTAAAAATTTACAAAACATGTTAAATATTAATAGAACAAAATAAATAGAGGTGGGTAAGAAACACCGGAGAAACGTTTGGTCGCTTCTTTAAAAGTACATAACATGTTTTACACAATTACTAAGAAATTTCTAATCACCATCATTCAAAAATACATTCTCATCAGTTTTAGACATTTGATAACATGTCATGCATATCAAACATGAAAAATACACCATCAAACATTGGTTTCAAATAACCTTTTAATCACGCATTGCAGTGTTTTGACGTGGATGGCCGCTTTCTATTGATTGGAACTTGAAGATAGGCGCAATAGAATCAGCCAATAGGGGCAAGCAAGCGTAGGGAATCACATAGATAAGCCCTTACCTGCCACCACATGGAAAGATAGGGCGTGCAAAGGGTTATTTGATGTGTTGTCTAAGGTGATTGAAAATATTTTAAATATATATTTAGCAATTATATATCCAGTGAATTCCATAAGTTTTACAAACATCTAATACATATTTAACAATTATGTTAGAATCGAAGTAGTGTTTAGAAGGGGTTTGAATAAACACTGACTCAAATCTAATTTTCTTTGAGATACAGTAGACCGTTAAGTACTGCGGTAGGGTCTCAATCTAAGGCAAGTCAATAGACAACAATTGAATAGTGCGCAATATGTCTTCCGGGCTTGTCAATGAAAAACTGAAGGCAGAAACAAAGTGTGGTAGAGTAAAGTACAGAAAGTAAATGACACAGTAGTTGTTTCTAGAAGTTCGAAGCACAAACGTTTACGTCCCCCCATTCATCCTTTGCAGGAAAGATACACTAGAAGACTTACTTTACACCTTTTATAATATACAACCTACTTAGGCTAATACCATACAGATAGCCTAAAATCATAGTCTCACACATATCCATAAAGCTTACAATGATTTCAGACACAGTGAATGAATACAATTGATTTCTTAAACACTCTTATATATAAATCAGTAAATGGCTTTGAGTGTTCTTGAGCAATAGGCTATTGAACTGAGATCTTTATGATCACTTTGAATGTTTTGTTGCTGCTATGTTTTTTATTGCAATAAGTGCTTTGAATGATTAGCTTGATAATTTCGTGGGTCCAGAAGTTTTTTCTTCAAAAAGCTTCTGGGGTATTCTTAGCATTTAAAGTCCAACGACAACATTTCTTCAAATGGAAAGAACTGCGTAAAATCAGCTTCCAGATTTCCGTCCAAAATTCTTTTTGTCTTCTTTCCAAATCTGTTAACAACGGCTAGTTTATTATGACGTGTTTGGTGGCACTGATAAGGCAGCTGCGCTCAGTGTAATATTGTCATAATAAACTCTGTTGCATATTTGTCTTGTTGCGATCTTCGTCTGCTTACTCTTCTCAGTGACTTAGTCTGTTGGACTGAAGTCAACCGATGTCTTCCTAGTAGAGTCATCTCTTTAGTCTTCTGTTATCTTTTGGTAGACTTCTTTACTCTTCTGATATCATCTGGTAGACTTCTCTAGTCTTCTGATATCATCCGGAGGACTTCTCTACTTTTCTGATATCATCTGGTAGACTCTTTCTTCCTGTAGACTCTTGTTGATCAACCGATAGACTCTTTCTTCCGATAGACTCTTGTTAAGTCAGTGGCCTCTTACGCAGTACACTCTTTAAGCAGTCGGTAGACTCTTCAAGCGGTCGGCTCTTGTTATCACCAAAACTTAGAAATATGCAACAATTTCTCTCTTTTTGGTGATGACCAAACTTGGCCTTAGAGTCTTTAACTTAGAACAGTAGTGAACAGATCATATATGAAAATAAAAACTTACAAGATATTAGGGAGCAATATATGTCAGAAATAAGCAGATTATGAGAAGTAATCAAGCTAGACAGTATTAAAAAGAAATTCATTTTTATATAAAATAATTTCTACTACAATCCTTACAACAATCCTTAGGCTAAATTACTACCCCTTGAAAAATAATGCCGGCAAGACTAAGAGATTGAGGCACACATGTTTCAAAGTAAATTAGCTAACTACAAGAAGAGAAAATTACAACATTGGAAGAACTAGATGAAATATTACAAATAATTAAATGCTAAGTTATCTTCAAAGTAAGCTCCTCCAATGCTGCTTGTCTTCCCCCTTTTTGTCATCACATCTCCTTTTCGGCCTTTTTAAGTTCCAATCAATGAAGATTAAAACTTAGTTTTACGCTCAGGAGAGTGTTAGATAAGCAATAAACCAATGTCAGATTGGATTAGATAAGTTGCAGTAGGGTGAAGTAAGTTAAGTTTTTTACGAAACTTAGGCATTTTTAGAGTGAAAGTGTTACCAATTTCATAAAGTTTGAAGAAATTAGTTCACTTAGGTTGTATTTATAGCCTAATTGAGGCATAGTTACCAATTGTAGGTGATATGACACATTGATAGGTGTCATTCATCCTTGAATTAAATAAACAATAAGGATAAATATGCATTGAATAGCATAGACAGAATTTTATTACAGAGAAAAATGACGAAGAGATAAATATTGTACAGACTTGGAACTATTTCGGGCCCTATCGAAAGGTTCGGGTTGGTCAGAAGTTGTCGGAGGCCTCAATTTGTGTATCCTCTGTTGTGTATGAGGTCTCTACTGGACTGGTTGACCTCTACCGGTGGACGTTCTTTGGATTGGAGTTGGTTGTCTGTTGGAGCTTGCTGGTTGTCTGCTAGACTCTCCTTGTACTGGCTTTGATCTCCCAGCATTTTGCGTAATCTCGTGTATATCATGTAGTTGAGATGCAAAAGTTGTCTGCATATTGGTCAGTTGATCAGAAAATGCTACATGCATTGTCTCGATTGTTATCCTATTTCTAGCTTGGTAGACATTGGGTCCACTACAAATTTTGCATCTTTGATACTTTGTCAGAGAGATCTCTGAATTCTTGGTTTAGAGTTTGAAACTGGAAATCTACATGCTTTTGGTAAAGCTGAATCGGAGCCCTGTCGTCTTTCTTCGTTTACTTAAGATTTCTGAACTCTCTAGCAAGGGTTGTAACAAAGTCCATCAAATGAAGCATCTTCAGTCCAATATCAACGAAGCGGTTGTCTACTGGTTCCAGGATTGGAGACTCAGAGAAGAATTCCTTAGTAGCGAATTCCAGGAACTGACATTCCGGCTAGGACGAATTGACTTTCTATCCCCTACCTACCCCTAGTATTTTATTTATGGCTGAACTCGCTTCGGATGTCATCAGCGCGAACAATAGAAGATGTGAATAGCCTCAGTAGGTATAGTGACATTAGGCTCATCATCAGTAAAAAGTAGTGTAGCATCAGTGGATAGCACAGCTTCTCCAACATCCAGTTTAGGAAGATCCTCGGCAGGGGGTTCCACTAGTTGTGCAGCAGGGCTACTGGGAGGGGAAAATGGTGGTGTTCATTCTGTTTATCAAAAAGTTTAAAATTTGAGGGTATTGATCGTTGGGTTCAAGAATTAGTAAGGAATGAAAAGAGACGAGGATAGGGTCAACAAAAATTTGGTTTGGTTCGGGTGTACAAACAGTAGGGGTTGAGGGGCAATTGATAAGGCAGTGGTTGACTCGACCATCATTGCATCGGTAGACACATCGTTCTCAGAAGCAAGGGTGGCGTCATTCACAACCGATTGAATGACGGTGTTCAAGTTGAAAAGATCAACATCTAGTAGGGTGGGATGCTGACTTGGAGAAGAGGTTGGTGGAGATGTCTCAATGGAGCAATCACCAGTAGACTTAGTGGAGTATATTATAATCGAATAAGATGGTTGGACTGTTGGGGCCACCATTGGTGGCTCTCTGCAAGTTGCAGCTATGCTAAATCAATTGTATTCCTTCCCTTTACCATCAGGAGTTAACATTGTGAAACAGTAGGTACATCCGGTCTTGGGCGATCTAAGACTCAGTGCAAATGAGTCTGGATGTCCTCTTGGGATGATAGACTGTAGGGGAACCACCACAATAGGTGCTGCAGAAGGAACAACTGCTGAGGTGCAATGGCGGTAGAGCAAGCCTCAGTGGGTATGGTTGGCTCTGGATGGGCTTTGCAACAGTGGACTGCGCAAAGTTGAATAGATCTAGAAAATATACAAGGGAAGTAGAAACTACAATAGGCAAGGTTGCAGCAGATGTGTCCATCGAAGGGACAAAAATAGTAGACACTACGGTAGAGCCTTCTCTAGCAGATGTGTCCATCCTTACAGTTGAGGGCACATCCGCAATGGTAAAAATTGTACTCAGGAGACATGCAAGTTCTTCATCCAAAACATATGGTGCAGTAGAGATCGGTGCAGCAACCTCTGAAGTAAACACTTCAACAGCAGAATTCAAAACTGTAGAAGAGGCAGGGACAACGGGTTTTTCCTCTGCTGCAATAGTTACTTCAGTAACGGAAGTTGTTTCCTTTGATGCAACAGACCTTCTTCTTGTTGTTTTGCTCTTCTTCAGTGGAGGAGGAGGAGTAGGAGCAGACTCAGCAGATTCGGACATGGTTTGCTCAGAGTCACTCACCACTTGATGCTTCTTCATCTTCATGGTAGTCTTCCAGGATGAGGCTCCTTCCCCACTCACTGGTTTCGATGCATCAAGATGTATTTGGCATTAATGAGCCTTGTGGGATGCAAGGTAGTAACAACCCCTAATGGCAGAGCCAAGCTCTCCAAGATGCGACTGAGAGGGATGGCAAAACCAGAATGATCCTTGACAGACTCAATCATGCCACTTAGTTATAGTTGTTGGCACGATCCATTTAATCGTGCCGGCATTGCACGCACAGTTTGGAAATGGGTTGTGCCTTGCATTTCCACAATAGGCATGGTCCGGCATGGCCCCTTCATGCCGTGCCATGGGCCGTGCACGGCCCAGCCCATTTCAAGTTTTTTTTTTGTTTTTTTTTATTTTGGCTTTACCGATCGATCGGCACAATAATGGCGATCGATCGATCAAGCACCATTTTCGGCAGACATTTAGCAATTGATCAACACATAACTGCAGATCAATCGCTACACTAAAAAAACATTCTACAGTGTTGTCGTGAAAATTTCTTATCGCAAGCGCACGGTTGTCAAGTTTTAGTATAAAAGATGTCGAACCCACAGAGATTGATTATAAAGTTATATCTAAGTACTGAATTAAAATAATCTTAGCTTTATCTAGAGAATCGAATGGTTGAGTTGTTTTATGCAAATAATAAAAATCAATTAAACTACCAATGATCAAATCCTGAGTTGGAAAAATCAATTAGAAAAGAATCTAGGAGTTCGATTTCACTTGTTCATCCACTACACTTATCATTCATTGATCTCAATATTATGGATTTTCGTATTTTACTAGCCGAGAATTCTTATTTATTTTCTACTCCCTCTCTCGAGTGTTAAGTAGAAGTGATATTTTCTACTCCCTCTCTCGAGTGTTAAGTAGAAGTGATCATCTAACATCAATCTTGATACCTCTAGCTAAGATCAAATATCAAACAATTGAAATTGCACAGTAATTCCTTTAATGACTTATATGGAGTTATAGGCCTCTCGAACACTATAACTTCCACGATATGAATCCCTTATTTCCTATTCACAACTCCTTCTCTCGAGTGATAGATTATAAATATATCATCATTCAATCTATGACCAGTAGATCAAAAGCATTAAGAACAGGGAAACACAAATAAACCATATGGAAATCCAAATAAATCAATCAATTCATACCGTAGTTTCAAAACAAAATACATCGTTATCCTAGAAAAATAGAGTTAGTGCATGATAGGATGAATTAAACACATAGACATGTTTAAACAATCCATAAAACCAAATAAAAGTTAGAAATACGAAACGATTTAGAAGTTATCCTTCTTTCCTAGATGAACACCTCCGTCTCGTGATGAAATCTCTACTTTTTGCTCCCAGTCGTCGTCTTCTCTTTTTCTCCTCCTCAAAACCTAGTTCTTTTTCTGAGTCTGAATCCTTATACAACTCGATTCCAGCTGCAGCTACAGCTGATTCAATAGTGAGTTGTGCTCCTTGCTTACTCAGAGCGGCTACCTTCGAGGTTAGTGCAGATAATTGTGCATAAAGTGTATTGAAATGATCAATATCATACATACCTATGGGTTTCCTCACCATGGCTCGCTCATTGGGCCACTGAAAACCGTTGGCTGACATTTCCTCAAGCAAATTAAAAGCTGCAGTCTTAGCAAATAGTGTTCCTCCTGCTGCAGCATCCACAATAATCCTAGTTGGCTTATTCAAACCATTGTAAAATAACTGGATTTGCACCCAGTTCTCATAGTTGTGTTGTGGGCACCTCCTTAATAAATCCTTAAATCTCTCTCATGACTCATAGAGTTGTTCAGAATCAATTTGTCTGAACGTACTGATTTAAGTTCTCAGTTGGGCTGACTTAGCTGGCGGAAAGAACTTTGAGAGAAATTTCGATGCCATGTCTGCCCATGTGCAAATACCACCATCTGGAAGAGATTGTAACCAGCTCCTTGCGTGGTCCCTAAGAGAGAAAGGGAGCAACTGCATTTTCACAGTGTCTTCTGGAACACCATTCATTTTCACAGTATCAACTATCTCCAAAAATATCCTTAGATGTAAGTTGGGGTCTTCAACAGTGGAACCACCAAATTTATTCTGTTGCACCATACTTATCAATGTAGGCTTAAGTTCAAAGTTGTCGGCATTAATAGTCTGATGAGCGATTCCAGAGTAATTGTTGTTGACATTTGGTTTGAAATAGTTTCTGATGGCCATTTGAGGTTCAACATTCACTTGTGGAGGTGGTTCGTTGTTTTCTCTCAGCCATTATTAATAACTCTTCCCTTCTCGCTTTTCTCAATCTTCTTACAGTTCTCTCGATCTTAGGATCAAACAACAGCGATTCGGGAGTTGTATATTTTCGCATGCACTGCAAAAGCCCAGAAAACAACAATCAAATCAAAGTAAAAGAAATAAAAGCTCTAAATTAAAACCAAGATTAATTGTTACAGTATCAGATTGTACTAAATAAATCAACCCCCGGCAACGATGCCAAAAACTTTTCTTGAAAATTTCTTACCGCAAGCGCACGGTTGTCAAGTTTTAGCATAGCCATCGTCTTTATATCCATTCTCTTGGTAGGGCTCTCATCACTTTCAGAGCCAATTCCCTGCTGGCAAGTTCTTTTCCGAGAGAATTTAATTGAATTACCAGGCTTGTGAACCTTTCATCAAAATCGTTTAAGGTTTCTCATGGCTTCATTTTGATATTCTCAAACTTTTGTATATCAACAGTAAGCTTGTTATCGGTTAGATAGCTTCCTTCACAGATTTGGTTTAGTTTCTCCCAAATCTCATTTGTCGTACTGCAAGTCTTGATCTTGTTGAACATGTTTTAATCAAGGGTTTTTAACAAGATGTCATTGACCACGTTATCCAGGTTTGCTTTCTTCATTACTCCAGTCAGCTCTGGCTTTTCTCAACTTTTTGGGGTCCACCGCTTGTGATTTCAGCGGTTGTATTCACTTTCATAATCTTCATTGGTCCATCAATGATGACATACCACATATCATCATCTTGAGCACATAGATGTTCCTGCATACGAACTCTCCAATCATCATAATCTTCTTTTGAGAACATTTGGATTTTGTTGAATGAGGCCATCAATTCAAGTATTCTATAAATTGTGAACACGGGCTCTGATACCACTTATTAGGATCGAAGTAGTGTTTAGAAGGGGGGTTGAATAAACACTGGCTCAAATATAATTTTCTTCGAGATACAGACTGTTAAGTACTGCGTTAGGGTCTCAATCCAACGCAAGTTAGCAGACAACTATTGAATAGTGCGGAATGTGTCTACCGGGCTTGCAAATGAAAAACTGAAGGCAGAAACAAAATGCAGTAGAGTAAAGTACAGAAAGTAAATGACACATTAGTTGTTTTTTGAAGTTCGAAGCACAAGCATTTCCATGTCTCCCCTTCTTCCTTTGTAGGAAGGATACACTACAAGATTTGTGTTGAGCCTTAAATGCATTGATTGAGTTTAATGCTTAATGTATCTCCGAATTATTTATGAGTTTTGATGATCAACAAAACTTGTGTTTGTTATATGTGTCTACTTAGTGTACATGTTTAATGGTTGAAAAGTGGATTGATTGAAGAAAATCAATTGTGCAAAGTCTGGGCAGGATCGCCCCAGGCGATGGTGATCATCGCCCCAGGCGATGGCAGCCAGGAGGAGCATCGCCACGCACATCGACTGGAGCGACGCCGAGCCCCGCGCGCAGGGCAAGTTCGCCTGAGGCGATGGCTTGATCGCCTGAGGCGATGCCTGAGGACTTCGCTTGAGGCGATGAAAGTTTGTGAGCAACCGAAGCTACGGCATTGATTTTTGGTGGTGATCGCCTGAGGCAATCCATACATCGCCTGAGGCGATCTGTGACAATTGGCGACCGTTGGAGCGCGGCGATGGTGATCGCCTGTAAGACCCCAACCCTTATACTCGTATTAGTGCATTTATGACGTCGTCTGAGTATAAAAAAAAACATTTCATTCTTTAAATGAATCATTACATGCTTCACATATTATCCATGACATCAATAATACTCAGCAATAAGACTCAAGGTTCACCCATTATCATCCCCATTACACCACTTTTACATTGTGAGTTTTTATAAAATTTGGGCAGAGTCCCCCCATAAAAATACGTCACAAAATATAACTCCCAACCAGGGACAAACACACTACGAAAACAGAATACTGAAACTAAGTAAATTCCCCGCCAGGGAAAACACCATCCGAAGAATAAGAAGACATCACAAGTGGGTTTCAACACCCTTATACATTCCATATATATGCATTAAAATGCCCACAAGCGAGCAACGGATAATAGATACTCATCCAGATGCATAGTTAACATATACCATCAGCTCAATCTCGTATATCAGCTCAATCTCACACTACGCTTCTGGAAGCATCATCCAATAAGGTTCGAGCCTAGCACCCCAAGGCAGCATCGTACCTGTTGTACCTGTTTCAACAGAAACAGCCCCCACACAGGGTGAGCATACTCCAACTCAATCAATCACAAATCGATATACAAAATCATAATGCAACAGTTTAGATTATTCAAAACTCATAAAATATACTCCCTGTACAATTCCGAGTTTGTATAGCTTCCACGCACTGTTCCTGTTTCAAACTCACGTACATTCATAATGTCAAGTGTAGTATTATCATTGAAAACATGATACTCAACGATACTATGAATTCACTACAGCAACCATATATTATTTATGCTCAACATAAATAATTCAACATCAATGTAAACCTGGTTATCCCACTATCTCATTCTCGACAATTTCTCATATCGCTCATGCCCAAGGCATCAATACTCAACTAGTATAATCGGATAACGTACATCGATGTATCCACCATTCCACGTGTATTAAACTCAATTATCAAACTCAATCACTGAACCTTAAAACATCACATTAAAATACATGTATGCATGAATATATAAATACTGGAATACCTGCTCATACGTCACCACATACCTTATAGTCGACAACATGATGGGCTATCCCGACATCTTGAGAATCATGAAGAATCTATATCGAAATTATCACTGAATATTAGTTCATTTACAATCCAATCGATCTCATGCATATCGATTCAATATCTTAATGCAACAACTCAATATTATCACCATTCACTCATCTAAGTGATATAAATCACCAATTTATGCTATGTCACATATTCAAGCATATTCATACGTAATATTTGCTTATACCATATTTGCTTAGACCACACATTGACATGTATCTAACTCTCCTATGGATATAATGACACAGGCTCGAAGTCATTAGCATCTCACATCATAGCTCAACACTCACCAAAACACTACAATATTCTAAGTTAGGGCTTTTGAGCCAACACTTGAATATCACTTAAGTATATGACCAAACATCATACAGGCATGATTGTCAAGCCCAAACAACCCCAAAATTCAGCAGTTACGTCCCTTAAATTTCGGCCATGATGTCAACCCCAAAATTCAACAAGAATTTGGCCCAAATACCAGGTTAATTCAATTCTCTACAACAGTCTATTTTAACTCGGTTCAGCAGACTCATTCAGCAGGAAGGTGAAACCAACATAACAAGATTTGAATCAATTGCAGCAAATTTTCAAGCAAGGATAGCAGTTCATTTACGACCTCAAATTAACTGGTAATTATCGAAGCAAAGTCGGAAAATCGGATATCAAATTTTACCCCAATCTCACACAGTTCACGCACGCATTTCGTGCGATTCGGGCGGGCTCCGGCGGCGATAGAGGCGGCGGCCGGTGTAGAAAGTTTCGTCCAGGTGAGGAGAACATATTCGGTGTATGGCTTCATCCAATTTGTTGTAGAATCGAAGAAATCGAACAAAATATGCTCAAAACCTCGTCTGTTTCGTCCGTTCCAGATCAAAATCGAACCATTTTTCAAACACCAAATTTTGATTATCTGGTATGGAAAGATGCGTCTCTGAGTTGTGAACACGGTGGTAGGTCGGTCTCGTCGGTAGGTGGTCGGACGGTGGCGAAAGGAGCGGATAAGTACACGGTGGTCAGTGATCGCGCGAGAAGTGCAACACATGTACAGTCCACACCTAACTTCATGTCCTTATTTGAATCACAAAAATTAAATCTTTCGATTTAATGCAAATTTTATATTTAATAAAATTTCGGTGTTAATGATCATAATAATTTCGATCCCGGAATTATGTATACCAACTCCGCTCCGAAATCCGATCCCAAGAATTAAATCTCGACATATCATATAACCACCATAATTACATCAATTGCACCATGAATAATTATTTCGGACATTACAATTCTCCCCAACTAATAAACTTTCGACCCCGAAATTGAAACGCATGCTTACCATTAAAATCCAACGGTAAAATTTTACGTACCGTTATACAGCTCACAATAGTAACTTGACCATCTGTCGGACGACAACCATCCGAACCATCACGGCTCACACATGTGCCCTCAGTACACCAACAATGGTAAGACTGGAAATCACATTCTTTACTCTATCCCAACATTAGCATTTAATAAGCTAACATATGAATTCCTCGATTAATGTAAATCAATACGAGGTTAACATCATACTTGCCCTGTTCAATAGAACGAATGGATCGTATCGACTTGGAAAATATAAAGATTTGTACAAATTACATGTTTCGTCACCACTTTGTGGAAAATCGTTAGGTATGAATATGTTACCTGTGTTCTCGCATCGGTACAGTTTCCTTGCACAAGATCTAAATCCGTCACAGTTTACTTTCATCATAGTACACATCATATAGTCACTAAATCATTAATCCAGGCATATCATGCGTATATCAGAATGTATGACAATACACCAACTTTTATCATATAAATAACCTCATACCTGTGTGGTTGCAATTGTATGCAACTTGTACCAACATCATCACATCACAACCATTGGCCGTATGAAGTAGTGGTACTCTTGAGTCCTTACATATCACCCTCTCACATATCCACCTCCTGGCTATTATCTGGTGCAAAGTAATTACTAGCAAACCCATTAGTAATTCTCACATACATATATCCACATTATACGCACCAACAGCCACAGATCATCAATGTCACCTCATGATGAATGGCCTAACATCAATAGTCTTATGTCATGATTATACTCCATCTCAAACAAGGCATCAACATCAATATCGAATAATTCGTCTCATTCCTTTGTCGATGAAATCCTCTACAATATACAATAGCATCATAATATCTTGTTCATCACAGTACTCACATGTTCTGAAGCAAACTTCCGCATTTCATCACCCAACTATCATCTGTCATAGGACAAGTACAAAATAAACTCATAAGTATTTCTCAAATACTCATAACATAACCACATACCTTGACCTTTACGTATTTTGATATTCATCATATTTCCATCATCGAACATTAATTCCCTGCGTCAAAAGTTTCACGCAATCCTATACACAACATGCTACAGCACACTATCACATATCTAGATGATTGAAATTCAACATACGAATCAATTGCATGCCTCAATGACGCAATTCATTTCAATCTTTAACTCATCCTCGCAACATAATAATTCCTGTCCACACACGACAGTCATAGTGATCCCACGTCATCCCGTGACGTACCCATTAATCTCAAGTTAACATGATCACGTTCACGTATTACTCCTACCATATATCAATCTAGCATGCTTTTCACAGTAATAAATACCATCTCAAGCGATTATCATTTTCTGTTATGCCATCTGTACAATCGATTCTCAAAATTAATATAACTCACTGAGATAATGTAATCAGCATCTATCAACATATATTCACATGTCAAACCAAACGTAATAGTTTACCTCAACTCCTTGTTCCTCTGGAACATTTCAATATCCTCTTGGGCCTACATCTCATGTACCCAAGGAACAACAAAAACACAATGTTCACAGCTATCTGAAATGAACACATCATCAATATACATCGCTAGCACAATAACAGTACAATAATACTCATGCTAACATCATACCAGCACATCACTATTCATCGCCGAATGACGGCACCCTACTATTCATTGCTAACACAATAGCAATATAAATCAATATTAATCGCCAACACTGGCATGCATAATCTCATTTCCACTACGGGCATGCACACTATCATCGTCACTACTGGCATCCATATCACATCCATAATCACAATGAATAAAATTACATTCTTAAAACAATAAAATATAAGAACACTTACTGTACACAGTGGATCCACACTCGATCCTTTAAACTGTCCCTGTTCTCAACATAAATATTCCACAAAATATAATTCATGATATACTCATCATCAATAATATGACCATCCACCAATATTTATTGCCTCGACATATCAGCGGCATTCACAATATTTCCATCGCTTCGATATGATAGCGGCATATAGTATAAATCTAAATATCACAATATAATCATACCATCATCTCGCCAATAAAGGTCATCAATATATCGGTATCAATCACACTCCGCTATTGCATCCACTGCAATAAAAATGAAAGAAAACAATAATGTCTCTTCATCCACTCTCTCCATGATTGCTTTCACCTATACATTTGATTATCACAATACGTCAAATCAACAAGGGCAATTTAAATCAACGTATATTCATCACCCTCCCTCTATAGTGGAGGCACATAAAATACATTGCACACTCTCAATAGTGTCGATCCCGACAATAATCACATCGCATGCTCTCTCTAGCACCGACTCAATATCAATATACACGTCGCATGCTCTCTCTAGCATTGACCCTGAAATATACACGTCGCTCGCTCGTCAGCGGCGACCACATCACTCACTCGTCAGTGGTGACCCAATAACACATCGCTCACTCATCAGTGGCGACCCATATCACATCGCTCGCTCGTCAGCGGCGACCACATCGTAAATAATCGATATAGTGGCAACACCAAGCCGACTATACCACATCGTCGCATCATCATTGCGACACATCGTATATAATCGATATAGTACCATCACCAAGCCTACTATACCCCATCGTCGCTCCCCTACTACGGCGACACAATCAACAATCGATATAGTGGCAACAACAAGCCCACTATACCCCATCGTCGCTCCCCTACTACGCCGACACAATCAACAATCGATATAGTGGCAACAGCAAGCCCACTATACCCCATCGTCGCTCCCCTACTACTGCGACATCTACAACACGCAATCAACAATAACAATAATAGTATCACATCGCTCATTCCAGCAACCCTCAACATCATCGTTCATATACAATTCTTGATATATCATAATCAACATTATTATGAATATCTATACATGTTCGTACCTCAACACGTACCTGTGCCATCCTGTAAATGACACACACATACCCGATTGTCACATCATCTGTTGTTATACTCCAACCGCACCGTACTGCCTGCCATTTCCTATTCTTAGATATCATATCTCATTTTCTGATTTCTACTGCAAAATCAGATTTCTCAGCACTGCACATACATATACATAACATGTACACAAAACTCAACTCAATAAAATGCATTTCTCCCTCTACTAGTAGCAACGTCCACTTCTTATCAACATTAATTACCGTCAGCGATGTCATTCATCACGCACCTTAAAAGGCATTATCATTTTTACCATAGTCAAGCTAAGGATAATAAAACGAGTTACCATACTCGAGGCTTTTCAACCATACCACCCTCATTGTGTATGTTCATCGTATCTCATACGATCCTGCAATCACGATGGTTAGCAATAACACCAATTTTCATTGCTTCATATCATAAAATGCACATAGCAGGCGTCATGTCACAATGACAAAAAAACTACCATCATGCATAAAAGTATGTGATATACATGCCTAGGCCATTAAACATCCCAAAGAGCTAACCACTGCTCTGATACCACTAATGTAAGACCCCAACCCTTATACTCGTCATTAGTGCATTTATGACGTCGTCTGAGTATAAAAAAAAAACATTTCATTCTTTAAATGAATCCTTACATGCTTCACATATTATCCATGACATCAATAATACTCAGCAATAAGACTCAAGGTTCACCCATTATCATCCCCATTACACCACTTTTACATTGTGAGTTTTTATAAAATTTGGGCAGAGTCCCCCCATAAAAATACGTCACAAAATATAACTCCCAACCAGGGACAAACACACTACGAAAACAGAATACTGAAACTAAGTAAATTCCCCGCCAGGGAAAACACCATCCGAAGAATAAGAAGACATCACAAGTGGGTTTCAACACCCTTATACATTCCATATACATGCATTAAAATGCCCACAAGCGAGCAACGAATAATAGATACTCATCCAGATGCATAGTTAACATATACCATCAGCTCAATCTCGTATATCAGCTCAATCTCACACTACGCTTCTGGAAGCATCATCCAATAAGGTTCGAGCCTAGCACCCCAAGGCAGCATCGTACCTGTTGTACCTGTTTCAACAGAAACAGCCCCCACACAGGGTGAGCATACTCCAACTCAATCAATCACAAATCGATATACAAAATCATAATGCAACAGTTTAGATTATTCAAAACTCATAAAATATACTCCCTGTACAATTCCGAGTTTGTATAGCTTCCACGCACTGTTCCTGTTTCAAACTCACGTACATTCATAATGTCAAGTGTAGTATTATCATTGAAAACATGATACTCAACGATACTATGAATTCACTACAGCAACCATATATTATTTATGCTCAACATAAATAATTCAACATCAATGTAAACCTGGTTATCCCACTATCTCATTCTCGACAATTTCTCATATCGCTCATGCCCAAGGCATCAATACTCAACTAGTATAATCGGATCACGTACATCGATGTATCCACCATTCCACGTGTATTAAACTCAATTATCAAACTCAATCACTGAACCTTAAAACATCACATTAAAATACATGTATGCATGAATATATAAATACTGGAATACCTGCTCGTACGTCACCATGTACCTTATAGTCGACAACATGATGGGATATCCCGACATCTTGAGAATCATGAAGAATCTATATCGAAATTATCACTGAATATTAGTTCATTTACAATCCAATCGATCTCATGCATATCGATTCAATATCTTAATGCAACAACTCAATATTATCATCATTCACTCATCCAAGTGATATAAATCACCAATTTATGCTATGTCACATATTCAAGCATATTCATACGTAATATTTGCTTATACCATATTTGCTTAGACCACACATTGACATGTATCTAACTCTCCTATGGATATAATGACACAGGCTCGAAGTCATTAGCATCTCACATCATAGATCAACACTCACCAAAACACTACAATATTCTAAGTTAGGGCTTTTGAGCCAACACTTGAATATCACTTAAGTATATGACCAAACATCATACAGGCATGATTGTCAAGCCCAAACAACCCCAAAATTCAGCAGTTACGTCCCTTAAATTTCGGCCATGATGTCAACCCCAAAATTCAACAAGAATTTGGCCCAAATACCAGGTTAATTCAATTCTCTACAACAGTCTATTTTAACTCGGTTCAGCAGACTCATTCAGCAGGAAGGTGAAACCAACATAACAAGATTTGAATCAATTGCAGCAGATTTTCAAGCAAGGATAGCAGTTCATTTACGACCTCAAATTAACTGGTAATTATCGAAGCAAAGTCGGAAAATCGGATATCTAATTTTACCCCAATCTCACACAGTTCAAGCACGCATTTCGTGTGATTCCGGCGGGCTCCGGCGGCGATAGAGGCGGCGGCCGGTGTAGAAAGTTTCGTCCAGGTGAGGAGAACATATTCGGTGTATGGCTTCGTCCAATTTGTTGTAGAATCGAAGAAATCGAACAAAATATGCTCAAACCCTCGTCTGTGCGATTTCGTCCGTTCCAGATCAAAATCGATCCACTTTTCGAACACCAAATTTTGATTATATGGTATGGAAAGATGCGTCTCTGAGTTGTGAACACGGTGGTAGGTCGGTCTCGTCGTTAGGTGGTCGGACGGCGGCGAACGGAGCGGATAAGTACACGGTGGTCGGTGATCGTGCGAGAAGTGCGTGTTTTCGCACCTTTTCGTAGGTGTCCGCGATCTGTGTGTATTTTACACGTTTTTGTATGTTTTTTACATCCTACACCGATATATATTAATTCCCGACCAATTATGACCATCGGGGTGTCACCGGTGTACTGGTGCATGTGCAACACATGTACAGTCCACACCTAACATCATATCCTTATTTGAATCACAAAAATTAAATCTTTCGATTTAATGCAAATTTTATATTTAATAAAATTTCGGTGTTAATGATCATAATAATTTCGATCCCGGAATTATGTATCCCAACTCCGCTCCGAAATCCGATACCCACGAATTAAATCTCGACATATCATATAACCACCATAATTACATCAATTGCACCATGAATAATTATTTCGGACATTACAATAATCATTATTTCGGACATTACATCGCCCGAGGTGATGTCCGATGCGATCTTGGAGTGATTCAAGCCTTGAGTGTAGCAACGGCTAGTAGGAGCCTTGGGGGCCTCCTACACTATAAATATGGATGTTTTGGAGCATTTTGTAGACAAGAAACAAGACTATAAACTGCAAGAAAGCTTTGCTCTATTCAAATTACTCTAGCATTGCAAACTTCATACATTTGTGTTGTATTAGAGTTTGTAATTCATTTCTTGTGTGTGAGTTTTGATTCTTCGTGTTGGTACACTGTGAAGGTGTTATTTGAGTTATTGTAAGGTCCTCCAACACCGACGCAAGTTGGAAATTGTAAAAGTCATCAACAAGTAACGTTGGTGCAAGTGTGTGGCTATCCTTGGAGCCCTTAATGCCAAGAAGACTCGTGAAGAGTGTGGGTAACTCGGGAAGAGTTTTGTGTGGCTATCCTTGGAGCCCTTAAGGCCAAGAACACTCGTGAAGAGTGTGGTGCTCGTGAAGAGCTGTTTTTACTCGGGAAGAGTTGTATTGTGGCTAACTTGGAGCACTTAAGGCCAAGATCTTTTTCGTTCTAGTGGAACCTCGGTTAAACGTTTTCTAACCGGGAAGAGGAGACGTAGGCGATTCATCGTCGAACTTCTATAACAAATTCTCTTGTCATTTATCGCTTTATTTAATTTACGCATTTATTTATTACTTCATTTTATTTATTGTTCGATTGATTTGAAGTCTTCAGCAGCACAAACTCGACATTTTGCAAATTCATTTTAAAACGCTAAAGTAACCAAGGAACCTCATTCACCCTCCTCTTCGGTTCCAACAAGTGGTATCAGAGCCATTTGATTTTTGTTTTTTTAAATCAAATTTTTTTATGGCTAATCTAGCAAATGAGTTTGCTCAAGGTCAATCGACAAATCGACATCCGCTCTTCACGGGTGATAACTACGGATATTGGAAAAATAGAATTTCTCTATATATCCAATCCGTAGATTATGACCTATGGAAGATCATTGTAAAAGGTCCACATATTCCTTTGAAGGAAGTTGGGGGAATAAGCATCTCCAAAGAAATGGACGATTTTACAAGAGCGGATATGATTTAAATTCTCAAAATGCTAAAGCATTTAACATTTTGCATTGTGCTTTAGATGTGAAGAAGTACAACCGGATCTTGATGTGCTCAACCGCAAAGGAAATATGGGACAAATTGCAAATTTGTCATGAGGGCACAAATCAAGTGAAGGAGACAAAGATAGATCTACTACAACTCAAGTATGAAACATTTGAGATGGAATCGGAGAAGACGTTGACTCGATGTTTAGAAGGCTCACCCAAATTATAAATGAGCTTGCACAACTTGGTGAGAAATATACTCCAAAGCAAATATTGAGAAGAGCACTTAGAGCCTTACCACAAGAATGGGATGCCAAGAGGACGGCCATCATCGAATCCAACAAAGGAGAAAGTGCATCATATGATCTTGATGAACTTCATGGTACCTTGGTGACACATGAGCTTGAAGTGTCAACAAGGAAGGGAATAAAGGAGGATGAGAGATCCATAAGAACGGCGATAGCCTTGGTCAGGAGAAAAGATCATTCCGATGATGAAGATGATGATGATGAAGAGATGATCTTGTTCACAAGAAAGTTCAAGAAATTCTTCAACAAACACAACAAGTCAAAAACCTCTGGTGCCTCCAAACATGATTCAAAACAAGAGGTAACTTGCTATAATTGTCAAGATAAAGGTCATTATGCTAATAAATATCCTAGGAAGAAGAATGAGGATAAATGGAAGAAGAAAGCTCTTATAGCCACATGGAGTGATAGTGACTCCGATGAAGAAGAAACTACAAACCTTTGTCTCATGGCTAAAGATGACACAAATGATGAAGGAGATGAAAGCGACGATGAGGTACCATCTTTTGATGAATTATTAGATTCCTATCATGAGCTTACTGATGTTCTTGGCAAAACCAAGATGAGTAACAAATTACTCAAACTTGAGGTAGCCAAGAGAGATGAAGAAAACAATTCACTGAAAAATGAATTAAGTTCTTTGAAGAAATCTTTTTGCAAGTTTAGTGATAGTAGTTTAAAGATGAATTAATTACTTGGCTTACAACGTTGTAGCTTCGATAAAGCCGGACTAGGCTTCTCAAGCAAATCTAAAACATTTTCAAGCATGTTGGCTAATGCTAAGCATAATTCTCCTACTTGCACTTATTGTTGTAAAGATGGTCATACAAAGAATAAATGTAGGTTTGCTAAAATCCAATACCAACCTAACAAGAGGTGGAAATGGATTCCTAAGGCATCGATGAAAGCTAACCCGCAAGGACCCAAAAATCAAATGGGTACCAAAGATCCTCCAATTGTTAATTTGTTTTGTAGGGACAACAAACGGATGGATGATGAAGGGACTAGCACCTCAAGGAAGGAAACCATCTTATGTACCACAATAGAAGAAGCGTGAGGTATAAGACCAATGACACGAACGTACTCTTGTCATCAAAGGTTTATTTTGTGCATTTAAAAAGAGCAATTCAAAATTTCCTTGGCACAAATTAATTGTGACCAATAAATAATGAAGCTCAATATTCATTGATAGTAAAATGCATTTCCCCTTAGCATGTGCACATATAAATTGTTTTGATGCATGATTTATGCTTATCTCTTTATAGTAATTATCTAGATGTGCCTTGAGTTCAAATTTGACTATGTGATGTGAAAATGTGCAATTAAATGTGATTAAGCATGATATAATTGTTTAGATGCTCAATCTTGGATCATAGTAAAATGGATATAAAGCTATTATAATCTTAATGATCTTACTAACTGGCTTTGAGAATTTTAATGTTTATTTGGCATAAGTGCATGAACTCTTAGTAGAACATATGCACACATTGCACATTTAGAAGTCATTGTTGATTGCCTTAAACGCATGTTTGTTTTTCCTCACAATGATTTAATCTTATGTTATTACATGAGGAACATGTGCTATTTGTTAAAATAAGGCTATGTGTCAACACATAATTGTGCCATGTCTATTTGAATTTTATGCTTTTTGATTATCACAAAAAGGGGGAGAATCTTGTGATAAACTTGAAACTTACTTGCATAGTTTGAGGGGGAGAGATTAATACATGCATGGTTTAAGGGGGAGGTTGTTTGTAGTATTATGCATTACTTGGTTAAATCTTGTATGTGCTATGCAATTGTTAAGGGGGAGTCTTGTTTACTCACATTTCATGCATATCACATATTCAAGTTTATCAAGTTTTGTGATCATCAAAAAGGGGGAGATTGTTGAGCCTTAAACGCATTGATTAAGTTTAATGCTTAATGTATCTCCGAATTATTTATGAGTTTTGATGATCAACAAAACTTGTGTTTGTTATACTAATGTGTCTACTTAGTGTACAGGTTTAATGGTTGAAAAGTGGATTGATTGAAGAACATCAATTGTGCAAAGTCTGGGCAGGATCGCCCCAGACGATGGTGATCATCGCCCCAGGCGATGGCAGCCAGCAGGAGCATCGCCACGCACATCGACTGGAGTGACGCCGAGGCCCGCGCGTAGGGCAAGTTTGCCTGAGGCGATGGCTTGATCGCCTGAGGCGATGCCTGGAACGTTTGAGGCGATGAGGACTTCGCCTGAGGCGATGAAAGTTTGTGAGCAACCAAAGCTACGGCATTGATTTTTGGTGGTGATCGCCTGAGGAGATCCATACATCGCCTGAGGAGATCTGTGACAATTGGCGACCGTTGGAGCGCGGCGATGGGCGATCTTGGAGTGATTCAAGCCTTGAGTGTAGCAACGGCTAGTAGGAGCCTTGGGGGCCTCCTACACTATAAATATGGATGTTTTGGAGCATTTTGTAGACAAGAAACAAGACTATAAACTACAAGAAAGCTTTGCTCTATTCAAATTACTCTAGCATTGCAAATTTCATACATTTGTGTTGTATTGGAGTTTGTAATTCATTTCTTGTGTGTGAGTTTTGATTCTTCGTGTTGGTACACCATGAAGGTGTTATTTGAGTTATTGTAAGGTCCTCCAACACCGACGCAAGTTGGAAATTGAAAAAGTCATCAACAAATAACGTTGGTGCAAGTGTGTGGCTATCCTTGGAGCCCTTAAGGTCAAGAAGACTCGTGAAGAGTGTGGGTAACTCGGGAAGAGTTTTGTGTGGCTATCCTTTGAGCCCTTAAGGCCAAGAAGACTCGTGAAGAGTGTGATGCTCGTGAAGAGCTGTTTTTACTTGGGAAGAGTTGTATTGTGGCTAACTTGAAGCCCTTAAGGCCAAGATCTTTTTCGTTCTAGTGGAACCTCGGTTAAACGTTTTCTAACCGGGAAGAGGAGACGTAGGCGATTCATCGCCGAACTTCTATAACAAATTCTCTTGTCATTTATCGCTTTATTTAATTATGCATTTATTTATTACTTCATTTTATTTATTGTTCGATTGATTTGAAGTCTTCCGCAGCGCAAACTCGACATTTTGCAAATTCATTTTAAAACGTTAAAGTAACCAAGGAACCTCATTCACCCCCCACTCTTCGGTTCCAACAATTTGGTTTACACCTTTTACAGTATACAACATATGTTATTACCACACAGATAGCCTAAACTCCTACTCACACACAGATCCACAAAGTTTACAATGATTTCAGACACATTCTGAATGAATACAAATCATTTCTAACACTCTTATCTTTCAATGATATAAATCAGTAAATTGCTTTGAGTGTCTTGAGCTGTAGACTATTGAACTGAGATATTTATGATCGCTTTGAATGCTCTGTACTGCTCTGTTTTGATTGCAATAAGAATTTTAAATTATTTGAATGATTAGCTTGATAATTTCGTGGGTCCAAAAGTTTTTTCTTCAAAAAGCTTCTGGGGTATTTATAGCACTTAAAAGTCAAACGGCAACATTTCTTCAAATTGAAATAACTGCGGAAAATCAGCTTCCAGATTTGCGTCCAAAATTCATTTTTGTCATCTTTCCAAATCTTTAGCAACGGCTAGTTTATTCTGACGTGTTTGGTGGCGCTGATAAGGCAGTGTTGTACTCAGTGTACTAATATGTAATTCGTTTCTGAATTTGTATAATTGTAACTTTCTTTCCGGAAACCCATCCTCTCAATTGAGTGGGTCGATTTGCGGAGGACACCTAAGACAATATTTGGTTGAATAAAATTGGATTTCGGTTTGGAAATAGATTTGTATTTTCAAATCCATTGGATTTAGAATTGTATTCTGTGTTTGGTAAAACATAAAAAATGTTATTTAAAAATTGGATTTGACGCTAAAATAATATTATTTGTTATTAAAATATTTATATTATTTTTAAAATCTTGTCTATTAATAATATTAATATAAATATTTATCAATATAGAAAAAAATATTTTTAACCATAAATCATATAAAAACGTTCATGAAATTTAGGAAAATATACCAAATTTGATAAATTAGGTTTTGTGGTATTTAAAATAATAGAGTTTTTCACAAGAAATTTTTTTTTATAGAATTTTTAAATATAATTTCATTTGGTTTTAAATAAATTTCTTGTAATTCCCAAATCCAAATTTTGAGCTCAACTTTTTGTCAAAGTTTGTACTCAAACTTCACTTCATTCAATCTGTCTCTATTTCAAAGCCTAGTCACTTTTAGCATTGCATGCGCATGTTATTTATCAGAAGTCGCCAAGTTGTCTGCTTTTTCTTGATTTTGTCTTAACTACATAAGCCAATTTTCGGACAAAAATCTTGGGCTGATCATGGAGTTGTTCGGATATTTTTATTGGGTTTCCGTAACCCGGCGCTAGATCCAAACGCAGCGGAAAATAAACATAAACAAATCTGACCCGATGACGGATCGATCGCGCCTGATTCATATATAAACATGCATATATCAAAATAAATGCACAAAAAGAGAATTACCGATAACAGCGCAATCAATCTGATGTCGGTGGTCCTCGAGTCCAATCAACCTGACCAGATCTACAAGCCAACACCAGTGCTAGTTTGGTGTTAGCGTTTCTATGAGATAGTGTATTGTGGAATAAATGGAGTCTTAGTTTCTCAGAAACTAGAATGACTTATTTATAGGGTCATTAAGTAATTAATGGGCTTTGGGTGCATAAAGCCCAATAGACCAACATTTGGCTTGCAGGGCACATATGCTAACAATCTCACACTTGCCCAAAAGCCAACACATGAGCACTAAACTCATAATCCAAGTAGATCAATCCAATTGAATAACTTGATGTACAATTGACGTACATAATTATGAGATAAATATATCATACTTTTTAACTTTAGAACTTTCTATAAATGGAACCTTTCCAAACATAGAAATTCCACTAAAGTGAGGAGCTTTCAAAAATTAAGACCATATTCCCAAGATGTCTAACAGACACCAATCATTGTAAAGGCTTTGTCAGTGGATTCACTATATTTTTCTGTTGAATGGATTCTCTCGATAATAATGTCGTGTCTACCATCTCTCTTTAGATGGTATTTTCTCAATATATGTTTGGATACTGATGAGATCTTGGTTATTCATAATAGCTCAATTGTTGTCACAGTACAGAGGAACTGTGTCAACCGCACTAGAAATTACACCCAACTCTTGGGTGAAATTTCATATCCAAACTGCCTCTTTGTTGCATCGTATGCTGCAATGTATTCAGCTTCAGTGGTGGAATCCAATGTGGTGTCTTGCTTGGAACGTTTCCATGTAACATCACCATCATTGAGCTTAAATACAAATCCGAACATCGGTATGGTATCATCTACATCCGATTGAAAAATCAGCATCAGCTTAGCCTTCAACTTTTATTTTTCCACTTACAGATCCAAAAAACATGAACATGTCATAAGTTCTTCATAAAAACTTGAGGATTATTTTCACAGTTTTCCAGTGACCCTCACCGGGATGTCTGCCCATTACTCTAAGAACATACATCAGGCCAAGTACATAACATATCATACCGTATGCTATTAAAAGTCGAAACATAAGGTACCAATTTCATCTTTTCTCTCTCCTCATCAATCTTAAGACCCATTGACTCGAGAGATGAATACTATGACATATTATGAAGTAACTCCTTTTTCGACTATTCTATGCTAAACCCTTTTAGCACAGTGTTTATGTACGTAGATTGAGAGATCACAAGCATCCTTTAGATCTATCATATAGATCCTTACGCCAAGCACGCATGACGCTTCTCCCAAATCGTTCATGGAGAAATTAGTAGATAATCATGCTTTAATTGATTAATCCAACATCATTCACAATGAGCATGATATAATTGACTTAAAACAACACAAATATAACCGTGCTCCCACTAACCTTTTTGCACACACATGGCACTTCCGGATTTTTAACAAAATCAAACACTTTGATGATGTTATCAAAACGGAAGTTCAAACTTCGGGATGCCTTCTTAGGCCCGTAAATGGACCTCTGGAGTTTGCAAACCTTTTGCTCACTCACAATGGTTTTGAATACATCTGGCTGCTAACTTTCTACCTCAATGTCATCATTGAGAAATGTTGTCTTCACATCCATTTGTCATATCTCATATTCATAATATGCAGATATAGCTAATAAAATTCGAATAGACTTTAGCATCATAACCGATGAAAATTTTCTCACAAGCAACTCTTTGCCTATGAGAATAACCGTTTTTCACCAGTCAAGCTTTGAAGGTCGCTACCTTCCCATCCATTCCAAGCTTTCACTTGTAGATCCACTTGTAGCCAATGAGAACAATTCCCAAAGAGGATCTACTAAGGTCCATACATTATTAGAGTACATGGAATCTATTTCAAATTTCATAGCATCTCGCCAATATCCCAAAACGATGTCCAACATCGTCTCCTTGAAAGTCATAGGATCACATCCATTGTCAAAATCATTTTGACTACTTTCTAGGAGTAAATTCAATTTATCAGGAGTTCTTGAAACATTTTCAAATCTCCTTGGTGTGTGTAAATCAAAAATTATGATTGACTCAATTAATTTCACCATTTTCACTTTTCTAGTGGTTTTTTGTTCTTGAACCCTTTCAAGTTATATTATTTTGTCATTCCTTTCTAATAGAAACATTTTCTCTAGAAAGATTGCACTTGCGAAACAAACATTTTGCCTCCAATTCATAATATAAATTTCCACAAAATAACATAAGATGGATCAACGATCCAACTCATCTCCCACTGGCTGCTTCACATAAGCAGAACAATCTCAAATAAAAATTTGGATTATTTTTCAGTCCACATCGTATATAGAGTTCTGGTCACTGCATTGGTATGAATTATGTTCAACAAATATGTAACTTTAAAGAGTTACTCAGAGAGAATCACATTCTCTTTAAGATAACTCAACATCCTCTTACACTAACATTTAGTGCTCCACATACGTCCATATGAATTAAATTCAATGGACGTTCAGCACATGCTAAAGATTTGTGGATTTAAGTTATCATTCTTTTTTATATTATTTGAACATAATCATACTAATCGTTCACCAGATTCAATAAAACATGCATTCTTAAAAATATTGCAAATGACATTTGCAAATTTAAAAGAATATCATTCTCTATCAAAATAGGAACAATGTCCATGATTAAATCTAGAACAAATAAATAATTGCTCAAACCAGTTCCTAACCAGTTCAAGATTTTATATTAAATAAATGTTTCAAACAGCCTTTGTAACAACTCTTGCTACAATGCTTAGCCTCAGGTAGGTTTCACCTTCCTAGGGCTATCTACTTCTTCTCAACATCTGCAATTCTTTGCAAAGATGTGAGCACAATTGGTATCATATACCAAAGAAGTAGAACCAATAGAAACATTTAATTTTAATATAAAACATACCCTTTCTAGAACACTTCTAGTCTAGGTATTCCTTACAATTTTTTGACAGTGACCAGCAGTGAAAACATAGATGCATCTCCTTTCTTAGTTGCTACTATATCCATTTTCGTCTTTTGCGGTTGAGAACCATTTTCCTTCCTCTTCTTTATCCTTGAACACTTCCTACCATTGGTAGAAGATTCGACAAGAAGAACACGTTTCTCCTTTTGAATCAAGGACTCACGAGTTTCCAACATTTTGACTATAAGATCAAATCTACAACCAGTTAATGAGAATTTGTCACATTCAGATTTTCCAATTTCACAACAAGAGATATTTTTCTTACACCATGCTCATAGACCGAAAGCCCATCTTGCATGTGAATTGAAAATAGCTCTTTTGAAGTCGCGAGTCTCAATAATCGCGTTCGTTCACCAAACAACATTTGTAGGTGTTGGGAAATATCAGCAATGTGAGCGAGTTTCTCATTAATGTGTTGAAACTCATTGGTGACATTGATTCTATCATATAGCACCTAGCCGAGAGATCATCGTCCCACAACTTCTCAAGTGTGGCGATCTCTTCATGAGACGAACCGGGAGACACTTCAATAGTAGGCTCCCACCAAGAGTATATAGTAACTTTTTAGAAGCAAGCATTATTTTAAAATTAATAGCCAATCAGAATAATTTGGTAGTTAATTTGTTTATATCGAGACTTGATGTAATTGGATTCACGGCAATCACAATACCGAGAATAAACAGAAAATATAAGCAACCCGTTTGATTATTAATTAATTCAAAAACTATGGACTTTAGTTATTGAATGCTCCAACTAAATTTTTCGAATTCATCACCCTCATGACAAATGAACGGAAAATCATATTTTCTTAGTGGGCTTGGAGTTCAACTAGCTCATGAAAACCCCAGACGTGGGCCCACCGGCTTCATGATACTAAAGGTAGATCACAATTGCATCATATGCAACCCCCAAGATATTTGTCTCGCGATTGGCATAACCCTACGTGGGCAGGACAATTATGCATTCTCACGTCAAACTAACCCATCCCATGGATGGAAATGTCACGCCCAAAAGACCCTACGTGAGTGAGTAATCTAGAAGGTTAACATAACCACACCCTTAATTAAGTGACAATTAAACACACAGCTTTCCCATGCAGATGCCCCCCACGTGGGTGAGTAAGGCAATATGACACAAGTAGCGTTTCATGGCTTAACTGTTGATGGAAGACAGGAAGCAACAAACTCCTTTGTTCTCCCTTCACAGTTTGATATTAAAATTTTTTGAATCATATTCAAAAGAGGGATTTAATAATTTTAAAATCTCATCATGTGCTTGCTTGTTTGTTTGTCGGATTCATGCAACTATGTTTATTCATGCAATGATATGTACTAATAAAACACACAAACAAACATTTATCATACATCACATGCATAATAAAAATATATATGGACGATTACGACCTTTTTCTAATTGATCAACGTGAGCCATACGTGGATCACAAGTCTGTCTTAGGTGATGCAGGTATGTAATGCAATCCTATTACATTTTTGCTTCCATTATACATGTCTTGATCATTGGTGCCCCTTCTTCAATCTCGATCTCCCACTAATTCTAAAGATTTTACATTTAAATCGTGCAAACAAGAGAATGTGGATACAAATCCGGGGTGGGATACATCAGAAAAATAGATAGATCGGGCTCGCAAGCCCGATAACCAAAATCACAATAATAATGAAACAATAAAAACCTAAACATTCACATAAACACATTGGTCAAGGCCCATAATCATCCATCATGCAATCACAACATATGTAATTAAACTAACAATTACATCATATGTAATTGTACTAATTACATCACATGTAATTAGATCACAATAATTAAATTATTCTATTGTTTCAAAATAATCGCATCATTAATTGAAAATAAAATTAATAAATTAAATAAAACCATTTTAATTAATTTCTAATTAATTAAATTTCAATAAATTGGTAAAATCACTATTTTACCTTTTAATCATAATGATAATCAAAAATAAAATTAACAAATTAAATGAAACATTTTCATTTAAATTTTCAATTATTTGGTAAAACCACTATTTTACCTCAAATCATAATATTAATCGAAAATAAAATTAACAAACTAAATGAAACACTTTCATTTAATGTTAAATTAACTAAATTTTCAATTACTTGTAAAATCTCCATTTCACACTTAATAAATTAAAAATCATATTCTTAATAAATTAAATTTATGATTTATTGTTTCAAAAATTAATATCCGGATAAAACATCTAAAATGACCCAAAATAATTTATGGGCCCCAAAGAATTTGGATCCAAAATTAGAAAATCAATTTCAACCCAAAATACCCTATTTTCGGATTTAATAAAAATAATTTTTTTTATAATTAAAAACGAAAATTAGGGCAAATAACACTTTTCATCTCCTTCCCCACCATGACAAGCGGCGGCTAGGGTTTCAGAAACTATTAGGATCGGACTAGAGTGTTTAGAGGGGGGGTGAATGAACACTCCTTTTAAAAATTAATCCCTATTGATTTCTCTCAGGTTAGTGAGTGAAATCTGGTTCTTAATCAACCTTTAAGCAGAACAGACCACTGAATATGAGAGTGCGGAAACGGTCTGTTCTTGGTTAGTAAGAACGGCTTGATGGCTTATAAAATGTAGCGCAATACAGAATGTAAATAGACAAGATGTGTTTCTGGAAGTTCGAAGGCAAATCCTTCTACGTCTCCCCATCTTCCAATCAATGAAGGATTCACTAGAAGACTTTGAGTAATACAACAACTTGTACAACCCCGATTCAGCTGGATTTACCCCACTACCAAACTGAAACTCCTAGTCTCTCAATCTGTTCAGACACAATCTGTCTGACAGTTACAATTGAATCTCACTCTTCTATCTTAGTACAAATACAAAGGACTGAGTGAATTTATCTACGCACAAAGTGATCATTTGATGATCAAATATTACAATAAGTTGTGCTTATGAAAACTTTGAGCAGACTGGTAAGATGAATATCTTTCAGCGACGGTTCTGCTCAAGGATGTTTTTACTTGTAAGCTTGTGTTGTTTTGTTTCTTGATTGATCAGTATGTGTCTCTTCGAGTACCTTAGTTGCATCCTTATATAGTTGTTTATACCAACGACACTATTTCATTTTATGTGCAACTCTTGACTCTGTTCATTCTCTGAACAAGCTTCAGTCTTCTTCTTTTAGGCACTTTCCCTTCTGGTCTGTGCTTTCGGCGTTTGTCAGGTAAACTCTCCTTTGTCTACTTACCTTTTAAGATAATCTTCAGTCATTGGTCTTTTCAGCATTAAATGCATCATTAAATGCTTCAATAAATAGCCATTAATGATTCGGACTGAAGGACGAAGCTTACTTAACTTTGTCTGCTCTGATCTGATCTTTATTGAGCTGATACGTGCTTCGCTCTGGTCAGACTGGTTTGCATCGATCCGTTCTGATTTTACGATAGACTATATCGTCTGATCTGTTTTGTCATGGCTCGACCGGTCTGAACTGTTTTGTCATCTTTAAAATCCGGAACTAACAAATTCCCCATTTTTTATGATGACAAAACCTAGCTTCTATGTCCTCTTATGAAGTCTTTTAATTCTTTGAAAGGTATTCTTTCAGATCGATTAAATCTTCTTGTTCAAAATAAATGAACACTAGAAGTTGTAGTTTAGATCGGTTAAGTCGTTTTGTTCAAAATAAATGAACTATTCAAAATAAATGAATAAGACTCAGATATGCGATTGAAAGACTTTGATTTTATTGAAAAATCTGATGAATACATTTACATGTCAAACTCATTCAGACAGGTATCTACTTCTTTGCTGAGGACTGCTGAGCTGGCTTGAAATCCTTCTTCTTTTCCCCCTTTTGTCAGCAGCAATCTCCTGAAGGAAATCTACGATCTACGGTAGCTTAGCGCAAATAGCATCCAGGTGAGTGTCTTGAGCAAGGAGGGATTTGGCAACTGTAGTCTTAACTTCAGTAGCCAGCTCGATCTGTTCTTTTCTCAGGCTGTTCTTGTATGAAGCTTGCTGAGAGAACAAATCATTCAGTCCACGTTGAATACCACTGATGCTTGTCGTCATCTTGTCTCTGAAAGATTCAAAGTCCAAATGTGTAGTCCTTTGGCTTTGATGAACTTCTCTTACTCGTTGAGAGAGAAAGAGACAGTTTTCAGAGAGTTCTTGAAGGGACTTGGCGAGAGATGAGGCTTCATCAGTGAGATGGTCTGGAGAGTGATCACTAGGTGACGCAGTCAAATCAATTTCTGCCTCAACTGGTACGATTGTAGAATTAGCAGATTGGCGTATATCGGATCGGATCAATTTGACTAAATCCGTAGAAAAGTCTTGCACAAAAGCCAAATCTGCAGCAAACTGATCTGTAGGAGTGATTGGTCTAGTATGCTCCTCAACCTGTATAGCTGCAACTATTGTTGACACAACGAGATCCGGATCGACAAAGTCTGGTGAGACAACTGTCAGAGGTGCGTCTTGTGTGCTGGTCTGAATATTTGAGACTGAAGATGCCAACGTTTTGGAGATTCCAGTAATACATCCATTGCCTCAGTCTCTGCAGCAGACGGACCATTGGTCAGTGGCTGCTCCGCTGTTTCAAAAATAGGTGGCTCAGAGATTGGCTCTGCCACAGTCTTGCATGCAGTTGGGTGATCTGGACTGGGAACTGGAGTTGATATGTTGAGCTTCTGACGTTGAAAGAGAACAGCCATGTGGAGATTGAGAATGTCCATCTCCAGCTGAGCAATGACCGCACCGTCATCCTTGGCAGTCGGGCTGGTGGCATCAAAATTCGCCTTTTTGCCTGTGATAAGCAAGTTTGCCAGCCTTAGTCTGTGATTAGCCCTGAACAACTCCTTGCGATGTACCGCAATCCGCACGTCATTGGTTTATGTCCCTTTCAGGACTTCTTGCTCCATTTTATGGAGTCGCTTGAGCTTGCCGAAGAACAGACTAAAGTGGTTGACCGTTCTGTATTCGACCCATTCATCGAATACTACTGTAAGCTCCTGTCTTCTATATCTTCCATGGAAATGTCAATTGCGGTTTGAGCGGCGGACTTAGGCTTGGAAGATACAGGCTCAGTTAAGATAGTTTTCCCTTTTCCAACAGCAGACGATGGCTTAATCCCTGATTGGGTATAGTCACCCAGTTCTTTAATAACAATTCCCTTGACCACAGGGATAGTGGAGGGGACGCGGATAGTGACCTTGGGTGCGGTGGTTGGAGCTTTGGACGGTTGAGTTTTGGATGGTTGAGGTGGAGCTTGGGTTTTTGGTGTTGGAGCTTGGGATGCAGTGGTGACTTTTGTTGAGGGTAAGATGGATATGGGTTTGGGATTTAAGGTTGACAGTAGCTTGGTGATCTGGGTTCGTGGCTTCTTTAGAAGAAGTTTGGCTGGGGATGAAGTAGTAGAGGCAGACTGAGTTTCATCTGAGTCAGTCTGGACTGTCAGTTTGCGCTTAACTCTAGTCTTTCTTTCAGCAGCCTGTTCCTGCCCAATTTCGATCTTTACAGCCAACAGATCAGAAGGAGTGGGTGGAGCACCTTTGGACTTGAGTAATGCCAATCCCTTGGGGTTAAGGATTTTGAAGGGATTGAGTGATGATGGCTTCCCCAGCTCGATGTCCATCGACTCCAAAAGCTTGCTGAGTGGAACAACGAAGCAGACAGCCTGTTTTGCTGCAATAACTGTTTCCAGCAGAACTCCAAACAAAATAGCTGACCAGTTCATCTTCAGTCCGGAATGGTTAGCATCCATTGCTCTGAATTTCTCAGAGGTTACTGCATCATAGCTTTCAGCCTTGCCCAGCAGTGGCTTGCCAACGATATCACACAAAACCTGAAAGTGGAACATCATTTCTTTCTTCTTGAATGATGGATGCAGATTCTGGCCAAAAATTGATACTCGGCCCTGAAAATTTTCAAGGGTGGCCTGAGATATGTGACCAAAATCGGTCATTCCGGTGGTAGGAAGTCCAAAAGTCTTCGACAGCGTTGTCTGAGAAATGTCGATGGATTTTCCCTTGACGGAAGTAGAGATGTACGTCTTGTGGGAAACAGCGTTGGCGAACAGCTCTCTAATCTCCGATTCGTAAACCACCGTACCACATTCCAGAAAATTCCTTAATCCTGAAGATTCCAAGGATTTGAACATTGACACCATTTTTGGATCTTCAGCCCTATAAATCGCATCAAACTCAACAGACAAAGAGTTGTGAGGGATAGTTGCCATTTGAGTAAGTGTTATGAAAGTAGTGAAGATGGAAGGATTTGAAGATATAAACAGACAGCGGTAATTTGTAAAGAGTGAAGTTTAAATGAGATGTACAGCCTGCTACATAGGAGATATTAGACACGTGTCTGTATCTCGATGACTGATATTTAAAAATTCAAATTTTAACGGACGAGATGAGAGAATAGTAAGGCGGTTAATTTTCGATCAGTCCGGGCTGTTAAAAAGTATTACTATGTTAAAGACTGGTAGTGTTTTTAAAACAGATCACGGGATAATATCAGATTGACAGAGATCGGTCTGAAAGTCCGGACCGTCTATATCTTTCTGACTATTGCATTATCGATCTGTGCTAACACTAATTCTTTAAAACAAAATTAAGCAAACACCTAACACATTAAGATAAATCTATTAAACCAAGAATTTGACGAAAATAATTAAACTTAGCCTCAGGGAGTGGTTTAGTGAAGATGTCTCTGGCTTGATGGTCTGTTGAAATATAATCGATCCGAATCTCCTTTTTGCCAACATGATCTCGAATAAAATGATGTCTGATATCAATATGCTTTGTTCGAGAGTGCAAGACTGGATTATACGTTATAGCAATTGCACTTGTGTTGTCGCAGAAGATCGGAGACTCAGAAGCTTGAATGCCATAGTCTCTGAGCTGATGTTGAACCCAGAGCATTTGAGCGCAACAGCTTCCAGCGGCATGATATTCCGCCTCAGCTGTAGATGTGGCAATAGTGTTTGCTTCTTGCTAAACCATGAGATCAACCTTTCACCTAGAAATTGACAAATTCCACCGGTGCTCTTGCGATCGATCTTACACCCTGCATAGTCAGCGTCTGAATATCCAATTAAATTAACATTTGAATCTTTGGATACCAGAGACCAACATTCTGAGATCCCTTTAGGTATTTAAGAATTAGCTTAGCAATAATAAAGTGGGATTACTTAGGATCATACTGAAATCTAGCGCACATGCAGACCGAAAACATAATATCAGGCCGGCTCGCTGTAAGATATAATAGCGATCCGATCAGACATCGATACATTGTTACCTCAACTGCCGTTCCCCCTTCGTCTTTATCTAGCTTGATTGATGGACTCATTGGAGTTGACGCAGTTGAGCAAGTCTCCATTCCTAATCTTTTGAGTAGCTCTTTGGTATACTTGGTTTGATTGATGAAAATACCATTGCTGAGCTGTTTGACTTGCAAACCTAGGAAGAATGACAGTTCCCCCATCATACTCATCTCAAACTGTCCCTGCATTAACTTAGAGAATTTCTCGCAGAGTTTGGGGTTAGTTGACCCAAAAATAATATCATCAACATATATTTAAACTAACAAAGTATGTTCCCCCTTAATAAATTTAAATAAAGTTTTACCTACTGAACCGATCTGAAAATCATGATCTAGAAGAAATCGAGACAGAGTATCATACCATGCTCTTGGAGCTTGTTTCAGTCCATACACTGCTTTATTCAGTAGGTACACTTGATCCAGAAATGAGTGATTTTGAAATCCAGGAGGTTGCTCGATGTAGACTTCCTCCTGAAGTTTACCATTAAGAAATGCACTCTTCACGTCCATTTGATATACTTTGAAGTCTTTAAAAGCGGCGAATGCAAGAAATATCAGGATGGCTTCAAGTCTGGCGACTGATGCAAAGGATTCATCGAAATCGATTCATTCTTCTTGTCTGAAGCCTTGTGCAACCAGTCTGGCCTTGTTTCTAACTACCACACCATCTGCGTCTAGCTTGTTTATGAAGACCCATCTGGTTCCAATAACATGCAGATCACTTGGTCTGGGAGTTAAGCTCCAAACTTGATTTTGTTCAAACTGGTTGAGCTCTTCTTGCATGGCCTCTATCCAGTTATAATCAGTCAAACCTTCGTTAATCTGTTTGGGTTCCAGATTAGATATGAAAGCAGCGTGAGTGAACTCATCCATCATCTGTCCTCTGGTTCTTATGGGTACAGACGGACTTCCAATCACTAGATCAGGTGGATGCCTCTTTGTCCAGCGGTAGCTTGATTCTGGAACATCTGGTCCAGATGGAGTAGCAGTATTGACATTGTCAGCATCTGTCTTAACATTAGAGTTCATAACCTCCAGATCAGCTCGATCTAGAATAACTTCAGTGTCTTGATCCGGTCTATCTGGTACTTCAGGTTCCGGTGGATTGTCTCTTGATCTGTTAACTGCAATCTCATCATCACTGTTAGCTTCGAGAAGGATATTTTTCATCTGATTTTGAATTAATTCCTTGTTGTCCTTAATACACAAGGATTCATCAAACACTACATGAACTGACTTTTCTACAGTTAAGGTTCGATTATTGAAGACACGATAAGCTTTACTAACAGATGAATATCCTAGGAATATTCCATTATCTGACTTAGCTTCGAATGTTGTAAGATGATTCTTACCATTGTTGTGGAAGTAACATTTACAGCCGAATATATGAAAGTAAGAGATAGTCGGTCTGTTACCTGTCCATACTTCATATGTTGTTAAATTTAGCTTCTTGTTAATCATGGATCGATTTTGTGTATAGCATGCAGTATTTAAAACCTCTGCCCAGAACATTTGGGAAATACCAGATCAGCAAGCATTGTTCTTGCTGCCTCCTTAAGCGTTCTGTTCCTACGTTCTGCAACTCCATTTTGTTGAGGAGTTCGAGCGGCTGAGAATTCATGCTTAATTCCTTGGTCTTCTAGAAAAGATTCAAGATTCTGATTTGAGAATTCAGTGCCTTTGTCACTTCGAATCCTATCTATACCAGATGATCTTTCATTCTGAGCGCGTTTCAGCAGCTTGATCAACTTCGGACCGGTCTGATCTTTACTGCTCAAAAATATAGTCCATGTAAAGCGTGAGTAATCATCAATAACAACAATAGTATACCGCATTCCCCCTAAACTTGTTATTGGTATAAGACCAAACAAGTCCATATGCAATAGTTCTAAGCAACGTGAGGAGGATTTGGCATTCTTGTTCTTGAATGATGATCTGATCTGTTTGCCCATTTGGCAAGCTTCACAGATCTTATCCTTAGCGAAGTAGATCTTGGGCAGACCGACAACTAACTCATGTTTATACAGGCTAGAAATAGTCTTAAAGTTAAGATGATTCAAGCGTTTATGCCATAGCCAATGTTTATTATCATTATTCACGATGAAACAAGTAGGATTATCATGTTGGGCGAAATTCCAGTTAATCTTATAAGTATTTCCATTTCTGATTCCTATAAGCATGGTCATACCATCTGATGATTTGACAGTGCAGGTGTGTTTGTAAAATTCTACAGCATAACAATTATCACATAATTGACTTATGCTAATCAGATTATAGCATATATTTTCAACTAAGAGCACATCATTGATAATAATATTACCATGGACAATCTTACCCTTGCCCATGGTCTTACCCTTTGAGTTATCCCCGAAAGTAATCTTAGGACCAGCACATTCTGTGATTTCAGACAGCAGCTCGATGTTTCCCGTCATGTGTCGAGAGCATCCACTGTCTAAGTACCAGTCCGACACTTGCTTCTTCAGTACCTGTCATCAAACACAATTACTATTGGTACCAATCCTACTTGGGTCCAGAACGGATTAGCCCTTTGGGAACCCACGCCTGAATCAGCTTTAATGGCTTGTGTGTGTCTGGTGTGGTGTGTGCTGATCTGTTTCGATGTTGTGTGTGATGATGTGTGTGATATGGAAGCCTTTGATTCCTATAAGGTAACCTATACCTTCGTTGAACTGGTTGTGAGTTGTGGGTGGTCTTCCTTGCCTTAGATTTTGCACCTTTGGGTTTGGTCTGATAGACACAAAGCTTGCTGGTGCCTTTTCCTTGGCTTGGTTAACGTACCCAATGCCTTTTCTCAAACCTTGATCCCTGAAGGAGGTTCCCGTTTGAATTGTAGGCACTTCGGATTCATATATTGTGCTGGATCTAACGAATGTCATTTGTTTGATTTTGTTCTTTTCCAGCAACAACTCAGATTCATCTTTGGTGCATTCATTGGTGCCAAAGCATATGCCAGTGATGTCACCGACACTTCTTTGTACCTCTTGCAACTCTTCCAATGATGTTCTTGATTTTGTCCATGTTTTGAAAATGTGAGAAAGTTAAGCATTTTGTGTGCTAATTCTCTCATTTTCTTCATGGAGCTGTTCGTAAGAGATTTTCAGCTTATCCAGCTCGATCTTCAGATTATTGCATTCACCTAGCTCAGAGCAGCTTGGTTTGATATGCTTATTTGTTTGATCTTTAGCTTCAGCTTTAGTTTTCTCAAGCAATTCAGCTAATATTCTATAATCATTAGCCATATCTTGCAGTGCAGACATGAGCTCTTCTCGTGTGAATTCATTTGAGTCAAAGTCGAATACATCGTCCATTTGACTCATCTCCTCTTCTGCCATTAGGCATTGGATTTCCTCCTCGCTTTCACTGGATGAACATTCTGAGCTCTCTGATTCTGAGTCAGTCTGAGCCCACTTGTTGTTACCTTCCTCTGCTACCAGAACCTTTTGGGACTTTCCATGATGACTTTTATGATCTTTGTAATGCTTCTTTTTCTTGTCATCACGATGCCTTTCTTTTCTTTCATCTTTCTTCGGTCTGGTGCAGTCTGCAATAAAGTGCCCGGTCTTACCACAATTGTAGCAAGCATGGTCGTTAACAGTATCATCTTTTCTTGATTTATAATAATGAGAAGGTTTAAAATTCCTTTTTATTTTTAGACATGAATTTACCAAATTTTTTGATAAATAATGACATAGTGTTACTTATCTGTTCGATAGATCGGTCTATTGAAGGGGTGGTTTGGTCTGGAATGGCTGCCAGTGCCTTGTTTGGCTGAGAGGTGGATGGCTCTGCTTCACCTTTGGTGATCAGTTCAAACTCATACGCCTTAAGATCTGCGAACAAGTCATGGAGTTCAACCTTGTTCAGATCTTTAGACTCTCTCATTGCGATCATCTTGACATCCCATTCCTTCGGTAATGCTCTCATTACCTTCAAAGCAATCTCTCTGTTAGAATAGTCCTTGCCAGACCATTCAGTTCATTGATGATGCCAGTGACTCTTTCATCAAACTCGTTTAGAGTTTCTCCAAGCTTCATCTTTATGCTCTCAAATTTTTGTAGAGCTACAGTCAGCTTGTTTTCCTTAGTCTGGTCGTTCCCTTCACATAGTTGTGCTATCTTCTCCCAAATTTCTTTGGCAGTTGAGCACATTTTAATCTTGCTGAACATGTTCTTGTCCAACGTCTTGAACAAGATGTCTTTGGCTACGTTGTCTAGATTGGTTTTCTTTCTTTCTTCATTTGTCCAGGTGGCCCTCTCTTTCTCGATCATTTGAGGTTCGCCACTTAATCCTCCTAGTGCAGGATTAACTTTTAATATTTTCATTGGTCCGTCTGTTATGACGTACCACATATCGTCATCATGTGCTGCCAGGTGAGCTTGCATTCTGATTCTCCAATCATCATAATCTTTTTTTGAAAACATGGGAATCTTGTTGAAGGATGCCATCAGTCCAAGTATCTTTGATGATTAAGACGACCTGCTCTGATACCACTTGTTAGGATCGGACTGGAGTATTTAGAGGGGGGGTGAATGAACACTCCTTTTAAAAATTAATCCCTATTGATTTCTCTCAGGTTAGTGAGTGAAATCTGGTTCTTAATCAACCTTTAAGCAGAACAGACCACTGAATATGAGAGTGCAGAAACGGTCTGTTCTTGGCTAGTAAGAACGGCTTGATGGCTTATAAAATGTAACGCAATACAGAATGTAAATAGACAAGATGTGTTTCTGGCAGTTCGAAGGCAAATCCTTCTACGTCTCCCCTTATTCCAATCAATGAAGGATTCACTAGAAGACTTTGAGTAATACAACTACTTGTATAACCCCGATTCAGCTGGATTTACCACACTACCAAACTGAAACTCCTAGTCTCTCAATCTGTTCAGACACAATCTGTCTGACAGTTACAATTGAATCTCACTCTTCTATCTTAGTACAAATACAAAGGACTGAGTGAATTTATCTACGCACAAAGTCATCCTTTGATGATCAAATATTACAATAAGTTGTGCTTATGAAAACTTTGAGCAGACTGGTAAGATGAATATCTTTCAGTGACGGTTCTGCTCAAGGATGTTTTTACTTGTAAGCTTGTGTTGTTTTGTTTCTTGATTGATCAGTATGTGTCTCTTCGAGTACCTTAGTTGCATCCTTATATAGTTGTTTATACCAACGACACTATTTCATTTTATGTGCAACTCTTGACTCTGTTCATTCTCTGAACAAGCTTCAGTCTTCTTCTTTTAGGCACTTTCCCTTCTGGTCTGTACTTTCGGCGTTTGTCAGGTAGACTCTCCTTTGTCTACTTACCTTTTAAGGTAATCTTCAGTCATTGGTCTTTTTTCAGCATTAAATACATCATTAAATGCTTCAATAAATAGCCGTTAATGATTCAGACTGAAGGACGAAGCTTACTTAACTTTGTCTGCTCTGATCTGATCTTTATTGAGCTGATATGTGCTTCGATCTGGTCAGACTGGTTTGCATCGATCCGTTCTGATTTTGCGATAGACTATATCGGTCTGATCTGTTTTGTCATGGCTTGATCGGTCTGAACTGTTTTGTCATCTTTAAAATCCGGAACTAACAGAAACCCTAGCTCGAGCCGCCGCCTTCATATCGCGCCGCTGCCTTCATCTCGCCGATCTAGAGCCGCGCACATCGAGTTCTCTACAAGATTCAGCAACTCGGAGCGAAAATATGGAGAACAAATCGGACGCGAATGGTTTCGGGAAAAAATACAGTGGCTTGGTCGCGACTCACTCTGCGCGATAACTCATTGACCGTGAAGAACAGTGACTCGCAGTCATTCGTAGGCAACGCACGGTGGCGAAGAACACTTCTGCGCCGCGTGTGCCGCCGCTCTAGGCTGCCGGAAAATTTCTGGAAAAACGATGAACAATGAAGTTTTTTGAAAAACGATGAACATTGGGGTTTCAATCAAAAATCGATTTTAATTGATTTTCTATATTTTTTCGGATCCGTAATTTCTGAAAATTTCGAACACGTCGATTGGGAACAATATAATAAAAATTAATTATTGAATATATGAATCAAAACGCAACCTGGCTCTGATACCACTGTTGAGTTTTCGTACCCTGGGGCCAGATCCAAACGCAGCGAAAAATAAACATAAACAGATATGACCCGAGTACGGATCGATCGCACCTGATTCATATATAAACATGCAAATATCAAAATAAATGTACGAAAAGAGAATTACCGATAACAGCGAAATCAATCTGATGTCAGTGGTCCTCGAGTCCAATCAATCTGACCAGATCTACAAGCCAACACCAGTGATAGTTTGGCGTTAGCGTTTCTATGAGATAGTGTATTGTGGAATGAATGGAGTCTTAGTTTCTCATAAACTAGAATGACTTATTTATAGGGTCATTGAGTAACTAATGGGTTTTGGGTGCATAAAGACCAATAGGCCAACATTTGACTTGCAGGGCACATATGCTAACAATTTCGTAGTGTTTGTTGGTATCCATTTATATTTTTCTTCTCTTACAGCTCAATGCAGGCCTTTGGAGTACTCAGAATTAATGAATTACCGTGAAGTTTCTCATATTTCAGTGTCGCCCTCCCCTGCGCCAGAGGCTGCTGCACCGGCATCAAGCGAACATTCGCTGGATTCTGTAGAAGTTTTCAGTGCGCTATCGTATGGTGCTGTGAGAGATGGTGAAACAGATGATACACAAGCGCTTAAAATGGCTTGGGATTCCGCTTGCCAAAATGAAAATTCTGCGATTTTTCTTGTTCCTAAGCATTATCACTTCATGATACAATCTGCCATTTTCACTGGCCCTTGTAAAAGTTCTCTTGTTTTTCAGGCAATGTTCACACTTTCTCGAGTCTATTTTTTTCTAATTTTTCTTTCAAACGAAAATACTTCGCTGTACTATATTCTCTTCGGAGTATACTGACGTTTTTCCTGTCGTTATAATATGCAAGATCGAAGGAAGTATGATGCCTCCAGATGGACCTGATTTGTGGCCGAATAATCTCAGCAAACGACAATGGCTCGTATTTTATCGAATCAATGGATTGCCAATGCAAGGAGGTGGACTCATAGATGGCCGAGGAGAAAAGTGGGTGGGATCTTCCTTGCAAACCTCACAAAGTAACTTCAATTTCTTGTTTAGAGATTCTGATAAACTTATCAATCTTTTTTCTATCTTATGATAGCTTATTATGTCTTATAACTTAACAGAGCGTAAATGGTTCGGCTTTGCCTGGTCCTTGTGACAGCCCAGTTGTGAGTCTAGGACAGGCATATTCTGTAAAAGAAATCAGACAATAGTTTATAGTATTTTCGAGCATTTTCGAACGTTTCTCAGCAAAGTTGTTGTCTATCTTGATTATAGGCCATAAGGTACTTTTGGAGCTCAAATTTGACGGTACAAGGGATTAAAATCAAGAATAGCCCACAGTTCCATTTTCGTTTTGATAACTGTCACGACGTTTACATCGACTTACTCTATGTAAAAGCTCCTACTGGAAGTCATAATACAGATAGAATATTATTCAATCAAGGGTTTGATTTCAATTGTATTGTGAAACATACAACAAGTAATAATTTATACAAAAAACAAAATAGAAATCAACACAAAGATTTAATATGGTTGAATCTCAGTGGAGCAAACAAACGTCGACTAAACTTTTATTAATAATATTTTTTGTTTAGGATTACATGACGAGTCTCTCTATATAACATCTCTAAACCAAAAAACTTAGATCTACGAGTGAAATTACAAAAATATCATCGTTGTCTACTTTTAGTATATGAGCCATGGTTTTAACAAATAGCAGAGTCCAACTATTTTAACTGCCTTACTAAACATTGAATCCAAAAACTCGTCCCAAAGTTCATCCAGACCTAATTTAACCCAGCTCACAACAGTAACTGTCAACTGCCAGACAGTGTATGAAGCTTCCGAAGTTGTACTTTAATCTCCCAAGCATCGAATAACAAAGACAAAGCGTAGACTTCACTCGTTCTCTTCTCAAATTCATCGGCTGGAGCCCAAACCCCACCCACAGCACCGCTACTCCTCCGCCGCCGCCATGTTCAGAGATGTGTCCGCGTGCAACACATACAATTACGGCGATGCCCTATATTGGGACGCTCGCTACATTCAAGAGGTCAATTGCGGTTTCTTCGATTGGTACCAGCGTTATTCGGCTCTTCGACCCTTTGTTCGAAAGTATATCTCCCCGAGTTCGCGTGTGATCATGGTTGGTTGTGGGAATGCCGGTAAAGTTATTCCGACCTCGAGCTTTTTTCCCCTAACTTTCAATTAATGTCGTGTAAACTAAGCCACGGGGTGAAGTGTTAGTGAAATTAATGGGTGCGGCGAACTCTCGAATTTAATTGACTCTGATGATTTAGCATATAATTTATTTGAGGCCACATCCACTGCTCTGAGGGAGTCAACTTTCTTTTCAATTTTGTATATGTCTATCTTTATCGGGGGTAATGAGACTTAGTAGAAGAATATTTTTGGATTGGAGTGCGTTGAACGTTTGTGAGCCGAAATATATAGTTTTTAGGTCTCTGCATTAGTTTCTCTTTGAAAATTAGAAAAGGAAATATATTTTTCAATGTTCTATGTAAATATAAAATTAATTGCTTCTATATATACTTCGAAAAATTATGCTTGATAAAGTGCTTAGTGTTCGTAAATCCAAATTGGATCATTGGTGCCGGAGTGTTTTGGCCTACACCAGATTCAATTCGACCCATGGGGGTACAAGGGAGATCCCATAAGTTGTGGTTTGAGTAGAAACGAGCTGAGGGTGGTGATAATAACATATTTGTGAGGCTAAATATGGGATTTTTGAAGAATTACAAAGGAAATGTCAATATTTGGTTAGGCCCCTGCTGGGTCTGTCCCTAGGTAGGAGTGATTTCTGATATTAGTCACAGTCATAGAGTTCATGCACATCTAATGACTGAAGCATGCAGGAATTTCCTTGATTACTCAATTCTCTAAGTTTACCAGGACCATGCTACTGGATTTTAAATATTCTACAATATTATCTGTATGCGGGATATGAGCATTCTTTGTTCTTTTATTTCCTGTTATTTGGATAAGAAAGGCTAAGAATTATATTTATAAAAGTTCGGGAAGAAAGTAATGAAGCAAAGACATAAATAGAGGTGAGAATTTCCCAGTTCATTAGCTAATGGTATTTGCAATTTGGTATGTAGTTATGTCGGAGGACATGGTAAAAGATGGTTTTGAAGATATAATGAACATCGACATATCATCTGTGGCTATTGAAATGATGAGAAAGAAGTACGAACATGTTCCACAGCTGAAATGTATCCTATATTTCAGATTATTTAGTTCTTTGATTTCATTCGATGTTCATGGATCATTTTTCTAGCCGAGTGTTGTGTTTGTTTGCTTATGGACATTGAGTGAGTGTGTTTATTTAGTTCTCATTTAATTGTCTTTTGTTCAATTCAAAGTTGCAAAATATCATAACATTTGTTCGTAGCTGTCCTTACGAGATTTGGCAGACATCCAAATGGATGTTAGAGACATGAGTTTTTTCCCTGATGAATCATTTGATAGTGTCATTGACAAAGGTACATAGATGTGCTTTTATATCCTCTCTCTATTTTTTGCTGTTTCATTTTCCAACAGTATAATGATCGATGTACATCTGGTTTTCTAATTTTGACATGAACTTGTGGATTTGCAAAACAGGGACTCTTGACTCATTGATGGTGAGTTACATATGTATCTTTTGGACCTTTTATATTATCATATGTCTAACTTCATTTCTAATTCTTCCTACATGGTCATGGATATGAAGTGTGGTACTGGTGCTTCAATCAGTGCTTCTCAAATGTTGGGGGAAGTGAGCAGGTTGTAAGTTTATAAAACTTTTCATAGCTTAATCCTACTTTAAAGTTGTATTAGATCTTGGCTTGTGCTTTTTTGTGATTCTTAGATCCACATTTTTGTTTATATTTACTATTCAAGTGATGGGATCCATAATTTTTCCACTTGTAGGCTTCTTAAACCTGGAGGAGTTTATATGTTGGTAATTTAATGGTTAAAGATGTTATTCTCTTCCAATTTCTTGCATCAAATTATGAGCCAAAGCCGATAGTTCTTGCCTTCTTGACCTTTTGCAGATAACATATGGCGATCCTACAGTGCGGATGCCCCATATAAAGCGACCAGTGTACAGTTGGAACATCGATCTGTATGTCATATGTAAGTGGATTTTTTGTCATACTTGCGAGTATTTCCTGATGTGTGTATTTTTTTTTCAAAATTAAGTCCATGAAAAGGTATTCGCATGTTGTAGTTGCATCAGTTGTTGACTTGTTGGCTCAGTGGGTTCTTGCCATTGTTCTCTATTTAATAATTTACAGTATATTTCTATCCAGGCTTATAGGGGCATAGCATATTTTACCTTCCTTCAAATGTTTGATGAGAACCTTCATATTTTAGCTAGATTGCACTGGAGTCTTTTCTCTTTCTTTTTTTGGCTTTTGAAGCTTTCAGAAGTAAACATCACACGCTTGTGCGTACTTTTGTTTTAAAAAGAAAATTGTGGCTCGTGGATTGCCTCAAAAGAAAGGTACATCTAGGAGGGGTGCACTCTAGCCTAGACGCGAAAAAAGATTCATAACTCGAGCTTGTATTTGACTGCCTATTGACAAAGATAAATTTAATTTTTATAAAATTATTAAAATATTTAATTTAAGATAAAATCTAGAGTAAAATAATAATTAAAATAGTTTTCAAAAATAAAATAATAATAATAATAAAAAAGTATTACCCGCGCTTGAGCACTTAACAAGTGCTTGAGTCTGAAATATTAAAGCTCGTGCTCGAATTGAGACTATGCTTGAGCTATTCAAGCTCCGGCGGAGCCAAGCTTGAGGTAAGCTTTGACAGTGACAATCCCCTAGGCACAACCTTACCCTATGCAATATAGGAATGGCATTTATAATCAAGAATTGTTTCAAAAGCTGAACTGCTAGATGACACAAGGACCATAAGATTCAGTCCTTGAGTAGGCGCCCTAAAACCATCTTAATGTTTAAGTTTGGATGTGGAATAAACAGTATAGAACTGGGTGCAAATGTCGCTAGCTCGATATTTCAAAATGTTTTGGGGCTAAGTCCACTGCACATTTATTTTGATCCTCGAATGTTTGTGTGGGTTTGCTGTATGTGTTGGCTAGCTTATGCAATTCTATTTCAAGGTTGATTAGATCCAATTTGCTTGAAACGGGGTCTATGTGATATTTAATTGTTATGGAACTTTGACGGCAGTGATCAAATCCATCACTCGGTGCTTGCTGTTCTAGTAATATCTCTGTTATGCTGGTTGTTTTTTTTTTTTACTAAGATATTGCTGCTGGGTTATTTATTTTGCTAAGAGGTTGCCAAAAATTATTATCCTTCACATCTTGAGATCAGAGTCCCAAGTGATATGGGTGTGAACAGAATCTAGGAAGTGAAAAAACGTGTTAAAAGGGCACTAGGTGTCGTTTCCTTGAGTGATCCCTTCAACATTCGGTTTAAAAATAGGGTGCACAAATATATAGAGGTACTTTTTGAAGTTCAGGAACCCCCTTATTTATATAGGTGTAGAACCTCAACCAATCTAGAGTCCCTAATTTACGAGGTACTTAAATTATATTTATCTCGAGAATCTTTCTACATATCCTTAATTTGAAAGATGGGATTTACTGAAGATAATCAGTTTCCTTACCGTCTATCCCGAATGTTATGGGATATACGCCAATTTTCCTGGTATCCTTATTTCCTGTTAAGAGTTTATAATATAGGAGACTGAGCCAAGAGGTCACCTCCAGTGCTAGGCGTAGGCAGCCTAACTTGTCTCTAGACCCCAAGGCCCCAGCAAAGTGCCTTAACCGACATCCTGCACACAGAGCCATCGGCGACTCCGATGGCCGTTTATGTATATTATCCCCATTTTGAATTTTAGTAAGATGTTGCTGCTGGTTTATATATTTTCGTTTTCATTTGCAGCCAGACCTGGATTTCAAAGGCCTGCTGGATCAACTGCAACAACTTCGCTCTTGGAACCCATTCCAACTACAGAAAAAGGTTTACTACCCCCAGATTACGTTTTAGAGGATCCCGAATCACATTTCATTTATGTGTGTAAAAAGATGGATGAAACAACTCATGACTCCAAATCTATTCATCCTTTGGTTAATGATGCAATGAAGCGATGACGAACGAGGTGGAGTGTCGGTAACTTTGCTTTTTATGTGCCACTAGTATTGAAAAAATTATACAGGATCTGAATTATTTCAATAAACAATAGAGCTTGCCCTTTCCTTTTTGATTTTCACTCTCTTTCTAACCAATATCTTTGTATTTCTACCAAGGAAATAGCACTATTTTATGTGGGTATCTTAACTGGCTATGCAAAAGAGTCAAATTGAGTGGAATACTAGCAATGTTCCATTTTTTATTGCCTAGAAACTCCAAAAATGAACTACTATGGGTTCAAGTTCGACTTTGATTTGTTTGGTTCAAACTAAATATTTTGGTCAAGCTTGTTACTTGCTAGCTTGTTTAGCTTTTAAATTTATAAAAGTGCCTCGATCAGATGATGAGTTATCGAACAAAATAATTAGAGCTCGAGTTTGATTCAAAATTCATATTGATCATATTTGATATAGTCTTTCAAATACGGATCGAATGATATTTGGGTCGACTGCAAAAGACTACTCAATCAATTTGCGTTAATTAGTGCCTCATCATGTAGTCTGCATATATACCTGTAGGATGTGGGTTAGTATACTATCTAATGACTATTTGTTTGATTCATTGATTAAGCCCCGGATGTCTAATTATGGATAAATAATAATAAAAAGATTGCCATAAATTATTTTAAAATAAAGTATGTATTTAGTCAGTCATATGATTTATTTAAAATTATAAGAATTATAGGTCCTTGTTTATTTCCTCTAAACAAAAACAAAAACATAAGATATGATCACCAAGGATAGCTTTCAAAAATGCCACCTACTCTGGACATAGTTGGATCCTAGTTGGATCAAACAATGCATGCTCCACAATATAAGTTATTTAATTTATATAGAGTTTTTTTAAAAACCGCCATTGAAATGGTGGGGGGTTTGTCAGACCCTTACCTGTTTATTATAACAAAAGGCAAGTACAACAAAAGATGAGGGTGGACTAAGCCAAGACCTCCCCTAGTAGAAACCGTTTTCGATATAGTAAAAACCAATAAAACAGTAAAATGTCACCAACTCTAGAGTACTGACATAATGTTTCTCATTATATCCGATTTTAATCATCATCGGTGAAGTCTTTATTTCACTAAGTGGTGTTGATTATATGGATTCTCTCGATACGTATGTAAGAAATTTGTTAATATTTTACGTTAGTTGACTACATAATACCTTACATAAAGGGAAATGTTATTATCAGAGCAATAAATGTTGTTGTCAGTGTAATTTTCATGAATTTAACATTGTTATTGCTATAATGATATCATAACAATTACATAAAATATTTGTGTTACTCCTTAATAACAGTAGCCTCTCGTTTCCACTTTATAGAATCCAGACCAATTAATGTCTGTTTGTTTGACTAATTGAACGTAATTACAATGCATTGCTTACATCTAATTAATTATTCTTGAATATAAGTATAGCACAACACGTTTCAAAAGCAAATTAAATTAGAATCTAACATATTTAATAGTAAACCTAGAAGAGATTAAGGATACAATTTACCTTTAACTGTTCCAAATTGAGAGAATTAATGTACCCTTACAAATTTAATGGTTAGCCGTTAGAGAATATAATGTTGATTCAACTAATTATCCTAAGCCAAATCTCTTCTACTAAATATAAATATAAAATATTTGCAATTATTTACTATTTCCCATTTTATATTCATATGACATCATCTTAATAATCAGTATAGTTTCACAGTAAATATCGAGTTTCCAAACATAAATTGAATATGACATTACAAGAACTTGCTCGTTTATTGTTTTATCAGTTTTGTCTCTCGCATATCCACAATTCTTCCTTCAGTTATTGGAAGGCAATTCCCTGTTTCGATTATATCCTATGACTCGTAGTTTCAGAGGACCTAAATTAGCTCGGTGCTTGCATTTTTCTAGTCAAGTTTTAGCGATTCTGTTGTGCAACACATCCCTTTTAGACCTATGCGTTTGATTAGTATTCGGTGTCTCTTTATCATTTAATATTTTTGGCAGATGTGTATTTGATGTACTTGTTTGTTCCTTCAATATAATTCATATTTTCTGTTAAACAAAAAAAAAAACAGAATATAAAATTAAATGATATAATATTGTTGCAACGTGTGAGACATTCTAGAATCGCGTATACCAAATAGTATATCCAAAGTGCATAACCCAATAAAGGAGAGGACCACACCTACTCTTTGAACCAGTTCATCTTGAGAATCGGATTATTTTAAAAGAAATTAATTTTGGTTTGACCGCATTTTTTATAATATAACATTTTTAATAATTTAAATTTTTTATGGTTGAAAGTCATTTAACAATTTTTTTTTTCTCTTGTTAGAATTGTCACGAATCAAAAAGATTGGTCGATAATCTAAGTTAAAGGTCATCACCAACGCTTGCCAAATTTGGCATGCAATTGAAGTCCAACCGTGCACCATTTTGGTGCAGCTGCAGTGCTGCTTGCACTATATCTTTTCTTAATTTTTTTAAATTTTTATGATTTGTAATTTTCATATTTAAAAATGAATTAGTTAATTAAATTGTTATATTTTACACATTATTTGGACAATAATTTATTAATTATTGATTTATAAAGTTAATATCTTATAAATATATTAAGGAATTAAATTTATTGGTTACAAATAGTAAAACATAAATTTAATATGTAATTATATTAATAAATTGGTAATAGATAATTGAGTTTATAAAATAATTGATGTAAATGAAATTAAAGGGAATATTTTAATAAATATTCAAAGTAAATGAGTTGGAGATGAGTTTTGTATTTGGTACAAAATTTATACTATTTTGATGCAAAAGTTGCGCTAAAATGAAGTTTGTGGTTGGAGATGACATAAATATTATTCCTTACAAGGGAATTTGTTTCGACTTTTGAGCATAAGCTAACAAGAATGATATAAAAATTTAAACTTTAAAAATAAAAAGTGATTAAAAATAATTATTTTTTCTAAAAAAACTAATGGAACATATCTTTCCTTCTTTCCTCACATTTGATCATTCCCTGACCCTTCACAATCATTCCACCACTTACGTGGGAAAACCACATTCACTAATTGCAATGCTACAAAAAGTTGAATCAATACACAAAACAATAAAAAAAAAAATTATGATGCATGCTTGATTGATCCAACACATACAACATTTATGCACTTGAATCAATCGTAACTCCATTAGTACAAACTAGCATATACACATCGATTGATAGAGAGGGAAAAACAATTAAGAGTTCTAGTCGATGATTATCTCATGAATCGACGAGGGACCCGAGGAGTCGGTACGGCCACGTCCCGGCCGGACTTGATCAAGTCGATACGATCTTGTATGGTTTTGTCAAACAACCTGTTGTCTGGATTCTCAGCATAGCAAACGTAGTAACAACTTACACAGGCATGGGGCAATGCCATTGCTATCCTAGTCTGTCACAATGATAAAATAACCAAATATTAATCAAAGAACTGAGTATTTTCTACTTCAAGTTGTGTTTTAAGTTGAATTCTATGTTCGAGTTCGAATATACGAGCTTAAAATAATAATAGTTTGGTGTGTGCGCGCGTACGCTAGAGCTAAAAAATAGCTTCCCAAGCTCATCGATTGTTTCTGGCGTATAAATAAGCAGTTGAAAGTCCGAATTTCGAGTTTGAGATCGGCTAGTCAAAATGCTTTAGCTCACATTGGGCTCAAATCGAGCTAGCTAGCTAGTCCACCTAGCTCGTGACCCGACTCAACTTATCTTGCTCTCTTACTTTCAATTTTCTATTTCATGCATTTAAGTAAATGATATGTGTATCATGCACAAGTTTGCTAACATTTAGAACAGAAAATCTTTATAGGGTTGATTAGAATAGGGTGACAAACCATTAGGTAACCGATGAACGCAGCCAACATGGCAAGGGTGGCCATGTAGCTGCGATGGGTGGTGGACGTCCAGGCAACAACGACAATAGTACAGATCGAGCCACTGCAAACTCCAGTGAGAAAGCAAATGGCACTTGTTATATCAGAATCAACAACTTCCTCCATTTCTCTCTTCTGAAAGAGCTCCCATGTGTCTTGTGATGCCTTCACAAAACTTTTTCCATATGCAGCAATCTAAACATATCATTAATCACATGTATTTCGTTAAAAAATAATAGAAAGGTAATATTCTGATGCAGAAGACCTTACTAAGTTTATTAACCATTCCACAATTTCTCACATTATCGATCAGGGATTGTATCAGACTATTACCTGAACATAGGCCCATCCGTTGCCGCGACTGAAGATAGATTGCATAACTCTCAGACAACAATGTGCACAAGAAAACATGAATTCATCTTCGCCTTCGAGCAAATTCAGCCCTCGTGCTACGATCCTAAGCGCCTCGATGGCAGGTACGAAGAGCGATCCAAGGCTAGCACTCCCCAAATTTTTCGATAATGCTCGTTGGAAGCAGAACTGAGTACTTGACTGCATCCCTCTGAGGTAATACAGAGCAATCACTCTACTAACAGTCACATTAGCCACATTCCTCATTACCTCAGCTACCCACGCAAGGCTCAGTACCAATACGATTATAACCAAAGCCGGTGGAATGTAGAAATTCAAAGCCCCAATCACAGCAAAGATCCAAACTGACATCCACAAGAATCCAGCACCAAGCATCCAATAAATAGGATGGTTTATATCATGGAATTTCGAGGCGGGCTCGAGGGCTTTGATGAAAAGCCTGGAACAAAAACTAGTTCTTTGTGTAACCCAACATGCGTAGAGTCCATTACCGATGGCAAAGGCGATGAACAAGACTCCAACCCCATCGGTGGCCGGCGTTTGGAAGCAGATTAGAAGGATTCCGGCGGATAAAGAAAGGGCAAAGGAACTCCAAATTATGAAATGAACCATGATTCTAGGCCATAATCTCACTGCTTTTTGCCATATAAATGCTAATGTTATGCTAAGAAAAGATGCAGCCTCAACTTGAGGCAAAAAATGCTTCACTACCCTCTTCTCTTCTCTCTGTGTTCTCCCTTCCTTTATCAAGCCTCGCACCCCCATAAATATCAAAAACCCCATTAGCCCAACAGCGAGAACTATGTGCACAAGGAACAAAAACAGAGAAATCTTGTTTGTGTATGACCTTGAATTCAATGATGCCACTGATTGCTGGTAGAAAACACATAAAACCCAGAAAACACATCTAATCAAAATCTAAGAAAATGATAAAAAAAAAAATTGAAACTTTTTAATTAATAAAAATCGAATCTTTAGCTTCTTACTTGTGGGGTAGGTGTGGAGCGAGGCTGCTGCTGCAAAGGCGAAGGTGAGGGGCGAGGCTGCTGTTGATATGGAGAAGATGAAGCAACCCTTGTTGCGTTATCCATCACCAGTCTTAAAGGATTTGTATCGTTCAATCTTTGCATTCTGGACATATGAAATCCACTCGGAGGATGGGTTTCAACCGTTGAATCTTGACGAGTGTGAATATTCATTTCGCCTTTTTCCAAATCCTTTGCTTCTTCCCTTTTATTCTCCTTGTATTCTTCTTCTTCTACTCCTCTTTCTGCCATTGATTCTTCTTCTTTTTCTCTGGGAAACACCACCTATAATAAGTAACGGCAAGACTATCAAAATGAAAAACAAAAAATCCACGAAATACATAATATTTTTTATCAATTCATCCGAAAGGGTTGTGAAAGATTAGGAGGCGGTGGTGTCGTGTTGACTTACGGGTTCTGTTGCACCCATTCGACGGAGGAAGAGGCGGCGCGTGAGAATGAGGGGACTGGGGTTATTTTTCTGGTGAACGTTAGATTTTGTTTTCTGTGTTCGGTGATGCAGTTATGACATCCTATTCTATTATTTTCTTGCTTTTAAATTTTACATCAGGTATCAGACATAAGTACATTTCTTCGACCACGCGCAGTTGGGGTGTTTGTTAGTTTTAAGCAGTTTGTTTGGCATTGATTCAACAATAGCGTTCTTTTGGAACAACATCAATCGTCACGAAATTTTTTCAACATAAAAAATTATCACATGATATATTAAAAAAACCCACATAATGTTGAAAAATTATTCTATGCACTCGATCATATACCAACACATATGAATATTTATTCATATGTATATATAGGTTTGTATGTGTATTAGTGTTTACATAACTCACTTCAGATTTCATTTCTATGCACCGATGCATGGCAAGTGCGTAGAAGTGAAATCCGCATTATCCGTATAAGAATAATCCCATAACACTTGATGTCACGGGTCATCAAATTCGTGTGGGCTATAATGGTAAAAGAATGATAGAGTAGTTATCTTACTGACAGTCAGTAAAAATCCAATTAGAAAAAAACAAAAACAAAAAGAAGGTAAAAACCCACCATCCGAAGTGTCAGATTTGATAGCAATGGGCATTTGCAGCGTCTGGCGTTGAGCTGTAATCTGATGAGGGTAGGTCCACGTAACAAAATTGGGTCAAATTTGGAGAGTGGATTTAGTAAATTTAAAGTTCAGTTTACTGAATCTAACGTGCCGTAAAATCCTTCCCTAGTTCATTCGAAAAATTTGCAGATTCATTCTTTTAAGATGGGTTCAAATCCTCTGTAACCAGGAATATAACACTTCATATTACATTTCTTTTTTCTTCTTTTTTTTGTTTAACGACGTATCCACTCTTGTGTGCATCTACTCATCTTTGGATGACGACCCCAACTCCTCAGAACCGTCACCAGGTAAAAAAATGGATGTGTACGGATGACAGATATCTGAGGGAGCGGACCAATAGGACCCGAACTCATGGCAGAACTCCACTTGTGTCAAAACACCTCGATTCACATGTCCCATTTTGTAAAATTGTGTGATTTGTAAAATTGAATAATAACTCCGTGACATTGATCTAAAATTATGAAAATAATATAAAAATATCATTTAAATTTAAAATTTAAATTGGAAAAGTGTAATCTGATCATGCAACAATTTATGGTTTTACCTTTTTTCCTTGGCAATGCCATAAAACATGCAATTTTATTGACATTTTTTAAGTGGACATTGATATGTCTGCAAATGCTTATTTACTTATTTAAAACAAAAGCTTAATAAACTTTATTTCATTACAAAATTGTCATTATTCAATTTAAAACAACCAGAATCATCGCATCACTTGTTTTATGTTTACTTGTTTTCTTAGAGAAACAAGAAAATCAAACAACCAAAATCTGTTTTTTATCTCGAAAAAGGATAAACACTTTTCAAAATCAGTTACGAACACTTCCTATGTCATAAGTTGACCGACAGGTTGAGGTTGGTGTCATGGTCATTAGGGATGCAAATATTTCAAAATTTATAACTATCTTTACTTTAATTTAAAATTTCTAAGTTATGTCTACACAGAAAATACTCTGTTCATAAGAATTTAAGAATGTTTTTATTTTTTTATTTATTTATTTTGTAACTGCTTAAATTATACAATTAGTGCACACGTTTAACAAAGCGCATTTGTTTCAAAAACACAAACCATATTATTTAATTGGAAAAATTACATAAAATATCATATAGTTTGGTTCAAATTTCAATTTACAACCATTGTTTGAAAAAGTACAGTTTACAACCTCAACTTTCATGAATTGTAACATGTTGTCTCCTATTGACTCGGTTTGTATTTTTATCGAAATCTATCGCCGCATTTGATCATCGTCTTACACACTCAAACTTAGATACATTTAACCTAGTTATTCCAAATGTTTAAAAAACAAAAATAATATTTTTAGCATCGAAATTCTCTAGTTAACGATTACAAAAAATGGAATATTTGACACCTCAAATATTTATTTTGATTCTTTAAAATTTACAATTACACATTTAAGTGGCTCTAAGTTTGAATATGTAAGGCGATGATAAAATGCAACGATAATTTTTTGATAAAAACACAAATTAAGTCAAAAAGATGCAAAGTGTTACAATTCTTTAAAGTTGTGGATGTAAAATGTAATTGTTGAAACAATGGTTGCAAAGTGAAATTTGGACCAAACTATATGATATTTTTGGTAATCTTCCCTATTTAATTTTATATGTTTTTATCACCACTAACTGTGGTTGTTGGAAAACACCATTAAAAAAAATAGAATCGTTCTCTTTGAAAAATTATATTCGTAACTATGATATGATATGAAAATATATAGCATGTGAGACAGATATCATTGCTTAAACTAGAAAGATGTAGTTCATTATTATTCAAACTACATGTAATTCACCATTACACATATATTGGTTGAAGCCATATACATTTTTAGAAAGTGTTGACATCACTCTAATATAAATTAATTATATCCTAGATGGTGAAATTGTGCCTATCAGATCGAGCTGAGCAAGGCGTGATAGGAGTTCGCCTTCCCAATTTTGATCGGTGATTGGTTTTTATTCGAACATATTTGAATCGAAATTATATGTTCCTATGTTTAATATAATTAAATTTTAGAAAATAAAATATAATTATGGAATATAAATACTACCAAATTTTTCCAATACAAACAAAAATTTAATATAATTAAATGACGACCAATATGGTAAAAACTATTGTATGTACGTTCTTCTTTAAATTAACAATGGTGTCTTATAGGATATCTCCAATACCAAAATGGTGCTAATTTTGGCCTTCACCCGGACGGCTTAATTTTTTAAATATTATTAAAAAAAATTAACAATTTACTGTAAGAAGGATTCATTTACCAAAGTATGGTAAATCGTTACTTGGAGTAACAAATTCAACTTTTTCGTGAAAAAGTTTAATTGTTACTTTTAGTAACAGGTTATGTGTAGTCAATTTGTGGGACCTGGACAATGAAAGTGCTAACCAATTATCACATGTGCAACAAATGCTTATACATTTATTTAAAAAGTAGCATCAAATCAAACTATATGTATGGACGATAAACTAAATGCCCTCCAACGTCACATCTAGTCGGTTGTGTAACTATGTGTCCTCTAACCCTTCGAGCGATAGGTTGAGCACTAGCGTCTGTCTGTGAATCTTCATCCCTGTTTTGTTCATTCCGACTCGATGATGAAGTGGATTGTGGTACATCTCTATATGGTGACGACATCATATCTCGTATGGAATAGGAGATATGAAATGTGGAGATGGTGGCACGTAAGCTGGTATGTGAGGCTCCACATGTCCGGAGTACGAGGTCGTATACATGGCATGATCATATAGAGTAAATGGTTGTAAAATCATATGATTTTCATGAAGGCCGATAGACCTCATCCGTCATACCATGAGAGATTGATAAACGAGATGTAGAATGAGTTCCAGTGTCAAATCCTCCTCTAGTGTGGTGTAAAGTGCTCGCCCACTCGGTGAATGTCGAAGTAGTAGGTAAGTCAACACTGTCATAAGTAGCTTCAATTGATCAACTAAACCTCTTTGACGGTGGGGGATACTGGTTGAGCATTCTGAAGTACTCTGTTGTTGAGAATGTTCATAATATTATCACCAACATAAGTGTAACGATCCAGTAATGAATAACAATCCGCTAAGTCATCGCGAGGCCTAGATCGAGCACTTACGCACATTGATGCCAATTGGTCAGCCTGAAATATATATATAATAATCATTAGGTTAGCCTAATATATATGTTAGGATTACAGTGAATAATAAACAATAATATTCAATTACATACCACAAAAGTCATAATGGAAGTGTCCCATGGTTAATATCCCGTACTTTGAAGGCTGTCAAAAGGCGATATCAACTGATGCGTAATTCTATCATGCTACTCCATTAATCTGTCCTAAGTGGAGATAGTATAAGTGATTTGTGGTCCACTAGCATAACCCCGACTCCGATTCAGGCACACTATAATATATCCTGAATGACAATCCAACTACTCAAATCTAGATCGTCTCATATCTATGTAGATGTAAATGTCGACATCCTTGAGTGGCATGTATATGTTGTATCAATTCAAAATGCCGTAGTACCCTATCATGATAGTGACAATCAACATATGTATATAATATAAGTGGACATATGGCCATCAAAAAAGGGTGCACAATCCTGGGGCAACTCCTCAAAATACGGTGTTGTAGTGTCCTATGGTTGCTATATAAACTGTGATCATAAAATAATTGTCGTAAATAAAAGTTTGTTCGATGACCTCATATTAAATAAATACATTTTTAATGTGTCTGCCCTAATGTGGCATCATAAGATCAAGTATCTCACGGAATATCCGAACTGAATATCGAGTCGTCTGACAATAACTCATGGTGCCATTCCAACTACCAATTTTTAGTGTAATGTAATATATTGAATCATGCATTTAAAATATAAAAATATCTAAATGAATTATTTTACCGTGCATCTTATGGAGGCCTAGGAAGTGTCAAAACAAACGCATTGTATCGCCACTCATCCATGTCTACATTGATGGCATGGACATTCGGTATATTGGTGGTATCAGAGATAATGCCCAAATCTACAATATTTGAAAAATATGATTGAGTAGATAAATTACTTTAAAACAATAAGGATATACGGAAAGATATTTTACATTTAGTAACTATAATGGACCGACGATGATGGATTTGTCTTGTTAGATGACGTACAGAGCTCTCGATACAAGCACGTCAAGACAGTACTACTCCAATTATATCCTCTCACAATGTAAATATTCTCTAGTATGGTCAAATATAAGATTGAGATGGAGTTTCTAGAACTATTTGGGCACATCACACCCCAAGAAGCATGAATACACATGCACGAGTGTACTGTTCAACATGGTGCTCATCACTATCATCCTCGACCGGGTATGAGCTCATGTACTATCACAGTCCCTTAGTCCTCTCGGACATGCCCCTGTTGATCTCACCATATTCGGCAATGAATCTCAATGTGTCCTGAACATAAGTATGTCACTCCTCTACGGACATCTACACATCTTGATTTATGACAGGACGGCCATAAACTGGAAGCCCACATATCACAGCGACATCTCACAACGTAATGGTTGCCTCACCTACTCGAAAGTGAAAAGTGTGTGTCTCAGGTCGTCACCTCTCTACCAGAGCAATGATAAGATGAATGTCAGGACAGAACTGACCACACATGTACACACCCTAAAAAAAATGTAGTGTATTAGTCTCGGTACCATAAGGTGTGATTGATCATATGTGGCCTCTTGTTCCTTAAACATAGCCCAGAAAGGACTATCTGCGTGTACCATGTAGAGTACCATTGAGTAAACCATCAAACACATTCTCAGATCTATGCTACTACTTCATAGTCAACACGGTATCGTTACATGTCCCATAATGCATCCATGGATCCATTGTTCGGAGCAAGAAATAAAATTACAAGTAATCTGTTCGAAAACATACACACACATAGAGTTAGATTATTAATAATATATATATATATTTATATATATATATATATATAATAATAATAATAATAATAATATATATATATATAGAATATAATATATATTTTATGTAAATCTATATATTATAATAATATAAAGGGAAAATTACACAAAACATCCTATAGTTTGGTTCAAATTTCACTTTGCAATCGTTGTTTGAAAAATTACAGTTTACATCTTCAGCTTTCATGAATTGTAACACTTTGCATGCCATTGACTCGATTTTATATTTTTATCGAAGATTTATTGCCGAATTCGATCATCACCTAACATACTAAAATTCATATCCATTTAAACTTGTTATTCCAAATTTTTTTTAAAAAAAATTTAATATTTTTAGTATCAAAATTCTCTAGTTAACGATTACGGGAAATGAAATCTTGACACCCTCGATATTAATTTTGTTTTTTTTAAAAAAAATTGCAATAACTAGTTTAAGTGGATCTAAGTTTGAATATGTAAGGCGGTGATGAAATGCAGCGATACATTTTTAATAAAAATACAAATCGAGTCAAAAGGATGCAAATTGTTATAATTCATGAAAGTTGAGGATGTAAACTGTAATTGTTCAAACAATGGTTGTAAAGTGAAATTTGGAACAATCTATAGGATGTTTTCGATAATTTTTCCTAATATAAATATATACATATAAATATAAACATATATACCTATATATTAATCATATATATTAAAGTGAGCAAAAGATTAACAATTAAGCAACATATATAACTTTGAAATAGATATATGTATTAAGTTATGCAATTAATTAAATTATGTTACTTAAATATACAAAATCATGCTATGTCAAATACAATTCATAGAATACTAGTACTCTCCGCACGCGTTGCGTGCATGCACAATTTTTTTTCTTTGTAAAGTGAGATGGTATTTTGTGTTGAAAATTGGATTAAATAATGTTATGTGAAAAGTTGGAATATATAAATATAAAAATTGATATTGGAAATTATTAATTAAATTGAAGAGTATTAATTGAAACTAATAATTATGAGCGCGAGAATTGCGGCAAGTGAATGTACATGGAATCTTTATGCCACATGTCGAGGTCTGATGCAACAACGTTGATGCATCTTTGCTGAAAGGGTGAAATCAAGAAAAGGTAGGGATATTCTTTCATGCGCAAATAATTGAGAGGGTAATGTGGTAATTGAACTTTGGTTCAAGCATGTATGACCAAAAGGTCGGTCTCTGCCCCTCATGCATTATTAGTAAGTTTTGCTGAAAGGGTGAAATCAAGAAAAGGTAGGGATATTCTTTCATGGGCAATTAATTGAGACGGTAATGTGGTAATTGAACTTTGGTTCAAGCATGTATGACCAAAAGGTCGGTCTCTGCCCCTCATGCATTATTAGTAAGTAGATAATAAATATATTATACCTTCATTATCGTTTCCGACGCTAAATGCATCACCTTCGTCGCCGCCGTCGTCAGTAATGTATGTGTGTGTAAAATATATTTGTAGTGCACAGATGAGGGTTTAGGGTTTTTAAAACAAATTTGGACCTGCTTCACCGGTCAAAAGTTTTTGTTTTAATTTTTTTTTTCGCGTTCAGTTGACCAGTGACTGGTTCTACCTGTCAATTCAATAATTGCCCACTGAACCTGCTTCTCGAGATACGAGTCCGTAATTACATATGTTGGGAAAACATTTCTAAATTTTGGTGACAACAAACGTCTACTGCATTGAAGAAGCTTACTGATGAACAAGTCCGTTGACTAACTCTACAAATGTCTACTGGAAGATAGAGTCTACTGGGTGCTAAAAGTTGAAGTTATTATCTACTGAATGCAGATGATAGAAGTCTACTGGAGAAGAGCATCATAGCTCACTTCAAAGTCCACTAGCATATTCACTAGAAGATACTAACAGACATTACAAGACATCATGCGACTTTACTCTAGCAGACTAATTCACTAAGGAGAAGTCAACAGACGTAAAACGGCGACAGGACAAAACTCGAACAAATTCACGCTGACAATAGTAACATAGAATGCCGCACTGTCATATCAGCGCCACCAATCTTGTCAGAATGAACTAGTCATTGGTTAACAGAATTGGAAAGAAGACAAAAGGAATTTGGATGAAAATCAGGAAGTTGATTTTGCGCGGATGTTTCCATTTGAAGAATAGTTGGCGTTAAACTTTAGAGTCTATAAATACGCCGAAGAGTAGAATGAAGAATGCTCTCAACACTCTAAATCTTGAATATACTTCATTCAAAAACAAGCAGAACATTCATCAAAAACACTTACTGAAATATTCAGAAGTTTTGCAGAGCAGCATCCAAGCATTATTGAGACCGAGAAGATATTATAGTCTGCTGCTCAATAACACTCAAGAAAAAACAGAGTTTTATATCTTGTGAGAGTGTTGTAAAAATCACTTTGTAATCCTTGTGATTATTGTGTTGCTAGGAGTTTATACAAATTTGTGTGGGTGCCTAAGTAGATTGTATACTGAAAAGTGTAAACCAAAATCTTCCGTGACACCTTCCTGCAAAGGAAGAAGGGGAGACGTAGAAACATTTGTGCTTCGAACTTCCAGAAACATCTATTGTGTCATTTACTTTATGTATCTTACCTTATGGTCTCTTTGCTTTTATCTATCAGTTCCCATCTCACAAGTCTAGTAGATATCTTCCGCACTATATTTTAGCTGTATACTGCCTTGCAATCAATTAAGATCTTATTATAGTACTTAACAGTCTGTCGTATTTTGAAGAATCGAAAAATTGAGCCTAATATTTATCCACCCCCCTTCTAAACACTACACTTATCATAACAACATAAAACCTCTGCATGTTAAAGTGATTTGATAATCATTTTGTAATATTTTTAAAATTAAGCCCCAATCGACCATCTCAGGTGCCATAAATCTTTTTTTTTAAATATTTTTTGGTTAATTTAATTGTTGTGTAAAATAACATAAATAATTATGTTAATTTATGTTAATTAGTATAGTTATTTAGATATATTATATTATTAATAACGCAGCTGATCGGATCAAAATCCTCCTATAATATTAAAAAAATTATTCAATATTTATTAGCAAATTTTCTATAACATTCACTTACGATAACATAAGTAAATTATTTATTATACGTGGCTCAATTATTTAAATAAATTAAGTAATTACATAGATTATTTTATGGAACTATATTTGTTCGATAGTGCCCGAAGAATTGATGGTTACTAAGAGAAATTCTTATATAGTCTGGGTCCTGCAAAAACCAATACATATATATATATATATATATATATATATAAATTTATGTATTTTGATATATGATAGGATCTGATTCATACAAAAATTTCACCGTTAAAAATGGTTGTAGGATGAGTTTAATGAGATCGGGTTCCAATAATTAAATTTTGATCCATTTTGCGTCTGATTTTCTCTCGCGAAATCAGGTCCTAATTTCTAATTGGTCCAAATTATATTACATTTATAAACAAATCAAAATTAAATCCTTTTAAAGATCCGACTGCCAGCAAGTAGTTGCCTCTCATCAGTGGAATCCACCTCATCTTGTCCCATCTCATGTCAATGTCAAACGCCACATGGGTCGTGGTCTTATTTCTATATATGCATATTTATATATCTTGGTCTATATAAACACTAGTTCATATAAATATTTTCCCAGTGGGGGTTGAAGAGTTGCTGCCATACAGACAGTGTCCTATGAAATATATAATTTTGATGAAAATATTTTCACAATGATTGATCTGTTTTTAGGGACAATTCAACAAAACTCCTACGGAGAGGATGATTATTATCCAAAGAACAATATCTTGGGATTATAAAGAGGTGACTTGCAAAATAGGAAACAATTATCTCCTAGCTAACCCAATGATTTATAACCTTTCGTGAATACTCTATTGAGCGGCAAGCTTTCTAAGGGCATTATACAAGTTATAAAAATGAGACTTCTATTAAAAAAATAAAAAATAAAGGGAATAAAAACTTATTTCTTGCATTTTTTATGCAAATTTATTTATTAAGCTTTTGTATTCAAGTTTAGCGAATAAACCATTTTTGATTGCTAGAACTGTTAATTCTTTTAATCGATCTTGAGACATAGTTGTTCGCAAATAATTTTTTTAAATATTTTGTTTTGAAAAACTTCTTTCAGCAGATACAATTTTAACTGATATATTAAGTGATATTCTATATGCTATAAAAAATTGGGAAAAAAATCAAGTTCTTTTATTCAATTTAGTATTTCAATTGAGTCTTTAATTTCTACAATTGCATTTTCTTTTAAGATTGTCAACTAGCAAAAATAAATCAAAATCATCAATATCAAAAAATTGCACATTATGTTTAAGAAAAATTTCAAGATCAAAACATTTTTTTTACAAATCACAATTAATATCAAGTCCAAATATATCATCATATTTGAAACGAGAGAGAAGATTTTGCGATTATTAATATGGATTATTAATTAAATATATGGATGTAATTTTTTTTATAGATTATCAACTCTATAATTAATAAACATAGGGGCTAGAAATTTAGGACCGCATTGAAATTGGAAGTGTAAAGCAAACATTTCGATTACTTAGCCCCCCACGTCGTCTCTAGGAGTATAACCACCGAATGTGAATATTCGGTCCAAAAATTTGATCTGTCTCTAAGGATATTGTTCTTAGTGGCATCATCAAACCCACCACATCCGACTTATGCAATTTTATTATCATATTTTTTTTTAAAAAAAATGTCTTTAATTATTTTTATTTTATTTGTGATGATTCTACGGATATCCCCCTCCGATAAAGTATTTTCTTGTCTCCGATAGTGATGGCTTGTGATAGGGTTGGCGTTCGGGTATCCTCACCCGACCGAGACAAAAAAACGGGAACAATTGGGTATCAGTAGAATACCTGATTCCTGACCGAGTATTTCGGGTATGGGATTGGATATTGTTTTGGGTTTTCGTGTACCCGATCCGAAATTTTGGGTATCCGAACTTTCGAGCATCCGACCAATTTCGGTCGAAATTCGGATAGTTCTTTGTCGTACCCAAGATTTTGGGTACCCGTTCCGAACTACCCAACCCAATCCAGCCATACTTGTTGATAATAAACTATAGATGATGCATGGATCATTACTTGCGAAATTTTAATTTTATTTATAGATACAAGAGTATATCTTTATTTTGGGTGTGCCTTGAGTAAACCCTCGGGCTGACGCAATAGTCTCCAACCATGCCAGACAGGTCTAGGCAAGTTTGGTGCGACATGCTTGACAAAGAAAATGTTGGTAGGCAAAATTAAACTCGTGACCAAAGACATTCACGCTTACCTACTCCACCATCTCGGCGACCATATGAGGGCATACATAATTTTTTTTATTTATGGAGTAGAGTTAAACTCATGAAATAAGTAGCTTCAACCACTAAGCTATAAGAGCCTTGTTGATTTAAATTGAGTTTTATACTTTATATATATTAATCAAACAAATATATCTTGAGTATTAGAGTTTGGAGTTTTTTTTTTTACATTATTTTATGTTTAATCCATGGAGGAAAACACAATCAATTACTTTTACACATTTTTTTTCAAATTTTAAAAATATTTTTAATTTTTTTTAAAATAAAGGATCAAACTGTAATCATTGGCTAACCGTAACTGAAACCAGAACCGCAACCAACAGTTCATGAACCGTAACCAAAACCGTCAAGGAAGGTTAAGGTTAATGGTCCAGGTATTTTGAACCGTCGAACCGACGGTTCTGGACCGTCTAACCAGCGATTATGAACCGTGGTCAGGTCTAGTTATATAATTTTAATTAATTGAGTTCTACAAATTAAATGCAAGCTCAATTTTTTATTCTTTATTAGTAAATAAAAAATAATGTTTTTATTAAAAATTATTGAATAATTAAATATAACTAAATTCATTACCTCACAAAACAAACTATTTTTTTTTCTCGACAGCTGAAATTTAAAAAAATAAGTATCAATTGAAACTGAAATCGGCACATCAGGAACCAAGACCGAACCATATTGATGCGGTTTGATTTCGATTTCGCCATTCAGTGAAAGTAGAACTATCGGTTTGGAACCATGGTCAGCCCAGTGAATCAATTTCACAACACATTGACCTTGTTTCTTCAAGTGCATTATTTCGGTCCCACCACTCAGTAAAACTGGGTTTGGAGCCATGGTCAAGCCTAGTGAATCAATTCCACAACACATTGACTTTGTTTCTTCAAATGCATTGCTCATCTCAACTGAAAAATTCTAGATTTTATTCATATATTTCAAAAACTACGCACAGTGTATCTTACTCAAAATTTTCAATCAAATCACTGGCTTACACTTCCAGTCGCAGCTTATTCTGCTTTTTACCATGCCCCGGTAATCTTTTCAAGTTATGCTCCCCACGACCCAAACTCTGCACTAGTCTAGATAATTTTCTTGCATCGCATATCAGTGATTGCCAAACAACTACGACTAGCTTCGCGTAGTTGAAACTATTGTCGAATTCTCTATGGTAAATACCACTTAAGTGCAGCAAAACATGGAAACTCCAATTTGCAATAGTTCTCAAACAAGCTAAACTATGTAACTAAATAAATAGAGGCAATTCAGAACAGTCACACAATGATGTTCTGGCACAGCCAGCAAGCAAGCCGAGGAAACACATCTAAATAAAATTCCGGTAATCTTTTCGAGTTATGCTCCCCAAAACCTGAACTCCGCTCTACTCTAGATAATTTTCGTGCGCCGCATATCAGTGATTGCCAAACAACTACAACTAGCTTCGCGTAGTTGAAAATATTATGAAATTTTCTATGCTATATACCACTTAAATGCAAGCAAAACATGGAAACTCGCAATTTGCAATAGTCCTCAAACAAGCTAAACTATGTAACTATATAAATAGAGGCAATTCAGAAAGTAACAGTCACCCAATGATGTTCTGGCACAGCTGGCAAGCATGCTGAGGAAACACATCTAAATAAAAATTAATAGTAATAAATAAAAAACACTTATCAGAGGCATTGAAATGTCAAAAGTGTTATCGACTTAGGGGTATTGCGACATGGTTCCACTGAATATGGGCATCTATTTCTTGGCACTGGTTGTGGAATCTGGCTGTGTTTTAACAATACTCAAGTTACCACCGTCTTTGGTGGCAAAAGCAGCGGCTTTGAGCTCATTGCAGTGATTTATAAACTTGCTCAGCTCCTGATCAAAATTACATAAGAGAAGGCTGTCAGATGCCAGAACGATGCAACACCTATGAACATGTCAGAAAAAGAGTGACCACAACTGTTGATTAAATGAATGGTAAAACTAGTATGTCGGGGATATGAAAGAGGGGAAACGAAGAGCTTGAGTGATAAGTTTATGTATCAACATATATTGTGATTACTTATATTCTAATGATTTAAACTGATATTTATAGTTCCTTATAGTTATTTTTGTGCGAGTATAGGAGAAGGCGAGGAAAGCGAATCTAAATGCCAGAAAAGAGCCAGAAAAGGGATAAATTTTCATCAATTTGGCACGTCGGTGTCATGCCGCAAGAAAAGAAAAAAAGAAAATTCAATTGTTGAGCAAGAGAGCCGAGCTTTGCCTTGTCTTGTGAACCGGTGTAATGCCTTATACTTGAAGGAAAAAATTAAATCAGAAGATGGCCTTGTCGTTTGCCTCATCATCAAGTCGTGTATTGTGCGCATTAAAGATTAAAGAAACAAGTGAAGAAATAAGGCATTTCAAATTCGTGATTATGAGAGTCAATTAAAGCCATTATTTTTAAATCCACTGCTCAAATAAAATGTTTCAATCTAAATGCAATATAAAGAATGTGAATGGATTTGTATTAAGTATTTGAAATACAAATCCACCATATGTATGCTTCCATCCAAAATGTAGCCTTAAGATTTATCCATGAGCCATGACCTGCCTTAAACTTTTCGAAAATTTAAACACAAAATCTGAAACTTTGCTCACCCCCTTAAAATAAAGCTCAGTATTTTCATGATCCTTCTAGAATTCTTGCTGTGCATTTTCTAAAGACAAAATACAAGGATTTCCGATTGAAAATCATGTTTGAAAAAAATCCAATTCAACACGTTGCACCGCACAGACTACCGCGCACACACTCACACACACAAGAAACAGCAAATCATATTCGAGCTAAAACAGCAGCAACTACAGCAATATCATCATTAATTAAAAAGAAAACTGAAGGAGAAAGCTCACCTTATCAGTGTCCATCTGTTTAGTCACCTTGGAGGGCTTCACCACTCTTTTCCCTTCAGTTCAAAATCGCAACGCATCATAAATGTCAAATTATCAGCGGACATACAAAAAGTGCATGCTTTTATCATGTGACTTTACCTTTTCGAGTTGGAGGCGGTTTTCCATGGCGATTGAGAGGAATCGTTTTATTCTTCTTCTGCCCTTTGAACAGACTCCCCTTTTGCGTCATATCTCCCTTTCTTTCCTCCTGTAAATCTTAACTCAAAATTTAGGGTTTTGCGAGCTCCACTATCGATTCTAGGTTCTACCGTATTCTTTTTATCAGTAAATTGCTTTGGTTTATGGAATTTAGTCACCAATAAAATAATTTTCATGATACCGAAAAAACCCCAAAAAAATAATTTTAAGTTGAGCTGGCAGAATTTTATAGTTAATTCGAGTTCATCGAGCTGAACATAGGTATATTTTAATTTTAAATAAGTAAAATAAAACACATTAAATCTCTTATACTAAACTAAGCAAAATTTTGTATAAAAAACCCAACATTTCAAAATGTTCCCTTTACAAATGTAATACCCCCTTCATTTACCATATATTTTGCCATTAACACGACTAGTTAATTATGTCAAATCGAACATGCCAGTTAGGGATGACAAAGAGTCCGGATCTTAGCCGACCCATATTGAACCCCCCCGATATTCATATTAAAGAAGTTAGACGTATTGAAGGGAATGTGAGCAAATAAATAAGATTTGGTAGCTTAAAGATAGTTTTACATTACTTATTATAAACATTTACTTCAGAAAAACAAGAAATTCAACCACGACACGTAATTTTTGTGCATCAGAATTGATTTCTAGCTAATAATTTTTTTAAAATTTGTCAGCTGGCCGGGTTGGGGGGTTGAACCGTCGGGATCGCTGGGCGGGGCGGGACTCGGGTTTTACCAAACCCGTCCAAACCAATCCCGTTGCTATCCTATTGTCCACTACTTTTAAAGAGTATTAAAGTGAAGTGTTACTAGTCAAAATTAAATTGTATGTCTTTAGATGTTTTGATACAAACACAAATATACCAGAAAAGAGACGCAGTACTAGAGAAAGAAGAAGACCACAAAAAGCTAGCGTATTATATGCTTTAATATTTTATTTTTTTAGTATTGGGGAGGAAAATTGTTATCATTGGGTCTCAAATCGAGAACAACCCAAGAATTTGGGACATGGGTGCCACTAGAGTAAGATGCTCTAGGCATATGCTTTAATATTGATTCATGTAATATATTGTAAATATATTCGGTTACAAACACTAGCCACAAGTAGTTAGTTACAGAGTTATTTACAATTCAATTTGTTAGGATCAAGGTAGTGTTTAGAAGGCGGGATGAATAAACACTAGGTTCAATTTCTCGATTATTCAAAATACAGCAGACTGTTAAGTACTGTAGTAACATCTCAATTGATTACAATGCAATAGACAACTAAAAAGATAGTGCGGAAGGTGTCTACTGGACTTGTAAAATATCAACGGATACCACAAGTAAAGGGATAGTAAGGGAAGTGCGGTAAAGTAAAGAGACAGTATGGTTTCTAGAAGTTCGAAGCACAAACCGCTTTTACGTCTCACATTCTTCCTTTGCAGGAATGTATCACTAGAAGACTTTGATTTATACTATTACACAGGTATACAACGCACTTAGGCTAATATCACAGAGATAGTCTAAACTCCTAGATCACACAGTTCAGTAAGATTCAGAACTAACATATGAGAATACAATGAATATCCTAACACTCTTCGAACAATAAATCTGGTATAGCTTCGAAGTTCTTTGAGCAGTAGACTTAATGCTTTGATCTTCAAGATCACTTTGAAGGGTTACTGCTCGATAGCTTCTTGAATGCTAGAATGTCAGAGTGTTGAAGCTTTTGATTCAGAGTGTATGCAAGAGTTTCTTCAAGCTCCAAGGTTTTGTATTTATAGGCTCGAAAGTCCAACGACAACTATTTTCCATATGGAAAGGATTGCTTGAAATCTTCCTTTGATTATCGTCCAAAATCATTTTTGTCTTCTTTCCATATCCGTAAACAATGGCTAGTAATTCTGACGCAAATGGTGGCGCTAACAGTATAGTGCATTTCTTTGTACTATTTGTCAGATAACTTTCTTGTTCCTTGATCATCTATTGTCTTCTAAGAATGGCTTAGTTTACTGGACATAAGTCATATTTTCTTCTTGTTAGTCTTGACCAGTAATCTTCTACCGGTAGACATTCTCCTTTTAGCTTTGTGGTAGTTTTAATTGAAGCAGTAGCCGATTAACTTGTCTACTACCAGTAGACCTTTAAAACAGTAAACTTCTTCAACGATAGCAGCAGACGCTTTTTCCCAATTACTTCCAGTAGACTTTCTTGGTCAGTAAGCTTCCTCCAAAGATAGCGGTAACTGTTTTGAGGCTGTAGAAGCTGATTGTTGTGATAGATCTTTGTTATCACCAAAACTTAAAAATCTTCAAACACAGTCAGGGAGTATACTTCGAACTATAAATAGAGGAAACAACAGGTAGCAAAGCATGCAAAACTTGTACAAACTTCTTGAGTCTATTAAATGTTTCTTCTTCCTAAATCTTTCTTGGTTCTTGCACAACTCTTCTTAGCAGAGTAGCTTATCAAATAAGCTCTATCTTGAATCTTTCATGTTTATACTCATTATTTTCATGATATTTACTATGATGACATGGTTACCTAAATCATAATGTATTCTCGAATGCTCATACTACTTTGCATATATACATATTTTTGTATATGGAATATATTTTTGTTGTATATATAATATATTCACATAATAAAAGAAAAAAAAGAAATTTAAATTATAAAACAATAAATAAGAGGTAATAATTGGAAGAAGGGCATCATTGAATCAGACTAGTTGAATGATGTCCGTCAATTGCCCTCAATCTTTTCAGGCGGAATACTCAATTATCTCTTCTATCCGATTCCTTTGCGGAAAAATGGCTGATTTCGATCTCCAGCATTGCAAATGATCAGCCAACTCACTTGCTCATGCCATAGCACAACCTTGAGAGTAGACATTCGACAAGCAAACCTCGAAGCTTCAACGAGCAGGGTATCAGTGGACCTTGAGCAGTAGACTCAACTAGTAGACATTGACCAGTGAACTAGAGCAGTGGACTCGACCAGAGGGTTGCAAGTAGACTACCTTGCTGAAGCACTTGACAAGTAGACACTACAAGTATACACTACCAAGTAGACACTACAAGTAGAGGTCGATCATCGGACTCAACCAGTAGACTACCCTACCGGAGCAATCAGCAGACTTCCAATAATAGCCCGAAAACCAGAATATGATTGTTACAAGCTCGAGAAACTTGCCAAAACTCTCACAGCGTCTATATTATTCTTATCTAACATATATATCATTATTTGGGGCTATATTTACATGATCTGAAATCTCAATAACTGCTGATTGAAGATCAATCCAAGCATTCCAAAGCAAACCCATTTGTGATTCAAATGGGAACTTCAATGACAACATCTGCTAAATGAAGATCACTCCCCAACCTTGGGACCTCTTTCAAGTTCATATCAGATTTGTTAGGACATCATTTGTGCATTTATATTCACAATACTCATTGTATTTGTAAGCTGAATTCCATTGTAATAGTTGGTAATTTATCACAACTGGGTGAGGTCTTTCCATGTGAGACGTTAAAGAATGTGAGCTTTGTGATTCTGTATGGGCTAGGAGTTTGGGCTATCTATGTGCTATTATCATGAGTAGGTTGTATACTGAAAAGTGTAAACAAAAATCTTCTAGTGGATCCTTCCATAAGATGGAAGAATGGGAGACGTAGAAGCTTTTGTGCTTTGAACTTCATTAAACAAATACTTATGTTATTTACTTTATTGCATTTATTTACCTTACTGTTTTGGTTAGCATCGTGAAGCATTTTATGTGCTCGTTAAAACACCAAAACGTAGCTCTTTAAGTATTTGATAAAATGCTTCAACCAAACTGTTTTTATAAATTTTACTTGCATACCTTTAAAATGATTTACAAATGGTTAATCAGTTATAAATCGGGTTCCGTCGAGTGTTTTCCTCTCGGTTTTGTAACCGAACTCGATATAATCTCTTGGTGCAATTATTTCAAGAACGCGAGCTATTAAAGCTCAAGTTGGTGTAACTGGATGTGGATTGACCACCCACCCTCGAATTGATCCTAACACAAGCCTTGGGTGTAAGATGTATTCCATTCCATGTGTTGCAAAAGATTCCCCATCCCCCATATACTAAAAAAAACCATTCTATGTGTTGCAAAAGATTCCCCCTCCCCCATATACTAACGACCAGGGTTGTGGCATAATGGTGTCACCCCATCCCCTTGTAAATGGCTCGAGTTCGAATCAATCTCCCCCTAGTTTAGGAATTGTAAAAAAAAAAATGCCACTCACTTTTTAATTAATCTCTATTGGAATAACAAACGAGAACAAGAGACATTAAAAGGTTACATTCCTAGAAGCATCAGATCAAATGGTCTGGGATCCTTGATCGCTATTATTTTAAACAGTATTTTTCAGTGTAGCGATTGCGTACCGCAAGTGCACAGTGTCAAGTTTTAGTATAATGATATTAAAAGTATGAGTGTCGAACCCACGAGGGCTATGAAATAATTACCAAACTCAATTAATTTGACTATAATTAGCCTACGAAAATTGGTTGTGATATATTAACTAAATTGACTAATGAACTCAATAGCAACCCAAACAAGCAAGAATGAATAAGAATAGAATAAAAAAAAACAATTATCAAGACTTTCGGTTCACTTATGCATTCCCCCACAATTCACCTTTAGTTAAGAATTAAATTCAAACGTTCTAAGGTGACATGTTCTCCTAAGGCATTTGTTATACCTTGGTCCGGTTATAACAAGTTTAATACTAAGATGCAACAAGACAATGAGCATGCACTTATTTAGCACTCAATATTGTATGTCGATTTATGAAAACTTCTAGCCTTCGATTTTGGTAAATATATTGCTATCACACATGTATTTGACTTTATCTTTCGATCTTAGTCTAAAATCCACGGTTTAATTTACTATATCGTATCGCAATCTCCTATGGTCAATTCAATCGCAATAAATAATCAATCAAGGATGATTAATCCATTGAAATCATGAACACAATAAATCAAACTCAAAGAATTGTAAAAATCATTCAAAACTCAATTAAAATTGTGGGTTCAAAACATGGGATCCCCTAAGTCTTGATAACAAATTCAGCCTAGAAACATATTCAAATTCAAATGCAAAATCATGTTTTCCAACATCAAAAGCGTAAGGAAATCAAATAGAAACAACTAAGTTTAGAAATACGGAAATAACAAGAGGTGTTGACTCCTTCGTTGCTCCGTCGTACCGTCTCTTCCGATGCGTCTCTTCTTCAATGGTTTGATAGTGTATGGATGGTTGGTAGAGGATGAAGGTGATGGTGGCTGAGTGTTGTAGGGTTGTTTATGAGCCAAGAGTCCCTTAATATCGTCTGAAATCTTCTATATATTGTGTTTGATGAGTCTTCCATTCTTTGGACACAAAATAGCTTGATAAGGAAAGAAATCTCTAATTTTTCGGGTTTGGCGATCGATCCGCGTTAGTTGCCGATCGATCGGCAAAACATTCTGGACGAAATAACCAAATTTTTTATATCCACGATCGATCGCGGTGTTTTACTGATCGATCGCGGAACTTTTCTGAACCGTGACGATCAATCGCGAGATGTTACCGATTGATCGCGGAACTTTTCTGAATTTCAAAATTTGCGATTTTGTCCCTCCTTTTCCGTGTTTGCTCGGTTTGGTCATTTTTCATCATTTTAAGCTTATTTCCTCCACTTTTATGCATTTGGACCTGGATTCCTGAAATATACACATATATACAAAAAAGAGTAATATTTTCCAAGAATCACTACAAAAACGCCCCTAATCTTATATCAAATTAAGTGTAAAATCACACTTATCAACTCCCCCAAACTTAAACTTGATCATCTCGATCAAGAAATAAGATCACAAATAGAGTTCAATATTGAAGATTTAAATAAACCAATTCATAGTCAATCATGTAGCTCAAACATCTCACTTACAGACAAACAACAATCAATCAGAAAGTTCAACATGTTGTGTTTTCTCCTAGATTAAGCAACATGTCTCCAAATCAGAATGTGTGTGTGCTATTGTCATTTTCAATTTCCATGCAAATTTCATAGATCAAATCATATTAGTCATGCGAAGTAAGATTATCCTTAATCACTCCTTAGTCTTATTTTCAAACACTTCTCCACTAATGTAGTCACTCCCTAGACTTGGATCAATAGGTCTTTTTAAGCTTGTAATGTTTGGCCTAGATGTTGGGCTTCAAAGAAAATATAGGATAACACAAAGAAGAGAGTATAAGCATGTAATGTTCATATTTTTAACACATAAATGAGCTTCTCTTCTTTTTCTTTTAGCCTTGGCCACTTTGGGTCTTAGTTGGACATTTTTTCTCAAGGCTTTTTTTATTCTTTTTCTTTTCTCATTCATCATCTTTTTTACAATAAGCTCATCAAAATATAGTAATTAATATGCATCTAATGAGAATCATTATACTCCCTCAGGGTGATGATAATTTTTTTTCAATTTAGGCTCATAATGGTGGGAATAATGAGTTGCCAAAGAAATTTGTTGAATGGGGGCTAATAGTATGTTGAACATACTCCATTCTTTTTCATTTAGGCTCAAAATGTGACACTAGAGATTGTATATATCATGGTAAGCTTGAAAGGATCAAAAGGTCCAAAGATCGCCTAGATCATCTCGTAATCAAGTTCATGACTATAAAACTTCGCCTTGAAGTGTCATCATCAAATAGTTTCTAAGGTACTCTCAGATGCTCAAAAACAATTCATTAAATTCACAAAGATTTTCACTACTACAAATGCAATTCACAAGATTATGACTCAAATGTGCTCAATATATTCCTCATCTTTGACATGCTAACTCAAACAAGAAATTAACAACAAGTCTTAAAAAAAACAAAACTCAAGTTGACATGCATAGTGAAATTAATATCCTCATGGAATATAGACCACTACTATGAATCATTCTTTTCTCTCTAACTGAACTCATTTTCAAGAATTTTTTTTTGTGCTCAAAGAGCGATACAATTTCAAAGAAAAAACATGACACAGTAATGCACTCCCTCAAACTTAATTCATGCATTGTCCTCAATGTAATATGCATGGCAATTATGACAAAGCATTTACCTTTTACAAAGACTGTCAGTGATCATTGTCCAATTCCTCGTCAACTCGTGGGGTATAGTGTTTGACAGATCACAGCACGCATGGAGTCTCGCCAAAATCAAAAATAAAAGCAAAAACAAACCAAAAACAAAGCTAAGGGATAAGAAAAAGTTCTTGATTTATAGTCCCAAGCTCAACTTTTTACCATGTAAGCTCATGTGTCGCCAAGGCCAGTGGGGGATGATTTTTCGTCCGCTATGTGGCAACGTCGTAACCACTTTTCTTTCACAGTGAATAGTGCCACGTGGTCATCTCTCAGTTTGAAGGTATGGAATGGTAGAACATCGACAACTTTGAAAGGACCAACCCATGGTGAGTCCGACTTCCATTGGAATAGTCGCATCTTAGCTCGATTCATTAACACCAAGCACCCCTTACTGAATTTACCTCCTCTTTGATGGCCATTCAAAGGGATCTCCACCTTCTTCTCACTCTTAACATGCATCGTATCAATAGATAATGTATCAATTATATGATATTACAACATCGATGTTCAGTGCGTGTAGTGTTCAAAGCTTTGAACATATCAAAAACCTCTTGATCCCCCATACTCGGAGGATCAACTTCCCTTTTTGGATGTCAATCAGTGCTCTTCCAGTCGCAAGGAATGGCCTTCCTAGGATCAATGGCATGTCAGCATCTTCTTTCATGTCCAACACAATGAAATCCACTGGAAGTGTGAATTTGTCGACTTTGACTGATACATCCTCAACTATCCCGTGAGGGTACTTGATTTCTGCCATCTGCAGCGACACATTGATTGGTTTTAGCTCTCCTAAGCCCAGTTTCCTGTAAACAGACAAATGCATTAAATTCACACTTGCACCCAAATCACATAAGGATTATTTAAAAGATATAGAGTTTATTTCGCAAGGTATAGTGAAACTCCCTGGATCCTTTAACTTTGGAGGTGAATCATTTTGAATGATAGCGGAACACTCATCAGTTAAGTTTATCATCTCATACTCTCCCAATTTCCGCTTTTTGGAAAGAATCTCCTTCAAAAACTTAGCATAATTCGGCATGTGCCATATAACATCAATGAAATGCATCTCAATGTGGATATTCTTACTCAAATCTAAAAATTTAGCATTTATCTTTGCTCTCTTATATGCAGCAGGCAACGGGGGTGGGATATCTACCTTAGCAGGTGGTGTGATGGGTGTAGAGGTCTTAGTAGACTTACCTTTGTCGCATGTTTGTTCATCTTCTTGCTTGATGTCCGCCTCGCCTTTTAACTCAGCGTGTGCATCCTTCTTCTCAGCGACCTCCTTTCCGCTCCTCAACGTGATTGCATGGACGTGCTCCCTAGGGTTCATCTCAGTGTCACCAGATGGTGATCCTTGTGCTCGTCCGACTACGATCTTTGCTAGCTGTCCCACTTGGATTTCCAAGTTCTTTATCGACGCCTCGTGATTGTTCATCCTTGTTTCAGTTGACGATATGAACTTGGTTAGTAGCTCATCCATGCTTTGCTTTAGTGCATACCCCGGTTGTGAGGGCCCAATCCTAATCATGTGATTAATGATCACACAATGATAATTATAGCGTAGACAACGGAAGATTTGTTTAAAATATTTTAACATGTGGCTTTAAAAATTTCGGCATGACCTCATCGCATAAGGAACATACCACCAACACATATCAACATATACTGAAAATATATAAATACCACTAGTTTCATATCCATCAACATAAACTAGCCTACGTAAATCAAACTAGGCTAAAATAAATTAAATATACATAGACTCATCACACTACATGGATACATCCCTGGTACAAAGACTATTGGGATAAACAAGAGTAAAACCTCAAGTGTGACTCCCACCGAAAGTGCCCTCTCTGGAGTCTTGGTCACCTGTACCACCTGCCATTGTCCACACAGAAAGACAACAACAGCCCCCCTTGGGGGTGAGCAAAAGCCCAATATGGAACGACCATAGAATATACATCATGTATCTATAAAATATATTAAATGAAATGAAATGCAATGCATGTCATGTCATGTCGGTATCATACATCCATCCACTGGGTATCTCAGAGCCAATAAATGAAAGTCCAAATACTACATGGCTAAATCGCCCGAGCATGTCAAGATAAGGAATGTGTATATGGTGCATCGTCAAAGCATCACCACATCTCAGCTCTTGACATCATATCATATCATAAAGATGATGTCATCAAGGCGCCACCTTATAACAGTCTCAATAAATAGGGATAATCCAGAGGATGACGTCGGCAAACACCACCAATCCCCATATCAACAAATCATAGCAATCATAAGGGCCACGAATCCCTATGCCTTTCAGGCCACTTAATGACAGCCATAGCACCGTGTACAACCCTTATGATTGATCGAATCCAAAATAATAGGGTATCAAATAATAGGGTATCAAATACAATCACGTAGCCACGTAACTCACATAATTCAACAACAAATCATATATCAAATGATACAGATACCAGTCGTATGTTACCCGATCGCAACATACCTTTACTTCTCGATACTTGAGCTTGTAGAGCTGATGTATTCACTGTACACCAATATAAATTCATAATTCAGAATTAGTCACAGCTTAACCAATTTAGTGTAACTAAATTGATACGATCACATCATAATTTAATTTGCTAAATTATTTTTACCAATTCAAATTATTTTTCAACAATAATAGTCCAAACTGGTAATTATCGAAGCAAAGTCGGAAAAATCGAGCATCGAGTTTTACCCAATTTTCGTAAATTGTCACGCACGCAATTCCTCCGATTCCGGCGACCTCCGGCGGCGGTAGTGGCGATGGTTGGGGTAGAAAGTTTCGTCCAGGTGAGGAGAATAGATTTGGTATATGGCTTCGTCCAATTTGTTGTAGAATGGAAGAAATCGAACCAAAAGTGCTCAAACCCTAGTCTGGAGAGTTTCATCATTCCAAGGTAAAATTGAACACCTTTTCGAACACCAAATTTTGATTATCCGGTATGTAAATGTGCGCCTGAGAGTTTTGAACATGGTGGTAGGTCAGGCTTATCGATAGGTGGTCGGACGGCGTCGAACGGAGTGGATTTACATGCGGTGGTCGGTGATCGCGCGAAGTGTGTGTTTTCTCACCTTTTAGTGCATGTCCGCTGTTAGGATCGGTCCGGAGTGTTTAGAGGGGGGGGGGGGGGGTGAATGAACACTCCTATTAAAAATTAATCCCTTGTGATTTCGTTCGGATTAGTGAGACCAAATCTGTTTCTTAATCAACTCTTTTGCAGAACAGACCACTGAATGTTTTAGTGCGGAACGGTCTGTTCTCAAATTAGTAAGAACGGCTCGATGGCTTTGAATACCAGAACGAGTATAGAATGATAAGACACAGAATATGTTTCTGGAAGTTCGAAGGTGGTGTAATCCTTCTACGTCTCCCCTTCTTCCAATTAAGGAAGGTTTCCACTAGAAGACTTTGATTTATACAATCCTGTTGTACAAACCCGATTCAGCTGGATTTACCTCACTACCAGACTGAAACTCCTAGTCACTCGATCTGTTCAGACACACTCTGTCTGGCAGTTACAATAATTTCTCACTTCTATCTTTCAATACAGAATACACAAGATAGACTTCTGTCTATGCACACAGTGATCCTAAATGATCAAATATTACAATGTATTCGTGCTTAAGAAGAATTTCAGCTCGAGAGCTTCTAAGCTTGTAAGCTTGTGCTGTTTTGCTTTCTTGTGCGTTTTTCGATTGACCAGCGAGAGTCTACTTGAGATCTTCTGATGCATCCTTTTATAGTTGCATGTACCAACGACATTATTCCCTTAATGTGCAACTTTTGACTCTGCTTATACTCTGAGTAAGCTACAGTCTTCTTCTTTAAGGTACTTGCCATTCTGGTTCATGCTTTCGGCGACTGTCATGTGAGCTCTTCTTTGTCTTCTTACCTTTTATGGTAATCTTCAGTCTAAGGTCTTTTTCAGCATTAATTGCGACATTAAATGCTTCAATAAATAGCCGTTAATGATTCGGACTGAAGAACCAATCTTTATTCATCCTTGACTGCTCTGATCTGATATAGGTTGAGATCGATCTGAAGCTTCGATCTAGTCAGTCTGTTTTCTATCGATCCGGTCTGATATGTAATATGCCTCATCAGCTTGATCTGTTTTGAGCGATCGATCTGGTCAGTCTGATTTCTCTCGATCCGGTCTGATATGTTTTGTCATCTTTAAAATCTCATCGATAAGGTCCGGAACTAACAAATTCCCCCTTTTTGATGATGACAAAACCTAGCTTCTAAATCCTTTTATCCAGACTTTTAAGAACTCTGAAGCGTATACTTTCGGATTGATTACTTCTTCTTGTTCAAAATAAATGAACATGATTAAGTTGAATTTCGGATCGATTAAGCCTTGTATATATTTTAGTTCAAAATAAATGAAAAAGGACTTAACGAAAAGGATTGTTTTATTGATCACCAAAAATCCTATATACAGACAGTCTGATAATTCTATTTTTTAGAAGACTGAGGCGGATGCGGCTTGAAGTCTTTTCTCTTTTCCCCCTTTTTGTCAGCAGCAATCTCTTGGAGAAAATCAACAATTTGTGCTAGCTGAGCGCTGATAGCGTCAAGACGAGTGTCTTGAGCGCGAAGGGAATTGGCGACAGATGCTCTGACTTCAGTGGCCAGCTCGATCTGCTCTTTTCTCAGGCTGTTCTTATAAGTAGCTTGCTGAGAGAACAAATCATTCATTCCTCGCTGAAGGCTGCTGATACTGGCTGTCATCTTCTCTTTAAAAGAATCAAAGTCCAATGATGTAACCCTCTGGCCTTGATGAACCTCTATAACACGCTGAGAGAGAGACAGACAGTTGTCGGAGAGGTGCTGAAGGGTCCTTGCCAGGGATGGAGGTGCATCAGATAGTTGTCTTGGAGAGTGATCTGATGACGACAAGGCTTGATCAGCGTCTGCAGCAATGGGTATGAGTGAAGACATAGCAGCTTGGCGACTTTCGGGCCGGATCAAGGTGACCAAATCAGAAGAGAATTCTTCTATGAAAGCTATATCTTCATCTGTTTGAACTCGAGGAGTGTTGGGTCTGGAAGGCTCCTCAATCTGGAGAGCTGCAACAACGGTGGACACCACTAGATCCGGATCGATGAACTCTGGTGCGCCAACTGTTGTAAGTGCTGCGGTTGGACTGATTTGAACATGGGAGACTGATGATCCTAGAGGAATAGACTGTGTTGGAGAGTCCAACAAAACATTCAAGGGTTCATCTTCTGTAGCAGACGGAGCATTAATCATTGGCTGCTCTGCTGTCTGATCCGCTATGCGTTCTGCTGTCTGATCTGCTGTCTGGTCTGCTGCGCCAGAGGGAACAACCTCTATGAAAGGGTCTGTCAGACTCTTGCTTGCAGATGGATGATCCGGGCTGGGTACTGGAGTGGATATGCTGAGCTTCTGCCGTTGAAATCGGACAGCTAAGTGAAGAGCATGGATATCCATTTCCAATTGAGCGATGACAGCACCATCATCTTTGGCAGTTGGAACATTCGGATCGAAGTTTGCTTTCTTAGCATCCAAAAGCAAATTCGCCAGTCTGAATCTCTGATTTGCCTTAAAGAGATCTTTGCGCTGCACATCAATGCGAACATCATCAGTCTCTGTTCCCTTGAGGACTTCTTCTTCCATTTTCTGTAGGCGTTTCAGTTTGCCGAAGAACATCCCAATGTGGTTGATTGTTCTGTATTCGACATACTCATCAAAAACTACAACAAGCGCCTTCACCTTCTCATCAACATTCTCCATAGCGATGTCGATGGCTGTTTGCGCTGCAGATTTGGGTTTGGAAGAGAGGGGTTCAGTGAGAATGGCTTTGTCCTTGCCTGTGGAAGATGGAGATTTGATCCCTGATTGGGTATAGTCTCCCAACTCAGTGATAACAATCCCTTTGACCACGGGGATGGCAGAGGGTACTCGGATGGTTACTTTTGGTGCAGTGGTTGAAGCGGTTGAAATTTGGGTTGTAGGTTGAGGTGCAGGGGTGGCTTTTGTTGGAGGCAATATGGGTAGGGTTTTGAGAGGTAAGGTTTTGATTGGCTTGGTAATCTGGGTTCTTGGCTTTTTGGGAAGGGGCTTGGCTGGAGGTGTAGGAGCAGACTGAGTTTCCTCGGAGTCAGTCTGAATGGTCAATTTGTGCTTGACCCGAGGTTTTCGAGCAACAGCCTGTTCTTCTCCCTTCTCAATCTTGACAGCCACCAGATCGGTAGGGGTGGGTGGAGCACTCTTGGACTTCAGTAGTGCTAGCCCTTTGGAGTTGAGAATTTTGAAGGGACTTAGAGCAGACTGCTTCCCCAGCTCGATGTCCAAAGTCTCTAGTAGCTTGCTGAGAGGAACAGCAAAGCAGACGGCCTGTTTGGAGGCAATCAATATTTCCCACAAGACTCCAAATAGAATTACGGACCAGTTCATCTTCTGTCCAGAAACAATAGCAGCCATGGCCCTGAAATTCTCGGCAGTGACGGCGTCAAAACTTCCGGCTTTTCCCAATAAAGGTTTACCAACGATCTCGCATAACACCTGGAAATGAAATAGCATTTCCTTCTTCTTGAATGAAGGCTGCAGGCGGTGGCCAAAGATAGATACTTTCCCCTGAAGAGTTGTGAGAGAAGTTTGAGGAATCTGGCCAAACTCAGTCAGTCCGGAGTTGGGAAGACCAAAAGTCTTTGCCAGCGTCGACGGTGAGATTTCAAATGATTTTCCCTTTACGGTGGTGGAGATGAGAGACTTCTGAGATACAGCATTGGCGAATAGTTCACGAATCTCTGACTCGTAAACCACCGTGCCACACTCCAGAAAGTTTCTTAATCCAAACGATTCCAAAGCTCGGAAAATAGAGACCATCTCTGAATCTTCAACCCTGTATATATCATCAAACTCAACGGAGAGAGAGTTGTGAGTAATAGTGGCCATTTGAGTGTAATGGAAATATGAAGAGATTAAAGGAAATAAAGAGTTAGAGAGCAGACGACGGTAATTGGTAAAGAGTGAATGAAGGTGAGATGTACAACCCGCTAAATATGAGAGAGAGAACACGTGTCTTTATCTCGATAACTGTTAGTAAAATAATTTAAAATAAACGGTCAGGATAAAAGAGAGACAAAGTGGTTAAAATTTGCGATCAGTCCGGGCTGTTTTAAACAATTATTTTATTTAAAGATTTGTTGACCAGACAGATCATGGGATAACATCAGATTTGACATAGATCGGTCTGAAAGTTCGGACCGATCTGTGTCTTTCTGAACATTGTATTATCGATCTGTGGCAACATACAATCTTTAAAAGAAAAAAAAATAAAACTATTAAATCATCAAGTTAAGTCTATTAAACCAAGAATTTGACGGAAATAATTAAACTTAGCCTCGGGAAGTGGTTTGGTGAAGATATCTGCTGCCTGCTGATCTGTTGAAATATGCTCGATCCGAATATCCTTTTTGCCAACATGGTCTCGAATAAAATGATGCTGTATATCAATATGCTTGGTTCGAGAGTGCAAAACTGGATTATACGTTATGGCGATTGCACTTGTGTTGTCACAAAATATTGGAGATTCAACAGCTTGAATGCCATAGTTTTTGAGCTGGTGTTGAATCCAGAGCATTTGAGGGTAACAGCTTCCAGCGGCAAGATATTCTGCTTCAGCTGTAGATGTGGCAATAGATGTTTGCTTCTTACTGAACCAAGAGATCAATCTTTCACCTAGAAATTGACATGTTCCACTGGTGCTTTTACGATCAATCTTACAGCCAGCGTAGTCTGCGTCTGAATATCCGATCAAGCTGAAGTTTGAATCTTTGGAGTACCAAAGACCAACGTTCTGAGATCCTTTTAAGTATTTCAGAATACGCTTAGCAGCAATAAAATGTGATTGCTTTGGTTCTGACTGAAATCTGGCGCACATACAGACTGAGAACATAATATCAGGCCGGCTCGCTGTAAGATACAAGAGCGATCCGATCAGTCCGCGATACATAGATACTTCGATTGCCGTTCCCCCTTTGTCTTTGTCTAACTTGATTGTAGGACTCATTGGAGTTGATGCAGTTGAGCATGTTTCCATTCCGAATCTCTTAAGAAGCTCTTTGGTATACTTGGTTTGGTTGATGAAAATACCATTGCTGAGCTGTTTGACTTGAAGACCCAAAAAGAATGAAAGTTCTCCCATCATGCTCATCTCAAACTGTCCCTGCATTAACTTAGAGAATTTCTCGCATAATTTGGGGTTAGTTGACCCAAAAATTATAGCATCAACATAAATCTGAACCAACAGGGTATGTTCCCCCTTAATAAATTTAAAGAGAGTTTTATCAACTGAGCCGATCTGAAAATCACGGTTCAGCAGAAATTGAGATAGAGTGTCATACCAGGCTCTTGGAGCTTGTTTCAGACCATATACTGCTTTATTCAGTAGATATACATGATTAGGAAATGAGTGGTTCTGAAATCCAGGAGGTTGCTCAATGTAGACTTCCTCCTGAAGCTTACCATTAAGAAAGGCACTCTTGACGTCCATTTGATATACCTTGAAGTCTTTAAAGGCAGCATATGTAAGAAAGATTCGGATGGCTTCAAGTCTGGCGACTGGTGCAAAGGATTCATCTAAGTCAATTCCTTCTTCTTGTCGGAATCCTTGTGCCACCAGTCTGGCCTTGTTTCTAACCACAGTTCCATCTGCGTCCAGCTTGTTTCTGAAAACCGATCTGGTTCCAATAACAGGCAGATCGCTTGGCCTGGGGGTTAGACTCCAAACTTGATTTTGTTCGAATTGATTAAGTTCTTCTTGCATGGCCTTAATCCAGTTGAAGTCAGTCAAAGCTTCATCGATCTTCTTAGGTTCCAGAGTTTAGATGAAGGCAGCATGAGTGAATTCATCCATCATCTATCCTCTGGTTCTAATCGGTGCAGAGGGACTTCCAATCACTAGATTAGGTGGATGCCTCTTAGTCCATCGATAACTCGATTCTGGATTGTCTGGTCGAGATGGATGAATAGTAGCGACATGATCAGCATCTTCTTTGATATGAGAGTTTGAATTATCCGGATCGGCTCGATCTGAAGAAGCTTCATTGCCCTGATCCGATCTGTCTGGTGCTTCAGGTTCCGGTGGATTGTCTCTTGACCTGTTAGCTACAATCTCATCATCACTGTTAGCTTCGAGATGGATATTTTCCATCTGATTTTGAATTGATTCCTTGTTTCCCTCAACACATAAAGATTCATCAAAAACTACATGAACTGATTCTTCTACAGTTAAGGTGCGATTATTGAAAACTCGATAAGCTTTACTAGTTGATGAGTATCCTAAGAATATTCCATTATCTGACTTAGCTTCAAATGCTGTAAGATGATTCTTACCATTGTTGTGAACGAAGCATTTGCAGCCAAATACGTGAAGGTGAGAGATAGACGGTCTGTTACCAGTCCATATCTCATATGGAGTGAGATTCAACTTCTTGTTAATCATAGACCGATTTTGAGTGTAGCATGCAGTATTTACAGCTTCTGCCCAGAACTTTTACGAAATTCCAGAATCAGCAAGCATTGTCTTTGCTGCCTCTTTAAGCGTTCTGTTTATTCGTTCTGCAACTCCATTTTGTTGGGGAGTTCGGGCGGCTGCAAATTCATGCTTAATTCCATGATCTTCTAGAAAGGATTCAAGATTCTGATTTGAAAACTCAGTGCCTTTGTCACTTCGAATCCTGTCTATGCTGGAAGATTTCTCATTCTGAGTGCGTTTCAGCAGCTTGATCAATTTCGGACCGGTCTGATCTTTACTGCTCAAAAATATAGTCCAAGTAAATCGTGAGTAATCATCAATAACAACAAGAGTTTACCGCATTCCCCCTAAACTTGTTATTGGTATAGGACCAAACAAGTCCATATGCAATAGTTCTAAACAACGGGAGGAGGATTTGACATTTTTGTTTTTGAAGGATGATCTGATCTGTTTGCCCATTTGGCAAGCTTCACAGATCTTATCCTTAGCAAAGTCGATCTTGGGCAGACCGACAACTAAATCATGTTTACACAGGCTAGAAATAGTCTTAAAATTGATATGATTCAAGCGTTTATGCCATAGCCAGTTAATCTGATATGTATTTCCATTCCTGATTCCTACAAGCATGGTCATACCGTCTGACGATTTAACTAGGGCTGGGCATTCGGGTCGGGTATTTGGGTACCCGACCCGACCCGATCGGGTATCCCCATTCGGGACGGGAAAAAACACGAAATTTCGGGTTCAGGACAGTACCCGATTCCCGACCCGAAAATTTCGGGTCGGGTAGCGGATACTATAAGGACCCCATATACTTAACCCTTGATTAGTGTATTAATCATTATGTGTGGCACATGCTTTCCATAAAATCATTCGGGAAACTCAGATGATACTTTACCATTGAATGGCAATTACAAAGTTTTCTTTAACATACAATGTTATAAGTTCATCATCCTAACAACAAGGGACTCATAGAGTTCGCCCATTACACCCCTTTTTACATTGTGGACTTTTATAAAAATTTGGGCAGAGTCTCCCCATAAATAGAGCTAACCCGAAATAAAAGTACAACACATAACATAATTCCCGGACAGGGAAAACATAATACTCATCAGAATACAGCAATATCAAGTAAATTCCCAGCCAGAGAAGACACCACACATATGGCAACAAAAGTGGGTTTCAACACCCACAATACACCAATGACTCTCATAACCTTTAGCAATTCTACCTCTAATTGCATGCAACATAGAATGAAAGAGAGAAAGGCTCATGCCTTTATATACAACCCATATACAAGTATAATCGTGCTCACATACGAGCATCATGAATATGTATATAATCCTCAGGGGTATATAAGTACTCTATACGATACCGTGCTCCATCAAGCCCTGGTACCACGATCCTGGGAGTACATCCAATCAACAGCTCGAGCTCATCTCCAAAGCCATCGATGTACCTGTTCACCTGCCCCAACAGAGACAGCCCCCAACGGGGTGAGCATACCAATTCCACAATTTCATAATCATAATGACATAATACATAATTTACGAAAATGTAAATATTGTGGAACATATGTGACACTTCCTGGATGGTATCATCATCATCCTAGCGTACCCCTGTAATAACCCTGTTCTCAAAACAGATAAATCATCAAATCCTGAATATGCAGTTAATCATCATATTGGTTAACCCTAACCAGTTTCGAATTAACAACATTTCATAACATCTTTCTTTATCTAGCAATTATCATAATTCTAGATATCATATTGAGATTTCCTTAACTTCCGATACTAGTTAATCACTTCTCTGATTAACTACGTCTCTGTTCCTATTCATTACCAATAGGGAATAAAATACAGATATCCTAGATATCTAATCGAATACCACATTTTCATTTCTTACTTCAAAGTAGCGTCATACTACCGGTGTTCGCTCCGTAGCAACCACACCCATCATTTGCTCGCTTCATAGCGGCACCAAGCATTTCACCATGTGAATCAAAATAACGTAACCAAGTCCCGGTGCCATCATAGTAAAACATTTCATGTATTTTAAATCATGCATCGTACTTATAAAACATCATTTAAGCTATGCTCGTACGCTAAACGTACCTTAAACCCTCGAAGTTCGAGCCAAACCTTGCTCGAGTTCCATGTCCCGAGGAATGATGTGCTAACACGATAAATAATTCACAATTATTTACGAACATGCAACCCATGCTCAAGCACACCCATATCCCTCAAAATATTGTCAACACACGACAATTAACCTTTAAAAAGACCCGGGGCAGGGTACATGCAGGGAGGGAACAAATGAGACAATATCGAAAATTGTTCAAGAACACCCTACAAATTTTCGAACCCTTATCTCACAAATCGAACCCAATTAAACACCATAAATCATCTAAAAAATGTGAATTAAACCATCAATAGCAAGAATCATCATCCTTGCCAAAAACCCCCAAATTTTCGAACTCAAGCCCTTAAATTCGAACCCAATAAGCATCAATAATACATCTAAAACATGTAATAATCGATCACTAACAAGAATCGTCACACCCCTGCCAAAAACCCCCAAAATTCGAACCTTATTCACGCAATCAGCGCTCAAATCGAACCAACTCACGCCAACAGCAATAATTCGAACAAATTGAACACAAAAATGGCAGGGAATTACACAATAACGACGACAAAGGGGCAATGGAGGTTACCCAATCGAAAATCGGAAGAAATCGGACGAAAATCGAAGAACCCTAGAAATTGGGGATCGGCGCTTTCTGCCAAAATCCGAACGAAAAACCCGACCAAACTTCAAATTGCCGGAGGGGATAGCTGCGCCTCGACAAGACGAAGCCGGCGGCGGGTCGCACGCGCCGAACGGCGGCCGGACGGCGGCGATCGAGGCGTTTTCGTGCGCGGGGCTGGGGGGAAAGTCGGGAATCGGCGGGAGAGAGAGAGGGAGGCGGGTTGGGGGCTAAAATGGGATTTTTAATAAAAATCTCGGGTTCAACTTGTATTTATAGCAAAATACCCCGAAATACTAATAGCCCCACAAATACATCGTGATTCATTAAAAATCATCTGTTTTCAAAAACTCTCTCTCTAACCCCAAAACCCCCTACCGGTGCTCACACAAGCACCCGAGATTCCGAGACACATTAAAAACCCAACTCTTAGGTTTTACACCGTAATGTGAATACAATCTCATCCTCGGGATCCAACGATCACAACTACCCAAATAAACGAGTCCGGAAGGCCCAACACCTCGATTAAACTCCAATTGCCACGTAAAACAACTTTAGGGGTTATTAACACTCCGGGATTAACATCTCCAATCCCAGGTCATCACAATATCCCCCACTAAAAGAATTTCGTCCTCGAAATTAGCACCGATGTATCACGTAACACCCGGGCTACACAACAACATGGAGCCATAACCTCGATTCTTGATCATAACAGAATCGTATTAATAAACGCGAGGATACTTACCTCTCATCAAACTCTGAAACAGGGCGACTTACCCAAAACCAATATATCACCCAAGAGGCAAAACGTACCTCGATGCGGGTCATCCCAAAAGTCAGTCCCTCATGACTGCAAAACAACCGATACTTACGACTGTAGATCGGACAGTCATCCTTAGTTCTAATACAACTAGTAAGAACGCATCATAAATGACACCTCAACCGTGAGAATGTTGACCTCGTGTCAACTCTGAAGTGGAATAGACTTCCAAATCCATCATAACGTCAAAAAGCGTCAGCGCAACCCAACGCTAACAATCCAAAAACAGTTAGTCAACTGAAACTGCGAGGATCCGAATCGCTCCCGATTCCATCGTAGATATCATTCAATGACATCTCTTATCATGACTCACGATGTCTAACATACATCGTTACGAGGGAAACACTAGTATTCCACGGTGTACACACACCAAACCTGGTTTCCACTTTCAAACCTCCTCTATCGAAGGAGCAGTCGCATCATTGCAACTCAAATTGGGCAACTCACGGCCACAGATTCACACAAAAGATATCTCATAAGATGTCCACCTCTGGATATCCCAAGAACCACATCCTGGTCATAAACAAACAATCGAGACTCCTCAGAGTTTCAAACTTGAAAGGACATGCAATAAACCCATTGCATCCCAAATACATGGATTCCCAGATCGAATCAACGACGACTTGATGACTCTCTTGTTGGTACTCCAACATCATGAGCTGTCACAGACAAGTCTCACCAAGATTAAACATAACGTATACACGTTTCAGTGAGGCATGCACAACCTCAACCTCGATGACATGGTGACTACTAGAGTCCACCACAATCCACATCGTATCACCTTACGATTTGCCACACTTGGTTCCTACGAGCAGTATAACGGCTCTAACAAGCCCCTCTTGGTGCTGCACACACACGGCAGACAAACTAGTCGCTGCCTCTCTAGGTTCACCTCAAACCTACCAATAAGATGGATGTTTCCGCACGGCATACCATACTGTGGGAAGAAAATCAATAGAGTAGTGGGTCTTTACCCAACATTCCTCTAATGCCTATACACCCTGGACACTCCAATGTCCCTGTTTCATAGCCATGCATATAGTCATTAATTCTTGACATGAATGATTAAAATCATCATCTTATAATTATCACCATCTTATAACATCTTCATCATATGAGCATCATCATTTCATAAATATCATCATCTTATAACATCATCATCACATAAGCATCGTCATCTTATAGCATCATCATCTTATACATCATCATCATATAAGCATCATCATCTTATAGCATCATCATCTTATACATCATCATCTTATAAGCATCATCATCTTATACATCATCATCATATAAGCATCATCATCTTATAGCATCATCATCTTATACATCATCATCATATAAGCATTATCATCTTATAGCATCATCATCTTATAGCATCATCATCTTATACATCATCATCTTATAGCATCATCATCTTATACATCATCATCATATAAGCATCATCATCTTATAGCATCATCATCTTATACATCATCATCTTATAGCATCATCATCTTATACATCATCATCATATAAGCATCATCATCTTATAGCATCATCATCTTTTACATCATCATCATATAAGCATTATCATCTTATAGCATCATCATCTTATACATCATCATCTTATATCATCATCATCTTATACATCATCATCATATAAGCATCATCATCTTATAGCATCATCATCTTATACATCATCATCTTATAGCATCATCATCTTATACATCATCATCATATAAGCATCATCATCTTATAGCATCATCATCTTATAGCATCATCATCTTATACATCATCATCATATAAGCATCATCATCTTATAGCATCATCATCTTATACATCATCATCATATAAGCATTATCATCTTATAGCATCATCATCTTATACATCATCATCTTATAGCATCATCATAAACTTACTTATCATAATCATCGTATAGAAGCATGGTTTACTGTCCGATGCCCGTACGTTTCTTACGTACATTCCTTGCTTGAACATTACATGAACAAACGCATTAGTATATTCAATAATAATTGAGACCATACCGAAGTATTTCACTGTCGGTTGTCTACCCAGTCTGTCCTCAGACAATACATCATATCTTTCTTTTCCCTGATTTTCTTCCAAAATCAGATTCCTTGGCACGTAGCATATAGAGTGTTAGACATCACTATTAATGCCATCCTATCGTGTTCCACACGATTCCTGCAACCACAATGGTTAGCAATACCACTTTTCATATCATAAAAGCACATAAACAATTAGTCATGTCGTATAACATTAATGCCATCATGCATAAATATGTGCTATCAATAACTTCCTAGGCCCTCAACAGCCCCAATGAGCAACCAATGCTCTGATACCACTAATGTAAGGACCCCATATACTTAACCCTTGATTAGTGTATTAATCATTATGTGTGGCACATTCTTTCCATAAAATCATTCGGGAAACTCAGATGATACTTTACCATTGAATGGCAATTACAAAGTTTTCTTTAACATACAATGTTATAAGTTCATCATCCTAACAACAAGGGACTCATAGAGTTCGCCCATTACACCCCTTTTTACATTGTGGACTTTTATAAAAATTTGGGCAGAGTCTCCCCATAAATAGAGCTATCCCGAAATAAAAGTACAACACATAACATAATTCCCGGACAGGGAAAACATAATACTCATCAGAATACAGCAATATCAAGTAAATTCCCAGCCAGAGAAGACACCACACATATGGCAACAAAAGTGGGTTTCAACACCCACAATACACCAATGACTCTCATAACCTTTAGCAATTCTACCTCTAATTGCATGCAACATAGAATGAAAGAGAGAAAGGCTCATGCCTTTATATACAACCCATATACAAGTATAATCGTGCTCACATACGAGCATCATGAATATGTATATAATCCTCAGGGGTATATAAGTACTCTATACGATACCGTGCTCCATCAAGCCCTGGTACCACGATCCTGGGAGTACATCCAATCAACAGCTCGAGCTCATCTCCAAAGCCATCGATGTACCTGTTCACCTGCCCCAACAGAGACAGCCCCCAACGGGGTGAGCATACCAATTCCACAATTTCATAATCATAATGACATAATACATAATTTACGAAAATGTAAATATTGTGGAACATATGTGACACTTCCTGGATGGTATCATCCTCATCCTAGCGTACCCCTGTAATAACCCTGTTCTCAAAACAGATAAATCATCAAATCCTGAATATGCAGTTAATCATCATATTGGTTAACCCTAACCAGTTTCGAATTAACAACATTTCATAACATCTTTCTTTATCTAGCAATTATCATAATTCTAGATATCATATTGAGATTTCCTTAACTTCCGATACTAGTTAATCACTTCTCTGATTAACTACGTCTCTGTTCCTATTCATTACCAATAGGGAATAAAATACAGATATCCTAGATATCTAATCGAATACCACATTTTCATTTCTTACTTCAAAGTAGCGTCATACTACCGATGTTCGCTCCGTAGCAACCACACCCATCATTTGCTCGCTTCATAGCGGCACCAAGCATTTCACCATGTGAATCAAAATAACGTAACCAAGTCCCGGTGCCATCATAGTAAAACATTTCATGTATTTTAAATCATGCATCGTACTTATAAAACATCATTTAAGCTATGCTCGTACGCTAAACGTACCTTAAACCCTCGAAGTTCGAGCCAAACCTTGCTCGAGTTCCATGTCCCGAGGAATGATGTGCTAACACGATAAATAATTCACAATTATTTACGAACATGCAACCCATGCTCAAGCACACCCATATCCCTCAAAATATTGTCAACACACGACAATTAACCTTTAAAAAGACCCGGGGCAGGGTACATGCAGGGAGGGAACAAATGAGACAATATCGAAAATTGTTCAAGAACACCCTACAAATTTTCGAACCCTTATCTCACAAATCGAACCCAATTAAACACCATAAATCATCTAAAAAATGTGAATTAAACCATCAATAGCAAGAATCATCATCCTTGCCAAAAACCCCCAAATTTTCGAACTCAAGCCCTTAAATTCGAACCCAATAAGCATCAATAATACATCTAAAACATGTAATAATCGATCACTAACAAGAATCGTCACACCCCTGCCAAAAACCCCCAAAATTCGAACCTTATTCACGCAATCAGCGCTCAAATCGAACCAACTCACGCCAACAGCAATAATTCGAACAAATTGAACACAAAAATGGCAGGGAATTACACAATAACGACGACAAAGGGGCAAGGGAGGTTACCCAATCGAAAATCGGAAGAAATCGGACGAAAATCGAAGAACCCTAGAAATTGGGGATCGGCGCTTTCTGCCAAAATCCGAACGAAAAACGCGACCAAACTTCAAATTGCCGGAGGGGATAGCTGCGCCTCGACAAGACGAAGCCGGCGGCGGGTCGCACGCGCCGAACGGCGGCGAGCGAGGCGTTTTCGTGCGCGGGGCTGGGGGGAAAGTCGGGAATCGGCGGGAGAGAGAGAGGGAGGCGGGTTGGGGGCTAAAATGGGATTTTTAATAAAAATCTCGGGTTCAACTTGTATTTATAGCAAAATACCTCGAAATACTAATAGCCCCACAAATACATCGTGATTCATTAAAAATCATCTGTTTTCAAAAACTCTCTCTCTAACCCCAAAACCCCCTACCGGTGCTCACACAAGCACCCGAGATTCCGAGACACATTAAAAACCCAACTCTTAGGTTTTACACCGTAATGTGAATACAATCTCATCCTCGGGATCCAACGATCACAACTACCCAAATAAACGAGTCCGGAAGGCCCAACACCTCGATTAAACTCCAATTGCCACGTAAAACAACTTTAGGGGTTATTAACACTCCGGGATTAACATCTCCAATCCCAGGTCATCACAGATACTTTTTTTGGAACCCGATCGGGTTCCAAGAAATAAACAAAAAAAAAAACTTTAAAAGACCATTAACCGATAGCCACCCGATAAGTACTGCAACAAAAGAAAATGATAGCAAATACAAATGCACGTTTTCTTCCCTTCTCAAAAAATTAAACGTTTTCTCTACTTTTCTAGTTTTCCTCAAAACCCTAATCCCATTCCCTCGTTCCAGTCGGTGACTCGGCCATCTCATCTCATTCATCAATGGCTTTAGGTTTAGTTTTATAATATCAATAGAGATAATTTAAAGAAAAGTATCGATTTCCTCAAAACTACACAAATTGGTTTTAATTTCCAAATGTGCGAGCCTTTATTTGATCTTGTTTAATGTTTAGTCTTCATTTGGAATAAAAAATTCTTTCCTGGAGAAGTCGAAGAAGGAAAAAAGGAAGAAATGAAAAAAAAGAACACAAAAATCGGGTTACCCGACCCGAAATTTCTGGTACCCGTCAATTTAGGGTACCCGAAATTTCGGGTACCCGCCCAATTCTATCGGGAATCGGGTATATCTTTGGGGCACCCGAAATTTTGGGTACCCGAACCGAATTTCCCGATTCCCGAGATACCCGACCCGATCCCACCCCTAGATTTAACAGTGCAAGTGTGTTTGTGAAATTCTACAGCATAACCATTATCACATAGTTGACTTATACTAATCAGATTATAGCAAAGATTTTCAACTAACAGCACATCATTGATAATAATGTTACCATGGACAATCTTACCCTTGCCCACGGTCTTACCCTTTGAGTTATCCCCGAATATGATTTTGGGTCCAGTACATTCTTTGACTTCAGACAGCAGCTCGATGTTTCCAGTCATGTGACGAGAACACCCACTGTCCAAGTACCAGTCTGATGCAAGTTTCTTTGGTACCTGTCATCAAACAAGATTATTGTTGATACCCAATCCTACTTGGGTCCAAAACGGATTAGCCCTTTGGGAACCCACACCTGTATCAGCTTTGTAATGCCCCCGAATTGATTAATTGCTTTTAAGACATTAATTATAATCATGTGATTGATTATTGTAATAATTGATCTTATATGAGGATGTAATTAGCATTGTGGTGAAGTGCTTTTATTATAGTGCCATATTGTGATATTTTATTCATCATGCAAATTGTTGGGGTACAAGTTAATTAAAAGAACTTTAAACCCTTACCCCACCACATTTCCATTTCACTTTATCTTTTAACACTCCAAATCCCCAAATCATCTCCCAAAACCCTCTCTTTTCCCCCCAAACCCGTTTTTGCCTTCAAAATGGACAAGAAGTTCTTGTAAAAGCTTCACTCTTGTGATTCTTGGTAAGATTTAAGACCTAGGATGTATATATATCACTCCTTGTTGATCTTGTAATGTTTGATTTGAGTTTGGAAGGTTTTTGAAGGGTTTTGAAATGGGTTTGATGGGGTTGGGATGATTTTTGAAAGGATGTTTGATTTTTGGTGGTTTAATGATGTTTGAGGAAGGTTTTGAGTGTTTATATGTTGTTGAGTTGATGGAATAAATGTTGTTGAGGTTGGTGAAGTTTTAATGTGTAAAAATGGTGGATTTTCGAAGTGCTGAGGCTGGCGATGGATCGCCCGTTTTTGGCGATCGATCGCGAGCCAACAGTAGGCTCCAGAAGCCTTTGGCGATCGATCGCCACTTTTGGGCGATCGATCGGTGATGATGGCGATCGATCGCCGAAGACGAAATTTTTCCCCCTCTTCCAGTGTGATCTCGCGATCGATCCGGCCTGGGCGGCGATCGATCGCGAGCTGTCAAAATATGTTTTTTTGATTATTTTGTGGGATTTTTGAATATTGGACCATAATCGGCTCCTAATATTGATTTGTATGGTTGTGTAGAACCATCCCAGGTACCCACGACTTCGAGGAGATAAAGTGCTACAACTTCACCATATTTTGAAAAGGTACGTAAGAAACGTACGGGCATCAAACGGTAACATATTCCTAAACTATGACTTTGCATTGATTGCATAAGTATTTATGATGATGATTATGATGAATAAGTTTATGATGATGATGTTATGATAAATGAAGATGATATGTTGTTACGATGACAATTATGATAAGATGATGATGTTCGGAGATGATGATGCTTATAAGATGATAATGTATGTTTAACTATGCTATTTAGAATGGTTGAATGTCCGGTGGCTATTATGGGCAAGCGAGGAAGGTACTTGCCGCTCACATAACTAAGCGAGGGGGGTACATCCGCTATCAAGGCGTAGCGAGGGGTATCATCCGCTAAGCGAGGGTGTACATCGCTATCAAGGCGTAGCGAGGGGTATCATCCGCTGAACAAAGAGATACATCCGCTATCAAGGCGTAGCGATGGGTATCATATGATGTGTTATGTCGAGCGAGGGGGCCAATTGTACCGCTGTCATAATAGAACCCGGATAGTCCCATCACTAATTAACATGGTTTGTTGTGAGGGTTTATGTGAAGTATGATGTTAATCATTTATGTCTAGAACTAATGATTATATGCATAACTATGAAACAGGGACAACCGAAGAAGGATAATACGATTAACCAGGAAGTATATGTTATCAATTATTTCTATGCATTTATTTATATGCCATTAACTTATGATGTTAAGTAACGAGGTACATGCTCATGATGGGTTGTTGTGATGACCAGGGATTATAAATGTTAATCCCGTAGTGTTAATAACCCCTAAAGTTATTTTACGTGGCGACTTGGAGTTTAATCGCGGTGTTGGGCCTTCTGGGCTCGTTTATTTGGGTAGTTGGGATCGTTGGATCCCGAGGTTGAGATTGTGTTCTCATTCCGGTGAAAAATCTAAGAGTTGGGTTTTTAGTGTGACTCGGAATCTCGGGTGCTTGGTGTGGGCACCGGTAGGGGGTTTTGGAGTTAGAGAGAGAATTTTTGGAAACAGATGATTTTTAATGAATCATGATGTATTTGTGGGGCTATTAGTATTTCGGGGTATTTTTGCTATAAATACCAGTTGAACCCGAGATTTTAATTATCGGAACCATTTTTCCTCACCTTGTTTCTCTCTCCCCGCACCCACGCATTTCTCGATCCCCTTTGACCCCCGCCGCTTCCAGGCGTGCGCCCGCCACCGTCCGACCGCCGTTCGGCGCGTCCGACCCGCCACCGGCTTCGTCTCTTCCAGGCGCTCCTCCCCATACCAACAATTCGAAGTTTGGTCGCGATTTGAGTTCGGATTTGCCAGAAAAGCGTAGGGTTCGAAATTGGAATTCGTCCGATTTTGGGGCTCGATTTTTGGTACATTTTTGGGGCTTTTCTTCCGATGTTTTTGGGGCGTTTTTGAGCTGATGTTGAGTCGAAAATTTCAGACTTTAATGGTTCGAAAAATTGTTGCTTAATGGTTCGAATTTCATGCTGTGTGCGTGGGTTAGGGTTCGAATTTTTGGGGGTTTTTGGCAAGGGGTGATGATTCTTGTTAGTAATCGATTAATTCATGTTTTAGATGATTTGTGGTGCTTAGTTTGGGTTCGATTTGTGTTGTGAAGGTTCGAAAATTTGTGGGGAGTTCTTGAGCAATTTTCGATAATGGTTAATTGTCGTGTGTTGACAATATTTTTGAGGGTTATGGGTGTGCTTGAGCATGGGTTGCATGTTCATAAATAATTGTGAATTATTTATCGGGTTAGCACATCGTTCCTCGGAGCATGGAACTCGAGCAAGGTTTGGCTTGGACTTCGGAGATTAAGGTACGTGCGACGTACGAGCATTACTTTATATAAGAGCATTTGTGAAATGCATAATGTATTTTAATTGCATTAGATGGTTGTGGGTATGGCTATATATATATATATATATATGTGTGTGTTGATATGACTATGGAACGACCTAGTCTTGACATCGCCGCCACAAGCGTGCGTGATACTAGAGTAGTATGACCTTATAAGGGATAAGGGGTACTGGGTTTATATGACTATTGTAGGGCATTTGAGATGCCTGGGAATGATCGTGGAATCATGTATTCATTATAAGACATGTGAGATGTCTAAGTGAAATGGAGAATTGGTAAAATAAATGCTAGGCATTTGAGCTATCTGTGATTGGTAGCAAAGTTGAAAATCAGTATTAGATATCGAGATATCTATATTTGTATGTATAATGAATTTGGAATCATTAATTATTGATACTTGAGAATCAGGCATGCTATGAGTTAAATCAATGTGTTGATTTACTGATTTTTGAGATTTGATGAGTTTGATGATTGTGAGAACAGGGACAGTACACGGAATCCCGGATGAGGACGTTGCCATCCAGGGAGTATCGTTTAAAATTCATTAGTGTTTACTTTTGTTGTAAATTATGAATTTCATTATTGTGATTATGGGATTTTGTGTATTGGCATGCTCACCCCGTTGGGGGCTGTCTCTGTTGGGGCAAGTGAACAGGTACATCGATGGCTTTGGAGTTGAGCTCGAGCTGTTGATTGGATGTACTTCCAGGATCGTGGTACCAGGGCTTGATGGAGCACGGTATCGTACAGAGTACTTATATACACCCGAGGGTTATATACACATTTACGATGCTCGCATGTGAGCACGATTATACTTGTATATGGGTTGTATATAATGGCATGAGCCTTTCTCTCTTTCATTATATGTTGCATGCAATTAAGGGTAGAATTGCTAATGATATGAGAGTCGTTAGTGTATTATGTGGGTGTTGAATCCCACTTTTGTCGTCTTATGTGTGGTGTTTTCCCTGGCTGGGAATTTACTTTGTGTTCTGTATTCTGTTGAGTATTGTGTATTCCCTGGCCGAGAATTATATTATGTGATGTGTTTTTGTTTTGGGATAGCTCAATTTATGGGGAGACTCTGCCCAAATTTTTATAAAAGTCCACAATGTAAAAAGTGGCAAAAAGGGGATGGTAATGGGCGAACTCGATGAGTCTATATGTTGTTAGGATGATGATCTTATAACATTGAGTATTAAAGAAATTTTGTAGTCGCCATTCAATGGTAAAGTATCATCTGAGTTTCCCGATTGATTTTATTGAAAGCATGTGCCACACATAATGATTAATACACTAATTAAGGGTTAAGGGCTTGGGGTCCTTACATTAGTGGTATCAGAGCAGTGGTTGCTCTTTGGGGCTGTTAAGGGCCTAGGAAGTTATTGATAGCACATACTTATGCATGATGACATTAATGTTGTATGACACAACTAGTTGTTTATGTGCTTTTTATGATATGAAAAGTGGTGTTGCTAATCATTGTGATTGCAGGAATCGTGTAGCATGTGATGGGATGGCATTAACAGGTGATGTCTGTCCCTTCATGTATTATGTGTTAAGGGATCTGATTTTGTAGGAAAATCAGGAAAGGTGAGACGTACGGGCTTCGGACGGTAAAACGTGTTACACCTTTGATTATGTATATCGTGGGTAGTGAACCCTTACATGTGATGGTATATGTGAAATGATAGTGATATATATTGTGACAATGGAATCAACTGTTGTGCTTGATTATTGTGGTAGAATTGATGAATGTTCCGGTAGCCTTTATCTCTGAGCGAGGGAGGTACTTGCCGCTGTCATGACTAAGCGAGGTAACATGCCGCTGTCATTGTCGAAGGGAGGGGTCCTAAAATTTCGCTGTTGTATTGGGACCGGAACAGTCACAATTCTAGTGATTAATGTGGAATATTGTGGATATAATTGGAAACGTGATATCGATCATTATATTGTGAACTGTGGTATTAACCTGGATGCAGGTACATGGAGCTAGTGGAAGTTCCGGTAGTTGTTATATTCGAGCGAGGGAGGTACTTGCCGCTGTCATATGAAGCGATGGTAATATGATATTTGCCGCTGTCATGTCTAAGCGAGGTAACATGCCGCTGTCATTGTCGAAGCGAGGGATATCATATGATGCCGCTATATGTCGAAGCGAGGGGTCCTAAAATTCCGCTGCTATAACAAGACCGGAACAACCACATTATCGATATTGATAGCGATGTCTCATTCCGCTATGTTGGTTGGCGATGGTTCATGCCGCCAAGTGTATTAATAGCGATGTCTTATTCCGCTATATTGATTGGCGATGGTTCTTGCCGCCGGATATATTGATAGCGATGTCTTATTCCGCTATATTGATTGGCGATGGTTCTTGCCGCCAGATATATTGATAGCGATGTCTCATTCCGCTATATTGATTGGCGATGGTTCTTGCCGCCGGATATATTGATAGCGATGGTTCATTCCGCTATATTGATTGGCGATGATTCTTGCCGCCGGGTATATTCATAGCGATGGTTCGTTCCGCTATTCCATTGGCGATGACTTATGCCGCCGGATGTTCATAGCGATGGTATACTCCGCTACATCTATGGCGATGGTTCATGCCGCCAGATGTCTATAGCGATGTTTTATGCCGCTGACTCTATGACGATGGATTATGCCCCTGATTCTATAGCGACAGGTTATGCCGCTATGTACATGACGCTGGATTACGCCACCTACGAGCGATGGGTGCTGATTGCGTACCACTGTTGGATGACGGAGACAGGTATGCCGCTATATTGTTAGCAATGAGGTATGGCATATTACTGTTTATTTAGCACTATTGTGGATATCATGTGTTGATTTACTTATGCTGTCATGTGTTTGACGATGAGATTATAGACGTCGTGTATCGACATATACTGTCATGAGTCGACAATATTATTATATTATTTCAAAGTCATATGTTGACAGGTACCGTCACGGGATGACAATGACATGGTGGATGTTCTATGTAGACGTGTAGCGTCGTTTTGATGATTAATACATTTATGTTATGTATTAGGTTGTATGGTTTGAGTGCCGATGATGAGCACATGGTAGAGTCTGGGTCACTAGTTGACGAGACCTTTTGCCGAGCAGGTTTGCTCGGTGGAGTATTGGATGTATTGTACCGGTAAATGTACCACATCATGTTATAGAGTTAAATATTTGTCGAGCAATGATACCCTTGGGTATGCTCGTTGGTTTGGCTAGGGCCAAGTGATTGGTGGTAAGAGTAGTCATTGAGGAAACTACTCGCTTGTGTTGTGACGTAGGATAGACATGGTTACACCCACCCTGAGGGTGTGGGATAAGTCTTAACGGATTATGATTGTATCATAAGTGAGCAAGGACACCGGGTTGTCCATTGTGCTTGGTATTTTAGAGATATGCTGGGCGATGACCCATTACTCTAACGGTTTGTACGGTATGGCATACCGAGATGGAACATATGGTTTGTTGGTGGACTTGATATGAACCTATGGAGACAGCACTTTGCTAGCCAGATATCGTAGTGATGATATAGTGTGCTTGTTGGGGCCATGATACTGCTCGTTGGAACAAAGTTTGGCAAATCGTGAAGTGATACGATGTGGATTGTGGTGGACTCTAGTAGTCACCACGTCATTTGAGGTTGAGGTTGTGCATGCCTCACTGAAACGTGTATACGTTGATGTTAAATCTTGGTGAGACTTGTCTGTGACAGCTCATAATGTTGAAGTACCAACAAGAGAGTCATCAAGTCGTTGTTGACTCGATCTGGGGAATCCGTGTATTTGGGATGCAATGGGTGTTATTGTATCCAGTTTTTTCGAACGGTGGTTAGAGACTAGTGGATCTCGAGTTCGATAGCACTTCCCTTGTGGGGAAGGAGGTAGTATAATATCTATTTGGGAATCTTTGAAAGATTCGGTAAATTGGTACGTGTGGTGTTGATTTTGGAAATCACGCCGTGTTGTTGATCGTCAATTATCATCCTCCTCTGGATGGGAATGACTCAGAATTGACAGTCGTGTTTGGGGGCTTAGGGGTATGTTGTAGATACCCGAGACAAGTACTTTGATTATGCATGTAATATCAGTGCTTAGGCTGGTATACCGGTGAGTGTACGGATGCCAGTTATTGATTCCCTTTTTGTCAAGCATAGAGTTATGCTATTTTTGGATGGTTAAATCTCTGATGAGAGATATGGAACACCTTGAGATTGGGAATCTCCATGGCACTATAATTATGAGAAACAATCGTGGAGTTAGTTGACTCCCTTTGAGGAGGGATTATCTTGTGTGGGTTGAGGTGTTTCCTTGTTGGTGTTTTCCTTCAAGCTATGCGATAGCCTTCACAAGTTTGGATTGTTAAATGCTAGGATTATCAAGGGATGGCAGGAATTCGGATTGGTTGGGTGTAGCTGTCGACACAAGCGTTGAGGATGCCATGGGTTTATTGCATGTCCTTTCAGAATTTGAACTCTGTGGAGTCTCGATGGTTTATTTATGATCAGGATGTGATCCTTGGAATATCCGGAGGTGGACATCTTGTGAGATGTCTTTTGTGTGAATCTGTAGCCGTGAGTTGCCCAAATTGAGTTGCAATGATGCGACTGCTCATTTGATGGAGGAGGTTTGGAAGTGGAGACCAGGTTTGGTATGTGTACATCGTGGTATACTAGTGTTTTCCTCGTAATGATGTGTGTTAGACATCGTGAGTCATGATAGAGATGTCTTTGAATGATAACTACGATGGAATCGGGAGCGATTCGAATCCTTGCAGTTTCAGTTGACTAACTACTTTTGGATTATTAGCGTTGAGTGGTGCTGACGCTCTTTGACGTTATGATGGATTTGGAAGTCTATTCCACTCCAGAGATTGACACGAGGTCAACGTTCTCACGGTTGAGATGTCATACAGGATGCGTTCTTACTAGTTGTATTAGAACTAAGGATGACTGTCCGATCTACGGTCGTAAGTATTGGTTGTTTTGCAGTCATGAGGGACTAACTTTTGGGATGAACCGCATCGAGGTACGTTTTGCCTCCTGGGTGATATGTTGGTTTTGGTATGTCGCTCTGTTTCAGAGTTTGATGTGAGGTAAGTATCCTCGCGTTTATTAAGACGATTCTGATATGGTCAAGAATCGAGGTTATGGCTTCTTGTTGTTGTGTAGCCTGGGTGTTACGTTATACACCGGTGCTAATTTCGAGGACGAAATTCTTTTAGTGGGGGATATTGTGATGACCATGGATTATAAATGTTAATCCCGTAGTGTTAATAACCCCTAAAGTTGTTTTACGTGGCGACTTGGAGTTTAATCGCGGTGTTGGGCCTTCTGGGCTCGTTTATTTGGGTAGTTGGGATCGTTGGATCCCGAGGTTGAGATTGTGTTCTCATTCCGGTGAAAAATCTAAGAGTTGGGTTTTTAGTGTGACTCGGAATCTCGGGTGCTTGGTGTGGGCACCAGTAGGGGGTTTTGGAGTTAGAGAGAGAATTTTTGGAAACAGATGATTTTTAATGAATCATGATGTATTTGTGGGGCTATTAGTATTTCGGGGTATTTTTGCTATAAATACCAGTTGAACCCGAGATTTTAATTATCGGAACCATTTTTCCTCACCTTGTTTCTCTCTCCCCGCACCCGCGCATTTCTCGATCCCCTTTGACCCCCGCCGCTTCCAGGCGTGCGCCCGCCGCCGTCCGGCCGCCGTTCGGCGCGTCCGACCCGCCGCCGGCTTCGTCTCTTCCAGGCGCTCCTCCCCATACCAACAATTCGAAGTTTGGTCGCGATTTAGTTCGGATTTGCCAGAAAAGCGTAGGGTTCGAAACTGGAATTCGTCCGATTTTGGGGCTCGATTTTTGGTACGTTTTTGGGGCTTTTCTTCCGATGTTTTTGGGGCGTTTTTGAGCTGATGTTGAGTCGAAAATTTCAGACTTTAATGGTTCGAAAAATTGTTGCTTAATGGTTCGAATTTCATGCTGTGTGCGTGGGTTAGGGTTCGAATTTTTGGGGGTTTTTGGCAAGGGGTGATGATTCTTGTTAGTAATCGATTAATTCATGTTTTAGATGATTTGTGGTGCTTAGTTTGGGTTCGATTTGTGTTGTGAAGGTTCGAAAATTTGTGGGGAGTTCTTGAGCAATTTTCGATAATGGTTAATTGTCGTGTGTTGACAATATTTTTGAGGGTTATGGATGTGCTTGAGCATGGGTTGCATGTTCGTAAATAATTGTGAATTATTTATCGTGTTAGCACATCGTTCCTCGGAGCATGGAACTCGAGCAAGGTTTGGCTCGGACTTCGGAGATTAAGGTACGTGCGACGTACGAGCATTACTTTATATAAGAGCATTTGTGAAATTCATAATGTATTTTAATTGCATTAGATGGTTGTGGGTATGGCTATATATATATATGTGTTGATATGACTATGGAACGACCTAGTCTTGACATCGCCGCCACAAGCGTGCGTGATACTAGAGTAGTATGACCTTATAAGGGATAAGGGGTACTGGGTTTATATGACTATTGTAGGGCATTTGAGATGCCTGAGAATGATCGTGGAATCATGTATTCATTATAAGACATGTGAGATGTCTAAGTGAAATGGAGAATTGGTAAAATAAATGCTAGGCATTTGAGCTATCTGTGATTGGTAGCAAAGTTGAAAATCAGTATTAGATATCGAGATATCTATATTTGTATGTATAATGAATTTGGAATCATTAATTATTGATACTTGAGAATCAGGCATGCTATGAGTTAAATCAATGTGTTGATTTACTGATTTTTGAGATTTGATGAGTTTGATGATTGTGAGTACAGAGACAGTACACAGAATCCCGGATGAGGACGTTGCCATCCAGGGAGTATCGTTTAAAATTCATTAGTGTTTACTTTTGTTGTAAATTATGAATTTCATTATTGTGATTATGGGATTTTGTGTATTGGTATGCTCACCCCGTTGGGGCTGTCTCTGTTGGGGCAGGTGAACAGGTACATCGATGGCTTTGGAGTTGAGCTCGAGCTGTTGATTGGATGTACTTCCAGGATCGTGGTACCAGAGCTTGATGGAGCACGGTATCGTACAGAGTACTTATATACACCCGAGGGTTATATACACATTTATGATGCTCGCATGTGAGCACGATTATACTTGTATATGGGTTGTATATAATGGCATGAGCCTTTCTCTCTTTCATTATATGTTGCATGCAATTAAGGGTAGAATTGCTAATGATATGAGAGTCGTTAGTGTATTATGTGGGTGTTGAAACCCACTTTTGTCGTCTTATGTGTGGTGTCTTCCCTGGCTGGGAATTTACTTTGTGTTCTGTATTCTGTTGAGTATTGTGTATTCCCTGGCCGGGAATTATATTATGTGATGTGCTTTTGTTTTGGGATAGCTCAATTTATGGGGAGACTCTGCCCAAATTTTTATAAAAGTCCACAATGTAAAAAGTGGCAAAAAGGGGATGGTAATGGGCGAACTCGATGAGTCTATATGTTGTTAGGATGATGTTCTTATAACATTGAGTATTAAAGAAATTTTGTAGTCGCCATTCAATGGTAAAGTATCATCTGAGTTTCCCGATTGATTTTATTGAAAGCATGTGCCACACATAATGATTAATACACTAATTAAGGGTTAAGGGCTTGGGGTCCTTACAGTTGTTCCGGTAGGTACACTTTTGGACCAAGACTAAGGGTCGGGTTGAGACAGTGAGCTAAAGGAGCATAAAAGAAGATAGATTACAGGATTTCTTTTTGGATAGTTTCTACTCTAGGAGTAGTATAATCCTATCGATATACTTCATTTTGGGAATGTAGCTAATTTAGCTTCTGAAAATTTATTCTTGGCATGTAATCTATTTAGATCAAAAACTACAACCGGAACCCGAAGATGTCATTAATGCATGTTTAGTTCATAATATGTTATTGATATACTTCAAGGTAGGAAGACCTACAAGCTTTAATGGCTTGTGTGTGTCTGGTGTGCTGTGAGCTTATCTGTTTCGATGTTGTGTGTGCTAATGTGTGCGATATGGAAACCTTTGATTCTCATAGGGTAGTCTATATCTTCGTTGAACTGGTTTTGAATTATAGTAATTGGATGGTCTCCCTTGCCTTAGATTTTGCACCTTTGGATTTGGTCTGAAAGACGCAAAGCTTGCTGGTGCCTTTTCTTTGGCTTGGTTAACATATCCAATCCCTTTTCTTAAACCTTGATTCATGAAAGAGACTCCCGTTTGAATTGTAGGTGCTTCATTTTCATATACTGTGCTTTATTTAACAAATGTCATTTGTTTGATTTTGTTCTTTACCAGCAACAATTCAGATTCATCTTTGGTGCAGTCTTTGATATCAAAGCCTATGCCTGTAACATCACCGACATTTCTTTGTACCTCTTGCAATTCTTCCAATGGTGTTCTGGATTTTATCCATGATTTGAAGATATGAGAAAGCTTAGCATTTTGTGTGCTAATTCTCTTATTTTTTTCATGGAGCTGATCATAAGAGATTTTTAGCTTATTCAGATCGATCTGTATATTTTTGCACTCACCCAGCTCAGAGTAGCTTGGTTTGTTGTGCTCATCCATTTGATCATTGGCTTTAGCTTTACTTTTCTCAAATGATTCAGCTAAGAGTCTATAATCATTAGCCATGTCTTGCAGTGCGGACATGAGCTCTTCTCGTGTAAATTCATTTGAGTCAAGATTGAATACCTCGTCTGTTTGACTCATCTCTTCGTCTGCCATTAGACATTGAATATCTTCTTCGCTTTCGCTGGAATAATATTCAGAGCTTTCTGAGTCTGAATCAGTCTGAGCCCATTTGCTGTTTCCTTCTTCTGCTACTAGGACCTTTTGGGACTTTCCATGATTTTTGCGGTCTTTGTAGTGCTTCTTTTTCCTGTCATCACGATACGTCTGGTGCAATCTGCAATAAAATGTCCGGTCTTACCACAATTGTAGCAAGCCTGATCATTAACAGCATCGTCCTTTCTTGATTTATAATGATGAGAGGGTTTAAAGTTCCTCTTATTTTTAGACATGAATTTGTTGTGGGGGCGGTCTGATCTGGAATGGCTGCCAGTGTTTTTTTTGGTCGAGAGATGAATGGCTCTGTTTCACCTCTGCTGATCAGTTCGAACTCATATGCTTTAAGATCTGCAAACAGATCATGAAGTTCAACCTTGTTCAGATCTTTGGACTCCCTCATTGCAATGGTCTTAACATCCCATTCTTTTGGCTGGGCTCTCATAACTTTCCGAGCGATCTCTCTGTTTGAGTATTCCTTGCCCAGACCATTTAGTTCATTGATTATACCAGTGACTCTTTCATCAAACTCATTTAGAGTTTCTTCAATCTTCATTTTTATGCTCTCAAATCTTTGAAGAGCAACAGTCAGCTTGTTTTCCTTAGTCTGGTCGTTCCCTTCACATAGCTGTGCTATCTTCTCCCAAATTTCTTTGGCAGTAGAGCACATTTTGATTTTACTGAAGATGTTCTTGTCCAATGTTTTGAACAAGATGTCTTTGGCAACGTTGTCGAGGTTTGCTTTCTTTCTTTCTTCATTAGTCCAGAGGGATCTATCCTTCTCGACCATTTGGGGTTCACCACCAGTAATGGAGGCTGCTGTATTGACTTTCAGAATCTTCATTGGTCCATCAGTGATGACGAACCACATATTGTCATCCTGTGCTGCCAGATGAGCTTGCATTCTGATTCTCCAATCATCATAGTCTTCTTTTGAGAACATAGGAATTTTGTTGAATGATGCCAGCAGCTCGAGTGTCTTTGTGCTGATTAAGATGACCTGCTCTGATACCACTTGTTAGGATCGGTCCGGAGTGTTTAGAGGGGGGGGGGGGGGGGGTGAATGAACACTCCTATTAAAAATTAATCCCTTGTGATTTCGTTCGGATTAGTGAGACGAAATCTGTTTCTTAATCAACTCTTTTGCAGAACAGACCACTGAATGTTTTAGTGCGGAACGGTCTGTTCTCAAATTAGTAAGAACGGCTCGATGGCTTTGAATAACAGAACGAGTACAGAATGATAAGACACAGAATATGTTTCTGGAAGTTCGAAGGTGGTGTAATCCTTCTACGTCTCCCCTTCTTCCAATTAAGGAAGGTTTCCACTAGAAGACTTTGATTTATACAATCCTGTTGTACAAACCCGATTCAGCTGGATTTACCTCACTACCAGACTGAAACTCCTAGTCACTCGATCTGTTCAGACACACTCTGTCTGTCAGTTACAATAATTTCTCACTTCTATCTTTCAATACAGAATACACAAGATAGACTTCTGTCTATGCACACAGTGATCCTAAATGATCAAATATTACAATGTATTCGTGCTTAAGAAGAATTTCAGCTCGAGAGCTTCTGAGCTTGTAAGCTTGTGCTGTTTTGCTTTCTTGTGCGTTTTTCGATTGACCAGCGAGAGTCTACTTGAGATCTTCTGATGCATCCTTTTATAGTTGCATGTACCAACGACATTATTCCCTTAATGTGCAACTTTTGACTCTGCTTATACTCTGAGTAAGCTACAGTCTTCTTCTTTAAGGTACTTGCCATTCTGGTTCATGCTTTCGGCGACTGTCAGGTAAGCTCTTCTTTGTCTTCTTACCTTTTATGGTAATCTTCAGTCTAAGGTCTTTTTCAACATTAATTGCGACATTAAATGCTTCAATAAATAGCCGTTAATGATTCGGACTGAAGAACCAATCTTTATTCATCCTTGACTGCTCTGATCTGATATAGGTTGAGATCGATCTGAAGCTTCGATCTAGTCAGTCTGTTTTCTATCGATCCGGTCTGTATGTAATATGCCTCATCAGCTTGATCTGTTTTGAGCGATCGATCTGGTCAGTCTGATTTCTCTCGATTCGGTCTGATATGTTTTGTCATCTTTAAAATCTCATCGATAAGGTCCGGAACTAACATCCGCGATCTGTGTGTGTTTTACATGTTTTACTGTGTGTTTTACATCCTACACCGATATATATTAATTCCCAACCAATTATGAACATTGGGGTGTCACCGGTGTACTGGTGCATGTACATCACATGTACAGTTCACACCTAACTTCATGTCCTTATTTCAATCACAAATATTAAATCTAGCAATTTAACACAAATTTTATATTCATTAATTATTTTAACAAAAAATCGTTATTAATCCGAATATTACAAAAATATATTTGTCATTCACTATGTTCTGACCCGACTGTCAATTGACATGTACAAGGTCAATTTCCACTCTCATTAATTATATTATATTCTCATTACTTAATTTCTAACTAATTAACAAATTAATGTACAAATTGTACTTAATTCTCATTATCAAATATCGGGCCATCTCATTTACAAAATGTTAAGTATGATATCCAGTTGTTATCAAAGATAATATTCATCATGTTTATTCTCAACCATAAGATTGACATAAGATAAATCACATAATTGTTGAGAAGCTAAACATGATTTCCGATAATACGATACAAGGGCCTTACATTTTTCCACCACTTAAAAGATTTCATCCTCGAAATCACAAGTGCAGATCATAAATCATTCACCAATTACAGTGCATGTCAATACTATAATCGGAAAACATTATCTTCATAAACTCAATTCATTTAGCATTAAGCTGAATCAAAATCAATGAATAGTGCATTGAATCTCGAGGGACGAGTATAGTTTATTTATCTAGAATGGTTATAAGAAACCATCATTGCAGTTTAGAACACAAAATTAATTATTTAGTGCAGAACGTTGAATAATTAAATTCAACATCATCAGATTGAAGAATACTTATCAAGTTATGTTCGTAATTCATCAATGTTGAAGTACGAAACACATTACAAACAATATAAAATAATAATAATGTCAATTAATATGAAATATTTTTGATTTGTTTGAAAATCTTACAAAAGTCAAAATACCTTTAACGTGATAGATTTTTGAAATTGATTAGATCACCCTGTTGCCATTTTCAGAAGCGTCCACACTTGTTCTTATAACTAGCTTACTGAGTCTGGGCAGCTTTCCATCCTTTTAGCATCCACCGAATCTTATTCTTCACTTCTTGTATTCCACCAATATTGTTTACTCATTGATTCCTCGAACACAGATATCTTGCACTGTCTTAATGATTCGAATAATACATATACAACATATAGTCAAACATAAACTCAAGTCAAATGTATTCTGAAATGAATCTCAAAATTCCAAAATAAAACAAAACTTTTACTAAGACATAATCGTGAAAATAAAATACTCTCGACAGTCTTCATTACGTTAAATTGTATACGCAGTGTGATTGCCAGTCTACGAATAATATTTAGCCATTGCAATCTAGTAGGGGTGTTCACCGGTTCGGTTAACCGACCGAACCGGGCCGAACCGAAAAAGTTCGGTTCAAACTGAACCGAACCGAAAATTTCTGTTCGATTTCGGTTTTTTTTTAAAAAAAGTTCGTTTTTCGGTTTCAGGGTCCGGTTAACCGAACCTAACCGAAAATCAAAATTTAAAAAAAAAAAAATTTTGAAATATTTTTTATGGTTTAAATATTTTTTAATGGTTTCGCTCCTGATTGTATTAATAAGAACTCGTAAAGTAATAACGTGTTTCAAGTATAATATAATTTATTTGTTGTCTCATTTAAACTCGATTTTTTTGTATTAAATAGCTTTAAAATAATATTAGAAGCTTAAAATTAAAAGGTCAAAGGTTCAGAATTCATTTGAATCCAATAAATGATGTATTAGTGTTTGTATTTAAGTTGATTTTTAGTAATTAATCATACGATTTCAAAAAAAAAATGAAAAAAAAAAAAATTGGTTCGAACCGAAACAGAACCGAAGAAGTTCGGTTAAAACTGAAACCGAAGCGAACAATTTCGATTCTGTTTTCGGTTTTGAAATTTCAAAATCAAAATTTCGGTTCGGTTTGAACCGAATGAACACCCCTACACTCTAGAATATCCATTTTGTATTCTACAATGTTGCCAAAGTTTGAAAATAACTTTGGGTACTAAACAAATAAAATCAAGACAAATGCTTTCACCAATCTTGGTCCATTAATGTTAAACGATCCATTTAATATATACCATACATATAGAAAGAAAAAAATTAAATATATTACAACTTCTAGAGTCTCATGGACAATCAATCGACTGTGTCCTTTAAATAAAAGCTAAACTCCGATAAATATCCCAAAAATAATAATTATTCCATAATCAAAGTACTATTTCGTTGAGCATTTGACATAAGAAATCAATCATACAATAACATCGTTTATAAGAATAAAATATCTAACCAGAGATACAAGTATTTACGTGTACCTTGGTGATTTGAACAACAGAAGATAAACCATTTAGGAGATCTATCCATATGTGTTGCCTCATATAGTTAGTAGATTGAGAGAATATATATTTCAAGCTCTTGTGGTCCGAATAAATAATGAATTTCCCTCGTATAAACAATGGCGTCCAAATCTTTAAAGCGAAACAATTGCCGCCAATTCTAAATCACGTACAAGGTATCGAATCTCATAAGATTTAAGTTGGCGAGACGTAACCCAAACCTTAGGAATAATAAATGAAGGTGCAGTGGTTAGTCTCGTTTTCAATTTAAGAAAACATGTGTTATACTCATCTGACCAAATACATTTTTTTCGCTTTCTGTGTCAGCTGAGTATTGGGTTTAGCTATTTTCATAACAATACTTTTCGATAAAAACAACTTTAAGAATCCCGCTAAACCCATGGACATCGGACCTCAAGAGCATTTGTAGGTCTCAGCCAGTTAATACTGCTTTAACCTTAGTTGGAGCAACAGAAATGACATGTTGAGCAATGACGTAGCACAAGATTATCACTTTGTTCATTCAAAATTTTCATTTGGATAGTTTGACTTATATCATCACTTCTTCATAGGAAACTGTATTATTAATTTCAGATATCCTACAAGTACCAATTTTTTATAACATGATTAAAATGTTACCATTCATTGTAATCCAAATTCAAATTGGACAGTTGATCAGAAGCATTTCATACATAGAATCTGAAATATTAACTTTCAGTTTTTCAACACATCATATTTTCATCTTGGACTAACCAAGAGATCATTAATAGTAACAATCACAATCAATTCAAGGACATTTTCAAAGGACTTGACTCCTAAAGTCCAGGAACATATCAAGACTTAAAAGACTCGTATGGCTTAACCATATATCGGCATTTGGATTGACACCTGATACTATTCAGGGTGCAGATCCATTAGAATGCGTAAAGAAGTGCAATTCATAATCATGCAAAATATCATAATACTTTTGACTCATTCAAGTCGAATCAATTTATACACCTGAAAATCTTTGAAATAGTATGATTCTCAAATCGAGATTTTTACTCATCTTTTTAGAGATATATTCAGGAATCTTGCCTAGAACTTTTACCATTAATGCACGAAATCTATGATGAGATAAAATTTGGGTTCATGAAAAGTCTATCCAAATCCGGAACAAAGAAAAGCATCATTCTTTGAACACGAGATCCATTACACATACGTGCATAGGCCCATGTCAGTTCCAAGTAAAAAACAAATAAAATTTGTCTAAATATGAGATCCATGCAACGTCCGGGCAGGTCTATGTGCCTATGTACATTCTTTCTTTAATCAGGATATGTTATACATATGTGCTACATTTGTAGTACATTCAACTTGGTTATTAAAAATAATAGTCACATAAAGTACGAGTTAATTCATCACTCATAATTTACTTTTTATTAATCGAATTATGAAATAGCACAAACATAAAGGAATTTCAGCTTGGACAACCAGGCTATAAAATTCCACACATATATTAAGCGAAGAAAATCAAACTACGTAATGAAAATGATCATCAGTAGTTTCGATCATTCACCGAATAATCATATTATTATCCAAACAACAATAACATGTCATAAGGATAAGTAATATAATTTCCGTAACAACAATTAAAACTCAACCAGATATAATTTGATGAAACAAAATAACCATCCCCACTTAAATATCAAGTGGGTGGATAAAATAAATCACCAACACCAATTTTGCCATTTTGATCTCCTTATGATATCTCCGTAACTGTTAGGTAAGCCTTTGATGACTTTTGCATACCCATCTTTAGAATTATCAGGTATATGAGACAAATTATGACAAAACACTCAATGCACATTTTGCAACAGATAACTTGTTGCAATTCAATATTCAATTTCATGTCAAATACAAAAAGATACATGAAAAATTATTCGAATGATAAAACCCCCAAGAATATTTCCAAAGGTTCAAAATCTATATCTCGCATAGTTGTATCTTCAAAACATATAACATTGTTTATATACGATGTGTGTTCATCGCTTTACTATTTATAACAATGTTAAACCCCATCGGTCATATTATCAAAGCAATTCTCACCCTTGCCAGCATTCTGAATGCCAAAATGTAGGTGGCTCTATGTCCCAAAACAATTATACCTTAATCAAATCCAAAGACATTACACCACAAAGAAAATTCATCATTCGACGTTGTTAATTCCAATAGGTTTAGGAGCAATTCCATTGCTCTAACCACAATTATGTATATTAAATTAATATAACATTAATATCAGAATTGATATCAGCAATTCATTGGTAGTAGGTTTCAGAGACATACTCTTTCCCTACCTCATGCTGCCACATATAAAAGTTTATTCACAATAGTATAGTATTAATATCGTGAGCAATATCAATACTACACAAAAACAACATATTCACATACCAATCTCATGTAATACCAAACCAAGCCACATAAGTCAAATAATTCAAAACACAAGCGCACATATTTATTTGTGCCTATTCAAGTGTACACAAGACTCAAAGAGCATTCCCAGTTATGCTCTGATACCATACTATGAGGGCCAAATCCTAATCATGTGACTAATGATCACACAATGATAATTATAGCGTAGACAGCGGAAGATTTGTTTAAAATATATTAACATGTGGCCCTAAAATTTCGGCATGACTTCATCGCACGAGGAACATACCACCAACACAAATCAACATATACTGAAAATATATAAATACCACCAGTTTCATATCCATAAACATAAACCAGCATACGTAAATCAAATCAGGCTAAAATAAATTAAATATACATAGACTCATCACTCTACAGGGATACATTCATGGTACAAAGACTACTGGGATAAACAAGAGTAAAACCTCAAGTGTGACTCCCACCGGACGTGCCCTCTCTCGCATCCTGGTCACCTGTACCACCTGCCATTGTCCACACACAAAGACAACAACAGCCCCCCTTGGGGGGTGAGCAAAAGCCCAATATGGAACGATCATAGAATATACATCATGTATCTATAAACTGATATATGAAATGATGCAATGCATGTCATGTCATGTCGGTATCATACACTCATCCACTGAGTATCTCGGAGCCAAAAGATGAAAGTCCAAATACTACATAGCTAAATCGCTCGAGCATGTCAAGCAAAGGAATGTCTATATGGTGCGTCGTCAAAGCGTTACTGCATCCCAGCTCTTGACATCATATCATATCATGCAGATGACGTCAGCAAGGCGCCACCTTATAACAATCACAATAAATAGGGATAATCCAGCGGATGACGTCGGCAAACGCCACCAATCCCCATATCAACAAATTATAGCAATCATAAGGGCCACGAATCCCTATGTCTTTCAGGCCACTTAATGCCAGCCATAGCACCGTGTACAACCCTTATGATTGATCGAATCCAAAATAATAGGGTATCAAAGAATCGTAGCTCAACATGTATGTCATGCATCGATGTATGTATACAAACTGATGTGTGCTAACAAAACATTTATTTTCATACATCGATGTGCAATTATGAATGCCACATAATTTAAATAAAATCACATAGCCACGTAACTCACATAATTCAACAACAAATCATATATCAAATGATACAGATACCTGTCGTATGTTACCCGATCACAACATACTTTTACTTCTCGATACTTGAGCTTGTAGAGTTGATGTATTCATTGTACACCAATATAAATTCATAATTCAAAATTAGTCATAGCTTAACCAATTTTGTGTAATTAAATTGATGCGATCACATCATAATTTAATTTGCTAAATTATTTTTACCAATTCAAATTATTTTTCAACAATTATAGTCCAAATTAACCGGTAATTATCGAATCAAAGTCGGAAAACTCGAGAGTCGAGTTTTACCCAATTTTCGCAAAATGTCACGCACACAATTCCTCCGATTCCGGCGACCTCCGGCGGCGGTAGTGGCGATGGCTGGGGTAGAAAGTTTTGTCCAGGTGAGGAGAATAGATTCGGTATATGGCTTTGTCCAATTTGTTGTAGAATGGAAGAAAGCGAACCAAAAGTGCTCAAACCCTAGTCTGCGCGAGTTTCATCGTTCCAGGGTAAAATTGAACACCTTTTCGAACACCAAATTTTGAATATCCGGTATGTAAATGTGCACCTAAGAGTTTTGAACATGGTGGTAGGTCAGGCTCGTCGATATGTGTCGGACGACGGCGAACGGAGTGGATTTACATGCGGTGGTCGATGATCACGCGAAGTGTGTGTTTTCGCACCTTTTAGTGCATGTCCGCAATCTGTGTGTGTTTTACATGTTTTACTGTGTGTTTTAGATCCTACACCGATATATATTAATTCTCGACCAATTATGAGCATCGGGGTGTCACCGGTGTACTGGTGCATGTACATCACATGTACAGTCCACACATAACTTCATGTCCTTATTTTAATCACAAATATTAAATCTAGCAATTTAACACAAATTTTATATTTATTAATTATTTTAACAAAATTTCTTTATTAATCCGAATATTCCAAAATATATTTGTCATTCACTATGTTCTGACCCGACTGTCAATTGACATGTACAAGGTCAATTTCCACTCTCATTAATTATATTATATTCTCATTACTTAAACTAATTAACAAATTAATGTACAAATTGTACTTAATTCTCATTATCAAATATCGGGCCATCACATTTACAAAATGTTAAGTATGATATCCAGTTGTTATCAAAGATAATATCATCATGTTTATTCTCAACCATATGATTAACATAAGATAAATCACATAATTGTTGAGAAGCTAAACATGATTTTTCGATAATACGGTACAAGGGTCTTACACCGGTGTTGGTTGTGGATTGTTCCTCGGCCCCATATTATACGTATTTTGGTAGGGGTAGGTCTGTGGTGGTCGGTTCCCTACAAAGTTAACAACTTTATTAGTTGTATTTAAAGGGTTACCTACTTGGCATTCCGTGCTCGAATGTTCTCCTTGGCAAAGCTCGGCTGTAACAGTTTGAACTTGCATTGCATGCATGCTCAAACCATCAATGTTCTTGTTTAGCGCTTCCAACTGGGCAGCTAGGGCAGTGAATTCACTCACTTGATGCAATCCGGTTTGCTTCTTTGGTACGTTCCTCTTGAACTGTCATTGACAGCTATTAGCAGCCATCACCTCCAACAGCGTATAGGCTTCCTCGGGCATCTTTCTCATCACAGTACCTCCTGATGCTGCATCAATCATAGAACGGTTATCAGAAAATAAACCGTTATAAAACGTTTGTACCTGCAGCCACATGGGGAGCCATGATGTGGGCATCTCCGCAGTAGATCCTTGAAGCGCTCCCAAGCTTCGTACAATATCTCTGGATCGTATTGGGCAAAGGTTGTGATATCATTCCGCATCTTAGCCATCTTGGATGGTGGAAAGAATTTTGACAAGAACAACTGTGACATTCCATCCCACGTGGTAATAGAATTTGCAGGCAACGATTGTAACCAAGATTTAGCTTTATCACGTAGAGAGAAGGGAAACAAACGTACCTGATGGCGTCGTCAGTAACTCCATTATGTTTAAATATATCACAAATCTCCAAGAAGTTGGACATGTGGGCATTTGGATCATCAGTAGCTGCTCCCCCAAACTGGACCGAATGCTGGATCATTTGTATGATAGCATGCTTGATCTCAAAATTGTTAGCCTGGATAGTCAGTCTCGTGATACTAGACAGTGATCCTTGGAATGAAGGGTGGGCATAGTCCATGAGTGATTTTGCAACTGGTGGTACTATAATCTCCTCGTTATTAGCCATTAGTGCTCTTGCGTGCCTTAGCCTCCTTTTACAGGTGCGTCCGATCACGGGATCAAAAGGCTCAAGTGTAGGCTTGCTACTCATGCACTAAGAGATAACAACCTGTAAATATCCACAAAAGAAACAAATAGTAGAAAAGTAGAGAGAAGGGGAAAAATCGAAAAAAAATAAAAAAATGAATGACTAAACTACAGTAAACTAATCTCGTTTGATATTATTTAAACTAGTCCCCGGCAACGGCGCCAAAAACTTGATCGCTATTATTTTAAACAGTATTTCAGTGTAGCTATTGCATACCGTAAGTGCACAGTGTCAAGTTTTAGTATAATGATATTAAAAGTATGAGTGTCAAACCCACGAGGACTATGAAATAATTACCAAACTCAATTGATTTAACTACATTTAGCCTACGAAAATTGGTTGTGATATATTAACTAAATTGACTAATGAACTCAATAGCAACCCAAACAAGCAAGAACGAATAAGAATAGAATCAAAAGAAACAATTATCAAGACTTTCGGTTCACCCATGCAATTCACAATTCGCCTATAGTTAAAAATTAAATTCAAACGTTCTAAGGTGACGAGTTCTCCTAATGCACTTGTTATACCTTGGTCCGGTTATAACAAGTTTAATACTAAGATGCAACAACAAAATGATCATGCACTTATTTAGCACTCAATATTGTATGTCGATTTATGAAAACTTCTAGCCTTCGATTTTGGTAAATCTACTGCTATCACACATGTATTTGACTTTATCTTTCGATCTTAGTCTAAAATACATGGTTTAATTTACTATATCGTATCGCAATCTCCTATGGTCAATTCAATCACAATAAATAATCAATCAATGATGATTAATCCATTGAAAGCATGAACACAATAAATCAAACTCAAAGAATTGTAAAAATCATTCAAAACTCAATTAAAATTGTGGGTTCAAAACATGGGATCCCCTAAGTCTTGACAACAAACTTAGCCTAGAATCATATTCAAAATCAAAAGCAAAATCATGTTTTCCAACATCAAAAGCATAAGGAAATCAAATTGAAACAACTAAGTTTAGAAATACGAAAATAACGAGAGGCGTTGACTCCTTGTTGCTCCGTCGTCCCGTCTCTTCCGATGCGTCTCTTCTTCAATGGTTTGATGGTGTATGGATGGTTGGTAGAGGATGAAAGTGATGGTGGATGAGTGTTGTAGGGTTTTTTATGAGCCAAGAGTCCCTTAATTTCGTCTGAAATCTTCTTTATATTGTGTTTGAGGAGTCTTCCATTCTTTGGACACAAAATAGCTTGACAAGGAAAGAAATCTTGAATTTTTTTGGGTTTGGCGATCGATCGTCGTCAGTTGCCGATCAATCGGCAAAACATTCTGGATGAAATAACCAAATTTTTTATATCCACGATCGATCGCGGTGTTTTGCCGCTCGATCACGGAACTTTTCTGAAACATGGCGATCAATCGCGAGATGTTACCGATTGATCGGGGAACTTTTCTGAATTTCACAATTTGAAATTTTATCCCTCCTTTTCCGTGTCTGCTCGGTTTGGTCCTTTTTCATCATTTTAAGCTTATTTCCTCCACTTTTATGCATTTGGACCTGGATTCCAGAAATATACAAATATATACAAAAAAGAGTAATATTTTCCAAGAATCACTACAAAAACGCCTCTAATCTTATATCAAATTAAGTGCAAAAATCACACTTATCACTCATACCAATTCAAGAAAGTTTTCTTTGTCCTCAACCTTCCAAGAGACTAGTCATTGTAGGAATATCTTTCCTATGTTGGTCCAGGTGCGGCAACATGAGATAATAATAAAATTGTTGGAAGAATTCTAAGTTTTGGTGATAACAAGTCTATCGCATTAACCAGAGTTTACAGTTTCAAGCGGCTATTCTTATCTTTGGAGAAAGCCTACTGACTCAGAAGGTCTACTGGAAGTATTGACCAAGCTATAAGTCTACTGCTTCAACAAAGCCTACTGCAAAGCCAAACGAAACTTACCACTTAATTCTTAAAGGACTGTTGCGAACAAGGTCCACTGCTAGAAGTCTGCTGGAACAGACTACGATATACAAGAAGGAAAGATGACTTACATCCAGTAGACCAAGTCACTTTCAGAAGTCAATAGATGGTCGCTGAACACGACAAGATTTGTCTGACAAATAGTACAGTTAATGGCACTACAATGTTAGCGCCACCATTTGCGTCATATTTGCTAGCCGTTGTTAATAGAAATGGAAAGAAGACAAAGAGGATTTTGGACGCTAATCAAAGACAGATTTTTGGCAATCATTTCCATATCGAGAAAAAGTTGACGTTGGACTTTCGAGTCTATAAATACGTCAACATAGAGCTTGAAGAAGCTAGCGCTTACACTCTGACTATGAAATTCGTAATCAAGCACTCAAAAAGCTACAAAGGAGCAACCATTCAAAGTGATCTTGAAGATCATAATATTTAGCTTACTGCTTAAAAGAACACTCAAGCTAAAATAGAGTTTATCTATTGAAAGAGTATTAGGAAAATCATTGTATACTCAGACATTAGTTCTGAATCTTTATGAGTCTTTGTGATCTGTGTGGTCTAGGAGTTTAGGTTATCTTTATGTTTATTAGCCTAAGTGGGTTGTATACTGATGTAGTAGTATAATCAAATCTTCTAGTAAATCCGTCCTGCCAAGGATGAAGGGGAGACGCAGAATTTGTGCTTCGAACTTCCAGAAACAACTAATGTCTCTTTACTTTGTGCACGAACCTTACTGACCCTTTTATTCTTGTTTATAGTTTACATTCACAAGACCAGTAGACACATTCCGCACTATATTTTTAGTTGTCTAATGCCTTGAAATTGATTAAGATCATACTGCAGTACTTAACTTTCTGCTGTATTTTGAGAAATGAGAAATTGAGCCTAGTGTTTATTCAAACCCCCTTCTAAGCACTACCTCGATCCTAACAAGTGGTATAAGAGCATGTCTTCTCAATCCAAAAAGAATATCTGAACTGATGGCATCATTCAGCAAGGTTTTCATGTTCAAGAAAGATGAATTTGATGATTGGAGAATCCGGATGCAAGCTCATATATGTGCTCAAGACGATGACATGTTGTGATATCCCGAAATTATCGTGTTAATCCCGGAGTGATTATAATCCCTAATGAGGTTTAATTGTGGAAATTATGAGATAATTGTGGTGTGAGACCCGAGGATTTTAATTAGGTATCGGTTGGATCCAAGAGTTGAGATTTTATTCTCAATGAAGTGTTAAACCTTGGAATTGTGTTGGTAGTGGGATGTGGAATATGGGAAACTTTGGATTGAGGTTTGTGATGTAATTGAGTGAGTGAGAGATAATTAATGAACATGTATGATTTTTAATGAGTTATGGTGCGAGTATTTGAGACTCGGGTTTTTGGAGTCTTGGTACTATATATACCAGGTGGACTCGGTGTTCAACCATTCTCCACTTCACTTCCCTCTCTCCTCTTCACCGCCTCCCTCTCTCCCCTTTTTCCCCTTTCTTCCCCTCTTTTCCCCTTGGTGGAAAATTGATGGAGGCTCGATTTCGGAGCGAGATTTCTTGAAGATATTGGGTAATATTCTTCCTCCCATTTATCTTCGTTTTGATTGTAGTTTTGTAGAGTATGTGCATGTTTAGAGTTGGGTTTGAGTTTTTGAATTAGATTTTTGGTGGTTGTGTTTGAGGAGTATTTATGGTGTTTTTGTTGAGTATTTATGGTGTATTGGGTTTTGGGATTGTTGTTCTAGGAGTTTTTTACTCGAAAAACACCATTTTTGGCTGAAACAGGTTGGAGCGATCGATCGCTAGGGCTGGAGCTATCGATCTCCGCGTTGTTGGTCAATTTTTAAAGATGATGAAAGATACAAATCGATCGCTTGAAGCTTAGAGATTGATCGGTGAGGCTGACGATCGATCTCCAAAGTTTAGAGATCGACCGCCAAGGGGCAGAAGCCAAAATCCATCGAGAGACGATCGATCGCCCATCGATTGATCGTCGATGTCTGATTTTTGAAATTTTTTTGGTTGTTGAAATTTTGTTATACGCTTTCCTGAGCCTTTTGGGTATTATATCAGCGTGATGTGTTGATATTTTGGAGGTTGAGTACGTGCTTGAATATGTGTTGTGTGCTTATAATTGATTGTGAGTTATTAATTGTGTATAGCGAATAATTCACTCAATCTCGGGGGCAAAGGCAAGTATTGGTTCTTGCTATTGGATTATAAGGTCCGTATGACGTACGAGCATGGTTAAATATATTATTATCTTGATTAATGAATAATGTATTATTGTTGTGATAAATGGTATGTGATATGAATTGTGGAGATTCCGCTGTTGAGCTAGCAATGAGAATGATGTTGCTATTGAGCGAGCATTCATCATGATACCGCCGCTATTGAGCGCGTGAGAGGTTAGAATGCTGTCGCTGTTGAGTGAGCGATGTGATACGATGTAATAGAGATATATTAGATTTTTGTAAACCATTATTGTAATGATTTAGCTATACTGATTATGGAATTGATAGTTTGAGCATGAGAGGTTAGATATGTGTATATAGTTTGTATAAGAGTTGTGAGATTTCTCTTTTCATTTATGATTTTTGTATGCAATTTAATTAACGAATTGCGTAATGAATTGAGAATATGAGATTGGTGCATTGTAGAGTGTATACTAATGCTAGATGAATTGTGTTGGGAATTGAATGAGAAGATGATTAATGTCAAAAATTTTATAGATGTCATGACATTGCTAGTGAAGCATGTATAAGAATTCCTTAATGACATGAATGTATGCACCATTATTTGTGATAATGCACTAATAGCGGGTTAATGGCGCGGGGTCCTTACACATGTGATATGTTATCACTATCAATAACGGACAAATGAAGATTCTAAAAGTTAGCACATCGACCGAAATTGCAAACGGTGGACCTCAGATGCTTGAAATGGAAAGATCAAGCTGGTCAAATGAGGAGAAGAGAAAGGTAAATCTGGACAATGTGGCCAATGGCATCCTATTCAAAATGTTGAACAAGAACATTTTCAACAAAATCAAGATGTGCCCTACTGCAAAAGATATTTGGGAAAAGATCGCATAACTGTGTGAATGAAACGACCAGACAAAAGAGAACAACCTAAGGGTCATTGGAGACATCATAACCCTGTGATATCCCCGAAATAAATATATGCATTTGGGCATTAATTGTTTATGAGATTATTTATGGTGTTAATTAATTTAGTGTGTGATTTAATTGATATGGGAAATGCTTAGTCACATGGTGGGCGTGACCTGGTAATGCATTTCGGGGTGCTTGTTATGCATGTTTGGAAATTGGATTTAACATGGTTTAATTGTGTTGGTTAGTGATTGTTTGGTAAAGCATGTATTTAATTGAGGTTTTGGTGCATTTCTGGAAAATGCTTTTAAAAATATCATGTTGAGATATTTTATACATCATGCTAATTATTGGAGTACATGTTATTATTAAACCCCCCAACACTTATACCCCACTACCCCTCTTTAACCCTCATTCTTTAACAATCACACCCAACCCTATCCCCAAAACCCCCAAACCCGTTTTTGGTGAAAAGAGGAAGAAGAAATCTTTGCAAAAGCTTCATTTGTGAGATTCTTGGTAGGATTTGAAGTCTAAAAAGGGTATGGATTCTCCCTTCTTGTTTTTATGAGGTTTGGTTTTGATTTTAGTTTGTATTTTGAGTTTTGAAATGGGTTTGTTTTGGGTTTGTGATGTAGTTGGTTGGGTATTGGATTTTTGGTGGTATTAAGGTGTATATTGAAGGTTTATGGTGTTTTTATGTTGTTGGTTTTAACGGTATTTGAGTTGATGTGGATTGGGGAAGAAAAATGGTGTAAAAATGGTGAATTTTCGGGTTACAGGTAGCGGCGATCGATCGCCCATTTTTGGCGATCGATCACGTGCAAGCAGTGCGCGGCAGAAGCACTTGGCGATCGATCGGTGGGTCTCGCGATCGATCACGCCAAACATGGCGATCGATCGCCGAAGACAAAAAAAATGTTGGCTCGGGCAGTGTTATCTCGCGATCGATCGGGGCAATGTAGCGATCGATCGCGAGTCATCAAATATGTGTTTTGATTATTTTTGTGTGATTTTTGGTATCGGACTATTATTGGCTTCTAATATTGGTTCATGTGAATGTGTAGAACCATCCCAGGTGGCCACACAGCCTAGAAGATAAAGTCCCACGACACACCACATTTTGGAACAAAGGTACGTAGTGAGACGTACGGGCATCGGACGGTAAAACGTATTTTTACGCATTGAATTGGTTATGCATTATGGTTGCATACATGGATTTAATTATGCATTGTGGTTACATACATGGTCTTGGTTATGCATCATGGTTGCATACATGGGTTGCATATGCATTGATGCATTGGTGCATGTGATTGTGAGTCGAGGTTATATTCCAGTGATGAAGAATACTTGCCGCCTTCATATCGAAGCGATGGATATTAATGCCGCTGTCATGTAAACGCGAGGGGTATTATGCCACTGATATAATAAGACTAGAAATGGCCATTGGTATACATGGAATGGATGCACGTTGTTGGGGTTCAACAATTGCCTCTGCTTTGTGATCGGTCGAACACGTGGCGCTTGTGTCAGTGTATGGTTGAAAAGATTGATGTTGCGCCATTACTCTTAACTATAGTTATTGGTAAAGCGGTAAGCGCTCGATCCTACAATTGGTATCAGAGCCAAGGTCGCGTGTTCGATTCCCATGAGTTGCAGAGAGTGCAATTATTGGGGGAGGGATTGTTGGGGTTCAACAATTGCCTCTGCTTTGTGATCGGTCGAACACGTGGCGCTTGTGTCAGTGTATGGTTGAAAAGATTGATGTTGCGCCATTACTCTTAACTATAGTTATTGGTAAAGCGGTAAGCGCTCGATCCTACACACGTCATGACATACATTATTGGTATTATAATCTATTGATTATGATTGTGGTACAGGGACAACCAAAGGGAGCATTTAAATGTATTAAATACAGGAAGTGATTCATATTTACGGTTTATGCATTTCTAAATTACAATCATATTATTGTGAATATGGTTTGTTACATGCTCATGGTTTTGGGGTTGTTCCTGTAGGTACATTTTGGGGGCGGAAGGGCTAAGGTGGGTTGATGCGGTGAGCTAGTGAAGAGTGCTTTTGGTATAGCAGATGTGATTCTTTTGTATAGTCTCTACTCTAGGAGTAGTGTAAAGCTATAGGATTAACATTCATTTGATTGAGAATGTAATTAATCCTTTTGGAATTTTTATTTTGGCACTGTAATCTTAACTGCTCAAGGCATCAACACGAACTTTATACTCTGACAGATGTATGTTAGCTCTACTTACGCCTTTAATCCGCACTTATGGAACTAGAGTCCTTACATTAGTGGTATCGGAGCAGTGGTTAGAGAACCCGGGATTAAGTGAATGGTAGCCTTAGCAAATGGTTGGCTAGGTGTTTATATTTGGGCATGTTTATGCATTTGGTGCATACTGGTGTATAAAATTGTTATACTAACATGCTTATTGTCATTCATGTTATCTAACGGTGTAGCATATGTATTATTTTGGAATTGTTGTTAACCCTTGTATTACAGTATGACGGCCATAAATTTGGGGAACCTCAATGAGGAGGTAGGCGAGGTAGGAAGTGTGAATGCACGTATTGCTCAGATGAATCCATTACCGCCACCGACTGTGGGTGTGGAACCGATAGCACAGTTGTTATTGCCTGGGGAGCTATGTCTGACGCAGTTTCTGACCTTCCATCCGCCTAGATTTGAGGGGACAGAGACAGGGGAGGAAGCAGAGGAGTGGCTTGAAAGATCTGAGCAGATCTTCGTATCTGCACCTTGTGCTACGACTGCTTGGTTAAGGCTAGCGGAGTTTCAACTGGCTAAGAAGTCTTCTATGTGGTGGAAGACGACAGTGATGGAGTTGAGGGCACATGGTATGTTGATAGACTGGACTCTATTCAGGACCCGGTTTCTGAACCAGTACTTTTCTGCTGCTGTTAGGAAGATGAAATAGGATGAGTTCACCAATCTGAAGCAAGGAAGCATGACTATATCGGACTATGCCATGCATTATTCATCACTGTTGAGGTATGTCCCTCATATCGCTACAAATGGGCATGCTAAAATGAGGCATTTCTTGAAGGGATTGCGGCCAGAACTATTTGACCGGGTTATTTCCAACAACCCAACCTCTTTTGATGATGCTATTACTAGAGCGGAACTGGTGGAGAGAGGAGTGGGTGCTTATACTGATGCCGTACCCCCACAAGTTCCACCTCAAAGATCTTCATCTGACAATCTGAAGCTTCGGGGAGGATCTTTTAAGTCACGTGGGACTTCTTTTTCTTCCTGATTTAGTGGGAAGCGGCCGGATAGCCGGAAGCAAGGAGACCGGAGGGGTGGTGACCTTTGGAGGACCAACTCAAACAAGTAGAGTTGGGGAAGTAAAGTGTCACTTCTGCGGAGGGCCGCATTTGATGCATGATTGTTCTGCATGCTATAGATGTGGCAAGCCGGGCCACATTGCTCGGTGTTGTCCCAATCGTGAAGGACAAATGGACCTTAGGGAAGGCAAAGGGAGGTTTCTAGCAGGACAGTGCAGCAGAGGCAACCGATGGTGCCTCGACAGATGGGAGTACAGGCGATGGGGCAACCTCAAGGACAGGTCTATGCACTGAATAGGGAGCAGGCCGAGGCAGCTCCAGAGGAGATGATAGTTGGTACGTGCCTTTTATTTATATATTCCGCCTTTATTTTGATATACACATGTGTTTCACACTCCTTTGTGTCTGCAGACTTTGTGGAGAGACATCATATGTGCACGTCTCCGTTACCCACGTCTCTTTTGGTCTCGACACCCACCGGAAGAAATGTTGTTGCTGATCAGTTTCTTGTGGACTGCCTCATTTATTTTGAGGGCAATGAATTGAAGACAGATTTGATTGTGTTGGGTATGTCAGACTTCGATTGAATTGTAGGCATCGACATACTGAACATATATCAGGCAGTAGTGGATTGTCGGCAGAGGACAGTTCGGTTCAAATCTGATATGGGGATTCAGTGGACTTACTATGGGAACGGTTCTCGTGCGAAGATTCCATTGATATCGGCGATCAAAATGTCCCAAAATGTCCCAATTATTGGAACGTGGACACACGGGCTATCTTATCTATGCCGTGGACACGACGGGAAAGAATAAAGAGTTGAGGGTGGAGGATGTACCCGTGGTAGCAGAGTTTGTTGATGTGTTTCCTGAGGAAATCCTAGGATTCCCACCGATTAGAGAGGTCGAGTTTGGGATTGAGTTATTACCAGGAACGCCCCGCTATATCTCGTGCTCCTTATATGATGGCACCGGCGGAGTTAAGAGAATTAAAGGAGCAATTGCAGGAACTCCTTGACAAGGGATATATACGCCCTAGCGTATCGCCTTGGGGCGCACCGGTCCTTTTTGTAAAGAAGAAGGATGGCTCGATGCGTTTGTGCATCGATTACCGGCAACTGAATAAGGCAACGGTAAAGAACAAGTAAACCAAGGATTGATGACTTATTTGATCAGTTGCAGGGTACGAAGCTGTATAGCAAGATTGATTTGAGATCAGGTTACCACCAGATCCAGGTCAGAGAGGAGGATGTGCAGAAGACAGCGTTTCGGACTCGGTATGGGCACTACGAGTTCCTAGTTATGCCGTTCGGTGTGACGAACGCCCCGGCTGTCTTTATGAGTTTGATGAACCGGGTGTTTCAACCATATCTTGACCAGTTAGTCATAGTGTTTATTGACGACATACTTATCTACTCTCGGAGCGAGGAAGAGCACGTGAGACACTTACGGACGGTGCTCCAGATCCTCATAGATAATCAGTTATTTGTCAAGCTCAGTAAGTGTGAGTTCTGGTTGAGCAGTGTGGTGTTTCTGGGACATGTTATTTCTAGCAGTGGGATATCGGTTGATCCCAGGAAGGTAGAGGTTGTGATGGAGTGGTCTGCACCCACTTCTGTGCCCGAAATATGGCGTTTTCTTGGTTTGGCCGGATATTATTGACGCTTCGTCGAGGGATTTTCTAAAATTGCTAAGCCATTGACTCAGTTGACTCGAAAGGAAATACCATTCTATTGGTCTGAAGCTTGTGAGCAAAGCTTCCAAGAGTTGAAGTATCGGTTGACGACGGCGCCTGTGTTAGTGATTCCCACGGAGAACAAGAGGTTTGTTCTATACACTGATGCATCACTACAGGGCTTGGGATGTGTACTGATGCAAGATAAACATGTGGTAGCTTATGCATCGAGACAGTTGAAGCCATATGAGACTAGATATCCAGTCATTGACTTGGAGTTGGCGGCTATTATTTTTGCCTTGAAGATTTGGATGCATTACTTGTATGGTACGTCATTTTTCATTTATACGGATGACAAGAGCTTGAAGTGTTGTTTACTCAGGCGGAGTTGAATATGAGACAGAGGATATTGATGTATTTACTCAAGGACTATGACTGTGAAATAGAGTACCATCCTGGAAAATCAAACTTGACAGCAGACGCCTTGAGTCGGAAGGTGAAGAGTACTGCTGAGGACGCCATGTATTTATCGGCTATGATGACTTTCTACTATCATCTGGGCTATGATTTTGATGTGGATACATCACCGGTACATGTATCGACTTTATTGGCAGAGCCGAACATTTATGAGAATATCAGGAGAGCCCAGAAGGCAGATGATGAGATTCAGCGATGGTCATCTTTGGTACATCATGGACAGCCATCAAAATTGAGAGTGGCTGAGGATGGTTCTTTGAGGCTCGGTAACCGTTGGGTAGTCCCGAGTACGTCGGAGTTGCGTAGAGGGATCTTGCAGCGAGCTCACAACAGCCGATTTAGTATCCACCCAGGAGGGAGAAAAATGTATAAGGATCTATGTGATCAATTTTGGTGGAAACGGATGAAGCGTGATGTGGGGTCCTCGTTACTTAATCCGTTATGTATCAGTTCATTTATACATATGTGAGTTAGAATTAACTAAAACATACACCTGATTAAGAGTTTAGTTATGTAGGTTGTTACAAGTTGACAAAAACTATGTCAAAACTACACATCATATATACATAACAACAACCTAAACCAAAAACTCCTAAGCAATGGTTCAGCTCGCAGTGGAATAGACTCACAATCCCGTCCTCCCACGTCTATGAGTCCCTACAGAAACAATCACACAATATGAGTACAGATAAACAACCCTTCCAGTGCGATATCATTAAACACATAAACAATAAAGCACTATGAATAACAAATGTGATTGTCATGTATCATGCACTATCAAATGCAATTATGTCATGACATGTCTCACTCCTCATCCTGTTATAACCAGACCAATATGATAAGTCTATCTCAGCTCAATATGTCAGTGGAACCCTCTCACATCTTCATATTAGCAGCACATATCATAGTACCGTCCTAACATGTTATAACAGCCAGAGCATATACCCAACCGGCTTATATCTCTCATGCCAAAGCATATGTAGCATATCTATCGTGGCAACATCTCAGCCAAAGCATATGCCCAACACTGGCATATCTATCGTGGCACCGATCTCAGCCAAAGTGTAAGGACCCCAAGCCCTTAATCCTTGATTAGTGTATTAACCACTATGTGTGGCACATGCTTTCAATAAAAGTCAATCGGGAACCTCAGATGATACTTTATCATTGCATGGCAATTACAAAAAAAAAATTCCTTTAACACTCAATGTTATAAGGTCATCAGTCTAACAACGAAATAGACTCACAAAGTTCGCCCAATATCATCCCTTTTTGCCACTTTTCACATTGTGGACTTTTATAAAAATTTGGGCAGAGTCTCCCCATAAATAGAGCTATCCCGAAATAGAAGCACAACACATAACATAATTCCCGGCCAGGGAAAACATAATACTCATCAAAAAGCAGTAATACCAAGTAAATTCCCAGCCAGGGAAGACACCACACATATGACGACATAAATGGGTCTCAACACCCACATAATACACTAACGACTCTCATATCATTAGCAATTCTACCACAATTGCATGCAACATGTAATGAAAGAGAGGAAGACTCATGCCTTTATATACAACCCATATACAAGGATGTCCGTGCTCACATGCGAGCATCATAAATGTGTATATAAACCTCGGGTGTATATAAGTACTCTATACGATACCGTGCTCCATCAAGCCCTGGTACCACGATCCTGTGAGTACATCCAATCAACAGCTCGAGCTCAGCTCCACAGCCATCGATGCACCTGTTCACCTGCCCCAACAGAGACAGCCCCCAACGGGGTGAGCATACCAATACACAAAATCTCATAATCACAATAATGAAATTCATAATTTACAACACAAGTAAATATTAATGAATTTTAAATGATACTCCCTGGATGGCAACATCCTCATCCGGGATTCCGTGTACTGTCCCTGTTCTCACAATCATCAAACTCATCAAATCTCATAAATCAGTAAATCAACACATTGATTTTAACCCATTGCATGCCTAGTTCTCGAATATCAATAATTATGATTCCAAGTTCATCATTCATGCAAAAGTAGATATCTCAATATCTAACACTGATTTCATAGCCTCGCTATTAATCATAAATAAATTAAATGCCTAGCATTTATTTTACCAATTTTCCATTATACCTAGACATCTCAAATGTCTTATAATGAAAACATGATCCCACGATCATTCTCAGGCATCTCAAATGCCCAGGCATCTCAAATGCCCTACAATAGTCATATACATCAGGTACCCCATATAACTTATGAGAGTTACACTACTCTAGTGTCACGTGCGCCCCTGACGGCGATATCAAGATTAGGTCGCTTCATAGCTTCTCAACACATATAAATAATCCTCATGCAACACATATAAATAATCCTCGTGCACGATTATTCAATAAAATCAAAATACATTATGCATTCACAAATGCTCTAATATGTAGTAATGCTCGTACGTCGCACGTACCTTAAATCTCCGAAGTCCGAGCCAAACCTTGCTCGAGTTCCATGCCCCGAGGAATGATGTGCTAACACGATAAATAATTCACAATTATTTACGAACATGCAACCCATGCTCAAGCACACCCATATCCCTCAAAATATTGTCAACACACGATAATTAACCTTTTAAAAGACCCGGGGCAGGGTACATACAGGGAGGGAAATAAATGAGACAATATCGAAATTTGTTCAAGAATACCCTACAAAAATCGAACCCGAATCTCACAATTTCGAACCCAATTAAATACCATAATTCATCTAAAATGTGAATTAAGCTATCCAAGCAAGAATCAACACCCCTTGCCAAAAACCTTCAATTTTCGAACTTAACCCCCTTAAATTCGAACCCAAACAAACCCTTAAATTCGAACCCTTATTATTCATCAAATTCGAACACAATAATGGCAGGGAAATACACGAAAATGACGAAAAAGGGGTAAGGGAGGTTACCCAATCGAAAATCGGAAGAAATCGGACCAAAATCGAAGAACCCTAGAAATTGGGGATCGGCGCACTTCTGTAAAATTCGACTTCAAATCGCGATGAAACTTCAAATTGACGGAGGGGAAATGAGCGCCTGGACGAGACGAAGCCGTGGGTAGGTCGGACGCGCCGAACGGCGGCCGGACGGCGGCGGGAGAAGCGCCGGAAGTCGCGGGGGTGCAGGGGGCGACGGGAATCGCATGCGGGGAGAGAGAGAGAGGAATTTGGGGCTGAAATTGATATTATTTATAAAATTTTGGGTTTAAATGGTATTTATAGCAAAAATACCCCGAAAAATTAATAGCCCCACAAATACATCATGATTCCTTAAAAATCATCTGTTTTCAAAAACTCTCTCTCTAACTCCAAAACCCCCTACCGGTGCTCACACAGCACCCGAGATCCCGAGACACATCAAAAACCCAACTCTTAGGTTTTACACCGTAATGTGAATACAATCTCAACCTCTGGATCCAACGATCCCAACTACCCAATTAAACGAGTCCAACTCCTCGATTAAATTCCAAATCGCCACGTAAAACCACTTTAAGGATTATTAACACTACGGGATTAACACCTATAATCCCTGGTCATCACACAAAGCATATACTACACATATATCGTGGCATCCATCTCAACAATGTAGTATCATGAATGCACATGCATATGATATCACTACTCATATGATAACATGCTCACATCATCATCACAACACTATCATATACTCGTACGTCAAAATGTACCTGTCGTGCTACACAAAAGATATAAATCAGGCGTCAATGTCTAACCACCTCGTTGCCCTGTCCCCTGTGATGATGCTACAATAATATCAACAATATATCATGATATCATAGGCTTAAAAATCAAATTCAACAAAAATATAACATTTTTCAAAATTCTGCCTCTGGCGATCGATCGCCACATCTCACCGATCGATCGCTAGACTATTCTGTTTCATCGCGATCGATCGCCACTACCTCGCGATCGATCGCCAAAATGTTCTGTTTCTCGCGTTCGATCGTCACATTTTTACCGATCGATCGCCACATACATTAACCGCCTTATTTTTGCTCTGGTCTCGGCGATCGATCGGCACAAAGCTCGCGATCGATCGCCGATGTCCAGAAAGTTCAGAACATGGCGATTTTGAGCTTATCTCCATGGTTCTTCTTCTCCTACTCAGAAATTCACATTCAAACATGTTTCATGCAATCTCTAGTATCATCTAAACATGTTTTTATTATCATAGAACTCAATTCTTTGCATAATAACAAGTAGTAATTCCAACCATGAACACTTGGTACTTAAGTTCACATCATTCATAGATAACTACATATCCAAGCTTAAAATCATAAATTCCTTACCAAGAAGTTATGAAATCACTTCACTCTACTTTCTAGCTTGATTATCAAGTGAAATCCAAGCAAAAGATGGCAAGAGGAAGCAAGGGTTTGAAGAGGAGTTTGTAGAGATTAGTAGGTGTGTTTTGGTGAATTGTGTGTTCAAATCTGAAATCATGCTATATATACTTACCAAATTCAACTCAAATTCAAATGCAATTCTCCTCAAATTCATGTCAACTTGCTATGCAACTACATGTATTTTCACTACACATGTATTTGACTACATAGTCCACAACCATGTAGTTCTATGTTACACTATAAGGTGATTATCAATGAGCAATTAGTCACCCCCTTCTACTAGTCAACAACATTTCTACTATACTTCTCATATAGTTGTTTCATAACAAGTGTCGCAATGCCTTACCATTGGTGTCATTTCATAATATAATGAAAGCTCATCTCTTGTCATATTCGTATCATACTCGGTTCCACCCGAACTCGAGTCCACATCATACTGTAATTAATCATAATTACACCATAAGCATATCATATATGTATACGTCATATCGAGGCATGGCATTTCTCCCATACTTATTGAATTCGTCCTCGAAATTGCATATACAGAACATGCACAACATAAACAAATACTCAATCCGACAACCCTACTGTAATAAGGCAAGAAACAAAATCATATCTGCAACACTATGCATTATGAGAACAAATGAATCTACAGTATATACGCATTCATACTGCAATAAAGAATACTTACTCAACATATTCACCTTGCAATAGTTAAAAAAAAAACTTACCCGCACTATAACAAAACGTAAATAACATACACTATAACAAAACGTAAATAACATACCATACAATCACTTCAGATTTTGCTGTATCATATACTTACTCTGTCATACACATACTGACTTGATATCATAAGGACCACTGTACCGAGGAACTGACAATCTACACCCGGTAAGATTCCGTACTGATCATGTCATACACATACAAGACATATCTCTCTTCCTAAACATTAGGATTCATTATAGCTGTCATGAACCTACATGACAGATACCAATCACTGCAAGTTCATATATCGGTACAAGACCCTTTCACAGAACATTGTGCCATACATCATGGACACAACAAAGAATATACACGCGATTGGTACTGCGTAGGTAGATATATATATTTCCAGTTTTTATGTACTCCTACCCCACAACAATCCGAAACAAGAATACGTAATATCCGTGACCATATACCATTGACATACATCATGTCATCAATATGTCACCACTTCACTTTTCATTGCTATTGATTGGTGCATACATGTATTCAACATGTCACACAACCATTGAACTGTACAACAAGCACTGTCGTGCATCATAGATACACTAGACATAAAGATTGCATTCGTATTACCACTCTCGTATATGCAGAGAGTTTCCTAACGCAGAGTTTCCCAAACAAACAACGTGATGAACATGTCTTGATCTCACCACATTCCAATACGTCAAATCAGATGTAATTAAAGTTCACATCTTTCTAACATCTTAACAACTTGTGCTTTCCAATGCAATTCTACAATGGATCAGATGAAAACATCTTCATCTATCACAGTATGTCAACTTGCACACAGCCCTACGTCGCCAACTCATAACAATGAATGGAAGCATCAATATATAAGGTTCATTGGTTGCTAACTCACTTAAGCAACCCTAAAATCAGACAAATCACACCAATCCATGTTTACTCCCCTGTCATCACAGTATACTCCAACATATGAGAGTGTGGTTTCACCATGGTACCATCACCCTATCAACACGGTGCACCAGACATGCCGTGGTTATCCAACCTCAGGCACATGGCTCTGTATTGACAACCATTAAGTAGCAATGGACATCGCATAAGTCATGCGTCATTGACCTCTGTAATTTAATAAATCCGTCACTCCCCATGATCATTTTGAGATACTTCGATACCACAGTTACCCAGAAATATAATTTCCAGATAAGAATTCTTATACTCATCTTTTTTTGTATAACTATGCTGCCAAACTTACCTTTCTCGCGAATTTCACAACTCGTCTATACGAGTCATCAACACCTCCCACAAATCAACACAACACAAAATGTTGTACGCTGAAATCAAACCAAATCGATTATGACAAACATACTCACTCCCTTACCTTGAATATTGCCAACAAGGCTTACACATCTTGGTACAAGACTGTCAACAGATCAATACCATAATAACTCAACACATGGAACATAAAGCATTATGCATAACCATGTCCAAAGCGAACTCTTGTTTGACAAATCTTAGGTATGCCGCTTCAATTCTATCCTTATACCCATATTCCTATTATTGGTACATCCAACGATGCTATAACATTTCCATTCGTATATTTAAATGAGAGATGTTTTGTCCTACCTCTCAAACTGCATCTTTCCAATGCCTCCATAATCCAGGGTTTCCATAGTAACACGCACAGCCGTTACTGCGCTAATCAGTTGCCATATGCAATCAATCACATAATGAGTCTCGGCCAAACATCATTTTTTAGTCACAACTCTACAGTATCGTGTGAGTACACCAATTTGGATCCACAATATTGCGTCAAAGTTCTCAACAGTCCCTCAATCTTCTATAGAGGATGGTAATCCCTATCACACCAGTTCATCCGATTGACAATCTCAATCATAGTCACGACCAATTCGAAACCCGTCAAATACAACATATGTCAGTACATGACATATCGGTCTTATTAACAACATTACCTCCACTGACTTGAAACAACTCTCATCTCAAGTCGTACAAGAAGTTCTTGTTATCACCTCATATAGGTCTCATACCTTGGTACCCCCATACTATTTGAAGTGTAATGTGTTAGCATTACCACCAACAGGTGATATAGTCAAGGACCAAATCACATTTCACACCTTGTCCCAGTCGACCCTACACAGAGCAGTCCTCATTCCATTCATGAAGTCATCATAAAGAAAAGAACATCCTCTTCCCAATTTCACTTCCTGAAACTTACGCATATATGCTAAAGGTGTCAACCAGTACATGCCAATCCTCACTCATGAGCATATGAGTATCTCTGTTCTGTTTGACAACTCTACACACATGCATTGTCCATATTCATTCACTCAGTGCCAAGACACATTGAGTACACATATAGTACATCCGACTATGCAGTCCATAGAACCAGATTCCATAATATGCATTATGTAAACAGACGTGCTCCACTTCCCTTAGACATATAATTTATAATCCATTCCATTCATAAATGCTCATAGAGACATGCATATAGCTCATTTGCTTTCTACATTTAGAATGATGGTATCAATATCCATCGTCTTGATATGATCGTCACCATACTATATTGGCACGTGTACCTTGTGATACACAACCCCCGCCAATCAATACCATTCCATTCTCATACCAAACAGTAACAAGATCAATTATCGATTCTCTATCGTCCGGTACGCCATATATGATATCTGGCAAATACAATGAGCATCAGTTTCCCAACTCCCAAACTCGACAATACATTCACAAGCGGTACTGGAATAACTCGAGCCCGAAGCACAATCCAGACCTCTATTCCATAGCCCACATAAGTCAACAATAACAGAACGAGAAACAAACACGTATAATGCCAATCACAGAATACTAGTGACTTAGAAATACAATCTGATGACATCCCAGATTCACGGTCTCACTGTCACTGATTTTGCACCGCTCTATCAGTACTCAGCATCTATGGCATATCATTACCGAACTCTCAAACGGTGTATCTCAGTTCCACCATATCCCGATTCGGCTTTCCTTATCATATCATTCACCACAAACATAGAGTTCAGCACAATAACCACACACACACATCGGAGGTCCTAAACCTCTTACACATGTTGTCCAAAGAACAACAATGAAAAGATAACCATCAATAATGTGGTCTCACGACCTAACGCTTTCCTCTGATGAACACAACACATCATATGACATGAAACTCACTTTCGATACATGTGCTGTCTGATCACATCGATACTACATTCATCGTTCTATCATAGTGTACTGTGTACACACACTGAGCATGCGAAAACCAAGATCAAAGCATCACACTCCAATAACTCCTCAGTTGACAGTTCACATTCAGAAGTGACAGTTCACATTCAGTCCACGCATGTGTACACATTTCGCTATTGCCCCTGGATTGTAGACAATCCACCAGATAACAATGTCAGTCATCCTCACAAACATTTTCACATCATGTATCATATCACTGTCTGACAACAACAGAACAAGTAGTAAGTTAAACACACCATATGAAGACATCCATACCACCATCAGTTCTCACATGCAGTCTCATTCAGACTGATTTTGCACATGGAGCTGATACCAAAATTTGGTCACTGCGCTCCAACCACTCCGCAACTTGTTCCTCAAATTCCGTATCAAATACATATTATTCACAACTGAATGATTTGGAAGCCTCCAGAGAAACATCTCATGTCCCCCTGACAATTGGTAATACAGAAAACGGTATACCAATCACAGGTACACACACAACATCCTTTGTGACAATCATAGGGATTCTTACCATTTCATGCTACCATACTGCAAAACAAGGGTTAACAACAATATATAGCAACACATAAAGCATGTTAGTATAACATCCTATACAACACAAAGGATATAACATGCTTTCAAGTGAATAGGCATATCCCTAATTCACTTCCTCTACCCTCGTTCACCCCGTTCTCGAACCACTGCTCTGATACCACTAATGTGGAATCCTCGTTACTTAATCCGTTATGTATCAGTTCATTTATACATATGTGAGTTAGAATTAAGTAAAACATACACCTGATTAAGAGTTTAGTTATGTAGGATGTTACAAGTTGACAAAAACTATGTCAAAACTACACATCATATATACATAACAACAACCTAAACCAAAAACTCCTAAGCAGTGGTTCAGCTCGCAGCGAAATAGACTCACAATCCCGTCCTCCCACGTCTATGAGTCCCTACAGAAACAATCACACAATATGAGTACAGATAAACAACCCTTCCAGTGCGATATCATTAAACACATAAACAATAAAGCACTATGAATAACAAATGTGATTGTCCTGTATCATGCACTATCAAATGCAATTATGTCATGACATGTCTCACTCCTCATCCTGTTATAACCAGACCAATATGATATGTCTATCTCAGCTCAATATGTCAGTGGAACCCTCTCACATCTTCATATTAGCAGCACATATCATAGTACCGTCCTAACATGTTATAACAGCCAGAGCATATACCCAACCGGCGTATATCTCTCATGCCAAAGCATATGTAGCATATCTATCGTGGCAACAATCTCAGCCAAAGCATATACCCAACACTGGCATAACTATCGTGGCACCGATCTCAGCCAAAGCACATACTACACATCTATCGTGGCATCCATCTCAACAATGTAGTATCATGAATGCACATGCATATGATATCACTAATCATATGATAACATGCTCACATCGTCATCACAACACTATCATATACTCGTACGTCAAAACGTACCTGTCATACGACACAAAAGATATAAATCAGGCGTCAATGTCTAACCGCCTCGTTTCCCTGTCCCCTGTGATGATGCTACAATAATATCAACAATATATCATGATATCATAGGCTTAAAATCAAATTCAACAAAAATATTACACTTTTCAAAATTCTGCCTCTGGCGATCGATCGCCACATCTCACCGATCGAGCGCTAGACTATTCTGTTTCATCGCGATCGATCGCCACTACCTCGCGATCGATCGCCAAAATGTTCTGTTTCTCACGATCGATCGCCACATTTTTACCGATCGATCGCCACATACATTAACCGCCTTATTTTTGCTCTGGTCTCGGCGATCGATCGGCACAAAGCTCGCGATCGATCGCAGATGTCCAGAAAGTTCAGAACATGGCGATTTTGAGCTTGTCTCCATGGTTCTTCTTCTCCTACTCAGAAATTCACATTCAAACATGTTTCATGCAATCTCTAGTATCATCTAAACATGTTTTTATTATCATAGAACTCAATTCTTTGCATAATAACAAGTAGTAATTCCAACCATGAACACTTGGTACTTAAGTTCACATCATTCATAGATAACTACATATCCAAGCTTAAAATCATAAATTCCTTACCAAGAAGTTATGGAATCACTTCACTCTACTTTCTAGCTTGATTATCAAGTGAAATCCAAGCAAAAGATGGCAAGAGGAAGCAAGGGTTTGAAGAGGAGTTTGTAGAGATTAGTAGGTGTGTTTTGGTGAATTGTGTGTTCAAATCTGAAACCATGCTATATATACTTACCAAATTCAACTCAAATTCAAATGCAATTCTCCTAAAATTAATGTCAACTTGCTATGCAACTACATGTATTTTCACTACACATGTATTTGACTACATAGCCCACAACCATGTAGTTCTATGTTACACTATAAGGTGATTATCAATGAGCAATTAGTCACCCCCTTCTACTAGTCAACACCATTTCTACTATACTTCTCATATAGTTGTTTCATAACAAGTGTAGCAATGCCTTACCATTGGTGTCATTTCATAATATAATGAAAGCTCATCTCTTGTCATATCCGTATCATACTGGGTTCCACCCGAACTCGAGTCCACGTCATACTGTAATTAATCATAATTACACCATAAGCATATCATATATGTATACGTCATATCGAGGCATGACACGTGATGTTATCGCTTTTGTCAATAGGTGTTTAATCTGTCAGCAGGTTAAGGAAGAGAGACAGAGACAGAGGTGGCAAGCTAAGGAGCTTAGATATACCGGAATGGAAGTGGGAACACATATCCATGGACTTTGTGACCCACTTGCCGAGGACTACTTCTGGTTGTGATGCCATTTGGGTAATCGTGGATAGGCTGATGAAGTTAGCTCACTTCATTCCCTATAGTATGACGTACACATACTTGAGGATGGCTCAGCTGTATGTCCGGGATATAGTGAGACTACACGGGATTCTAGTGTCTATTGTATCTGACAGAGATCCGCGGTTTACATCTCATTTTTGGGGAGGTCTTCAGTCAGCTTTGGGTACTTGAGCACAGCATAGCATCCCCAGACTGACGGTCAGACCGAGCATACTATACAGACACTCGAGGACATGCTACAGGCTTTTGTATTAGAGTTTGATGCTTCGTGGCAAGATTCATTGGCCTTGGTGGAGTTCTCTTACAATAATAGCTATCAGGCGAGTATTCAGATGGCTCTGTATGGTCAGCGTTGTAGGTTGCCATTATACTGGGATGATTTGACCAGTAAAGCAGTAGGAGGACCCGAATTGATTCGGGAGATGGAGGATATGATAAAGGTTATCCGACAGAAATTGAAGGCAGCCCAGGACAGGCAGGCAGCCTTTGCAAATACGGCCGAGACCGTTGGAATTCCAATTGGGAGGCAAAGTCTTTTTAAAGATCTCATCTTCCATAGGTGTTGTGTGGTTTGGTATGCGCGGGAAATTGTCTCCGAGGTATGTTGGACCTTTTGAGATCTTACAGCGCATTGGTACCTTGGCTTACCGTTTGGCTTTGCCACCGTCATTGTCGGGTATACATGACGTGTTCCATGTGTCTATGTTGCGGAAGTATGAGCTGGATCCGTCACATGTGTTGCAGCCTTCTGAAGTGCAGTTAGATTCTGATGTGTCCTACGTGGAACGACCAGTCAGGATTCTGGATAGAGCTGATCGCAGACTTCGGAACAAGGTGATACCGATGGTCAAGGTTCAGTGGGATCGCAGGGTGTCGAGGAGGCTACATGGGAGACTGAGCGGCATATGGTGCAGCACTACCAGGAACTACTTTCTGATATGTGATTTATGTTTAGTTTCGGATTGGTAAGTGCATGCGATTTCGAGGGTGAAATCTTATAAATAGGGTAGTATTGTGATATCCCCGAAATAAATATATGCATTTGGGCATTAATTATGTTTATGAGATTATTTATGGTGTTAATTAATTTAGTGTGGGAATTAATTGATATGGGAAATGCTTAGTCACATGGTGGGCATAACCTGGTAATGTATTTCGGGGTGCTTGTTATGCATGTTTGGAAATTGGGTGTTAACATGGTTTAATTGTGTTGGGTTAGTGATTATTTGGTAAAGCATGTATTTAATTGAGGTTTTGGTGCATTTCTGGAAAATGGTTTTAAAAATATGATGTTGGGATATTTTATACATCATGCTAATTATTGGGGTACATGTTATTATTAAACCCCCCAACACTTATACCCCACTACCCCTCTTTAGCCCTCATTCTTTAACAATCACACCCAACCCTATCCCCAAAACCCCCAAACCCGTTTTTTGTGAAAAGAGGAAGAAGAAATCTTTGCAAAAGCTTCATTTGTGAGATTCTTGGTAGGATTTGAAGTCTAAAAGGGGTATGGATTCTTCCTTGTTGTTTTTATGAGGTTTGGTTTTGAGTTTTGAAATGGGTTTGTTTTGGGTTTGTGATGTAGTTGGTTGGGTATTGGATTTTTGGTGGTATTAAGGTGTATATTGAAGGTTTATGGTGTTTTTATGTTTTTGGTTTAACGGTATTTGAGTTGATGTGGATTGGGGAAGAAAAATGGTGTAAAAATGGTGATTTTTCGGGTTACAGGTAGCGGCGATCGATCGCGTGCAAGCAGTGCGCGACAGAAGCACTTGGCGATCGATCGCCATGTTTGGCAATCGATCGGTGGGTCTCGCGATTGATCGCCGAAGACAAAAAAAAATGTTGGCTCGGGCAGTGTGATCTCGCGATGGATCGGGTCTCGCGATCGATCGGGGCACTGTAGCGATCGATCGCGAGTCACCAAATATGTGTTTTGATTAGTTTTGTGGGATTTTTGGTATCGGACTATTATTGACTTCTAATATTGGTTCATGTGTGTGTAGAACCATCCTAGGTGGCCACACAGCCTAGAAGATAAAGTCCCACGACACACCACATTTTGGAACAAAGGTACGTAGTGAGACGTACAGGCATCAGACGGTAAAATGTATTTTTACGTATTGAATTGGTTATGCATTATGGTTGCATACATGGATTTAATTATGCGTTGTGGTTGCATACATGGTCTTGGTTATGCATCATGGTTGCATACATGGGTTGGATATGCATTATGGTTGCATGCGTATATTGGATGCATTGGTGCATGTGATTGTGAGTCGATGTTATATTCCAGTGATGAAGAATACTTGCCGCCTTCATGTCGAAGCGATGATAGAATACTTGCCGCTGTCATATTATAGCGATGAAGAATATTTGCCGCAAATATGTCGAAGCGAAGGATAATTCCGCTGTCATATTATTGCGAGGGATATTATGCCGCTAATATGTCGAAGCGAGGGGTATTAATGCCGTTGTCATGTAAACGCGAGGGGTATTATGCCACTGATATAATAAGACTGGAAATGGCCATTTGTATACATGGAATGGATGCACGTCATGACATACATTATTGGTATTATAATCTATTGATTATGATTGTGGTACAGGGACAACCAAAGGGAGCATTTAAATGTATTAAATACAGGAAGTGATTCGTATTTACGGTTTATGCATTTCTAAATTACAATCACATTATTGCGAATATGGTTTGTTACCTGCTCATGCTTTTTGGGTTGTTCCTGTAGGTACATTTTGGGGGCGGAAGGGCTAAGGCGGGTTGATGCGGTGAGCTAGTGAAGAGTGCTTTTGGTATAACAGATGTGATTTTTTTGTATAGTCTCTACTCTAGGAGTAGTGTAAAGCTATATGATTAACATTCATTTGATTGAGAATGTAATTAATCCTTTTGGAATTTTATTTTGGCACTGTAATCTTAACAGCTCAAGGCATCTACACGAACTTTATACTCTGATAGATGTATGTTAGCTCTACTTACGGCTTTAATCCGCACTTAAGGAACTAGGGTCCTTACAAACTCCTAACTTCGTCACAAATGCACTTCACGTGGATTTTCAATCCCTACTTGCTCTTTCTGATGAAGATGTTGTAAGGGTCTTGAAGTGTTTGGAAAACTCCGGGCTACGAGCGATGCTGAATCTAACTCCTAATTCTATAAGGAGGAATTGATCAAATTCTACAGTACTGGGAAGTAATCAGAGACACCATAACTGCTACCGTGTCGGAGATGGAAGTCACTATTACTTCTGCTTCATTTGCCTCAGCCTTGGATCTACCAACTGAAGGTCTCACAGAACTGTCTGAAATCCCAGATGATACCAGGAACAAGATGAGTATCATTTTCTCTGAATCCGGAAGTATGCTGAAACCGCCTTTCAAGAAGTCTTTGTTAAAATTTCCTTACCGAAGTCTTGCTGATATCATAGCCAAAGGACTGATGTGCAAGACAGGTTCTTTTGACACAGTTACTCAAGAAAACTTTGAATTAATGTTTGTCATTGAAGAAGGACTTCCAGTTAACTGGTCAGCAATCTTCTTTCGTATATTGTGTGACATGATCGAATCAGCTAAGGGACACTCATGGTATGCTCTTCCACTAAGTCATTTGATGGAGAACTTATCGTGCCAGTAGGGGATGCCACTACCATGCACTCTACTAGACTTATAAATAAATATAGCTCTTACAATGAAAATTCTCCACTTCCAAGAAGACCACTACTAAAAGGAAGAAGTCTCAAGTGGTGAGTGATTATGAGCATGCATTATCGGAATCCGCTGAGTCTGCTCCTCCACTTTGTCCACCAAAGAAAATCAGGAAAACTAGGAAAAGACATGTTGCCTTAAGGGAAACAACTTCAGTTATTGAAGTGTCTGCTGCAGCAAAGAAGTGTATGTTGTATTGCCCACTGATGACACAGTTATTTCAAAGATTGCTGGATTTTTGTCAACTGATACAGACGTTACCGTAGCCGATAATGAACCTACTGGCTCACTCAGAGCAATTTTTTCGACCTCTAATGCAGCAGTCACTACTAGGGCTTGCTTTACTGCCCTTGTGACTACACCGGTTACTATGTCTGCACCACCTCCTTTGGTGATTCCACTATAATCCATCACTCCATCGGGTTACTCAGGATCATTTGCCTTAAGTCTAAGAACACCCAAGACTTCCTGCACCTACTGCTTCCCATATCTACTCTAGATGGGAAAGGCAAATAAATGGTTGAAGTATCCACCTCTGCTATGGCGACTGAAATAAACTTGGTTCCTGAACAACTTGAAACCTATGTCCATAAGAAGTTGGGCAAATTTGATTATTGGGTTAAGGCTCGGATCAAGGTCCACCCTAACAATTTCTCGAAAATTCTGAAGAAGGCAAAGTAAACAGAAAATAAAATTCTCAAAAGACTACAGACCGAGGACGAGGACGTTGAAGAAGGTCTGAAACTATAGATGAGATGGTACACTCAAGGCATGATCATTTTGATCCCCTTTCCGGAACAACCACAAATGAGATCGCCATTCTTCGATTTTTGGAGCTCGCCTGAACTTTGCAAAGAAGACATTGCACGATCTACAAGCTGCACTTGGAATTCTCTCAACTTTTTACACCGTTGTAGCAAACACTCTAGATCTGCAGATTGTTGAGAGTCAAACGATAAAGTATAGAGTTTGTAAGGACCCCGTGCCCTTAACTCACTATTAGTATATTAACCCATATATTTAGTGCATACAATCATGTAATCATGGAGAAAAACCCCATGCTACCATAGCATAATATACCAACAATAAAATTTCTTGCATTATTCCATGTAATGTCCAATTTTCCCCAACCAAATCCACTTACATAGCATGCACCCTTATAATACTCTAACATGTTCTCAATTCATTTTGCAATTCCTTAATTAATTGTATGCAACACATGAATGAAAAGAGAAAGGCCCTTGCCTATTTATACAAACCATATACACATATAGTAGTACTCACATGCGAGCAATCGAATGAGAGTATGTGTATTTACTGTATAAAATACCCTACTCAATACCGGCACCGGTACCTCGATCCTGGAAGTACCTCCAATCCATAGCTCAATCACAACTCCGGAGCTACCGCTGTACCTGTTCCACGCGCCCTAATAGAGACAGCCCCCACACGGGGAGAGCATACCAATACCCCTATTCCAATAATCACAATATCACAGTTCATAATTTATAGAATGTAAAACCATGAATTTTAAAAGATAATCCCTGGATGGTATCATCCTCATACGGGATCCTCTGTGTTGTTCCTGTTCTCAAAATAACCGGAAACCATCAAATTCCCAAAAGCCAGTTAATCATTTCATTGATTAACTAATTCCATTCACTAATTCCCAATTTCCATAATTAATAAAATCCTATCATTTACAAATGTTTATAGATATTACACGTATCTAAACAATAGTTTCACAATCCCATTTCATCGCTTGCTCAGTAGCAGCGGCATTCATAACCGATGTCCGCTTCATAGTGACAACATCTCAACCGTTGCTCGCTCCATAGCGGCACCATATATTTCACAATACATACCACTTATTGCAATTACAATATATCATGCATTCAACAATTGCGATAAGATATAAGGTTATGCTCGTACGTTATACGTACCTTATGATTCCGTAGTCCAAACCAAACCTTGTCTTAGTTCGGCGATCCAATGAACTATGTGCTAAACATAATTAACAATTTACAATTAATTACAAGCATGCAACCACGTGCCCAAGCACGTTCACAACCTCAAATTATATCGTCAATCCATGACGATTAACCATTTTAAAATTACCTGGGCGAAGCATGCATCGATTCCCCAATAGCAAAACAATATATACCATAAAACAGGGCATTTCGATCTCTCGGCCAAATGTGTTCGATTGATCGAGCCCCAGAAAAATTATGCTCAAAACACATCCTTGCTCGATCGATCGAGCAACCATCTCGATCGATCGCCTGACCTTCTCGATCGATCGGCAACTTTGCCCGATCGATCGAGCGTACTGTTCATCGTCGTCAAATTTTGTTAACATCGCGCGATCGATCGGTGGCCCTTCGCCGATCGATTAGCGAGTGTTGAAATTGCCGAAAAATGGCGTTTTTGAGTTTAAAACCCCCAGAAAACAATCCCAACACCCATTATACAATTATTCTTCAATATAAACACCATAAAACTCCTTAAACATTCCAACCCAAAAATCTTTAAAATTTCAAAACTCAAACCCACCTTATACTTAACCAAACAGTACAATACTAATATCAAATCGAAGATAAATGGGAGGAGAAGAACAATGCCTAATTATCTTCGAGAAATCCGGTTCCCAAGTCGGCCTTCAACAATTAAAGCTCCAAAGAAGAAAAGGGAAAGGGTTGCGGAAGAAGGGGCTGCGAGAGAGGAGAGAATTCGTGCAATGACTGAACACCGAGTTCACTTGGTATATACAGTACCAAGGCCCAAAAATCACGAGTCCTCCACAAATACAACATGACTCATTAAAAGTCATCTGTGTTCAATAATTACCTCTCAATCTCAACATTCCATTACCAACCCCAATTCAAAGCACCCCAGACCCCAGATCCCACCAAAAACCCAATTCCAAGGTTTATCACCACGATGAGACTACAATCTCAACCTCTGGATCCAACCCCAAATACCGGATTTAAAATCCCCGGGAGTCCGAACACCGCAATTAATTCATAGTTACCACAATTAAAATCCATTAAGGATCATTACCACACTGAGATTTACACCATTAATTCGCGGGCATTACAATTATCCCCCAATAGCAAAATTCCATCCTCGAAATTTGCACATGCGTACTCCACTTACTGCCAAGACCACATAATCCAATCGGATCCACATCGTCGAATTATGAACACATCATGAACGACACACCAACTACGAGGACACCGACCTCGCACCAATCTCTGAAATGGATTAAACCTCCCAGACCATCAGAATATCAAAAGGACGTCAGCATGCCTCGATGCTAACCACCCAAACGCAGTCACTCAACCGTAACTGCTAGCTACTCGAATCATCCCTGATTCCAACGTAGATATCACTTCCATGATATCTCCACCGCTTAGTCTACGATGTCCAACACACATTGCTACGAAGGAAACCACTAGTATACAACAATATGCACACACTAAACCCGGTTTCCGCTCTCCAAATCCATCTCCATCAAAGGAGTAGTTGCACCACTTCGCAACTCGGATCGGGCAACTCACGGCCACAGATCTACACAAAACACATCTCCTAAGATATCAACATCTGTGTGTACCAAGAAATCATATCTTGGTCTAAACACGCCATCGAGACTCCACAAGGTCTCAAGTTTCCATAGAGAACATGCAAGAAAATCAATTGCAGTCTCACCACACGTGTCAACAACTACACCTAACAAATCCGAATCCTGGTCATCCCTTGTTTACCCTAGGAATCAAAGATCCTAAAACAGGGATGCTATCGAATTGCCCAGTAATGAACTACCATGACCCCAATACGATAATCCCTCCTCCGAGGAAGTCAATCGACCTCACGATCATTCTTCAGAATACATCGTGTCATTGAGATTACCAATCTCAAGGTGCCACAATCTCTCACCGGAGATTCATCCATCCAAGCATATTAACCTGATACTCGACAAGTACCAAAATGCGGGCATTCGTATACACACACCAGTATACATGCCTAAGCACCAACACCACATGCATACTCAATGCACTCGGCTGGGTATCTCCAATCATACCCACAAGCCCCAAATACAACTGTCAATCCTCAGTTATTCTCACCCAGTGGAGAATGGTGATTGACGAACCAACGACTAATGGTGTGATCCCAACATCAACACCACACAAACCGACTCAACGAATCTCCCAAAGATTCCCAATAGGTAGGTATATCAATACTGCATTCCTCACAAGGAAAATGTCATGAACCCATGACCCTCCAACCTCGAACCACTGTTTGGAAAATTTGGATATATTTATACCAAAATGTATCCCGGAACCAATAAATACACAACTGGTTCAGAATAGTGCATCATTGCAACTATTGCCAATCCGTCTCAAACCCGTATACACAACATATACTAACTCCAACGATGCTCTGTACTAATACCATAGTACTCCACATTCCCGAGCATCTCTCCAGAGACGTCTCCTCATATGTCTCACCAATAACACGAAGTCATTACCCAGTCCCCTACCAGTAATGTTTACCGTGGTTGATCTATAATCAACTCGCAACCAATACCAACTGTTTCCATGACAGTATGCTCCAAATCTCTCCAAGAGATACAATCAATATAGTAGTGTCATCCCACTAACTATATCTCACAATTCCGATCGCGTCTCCCATTGCATCCCATATGCAAGGATTCTCAATCAGAGTTAACAATGACTTGTTGACACTCACGTTGGTACTCCCAACAAAATTGAGATATCCCAGTACAAGTCCCTCAAAACATTTAACGTATAAACTTCCTCGTGAGGTATTCCCTGCCTCAAACCTCCTGCAACATAATGACCACACGAGTCCACCATGAACCCTCATCGTATCATCATACGATTTACCAAACTCGATTCCAACGAGCAGTATAATGGCTTTATTTATGCTCACTATAGCACTGCAACAGTACCTGGCTAGCAAATCGCTGCCTCCTTAGGTTCATACAAAACCTACAAATGTAGCATACGTTCCATCTCGGTATACCATACCATACAATCAATTAGATTACTGGGTCATCAACCATCATTTCTCTAACACCAATTTAAACCGGACATCCCGGTGTCTTTACTCAACCACAATGCAATCCTAATCCATTAGGATTTATTCCACACCTTCATGTGTGGGTGTGACCATGTCCACTATACGTCACATCGGTATATGCAAGTAGTTTCCTCAATAACTACTCCAACCACCAGTCACTTGTCCATAGCCATCCCAACGAGTATACCCAAAGGTATCACTACTCATAAATATTTACCTCAAATACGTGATGTGGTACACTTACCTGTACGGCGCATCCATTTATTCATTGAGCAAATCTGCTCGGCATAATGGTCTCGTCAACTGGTGACGCAGACACCACCTTGTGCCCACCATTGGCCCTCCAACCACACGACTAAATACATATACTTAAATGTATTTTTCATCGTAACGACGGCATACGTCCACATAGAACATCCACTATGTCATCGTCATCCTGTGACGGTACATGTCAACATATGACATCCACAATAACATGGTCAACCCGTGACGGTACATGTCAATACATGACATCCACAATATCATCGTCATCCCGTGACGGTACATGTCAATACATGTCATCCACAATATCGCTAACAAAATAGCAATATACCATGACTCATGCTAACAAGATAGCAGCATACCTGTATTCATCGCCCAATAGCGGTACGCAATCAGCACCCATCGCTCGAAGGTGGCACAATCCCGTGCTATGTACATAGCGGCATCACTATAAAATCAGCTGCATGAGCCCTCGCTATATAATCAGCGACATGAAACATCGCTATATAATCGGCGGCATGGACCTTCGCTATATTATCGGCGGCATGAATCATCGCTATAGAATCAGCGGCATAGACACTCGCTATAGAATTAGCGGAATGAAACATCTCTACATAATCAGCGGGATGAACCCTAGTTGTAGAATTAGCGGAATGAATCATAGCTATATATATCCTGCGGCATGAGCCATCGCCATAGAATTAGCGGAATGAACCATCGCTATATATATCTGGAGGCATGAACCATCACCATAGAATTAGCGAAATGAACCATCGATATATAATCAGCGGCATGACATACCTCGCTAATATGATAGCGGCGTGTTCTTCACTTCCACATATTAGCGGCAAATATCCTTCATTGCTATATGATACCCCTCGCCTCTGTTGGGATATGCCCTAAGACATGTCATTAGATCATTGTTTATGACATACAATGTATTATGATTATTTTGAATGGCAAATCATTATTATATATTATTCGAATATCTGTGCAATATGAATTGATATATAAGTTAATGTCCTTAGAATAATATTGTATTATTCTTAAAGATTGTCCCTAGTCAAGTATTATCATTAATAAGGATAATGATAATACATTGAGACTAGTATGTTTTGATTGATGAATTGTTCATGGATATGAGATATCAAATCAACACATGGGTACATGTTAGAGAACAATGTACTGGACAGACCCACCATGAGAATGCTACATGGATAGTTATATGAGTGTCATAAGCAATTCTCATAGTGATAATAATGTATGTAATCCTTACGACTTGAGATCATCAGAGATCCCAACATAAGGAGTTATGTATCTTGATATTGTCAAATGTTACCTGCAACAGGGTAAACTATAAAGGCAACTATTGGATACACTACGAATTATGTAGAGGGATGTTGATTGATCAAGATAGGATTTGTCCCTCATATATAACAGGAGAAGAGTTTGGGCCCTTGATCAAGTAAGACTAAAATGCATGGCCGTGCTCGAATGAGTCGATATGTGATATCGAGCTTATTCATTTATTCTAGTTCTACTTGGGGATCAAGAAATAGAGATTGAATATACGAGTATGACTATTCCATGACTCGTGTTCAATCTAAACACATGGACGAAGGGATTAAGTTACATGGTTAATATTATCACAAGTTCTTAGGTTATGTCGAGTCATTGACATTCTTGTAATTTGGGTAGCATTGATGTGTTGGTAGATACCGCTCATTGCTTGCGACATAAAATGAGATTTTATGTCACTACCAACATTGCAAGATCCTATAGGGTCGCACAAAAGATTAAATCGATAAAGGGAAATTAAATTCATTGGATGAATTAATTAATTAAGAAGAGTCTTAATTAAATAATTATATGATTATTAGAATTTAATTAAATCATGGGTTGGGCCCATGAGGCTTTGAGAAAGTCTTGAACTTTTAATTAAAGCCTAATATATAATTAAGCTATCAAGTGAAGAATTAATTCATTCCAACCAAGCAACTTGAAAAGCTAACCTAGCCACGGCCGCCACCTATCTCCCAAGGTCTCGACTTCCATTGCCGTCGATCTTGAGGTTTTGGTTGCCGGTTTTAGATTGTGAATCGAGTGTGGTTTTTGTTCCGGTTTAAGAACGAGTCTAGCAACTTGTTCTTAAACTATCCCTTTGTTCGATTTGGTCGTGTGGATACCGTAGAGGCAAGACCTTGGAGGTGTTGCTATCGACTCGGAATTCGTTGGACGTTGTGCTTCGTGGAATCTGCTCAAACACGCTACAAGGGTGAGACTCTTATTTCTCTATTCCGATATGACAACTTTGTATAGATCCGCGGTTCTAGTAATCCAAATTTTAAATTCCGCTGCGTTGTATGGTTGTTGGATTACTTACAGTGGTATCAGAGCCGTGTACAAAGCTCATATCGGAATTATGTGGTTAATTGTTTAATCATATTTAGATTTGTATTGCATGCTAATAAAAATGTATATAATCATATATGATATGAGTAAATCGAGTTTGTGTAATTATCGTAAAATTATATTTGATATAATTAAAGTTTATTGTATACGATACATGAAGGCGCAAAATCGAGCCCAAAGCATGAGATGGTTCGGCCACCACCATCACAAATGACACACGGCTGCCACATGAGGGCTAGGGTTTTTGAACCCTTGGCTCGAGATGGTTTAGCCGTTGTGGCTAATAATTGTGCATGGAAGTGTCGAAACAATGCTAAGGTTTTAGAATTTTTGGCTCGATTAGATGGTTGGCGGCTTCCTCCACATGAGAGCTAGGGTTTTTCGAACCCCTTGGCTCGAGATGGTCGAGCCACCACCGTCATAATTCGTGCATGGTTGGACCGTGGCTCGTGGCTAAGAATTTCGAACCATGTGGCTCGATGAACATGAAAAGACGCGACGACGGCTAGGGTTTGGAACCCTAGGCCCATTCATGGTCCAGCCGTGTGGTTAGATGGGTCGGACCCATTTGGTTCATGTTTTGAGTCGCATTAAGTTTCGTGGCATGTGATGTCCCGAGCGTACGATAATTTCATAAAATTTATTTTACAGTTTTATTGGGATTAAATTTTAAAATGTTTAGAATTTAATTCATTAATTGTTATTGCATGTTATATGTGTTGTTTGAGCATGGTGCATGGTTATAGCCCTTTAACCTATTAGATAGGATTTGTGAATGTTTGTAATTATAATACGACCTGCGAGTCGTGCCTTCTCTATTTTCTAAATATGTTATCCCCCCCCTACGTTCCCCTCGAATGTGAATCGAGGAATTCTCTATATCTTGTAATTGTTATATAGTATAGATTATTTTATTGATGGTGATCAATGAAGATGGAGCTTGATGCCGGGACGAGGAGGCCATTCACAATTTGGAGCCAAAGGAAGGTGCTTGTGAAGTAACCTTAGGTTGACTCTTAGGATTTTCTCATTGGCTTAGAAAATCGCTAGTAGGGGCTATAACCATGTCACATTTACTTTATGTTGATGTATGAGATGCATGTATACTGTTTTATTTAATATTGATGCTTATATATATATATATATATATATGTAGATATGTATATATTCATATATGTACTGGACATATTTTCAATATTAATAAAATCATGAGATCAATAAATCCCTCTTATAATATTAAGTTTAAGATGCCTTCCAATTAAAAATACTCGTCAAGACTTCGATTGAACATGTGTGGGTTTGCCAAAGTAAAGCACCGTGACAATCTTAGTAAGGCGCGAAAGGATAAATGTGATATCCGTATTATTTTAAAAATTGGGTTCGACTTAACTAGCGTTATCTCAATAGGATTGGGAACCTAGAGGCATGGGGTTGTATAATAATTCATTAGATAAATTTGAACAAAGCGTTGTTCGTCCAATCATCCAAGAATTACATGTGATGTAATTGACAAAGTGTTGTCTACCTAACGAGTCTTGGGCGATTAGCCAAAGCTAACTCAAGATTAAGTGAAATATGGATCTTGGCCCACTAAAGTTTTCGAGGGTTGATAATTTTAAACAAAATAGTGGGAGTGTCATTTAATATAAGACCATATTAAATGATTAAAACATAAACTTATTTTGCATATTTATATTGTAGATATCCATGGCAACTAACAAAGTCACAAACACATTATCGTTGCGATCGGTCCTTGAGAAGGACAAACTTAATGGGACAAATTTCCTAGACTAGTATAGGAATTTGAGGATTGTCCTCAAGCAAGAAAAGAAACAATATGTCCTAGAGGAACCCTTACCTGCTAAGGAACCTCCCTTGACGGCTGCTAAAGCCGATAAAGATGCTTACAAGAAGCATCAAAATGACGCACTTGATGTTGGGTGCCTTATGCTTGCCACCATGAACTCTGAGCTTCAGAAGCAACATGAGGAAATGGAGGCGTTCGATATGATCGAGCATCTAAAGCAACTGTACCAACAACAAGCAAGACAAGAGAGGTTTGACGTCTCTAAAGCATTGTTCCAGTGTAGAATGGGAGAAGGAAGTCTAGTTGGAACTCATGTAGTCAAGATGATTGGGTATATTGAGAATCTGGAGAAGCTGGGTTTTCCTTTGGACCAAGAGTTGGCCACTGACGTGATCTTGCAATCGTTGCCTGAAAGCTTCAGTCAATTTGTCTTGAATTACAATATGATTGAAATTCAAAAGACTCTACCATAGTTACTTGGCATGCTTAGAACTTTTGAAGCAAATAGCAAGAAGTCTAAGCCTACAAATGTTCTTATTGTGAATAAGAGCAAATGAAAGACTAAAGTTAAGAGCTTCAAGAAGAACAAGAAGGTCCTTGTTAAGTCTAAGCCACATGCTTCTGCACTAAAGCCAAAGGGAGGGGTGGCAAAGGAAGGGAACTGTTTCCATTGCGGTGAGACCGGTCATTGGAAAAGGAACTGCAAAGTATATCTGGAAGATCTTAAGAAGACAAAGGGAAGTGTGACTTCCAATTCAGGTATTTTTGTTATAGAAGTCAATTTATCTACTTCTTCATCATGGGTATTAGATACTGGATGTGGATCTCACATTTGTGTAAATGTGCAGGATCTCAAAAGGAGTAGGACGTTGGCGAAAGGTGAAGTTGATCTCCGAGTTAGAAATGGAGCAAGAGTTGCTGCATTAGCTATAGGAGATTATTGTTTAGCTTTACCTTCTGGTTTATCGTTGATTTTGAAAGACTGTTATTTTGTGCCATCTATTACTAAAAACATTATTTATATTTCTTGTTTGGACAAGTGTGGATTTTCATTTATGATAAAGGACAACTGTTGTTCTATTTATTTAAATATATGTTTTATGCTAGTGCACAATGATTAATGGTCTTTATGTATTAAATCTTGATATGCCTGTCTATAACATAAATACTAAAAGGATTAAAAATAATGATTGTAATCCAACTTATCTCTGGCATTGTCGCTTGGGCCACATAAACGAGAACCGCATATCAAAACTTCATAAGGATGGAGTATTAGATTCATTTGATTTTGAATCATATGAAACATGCGAGTCTTGTTTAATGGGCAAGATGACTAAAACCCCTTTCAAGGGACATGTTGAAAAGGCAAATGTTTTATTGGGACTAATCATAGTGATGTATGTGGACCAATAAGTACACAAGCTAGAGGTGGTTTTCAATACTTCGTTACATTTACTGATGACTTCAGTAGATATGGGTATGTGTACCTAATGAAACATAAACATGAAACCTTTGAAAAGTTCAAGGATTTCAAGAATGAAGTACAAAACAAACTTGGTAAAAGTATCAAAATCCTTCAATCAGATCGAGGAGGTGAATACTTAAGCCAAGAGTTTCATGACTATCTAAAGGAGTGTGGGATAGTCCCACAACTCACTCCTCCGTATACTCCACAATGGAATGGTGTATCCGAGAGGAGAAATCGAACCTTGTTGGACATGGTTAGATCAATGATGAGTCATGCAGATCTTCCGATATCCTTTTGGGGACATGCTTTAGAAACAACAATATTTATACTGAACCGTGTTCCATCTAAATTAGTGGAAAAGACACCATATGAGATATGGACTGGGAAGCGTCCTAGTATGTCTTTTATGAAGATTTGGGGTTGTGAGGCTTTCGTGAGACGTCACGACTCTAACAAACTTGGACCCAAATCTGATAAGTGTTTATTTGTGGGGTATCCTAAGGAAACGAAAGGATACTATTTCTATTATCCCACCGAGAACAAAGTGGTTGTTGCTCGGACTGGTGTCTTTCTTGAAAGAGAATTTATTTCTAGAAAAACCAGTGGGAGACAAATAGAACTTAGTGAAATTCAACCACAAGAAAACATTGAACATGATATTGAGATGGAAACAGAGCAGACACCACAAGCTGTTGTGGATGAAGTGCCTGCTCAAGAGACACAAGCCCATCGTAGGTCTGTAAGAGAGCACCGGGAGCCACAGAGATATGGATTTCTTGTGACTCAACAAGGTGACTTACTACTTATTGATGAGGATGAGCCGTCATCTTAACAACAAGCTATAATGGGCACTGATTCTGAGAAATGGCAAGAAGCCATGAAATCTGACATGGAATCCATGTATGAAAACCAAGTATGGACTTTGGTTGACCCACCTGAAGGGGTGAGACCCATAGGGTGCAAATGGATTTTCAAGAAAAAGACCGACATGGATGGTAATGTACAAACCTATAAAGGTCGACTGGTTGCTAAAGGTTTCAAACAAATTCATGGTATTGACTATGATGAAACTTTTTCACCAGTTGCCATGGTTAAATCCATAAGGATCTTACTTGCAATAGCTGCATTTCATGATTATGAAATCTGGCAGATGGTGTCAAAACAGCTTTCCTTAATGGAAATCTGCTTGAGGATGTGTACATGACATAGCCTGAGGGTTTTGTCGATCCAAAGGATGCTGGAAAGATATGCAAGCTACAACGTCCATTTATGGATTGAAGCAAGCTTCTCGGAGTTGGAATCTTCGTTTTGATGATGCAGTCAAAGAGTTTGGTTTCATCAAAACCGTAGATGAACCTTGTGTCTACAAGAAGGTCAGTGGGAGCATAATTATCTTCCTAATATTGTATGTAGATGACATACTTCTAATTGGGAATGATACCCCTGCCTTACAATCTGTAAAGATTTGGCTAGGGAATTGCTTTTCCATGAACGACTTGGCTGAAGCGACCTATGTATTAGGAATCAAGATCTATAGAGATAGATCGAGAAGATTACTTGGCCTAAGTCAAAGTACATACATAGACAAAGTGCTAAAACGGTTTAGCATGCAAGAATCAAAGAAAGGATTCGTGCCTATGACACATGGAATATATCTATCGAAGGAACAGTGTCCTTCAACACCAGCTGAGAGACAACGCATGAGTAAGATTCCATATGCATCAGCTATTGGATCTATCATGTATGCCATGATATGTACTCGTCCGATGTATCGTATGCTTTGAGCATGACGAGCAGATATCAAGTTGATCCAGGTGAAGGTCACTGGATTGCAGTCAAGAACATCCTGAAGTACTTGAGAAGAACTAAGGATACATTCTTGATTTATGGAGGTGAGGAAGAGCTCAATGTAATGGGTTACACTGATGCAAGCTTCAAAACCGACAAAGATGATTTTCGATCGCAATCTGGATATGTGTATTGCCTAAATGGAGGTGCTGTGAGCTGGAAGAGTTCAAAGCAAGAGACAGTAGCCGATTCTACAACGGAAGCTGAGTACATTGCTGCCTCAGATGCAGCAAAGGATGCTGTTTGGATCAGGAAGTTCATTTCTGAACTTGGAGTGGTGCCTAGCATTAAGGATCCGATAGAACTCTATTATGACAACAATGGAGCGATCACATTGGCTAAGGAACCTAGATCTCACCAAAGATCCAAGCACATACTTCGGCGCTTTCATTTCATTCGAGAAATCGTTGAAAGAGGAGATGTTAATATATGCAAAGTACCAACAGATGATAATGTATCTGACCCATTGACGAAGCCACTGTCACAGCAGAAGCATGATCGTCATACTAGATCTCTAGGCATTAGGTATATGTCTGATTGGTCTTAGTGCAAGTGGAAGATTTGTTGGGATATGCCCTAAGACATGTCATTAGATGATTGTTTATGACATACAATGTATTATGATTATTTTGAATGGCAAATCATTATTATATATTATTCGAATATCTGTGCAATATGAATTGATATATAAGTTAATGTCCTTAGAATAATATTGTATTATTCTTAAAGATTGTCCCTAGTCAAGTATTATCATTAATAAGGATAATGATAATACATTGAGACTAGTATGTTTTGATTGATGAATTGTTCATGGATATGAGATATCAAATCAACACATGGGTACATGTTAGAGAACAATGTACTGGACAGACCCACCATGACAATGCTACATGGATAGTTATATGAGTGTCATAAGCAATTCTCATAGTGATAATAATGTTTGTAATCCTTACGACTTGAGATCATCAGAGATCCCAACATAAGGAGTTATGTATCTTGATATTGTCAAACGTTACCTGTAACAGGGTAAACTATAAAGGCAACTATTGGATACACTACGAATTATGTAGAGGGATGTTGATTGATCAAGATATGATTTGTCCCTCCTATATAACAGGAGAAGTGTTTGAGCCCTTGATCAAGTAAGACTAAAATGCATGGCCGTGCTCGAATGAGTCGATATGTGATATCGAGCTTATTCATTTATTCTAGTTCTACTTGGGGATCAAGAAATAGAGATTGAATATACGAGTATGACTATTCCATGACTCGTGTTCAATCTAAACACATGGACGAAGGGATTAAGTTACATGGTTAATATTATCACAAGTTCTTAGGTTATGTCGAGTCATTGACATTCTTGTAATTTGGGTAGCATTGATGTGTTGGTAGATACCGCTCATTGCTTGCGACATAAAATGAGATTTTATGTCACTACCAACATTGCAAGATCCTATAGGGTCGCACAAAAGATTAAATCGATAAAGGGAAATTAAATTCATTAGATGAATTCATTAATTAAGAAGAGTCTTAATTAAATAATTATATGATTATTAGAATTTAATTAAATCATGGGTTGGGCCCATGAGACTTTGATAAAGTCTTGAACTTTTAATTAAAGCCTAATATATATAATTAAGCTATCAAGTGAAGAATTAATTCATTCCAACCAAGCAACTTGAAAAGCTAACCTAGCCACGGCCGCCACCTATCTCCCAAGGTCTCGACTTCCATTGCCGTCGATCTTGAGGTTTTGGTTGCCGGTTTTTGATTGTGAATCGAGTGTGGTTTTTGTTCCGGTTTAAGAACGAGTCTAGCAACTTGTTCTTAAACTATCCCTTTGTTCGATTTGATCATGTGGATACCGTAGAGGCAAGACCTTGGAGGTGTTGCTATTGACTCGGAATTCGTTGGACGTGGTGCTTTGTGGAATCTGCTCAAACACGATACAAGGGTGAGACTCTTCTTCTCTATTCCGATATGACAACTTTGTATAGATCCGCGGTTCTAGTAATCCAAATTTTAAATTCCGCTGTGTTGTATGCTTGTTGGATTACTTACAGCCTCGACATACCAGCAACATAATATCCCTCGCTATACTATGACAGCGGCGTGTTCTTCGCTTCTACATATTAGCAACAAATATTCTTTATCGCTACCGTATGACAGCAGCATTAATAGCCCTCTCTATAATATGACAATGACGTGTTCTTCGCTTTTACATATTAGCGGCAAGTATTCTATCATATAATACCCCTCGCTATGACATGATAGCGGTATCAATACCCCTCGCTTTGATATATCAGCGGCATAATATCCCTCACTATAATATGACAGCGGCGTGTTCTTTGCTGCTACATATTAGCGGCAAATATTCTCCATCGCTATGATATGACAGTGACTAGAAATAGACACATCTAGTATGCTTAATTGTCTACGATTTGGTATATTTTGATGGATAAATTGATACATATGCTACATAATCATATATTTGTGTAAATGTAGGAAAATGTGAAGAAATCAAGCTAAAATTATGAAAGAAGGAGTAAAGTTGAAGAAAAGAGGAAAAAACCGGAATCCAAGACACATGTTGCTCCTTTCTCCTCAAATTTCTATATGTTTGAGCCAAGTTTTGGAAATGTGGTTCATAGAAGAGTTGTACAACTTTTAGTTATCTTCATGTGGACAGCTGATTCATCGAATTCAGAGTTTGTACGAGAAAGTTACGGTGAAAATACAAAACTCACCAGAAAAATGGAAGACATACGTAATTACACCATTATGAGGAGTAATTTACGCCAATTCTACGGCAATTGAAAATCTGAAAAATTGAAGACAGGCATAATAATGCCACTTTAACGCGTAAATATGCCAGAAACGTGAGAAGCCATAATTTTGACACGCCATCAGGCGTCTTTACGCCATTCTGAGGCGTAGCTACGCCAGCAAAGTTTTGGAAGTTTGGATTCTTGATTTCTTTCCTCCCCACATGGATTCTAACCTACTCCATCAGCCTCCCTGTATATATATGGACGAAAATCAGACTAAAGAATCATCTAGGTAGAGTAGGTAGATCTGATTAGTTTTCTTTCCCTTATTTTTATTTATAGTTTTACTTTCATTGTGTGTAACTAGTTTTAATTCTTGGTTGAGAAAGACAAATCCTTGGATTTATTTATCTTGGGGAGATTCTTATGCTTTTAATTATCAATTTTATTGAGTATCAAGAGTTTTTCTAATTTTATTGATATGATTGTTGTGTTTGTTTATTGGATTGACAATCTAATAACTTGCATGAAATCTAATGCTAAATTAGATATCAAATACAAAATCGTTTGATACCTCTAATTTACGAAGCAACTAAGATTGATGAATTTCCGCTTGTGAGTTCGTTAAATTCTTAGGAAAAACACTTGACTAGATTAAACATAGACGCTTGGATTATGTTGTTTAGCTTCGTCGATCTCACTAGTTCATATGCTATCATCGATTTAAATCTTAATCGCTTGTATTTTGATTGATTGTTTGATGAGGGTTAAACTAGAACGCTTGGGCTACTTAACTAAACGTAAGGTGAGATATGACTTTCATTATTGGATTAAACGTCCAACAATGAATATTCATATGAAAAATTGAGTCTTTTGTGAATCGATGAAATAGATGATAATTCCAAGGAAGAGTCGTCTGATACCAAGAATCGCTTTTATTAGTTTAATCTTTAGTTTTAATTTTAATTATTATAATTCATTCACAACCTCATCTTTTATTGTTTTGATTTTGATTTCATTAACACAAAGATTCACACCTCCTCGTGGGATCGATCCCTACTCATACTACTACATTATTGTTACCAATCTTGAGGATTGAGTGGGGTTAATTTGGGCGTACACGATAAGCGCTACCAGACAACGGAAAGTATTCTATCATCGCTTCGACATGAAAGCCGCAAGTATTCTCCTTGATCTCATCATACCTATATCAATATAAAGATATCAATATGCGCAGTTAATACCACAGTTCACAAATCCTATTACGTTATATCAGCGGCTCATTGATATCCCTCGCTTTGACATATCAGCGACCCTCGCTACGATACGACATCGACAAATATCCTGATACATTGCTAGTCTATATACCCATAGCAGTACCAAAATTGCAATACCTTTGCAAGCACAATAACTCATGTGTAACTGCACATACCTGTATCCATAATAATAGGGTAACCACACCACATTATGCCATTGCCTATTCCATTATCCACCATTTCTTGTCCTCAGACAGCATATCCAGTTTCTCATTCCCTGATTTTCCTAAAAATCATATTCCTTAGCACTTATTACATCAAGCGCCAAACATTACCATTAATGTCATCCCATCGTATCCCATACGATCCCTGCAACCACCATGGTTAGCAATAACACATTCCCTTTACAATCCCATAAAATGCACATAAGCAAAATAGTTGTGTCACACAACACTAACTACCATCATGCATATATATGTGGCTACCCGTTTCTATTAACATGTTCCTAGGCCCTCAACAGCCCCAAGGAGCAAACCACTGTTCTGATACCACTAATGTAAGGACCCGTGCCCTTGACCCACTATTAGTATATTAACCCATGTATTTAGTGCATACAATCATGTAATCATGGAGAAAAACCCCATGCTACCATAGCATAATATACCAACAATAAAATTTCTTGCATTATTCCATGTAATGTCCAATTTCCCCCAACCAAATCCACTTACATAGCATGCACCCTTATAATATACTAACATGTTCTCAATTCATTTTTCAATTCCTTAGTTAAGTGCATGCAACACATGCATGATAAGATAAAGGTCCTTGCCTATTTATACAAACCATATACACATATAGTGGTACTCACATGCGAGCAATCGAAAGAGTGTATGCGTATTTAATGTATAAGATACCCTACTCAATACCGGCACCGGTACCTCGATCCTGGAAGTACCTCCAATCCACAGCTCGATCACAACTCCGGAGCTGCCGTTGTACCTGTTCCATGCGCCCCAACAGAGACATCCCCACACGGGGTGAGTATACTAATACCACCATATAATAACAATATCACAGTTCATAATTTATAGAATGTAAAACCATGAATTTTAAAAGATACTCCCTGGATGATATCATCCTCATACGAGATCCCTTGTGCTGTTCCTATTCTCAAAATAACCGAAACCATCAAATTCCCAAAAGTCAGTTAATCATTTCATTGATTAACTAAATCCGTTCACTAATTGCCAATTTCCATAATTAATAAAATCCAATCATTTACAAATGTTTATAGATATCACACGTATCTAAACAATAGTTCAATAATCCCATTTCATTGCTTGCTCAATAGCAGGGCATTCATAACCGATGTTTGCTCCATGGCGACAACATCTCAACCGTTGCTTGCTCCATAGCGGCACCATATATTTCACAATACATACCCACTTATTGCAATTACAATATATATTGCATTCAACAATTGTGATAAGATATAAGGTTATGCTCGTATGTTATATGTACCTTATGATTCCGTAGTCCAAACCAAACCTTGTCTTAGTTCCGCGATCTAATGAATTATGTGCTAAACATAATTACAATTTACAATTAATTACAAGCATGCAACCACGTGCCCAAGAATGTTCACAACCTCCAATTATATCATCAATCCATGACGATTAACTATTTTAAAAGACCCCAGGCGAAGCATGCATCGATTCCCCAACAACAAAACAATATAAACCATAAAACAGGGCATCTCGATCGATCGGCCAAATGTGCTCGATCGATCGAGAGCCCCAAAAAAAATTATGCTCCAAAAACATCCTTGCTCGATCGATCAGCAACTTTGCTCGATCGATCGAGCGTACTGTTCATCGTCGTCAAATTTTGTTAACATCGCGCGATCGATCAGTGGCCCTTCGCCGATCTAGCGGCGAGTGCTGAAATGGCTCAAAAATGGTATTTTTAAGTTTAAAACCCCTAGAAAACAATCCCAACACCAATTATACAGTTATTCCTCAACATAAACACCATAAAACTCGTTAAACATTCCAAACCAAAAATCTTTAAAATTTCAAAACTCAAACCCAACCTTAGACTTAACCAAACAGTACAATAATACTATGAAATCGAAGATAAATGCGATGAGAAGAACAAGACCTAATTATCTTTGAGAAATCCGGTTCCCAAGTTGAGCCTTCAACGATAAAAGCTCCAAAGAAGAAAAGGGAAAGGGTTGGGGAAGAAGGGGGAGCGAGAGAGAGGAGAGAATTCGTCCAAAGAACAATACCTAATTTTCTGTCTTTTTGCGCATTTAATTAATAAATATAGTTTGTGTTATGTTATTATCTTCTGTGTATTTCAAGATTGATTAATAGCCGTCCATGTGTTACATCAACTCCACAGTACTTATCCATGCCTCTTCATGGCTATAAATAACTTTATATGCATTTAGTTTTGTCAATCTTTCTGAATTGCTCAAACATGTTCTTTCACATGATGCATATCATCTTTAAAAATTTAGATTTTCAAAAACTTCTATACCTTAGTAATCTCTTACTGCTCTCCGTATTCATTTCATGGGTTTATTACTTATCTAATTCAACCCGATATGAGTTAATTACTTATCTAACACTTCTCTGCCTAGATCTTACACATTTTTATAGGACTTGGTCTTATTCGTCCCACCAAGCCTGAATCGGAAAAGGTCGAAACAAGAGTGTGATGACAAAAGGGGGGAGACAAGCAGCTTAGAAGAGATGGAATTTAATTCATTTCTTTTGTATTTTTTTAATTATGCTCTACTAGCATAATTTCCTCTATGTTCGGAATCTACTCTACTATCTATGTTTCTCAAGTTGTCTATGTCATTTAAGGATTGTTGTAAGGATTGTTATAGGGATTGTAACAGATTTCATTTTATATTAAAATGAAATTCCTTTTAATACTATCTAGCTTGATTACTTCTCGTAATCTGCTTATCAGTAACATCTATCTATTGCTTTCCACTGCTGCTTAAAGTTATTAACATGTTGCATCAATTGTCAACGTTCAAAGATGAAGTATCCCTGACCAAATTTTGTCATCACCAAAAAGGGGGAAATTGTTGAAAGATTTCTAAGTTTTGGTGATAACAAGGTCTACCGCATTAACCAGAGTTTACTATCTCAAGCAGCTACTGTTATCTTTGGAGAAAGCTTACTGACTCAGAAGGTCTACTGGAAGTATTGACCATGCTATAAGTCTACTGCTTCAACAAAGCCTGCCGCAAAGCCAAAGGAAGCTTACCGCTTAATTCTTAAAGGACTGTTGACGAAAAAGGTCCACTGATAGAAGTCTACTGGAGCAGACTACGATATACGAGAAGGAATGATGGCTTATGTCCAATAGACTAAGGAGCAACAGTTCAAAGTGATCATGAAGATCATAATATTTAGCTTACTGCTTAAAAGAACACTCAAGCTAAAATAGAGTGTTATCTATTGAAAGAGTGTGGGGAAAATCACTGTATACCCAGCCATTAGTTCTGAATCTTTCTGAAGTCTTTGTGATCTGTGTGGTTTAGGAGTTTAGGTTATCTTTGTGATTATTAGCCTAAGTGGGTTGTATACTGGTGTAAGAGTATAAACCAAATCTTCTAGTAAATCCTTCCTGCAAAGGAAGAAGGGGAGACGTATAATCGGTTTATACTTCGAACTTCCATAAACAACTACTGTCTCTTTACTTTACCGCATGAACCTTACAGATCCTTTTATTCTGGCTTATCAGTTTACATTCACAAGACCAGTAGACACATTCCGCACTATATTTTTAGTTGTCTATTGCCTTGAAAATTGATCGAGATCATACTGCAGTACTTAACTGTTTGCTGTATTTTGAGAAACCAGAAATTGAATCTAGTGTTTATTCAACCTCCCTTCTAAACACTACACCGATCCTAACAAAAATGGACAACACAATTTACGTGGAAATCCCTTAAAAATTATTAGGGTAAAAATCACGGTCAAAATGAAAATATTTCACTACAATATTTTCTTGTTGGTACAACCTCTCGCCATCTTTCAAAGAGAATAACACTCTCAATGTATGAGAAAAACCACCTCACAAATTATTATAAAATTAAACAAAATAAATGAGAGGAAAGATTGAAAATGGGATTCACTGCAATGAGAAATTGGAGCTCTATTTATAGAGCTTCCCGAAGCACCTTACGTGCTCAAGTTCTTCATAACATGTATATCTGCCATTCCACATGTTTCTTCTTTCTGCACAATTCAATTTGAAATTGAATGTCACCGGACAATGCATTAATTGCTGATAGGGTTGATTATTACGTGTATTTTTGCTTTGATATGTATATATTTTCATGTAGATTCCGTGAAGATGTTATGCTTTTTGGTATTTATTTGATTGTTTCAGAAATCTAGGTGGAATGTGGAAGAATTGAACTAGAAAGAAGAAAACGAGTCAAAACAAGGCAAGAAATGAAGAAATTGAATCTTGGCATTAAAGATCGATCGGAACTGGAGGGCGATTGATCGAAGGAGTCAGAAGTTTTGGCCAACAAAGAAAAGCGGAGCTCGATCGATCGGAAAGACATGCGCGATCGATCGAGCATGGCAGAGAGTTGACAAGGAAAAATGAAGAAAGCTCGATCGATCGGCAGCTTAGCCTCGATCGATCGAGCGAGGCAGAGAAAATCAGGAACGGGAATTGAAGACGCTCGAACAATCGAGACATATGCACCGATCGATCGAGAAGCAGAATTTTCAGAAAAATAAAGACTTGATTTGGTTGATTTTTGGAAACTCTTCCATCCACCCCCTCCTCCATAAATTAGGGAAGTAGGGCACGAAATTAGGGGCCATTAATGAGAGCATAATCAGACCCATATCATATTATTGAGCCGCCTATCATCTTCCAAGAACAAGAGAAGGTTGAAGAAATCCTTTGAAGTGCAAGGAAGGAAGCGAGAGAAGAAGTATCGTCAACGCACGGATTCGCTCCTATATTATCGTATTTCTAAACTCTAGTTAATTTGATTTTCAGACTTTATTTGATGTCTATGAGGTTGAGAGACGATTAAACATCTTGTTAATTTTATTTGAATTTAATTAAGTTTATTTTATCAAGTTTTGGGAATTTTGTGCTTGAATCATTGATTTGGATGTGCTTGAGTGAATTAATTCTTATGTGTATGAATTATAACCTTAATGCTATCAAAGCCTAGCCAACTTTGATTGATTTTGTGAATTATAACTGAGATTGTGAGATAAAGTTACAATACGCTAGAATAATTCATGTTGTATGTTAAGATTTAGATCGAGAGATTAAATCACATACATGATCACTTTGAATTGAAAGATTCAAAGTTAACGGTTTTTAAACGAGATTTATTCGGTATTAAATTGGTTTAAGTGAACGAGTGTTACTTGTGTCAATTTATTACTAGTTTCAATATAGCTTGAGAAAGTATATTGATTATATTAGGAAATCCGTCATCATAAGAATTGATTGATTAGTAATTGTATTTACAAACAAATCATTGACGATAACACAATTGAACCAACATCATGATAAATTTCTTGAGCGGAATTCTTTCGCATCTTCAAAGGAGTTGTTTTATTTCTGAGTTTTTAAGTTTTTAGTTTAATTAGTTAATTAATCATCTTTTCGTAGGCTAAATATAATTTTGCTAATTTTATTTGGTACTTATACGTTAGTCCCTGTGGGTTCGACATCCTTTCTTTTATATCACTATACTAAAAATTGACACCGTGCACTTGCGGTATAAATCGCTACACTGAGAATTATTGTTTAAAATAAAAGCGATCAAGTTTTTGGCGCCGTTGCCGGGGACTAATTTGTATAATATCATACGAGATTAGTTAATTGTAATTTAGCCATTAATTTTTGTTTTTGTTTTGTTTATCACCCGTTGGGTTTACTACATTCGCATTTTCTCCTTTTGGGTTGATTTTTACAGGTAGTCATCTTCTTGGTGCACGCTAAGGAGTAGCAACCCCACACTCGAGCCGTTTGACCCAGAAATCGAGCGTACATGTCTAAGGAAAATTAGGGAAGCTCAAGCAATGGCTGATAACAATCAAGAAGGGGGCGTAAACAATGAAGCACCGAATCCAAGGTCTATGATGGATTTTGCTCAACCAGCTTTCCACGGATCACTGTCAAGCATTACAAGGCCAAGTATTCAAGCCAAAATTTTTGAGATAAAGCCGGCTATAATACAGATGATCCAGCACTCAGTGATGTTTGGGGGAATAGCCCCTGATGACCGAAACGCTCACATCTCCAACTTCTTGGAGAATTGTGACACATTCAAACATAATGACGTTTCTGAAGACGCCATCAGGTTAAGGTTATTTCCCTTTTCATTAAAAGATAAAGCTAAAGCATGGTTGAACTCTTTACCTGCAGGATCTATCACCACTTGGGTGGGGATGACACAAGCATTCTTGTCCAAATATTTTCCCCCTTCCGAAATGGCAAAGATGAGAAACGATATCACCACGTTTGGGCAATATGATCCTGGAACATTATATGAGGCGTGGGATCGTTTCAAGGACTTGCTTAGGAGATGCCCATATCATGGTCTTCCTATTTGGCTCCAGGTACAAACTTTTTATAACGGTTTATTTTCATCTAACCGTTCTATGATTGATGCAGCCTCAGGAGGATCCATTATGCGCAAAACACCGGAAGCAGCTTATGAACTCTTGGAAGAGATGGCTTCTAATAGCTATCAATGGTAATCGGAGAGGAATGTGCCAAAGAAACCGAGCGGAGTTCATCAAATTGACGACATCACTGCTTTTTCGGCATAGTTGGAAGCGTTGAACAAAAAGATAGATAGCATGAGCATGACAACGATGCAAGCTCAAGTTATCACTTGTGAATTATGTGGAAGCAATCATCCAAGCACCGAGTGCCAGACAGGTAATCCATTCATTCAGTCTAATGAATCTGCTAACTATGTAGGAAACAGGCAGCCCAACAACCCATACTCCAATATTTACAACCCGGGATGGAGGAATCATCCAAATTTGCAATGGTCCAACCAAAATAACGTGTTGAACCCACAACAACAACCGGGAAATATGCCTAAGCCGAGTATGGAGGAGCTCTTGACCAAGTTAATCTCATCGACAGAAACTAGGATGCAAAATCAGGATGCATCTATAAAAAACTTGGAGGTTCAAGTGGGACAATTGGCAGCTATAATTCATGGACGAGCTCAAGGGACACTACCTACTGATACAGTGAAAAACCCGAAGGAGCAAGCAAAAATGGACCACTGAGACGGAGGTGACAGTCCAGCTTGGGACTGTAAATTAAGAACTTCCTATTTCCCTTGTTTGTTTTTCATTTTTAGTCTAAATTTTTTATTTTTGTTTATTTTTGTTGTTTTAATTTTTTCGAGCCTAACTCCGTGCGTTAATTTTCAAATGCAGAAAAATTGAATGAGTCCAATTTGTGGGGCGGATCGAACATTAAAAATTGAAAATTTTGGTGCAAATTGGTCTGGAAGGCTCGATCGATCGAGATTAAAGCTCGATCGATCGACCATGGGTTGAAAAAAAAAAAACTTTCTGGAGTCGCCGATCGATCGGGAGATTACCCTCGATCGATCGCGGAAGGTTATACAAAGAAGAAAATTCCTCTGTCTCACTCGATCGATCGAGCTGAAACTCTCGATCAATCGAGCAACATAAATTTTTGTTTTTAATGTGAGATATCAGCAGCAGTCCAGAAGAACAAAAACACAACCTTTCCAATTTCTACACATAAAAAAATCGTCCTTTGACCTAATCCCCAATTTCTTCCTATAATCTTCCCACACACTCACAAATCTTGCAATATAAGCTTCATCTAATCACACTTTTTTGCAACAGATTTGAAGATCCACAACTAAAATTGGGAGATTTCATCAACAAGGAGAAACTCAAGCAAATTCCAAAACATCACCTAGATTTTCATGGTATTCGGTTTCAACTCTTCTATATATCCTTGATTTAGTGAATATTTCTGTTTGGGTATACATGGATTGAAGTTTTTGGTGAATTTGGGAATTGAGTAGTTAAATATTGGGGAAGTAAAAAAGTTGGTTGGTAAGATTTGTGAATTCTTGCTGTGGTTGGAAAATTTGGTATATTCTTGTGTGGTTGGGATGAAGAAGAGAAAATTGTGAATTGATCAATGGCTCCGAAGAAAAAGCAAAAGCAAGTCGAAGCCACCACTTCGTCTGCAGATTATGATGAGCGGCGCTTTGTGAATTCCGTAGCGGCGGAATTATACCCTAGTTATCACCGCAAACATTTCAGTCGCGAAAGGGGAATTATTGTTTAAAATAAAAGCGATCAATTGCACTTGCCAACATTCTAGATCGTGGCTTACTCATATTCCTCTGAAAGTGTTCTTTTTTGGTCAGATTGTTGATGGGAAGTCTGCCTTTAGATGATATATTATCAAGATTTCAATTCCATCTACCCTCGAAATGCTTTTGTTGTCAAATGCCAATTTAAAAAGTATTGATCATGTGTTTTAAAATGGAGAACTGACGACTAATGTACGGAATTTCTTCACGGCATATAACGGTGTGAATACAACGACATTTAATTTACAGGGTAGGTTGGCTGCTTAATGGTTCTCACCACGTAAATCACCTCAAGTTAGATTTCTCTTTCAGATTGTTCCTTTACTCATTTGATGGAATTTGTGAAGACTTGGAACAATGTTGTTTTTGAGGGTATAAATACAGATTTTAATATGGTTTGCCAGTCTATCTTTGGAGATACAAATCTATTTTTCCTCTTAAATTTAACCACTCTTCAGTTTGTGGGGTGTGGCCCATTTTCTTTGAATCGATTTCATTCATGCACGAGGAAGTTATTTTTAAACTAATGCATTGGTCTCCTCCACCTCCTACAATTCTAAAACTGAATACAAATGGGTGCTCTAAGGATAATCCCAGTCTTGGTGGTGGTGGTGGGATAATGAGGGCAATGCTCTCTTAGCTTTCTCTAGTTTTTGTTTGGTACTCTCACTAGTTTACAAGTAGATGCGCATGCTTTACTTTTCGAACTTCGTTTATGTTCTCAACATGATTTTCATAATATTCATGTTGAAATAGACTCAAAGATTTTGGTGGATATCCTTCAAAATGACTTTCGGTGTCATTGGTCTCTACATAGAGTTATTATCTTAGATTCAATGGTTTCTCCTTTTGGTTGTTCACATTTCTTATTGTTTGCAGTAGGCTAATAAAGTCGCAGATGTATTGTCTAATGAAGGTTGTTCTCATTCTCATGTTCCAGTTCGTACTTACAATCATAATCATCTGATCCCAATATTGGCACGATGTGAGCTCCGGCTTAATAAAATCGGTTATCTTCAACTAGACGTGTCAAGGTTTAGCTACCTAAACTTTTCTTGTATTTTCGAGGTCAGGCCTAGTCCACCTCGTGTAAAATGTGGTGGGTTTATTAACAAATTTTTTTATTAAAATAAGAAAAAGGTTCCATTCCATGTGTTGCAAATGATTCCCCCCATTCCCCCATATGCTAAAGAAATCCATTCCATGTGTTGCGAAAGATTACCCCATTCCCCATATACTAAAAAAATAAATTCCATGTGTTTTAATTAATCTCTGTCGGGGACAATAAAAAAAGATAACAAGAGACATTAAAAATAAAGGGCACAAAGACCATAATATAAAATTACAAAGCTCATATCACAAAAGTGCATAAAAATTAACAATTCATCGAGTCACATGAGTTATAAGGGCAACTTCAATGGGGACGTCAAAATGGCATTCCCCAACAAATCCAACGTTGCACCATTTTCAGCGTGAAAATGGTGCAACGCTACAGTGCCGCACCAAATTTGGTGCGGCACTGTAGCAACGTCAATTTTTTTTTTAGTTTTTGTTTTTTGTTTAAAATGATTATTTATTATTTTATGGTATGAGATAATTAAAATTGATGTATTGGTTATTTGGTTGTAATTTATAAACTCTAATCAAACGTGTCTTACTTAATTTGCAAAATTTTTTAATTATTTAGTAATAAAATTAAAATAATAATAATACTAATAAAATAATTATTTTAATATATTAATTAATTATTTATATATTTAAGATTTATAAAAATATTTTTTAATTAAATAATTTTTTTCTAAAAGAAATAAACTTGTTAAAAACAAGAAAATTTAATTTATTTCTATTACTTGTGATTAATATATAAATTATAAATTTAAGACCATGTAAACTTAATAAAACTAACATCCATAATTCAACATTAAATAAAATACAATCATCAAATATTAATAATCTGGTAGCTCAGATCCGGATCCTCCTCCTAAATTAGTGAAATAAGATCGAAAATTATTATCAACTCTTGTGCGTTCCTTTTCAGCCCTATTTTGTAAAATTCTCGCCTGCTCATTTCGATAATGTTCATGCAAATTCGGATCTTGAATAGTGTTCAAGTCTACTAACAAGATTTTATTCTCCTCGCGAACTTCGGTCAATGCTAATTTTCTTTCCTCGTGTTCCATTCGTACAAGTTGGAGCTGATAGGTTTGTTGACGATCGACAGATCCTTGCTTTAATAAGTTGATAAGTTCTTGTTGATCTGCTTTGATTGTATCATTCTTTGTGAATAAGCTTCATCTTTTTTCTTCTTTAATTTGGATTTCTTCACTCCAATTGGCCTTTGTGATGAAGTAGCACCAATATCCTCGTCACTTAGATTTAATGAAAATGCAGACAATCCAGGTGATGCTGAATTTGGGGACTGTGTTGGTGTATCTGATTGCGAAGAATCCAAAATATTTATACCTCTTTGCTTTTTGTTGCTAGAAGGGTTGACGTTGTCCGTAAATTTTTCCATATCTTTTAGAAGAGGCCACACGTGATCAAACTTAAATCCTTTCGTGTACGAGTTATCTTGCATCATTAATTCTTTTGCTCGAATTAACTGTATAATAATATAAAAGTAATGTTAGATATGATAGCCATAATAATTTAAATATTTTATTAAAATACTCACAATATCTTGATTTGATGTGCCACTTGGATGGAGATTTTCAATTTGTCGGACACACCCCCTTAATTTACCAACCGCATGCAATATAACTTGCATACGACATTGCAGTGATCTTTTGTTTCGTTCTTGTATGTTGTTGGATGGTTTTGAAGCGTTGTAGAGTTCCACGATGCGAGTCCAAAATTGATCTTTGGATTGGTTAATACCTATAATAGGATTTTGAGATATGTCTAGGTAGACATGGCATAGATGCTTGTCTTCTTCACAGGTGTAAGAAGCACTTCGTGAATTTGAAGCCATTTCTTTGTTTCATGGATGATGATATGAAAGATAGAGAAATCAAGAGTGAGTTAGATGTTAAAGGGTGTGCCATTTATTTATAGAGTAAATGCAGATAACAGGACAGAGAATCGATGGTTGTCATTGAGGATAAGAAGATAAGAATCCAAAGGTTCAGATTGAATGAAATCCATCCAATGGCTTGTATATGAGATAAGATTTTTTGGATAAAAAGATAATAATCCTACGATTCATATCGATTGAAATCTATCCAACGGCTGATATTTTAGCTATGATCTTTGGATAAGAAGATAATAATCATACGGTTCATATAGATTGAAATCTATCCAACGGCTGATATTTTAGATAAGATTTTTGGATAAGAAGATAATAATCATACGGTTCATATCGATTGTAATCCATCCAACGACTGAGATTTTAGATAAGATTCTTAGATGAGAAGATAATAATTCTACGGTTCATATCGATTGAAATCCATCCAAAGGTCAAGAATAAGTTAATAGATTCTTATATTATCTGAAATAATACTATATAATGAAACGATTATGGTGATATTTGTAAACCCACAAAACTCTTTTCTTCGAAGAGCAATTTACGATAATATATTTCCCCCACTTCTGATAAAATGAATTTCAATACTTTCGATCCATCACATGGATCATCTTCTAACTCTTCTTCATTATCTGATGGGGATAATGAATTAGATATAGAGCTCGAAAATGAGATAGAGGCCATGAACCAAAGAGAAGAACAAATCGTAACACTTATCGGTTTAAACAACCAATTACTTGATGCATATGCCAACCAACACGATTATCAAGCCATGCATCGAGGGTCAATTCCTGGTCATATAGTCATACATCGTGATCGGGAACTCGCCGACTATAATCTATTCAACGATTATTTTTCTAAGAATCCGAGATACAATGAAGCAATGTTTCGAAGACGTTTTCGAATGTCTCGAAATCTATTCATTCGTATTGCCGATGCTGTGAAAAATCACGACAATTACTTCACGCAACGCAATGATGGCATCGGTAGACGTGGATTGTCTACAAATCAGAAAACAACAGCAGCATTGCGGATGTTAGCATATGCTCTTTCAGCTGACGCTACCGATGAATACATCAAAATAGGAGAGTCTACTGCGATTCAATGTATGCAACGTTTTTGTCGTGCTATTGTGGAGGTGTTTGCAGAACAATATCTACGATCGCCTACCGCCATCGATGTCGCTAGACTACTGCATATTGGTAAACAACGTGGCTTTCCTGGAATGTTGGGAAGCCTCGATTGTATGCATTGGAGGTGGAAAAATTGTCCCACTGCTTGGGCGGGACAATATGCAGGTCGTAGTGGATCTCCTACCATTATTTTAGAAGCAGTTGCTGATTATGATCTCTGGATATGGCATGCATATTTTGGTATGCCAGGATCCAACAATGACATTAACGTATTGGAGGCCTCTAGTTTGTTTTCGAACTCACACAAGGTATTGCTCCTCCAGCGCATTATGTTATTGGAGGTCGAGAATATGATACAGGTTATTATTTAGCTGATAATATATATCTGAAATGGTCAACCATTGTGCAAACTATTCATGATATGGTCCGAAAAAGAAATATTTTGCAATGAAACAAGAGTCTTGTAGAAAAGACGTAGAACGTGCATTTGGAGTTCTTCAATCTCGATTTGCAATTGTGGCATCCCCTGCACGTTCTTGGCGGAAAAATCATTTGCAGGATATAATGACTGCGTGCATCATAATGCACAATATGATTATCGAGGATGAACGGAACCTCGATGCACCAATACAAGCTGCGATGGAAGCACCAGCTCCGGAAATAGAAATGGCTGGAGATGAAAATTTAAGATTTCAACAATTTCTCTCTCGGCACAGACAATGAAGGATAAATATGCTCATATCGCATTACGGGATGCATTGATTGATCATTTATGGGATGAATATAGTAATTCTAATAATTAAATTAATGTGTATGTCATGTTTGTTTCATTTCAATTCAAGTTTATAATATTTGTTATCATGTTTCTAAGTTATTTTTGTATAATATTTAATTTATTTTAATATTTATTTTTATAAAATAAATAAATTATTATATATTAATTTAAATTAATAAATTAAACTGAATTAACAATTAAACAAATTTGCTAAACGTAAATGTAATATATTAATATATTAATAAAATTATAATAGATAATTAATTGAATAAAATAATTAGTATAAATGAAATTAAAAGGAATATTATAAGGAATATTCTTTTTGGAGTAAAGTTTGGAGTAGATGGGTTGGAGATGTGTTTTGTATTTGGTGCAGAAATTACACTATTTTGGTGCAAAAGTTGCCCTAAAATGAAGTTTGCGGTTGGAGATGGCCTAAGATCATTCGAATATGGCACCAATTACGAATTATGATAGAAATCTTCTGGACGAATTTAGATTTTTTGTTTTTGGGAGAAAAACAAGAAATCAAAAAAATTGATCATTTTTTTGTGTATTTTTTGTATAAAAAATTTATAAATTGTAAACTTAAGAATGTTAAAGGTTTGTTTCAAAAAAATAACAATAATTATTTAATGAATTATTTGCAAGTTTAATTTATTCAACTTTTGACGTAATTGATAGAAGGCTGAAAAGGGTTGAATTAGGAGACAAAAGATTTCTTGTATGGAGTTGGAATAAGCAAATAATGTTAACTGATTTAAATAACGTCAATTTATGGTTCCATTACTGTATATGTGCACATCTCTCTCTCAACTAATCTACTCATCTCACTAATATACGTAGGTACCGTTTGAAATCAGAGATATACTAAATATGTGACTTATAAAAATTATAAGATGACGTTAAATAATATAATGTAATAAGTTATATGATGTTTGCTATGATTTTAAAATGAGGGATTAATTTTTATTTGGTGTTGTAATGACTAAATTACTCTCAATAACTAGTGGATGGAATTTTAACTTTTTGGAATTAAGTTAAAGGCAGTAAGTTGAAAATTTTGGAGGGAATTTTAAATTTTACAAGTAAACAAAAGGTGGAAAGGATATATATGCCATTTTGCATAAAATTAAAATAAAATTAGATAAATATGATGAGACAATTTTGCGACAAAAAACCAACAAGCATCAGATTAAAATAATGTGTAAAATAATCCTACCCTATGCATACACTTCAAACACACCCTTAAGTGTTATTCTCTTCAATTAATTGGGTTATGTGAGAATGTTTTTTGGTTGATCCGTTTGATATGATCTTTTGTAACCACTTGATGTATTTGTAGCTTCAAAGAATTACTAGCTGCTAGATACACACTAAATCGGTTGTTTGAACAAAGTTTTTCAGACAAATATGGATATCCCAATAGTTAAAACATATGTATTGAAAACTCTACATAGAATTGCCCTTCAATTTTTGTGTCTCGATCGCCTGTTTGCCACGGTTTTACGCATGCATTGATTTGTGTGCCCTCAGCCAGACAAAATGTCGATATGAAAATTTTAGCTCATTCCCTTAACCTCGTATGGAGTGATTCGCGAGAACCTCAACATTTATGGAGCTGTTTTTCAACTTGATTTGATGGCTGCCGTTCACGGTGGCTTCGATTTGGGAAAAACAGCTCTCATAGAAAGTACATAATAGAGATGTGCAACCACAAGCGGAGTTGAAAGACGATGACTCGAAGCGAATTTTTAAATACATTGAAAATTTTCTAAGCCATATCCAAAAAAGACTCATATCAATCTCATCTATATTATCCAACCAACAAATTACAAAAAATATATCACGGATATTCATATTTTATTTTACTAAAAAAATTTGACAATCCCAAATTAACAATCATTTAACACACATATATATATATATATATATATATATATATATTTGTTGGGTTGTCATTTAACATATGTCACAAAGAACGTTCACATGCTGAATAATGGAGTTGGTGGAGTATTAAGGCCTTTGGTTCGAATCTCATACTAACACTTTTTTGATTGACTCTATCGTACCGAGCTTATATAGTATGATTTATTAAACTGATGTGATTTGTAAGTTATTGTGTCAGCTCGAGAATTTACGGCACATCTAAATAAAATAATAAGAAAATAGGGCTATGGTGTGGTCCGGGAGAAAGAAAGCCCATAATTGGTATGAAATGAACACAACATGCCATGACAACACAACTCACCTATATCGCTCTTAGGGATGGCAATGGGACGGGTCCAAACCCGGACCCGTATTGAACCCGCCCCGCCGGGGCGGGTCTGGAGCCGCTTCAACCGGGTTTGGAAGCGGGGCGGGGCGGGTCCTGGGATTGGCCGAACCCGCCCCGGACCCGACCCGCTATTGATTTTTAATTTTTTTAAAAAAAATATGATATTGATTATACAATTTACTTCTTTGATTGAACAATAAAGTGTCATTATTTAATTTTATATCAAAATTCATGTGTTCATGTTAAAAAAGTTGGACATTTTGAAGGAAATAAGAGCAAATAATAAATATTTGGTAGTTTTAAGATAGTTTTACAATGTTTATTATAAATATTTACTAGAGAAAACATGAAATTTAATCACAAAACTCAACTTTTGTGTTTCAAAATTGATTTCTAGCTAAATTTTTTTTTATAAAAAAAAAAAAAAAAAAACTGGAACCGGGGCGGGGCGGGTAAACCCGCCGGGTTCGCGGGTCTAAGCGGGGCGGGGAGGGTCCGGGTTTTATGTGTAGCGGGCGTCGTGAGATTGGCCAAACCCGTCCCATACCCGACCTGTTGCCATTCCTAATCGCTCTATAACTAAATCAAAATCCCCACTCCCGTTCTCCCTCCACATTTTTCATTGTTGGGATTAATAATAATAATTGTTGAGTTTAATAGATAAAAGCCTAACAATTATGTTTAATTTTGTTAATGAGAACAAAATTATGAATAGTCAATTAGGCTAAAGAAATCACACATTGAAAAGTTGAGACACTTATGATTTGCTTATAATGATAAACAAATCAATAAAATGTAGTTAAATAGAAAAGATGGGTGCCTAACGCACGCCGTCCGTCCATCCGCTCCGCTCGTTTCGACTCGACTCGACGTAAAGGTAGCCCTATCTTTTTACTACTCGGATTTCTGAAATGACTCTTCATCTACCTGATTTTTCATATTCTGCTGAGTATTAAGTTTGAGACTTTTCACATACCTGCAGAATTGAGTACAGATTTAAGTGTGAGACTTTAATTCGTATTAATTGATGTTAAGTTTGAGAGTTTTCATCTACCCCAATAAATATTACACTTAAATTCTGAGACCTTTGGAGTTGTATGCTGCACAGCTATATAAGCTTCTCCAGTCCCATGTTTTCAAAAATCCGAAATCGTTCTTCATTCATACATTTCATACTGTTTGAGAATACTGCACACTATTAATGTTCGAAGTGGCCTGCTCAAAGTTCTGCTTCAATCCGAACAGAGGAGATTTGACGTTGTACCTTGAAACTCACTTGTCCAAGAGATCAAAAACTAAGGCGGACAAATTTGAGTTTACGGGCTCACGACTTGATATAGCATGGTCCAGAATCATTTCCATATTCTTGTTTGTAAGTCTTCTATTTATCGTTGCTACAGTAAGTTTATTGTTTTAATAGTTCGATTTATTTTTTGTTGTGTTAAATTTACACTATGATTCATTTTTATCACGATTGTCAACGTCCATTCCTTCTCCATTCATTTGGGAAAAAAAGGGAGAAAAACCATGTGTGGGATTTTTGCGTATTTGAATTTCAATGTTTGCAGAGAAAGACGCTACATTTTGGAAGTGCTCTTCAATGGCCTACGTCGCTTGGAGTACAGAGGCTACGATTCAGCTGGAATTTCCATTGATTCTTCTTGCGATTCAAATTGTGATGTTTTCCCACCACCCCTTGTGTTTCGCCAAGAGGGCAACATTGAGTCGCTAGTAAAATCTGTCTACAGTGGTAATATATCAGCAATCCGCAGTTTATAAAATCTCGGTTTTGAGATTTGTTTCTCTGATTTTTGGGTGATGATTTGGGTTTAGTTTTTTGCTTTCGTGTTTTTATTTTTTGGGTTTTAGATCTTGTTATGAGGTTTTTTGGGTTGGCTTGAGTTTGTTTTTATTTGGTGGTAAGGAACGTCGCTGTGTGCAGTTATTTTAAATGGTGGGCGACTTGAATAGTTTGAGGAGAAGCTCACGCTTTTTTAGGAAATTTTACTATGAAATTTGAATGATTTTTGAAACGAGGGACCATATCTCTGCTTGCACATAGTTAATCCCCGATTTCTATTCGTGGCATATGATCCTCTTGTTGGTTTTGATCAGTTTTACGATTTTCCTTCCTGCAATATATGATTTTGCTGATGAAATTGGAGAACAAGTGCTCAGATTAATGGTGTTTCACCATAGCTCTATCTGGTTTTGTTTTCCTGTCTATATATGGACTTGCTGTGGAGCGAGCTAATGTTTTTAGCCTTCGGAAATCTATAATTTGGGATAAAGATAGTCACTTAGTGGAAAAGAAACTGGGATGGAGATGATTTAAATTAATTTCTTTCATTGCAAGGCCATGCACTAGGTGTATCACGTGGGGTTTTGACACATGGAACAATTTACTTCTCCTGTATGATATTGCCACCACCAAAATTTAGAATGGAACATTGTTGAAATTAGCATGCTTTCCCGCTTCGGTCTGGGTAACTATTTGAAAAAATTAGAAATGGCGCTTTTATGGCTAAATGTTTCGGATGTTATAACATTATTGACTGTGCTACAATGGGAGATTTACTTCCCGTGGAGCATACATCGTAGGATCTATGTTTCCATATGCTTTTTGTATGGGACCCACATATGTTTTATGACATGCTATGGTGTTCCTTATACATGGAGAATATTTCCTGTTGTAGCATAGACTATCTTTGTTACATCATAAGGAAGGTGTTCGGTATCTTCAATGGTGATTAGTGTGGCTGTATGGTAGTGGTAGAGGTAAATATGCCGATCAATTGAGTTCATTAAGTGTATAATTTGTGACTTTTTGCAAAAGTGTTGACTTTGTAATGTATCTACCATTGCAAATATCCTGTGGTAATTCATGCCTATTATTTTCTTGATTTCTAAAAGCTTTAACGTAATAACATTGTGCTTAAAATTTGCATAGCTGTTCTTTTTCAAGTTTAAGTTCCTTGACCAAGAGATTATTTTTGTTCATATTTTCAGAAGTTGTTACGACAGACTTGGATTTAGAGGAATCATTCTCAACTCATGCTGGAATAGCACACACCCGCTGGGCCACACATGGGGAACCAGCTCCGAGGAATAGCCATCCTCAGTCATCTGATTCCAGCAATGAGTTCTTGGTTGTACATAATGGAGTTATAACCAATTACGAGGTCGGTTTATTTCTCAGTCTTCTTTTAAAATTATGTTCTTGTAATACCTATGCATTTTCTTCTCTGGATTGGTTCGTTGCTGGTGTTTTCACAATTCTATGATAAACTAAAACTTACAGTTAAAAGATTCTCGCTATGGTTTAGTTTACATTTTCCATAAATATGTTCACGTTAATAGATTTATTTTAGGTTGTCATGTTCTTGGAGAGAAAATCATGGCTTTTAACGCTAAGAAGTTTTAAAACTTTGATTTCAGAATTGTTGGTCGGGATTGTTTTGCAGTTTGTTGGGTATCATGACTACCAACCTAAAAGTAGAATTCTAAGGATATTCTTTGTTACAGCCGTCATTGTGTGCTTCGTGAACTAGGAAATAAGAACCAGATGTAATCTTTCACTTGGAAGACTATTATACATTAATTTACTGCTTAGATCCCTTTGAATTTGCATGGCGATTTTCAAAGTCTTAGTTATATCTTTTCATCATATTAATGGATAAATAAGCATTGGATAGAACAAGTGAACTTTGAAGATTGTAAGTTTCTATCTTTTCAACACAGTATTTTATGATTTGCTAGGTGTTAAGAGAGACTCTAGTTCGACATGGTTTCATCTTTGAATCTGAAACAGATACGGAAGTGATACCCAAGCTTGCAAAGTTTGTCTTTGACAATGCAAATGAAGAAGGTAATCCCATTTGTAAATGTTAAATGATTAAACATTGGTTATTTTTTCCGCTGATTGGTTTGTTAACTCGTAAATTGGGTTCTTAGTAGTTTCTTGCCATCTACGTGCATACACAACTTAACCGTTTCAAGACTTTCATCCTAAATTACATAAATTCAGTGTTTGAGCCATTGAGATTTCCTATTAGTTCTTTGACCTTGAGTTCACTGTCTCCTTGTTTCTCTTGATATCACTTTTGCCTTTGTTAATGGACTCAGGTAATTGCTGGCGACGAGCGGACTACGTTGTTGGAAGTTCGATTGCTATAAAATTTTTTAGTCTGAGTACATTACTGCAAAGTAGTTCTCATCATTTGATTTTATTTGTTGTTTAAGTTCAGATTGTGTTTCCTCAATTGCCTTTTTGTTTCAGCCAAGGAAAGATAAAATATTTTTTTCTCATTCATGCCTGGTGTCGATTATGAAGTAATAGATTATGGATTATCCTTAAACATGACCTTTTACACTTTGAAGCACCTAGAGTGTGTCATAAACATGCATTACAGTTTTATTTCAGCATTACAGACTCTACCGGTAACCTCAGCACATAATATGACCAATATGTGAGTTTATATTGACACTTGTTTCTGTCTTTGTTGCTGAGTAAAAGCTCACATGCTCCCCGTTTCATACTCATTTTTTGAGCAGCATTTGCCAAGATTCTTAGTTATTTATTCTTTTTTTCTTCTCATTGTCAAACTTCAATGCTGCTAGATGACACAATATCAATTGTTTAACTTTTTTCGTGTAGGTGACAAGAGAGTGACATTCAGTCAAGTTGTGCTTGAAGTAATGAGGCAGCTGGAAGGAGCCTATGCTCTCATTTTTAAAAGTCGGCATTATCCTAATGAACTGATTGCATGCAAGCAAGGTGGTCCATTGCTCCTTGGCGTAAAAGTAAGTTTCAACTGGGATCTTTGTCGTCGAAAAATAGTCTTATAATTTATCAAATTAACTTCTTACTTACTGATTGGCTTATATGAATTAGAATGTCTTTACTCTGAGGTGTGGTCTTCACGATTTATACATGTTTTATGAACAATAGATTCTTTTACATCTCTCATTATTAGTATTTTTTGAAGAATCGACATTGACTCGTAGATATTATAAAATATTGTTGAAAGTTTCTAGGGTTTAAGAATTCCTTATTGAATTGAATAAAAGAAGGTACATGTACAAAGATTTATAGGGGAGATATTTTACCCAATAGGTAACTCAATCCCTATATATTTGGAATTATCTTATCTAGGGAAAACTCTAAAAATAAAAAGATATTATAATCTATTTACAATCTTATCAGATCTTCAAGCATATTTTGACACTCCCCCTCAAGTTGGTGCGTAGATATCTATCATGCCCAACTTGCTAATAAGAAATTCAAAGTTTGGTTTGAATAAACCCTTTGTGAGAATATCTGCTACTTGTTGTGATGTTGGAATGAAAGGCATACAAATAGCTCCGTCCTCAATTTTCTCTTTGATAAAATGTCTGTCAATCTCAACATGTTTGGTTCTATCATGTTGGACTGGATTGTGTGCAATGCTAATGGCTGCCTTGTTATCACAATACAACTTCATAGGCACAGTTACTGGTCTTTTAAGCTCCTCCAAGATCCGTTTAACCCATAACATTTCACATATCCCATGTGCCATGGATCTATACTCTGCTTCAGCACTGCTACGGGCTATAACATTCTGCTTCTTGCTCCGCCAAGTTACTAGATTTCCCCACACGAATGTACAATAGCCTGAAGTAGATCTCCGGTCTGAAATAGACCCTGCCCAGTCTGCATCTGTGTAGGCCTCAATACTTCGATGTGGAGTTTTTCCAAAGAATAAGCCTTTTCCCGGAGAGTTCTTTAAATATCTCAGAATGCGATAGACTGCTTCAAGATGTTCATCATGAGGAGAATGCATAAATTGACTCACTAGGCTTACAGCGAATGCTATGTCTGGCCGTGTATGTGACAAGTAAATTAGCTTTCCCACTAGCTTTTGATATCGGATTGTTTCTACCGGTTTTCCTTCCTTGTTTCCAAACTTATGATTCGGATCAATGGGTGTTTCAGCTGGGTGGCAACCACTCATTCCAGTTTCTTTTAGTAAGTCCACCACATATTTTTTCTGAGACACCACAATCCCTTTTTTTGATCGAGCTACCTCCATACCAAGAAAGTATTTTAGAGAACATAGATCTTTGATTTCAAATTCAGACGCAAGGCACTGTTTCAACCGCTCCATCTCGATCATGTCATCCCCAGTGAGAATAATGTCGTCAACATAGACTATAAGAACAATCACCTTTCCATCGATTGAGTGCTTTGTGAACGTAGTATGATCTGCCCGTCCCTGAGCATATCCTTGTTTTTTTACAACCTGTGTGAATTTTTCAAACCAAGCTCTTGGTGACTGTTTTAATCCGTGCAGGATTTTTGTAATTTGCATACTCCTGAACCAAACTTCTTCTCAAATCCTGGAGGTGGCTCCATATAGATTTCTTCTTCCAAGTCACCATTGAGAAATGCGTTCTTCACATCTAGCTGTTGTAGAGGCCAGTCTAGATTAGCTGCAATTGTTAGGAGTACCCTAATAGTATTTAGTTTTGCCACTGGTGCAAAGGTCTCAAGATAGTCAATCCCATATGTTTGAGTAAATCCCTTTGCTACTAGGCGAGCTTTGTATCTTTCTTAGGATCCATCAGCTCTGAACTTGGTAGTGAATACCCATTTGCAGCCAACTGTTTTTTTCTCCTTCGGTAACTCCACCACTTTCCATGTTTCATTTCTTTCAAGGGCTCGTATTTCATCAAGAATAGCTTCCTTCCATTCAGGAACCTCTAGAGCATCCTGCACATCCTTAGGAATCTCCACACTGGATAGTTGAGAGACTAATGCAGAAAAATATGGGGACAGATTTTTATGGGTGACAAAGTTAGACATTGGGTATTTGACACAATTCCTGACACCCTTACGTTGAGCAATTGGAAGATCAAGTTCAGACACAGAAAGAGTGGTATCAAGGGAATTACCTGGATCATTGGTCGAATCTGGAATGATCTGAGGTGTGGATTCTTGACAGTGTTGGGAGATGTCAGTCTCCTTTCCTTGTTTTTGGTTCCGTCTTGAGTATACAAGCAGCTTACTTGTTTGTTCAGCATTTTCATTTACGCAAATGTTATGAGATTGCTCTATAGTGCTAGTATCTAAATTCTCATTAGTTAAATCAATTGGTTCCATATTGAGAAACAAGGGAGAATTTTGGTTATGAAAGTCAGTGGCGTCATTCCAGTTCTCCCCCTGACGAGGAGAAGGAAAAAAAGTTTGGGATTCGAAAAAAGTGACATCGAGCGTAACAAACAATTTTTTGGTTGTTGGATCAAAGCATTTATACCCTTTTTGATTCGGAGCATAGCCTACAAACACACATTTCCGAGCTCTAGGATCCAATTTCCCCCGAAGATGATCATGTATATGGGTAAAGGCAGAGCACCCAAAGACTTTTAGAGGTAAATCAGAAATTAATCTAGAGTGAGGAAAAGTGTCCTTGAAAATAGAAAGCGGAGTTTGAAAGCCCAAAACCTTTGTAGGCATGCGATTAATGAGATACGTAGCAGTTAAAAGTGCTTCGCCCCAAAGATACTTCGGGGCATGAGAAGTAAAGAGTAGTGCCCTAGTGACTTCGAGAAGATGTTTGTTTTTTCGTTCAGCAACCCCATTTTGTTGAGGTGTATCAGGGCACGTGCTTTGATGTATGATTCCATTTTGAGAGAAAAAAACCCCGAGTATCTCATTGAAGTATTCTCGACCATTGTCACTTCGGAAGATTTTTATTTTTTCTTGAAATTGTGTCTCGACCATGGTATAAAATGTTTGAAAAACCTCTTTGACTGCGGATTTATCTTTGAGTAAGTAAACCCAACTGAGTCTGGTGTGATCATCAATAAAGCTAACAAACCACCTTTTCCCAAATGCGGTTGTGACTTTTGATGGACCCCAGACATCACTGTGAATTAATGAAAAAGGTTTTGAAGCTTGATATGGTCGAGGAGGAAAAAACTAGCGACGATGTTTTGCAAGTTCACAGAATTCACACTTAAAACACGATGGATTTTTATTGCGAAATAAATTAGGTAACAAATGTTTTAAATAATAAAAACTTGGATGTCCTAGCCTATAATGCCAAAGCAAAACATCATTGGAAACAGAAATAGAGTGCAAACAAGTATTCTGAGCTTGATGTCCCAAGGTAGTGCCATCATCAAGGAAATAGAGCCCTCCACTTGCCCTAGCACTGCCAATCGTCCTCCCCGAGACCAATTCCTGAAACTCACACCGAGAGGAGTAAAAAACAGTACGACAATTAAGATGGGAAGTGAGTTTGCTAATGGACACAAGATTACAAGAAAGTTTAGGGACATGGAGAACGTCATAAAGAGTTAATGAATTATTGATCTTGACGTTGCCAATGCCAGCAACCGCGTAATAAGACCCATCAGCAATCCTAATTTTCTTATTGCCCGCACATGGAGTATATGTGGAATAGTATTGGGAACAACCTGTCATATGGTCGGTAGCCCCGGAATCGATGATCCATAGGCTGTTCGAACCTTGGCTGTTACTTGAAAAAAAACGAAAAAATGGTAGAATCGTTACCTGTTTGGGCAATTGAACAAGAAGAATTGGATGGAGTTACTTGAAATTGTGGAGATTGTATAAGTTTGTGCAGTTGCAGTAGTTGATCTGGAGTAAAAGGGAACGATTCTGGAGTATTTTGTGGCCCTGGAGAATGCTGCTGCCCATGTCCTGCGGAGGCAGCCTTGAGTGCGCTAGTAGTGGGAGCAGATTTCTTTTTCCAATTGGGAGGTTTCCCGTGGATTTTCCAACAAGTGTCCACTGTATGCCAATGTCTTTTGCAAACATCACACCATGGCTTATCCTTCTGGGCAGTACCCGAACCATGCTTGGACAGGAAGGCAGAAGTTTCAGATATTAAAGGAGTTGTGGATTTCAGGTCAGTAGATGGTTTTAACATCACATGACGCCGAGATTCTTCGCGACGGATGTCAGAAAAAGCCTCACGAAGTGTAGGCAGGGGCGATTTGCCGAGAATTCGAGACCGGACTTCATCAAACGTATGATTCAGTCCGGCCAAGAACAGATACACCCGATCATTTTCCTCTTTCTTCAGAAACCGTGCACTGTCAGTAGGAGAAGACCATTCATCACTGAAGCATTGGTCTAATTCTTGCCATAAAGAGATCATCTCATTGTAAAAAATAGTGACATCTCGGTCACCTTGCCTGGATGTCCACAGCCGTTGTTTAAGTTCAAAAATTTGGGAGAAATTTTCAGAATCTGAGTACGTAGCCTTGACTGCCTCCCATACGTCTTTTGCGGTGGTGAGAAATAGGTATGGCTTACCTATCAATGGTTCCATGGAATTGATTAACCATGCGATAACCAAGGAGTTTTCCGACCCCCACGTACTGAGTTTCGGATCCCCATCGTCAGGTTTTGCGGCGGCGCCAGTCAAGAAGCCAAGCTGCCCCTTGTCGTCGATTGCCAGACGCATGGACTGCGCCCATTCCAAGTAGTTCTTCCCAGTCAATTTATGGAGGGTTAATTGGAGGGAAGTATGAGTGGAATCTGATCCTTGAGACATGGTGGTTCAATATGGTACACCAGAATCGTGATCAGCGGCAGATTGAAGAGAAAAGGTTGGTAAAAAAACGAAAAATTGTGCAGAAACTTTAAACGCACAGAGAGCTAAGCATGAAGATTAAGACGAAACGCGATGGGCAGCGCTGGGAATCATCGTGGTGGGCAAGACGCACGAGAAAAAAAAAAATTCAATTTGTCGGCTCTGATACCATGAAACTTTCTAGGGTTTAAGAATTCCTTATTGAATTGAATAAAAGAAGGTACATGTACAAAGATTTTATAGGGGAGATATTTTACCCATAGGTAACTCAATCCCTATATATTTGGAATTATCTTATCTAGGAAAAACTCTAAAAATAAAAAGATATTCTAATCTATTTACAATCTTATCAGATCTTCTAGCATATTTTGACAATTGTAATAGATCTGTGGACTTTATTTCTAGTAAATCTAGGTTCCCTCATTCATGATTTTCATATGCATACTCACCTATACATGTTTGTTTTGATTTTGTAACATGACGACGTGATAAAAAATTTAACCTTCAAGAATTTATTTCACTGATTTAGTTGATTGAGAGACCTACAAAATTTTGGCGCTGTTCCTCTCTCTTTCTTCTATACTACTTAAAATTTTACTCGTGAGTTTGGTGGATTATTATTAATTTAATGTGTTCTAAAATGACATAACTTTAAGCTACCTATGATCTGCTGTTGGAGACTCACTCATCACTTGCTCTTTTGTAAACACTGCTGCAAATTTGTGAAATCTCTTTGAACAAAAGTGTTATTTTTATAAAATCAAAAAAATTCCAGAAATATTTTCCTCTGATTTGGTTTGCCATGAATTCTTATCTCCGAGTCCTTATATCCTGCAGCATCCCATATTTATTTGGAAATACAAGTATGCTGTTCCTCCAGAAAAAGAAAAAAAAAAGAGAACACGAAGATTATAAAAGCTTATCTGTTTCCTAACATTATTTCTGTTTCAGGAGATAACAGAAGAAACCAGCAATGGAGCATCTTTCAATGGTGCTAAATTTCTCTCACGTAATGGGAAACCAAAGGAACTCTTTTTGTCAAGTGATGCCAGTGCTCTAGTAGAGCATACGAAAAAGGTCTTGGTGATCGAGGATGGTGAAGTTGTTCATCTCAAGGTACTGTGTTGGTCAATTTATCACAATCTCTATTTTGCAGAATAAGTCTTTGAAAATGGATCAATAGTGATTGCGAAGTATCCTGTCTTAAGAACATTGAAAATCAAAAACCTTTCTTTACGGGTGAATCCTCCTCTTCCTGGGCTGAGATTTTTATCAGTTTTGATCTACCAGTGCATGACCAGGAAGAATTGCAGACTTCTATTACATTAATCATCGTTCTAGTGTAGATCACTGTGATCCTATTTGTACCCACGTTAGCGACCACCTACAACCCTGTTGATATGATAGTCCTTGGTTCCTAACTCAGATGTTATGAATTAGCTTCTCTTCAAACCTTTCTTCTAAGTCCCTCCACCACTTGCCTCTACAAGCATAGAGAAGAGGCCAATGTAAGCAGGCTATCAACTCTTTGGAATTAAAGATTAGTTTCTTTGTTTCCCGAGGATCGAGGTTTAATATCAACAATTTGAAGTATCTTGACGAGGTTGACACTGCATGGCCTAATTTATAACGCACACTGCAGTTGGTGGCAATGCAAAATGGATCTTGGGTGGGTGGGTTTCATGCAGTCATTTTATGTGAATTGGGGCTAGAGTGCTAGATCAGGCCATTAATCAAAGAATGTACGAGGGTAATACAATATGAGGTAGTGTACAACAATGAGGTATTGTACTGTTTATAACCATGTTCTTCACTTGCATTGTTTTTGGTTTCTGCAGGATGGAGGTGCATCCATTTTCAAATTTGACCATTCTAAAGGTAAACATGGGGGAACTATAGCGAGGCCTGCTTCTATCCAACGTGCATTATCAGTTCTAGAAATGGAAGTTGAGCAAATAAATAAAGGGAAGTATGAGCACTATATGCAGAAAGAAATTCACGAACAACCTGAATCTCTTACAACAACAATGCGAGGGAGGCTTATACGTGGAGGATCATGCAAAGCGAAGAGTGTTCTTTTGGGAGGGTTAAAGGATCACCTTAAAACCATAAGGAGAAGTAGAAGAATTGTTTTCATTGGCTGTGGCACAAGTTATAATGCTGCTTTGGCTGCACGGCCCATTTTAGAGGAGCTATCGGGTTAGTGTTATTCGTTGTCCATATTTAGCATAGACCATAATTTATACGGTGATTATCACCTAATTAATATGGTTTGCAGGAATACCTGTAACAATGGAGATTGCTAGTGATCTGCTAGATAGGCAGGGGCCTATCTACCGTGAAGATACTGCCATCTTTGTTAGCCAATCAGGCGAAACTGCTGATACTTTACAAGCATTAGAATACGCTTTAAAAAATGGTGCATTATGTGTTGGCGTAACGAATACCGTAGGCAGTGCAATCTCTAGGAACACACACTGTGGTGTTCATATAAATGCGGGCTGCGAGATAGGTGTAGCAAGCACCAAGGTAAACAAATTGCACTATTTTCACAACTTTTGCATCATTATGAGTCGTTAACGATGATAACTCTATCGCATATTTCAAAGACAGGCATACACAAGCCAAATCGTTGTTATGGCTATGTTGGCTCTTGCAATTGGAGGAGACTCTATACATGGTCAAGCACGAAGAGAAGCTATAATAGATGGTCTATTTGACTTGCCAAGTATGTCTAGTTTGTTTGCTTGCCTTTCTCATAACAAGACTAGGACCCTTTTTAAGGATGTATATGAGAACTGACCACGCCCTATCTACCCCATAAATTATAGATAAAGTGAAAGAGGTACTCAAGCTGGACCAGGAAATGAAAGAGCTCGCTAAGTTACTGGTTTCAGAACAGTCACTTCTTGCTTTTGGCCGCGGATATAACTATGCAACAGCCTTGGAAGGTGCCTTGAAGGTAAAAGAAGTGGCACTTATGCACAGTGAAGGAATGCTGGCAGGTGAGATGAAACACGGTCCATTGGCTTTAGTTGATGAGACTCTCCCGATTTTTGTTATTGCCACACGAGATGCTTGTTTCAGGTCAGTCTTTGCTGATAAAGGAGTGCGACTCCTGTGATACTTCATACTATTTTACACTCTTCTCTAAGATTTCATTTTGTTGGCAGAAAACAGCAATCTGTCATACAGCAACTTCATGCTCGGAAAGGAAGATTAATAGTGATGTGCGCTAAAGGAGATGCACAATCTGTGTGCATTGGTGGATCTTGTCGTGTAATTGAAGTTCCTCAGGTTGAGGACTGCCTACAACCTGTAATTAATATAATCCCGTGGCAGGTGAAGGAGCTACTCCTTTCTGTGTCATCGTTTTCATTTGTTATGTTGGATTTATCAGGTCACTGGTACACAAAATATGTAAATATTTGAGCGGGTTTATAGTTTTCGAACACAAAAATGCGATCAACTTCTATTACTGTCATTCAATTTGTAAGAGACAAGGTAAGGTTATAAAAACAAGATGAAAAAAAAAATTTCGTCCGTGCTAGTGTAGAACGGTTATAGCTTTACTGAGATTTTCACGTTGGTTTCCTATGACCTTTGGTCCCCTATCTTTGTCTGGGTGTATTATTGAGTGCTTGCTGCCATAAGTTGGAGAGATGAAATATCATGTTTAGGAAAGATTTTCATGAAACTTTGTAGTGTTTGTTCGTAATTCATACTGCTTTTTCTTTTCTAATAACTGCTTATGGTTATGCTTACTCATTCTTTGTGGCTTCAACAGCTGTTGGCTTACCATCTAACTGTTCTGAGAGGATACAACGTTGATCAACCTCGAAACCTTGCCAAAAGCGTGACAACTCAGTGACCAATGCTCATGTGTGTGATTTATTCATGTTTTGCAACTGAACCTCAACAAACTTAAAATTCCAAGGCAGCACACTTGGAATTCCTTTTCAATTATTTTCTGTGCAGTTGGTTGTAGTTAGTGTTTGATTTGATCTCCATGGAGGTGTTCTTGAGAGCAGTTATTGTCTCTTTTGTCTTGCTATATTTCCTAGGCTATCTTTTAGTTGGTTTTTGAGCTTTGTTCCACACATTAACTAATGTTGTAGATAGCTCAATTCTGTACATTTTAACAGATTGTTGATCAACTGAGAATCTGAGATAATTTCAAGCATTTTGTTTTTTATCACTTTCTTTTAACTATATCAGATGTTTTGTGTCTGATAGAATTCTAGAACTGGGCAAACTTATTGTGAAAGGGAAATGGAGCACTATGGTAAGTAGAAATTGATGTAGCACAATTTAAAAGGTATGGAACAAAAATAATCTACTTAAATTAAATTTAAATTTATTGATTCCAGAAATAAATTCCCTATCTATTCAAGTTTTTTTCTCCCAGGCTCGTCTTACTCGTAGCAGGTGCTCTCGTCTTCAATCTCACTCTCGTCGATTTTGTTCTCCTTCAGGAACTCATCTTCATCGCATTGCAAGTTTGTATCAAATTTTGTTCATTGCCGCAAGCATTTAGATTGTTGCGATTTCTCTTTCACTGCTTAAATTGATCGTTTGGATGCCATTTTCTCCAAGTTACTGTGGTTACAGCAATCGTCGTTCAATCTCATTGATTTGATTCATTTGCTGAATTTTATGTTACTGCATTACGTTAAATGAATTTTGCGTTTGTATTGAATCTTGTGTCTTGTTGCTTCGTTCTCATTGATTCGATTGCTGCATGAGATTGAATCAGTGGTTGCGTTGCTTTTGCTCTTAAAATTCCAGTCTCACTTCTGATATTTTTTTCGAACTCAATTCCTTGCGCCAAATTGCGATCCAACATCCTCCTTGATTTACTGGTTGCTTGATGACTTGTTCCTTGATTTGCTAGTTGAATTACTTGTTGAATTGCTCTTTGCTGATAGTTGATTTTCGTTGATTGTTTTTTCTCAAACTTTCAGTCCGCGAAGCTTACTTCTTCTTCTCTAATATTCAAATTCTCTCCATTCTCACAAGGCAGTTCTCAAATTAATTAGAAGTTTACAATATGATTTTGATTCATCAAATTATTTGTGATTGGAGAACGTTTTGTGAGGAATTTTGGGATCGAGATTTCTAGTTGTTAATTGTGCTCCGAAATTTATTCGTAATTCTTGGATTTGTTCATTTAGCGAAGTGATCTTTCAGTTTGTTCCATATGTCTACTAAATCAGTGCATGTACGACTTTTGAATCAATCCGTAAGTTTTAGTTGATTCTATTTCCTGGGCTTTTTTACATAATGCATCAATTTTAGATGATCGGGTTCAAAACAAATACCGTCGTATCATTCAAAGGACAGATATATCAACATTGCAAAACTTTAAATCCGGATCAATAGTTGAACTTGTTATCTCGGACTCGGCGGATGCGGACACTGGAGGCATAGTGGAATTGTTATGTACTAATATCTCTGCACTAAATCTAGACATCCATGCACTAAATCTAGACACAAGTATTAAAAAATCTGAAATGAAGTTTTGGAAAAATGTAACAGAAACTGCAGTCATTTGCTCGGGGTACCTTCTTCTTGGGTTATCAAGTAGGAAAGTTTGTGGATAATACCACAAAAGCCGTAGAGGCTATTATGGATTTACAAAAAATATGGAAGTAAGCCGACCTCTCTCCCTTGATCTCATTCAAAATTGAAGAATTTTCATTGTATAAATAAACTTATTAGGTCTTGTACAAAATTTACAATGAAATTTACGTAATATTAGTTTCTATTTGGAATAAATTGGATCTTTCTTATCTATAATCTTTCATTTTTGTTAAAAAAAATATTTATATTATATATAGAAAGTGTTGAAAAAGGTTAAATATTTTTTTATTAATACATATATATATACATATATATATATATATATATGTGTGTGTGTGTGTGTAGATAAATATGGAAAAAGGTTAACTATGAATTTAAAAAATTATTCTCCAGTTATAAGTGATCAAATGCCAGAATGTAAACCAAAAGTCTAGAATTAGCACATAAATTAATGGATTCACAGTTAATCAAGGAACCAATGCATCCACGGCAGTGGCTGGCTAAGTATACTTTTTAAATTTAGTAAAAATATCATTTTCTTAAAAAATCAATATCATTAATTCATATACTTTATTATATATTTTGAGAAAATTTATTTAAAATCACTTATAAATATATTTATATTTAAAAACTCTATAAATTATTTCTCATTTAAAAACCTTCTTTAATTTTAAACTAAAAATCTTATTTATCAAATGTAGCAACTTTTTTCTAAATTTCCTTTTGATGAATTTTGTTTTTAATTTATTATAAAAACTATTTAATAAAAATATAATTTATTGCTATCTTTAACTTTTTTCCTTTTATATGAAATAAACAATATATGAATATTTACATAATTATTAAGCAATGCATTTAAATATGAATAATATATGTTTTTTAATATCAAATAATATTTAAGCATCAAATGCAATTACTAAATAACATTTTAAATCTAACTCCAATTTCAATTCCTATTTTTTATTCAAGCAAACATGCTACTCATGATCAAATTGTTGGCAAATTGAAAAGTTGACAATTCAATTAATTGAATTTGTGCAGCTGGTGCCAACTGGTGGTAGGTGGAGAACGCATAAAGAATTTTATTCTTTACGCGTTTCAGACACGGGGGGAGCTCATATAAATAGGGCTCCCCTCCCCTCATTCCAGTATCCCATTTTTTCAAAGTGTTCTCTCATATATACAATTGAGTGTGTATTTTCATAATATATGTGAGGTAGTTTTCTTGTATATTGAGAGTGTTGTTCTCTTTGAAAGATAGCGAGATGTTGTAATCCACAAAACATTATAGTGGAATCTTTTCATCTTGCCCAATGTTTTTACCCTAATAATTTTTAGGGGTTTTCCACGTAAATTCTGGTGTCCATTTTTATTCTTCATTTTCAATATTTTCTATCTCATGTTGCCGCATCTAGGGCCAACAAGTGGTATCAGAGCCTCGCTGTAAAAATCTTAAAAATTCTAAGTATGCTTTGTGGTTGCAGCCTTGACTGATCTTCCATATCAGAAAAGATTTTTTAGAATTTTTTTTTTTAGGCAATTTTATTATTGTCAGAATGGCAGCATGGTTCAAGATTGAAAAGTTCAATGCAAGTAATTTCATGGCAGCATGGTTCAAGATTGAAAAGTTCAATGCAAGTAATTTCATGATGTGGAAGATGAAGATGCAAGCAGTTTACGGAATGATAAATGCTTGACGGCTATTGGAGGTAAACCGACAGATATCACAGATGATGAAAAGTTGAATGAGATGAATGTTAATGATATTGTCAATTTGCATTTGGCTCTAGCAGATGGAGTATTATCAAGTATCGTTGAAAAGAAAATGCAAAAGATATTTGGGATACTCTAGTAAAATTGTACGATGCCAAGTCACTACACAAAAACTTTTTTTTTAAAGAGAAGACTTTATACTCTTCGGATGTCGGAATCCTCATCAGTGACCGACCATATCAATACTTTGAATACTCTATTTGCCCAGCTCACTACTTTGGGGCATAAAATAGAGGAAGTTGAACATGCGGAGCTTCTACTTCAAAGTCTACCGGATTCATATGATCAACTCATTATCAATCTGACCAACAATATCACTAATGATATGCTAGTCTTCAATAATGTTGCAGCCGTGGTTCTTGAAGAAGAAAGTCGGCACAAGAACAAGGAAGACAGGTTGGCAAGTTCGAAGCATGCAGAGGCTTTGCCGATGATGAGAGGAAGATCGACGGAGCGTGACTCCAGTGGGAGCCATAAGTATGGTAGATCCAAATCTAGAAGTAAGAAGAATAATTTTTACTGCTATAAATGTGGCGGTAAATGACACTTCAAGAAAGATTGTACAAGTAAGAAAAGTGTCGAGAAAGATTCTCAAGAAAATGTTGCAAGTACCTCAGACAGTGATGAAATATTGTTCAGCGAAGCAGCAACTGTTGCAGAAGGCAGACAAATATTTTATGACACATGGATAATAGACTCAGGAGCGACGTGGCACATGACGTCTAGGAGAGAATGGTTCGACCAATATGAACAAGTCTCAGGAGGATCTGTATTCATGGGAAATGATCATGCCTTGGAAATCGATGGGGTTGGAACTATCAAAATTAAAATGTTTGATGGTACTATTCGCACCGTACAGGAGGTACGACATGTGAAGGGTCTGACAAAGATTTCTTGTCTTTGGGACAATTGGACGATATCAGGTAAAAGACCCGTATCGAAAATGAGATCATGAAGATCGTGAAAGGCGCGCTTGTGGTAATGAAGGCGGAAAAAGCTTACAAGAATATGTATGTACTTCTGGGGGAAACACACAAAGAGGCAGAACTAGTTGTTGCATCGACTAGTTCGGGAGAAGACATAACAATGCTATGGCATAGGAAGCTCAGACATATGTCAGAACGAGGGTTGAAGGTTCTCTCGGAACGGAAGCTGCTACAGGGCTTACAAAAGTGTATCTACCCTTTTGTGAGCATTGTGTTACTAGTAAACAACATAGATTAAAATTTGACATATTTACTGCCAAAAGCAACGGTATTCTGGAGCTGATTCATTATGATGTTTGGCAAGCACCGGTTGTATCTCTAGGAGGAGCGAGATATTTTGTCTCGTTCATCAATATATTGTCTCGTTCATTGATGATTTCTCTAGAAGATGCTGGGTGTATCCTATCAAGAAGAAATCAGATGTTTTTTCAGTCTTCAAGGTGTTCAAAGCGCGAGTTGAACTTGACTCTGAAAAGAAGATCAAGTGTTTGATGACTGACAATGGAGGAGAATATACAAGTGAAGAATTTGATGCATTCTGTCAACAAGAGGGCATCAAAAGACAATTCACAACGGCTTACACGTCTCAACAAAATGGAGTAGCAGAGCGGATGAACAGAACCTTGTTGGCAAAACAAGAGCCATGCTGAAGACTGCCGGTCTAGCCAAGTCATTTTAGGCAGAAGCAGTCAAGAACGCCAGTTATATTATCAATCGCTATCCATCAGTGGTGATTGATCTGAAGACTCCGGTGGAAGTTTGGACAGGAAAGACAACGGATTATTCTCGGTTACATACATTTCGAAGTCCGGTGTACGTTTTATACAATGATCAAGAAAGATCGAAGTTGGATTCTAAATCTAGAAAGTGTATCTTCTTGGGTTATGCTGATGGTGTGAATGTGTATCGTTTGTGGGACGCTACTGCCCACAAACTTATTATCAGTAGAAATGTTATCTTCGAGGAAGATAAAGTTAAGGGAGACAAAGGTACACTGAATTCAGATAGTACTACAATTCTGGTGGAGAATAAGACAGACGAAGATCAAGTTTCTTCTGAGGTATTACTATAGCACGAGGAACAAGAACCAGTTGAGTCAGAAGTTTCCAAAGTTTGGCAGTCTACTCGCGAGAGGAGACCACCTGGTTGGCTTTCATATTATGTTACTGAAAGCAATATTGCATACTGATTATTAACAGAGGAATGGTGAACCATCGAGTTTTCAGGAGGCTACTCGAAGATCTGATGCATCCATGTGGATGACATCAACGCATGAAGAATTGGAGGCCTTGGACATGAACAAAACTTGGGATCTTGTTACGCTACCACGAGGATTGGAAAGCCATCGGTAATAGATGAGTCTATAAGATTGAGTCCGAGAATTGAAGGCACAGTTGGCTAGAGAATTTGATATGAAGGACTTGGGACCGACAAACAAGATTCTAGGGATGCAAGATTGTAAGCAAATTTCTACCCATCTTCTTTTAACTTCAAGTTATCCTCTGATATGTGTCTTAGCAGTGAAGCAGAGAGGATGAGATGTCTCGAGTACCGTATGCATCAGCGGTGGGGAGTTTAATGTTCGATATGATCTGTACAAGACCAGATATTGCACAAGCAGTGGGATCAATCAGTCGGTACATGGTGAATCTTGGACGAGAGCATTGGAGTACGGTTAAGAGGATCCTTAGATACATTAAGGGTACCTCGAATGCTGCATTATGTTATGTAGGATTAGATTTACACTCAGGGGCTATGTGGATTCAGATTATGCAGGTGATCCATATAAAAGAAAATCTACTACTGGTTATGTGTTTACACTTGCAGGAGGAGCAGTAAGCTGTGTTTCAAAATTGCAAACAGTTGTGGCATTATCTACAATGGAGGCAGAATAAATGACAGCTACTCAAGCTTGCAATGAGACGATATGGATTCAAAGGCTATCGGAGGAGATTGTCCATAAACAAGAAAAAATTCATTTGTTTTGTGACAGTCAAAGTGCCTTGCACATTGCGAGGAATCCAGCCTTTCATTCCAAAACTAAACACATTGGAGTACAGTTTCACTTTGTGCCGAAAGTAGTAGAAAACGGAAGTGTGGATATGTAGAAGATCCATACGAAGGAGAACCTATTCTGACAAAGCCGATTACTATTGAGAAGTTCGAGTGGTGTAGATCCTCGTGTGGCCTAGAAGAAACGTAAGCAGCGGAGATTGGCAAGATTGAAAAGATGTGTGGAGATATGCTTTGTAAAAACCCGAGAATTGGTGTCATCAAATTACTTAAGGTAACTTGTTCAAGTCACACTTACTAGATTAATAATTAAGTATTTTAGTAGGATTAAAACTCTATTTCATAGATAGATAATTCGGTGTTCTAGGAGGATTAAAACTCTAAAAGATAATTTATAATTCTAGTAGGGATATAAGTGTATCATATCATCTTTATCTTGACTAACCTACACTTATTAAATACCTAATCACTCACCTTTATTCAGTACCTAAGAGCCGAAAACTTTATCCAAATCAGTACCATAAAAACCGAAAAGTCCAGCCCTTCAAATCAACAAGTTCAGCCACACTTTTCAACAGATTACAACCATTCAAAATCCTTCCCCAATCAGCATCAAGTCATCAAAGCTTTGACCTTGGGTTGTCAAGTTTTCAAGCCAATAAAAACCCACCAAAATCATTAAACCAAGCATAAACTTTCGAATAACAGTAGCCAAATTATGGAAAAGAATTCCAGCCTTTAAAGTGTTGAAAGCATTAGCCTTAATTTTCAAAATATCACCTTCATATTCAAAGATTTCAGCACCTTTTGTTGACTTAAAAAAAAAAAGTGCACGACCTTGGAGAAATCAACAGCAAAGCCTTCGAAATTCACACACAGTGCACACACACTGAAGGTGTTCGAACACTTTTCTAAGCTCGATCTAAGGTCAGGCTATCATCAACTTAAGATAAGCAGATGATGTACCGAAAACTGCCTTTAGAACAAGGTATGAGCATTACGAATTCATGGTGATGCCATTTGGCCTGATAAATGCTCCAGCAGTATTCATGGATGTGATGAATCGAATATTCAAGCCATTCCTAGATAACTTTGTGGTGGTGTTCATCGATGACATTCTCATTTATTCGTCGAGCAAAAAGGAACACGAACAACATCTTCGCCCCACTCTCCAGACATTGAGAGAGAAAGAGCTCTACGCCAAATTTAATAAATGTGAATTCTGGCTAGAGAGCTTCTCTTTCTTAGGGCACATAATATCAGAGGAAGGTGTGTCCGTAGATCCCTAAGAAGGTAGAGGCAGTTTTGGAGTGGCAAAGGCCAACTGACCCTGACAGAAATTCGAAGCTTCTTGGGGCTAGCTGGTTATTACCGGAAGTTTGTTGAAGGATTTTCCTCAATAGCAGTACCTCTTACAAGGCTCACACAAAAGAACTCAAAATTCATCTGGAGTGAAGAGTGTGAGAAAAGTTTTGAGACTTTTGTAGAAAAAGCTTTCATCTGCACCAGTATTAGTACTACCGACTGAAGGCATAGGTTTCACTATTTATAGTGATGTATCGAAAGAAGGACTGTGATGTGTACTTATGCAAGAAGGAAGGGTAATTGCTTACGCCTCAAGGCAACTCAAGCCTCACGAGCAAAACTACCATACGCATGACCTCGAATTAGCAGCAGTGGTTTTCGCCTTAAAAATTTAGAGGCGCTACATTTATGGCGCCAAGTGTGAAGTTTTTACGGACCATCAAAGCCTTAAATATTTATTTACTCAGAAAGAATTGAACATGAGGCAGAGACGATGGATTGAACTTCTGAAGGACTACGATCTCACAATTAACCAACATCCCGGCAAGGCAAACAAAGTAGCAGACTCATTAAGCCGGAAAGGCAAAGGAAAAATGATCTTAGCTTCGATCTCAGCCCAACCTTGCCTCCGAGAAACCATCAAATTAAGTCAAGATCGGGATCCTAGTCTAACAAAGTTAAAAGAACAAGTCAAAGAGGGAAATTGTGAATAGACTAACTAAATCAGCGCATTTTCTACCTGTCCATATGAACTATAACTTGGACAAGTTGGCAACTCTATATATGGACAATATAGTAAGACTACATGGAGTCCCAGTGAGCATCCTATCTGACAGAGATCCTAGGTTCTGTATCACGCTTCTGGAAAAGTTTTCAGCAGGCTATGGGACGTAAAATAACTCTTATTATGGTCTATCACCCACAGACCGATGGCCAGACAGAGAGAACTATCCAAACCCTCGAGGATATGCTAAGAGCTTGTACCTTGGATTTCAATGCAAATTGGAGTGAGATTTTGCCTCTAGTTGAGTTTGCTTATAACAGTTACCAAAGTAGTATTGGGATGGCGCCGTATGAAGCACTCTATGGGCGCAAATGTCGATCACCATTATATTGGGATGAGGTAGGAGAAAGAGCTATCACAGGACCTGAGTTAGTGCAAGCTACTACAGACAAGATCGCTATCATCAGAGACAGACTCAAGGCAGCCCATGATCGACAAAAAAGTTGGGCAGATATGAGGAGGAGACCAGTAGATATTAAGATTGATGAAAAAACCTATGTAAAAATTTCACCAATGAAATGAGTTATTCGATTTGACAAAGGGGGAAAGTTGAGTCCGAGATATGTGGGACCATTTGAAGTTCTAGAAAAGGTGGGAACACTAGCCCTATAAATAGCACTACCACCAAGTCTGTCAAGAATTCACAACGTCTTACACGTATCACAACTAAGGAAATACATTGCTGACCCAAATCATGTGCTTGAAGCAGAACCCCTAGTTGCTCAAGGGAGCTTGGACGAGACTTTGAAGTACGAAGAAATCCTCATCCGTATTGTGTATTCTAAAAACCAAGTTCTGATACGAATGACCATTCCATACGTCAAAGTCCAATGGTCAAACCATGCTGAAAGAGAAGCTACATGGAAAGTAGAAGAATTGATGCGAGAGAAATACCCCTACCTTTTCCAAGACCAAGTTGACTCGAGTTTCGAGGACGTAACTTCAAATAAGGAGGGAGGGATGTAAAAACCCGAGAATTGATGTTATCAAATTACTTAAGGTAACTTGTTCAAGTCAAACACTTACTAGATTAATAATTAAGTATTTTAGTAGGATTAAAACTCTTTTTCATAGATAGATAATTAGGTGTTCTAGGAGGATTAAAACTCTAAAAGATAATTTATAATTCTAGTAGGGATAGAAGTGTATCATATCATCTTTATCTTGACTAACCTACACTTATTAAATACCTATTCACTCACCTTTATTCAGCACCTAAGAGCCGAAAACTTTAGCCAAATCAGTACCATAAAAATCGAAAAGTCCAGCCCTACAAATCAACAAGTTCAGCCACACTTTTCAACAGATTACAACCATTCAAAATCCTTCTTCAATCAGCATCAAGTCATCAAAGCTTTGACCTTGGGTTGTCAAGTTTTCAAGCCAATAAAAACCCACCAAAAGTCATTAAACCAAGCATAAACTTTCGATAACAGTAGCCAAATTCTGGAAAAGAATTCCAGCCTTTAAAATGTTGAAAGCATCAGCCTTAATTTCAAAAATATTACCTTCATATTCAAAGATTTCAGCACCTTTTGTTGACTTAAAAAAAAAGTGCACGACCTTAGAGAAATCAACAGCAAAGCCTTCGAAATTCACACACAGTGCACACACACTGAAGGTGTTCGAACACTGTTCATATTAGGAGGAAAGAATCCATCGTTTTCGCACCCTAAATCGTTCAAACACGTCTATAATCGTTGTAAGTGGGGTTTTGTTAATTATTCCTTTCGTTTTTGAAAAACCATAGTATGTTTTGAAACTTCAATCGATATACGAATTATGTTGAAAACTATCATGTTTCGATGAAAATTATTAATTTTACTTTAAGTTTCGAAATCTGATTGGAGGGAATTCCTTTATGGCCCTGATGCGGTGGGATTATAACCGTTTACACGACCTGATACGGTGGTTAACCGTTGTTTCTGGGATGTCCAGACCCTTTATTCGTGGGTGAGCCGATGTCATGACCTCATCTCTAGGAGGGTTAAGTATAGAGACTGATATCAGTACCAAGAGGAAATTAGAGGATTTATTGTGCTTAACGTATATGAAAAATATTGATGATATGATATGTTATGTTATGGCTCGATGGGAGCAATTATGTTAAGATGCATTCATATCAGTTTATGTTTGATTATGAGATATATTTTGGAAAATTATGAAAACTATTATATTGTCATATCGATTAGCCCCCGCTTGCTGAGTGTTTTCCAAAACACTCACCCCTTACTCTACCTTCCCAGATAAAGACGAGGAAGATATTGAAGCTGAAGAAGAACACCAATTTTGGGGTTGGTGATCCGCTGTGTTTCTATGAATTAAAGACATCAATTTTGGTTCAGTTAGGATTTCATTAAGTTATTCAGTTTTAAGACTTTTAGTGTTTGATTATGCAATTTAATTTAAGTTGTAAAAACAATTATTTATTTTTATGGAATATATACTGGTTTTTCGTTGAATTCGATATTACGAGGCTTATTGATTTCAAGTTGTTATTGGAAATCAATGCCGGTGTTATTGACCCGGGTCTCGGGGCGTGACATGCTTGATTCTCAATCAAATCTCAAAGTGGGAGAATGTCGGCAAATTGAAAAGTCAAAAGTGACAATTCAATTAATTGAATTTGTGCAGATGGTGCCAGCTGGTGGTAGGTGAAGAACGCGTAAAGAATTTTATTATTTACGCATTTCAAACCATGGGGTGGGGTGGGGTGGGGTGGGGGGAGCTCCTATAAATAGGGCTCCCATCCCCTCATTCCAGTATCCTATTTTTTTCCGAGTGTTCTCTCATATATACAATTGAGTGTGTATTTACATAATTTTTGTGAGGTAGTTTTCTCCTATATTGAGAGTGTTGTTATCTTTGAAAGATAGCGAGAGATTGTAACCCACAAAATATTATAGTAGAATTTTTTCATCTTGCCCGTGGTTTTTACCTAATAATTTTTAAGGGTTTTCCACGTAAATTCTAGTGTCCATTTTTATTCTTCATTTTCAGTATTTTCTGTCTTCATGTTGTCGCACCTGGGTCAACACAAATTACATTTCTTGATTATGCTTTCAAAGTTTTCCTTTTTTTTTTTTTTTTTTTTTTTTTTTTAACGATGGTATTCGTGGTTCTAAATTATGGATACTATGGAGTTAATAATTTTCGTCTACTTTCTTGGATCCTGAAGTTTGATTATGATTCTCCCATTGATGATGATGGTCTGATGGATATGGAAGGTTTGAGTTATCTCTTTTATGGCATTGAATTGTCTTCTATATTTTCCTATTATATATAGCTTTTACCTCTATGCTTATCCCAGTCTGTTTTTCCTTAATTTGCTTAAAACGTAAAATTTAATCAATATCTTCTTGTTCAGTGCAACTGTAAATCCAGTGAGAATCATAAGTTTGAATTCTGAAGAGCAAGTGGAATGACACCTCGTACTAGGTAAGGTTCTGTCTGTATTAAATGTCACTTAGGGTTACGAGCGTTTTATAGAACCTTTTCTACAGAATATTTGGATCAACTTGGTCACAAGAACTGCGGTAAAAATATCATTTTCATGTTTTCCTGTGGATTCTAGTTTGTTTACTTTGTCAACCCAACAACCCAAGGCGGATTCGAATCCGTCGTTGCTTGCATTTTGGCTGCAGGAATATATATGTTATTAAAAAGCAGTGGCATTCCAAAGAAAAATAGAAGCGACCCAGCCATTATTAGGCTAGGTTCAAGTATAAGAGAGGAAACCGGACCCAATCGTTTACCGAGTACAATTATAAATATCATCATATTGAAAGTACAAGCCAACACTAGATATCTTGGGGTCTTCCCTTTTGGCACTAGGCCAAAGAGATCCTATGCTAAGAGTTTATATTTTAATGTATCGTCGCAAGAGGAAGTACATGACAAAATAATATTAGATTTCAAAATTAACATCTAGGTAATAACATCGCCCTTTAACACTAAAAAATGTTTGTATGATAATACAATTACCCTCTTAAATAAAAAAATTCAAAATTTATAGTTAGGTAGTGGTAATTTATCTCATGTAGAATCAATAATAGACATTTTACTTCATGTGATTTATAAATAGATACTTTATTTCACTTTGGTTTGTAAAATATAGCGCACCACCACCTTCACAATTTTCATATTTTTTTTGTATTGTAATGACAAAAAATTTCATCATTTTAGGAGGGATGTTTTTGCACCTACTCGTAACTCATAACAGGTATTCTACATATTTTCAAACCACAGTGAGGTAGGTCGCACCTGACCGAAACCAAAGGGGGACAAACTGCCAAGGATAAAATTCTGTCAATTTTTTCTAATCTTAGGTATAATTTACCCACTTATATTATTATTTAAGTTCAAATTACGCTATATTATTTTAAAATAGATAGATTACTTCATCATGTTATTATTTAGGTGTAATTTATTTCTCAATGGTACATTTGTTTTTTTTAAAATATAATTTTAAAGCCCAAACGATATAACATGTGTAACAAAAAGCATATATGGATGAAGTGTTTTGCAACTATTTTTAAGTTATATGGTGTAAACTGACTATTTTCAAAATGAATGGTGGTTACATGCCAAAATCCAGGTGAAGTATAATGGTGCCGGGTAAAGCTATATCCATGATAAGACCCAATCCAACGAACGAGGATTTGCCACTTGTTCAAGAATAATCATAAAACTTATAAATGAACTTTGTCCAACAATTTCATATATTATAGCTACTCATACGATTGATTTAGTGGCCGACCATGATCAAGAAGTGAGTTTTCTTAACCTTATTATTATTATTATTGTTATTTTTTGCAATCTTGGATAGTAGAATCTTACTATTGAGAATGACCGAAGAAGACATGACTCGAAGGTATACGCAAATACTTGGAGTTCAGGGGATTAAAGAGGATATTCTGACCGATAGAAACGTTTGGAGAAGACTGATGCACGTGTCCAACCCGACTTGATGACCGATAGAAACGCTTGGAGAAGACTGATGCACGTGTCTGACCCGATATAATTCTCTCTATTGTTCATATAACCTACCTCAACTCATTATGATAAATGCTTAGTTCGTAGTTTGCGCACGTAATTTTCAGTCATTTGCTTAATCAGACACTATCATACAGCCATAATTTAGTAATTACATCTATATTATCTAAAAAATGAAGCCTATGATACTAATCTTGACTAAACATCAGGGATTATTTCTTTGTCTGCATCGAAGTTTGTCGCATTATTGCTCTTGAATTGATTTGTTTGCGTGTGATTGATTTTCTGAGAGTTGTAAGAATCTTGAACGTGGAGAGTTTTAAGGTTACATTTGATTGTTCAATGGATGGAGAACGTGTGCAAAAATGTAAAAAACAATCCATTTTAACCAGTGATTGTTCAATAAAGTTATGGTTTTTCCCCTTTATAAATGTTGGTTGTTTGTATAAGTCAAGTTGTATATGTTTAAATTTTAATATTGGAGTTTGTATTGAGCATATGGTATGTTTGCAATTGTTTATTCAAAATGTTTATATGTTGCTTTTGTTTAAAGTTGGAAAAAAAATTGTTTTTAAGCAAAAGCATTCGGTGTTTGCTATTAAAAAAAATAGCTTAATAAACTTCAATTAATTACAAAATTACCACCAAACAACTTAAAGCAGTCAAAAGTATGTCAGGACATGCTTCTCTGCTTCTATTTTTTTCTGCTTATTTTTTTAAAAAAATAGCAGAATGAAATAAATAAAACACTCAAAATTTGCTTTAGAGTCACATTATAACATTGTCTGCTGAACCAATGTTTTCTCGTTCTCAATAACATTTTCCTTATGATTCTTAGTTATACATTACGATTTGGGAAAATTATAAAACCACCGTATAGCTTGGTCCAAATTCCAATATGCAACCATTATTTGAAAAATTACTGTTTTCATCATCAACTTTCATAAACTAGTATGTTGCACGTGCTTTGCACGCAGAGCCATATTTTATACCTCATTATTTTTACTATTATTTTTATTATTTAATTCAATTAGTAATTAGGATGTATAATATTATAATTCAAATATAGTGAATTTATATCAATAGTATAGATTTTAATACATTAATAATTTAATTTATTTAAATTTATTATATCATTTTATAGAATTATTTGAGGTATACGGGTTCTTCTTTAATTCATACACCATGCCACTTCTTACTTTAATTTTCATATCAAATAATTTAGCCTATATTTTTATTCTAATTATCTAAATGACATTGTTCTAACTTACTGACATCTTTAATTATTATGTTTATTGTTATTATATTTTTTATTACTATTTTGTATTAATTCATTTAGTAATTAAGATAATAATCTTGTCAATTCCAAGTGTGAAAAATGAAGAGATGTGAGAATTTATATAAATAGTTATAGATTTTAATACATTATTAATAGCTACATAAATGTTAATAACTCTACCATTTTTCATTTATGTTCCTGTTGAAATTATGTTGTTATATTATATCCCTAAGAAATTTTTATTTGTATATGAAAATATAGGATAAAAGTGCAAAGTTGTTAAATCACAATAGAAAACTTTGTCATTTGCTCCACACTTTTATAAGATTATAGATATAGATATAAATTGTAACATTTTGCATCATTTTGACACTGTTTAGTTTTTTTATCGAAGATTCCATCGTTGTATTCCATTATCACCTTATATCAGCAAACATAGAGCTCATTAAGCTAGTCGTTACAAATTTTTAAAACATAAAAAACATTTGGGTATCAAATGTTTATGGTTGTTTGATTTAAAAGAAATTTTGACACCCGAAAAATAGTCCATATAGAACCGATTGAAACTTAAGGACGAGATCAAACTAAACTTTCATATTAAATGGCATATGGATTATTTGGGTTTAATGGAAGTTTATTCTAACGTAAAACTGTAAGACACCGTTTGGTTTGAATGATGTGATTATTGAATGGTTAATAATTAGAGTAATAAAAATGATGACTATGAAATGTATAATACATTGTACTAAATTAATGTTATGTTTTATATGTTTCTATGTATAAGATAAAAGTAGGGAAATAATTGTATTATACCTAAAATGCCCATTTATTTAACCTACACAAATAAATTCTGGTACACACCATTTTGCATTCTGCCGACACGCCGCAATACGCACCGCACAACATTCCCACTCACCTGCAAACTATCTTCCAAGTTTTTTTTTTTATTTCAGAGAAATTTGTGGTGTGGAATTTTGGATTATTGTTGTGTCCTACGTATTTTAATTTGTGGCTTACGTATTTTAATTTGTTTATGGAATTGTAGAACTATTCTGGAGAATGGAATTTTACAATGTTTGAACTGGTTTCAATAGGTCAACTGGTCAATTTTGCACAGCAAACAAGATACAAATTAAACAGTTTTGAGTTTAGTATTACTGCACTTATCTTCTCACTGGTTTGTTTGATGATGCTCTTAAGGCTAGTGCCTTTAGGGGCATCATCACCATTCATTTGGAATCTTTTTTTAAAAAAGAAAAAAATATTCTAAATGGATGATGGGTGATGCCCCTGAGGGTAGTGCCCTTAAGGGTAGCAACAATGAAACCCTTTCTCACTGCATTCATATCGATTCACTCTCCAAGAATTGATATGCATGGAGATAGTATGTGTAATAGAGATAGAAAGTGTAGATGTTATTTTCTTTAAAGAAACAAAAGAAATCCATTAAAAACACAATAAGCTGAAAATGCCCAAATGAAAGACACCACAAGGCAAATACTACCAAAAACACATTTTCATTATTTCTTTTGTAGTTTTCATGTATTCAATTTAAACTCATGTTTCTTCACACACACACACACACACTCTTCTCCTCTTCAAACGCACCAATGGAGCAGCAGTCCAATTCCACCTTTCCCAAAATCCTCCATGATACAAATCCTCAATCTTCCAAGAATTTCCCCATGTTTCAAAGGGTTGATTTGGCCTCCAAGATTCAGTTGCAGCTTCTACCGAAGTGAATTCAGGTATGTGCAATCTTTAGGTAGACACATGAATGTTCACAAATGGGAAAGAGCTTAACTCAAGCAACAATATTCTCATACGTCTCCAATAGATCAAAGTTCCCATATTCAGAAAGATTCTGCAATTTTATTTCGAGAAGGGTTCATTACAAGGATCAGATCCCCACGCTGTGAAGTAAAACTTATCCAATATATATGATATACATTATTTGCAAAAGTGAATCAATTTATTCATCTGCTGATAAAAAAAATAAGTGAGCCTCTCATACATTATTGTTGTAAGAATTCCCCCATAGAGATGATATTCCCGTTCCCAAATAACAAAAGAGGTGATGAAGCTTCGAAATCCAAATATTTACATAATTGTACAAAACCATATCTGTAAAAAATACAAAAAATATTTGATACAATACATCTCTAGCCAACTTTTGTATATAAAATCGACTGCAGAAAATATACTAATTTCTTCATCAAACAAACCAGTGAGAAGATAAGTGCAGGGGCATCATCCACCATCCATTTAGAATCTTTTTTTTTTCTTTGAAAAAAAAAAGATTCTAAATGGATGGTGGATGATGCCCCTGCACTTATCTTCTCACTGGTTTGTTTGATGATGCCCTTAAGGATAGTGTCCTTATGGGCATCATCACCATTCATTTGGAATCTTTTTTTAAAAAGAAAAAAAAGATTCTAAATGGATGGTGGGTGATGCCCCTGAGGGTAGTGCCCTTAAGGGTAGCAACAATGAAACCCTTTCTCACTGCATGCATATCGATTCACTCTCCAAGAATTGATATGCATGGAGATAGTATGTGTAATGGAGATAGAATGTGTAAATGTTATTTTATTTAAAGAAACAAAAGAAATCCATTAGAAACACAATAAGCTGAAAATGCCCAAATGAAAGACACCACAAGGCAAATACTACCAAAAACACATTTTCATTATTTCTTTTGTAGTTTTCATGTATTCAATTTAAACTCATGTTTCTTCACACACACACACACTCTTCTCCTCTTCAAACGCACCAATGGAGCAGCAGTCCAATTCCACCTTTCCCAAAATCCTCCATGATACAAATCCTCAATCTTCCAAGAATTTCCCCATGTTTCAAAGGGTTGATTTGGCCTCCAAGATTCAGTTGCAGCTTCTACCGAAGTGAATTCAGGTATGTGCAATCTTTAGGTAGACACATGAATGTTCACAAATGGGAAAGAGCTTAACTCAAGCAACAATATTCTCATACGTCTCCAATAGATCAAAGTTCCCATATTCAGAAAGATTCTGCAATTTTATTTCGAGAAGGGTTCATTACAAGGATCAGATCCCCACGCTGTGAAGTAAAACTTATCCAATATATATGATATACATTATCTGCAAAAGTGAATCAATTTATTCATCTGCTGATAAAAAAAATAAGTGAGCCTCTCATACATTATTGTTGTAAGAATTCCCCCATAGAGATGATATTCCCATTCCCAAATAACAAAAGAGGTGATGAAGCTTCGAAATCCAAATATTTACATAATTGTACAAAACCATATCTGTAAAAAATACAAAAAATATTTGATACAATGCATCTCTAGCCAACTTTTGTATATAAAATCGACTGCAGAAAATATACTAATTCACATTTCTTCAAAATGGTACGCCTGTACAAACGCATCAAAATTCTTTATCTGACTTTAGAATTCTTCTTTTGTATCTGGACCATTATCAAATGTGGAGTTCAAAATAGTACTTATTAAAAATCAGAATTCTTTACATACATACATTAGAATTTCTTTATAAGCATAAAACTTCATTCCAACGTACGTCAAACAAAATCCAGTTAATAAATTAACTCCAACAATTTAACCCAAAAACTTTCAGTTGAATAGTTTTGAAATCTTCAACAGTCGAATAACCAAAACAAAGAATGAGTCATCCTAGACTATATCCTATACAACTTCAAATAAAACAAACTCCGGTTGATAAATTCCAAAACAAAACTGTAAGGACCCGAAAATTTGATGTCATCCAACAACTTAAGGTACTTTGTTCAAATCAAACACCTATTAGATAATTAAGTATTATAGTAGAATTAAAACTCTTATTAATAGATATAAAATTTAGTATTCTAGTAGGATTAACACTCTAAAGATGATTAAGAACTCTAATAGGGATAGAAGTATATCATGTCATCATTATCTTGACTAACCTACACTTATTAAATAAGACCAAACCACTCACTTTTTTTTCAGCACATCAAGAGCCGAAAACCTTAGATTCAAGCAGTGCCAAATTGTCGAAAATTGATTATTAAATACCAAAGAGTTCAACCAATCAAAATTCTTCTCCAATCAACATAGAGTTCTCAAAGCTTTGACATTGAATTGTCAAAGTATTCCAACCTTTATTCTTCAAAGTTTAGCCATTAAAATTCCTCCAAATCACCAACATAGCCATCGAAGCTTTGACCTCTAATTTTCAAAAGATTTCCATCCTTCTCATCGTGAATTCCTGCAAGTAATCTTCGAAAATTCAGTCCAAGACTTCGAAAACCTTCACTCAATCTCACACAGTACAAGTCGAGCACTTTCAGTAATAAGGAAGCAAAGAATTCGTCGTTTTCGCACCCTAAGTCGTTCAAACATATCTATAATCGCGGTAAGTGGGTTTTTGTTAATTATTCCTTTCATTTTTGAAAAACCATAGTATGTTTTGAAACTTCAATCGATATGCGAATTATGTTGAAAACTATCATGTTTCGGTGAAAATTATTAATTTTTAAGCACTTTAAATTTCGAAATCTGATTGGGGGGAATTCTTTTATGACCCTGATGCGGTGGGATTATAACCGTTTACACGACCTGATACGGTGGTTAACCGTTATTTCTGGGAAGTCCAGACCCTTTATTCATGGGTGAGCCGATGTCATGACCTCATCTCTATGAGGGCTAATGCTAGAGACTGATATCAGTACCAAGAGGAAATTAGAGTATTTATTGTGCTTAATGTATATGAAAAAATATTGATGATATGATATGTTCTATTATGGCTCGATGGGAGCAATTATTATAATTCATGGCTCGATGGGAGCAATTATGTTAAGATGCATTCATATCAATTTATGTTTGATTAAGATATATGTTTTGGAAAATTATGAAAACTATTATATTGTGATCTCGATTGGCCCTCACTTGCTGAGTATTTTCCAAAACACCCACCCCTTTATGACCATTCCAAGATAAAGACGAGGAAGATATTGAAGACGAGGAACAACACCAATTTTGGGGTTGGTGATCTACTGCGTTTCTATGAACTAAAGACTTTAAAATTTTGTTTAAGTATGATTCAGTTATTTTATTTCGTTTTAAGACTTTTAAGAATTAGTTATGCAATTTAATTTTGATTGTAAAGACAATTATTTATTTTATGGAACATAGACTGATTTTTCGTTGAATTCGGTATTACGAGGCTTATTGATTTCAAGTTGTTTTTGAGAATCAATGCCGGTGTTATTGACCCCGATATCGGGCATGACAAAAACCCCAGCTACAAGTTGAAAAGAAACGACATTTATACAAAGCTCAAAGTATGGACGAACCAATCGAGAGGGCACGAACCCATCTGGGTCAAAGCTCAAACAACATTATACAAAGCTCAAAACATGGACGAAAATTACCTTCGAGAAGACACGAATCCGTCCGAGTCTTGCACAGGGACGAACCGATCAACGTTTTCCTGGTCGCTTATACGTTCCAAGGCTTGGTTGATTCAGCTGGAAGGAAGGAATGAGTGCAGAGGGTTTAATCGTAAAATTGCACACTAGTTCATAGCACTGTATAAGATGGGTTTACTAATACCAACTAATTTAGTGGGATTATTAACCATGTTTTTAACCTTTGCTTTCAAGTAGAGAAAGGTGGGTTTATGGAAAAACGAACCAAACATGAGATAAAACCATTATCCATCGCATAATCACATGTAATCAACCGTACCAAACAGGCTGGAAAAGCACTCTTGAAGTGACAAAGGAATCTTCCCACCTCCCAAAGCCATGATGGGTTTTGTACGATCCAAGTCGTCCCACCTCCAAAACGTTGACTTGGAATGAAGACTTTGTGCTTTGTTTGATTATGCCGATGACTTGAAATTACAGTTGTAAATGTACTGTGATCATTAATAGAAAAAATAGACAAAACAAAACAGAAAGAACCCATGACTGCATCCCTCAATTGAGTTACGGGAAGCAAAGGAACAATAAAGGAAGACCACATCTTCTCCACAAATTTGTGAGTAATTATGTTTGTGATTTTGATGAGATAGTGTACCTGTTGTAAAGTTTCATGTATTTTTGTCATTCTTTAAGTTACTTTCACCTACAGTGTTGCGGCCAATTTATTCTTGTTAAACTAGCTCGTTTTGATGTGTTCTTGCAAAGAGGACTTTACTTGATTGATATGCGTATGACCCAAGATTCTACAGACATGGTGCGCTTATTGGGCCTGACTTCAAAATTAATACCATACAAGATTGAAATCGCTTGATCTGTTTGATGACCGAGATTCTATGTCTGTAGGGGTCGTGGATCCGAGTCCATAGTTTGAGATATTTGTTAAAGTCTTCATTACATCCAAATGAAATCTCCTTTCTTTCTATGAGAAGAGGCAAATTGTGATAAGTAGTTTGTATTCGCTGTATTTTGGCTAACAGGGTGTTTTCGTGATTCTTGAATCTCCGCAAGTTGCCACTAAGGAACAATCAAGAAAATGGCTGTGGGGGAGGTATTTCTTGGAGCGTTTCTTCAGGTACTGTTTCAGAAATTGGGCGATGGTGCCATGATGGCCTTAGCCCGCCGCGAGAGGATCGATAGACTTTTCAATAAGCTTCGGAAATCGTTTTTGTATATCAACGCCGTGCTTGAGGATGCTGAAGATAAGCAGTTGACAATGGAATCTGTAAAAGTGTGGTTGGAGGAACTAAGGGATTTGGCTTATGACTTGGATGATATTTTGGATGAAATCACCACCCGAGATTCGGTTCAATGTGCAAAGGGGATCCAACATCATAAGACCAGTGTGGTGTGTAATTTGATTCCAAGTTGCAGCAAGTTCACACCAGGAGCGCTTGTATCGAATTATAAGCTGATGTCAAAGATAAAGGACATCACAAAAAGGCTAGATCACATCGTTAAACAAAGGAGTGACTTGAATTTAATGGAAAACACGGGAGGCTTTTCCAGTCGGTCAGCAGTAATAAAGTCGGAAAGCACTTCTGTGGTTGTGGAATCTGAAGTTTACGGGAGAGATGAAGATAAAGAAGCAATAAAAGAAATGTTGCTCAGGGTTGAGTCGAGCAGTGAGAATTTTAGCGTCACTCCAATTGTTGGAATGGGTGGTATTGGGAAAACCACTCTTGCCCAACTGGTTTATAATGATAAAGATGTGAAGCAAAACTTTCATGAGAGGGCTTGGGTTTGTGTTTCTGAAGTGTTTGATGTGTTTAAGATCACCAAAACAATTTATGAATCAGTGACTGGAATCAGTGGTCAGGCCAAGGATTTAAATATGCTTCAGGTGAGTCTGCAAGAGAAGTTATCTAAGAGTAAGTTCCTTATTGTTTTAGATGATGTTTGGAATGAGAACTATGTAGAGTGGAACAATCTATGTCGTCCCTTCAACTTTGGGCTATCGGGAAGCAAAATCATAGTTACAACTCGCAATGATACTGTTGCATTGGTGGTAAGCTCTCCTCGATCCGCCTACCACGTGAAGTTATTAACCAATGAAGATTGCCTATCTCTATTGGCTCAACATGCTCGGACATCTTTCCACGAAAGATCAGATTTACGAGAAGTTGGTCAAGGACTGGTAAAAAAATGTAAAGGCTTACCTTTGGCTGCAAAGGTACTTGGTGGAATTTTACGCACTAAACATAGTGAAAGCGAATGGAAATTCGTTCTGAATAGCAAACTATGGGATTTACCGAAAGAAAATGATATCCTTCCCGTTTTAAGATTAAGTTATCACCACCTTCCTTCACATTTAAAGCATCCATTTGCATATTGCTCGGTTTTTCCCAAGGATTATGAATTTGATAAGAACGAGCTTGTATACTTATGGATGGGAGAAGGCTATCTTGAAATTCCAAATGAGCAAAAAACGAAAGAAGACTTGGGTCACGATTACTTCCACGAGCTGCTGTCAAGATCCTTATTCCAGAGAGTAAGTGGCAGTGATTCGAACTTTGTAATGCATGATATGATAAATGAATTAGCTCATTTTGTTTCGGGAGGGGCGTGCTACCGTTTGGATGATAAATTGGATACCAATCAGGAGTACCAATTACCCAAGAAGACTCGTCACGCTTCTTTCCTTCGTCATGAATATGAAGTTTTCCGAAAATTCGAGGGCTTCCAACAAGTTCAAGGTTTGAGAACATTCTTGCCAATGCCAGTCCAAAATTCACTGGTTTGGCCTCCTTTCTACTTATCCAATAGGATTTTGGTTGAACTGGTACCAGGATTGCACAGATTAAGAGTTTTATCTTTAAGCGGCTATTCCATCACTGAGCTGCCGAGTTCCATTTGCAACTTGATACATTTACGGTACCTTAATCTATCTGGGACTTCAATCCTTATGTTGCCTCCTTCAATAAGTGATCTCTTCCATTTGCAAACTTTGTCTTTGAGTAATTGTCGTTTCATCCACAAGCTGCCACCTACCCTGGGGGATCTACGTAACTTGCGCCATCTTGACATCTCTAATACCGATATGCTGAAAGATTTGCCGGTTGAAATTGGCAAATTGAGAAGCCTCCAGACATTACCCAAGATCGTATTGAGTGGAGTTGGTGGCTTGGGACTCCGAGAATTGAGGGGTTTGAAGCATTTACGAGGGACTCTTGCCATTTTTGAGTTGCAAAATGTTGCAGATCTTGATGATGTAAAGGAGGCGACTCTTGGGTGTAAGAGCGAACTTGATGACTTACAATTGTCATGGGGAAGCGACACTGGTAATTCACAAGGTAGAAGTTCGGAAGATGTGATAGACATGCTAAGGCCTCATGAAAACTTAAGCAAGCTCAAGATTGAATCGTATAGAGGTGCAAACTTCCCAGTTTGGATCGGGGATCCATCGTATAAAACATTATCGAATATGAATCTCAGCAACTGTACTGAATGCACATCTTTGCCGCCATTAGGATTACTTCCAGAGCTCAAACACCTCCGTATAGGAGGCATGCCAAGAATGAAATGCATAGGAACCGAGTTTTATGGGATTGGTGCTGAGGCCCCCTTTCAGAAACTGGAAACTCTGAGATTTGATCACATGCCAGGCTGGGAGAAATGGTCAGCTTTTTCTGAAACTGAGGAGAGCCTTATACACTTCCCACTTCTTTGTCAGCTTACGATGTTCAAATGCGACAAACTAAACGTTGTTTCCCCATTGAGCTTACCTTCTCTACAGGAGTTAGATATTGAGGGATGTAGCATTATTTTGTTAAAAAGTTTCCGTAATCTTGATTCATTGAACTACTTGAAAGTCGAGTCTGTCGCCGGACTATCTCATCTACCAATGGAACTTATGCGGTCTTTAGCCACACTTGACGTTTTAGAGTGTTGTAGCTGCAATGAGATGCTAGCGCTTTGGCCAAATGAGATTTCCTTCGAACAACTTACCAAACTAAGACGCCTGGTTATTGCAGAATGTTCTCAGCTTGTATCTTTGGGAGAAGGGGCACATCAACTGCCTTGTAGTCTTGAAGTTCTTGAGTTATTTCGTTGTGGAAGTTTGACGTCCCTTTCGGATGACTTAAGCGACCTCAGGTCGTTAAGAGAACTGATTATAAAAAATTGTGCTAAATTTGTCGACTTTCCAGAGAACGGTATTCCTCCAGCACTTAAACGCCTGGAAATTCTTAGTTGCAATGCCCTCAAGTCCCTACCAGGAAACATCTCTGAGCTTGAAAGACTGGAGATTAAGGAATGCTCGTCTCTGAAGACCTGGAAAATGGTTAACTTCCCGGCTACCCTTAAGAAACTTTCAATAAAAAATTGCACTAGTTTGGAGCCTGTTACAGAGTTCATGTTCCCCCAGAACAGTGTAATATCTCTGGAAGATCTTAGTCTATCCAATTGGCTGAACTTCAATAATCTCCTCCAGCGGTTGCTCAACTTTTCACATATTTTTGAACTGTATCTATCGAAGTGTCATGGTCTAAAGCATTTTCCGGAACAAGGCTTGCCACCAAATCTTAGTGCACTTTCCATTGAGGAATGTCAACAACTGAGGTCCTTACCGGCAAAGATACGGAGCATGAAGTCCCTTGTATCAATCGAGATACAAAGTTGCCCCAGGCTTGAGAACTTTCCCAATTGTGATTTGCCTCCAAACCTATCTTCACTTAGGATATGGGATTCCAAGAAATTCAAACCCTTGAACACGTGGGGCTTGCACAGACTCGACTCGCTCCAAGAATTTTCGATCTGTGGCGGATTTAAAGATCTCGAGCTACTTGGTGAAGCCTGCCACTTTCCTCCTTCTCTCGTAAGATTTTCGATAGCAAGATTTCCAATGCTTAATTCGATATCCAAGGTCCTTGAAAATCTTACCTTGCTTCGACATTTGTCAATCGTGAACTGTGCAAAGCTTAATCTTTTGCCTAGCGAACAACTACTCGAAAAGCTCTGGCATCTAGAAATCAGTGAATGCCCACTTCTCAGCCAAAGGTGTCTAAAAGACAAAGGGGAATATTGGCCCAAAATTGCTGGAATCCCTTGTGTCAAGATCGATGGAAATTATGTGTATCAACAGAAAGATTAAGCTTCGGCCACTCAAGATAACAAATCAGGTGCACCCATTTGCTATCTTTTCATAAACTTTAGCACCATCGAGCTGATGATACCAAAGAAATACAATATTTCTAATCTTCGAATTGAATTTTCTTTTTTTGTGCAGTTATGGACCATCCTCACAGAATGCTCCAAAGGAAGGAACAAGTGTATGTTTTCTTGTTTTATCACTTGAAACATAAGGTTGTCTGTTACTGATTGATATTTACCTTGAGTTAGAACATTTGAATATGTATACATCGTATTTCTGAACTGTTACCTGTGTTTACTCAGATCCTTTTAAGCAATGTAATATGCATATAATGGTATCCCGATTCATGTGATATCAACACATGTTTTGAGGAGGTTTAGTGCTTTTCATTGTTCTTGGTCTGAGGTATCAGTGACTAAAGATCTGAGGATTGTTGAAATAAAATGATGATGTTATCTCTTGTGATTTATACGATATTATTTCAAATGATTGTCGGAAATATGTGAATATATATTTATGTTTTGGGATACCATGAGTTCCGAGCTTATTTAGTAGCTCATTCTTTCCTGGAGGAAGAAGTAAAACTATGTTTTTTTTATTATGGTTTTTTTTTTTTCCTTTTTTTTGCACGGTTGCAAAGACAGCTTACCCCCGTGGTTTGGTAATAGACAGTTTATCCCATGTAATTTGTGAATAGATGCAACACTCATTGCGTGTATAATTTGTGTGAGACACACCTTCTTGTGCGTCTTAGTTTTAAAATTATATCCTAAAAAAGGGTAAAATGCACATATTTACAAAAATACATGGGGTAAAATGTCTATTAACAAAACTATAGAGGTAAAATGACAATAGTTCTAGGGATATTTTCGTCGTAACAAGCCAAAATTTTCTCATAATTCTGAGAGATGGTGAAACATTTTTTGCAAATCATATGGAGACGTATTACCTATTTACAAACCATACGGATAAACATATTAGCAAAATCAGTGGGATAAAATATCACTTGACTCTTTGTTGTTTATTATTGCAATCATAAGATCGCTAGCACTGGTCAATATGTGCCCAGCGTTACAACATTTTGGCTATGTTTTACATCATATTTCCTGAATTCTTAATTTCAAAATTGTTTATTATTACAAAATTTTCAAATTCAACCATTCTCTACACTTATTTTTTTAATGGTAAATTTCAGAAATGCTTTCATAGGATAGAGTCTTCTAGTCTCAAACTTTTACGACTAATCAAATATAGTCTCATATAAATTGTTTTTTTAATAAAAAAATAACCTCAAAATTTTGTTTTTAATCAATACTAATCCCAATTTTTGTTTTCAATCGAAGTAATCTCAAAATCTATGTTTAATTATGGGACCATTATTTTAATTTGTCTTTTTTTGAATTACCAATGTGGGTAGTTATTAATTTGGATTTTATTTCATTCTCTAATACAAATTTAAAAATCTGTAATATTTAAATGAACTTAAGCATCCAATATTACGAAAGGTCAAAATCAATATATTAATTTTATAAATTTGGCATGATATGAATTATTACAAGAAATACTTGATATTAGCCAGATTATCCTAATATCACTAGAAAACTGTGTAAATTATAATGCAATTTAATCAGTCTGAGATGTTGTGCAATCTCTCTCTCGAGACATTGTTATACAACTAACGACACCATGACAATAATGCCACCCATTCAATTTTGGGACATTTGTCCCTCAAATTTTAAGTTTTGTTATAGGATAAGTAGTGGATATCCCTTTACGTTTCCTCTTTTAACTCTTTACCCCTCAACTTTTTAAAATATGGGCTTAAACCTCTGAACAATTTTAAATGATGCATTTAACCCCCTAAACAATATCAAAACAATTTTCTCGAACATTCTGGCTGCATATTCCGCACGTGTATCGCACATATCACGGTCGATGGTATGTATGTATTTTCATGAATTTTCTACAGAAATTTTACGAGCATACCCATCAGAAAATACATGAAAAGGAATTTACGAGTATATCAACGATCGATGAATTTTACTCGTAAAATTCATGTAGAAAATACATGAAAATACATACATAACATCAATCGTGGCATGTGCGATGCAGGTGAGTGAATTTGCATACAGAACATTCGGAAAAATTATTCTGAATATTGTTTATGGAGTTAAGTGCACTACTTAAAATTATTCAGGGGGTTAAGTCAATGTTTTGAAAAGTTAGGAGCTGGAGTGCCAAAGAGGGTAAACGTTAGGGTTGTGTCCGCTTTTTACCCTCTTTTATATGTATATTTGTGTGTGTATATATATATATATATTATATTTTTGGATCTCCAATAAAACTCCTACAATTTTATCTTTTAATCAAAAAACTAGAATCGTGGATGCTTATATATTATGTTTAATGTAAGATATGGGACAAACATGTTGGGTTTTGGCCCATTACCACTACCTATTATTTGTTGGGCTTTGGCCCCTCTTCTTTGCAGCCCTAACCGAGCCCCCATTTCCCATCTCAGCCTCTCACCCTTCATCTCCCATCTTGCTCCAGAAGCTTCCCAGCGCACACGCCTCTTCGGCTGGACCATTTCCTTGGGGCTTGCTCCCTCCTCTTCGTCTCCCTCAGTGCTATTAAGTTGGTATGGTTTAATGATGAGCAGACAGTCTCTGATAACCCGAAAATCCTTAGTGTATTTTCGTTGCCCCCTTTCCTTCGTGTCCCTGCCTTCAGCGGTGGTTGGCCGTGAGTTTTGTGCTCCGGTTGTGAGTGGTTCAGACGCTGGCCGTGTGTGTTAAGCTTGGTGCTTTTGTGGCTGTGTGCTTCCGGCAGTGGTTTGGGCAGTGTCTTCGGGCAGTGCTCTCGGGCAGTGTGTGTCTCCATCCGTTGGATACGATACCTTGGTTCCCCGGTGACGACGTTGAAAGGAAACCCAGCTCGACCTGAGCCCTAATCCCTTAATCTTGTTTGCATTCCAGTTTATGTTTTATATTGGAATTGTATACTGTGATTGTGTTGTTTCTTGATTGCAGGTTATCAATCGAGATCGAAAGCGGAACCTACACCTTACAGTGGTATCAGAGCGTTCCGTGCCTGGTGGAGTGCTCGGTTGACCTCGGGCAGTGCTCTTTTGGTCTCAGGAGTGCTCGGTGGACTTCGGGCAGCGGCAGGAGTGCTCGGGCAGACCTCGGGCAGCGACTGGTGTGCTCGGTGGTCTCGGGCAGTGCTTGGTAGGGCTTCGGGCAGCAGCAGTAGGCTTTGGGCAGCGGCTGGAGAGCTCGGGCAGCTACTGGAATCTCGGGCAGATTCCGGGCAGGCACTTCGGTGCTTCGGGCAGTGTGGTTTTCGTCACCCCAGAGCTTTGTCTCTGGGTAGTAAGTGATTATTCAACCCTTTAATTGTAGGGTCTTCCTATCTTGACATCGTCTTAATCACCTATTAGGGACTAAACATGCATTTATAACGTCTTAGAGTTTCAGTTGTAGCTTAGAGCTAGTAAAATTATGGGCCGAGAATGAAATTTTAAAAGCTAAATAAAGCTAAATAATTACATTCACAAAATGAATGTTAAGGCGATAGAATTATTCTACTCCTAGAGTAGATACTATCCAAAAGTTCTTGCATCCTAACTTCTTCCATGCTTCTCAAGGCTCACTGCCTCAACCCAGCCCTTAGTCCATTAGTCCAAAGGTGTACCTACAGGAACAACCCATCATGAGCATTTACATCGTTACTTAACATCATAAGGAAATGGCATATAAATAAATGCATGAAAGTAATTGATAACATATACTTCCTGGTTAATCGTATTAACCCTCTTTGGTTGTCCCTGTTTCATAGTCATGCATAAAATCATTAGTTCTTGCCATAAATGATTAAACATCATACTTCACATATATGCTCATAACAAACTATGTTAATTAGAAATGGGACTGTCCGGGTGCTATTATGACAGCGGCACAATTGGCCCCCTCGCTCGACATAACACATCTTATGATACCCATCGCTACGCCTTGATAGCGGATGTATCTCTTATTCAGCGGATGATACCCGTCGCTACACCTTGATAGCGGATGTACCCCATCGCTCAGCGGATGATACCCATCGCTACACCTTGATAGCGGATGTACCCCATCGCTCATCAGCGGATGATACCCATCGCTACACCTTGATAGCGGATGTACCCCATCGCTCATTTATGTGAGCGGCAAGACCTTCCTCGCTTGCCCATAATAACCACCAGACATTCAACCATTCTTAAGAACATAGTTTCATATTCATCATAAACATCGTAGCATTTCATAAACATCATCCTCTTGTAAACATCATTATCATATAAGCATTATCATCTTATAGACATCATCGTCTCATCATAATCGTTATAGTGACGTCTTATCATCATCATTTATCATAACATAATCTTAAGCACCTTGTCATCTTTATTCATCACAAAATCATCTTTATTCATCATAACATCATCGTCAATATCTTATCATCTTGATTCATTATCAAATCGTTTTCATCGTGAACTTACTTATCATAACATCATCTTAAACGTCTTATCATCTTGATTCATTGTCAAATCATCTTCATCGTGAACTTACTTAACATAACATCATCTTAAACATCTTATCATCTTCATGCATTATACACATCATCGTGGCATCGTAAATTCTTATGCATTCATAGTCATAATATAGGAGTATTGCCTCTCATCATGTGGGCATCTTACCCTGTGGCATCTTACCACATCATAAACATCGTATTGCATCATCATAACTTACTTATCAAAATCATCATCATAAGCTTCATCATCATAATCATCATCATCATAACTTACTTATCATAATCGTCTTTATAAACATCATATCATCTTCATTTATCATAACATCATCATAAACATCGTAAATACTTATGCAATTAATGCATAGTCAGAGTTAGGAGTGTGTTACCGTCCGATGCCCGTACGCTTCTTACGTACCTTAATTCCAAAAGTGGAGAAATTGAAGAACTCTATCTTCTTGATGTTGTTAGCACCTGGGATGGTTCTACATAACCATACAAATTGATATTAGACGCTAAACAATAGTCCAATACCAAAAATTCAACAAAAATCAACATTTTTCATCTTTTGAACAGTGGCGATCGATCGCTCAAAATGAGGCGATCGATCGCCTGATTTTTCACTTAGCAGCGATCGATCGCTCAAAATGAGGCGATCGATCGCCTTGATGTTCATTTCGCTACTGGACGTTGGCGATCGATCGCGCCATTTGAGGCGATCGATCGCCTAAGCTCTTCTTCGCGTACTGCTTCTCGGCGATCGATCGCTGCTTTTGTAGCGATCGATCGCCACTTACAGTGGCCGCGATTTCTCCATTTCCAAGTGTATTTTGCAAGTTCATCTTCATACCTTTCAACACCAAACTTTCCAACAATAACAATAACATCATAACCCACTAAAACCCACTTAAAACACTTCAAAAATCATTCCCCAACCATAAATAACACATACCCATATAAATCCATTTCAAACCCTCCAAAATCAACACAAACTCAAATAATATTACAAAAGCTTCAAGGAGTGATATATACACATCATAGGGCTTAAATCTTACCAAGAATCACAAGGGTGAAGCTTTTGCAAGGATTTCTTTCCCACCTTAGTGCCAAACTCGAAAATTGGGGAAAAGGGTTTGGGAGAAATGATTTTGGGGATTTTGAGTGTAAAGGGGGAAAATGAATTAAAAAGGTGGGGTGGTGGGAGGTTATGTGGGTTTAATTAAATTGTACCCCAACACTTAACATGATGTATGAAATACCCCAACATGGTATTTTAAAAGCATTTTACAAAATGCAACCAACTTCGTTAAATTCATACTTTCCTCATAATTAACAATCAACACAATTAAATCATGTTAACCCCATTTCCTATCATGCATAACATGCACCTTGAAACGTAACCCCCGGGTCATGCCTATCATGTGACTAAGCATTTCATCGTGATAATTAATTTAAGCACAAAATCAATTATCCACATAATTAAACACATGAACATAATTAATGCCTTAATTGTAGTTAATTATTCCGGGGGCGTCACATTAATCATTTTACTATCTTGTTTCTAGGTGTAATTGCGTCCCTTACCCGTAGGAAAATCTCTATCTGAAGCCCCATGCTCGTACACCGTTGAGTGTATTGTGATCTTGTGGGTGATAGCGATTTTCCTTCCCTTAGCTTGGTTAATTCTTTCATTGTGTTTTGTGCCTTGTGGTCATTGCTTCTGCTGTTTGGTTGTTGAAATTGTGTGCACCTCTCTGCTTAGTTGTGGTGGCTTAAATTTCTGGATATAACATTGGACCTTTTAATGGAAAATCTGATTTTCTATATGGCAACAAAAGATGAAAGGAATTTTAATACAACAAAAAGTATTTAAAGCTATTGACGGTAATTGGGCTGAGAACATTACAACTGCTAAGAAACTTGAAGATGACGAATATGCTTATTCTTCTATTATCTTGAACTTGTCTGACTCTGTGCTCAGGAAGTGTGGTAAACTATCATCTGCTAGAGAACTTTGGGAAAAATTAGAAGAAATGTTTACTGAAAAATCTTTGCCTAGTAAACTTTTCTTGTTGGAAAATTTTTTCAGATTCAAGCTAGACTTGAACAAAGACGTAGATGAAAATTTAGATGTGTTTACTAAGTTAATTCAAGATATTAAATTGACAGGAGATAAGAACATTGACGACTATTCACCTATTGTTCTCTTAAATGCTATTCCTGAAAATTATAGTGATGTAAAATCCGCCATTAAGTACGGTAGAGATTCTATTACATTGGATACTGTAATGAACGGCTTGAAAAGCAAGGAATTAGATTTAAAAGTCAACAAAGGTAATAGACAATCCTCTGGTGAAGTTATGCATGTTCGTGGTAGATCACAACATAGGCATAATAACAATAACCAATATCAAAAAGGTGATAAAAGAGGAAAGAGTAAGGCTAGATCGAAATCAAGGCCTAGTAAAAGAAAATGTTACAATTGTGGGGACCCTAATCATTTCATTAAAGATTGCCCTAAGAAGAAGAATCAGAATAAAAATGGAAATCAGACAAGTGAACAAGCGAACATTGCTTCTACCTCTGGGGAAAACATGGGGGATATTTTTATGGTGACTGAGTTATGTGATTCTGTGAACTCTGTGCTTTCATTACCTGTGTGTGAAAATGAATGGCTTGTTGATTCAGGTTGCACTTATCACATGACACCACTTAAAAATTTGTTTTCTAGCTACAGAGAAATTGAGCATGCTTCTGTTTCTATGGCCAATGAGAAATTGTGTAAAGTTTCTGGTATTTGTGATATTTGTCTGAAATTTGAATCTGGTTATTCTGTGACTTTGAAAGATGTTAGACATGTTCCTGCTTTGTGCAATAACTTGATGTCTTGTGCTGCTTTAGAGTCTGATGGTTATGAGGGTAAATGGGGAAATGGTTGCATGAAAATTATGCGGGGGTCCTTGGTAGCTTTTAAAGCTGAGAATAGGAGAAATTTGTATGTTTGCAAAACAGTATGTGATAAAATATGTGCTAATTCTGTGTCAGATGATTTAACTGATTTATGGCATAAAAGGTTAGGTCATATGAGTGCTAAAGGATTAGAGATTTTACACAAGGATGGTTGTTTTGGTAGGGATAAATTGTCTTGCATGACTTTTTGTGATTCCTGTGTGTTAGGCAAACAGCAAAGAGTTAAATCCCTATCTCCCCTTCCCCTAATGTGACTAAGTGTTCTGATATACTTGAATACCTGCATGCTGATGTTTGGGGACCTTCACCTGTCCCAACTCAAGGTGGTAATAGGTATTTTTTGTCTATCATTGATGATTACTCTAGAAAAGTGTGGATTTTTCTAATGAAGAATAAATCTGATGTTTTTGATAAGTTTAAAAACTGGAAGATTTTAATTGAAAACCAAACTGGAAAAAAGATTAAACGGCTTAGGACAGATAATGGAATTGAATTCTGTAATATCTTGTTTGATGACTTGTGCTGTGAATCTGGGATTCTGAGACACAAGACTGTGCCCTATACTCCCCAGCAGAATGGTGTTGCTGAGAGGATGAACAGAACTTTACTCGAGAGATTTAGAAGTATGCTTGCATCTTCTGGACTCTCAAAGAAGTTCTGGGGCGAGGCTGTCGTGACAGCCTCTTATTTGATAAATAGATCCCCTTCCGTGCCTTTGAATGGTAAGTGTCCCGAAAGTGTTTTTTCTGGTAAGCAATTAGATTTTTCAAATCTGAAAGTGTTTGGTTGTTCTGCATTTGTGCATAGGAAAGGAGACAAACTTGAACCTAGGTCAGTTAAGTGCGTCTTTCTTGGTTATCCTGAGGGTGTAAAAGGATATAGGCTTTGGTTAAGATGTGAACCTGGTTTTAAAACTTTTATAAGTAGGGATGTCATTTTTAATGAATCTGAAATGCCTTGCTTGCTTCCATCTTTGCCTGAATCTGACTGTGTGTCTGAGGCTACACCGAGCAAGGTGGAGTCTTTGCCTATTGTTACCCCTGTTATTGAAAACGATGTGCTCCCTAATATGAATCATGAGAACTTGCCTGTTAATGAACCTGATTTGCATGAAAATGTTGACGAACATGTGCATAATGAATTGGTTGCTGATGAACATGAAGATCTGCATGATTATATGTTGACTAGGGATAGAGTTAAGCGAAATGTGAAACAACCTGCTAGGTTTAATGATTTTCACCTCACATCGCATGTTTTCAATATGTTTGAGTCTATTGATAATTGTGAGCCTAAGACCTATAATGAAGCTTTGAAATCTAAAAATGCTGTGCATTGGCTTAGTGCCATGAAAGATGAAATGCATTCTTTAGTTGTGAATCATACATGGACTCTTGTACCTAAACCTGTTAATTGCTCTTTGGTAGATTGCAAATGGTTATTTAAGGTAAAGAATGAAGTTGATTCTGTTAGATATAAAGCTAGGCTAGTTGCAAAAGGTTTTACTCAAAGAGAGGGTATTGACTATACTGAAATCTTTGCTCCTGTTGTTAAGTTTACTACTGTGAGAATTTTATTATCACTTGTTGCTCACTTTAATTGGGAACTTAAACAGATGGATGTTAAAACCGCTTTTTTGCATGGTGACTTAGATGAAAAGATTTACATGAAACAACCTGATGGTTTGTTGACTCAAAGAACCCTAATCATGTTTGTTTGCTTATAAATCTTTTTATGGCCTAAAGCAGTCACCTAGGCAATGGAATAAGAAGTTTGATGAATGCATGCTTACCTTAAAATTTAAAAGAATCTCTTTTGATCATTGCTTGTATTTTAAGGATAAAATGTCAGTGCCTGTTTTCTTGTTGATTTATGTGGATGACATGTTGATTGCTAGTCCTTGTCTGAAATCCATTGAGCATATTAAGAACTGTCTAAGTGATAAATTTGATATGAAGTTCTTAGGAGATGCTAGTAGAATCCTAGGCATGGACATTGTTAGAGATAGGAAGGAATCTACTCTCTGGTTAAAGCAAACTTCTTATGTAGAGAAAATTTTAAAGAAATTTTCCATGTTTGATGCAAAACCTGTTAACGTGCCCTTAGCTGCTCATTTTGTGCTAAGTAAAGATCAAAGTCCCAAAACTGATGCTGACTTTGATGCCATGAAAAATGTACCGTATTCAAATGCAATTGGTTCTATAATGTATTTGATGGTTAGCACTAGACCTGACATTGCTTATGCTGTTAGCTGCTTAAGTAGATACATGTCTAATCCTGGTGTTGTACATTGGAATGCCGTTAAGTGGTTGTTGCGATATTTGAAAAACTCTATGCATTATGGCTTATGTTTTTCTAAATATGCTGATGGTGTTAAGTTGAATGGTGATGTGGATTCTAATTATGCAAATGATAAAGACAATAGAAAATCTACTACTTCTTATGTTTTTACTTTGTGTGGAGCATGTATAAGTTGGAAATCGCAGCTGCAGCATATCGTTGCCTTGTCGACAACGGAGTCTGAATATGTTGCTGTAACAGAAGCTTTGAAGGAAGCTGTCTGGCTGAAAGGTTTGATCTCTGAACTTAGCTTGCTCGAAGGTAAGGTAGAGGTATTTTCTGATTCTCAGTCTGGAATTCAATTGTTTAAGAATCCTGTTTTTCATGACCGCACTAAGCATATTGATGTTAGATTTCATTACATTAGGGATGTAGTGGCTAAAGGATTAGTTAATCTTGAAAAGATTCCTTCTGAATATAATCCTGTTGATATGGGAACTAAGTGTTTACCTATTTCTAAAATACAATCATGTCTTAAAATTTTGAATTTTGATACAGGTGATTGATTACTGGTGTTAACTATTTTGATAGTATATAACTGATGTGTGCGTGTTATAGTATTGTTACCCCGGTTATTGACTTTAACCTCCTTTGTGTTGGTTATTGTCTGTGTTCTTTGTCTGTGCTGTGTGCTATGACAAGAACTTCGTCCACACAATGCTTTGTGTGTTGTGGGGACCCTTTGGGCGATGATGAGTCATCTATTGGGTTTTCCTTACGTCGAGGTGGAGCCGGTATTGTGCCAAGGTGGAGATTTGTTGGGTTTTGGCCCATTACCACTACCTATTATTTGTTGGGCTTTGGCCCCTCTTCTTTGCAGCCCTAACCGAGCCCCCATTTCCCCATCTCAGCCTCTCACCCTTCATCTCCCATCTTGCTCCAGAAGCTTCCCAGCGCACACGCCTCTTCGGCTGGACCATTTCCTTGGGACTTGCTCCCTCCTCTTCGTCTCCCTCGGTGCTATTAAGTTGGTATGGTTTAATGATGAGCAGACAGTCTCTGACGAAAATCCTTAGTGTATTTTCGTTGCCCCCCTTTCCTTCGTGTCCCTGCCTTCAGCGGTGGTTGGCCGTGAGTTTTGTGCTCCGGTTGTGAGTGGTTCAGACGCTGGCCGTGTGTGTTAAGCTTGGTGCTTTTGTGGCTGTGTGCTTCCGGCAGTGGTTTGGGCAGTGTCTTCGGGCAGTGTCTGGGCAGTGTCTGCGGGCAGTGCTCTCAGGCAGTGTGTGTCTCCATCCGTTGGATACGATATCTTGGTTCCCCGGTGACGACGTTGAAAGGAAACCCAGCTCGACCTGAGCCCTAATCCCTTAATCTTGTTTTCTTTCCAGTTTATGTTTTATATTGGAATTGTATAATGTGATTGTGTTGTTTCTTGATTGCAGGTTATCAATCGAGATCGAAAGCGGAACCTACACCTTACAAAACATATATGATATTAGGAATTAAATTTCTAATAAATTTGAAGGCTATATTGATCTCATATCTCAAATTAAATATTCATGAATAATTAACAGTATGATATATCACATGAACCTAATATTACATATACGTCTTGATAAGATATTTTTACACCTTTTATAAATATTAAACACAGTTAGAAAATGTAAATTGAATATATAATAATATATAATATGAAATAAATAAAAATTGTAAGTGGAAAATACATGCAATCGCGTTAAATAATTTCCTACTCAAAATTCTTATTAATTTTTATTTTTGTTATGTAAAAACCCAAAATACAAAACAAATTATTTCCCCCCAAAATACTCTTTATCATTTCTATCTAATTCATAAATATTATCACATTTTTTGTATTAAATAGTATATTTTTAAAATAATAATTGCAAGTGTAGTTTATATTTTATTTAAAGTAAAATAATGAGTGTAGAATTCAAATTTAAACACTATTCTATTAATATATATATATATATATATGTGGAAATTTTATAATTTCGAGTTGTTTTATTAATAAGACAAAATGATAATCAATCCGATTAGCCTGAAAATATCCACAATTCCATTAATATTCTGTTTTTTAGTATGACAAGGAGATTTGTAGTTCATCATACTTATCTCGAATTTTCCAAATGTGAGAGTGTTATAACTTACAAGTTACAACCATTGGACCACCACTCGTGTCACCATTCTAACATTGCTTGTATGTGGAATGATCTATCACCTCCCATTAATATTTTATATATACTAGTGTCGTTCTGCACGCCTTGCGTGCATATATATATATATTTTTTGTAAATTGCTGTGATTTGTAACATCGTTTTTTATTTTGGTTTTAGCTTTTTTTAATTTAAATTATAAAATGATTATACAGTATTTTTATATTTAATTTTTTTGGAATTTAATAAATTTTTTAGGATAATATGATAATTTGTATGATATATATGATGATAATTTGTATGATTGTTAATGTCATAATGTAAATTGATTGGGACGTAGATAGCAAGTGTGATGGTAATATTTTAGATAGGTAAGGCATGAGTGTAATTAGATATTGGTAATTTTAAAAAGAAAAGGAAGGTAATTTGGAATGTAAAAATGGCCATACCAAGTTAGTTTTTATAAGGGGTTTAAACATTATAATATAGTATATAAAGTATATATATATATATATTCTTTTTTTTTTTCTTGAAGAAACATATATATATACATATTGCCCATCCACAAAAAAATGATCTTCTCCAACAATGACCTGCTCCGTTGCTACATCCACGCTTTCATCGCCGATCCAGGAGCTCAACCGCTCCGCCGCCGAAGCTTCTTCTGTCTCCTTCAAACCGAGGCCCGTCTTCTTTGCTTCTCCTCAAACTCTTTCCATCCGTCCATTGGTTCTGCGGTGTGGCAGGATTGAAAATGGGCGCTTATCGAATTCAATGGTGGTGGCCGCTGCTTTTTTGACTGGCGATACCGAGGTAGAGGAAGAGGGTTTGCAGGCGAAGCAAGATGATGACGGTGGCGCTGTTGTGGCTGTTGCGACGAAGCCTAAGAAGGGAAAGGCTGCGTTTCCTTTGAAAAGGGACGGGGTATGAATTCTGATGTGAAAGATTGTTGCTATTTGGGGTTTAGTTTGTGATTATTGATTTGTTTCTCTGAGATTTACTTTTGTAATTTCTTACTTTTATGTTTTGCAGAATTTTGGATAAATCTCATAACTTCTGGTGTTGAGTGGTTATATGTAGTATTTCTGCTTGTTATTTTTAACTCTATCAAAATTTTAATGCCTTCTTGCAGGAAAATCATATAAAAATTGCTAGTGTTTGGTATATTTCCTGATTCTTGGGTTGGAGTTCTTTTGATCGTGTAATTTACTTCGGTTGGTCCTTTTGGCCATAGACAAAACTTCTTCTGAATTTGTATATAGAGCAGTTTTTTGGCTTGTGTTTTGCTTATTTGGGCTCAGAGATTTTTTTATTTGTAAAAATTATAATTTAGTTTTTAATCATGTTGCGGAATGAAATAATATTTCTTGTTTTTTTTTTTAGAAGAATGAGATAAAGACTTATGCATGATTTTGTTCCTCATTGCACACCTCCCTTGATGCTTCTTTTATGCTGGCTATCCGTGATTCTGTATCGAATTTATTTTGATATAAGGGGTTATGAGATAGTATTTGGGGTTCTTGTAAAGAGGCACGGTATGCCCACATATCTTGCAGTTCATCGATTCAGCAGTGATTGTATTTACATTGTATTGTGAGTAATGAGGTACAACATGCTAACGTATCTCTGTTGTTCCCTGGCTGTGTAATATCCAAGACATTGGATGGTTTACTGGGTAATAATTGCTACTATATCTAGGCATCTTTTTATAAAAGTTTCACTGATCATTTCAGATGCAGTTTGACGAAGCACATACCATTATTTTAACGTCGTAACTATTTTTAGATTCCACAACTTACTGGATCAGTTGGATTTACATTAGCTTTTGTGCGTAAAACTTACTTCTTTGCAGACTCTCTTGCTCTATGTTATGTTTGTAGTTGCTTGTGAAGCTGTGATCTTCTATTCCTTTCGCTTCTAATTTTTGCATGCATCCCTGGCATTGTTCTCCAACGATTTCCCATGCTGAAAAGAATCCAGCAATATTGTATAAGTTGATCGATAGTTAGTTGTATTTTTCTACATTCTGTTGACCCTGATAGCGATAAGGGGTCAGGGATAATTTTTGGTGAGGATCTCTGGTGTATAACAGATCATTTATTAAATTACTTTGCTTGAGCAAGTCATGTTTTAGCCAGGGCTGCAGTAAGAAGGGTGGATTTGTTGACTTTTAGAATTTCTTATTCCTTGGAGTTTTTAAGCCCTCTGAACTTCTGGATTGTGCGTCTTTTTTAAAAAAAAAACAAAACTGAACACTACGGTTCTTTTGTTGCGATCAACAGACGAGATCGAAGAGATTTGTGGAAATTCAGAACTTGAGGGAAAACAAACAGGAATATGACCTAAAAACAGCGATATCATTGCTGAAGCAAACAGCTAGTACAAAGTTCGTTGAAACAGCTGAAGCGCATTTTCGCCTCAATATTGATCCCAAGTATAATGAACAACAGCTGAGGGCAACTGTACGTATGATATATTATTGTTAAGGTGTGAGTTTAGTGTCAAGCTATTATCATTCCGTAAATGCAGATTTGATACCATCTATTTTAGGTAAATTTGCCCAAGGGGACTGGTCAAACTATCAAAGTTGCTGTTCTTACACAAGGTTATTTAGTGCCTAATGTCAAAAAACAATAATTTATGTTTGGTTCAGTGTGAAATTAAGGGGTTATGAAACATTTTTGTAGGCGAAAAGTTTGACGAGGCAAAGAATGCAGGAGCCGATGTAGTTGGTGGAGAGGATTTGATAGAACGGATAAAAGGAGGATTCATGGATTTTGATAAGTTGATTGCAACACCAGATATGATGCCTAAGGTATTGTTCTCCAAGTGACATTACTTTTTCATTTAGACTGAAGGTTTTCCATTTCTCTTTTCCAATATTTCAAGGACTATTTTATCCTCATATATTATTAAGATCATAAAGATATAAGACCTAAAACTTTTCCATCACAAAAGAATTTGTTATGGTTGCTAATCTTGGCATAAAGGTTAAACATTTCACCCTTCGTTATTAGTATATCCATCACAGTAGGGGATTTTAAGAAAATTGCTGAAGTCGGAAAAGCCAATTTTAACTGTTTGAGTATCTTTTCTTGTTTGAAATAACAGAAAAAATACAATTTAGAACTTGGTTTGGATATCTTCTCTTGCTTGAAATGATGTTTGGGATTGGTACGATTGTTTGAACTAAAACTGCTGGCGTGATGACTTGCATCAGGCTGCCATTCTAGGAAAAATTCTTGGACCGCGAGGACTAATGCCAAACCCAAAAGCTGGTACTGTGACTACAAACATACCACAGGTGGAGTCTCAACTGTGCTGTTTCTTCATTTATTTATAGTTTCTGGTGGTAAAAATCATATTTACACTAGTTTTAAGAAAAAACATACAAATTGTTCACTATCAGTTTGTATGAAGCGAAAAATACACTGTGCTCCATAGTAGGCTGCAGATATGCATTCAATATCAGTATGTTCCCTCCAAAAATCTTGAAAAAAGTTGAATAAATATCAAATGCAGGCCATCGGGGAATTCAAGAAAGGGAAAGTCGAGTATCGAGCTGATAAAACTGGGATCGTTCACATGCCTTATGGTAAGACGAGTTTTTCAGAGGAAGATCTTATTGTAAACTTGCTCGCGGCAGCGGTAAGTTAATGATTTCCCCTTCATTTTCTTGTTTGTTCTCAACCCTTCCACTTCTGATCTTATAACATGCATTGTATCAATCTCTTTATACTCCTGCAGAGATCAGTAGAAGCAAACAAGCCATCGGGCGCAAAAGGTGTATACTGGAAAACTGCCCATATATGCTCATCAATGGGACCTTCCATTCGGATAAGCATAAGGGATGTGTTCGACAACAAGCTTCCTTGATATGCTCAATGGCTCGCGCGCTACACTTGTAAAGCCTTTTGGCAGTGGATTAACTGTTGGACGCCTGACTGAGAGCTGCTTTATTTGCAGAAGAGGGCGGTTTAGAACAGGAAAATGGAATCATACAAAAGCCTCTTCTCTGGTAGAATTGGTTGAGGTTTAAAGTTCCAAACAGGCACCAAATATGCACGGTTGCTATTCCACTATGCTTAGTGTTGTTGAGTTTCTATATTGCTTTTAAACTTTATGGTTTGGTCATTTCTAAGGGGAGCCTGGTTTACTCAAAGTCAACTTACTACTGCTACTGATAATAATTCGACTATGTCTAACAAAAAATAGTCAAATTATAAATAATTAAGGAAATTTAGAAGTATCAGACTTTACACATTATAGAAGATATTAGCTATGAAAAATTCATTTATTGATTGCATTCAAGTATTGATTACCGAGTGTTTGGCGTGAATATGTGTTGCGAGTGTGTAAAAATAGAAATCCAACTTCTAAACTAAACAATACGAGGCTCGATCTGATCGTTGATGTTCTCGATAAAAGTCGAGGAATTGAAGGAAATAACTTAAAAAGGATTTGCACAAAATTTGAAAGGAAATTCTTCAAGTAGACATAAACACATGATTAAGTTATTGAGAATCAAACTAAACATCACTTACAACCTAGGAATTGGAAATAAAGATGAAGGATTCTGAAACAAAACTACGAAAATCTACGAATTACAGGTTGGAAATTGTAAAGATTAAACTAAAATCTGAAAGCTAGACTTTGCATGATTTGAGTGTTATGTTGGATTGATTGTCGATCCCTCCCAAATGCCTTAGATTTCCCTTTTGTTCCTTACCGTTATGAGCGGTAATAAATAAGTTAAACAACATACACATTCAAAATGTCGATCATGAAGTTTTATTTTCATCGCTTATATTTCAAATATTGATTATTTAAAGTATATAAAACTTTATGTGAAAAATATTGTATTATTCATTTGAATTATATAACTGATTATGAAATGCTATTTCATAAATTACTAAAAGATTTTATTTATTAAATATCTTTAGCTTTTCAATCATTAACACTCCGAGGACATGAACAAATTTACTCAAAGAATATGAACAAAATAATACAATAAAGATAGATATCATGTTTTCGACATTAAAATTCTTACTTTCTTGAATGAGTATTCGCATGTGACGCACATGCCTCCTCCTCCTAGACTCGAAGGAAGAAACACCAAAGACGACAAGCAAAGTTGTAGTTTGGCTGGCAAGAAATTTCCCCAAGAAAGACTTATTTGCACTACCTTAGGATCACAGATGTTCTGCAATTTTTTAAACAATATGAGCTTATAAAATATATATTAAAAAAACATTTTCACTCATTTAATTATCTCGTCAGTCCTTCACAATTGACTTTTATAATCTATCACTATTTCATAATATTCTACAAGTGGGAATGATAGTTAGAATCATGTCATCCCTACAACCCACCTCGAATGAGAATTTTGTCCATTTCAAACGTTTCACATTCACTTTATCTAAAAAAATATTATAATTATACACAAAAAATTTTGAAAATAAAATAATTATCCTACTTCAATATTTATTCTAATATTATCAAAAATATATAAAAATTATGTTTAAATTTTTTAATATAATCTTGAAACTTGTTTTACACAAGTTAATAATCTATCTGAAATAATATTTTTTTCCGATCTCAACTTGGTCCTAACATTAATAACTACTACTCAAATAAATTAATAATATCATTAAATTAATAGAATTGAAAATTTCAAATGCTGATTTTTATAATCTCTACTTTCTAGTAACTGACGGGTATAAAATTGGAATGAGCATATTGCCTTAATTATTTAAGACGCGTAGAACATGCGGAAAGTAGACGCAGCTATTTGGGGTTTTTTAACTAAATATTCGAAAAAATTAAATTATTTAACAAAATAATCATTTTTTTTTTCTATTATTAAAGTAACCTAAGTCGCCATGTGAGATGGCGACTTCATTTGAACTCGCCATCTCACATGGCGACTTCAACAAAAAATATTAAAAAAACTATTATTTTTCGATGTCGCCATGTCAGGTGGCGACTTCATTTGAAGTCGCCATCTGACATGGCGACTTCAACAAAAATTATTAAAAAAAAGTATTATTTTTCCGAAGACGCCATGTTAGATGGCGACTTCAATTGAAGTCGTCATCTGACATGGCGACATCCATAAAAATCTTAAAAAAAATATTATTTTGGGAAGTCGCCATCTGACATGGCGACATCTTTTAATTTTTTAAAAGATGTCGCCATGTTAGATGGCGACATTATATTAAAAAATAATTGTTTTGCCGATGTCGGTATATAAAGACAGAATTTTTTTTTTGTTTTTAAATATTGTCGCCATCTGAGATGGCGACAAAAAAAAAAAAAATTTTTATTTAATGTCGCCATTTTAGATGGCGACAATAATCAAAAATTTTGTCTATAAAACTGAAATGTTACTCCTTTTGAAATATAACAAATTCTCTTCGGCTTTCGAACAAATTCTCTTCAGAATTCGTGAAAATTCAAATTCTCTTCAGAATCCGTGAATATTTTCTCTGCAGGTATGTTGTTATACAAATAATTAAATTTCATAATATTATATATACTGTACTAATTTATTAAATTTGTGTTTATTTTAAGGTATGTCAATTAAAGTTTTGTTGTATTGGGGAGGCAATATATTACAAGATTCAGAATCTGTTAGATATGATCGTGGTCCGTCGAAAGGCATGACAATATCTCGCACTATTAATTATTTGCAGTTAGTGAACGACGTAAATGATATTACTAGCATCGACCGTAACCAGTTCATTCTGAAAATATATTGTAAATATATATTTAGTGATTTTTCTGGGATAAAACAAACAATTTTTCCCGTTGACAGTGATTACAATTTAGCATGGGTATTGGATTCTGAACAAAATTATAGTTGTTTGGAGATGTATATACAAACAGAACGGAGAGATTATGATTTTATTACAGAAATGCCAACAAGTGGTAGTGGTCCATTTGTAGTAGATACAGAAAGACCAACTACCTCTAGGATTCAAGATGATGCTCCTATAGTTGCTGACAATATTGTTCCCGAGCCATTAGCAGACAGTTTTGTGGATTTTGGAGATGATTTTCAGACTGAACCGGAGGGAATTCCATCTGAGGATGAGTCTGATGACGATGAGGTTGATATTGAAGAAGTGCCAGATAATGTACCAGACACAACCACAACAAATACTCATGCCCTTTATCCAACAATTCCATTCTTCTCAATGACACATCCCGAAGTATTTGGAGACTCATTAGACATTCCAACAGGTAGATGGGGGAGTTACTACGACTACTCGAAAGGGGATATCCATCTAGATATGGTTTTCAATAATAAAGCTCATTTGCAGGCAGCTGTAAAGGATTACTCTGTACGTGTTGCGAAACGGGAGTACCGCGTTGTCAAGAGTACAAAAACATTGTGGAAAGTGGTGAGCAAACACAGTACAGAAGATATGTTTTGTAGATGGTACCTGCGGGCCTCGTTGAAGAAAAAAGTTGGTTTATTCAAAATAAACAAGTATGCAGGTTCTCACACTTGCCTTTTGAGTGAGCTGTCGGTCGATCATGCAAATTTGGACAAAAACATGATTGCTAGCTTGTTAGTGGGAATTGTTCGGCGTGATCCAGCTTACGAAATAAAGTATGTAATTCAAACAGTGAAAGATAAATATGGATTTGAGATCTCCTATGCAAAAGGATGGTTTAGTTTACGACGTGCTGTTGAGAATGTGTACGGAACATGGGAGAGCTCCGTGAGGAAATTGCCTTACTATATGGGAGCTTTGCAAAAATGGAATCCCGGCACAGTCGTTGAGTGGGTTCACCTTGAAAATGCCAGACCAATAGAAAAGACTTTGAATTACGTGTTCTGGGCCTTCCATCCATGTGTACAAGGATTTCAGCATTGCCGCCGGGTAATAAGTGTGGATGGAACACATCTGTATACGAAATATCAACATAAGATGTTGATTGCCGTGGCAATGGATGCGAATAATCAAATCTTACCTTTGGCATTTGCAATTGTTGATGAAGAAAACTTTGTGTCATGGAGATGGTTTTTGGAGATGATTAGCAAGCATATTGTGAGAAGATCTGAGGGTGGTGTATGTTTGATTTCTGATCGTCATCCAGGCCTCATTGCTGCAGCCGATTGTATTCCTGACTTCAAATCACCCCTTGGAGTACATCGATTTTGTTTGAGACATGTTTGTTCAAACTTTAATAGTCGCTTCAAATCCGTTCATTTGAAAGACTTGTGTTGGAGAGCGGGATCAGAAAATCAGGTCAGAAAATTTGATCGCACAATGGAAGAGATTAAACTTATAGAACCAAGGGCTTTTGATTACTTGAGTCGTATTGATAAGTGTCAATGGTCGCTTGCTCATGACGGAGGCTGGCGTTGTGGTATCATGACCACAAATATGTCAGAATGCATAAATGGAGTTATGAAAGGTGCTCGTCGACTTCCAATCACCGCCATTGTGCAATTAACTTTTGATCGTTGTGTGCTCTATTTTTTCGAACGGCTTAAGAAGACGGAGCGAATGATTCAAAATAATCAAGAATGGCCAGATTATGTGTTCGAAAGATATGGTCGTGCTGACTATCATTCCATCCATCATGATGTCCAGATGTTTGATCGTAGACGTCTAACCGCTTCTGTTATCACAAGAGTACAAGCAGGACGTGGGGGTAATACGCATGTTGTGTATTTAAAATCCGGGGAATGCTCTTGTGGAAAATGGAAAGAGTTCGGAATACCTTGCTCGCATGTGATCCAAGTGTGTCGAAAGTATGGCTTAAACGCTAAAACTTTTGTGAAGCCATATTACAATATGAATGAATATTGGAGCACATATCAAGGAGAATTCGAACCAATGTGGGGGGAGGAGCATTGGGACACCCCATGTTTTGAGTTATACCACAACTCCACTCTGCGAAAAAATAGAAGAGTAGGTCGAGATCGAACAACGCGCATTCCGAATGAGATGGACTGGCCAGAAGCCCGTGCAAGACGACAAAGTGCTTCAACTTCTCGAAATCAATAAATTTTTGAACGTGTAATTGATTGTATGTTTATTGTGTAAATGATTTTACGTTATTGTGACATTATTGTACGTTTAATTACGAAATTATTGTATGTCGAATGTATGCTCAAAGAAACAAACATTTTCTCAAATTTAATCTATAAAAATCGGTTACTATTTACAACATAATGATGACTTCACCGACGACGACGAGGAGCTAGATTTCCTCCCGTACCACAAGGAGGAGGATTTGTCTGTCTTCTAACTCTTCGTTGTTGAACGACTTCTTCGCCCCTTTCCCTTGCCACAGGTGTGTTGGCAGGCTCCTGTATTGGCGTCAACTGAGGGAATAGAACGGGCGAGACATCGAAAGGTGAAGTCTTAGCTGCATATGTCGCAAACCCAAGACTGACATCTGTACCCATGCTGCTGAACTGGGGTTGAGTGGACATGGGGGGATATGGCGTGAAGGGAGATAAATCATATGATTGTACAGGAACAGGAATATAATAGTCCGTACTCATATCTGGCTCTGTCCACGTGGATGGACCTGCAATATCTGTCTGCATATGTGCAGATGGACCTGCAATATCTGTCCACGTAGATGGACCTGCAATATCTGTCCACGTAGATGGACCTGCAATATCTGTCTGCATATGTGTAGATGGAGTGCCTGCATGGAACTGTCGTGTATCAACAGGCTGGACTTCATTGTATGGCGGGAAGTTTCTGTCTCGTCGGTCACGAGCCACTCGCACCACATTGTCGAACATAGTCCTGTGTTGCCTCATCGACTCTGTCGTAATAGGCACTCCAGCAGCCAGATGTCGGTCATAGCTTGTAGATAACTGTTCCATCTGCTCAATCTGCAAAGTACAAATGTCCATATAAAATTTATACATCGAAACACAAATATAAAATTAAAATTTCACGTAATTAACGTACCACATGCTGCCATGCCGGGCCATCACCATGTTGATATCCTGTCTGTACAAAGTATTCTTGACGCCCAATGTATCTACGTGTCACTTGTTCATACCACTCACTGTATCCACCAACAACGTAGTAACCACCGTCAGTAAATCGTGGTCTGTCGACACGTAGATCATTTGCCATTTCCCAGCAAAGTATGTGAGCTATATGCCTAGTGCTCCAGTTTTTGTTGACATTTCCCCTTCTACCAACATTATGCAATGCCTCATCCCCCGATGGTGGATCTTCTGGGATATCTTGTAGCATCCCAAATTGTCGCAGTACTCGATCAGACCGTTGCATTTCAACTATGTCGAAGAAAATCAACGGTCCCTTATATGTCCCCAACTCAGTGATTCCTTCAGTGTACTCATCAGTGTACGGCTGCCAATTAAACTGCAAAACAACATTGCTTTTACATACTATGAAAAGAGTATATTTTTTTACAAATTAATTTAACAGCATGCTTACTTGAGTTACTGGCTGGTCATCGAGGATGTCCCTTATGATGCGTATGGAATGACTCCCAGTTTCTGTAAAGATTAAATGACACGACCACCTGTACATATTCAAATAAATTATTAAATGCATTCACACATAAGATCAATTATAAAACAATGCATATTTGTACTACCTTACACCATATGGAGCAGAAGGTAACACATTGTTTGGGCCGACAATTATTGGTCCAATATCAGATCTATCGCTACCCAATTGCGGAGTCAAACTTGGGATTCGTGACCATGCCCAAATCTCATTTATTGTAGTGACATCAATAACACAAGTTAGATTGACCAGAAACATATTTTAAATATTAAAAAAAACAAACATATTATTTACCTGTAAGAGTTGCACTGCACCACCTATAACTTTTTTCCCTTTCTCTGATGACGTGCACAACTCACGATATAAGTATGCCAATACAGCACTGCCACAACTATATGTACTGGCAGAGTCGATATCCTCCAACTTTTGTAAATATAATAATCTAACAAAATTGCCTGAGGAATCAGGGCACATAATCCCCCCTAACATCAATAACGCACAACCCCTTGTGAACTTAACAACATCATCTGCTGTACTATTTTCATCCAATGGATTGAGCAGCAAATGATTATGCAAAGCAACTAATTTCAAACGTGCGCCCTTAAGGTCTGTGATGGCTGGTAAGAAACCTAAATATGTATGGCAATATTCATGCCAATCGGGTAGAGCCCTATCAATATCAATCCCCGACACTACGATGCCATCTACTGGCAACGCCCATATTACTGCAATGTCTTGCAGTGTGATGGACGCTTCTCCTGATCTAAAATGAAACGTGTGTGTTTCACGGCGCCATCTCTCAACTAAAGCCGTGATCAGGTGCATGTCAAGTTCAATCTTACCACACCTATAGATACCATAAAATCCAATAACGTGCAATAAATTAACAACACGTATATCTAATGGACACATATCCCAAAAATAGCTATCTGGGTTTCTCACACGAAGTATACTATCCATATCACCTGCCCATACATCCTCAGATCGATGTGTAGACTGCAACGATAAAAGATGTGTGTCAACCGGGCCTGGTTGTCTCATTTGATCCATCCTGAAATATAATACAAAAATTAACAACATTAAACTCAACATTACAAAAACAACCCGTCCGTCGCCCACCGCCGCCGCCCACCACCTGCCACCGCCGCCGCCGGCCGACGCCGCCGCCGCCGCCTCCATCTTCGTAAACTTAAAGTTTAATATTTCACATCACAAAAATATACTCCAACAAGTAATATACTCCCACTACATATATTAAAATCATAATTTATCTACGATACACAAATAACAAAATTAAAAAGCTTACCTTAAATATTTTGGAAATAGCTTGATTTTTGCAGAAATGTTGGGAAGAAAATTTGAGAACGAACGGACGAAAGAATTTGCGGCGGAGAATTTTGCTGAAGAACGAAGAAGAAACGAAGAAGAAGAAAATGAGAATGGTGCGGCGGCGTGTTGTTTTTAGGTTAAAATTCATTGGTGTCGTCATCTGAGATGGCGACACCAATGAATATTATTGATGTCGCCAACTGAGTTGGCGACATCAATATAATTTAATGGTGTCGCCATCTCAGATGACGACATCCATATAAATTAAATAGATGTCGCCAACTGAGATGGCGACATCAATAAATTATATTGATGTCGTCAACTCAGATGGCGATATCATAAAAAAAAAATTTTTTTGTTAAAGTCGCCATGTCAGATGGCGACTTCAATTGAAGTCGCCATCTGACATGGCGACTTAAGTTAGTTTGATAATAAAAAAAAAATTCGGTTAAATTGTTAAATTATTTTCGAAAATCGAATATTTAGTTAAAAAACCCCTGCTATTTGGGTCCACATTAGTTGAATGCATATATACTAAAGTTTATTATAAAAAATTTTATTTTAAAGATACTACCGTTTTATATAAAAGTCTATTTATAGTGGAATAATTTTACCATAAAATATTTTTATTTCATTATATTTTATTTTTCATTAAATAAAAATATCATCGAGAGGGATGTTTATGAAAATAAAATTTGTATGTTTTGAGATATAAAAGCTTTTTAAGTAAGTCTCACACTTAATAATATGAATAAATAGATAATATCATGGTTCACCGTCGCGGTCGCGATGCCCGGAACGGAGGCATCCGTTCCAGTTCCAATGACATTTCACGGAACGGTCACGTCGCGGATTATTTTTAAAAATTATTTAAAATTTCAAAAAGTTGAGTTTTTAATATATAGTCAAATATATATTATTGACTATGGATTTAATATGATATTTTTGGATTTTTTTGGTTGTTTTAGCTAGTCAAAAGTTGAGTAGATCATACATAAGATTTTCGAATAAATTTGATTTTTTGGCTAATTTTCAAATAAATTTAATTTCAGTAACAATATTTTAGTGAACGAGTAGTTTACTCTATTTAGCTAATACACTAATTATGCATCGATTCTTCATCTGGACAACTATTTTCTCCGTATATTAACTTCTTGAAAAAACAAAAATCAACTTTTCTAAAATGAAATATACAAAAATATAAAATTTATTCTGTGACGATCAATTCATTGAATATTATTTATTTAAAATACATAAATAGTAATCCTTAAGTACCCATTCTCCACATTATTTTTTGATAAAAAATTATAATAAAATAACAAAATTGTTGAGAATTAGACACAAAAACTAATAATAAATTTGTATAAAACAATGTTTTATTAAAATTTAATGTGAATAGAAACTTTACACTTCTTCTCCCCAAAACTCATCTACTTTCTAACTCCAAATCACATTCCTGATTTCCTGTATATTCTGCAAGTCTGTAACCAAGAGTGATTCCCCCTAAATTCCATATTATATTTTCATCCTAAAGCTATTCGAAGCACAACCGACATTGTAACATCGATCAAAATTCACAGCTACCCAAAACCCCACAATTTCAAGAACCGAAACACCAACAAGATATGAAAAGTTCAAGAAAATGAACGAACACAAAGGAATTTCAACATAACAAATGAAGAATCAAATGGATCTCTAATTGTTCAAAATCTCATGCCAAAAGAGCAAAAGTAATCGACTTAATGCACAATCTCAACAAAAAACATCAACTTTTAAAGAATTCAATTTTTTTTATTCAAATCTGTTCCGCTCCGCTCCGTTCTGTCGTTCCAACTTCCGCGCCACCGATAAATTGCCGCTTTCGATAATATAACGCCTTTCCAGAGCAACATACGTTACGAGGTGGAACTTTGGAACGCCCACCTCCGTTCCCGTTCCGGAACGGCCGTTCCGGCCGTTCCGTTCCCGTTTCTGCGAACCATGGATAATATTATATATATATATATATATATATATATATATATATATATATATAAGTAAAGATACTAAATATACTATATTAAATAATTCCATAATAAAAAAGGAAAATTACATATAACATCATATAGTTCGGTAGAAATTTTACTATGCAACTATTGTTTGAAAAATTAAAATTCACATCCTAACTTTCATGAATTGTAACACTTTGCATCATCTTGACTCGATTTTGTGTTTTTATCGAAATTTAATCACCGTATTATAACATCATCACACATTCTCAAATTTAGAGCTCCTTAAACTAGTTATGCAAAAAAAAAAAATATAAAAATAAAATAATATTTGGGATGTCACAATTTCTTTTTCGAAATCAAACAATTAGAGAATTTTGATACTCAAAATAATTTTCTTCTTTTTAAAAATTTGTAACAGATGACTTAAGTGGCTCTAAATTTGAGAATGTAAGACAATGATGGAATGCAATGATAAATTTTTGAACAAAATACAAAATCGGAGTCAAGAAAATGCAATACATTACAAGTTATTACAAGTTATGACGCAATTCACTCCCGTTGAAAGAAGGTTTAAAATCAAAGCACCATAAAATACAAGTACTGGGTCATCTTTGACCCAAAAGAAAAGTCCAGCTCATAATTTATTTCCCAACGCCACAAGAAACACCACCGAAAGAGCACAAAAAAACACTATTTAATACCCCAAATTCCCACATTCATAGTGTCTCTCCCTCTCACCTTTCATGGCCTCAAACAACGACAACAATTAATCAATTTTTTCAGAAGAAAAATCTTCAAATTTCCCCTATTTTTCCTCACTAGAAAGTGTCAAGAAAAGGGGATGGGGAAGTATACGGAGCTGTTGGATGCTGGTGTAAGGATTGCTTGCAGATTTCATTCACACTGCCCCCAAACTGCCCGCATGTATTACCACCCTCCGGCTGACCACGGCCTCCACCACCAACTTCAACACGGCGGATCCGGCGACGGCGACGCCACTATGGAGGTGTATGCTGTAAAGGGTCCTTTTGGAGCTAAACAACCGGTTGTTAGGACTGATATTACTGACTTTATTCTTTATACTATTGCCTAATGGTCAAAATTACAGTGAAATCAAATTTTGTTCCTAGGAAAATTCTGATTAATTTTTAATATACATTTAAATATTTCTAATTTATCTCATGATATCCATTGTATCATTTTATTTTAGTATCCCAATCTCTGTTTTTATGATTATCATTCATTTGTAATCGGTAATTATGGTTCAATATAAATGGAAATATATAAATTCGATTCAGCATATATATTGTTCGGAGTGATATACCTAATAATTCTTCATTGTGTTTAATATCTTTGTAAACGGATATAACTTTTGGTATATTAATTAATGTTTGATAAGTTAAAATTTTAATAATATTAGCCTTGTGATATTATTATGATGATTATTGTCTAATTAAGTACCCGTAATCTGATGGGAATGTGTAATATTATATCAAGTATTACATCTTTATATTTATAAGAAGATGCCTTTTAAACCCCTTCTTTTTACGAGTCCCCTTATTTTTGGATCCTTGGCACAAAATGGTATCAGAGCCTAGGTTTATTCTGGAAAATACTAAAATAATATTTTGAATATTAACATTATCCTTTAAGGGGGGAAACAATACACGAGAATATGGATCCGAATGAATGTTCGAAGTGTCACTCATACATGTGATACTTCCAAAAATTGGAAGCTAAAGCAAAAGCATTAGCATAAGGCGGAAGCTCAACACTTCAACCATAAGTGGAAATTATTACGAGGAACTGGATTATGCCTACCTAGTATAAACCATTACAAGAACCTGGAGAGGATGACTAAGAGGCTTCATCAAGTGAAGCTCAAACTACAGTTGCAGTTAGACGAATTTCAGGAAGACAATCATCTTGAACATGAGAACGTTATTCCAGACCCTAATGGGAGAACCAACCTTTCAATAAATTGACCCGGATACTTCTAAGATATCCCAAGTCTTAGAGAGATTCAAAAGACAGCGTAGCATTATGGATAGTTTCAATACCATGTCCCTGCACAAAGCAATCAGATTCAAAGTCAGATGAATATCATGATTAAACATCAAGAGGAAATTCTTGAAACCTTCGAGATGTTCAAACCCGAGTTAAGAAATTTGAGTCACCAACCAAGTTTTTCAGGAAGAAGGAAATGAGGGTGGTTACCACCATCATATGGAACAGAACCCATTTTACATCAAAAAGGGAAAATAGAGGAGGTCCGAAGGCCTTTGACGAAGATTGGAAAGATGATTGCAGTCCTACGAGGAGATCCAATACTTCCTGCAAAGTAATGAAAAGAATTAACCTGGAAGATCTACAAGATCTTGCTGATTCTTTTGCGGGATTGAATCTCGTAGACTTTAAAACAAATCAAGTTGGCAAATTCCCCAACTTCCACCAACATAGGAAAGTTTCGGGTCACACAATCCACCGCCGAATGAGATCAAAGAATGCCCCACCAAAATGACTTTACTTCTTGAGCAACTTTAGATCACCCAGTTGGAACAAAGAGTCGTTCCCGCAGGTCAGACATGCATCAAACGCCTTACAGGAAATCTCAGTTATGTCCATACATCCATACGGACTATGCTATTGGATTTTAAAAATCGAGAAGTTCTTATTGATGAATGTGCTTCAGCAATGAAAATCGAAGCAGGAACGTTTGATCTAAGCAAAGAATGATTCTTATTACTCCTTAATATGAGTCTAGAAGGATCAGCCAGAATTGCCTCGGAACTCGCTGATCCAGGGACCAAGGGAGAAGTTCTAGCCGGAGAGTCCCTGAAAAAAATTGTGGACAAGATGGCTAAATTCTTTAAAATATGTTTTATTGGAGTTGGTTACTTAGAAGGAATGGAGCAAGAAACGGCAAAAAAATATAGACAAACTCTATATAGCCTGGAATTACATGATATCAGTTATGTAGACGAGTACATTAAACTCTTCACGTAATATAGATGGAAGGCAAAAAATGCCAGAAAAAGATGCAGTCGTGCTGTTCTTTGCCAAAATGCCGAGTCCATGGAGATAGATGATTATCCAGGAGTATACACCGCAAGAAGAGATAGTGGCCAGGAGATGTCATTTCTTAAAATGAAGCTTGAGGAGTGGTGCTATCAAGCGAAACTCCAAAAGAATTACAAGAAGCTAAGAGGAATCAATAAAATAGCTCATCTTTGTTGTACGAGGAATGATATCCCTACAGTCATTGAAAACTAACCCCAAAGATGGAAGGTGAAAAAACACAGAAGTCATCTTTATGCCCGAGGAAGTAGTTCGAGAAAAAGCATGTCTCCATGGAGACCTAGGAAGTTTTGGTCAAAGCAGAAATCCCGAAGTTACAGACCAGGGCAAAGATCAGGACCAGCCAGGAGTAGAACCTAGTCAATAGGTTCTAATCAAGCAAGTTCTAGCAGAGCACCGATGAAGCAGACTTTCAGACGCACTCATACTCGTGGAAATGGGAGTTTCAAACATTGTAACTGCTGGACATGCGGAGCAAGATGACATATCTTTACAGATTGTCCAGAGAACCAAAACCGAGGAGTAAGACAGTTCAAGCATACCAAAGAGTTCGAGGATGCTGTTTATTTCAAGGATTTGATGCAGGTGTATCAGTTTGAGGATATTTCCTCAGAGGAAAGCATCTACGAAGAAGAGATCTATTGTGATAATGGAGGTGAATCCAGCTCAGAAGCAGAGTGAAGGGAAATTCCTTCAACACATGAGAGGAGCCATCATGATATTTTCTTATACCACTGTTTCTCATAAAACTCTTATGAGAATTATGAAAGAAGAGCCAAAGCTTCAGATGTACGATGGATTTACAATTGGAGCAATGTAAAAATCATTGGATATGACTGGTCTTCGAAGCATGAAGCATCATATTATCCATAAGATGACAACATGTGAATTTGTGATCCCCGATGGAATTTACGGGAAATAAAATTGAGATGCTGTTAATCCCATACAGAGAAGTCCATGAGCTTAAGAACAAGGTGAAAAGAGAAGTTGCTCACACACTCTCATGTTTCATATCGGAGCCATTAGAGTCATCATCAAAGCAACTTTCAAGGAATGAATTGATTCGCCACTCAACATGGCAATCTTTGACAAGAGAATCCCAAGCCTCAAAGACTCTTGTTTGGGGAGCAGTTGCAGGAAATTTGTATGTCGGAAAGATGGCTTTCAACATCTATCTCAGAATAGCATACAATTTGGAAGATCGAGATTTCAATAAGGTTCTTACTCTTCATCAAGATTTTAAAAGAAATAATTTGATGAAAGAAGGGAATGGCCTTACTCGATCACCTACAGGTCTCTTACGCGCTCTCGGATACTCATCATTCAGAAGTATTCTTAATAAAAGAATTCTTCAAGGTCCCCAGAATCTTCGAAGATTTCGCCAAAGCAGTGTTGCCAGATATTATTAATACTCCAACGATTGGAGAGATCGACATGAGGATACAAGACCAGCCTGTTTTGAACAGAAGCACGAGTCTTATGATCGAGCCAAGAAGGATGTCTTTCCAATAGGATATGTTGATCAGCAACTATCCTGGGGAAAAACAGAAAGTAGTCTCGAGCAGGATTCAGAAAATCTCTGGTGTATTCAAAACAACAGGAATACTGAAATGCCCAGAAGGCTGGAGAGAAGTGCAGATAATCTTCGACATTACTGAGTAGAACAATATATTCCCCTGCGATGTCCTATATTATTTGCAACAACCTACAGTTGGTAGGTATCAAGGAAACCTAAAAAATTTGTGAAATTGATCTAATAATTGCAGGGACTGCATGTATGATCACATAAAAACTTATTCTTGGGATTGAGTTTCTTGAGGAACACAAACATTGGGAAAGATTACTGGATGAAATGGAATTCACGGTAGATGGGAAAAGATATAGAATCCAATGACCACCAGTCAATTCTCAATATACATCTCAGTCGGAATGTTAGACGAGAAATATCGTGCAGAATATTTCGCAGCATATATTGATTCAGGAGCTGGAATATGCACAGCCGAAAGAGACATCTTCCCTAAAGAAGTTGCTGAGAAATTACCAGGCATTGTCAGAAGAGACTTTTTCAAGCGGTTCTTATTCTTAATGAAGGAGTCCAGGCGGTGGAAATAATAATCGGAGGAGCAGGCGGTACCCCCGGGAAAAAATTCAAGACTCCACCTATTTATTTCCATGATACATGAGCTGATATGCTGCTAGGAAACAATTTCCTACAGACATTCAGGCGGTTCACACAGGATAATGAGGAAGGAATGCTTATTTTACAATTTTTTGTGATCATAAGATCATTGCCCAACGACTAAGGGACACATTTCACAGGAAATTTCTTCTTAGTTTTCGCAGCAAGCGTGGTGATGAAGGATAACTTCGACACCCAAAGATGAAGGATCAGAGGAAATTTGGTGAAACGAGTCTTCAACTTAGACAACAGGGAACTGGTCAAAAGCGAAAAATGAATTTCGATGGTATAAATGTTATGTCATTCAGAGAACAGAATGAAGATGTGGATGAGGATGGAGAAGAAGTTAATCTAGACATCCTACTGTTACTGAAAAAGGATTACATGAGGAGGCCATACAACCTGAAGCTACCCTTGAAGAGCAGATTACTCTAGAGGAAGTTAAATGAAGATTCAGAGGAACTACAATGAGGATCATCTGGCATTGTGGGACATAAACGAGCTTACATCATCTTTGAATGTGAAAGCCGGAAGAGAGTATGAGTTCATGAGGTACAATCGATCCCCATGAACCATGAAGATCGAAAAGATATGCAGATGATACTTAAGGAACATCTTGACCTCAAGTTAATCTCAGCAGGAGTTTCTCCATATAGCAGTCCAGGATTTCTCGTCCGAAATCATGGAGAAATTAAAAGAGGAAAACCAAGATTGGTGATCAATTACAAAGACAGATGGATATTATATCCCAAGTAGAGAACATTTGATAAACATTATTAAAAATGCCAAAGTGTTTTCTAAGTTCGATTGCAAGTCTGAGTTCTACCAGATTAAAATGGAGGAAGCTAGCAAAAAGTTCACAACATTCTCCACACCACAATGACACTATATATGGAATGTTATGCCAGATTAGCAAATGCTCCCCAGATATATCAGAGGAAGATGGATAATCTTTTCAAGTATTACTTCAGCTTCATGTTCATGTATATTGACGACGTCCTCATTGCGTCAAGAAACATGAAAGAACTTCTTAAACATTTGGAAAAATCTTTTCAGATGTTTGTTACAATGAAGGAATAGTGCTGTCTGAAAGGAAAACAATGATTGCCACAAAATATATCGAGTTCCTTGGAATTGAGATCAACGAATCTGGAATCATCTTATAGAATCATATTGTTGAGAAAGTGCAAGGATATCCGGATGACCACAAGTATGTAAAGCAACTTCATAGTTTTCTAGGAGTTGTTAACTTTGCGGGGACGTTCATTAACAACCTAGCAAACCACGGGAAGGTGTTCAATCCACTACTGAAAATAGATGTTAAGTTCGAGTGGAATGAAGATCACAGACAAGCTGTCAAACAACTTAAAGAAGTTTGAAGGCAACTACGAAAGCTTGCAATTCCAAACGACGAGGATGAACTGGTATTATACACAAATGCCAGTGATCATTGGTGGGCTGCAGTTCTTATGAAGGCTACACCAGATGGAGAAGTGACATGCAGATATTGCAGCGGTCTATTTGACAGCAATGAAGTTATCAGATGGCACATCAAAGAGAATGATTTCTTCGCAGTTCGAAAGACGTTTAAAAAATGACCACTGTTTTTACTTGCAAATTCTTACTTACTTGCAAAAATGGACATGAACAAATTTACTCAAAGAATATGAACAAAATAATACAAACAATATAGATATAATGTTTTCAACATTAAATTCTTACTTTCTTGAACGAATATTCGCATGTGACGCACATGCCTCCACACCAAAGACGACAAGCAAAGTTGTAGTTTGACCGTCTATTGAATAATTCTCACATCTGAAAGCATAGAGTATGTATTTATAAACCATAGAAGAGACTTAGCAATGCTAACATTAAATGTTGTAATGTTTCTTTTATATTCATCAGTTCTAATTTACCGAAGAAAAAAACCTGAAGACTATTTTCTTATGCTGAACTGATCCAATTTTGAATCGATAAGCTCATCGGTTATGTTAACTTGATCCGAATGATTTCATTGGTCTTGGATCATCAATTCAAACAGTTTTGTCATACAAAAACTAAGTTGTTCCAACACTAATGTTAATCATCAAGGCATTTCAAAATTTCCCCAAGAAAGACACATTTGCACTACCTTAGGATCATAGATGTTCTGCAATTTTTTAAACAATATGAGCTTATGAAATTTATATTAAAAAAACATTTTCACTCATTTAATTATCTCGTCAGTCCTTCACAATTGACTTTTATAATCTATCACTATTTCATAATATTCTACAAGTGGGAATGATAGTTAGAATCATGTCATCCCTACAACCCACCTCGAATGAGAATTTTGTCCATTTCAAACGTTTCACATTCACTTTATCTAAAAAAATATTATAATTATACACAAAAAATTTTGAAAATAAAATAATTATCTACTTAAATATTTATTCTAATATTATCAAAAATATATAAAAAATTATGTTCAATTTTTTTAATATAATCTTGAAACTTGTTTATACATTAAGAAAATATTCATAAATTAATAATCTTTCTGAAATAATATTTTTTCCCGATCCCAACTTGGTCCCAATATTAATAATTAATACTCAAATAAATTAATAATATCTTTAAATTTAAAAAAAATTGAAAATTTCAAAATGGCTGATTTTTATAATCTCTACTTTGACGGGTATAAAAGTGGAATGAGCATCTTGCCTTAATTATTTAGACGCGTAGAACATGCGGAAAGTAGACACTGCTATTTGGGTCCACATTAGCTGAATGCATATATACTAAAGTTTATTATAAAGTTTATTTTAAAGATACTACATTTTTATATAATAGTCTATTTATAGTGGAATAATTTTACCATAAAATATTTTTATTTCATTATTTTATTTTTCGTTAAATAAAGATAGAGAAATTAAGAATTCTAACCCATTTTAAACCCATATTTTTAAAATTAGCCTTGTTTATTAAATTGTTTAAAATATAGCCTTTTATAATTTAAAAACCCTAAATACCCTTTGTTTTAGTAGATAAGGCTATTTTTAAAAATTCTAAAATATCTATACTCAATAAGATATGGATTTGACAAAATGTACAAGCAAGTGTCCTTATTTTATTTATGATAACAAATACACAAGTTTTGTTAATGATTATAAAAAACTATATGTAGTACATATAGAAAATGTAGAAAAACCATCACCTTAGTATATTCCACAACCATAATATGACACTACAATCTAATGAAATAAATTAACCCAATAACAAATTAAATCTATCAAGAAAGTGAGTCACGAAATCTTCCAAAAAATCAAAATAAAAGCAATTATAAAATAAATTTAACAAGAAAGTAAGTCACAAGATCTTCCAAAAAAGCAAAATAAAAACAATAATAAATTAAATCCTAATGAAATAATAATCATGTTTGAAAAATCTAAACATAATAATGTCATGGAATAGGATTTTTGCAACTTTTCTTGTTGTGCCCAGTAGAGCCACACGTAGAACAACGACGCATTAGAGATTTTTCACCCATGGATTTTATCCTTCTCGTTCGTGATCTTCCACATGGTCTCCTCACATATGGGGGTAAGATAACCCTTTCTTGAACTTCACTTGGCATCAACCAATCTATCTCATTATCCACAGGATGAATTGGCTCAGCATAGGAGGTTCTCCAACATGTAGTTTGGTAATAATTGGAGCACAAACTGTAAATCGAAATACCTCTTGACCTAGCAGCTATAGTTGCATGTTTACATGGAACTTCCAATATGTCAAATTTCTTACATGAGCATGACCGTTGTGCAATATTCACAACATCCATGTTAGTTGTATCCAAACCAACTTGAAACTCGTGTGTTGTTATAGGGTTCACTTTAAAAATTGAAGAAGCATCAAGCGTCTTGCGTAAAATTTCTTCAAGCTTTGGGGTCAACTGGGTCGTACACGATTCTGCTTCTATACGACGCTCATAAAACCATCTTTGCATAATTGATCGGATATGTTCAATCAAAGCAGTGATTGGATAATCACGTTGGGATTTTAACAGAGAATTCATAGACTCGGCATTATTTGATGTCATAATATTGTAGCGGTTCCCTTTAAAATGAGCTCGTGACCAAGAATCATAACCTGCATCCTCCAAGTATTTTCCAAGTTGTTCATTCTTTCTATATATTTCTGCCATGGAACTTTCAAACTCAGACATCCGGTAAGCTTCTGCTGGAGATTTGAATAAAGGTATGAGACCCTTTGTATGAAACTTGACTTTAATATTCTGCTCCATGTGCCACATACAAAAACCATGATGAGATTGTGGAAATATTATTTTTATGGCTTTAACAATACTCTTGTGCCGATCAGATATAAATACCAATTGGTTGGAGTCACCAATCTGATCTTTCAACTTTGACATAAACCACGACCATGATGAATCATTCTCAGAATCCACTATTCCCCAAGCAATAGGATAAATTTGTCTATTGGCATCTTGACATGTTGCAACTATCAATGTTCCTCTATATTTAGATTTCAAAAAAGTACCATCAACACATATAACAGGTCTCATTGATGAATGGAAACCACAAATACTTGGACCCAAAGACAAGTAGAAGTACAAAAAATGGTCATCTTGATCTGTATGAATGCATGTAACTGTTCCAGGATTATTCTTCTCCAATATATAGCAATATGACGCTAAATTTCCATAGCCCTGTTCAGGTGACCCCCTAATAAGCTCAAGTGCTTGCTCCTTGGCCTTCCATGCCTTTTGATAGCTTAAGTTAATACCGAATTCTCTGCGCATATCACCAATGATGGTAGATGGCCTATATGCTTGGTTAAGATCTTGCAACCTTGACATTATGTGCTTACCAATTGCCCAACTACTTGCTTGCCTATGTCCATCATATTGGAAATCCAATGAACATGTATGTTCAGATATATATTTTCGAACCTGAAAATAGTCCGAATCCATTAGCTTTGTCGCCCTCATACCAATTTTCCAAAATAAGAAATAACCAATCTTTTAAGTAAATCCATATCTGCACCATTTTTGAAAATGTTACACTCTCTAATACGTAGAATGCATCTTCAAATATGAACATCATTTTGTTCTAAACACAAAAAGATTAACATAAACTATTCATTCTTAATTCAGTGTTGTGATGTATGTAGCTTGACAATATACACAGAAAGGTATCATACCTTAATTGTGGGACTATATGGCTACACTTAAGAATCCAATGGTCCACTGCCTATAATTCTCAAAATAACTTCAAGTCCAAATAAATCTATGGAATCCCTCTAACTAATTAAATGGAGAACATCATCATATGGGCTATTAGTAGCTTACAAATCTATTAACGTTTTTGAATTCATTGCGAGATTCCTTATTGCTATGGGAGTATTTGAGATATTGATGATGACAATACATACAATAAAGTGACTTAATCCTGGAATGTTATTCAATACATCAAATTCAAAAAAAACACACATATATACAATAAATCTTATAAGTATCACTGTCTGATTGTGATTGAATTATGTACGCATATAATAGTTAGCCAAATGACTATTCCCAACACAACTTGCAGAGAAAGAATTCATAAATCAAATGTAAGAAAAAAAAAGGGAGGCTAAAATGATTGTCAAAATTCATAAAACAAAAAAACAGAGAAAAAACGTTAAAGAAACAAGAATACCTTGAGAGAAAACTCCTTTAGGATTGTGAGCCAACCTAATGAGAAATTAATGGTGGAAAAAATTCATGATGGAAGAAGAAAAGTAGGATAAAGGATATATTTGGAACTTAACTTAATTAGAAGGCTAATTTCATAAAATAACTTAATTTAAGGCTAAGTTTGATTAAGGCATTTCCATAAAGGCCTTTTTTAAAAATCTTTTTAAGTAAGTCTCACACTTAATAATATGAATAAATAGATATATATAAGTAAAGATACTAAATATACTATATTAAATAATTCCATAATAAAAGAAAAATTACATATAACATCATATAGTTCGGTAGAAAGTTCACTTTGTAACTATTGTTTGAAAAATTAAAGTTCACATCCTAACTTTCATGAATTGTAATACTTTGCATCATCTTGACTTGATTTTGTGTTTTTATCGAAATTTAATCACTATATTACATCATCATCATACATTCTCAAATTTAGAGCTCCTTAAACTAGTTATGCAAAAAAAGTTAAAAAAATAAAATAATATTTGGGATGTCATGATTTCTTTTTTGAAATCAAACAATTAGAGAATTTTGATACCCAAAATAATTTTTTTCTTTTTTAAAATTTGTAACAGATGACTTAAGTGGCTCTAAAATGGAGGATGTAAGACGATGATGGAATTAGATGATAATTTTTCGAACAAAATACAAAATCGAAGTCAAGATGATGCAATTCACTCCCGTTGAAAAAAGGTTTAAAATCAAAGCACCATAGATACAAGTAAAAGAAAGTACTGGGTCATCTTTGACCCAAAAGAAAAGTCCAGCTCATAATTTATTTCCCAACGCCACAAGAAACACCACCGAAAGAGCACAAAAAAACACTATTTAATACCCCAAATTCCCACATTCATAGTGTCTCTCCCTCTCACCTTTCATGGCCTCAAACAACGACAACAATTAATCAATTTTTTCAGAAGAAAAATCTTCAAATTTCCCCTATTTTTCCTCACTAGAAAGTGTCAAGAAAAGGGGATGGGGAAGTATACGGAGCTGTTGGATGCTGGTGTAAGGATTGCTTGCAGATTTCATTCACACTGCCCCCAAACTGCCCGCATGTATTACCACCCTCCGGCTGACCACGGCCTCCACCACCAACTTCAACACGGCGGATCCGGCGACGGCGACACCACTATGGAGGTGTATGCTGTAAAGGGTCCTTTTGGAGCTAAACAACCGGTTGTTAGGACTGATATTACTGACTTTATTCTTTATACTATTGCCTAATGGTCAAAATTACAGTGAAATCAAATTTTGTTCCTAGGAAAATTCTGATTAATTTTTAATATACATTTAAATATTTCTAATTTATCTCATGATATCCATTGTATCATTTTATTTTAGTATCCCAATCTCTGTTTTTATGATTATCATTCATTTGTAATCGGTAATTATGGTTCAATATAAATGGAAATATATAAATTCGATTCAGCATATATATTGTTCGGAGTGATATACCTAATAATTCTTCATTGTGTTTAATATATTTGCTAACAATATAACTTTTGGTATATTAATTAATGTTTGATAAGTTAAAATTTTAATAATATTAGCCTTGTGATATTGTTATGATGATTATTGTCTAATTAAGTACCCTTAATCTCATGGAAGAATGTGTCTAACCCATTTGACAGTCACGTGTTACAGCCTCATATGTCTGAGTTGTTAGTTATATCTTTGGTCTATTAGTAAATGCTTGATAGGTTAAAAATTTAATAGTATTGTAATATTATTATTATGATGATAATGTCCTAATTAAGTAAAGTAATATGATATATTTTTGATTTTTTAGTAGCATGTGGATATTTTAAAAACACTGAAATATAATATAATAATAAACTATTTTTTGGTGAAAGATTAAAATTTGAATATAAGTAACGATAATATGATAATAATTTTTAGTTTAATGTTGATTTTTAGTAGTATGCATGTGGAAATTTATGCATATTGGAATATAACAGAATTATAAGTAATGGTTATATTAGTACATGTTATAGTAAGATTTTTTTTTTTTTTTGAGTAGTAGAGAGGCTAAATCAATTTAAACACGACTCGAACTTGAATCTATACAATTTTTTTTATCCATTCTGACAAGGTTAAGAAGCTCATCACAGTAAGATTTTAGAGCACAATAAAAGTAAAATATCATTATTGTTTTATTTTGTTCTTTTTTTTAAACAAAAATCTAATTTATTCCTTTTAAAATCCCACCAACCCAACGTTAGGTCAACAAAGGAGAAAGCTAAAAACTAAATAGATTGTTGAACTATTATTATGTTGGAGAAATTGCATGTAGCCATATTTTTGGAATACATAATTTATTTAAGTTTGGGGAAAAAATAATAGTATAGAAAAATTCAAGTTTTAAAATATTTTATTCAGATAGGTCCAATTTCAAAATGTCAAATCAATTGGTGTCTTATTTTGACTCTTATACCCTTCGATGGTTTAATAAATTGTATTATACTCCCTTGATTTTATTTTGATTAACAGGAGGCCTTTGTGTAATATTATATTATGTATTACATCTTTATATTTATAAGAAGATGCATTTTAAACCCCTTCTTTTTATGAGTCCCCTTATTTTTGGATCCTTGGCACAAAATGGTATCAGAGCCTAAGTTTATTCTGAAAAATACTAAAATAATATTTTGAATATTAACATTATCCTTTAACGTGGGAAACAATACACGAGAATATGGATCCAAATGAATGTTCGAGGTGTCACTCATACATGTGATACTTCCAAAAATTGGAAGCACTAAAGCAAAAGCATAAGCATAAGGCGGAAGCTCAACACTTCAACCATAAGTGGAAATTATTACGAGGAACTGGATTATGCCTACCTGGTATAAACCATTACAAGAACCTGGAGATGATGACCAAGAGGCTTCATCAAGTGAACCTCAAACTATAGTTGCAGTTAGCCGAATTTCAGGAAGACGATCATCCTGAACATGAGAACGTTATTCCAGACCCTAATGGGAGAACCAACCTTTCAATAAATTGAGCCGGATACTTCTAAGATATCCCAAGTCTTAGAGAGATTCAAAAGACAGTGTAGCGTTATGAATACTTACAATACCATGTCCCTGCACAAATCCATCAGATTCAAAGTCAGATGAATATCATGATTAAACATCAAGAGGAAATTCTTGAAAACCTTCGAGATGTTCAAACCCGAGTTAAGGAATTGGAGTCACGACCAAGTTTTTCAGGAAGAGGGATTTGAGAGTGGTTACCACCATCATATGGAACAGAACCCCTTTTACATCAAAAAAGGAAAACGGAGGAGGTCCGAAGGCCTTTGACGGAGACTGGAAAGATGATTGCAGTCCTACGAGGAGATACAATACTTCCTGCAAAGTAATGAAAAGAATTAACCTGGAAGATCTACAAGATCTTGCTGATTCTTTTGCGGGATTGAATCTCGTAGACTTTAAAACAAATCAACTTGGCAAAATTCCCCAACTTCCACCAACATAGGAAAGTTTCGGGTCACACAATCTACCGCCGAAGGAGATCAAAGAATGCCCCACCAAAATGACTTTACTTCTGGAGCCACGTTAGATCACCCAGTTGGAACAAAGAGACGTTCCCGCAGTTCAGACATGCATCAAACGCCTTACAAAAAATCTCAATTAGGTCCATACATCCGTACGGACTTATGCTATTGGATTTTAAAAATCGAGAAGTTCTTATTGATGAATGTGCTTCAGCAATGAGAATCGAAGCAGGAACGCTTGATCTAAGTAAAGAATGATTCTTATTACTCCTTAATATGAGTCTAGAAGGATCAGCCAGAATTGCCTCGGAACTCGCTGACCCAGGGACCAAGGGAGAAGTTCTAGCCGGAGAGTCCCTGAAAGAAAATGTGGACAAGATGGCTAAATTCTTTAAAATATGTTTCATTGGAGTTGGTTACTTAGAAGGAATGGAGCAAGAAACGACAAAAAAATATAGACAAGCTCTATATAGCCTGGAACTACATGATATCAGTTATGTAGACGAGTACATTAAACTCTTCACGTAATATAGATGGAAGGCAAAAAATGACAGAAAAAGATGCAGTCGTGCTGTTCTTTGCCAAAATACCGAATCCATAGAGAGAGATGATTATCCAAGAGTATACACCGCAAGAAGAGATGGTGGCCAGGAGAATGTCATTTCTAAAATTGAAGCTTGAGGAGTGGTGCTATCAAGCGAAACTCCAAAAGAATTACAAGAAACTAAGAGGAATCAACAAAATAGCCCATCTTTGCTGTACGGGGAATGATATCCCTACAGTCATTGGAAACTAACCCCAAAGACGGAAGGTGAAAAAACACAGAAGTCATCCTTATGCCCGAGGAAGTAGTTCGAGAAGAAGCACGTCTCCATGGAGACCTAGGAAGTTTTGGTCAAAACAGAAATCCCGAAGTTACAGATCAGGGCAAAGATCAGGACCAGCCAGGAGTAGAACCTCGTCAATAGGTTCTAATCAAACAAGTTCTAGCAGAGCACCGATGAAGCGGACTTTCAGACGCACTCATACTTGTGGAAATGAGAGTTTCAAAGATTGTAACTGCTTGACATGCGGAGCAAGATGACATATCTTTACAGATTGTCCAGAGAACCAAAACCGAGGAGTAAGACAGTTCAAGCATACCAAAGAGTTCGAGGATGCTATTTATTTCAAGGATTTGGTGCAGGTGAGTCAGTTTGAGGATATTTCCTCAAAGGAAAGCATCTACGAAGAAGAGATCTATTGTGATAAAGTTGGTGAATCCAGCTCAGAATCAGAGTGAATGAGAATTCCTTCAACACATGAGAGGAGCCATCATGAATTTTTCTTATACCACTGTTTCTCATTGTGGGGTCCTCGTTACTTAATCCATTATGTATCAATTAATCATACATACGTGAGTCTGAATTAAGTAAAAACATGCACTGATTAGAAGGTTTTACTAAGTAAGTTGTTACAACTTTATAAAAACCCTACCATATATACATCATATGGAATTCAAACAACTTAAATAAAAACAACTCCTAGGCAGTGGTTCAGTTCGCAGCGGAAAATGACTCACATCCCGTCCTCCCACGTCTATAAGTCCCTACAGCCCTACAGAAACATTCACACAACAACATGAGTATGGATAAACAACTATCTCAGTGCAATATCAAAACACAATATCAATGATAAAGCAATAATAATCATATCCAATGTGAATGCTCTGTCTCATGCATCAACAAATGCAACTATGTCATGACATGTCTCATCAATCACCCTATTATCACGAGCCCAATATGATATGCCTATTCAGCTCAATATGTCAGTGGAACCACATCACATCTTCATATTAGCAGCACATATCATAGTACCGTACTCATCTGTGATAATAGTCAGAGCATATACCCAAACCAGGCGTATATCTCTCAAGCCAAAGCATATGTAGTATATCCATCAAGGCAATGATCTCAGCCAAAGCATATACCAATCCTGGCATATCTATCAAGGCAATGATCTTACCAAAGCATATACACATATCTATCAAGGCATCAATCCCAATCATATGAAATCCATGTATGTACATGCATATGATACTACCAATCATATGACACAAAGCTAACATAAATCATATGATATCAAAACCATAACATCATCATCACATACTATCTATACTTAGTACGTCAACACGTACCTGTACTGCGACACAAACGATTTAAATTAGGCGTCACTGGCTAATTGCCTCGTTGTCCCGTCCCTTGAGATGATGCTACAACAATGCCAACAATATATCATGTTATCATAGGCATTAAAATCAAATTCTATAAAAATATAACATTTTTCAACATTCTGGCTCTGGCGATCGATCGCTACTTCTCACCGATCGATCGCTATACTGTTCCGCCCCCTCGCGATCGATCGCCAAAGTGTTCTGTTTCTGGCGATCGATCGCCACATTTTTACCGATCGATCGCCACATACATTAACCGCCTTATTTTTGTTCTGGTCGCGGCGATCGATCGGCACAAAGCTAGCGATCGATCACCGATGTCCAGAAAACTTAGAACATGGCGATTTTGAGCTTATCTTCCTAGCTCTTCTCCTATAACTCGAATTTAACCATTTCAACATGTTTCTTGCAATCTCTAGGAACATATTAACATGTTTCTATCATCATAGAATCCAATTAATAGCATATAAACATGATATGATTCTTCACATGAACATTTGATATTCCACCTCACATACATCAACACCAATTACATAATTCAAGTGTAAAACCATGAATTCCTTACCAAGATTGTACAATTTCACTTCACACAACTTCCTAGCTCAATTCACAAGTGAATCCCAAGCTCAAACCAAAAAGAACTTGAAAGAGATGGAGAGGAGCTTGTGTAGTGTTTTAGTAGGTGAAAGATGAGAAACTATGTGATTCTCCTCCCTAAATCACTTGATATAAGGTCATTAGCTCCCTAAATCACTTGCTATCATATCATTTGGAGTTAATGACATGTTAAGTAACAGGTACATGAAGATGAAATTCAAATTCAAATGCAACTCCAATTCAAATTAAATTCACATGCATATTCAAATGCCTACTAGTTCATGTTGCTTGATATGTTACTATTCAAATCATTGTACACCATGTTTCATTCCTTGCCATATATCATTTCATATATGTATTAATTCATTCTTGGTTCCACCCGAACCCCCATTATCATACCGCCATTTGATATAATTACACCATAATCATATCATATGTGTATAAAACAAATCGAGGCATTACAATTCTCCCCCACTTATTGAATTTCGTCCTCGAAATTGCATATACAAACATAATACATGCTTCACATAATAACATATATGATATATGGAACATAAGAAACATGTATAAATAACATATCAACATACCAGAAAATAAATCCGGATACCGTTGCATCATATGCTGCTCCGTCTCCCACGTTGCCTCTTCGACACCCCGTCTGTCCCATTGTACCTTAACCATAGGAATCATTTTATTACGCAACCTGCGTTCAGCTCGATCCAAGATCATAACCGATCGTTCCTCATACGACACATCTGTATCAAATTGTACATCAGGTAACTGTAACACATGACTCTGATCTGGTTCATATTTCCTCAACAATGAAACATGAAAGACATCATGAATACTACTCAATGCCGGTGGTAGTGCCAATCGATATGCCAACGTACCAATACGTTGCAATACCTAATACGGACCAACGTATCGTGGTGACAATTTTCCACGCTTACCAAAACGTACTACACCTTTAAAAGGTGAGATTTTCAAGAAGACACGGTCACCAACTTGAAATTCAAGTGGTCTACGTCGCTTATTGGTATAAGCAGCCTGTCTGTCCTGAGCAGCTTTAAGTTTCAATCGAATTAACTTTACTTTTTCTTCCATTTCATGAATCATATCCGGTCCATGTAAGAAAGACTGATCCACATCATCCCAATACAATAGCGATCTACATCGTCGCCCATACAAAGCCTCAAATGGTGCCATCTGTATACTAGACTGATAACTGTTGTTATATGAAAATTCCACTAATGGCAATGACTCTTGCCACGAGTTATCAAACTCTAATACACAGGCACACAACATATCCTCAAGTGTCTGTATCGTACGCTCTGTTTGTCCATCTGTCTGAGGATGATATGCTGTACTCAACCGCACTTCAGTTCCCAACGCTGTCTGTAACCCTTCCCAAAAATGAGAAGTAAATCTCGGATCCCTATCCGATACAATGAAAACTGGTATACCATGTAGTATCACTACATGTTGAATGTACAATTGTGCCATTCTCAGATATGTAAATGTCATACAATATGGCACGAATTGAGATACTTTGGTGAGTCGGTCAACGATCACCCAAATAGCGTCGCAACCAGAAGACGTCCGTGGCAAATGAGTCACAAAATCCATCGTGATATGTTCCCATTTCCACTGAGGAATTTCCAAACTGTGTAATTCACCTCCTGGTTTCTGTCTTTCCGCTTTCACTTGTTGACAGATCAAACACCGTTTCACAAAGCTCAACACATCCTGTTTCATACGTTTCCACCAAAATTGGGTACGTAAATCATGATACATTTTCTTTCCTCCAGGATGTATACTGTATCTACTAAAATGTGCACGTTGTAGTAGTTCTTGGCGTAGTCTTAATATCGCAGGTACTACCCAACAAGTCTTGTATTTCAGAATTCCATCATTTGCAAGTACAAACTGCGATGTTTGTCCTTGACTTATCATTTCTTTCCAATGTTGTACCTCATCATCAGTCATTTGTGCCTTTCTGATTTTGTCAAAAATGTCAGGTTCAACCAATAATGTTGATACCCGTACTGGCACTATTTCCACATCAAAATCATAACCCAATGTACAACAAGAAGACATCAACGCTGATAAATGAATCATCTTATCAGCTGTATGATGTACTTTTCGACTCAAGGCATCTGCTGTAAGATTAGCTTTTCCTGGATGATATTCAATCTCACAATCATAATCCTTCAACAGATCCATCCATCTTCTTTGTCTCATATTCAACTCTGCTTGAGTGAATAAAAACTTTAAACTCTTATGATCTGTATATATGGTAAACGATGTACCATATAAATAATGTCACCATATCTTTAAGGCAAAGACAATGGCAGCTAATTCCAGATCATGTACTGGATATCTCATTTCATGTGGCTTCAATTGTCGTGATGCATAAGCCACTATGTGATGCCCCGAAATTAATTAATGGTAACTTGGACATTAATTATGTTTATATGATGTATCATGTATTGATAGATTTATGTGTTGGGTATCAAGATGTTAACATGATTAATTGTGTTAAATTATCAAATATGAGGAAGATATGATTTTAAATGAAGTTTAGAGCATTGTTGTAAAAATGCTTTTAAAATACCAAGTTGGGTATTTTATACATCATGTTAAGTTTGGGGTACAATTTTTATTAAGTTATTACAACCCCTTTTAAATCCCCTACACATCACTTTAACCCCCCACATTACCATTCACCTTTTAAAAATCCCCAAATCACTTCCCAACCCCAAACCCTACCCATTTTCGAAATCCACCAAAAAGGAAGAAGGAAAGTTCCACAAAAACTTTGTTTGTGTGATCTTTGCTAGGATTTGGAGCCTACAAGAGGTATGGAACCATTCCTATAAGTTTTATGATGTTTGGTGTTGAAATGGGTTAAGTTTTTGATGTTTTATGTGGGTTTGTTTGGGTATGTGTTGTGTATGGTTGGGGTATGATTTTTGAAGTGTTTTATGTTGGTTTTGGTGGGTTATGATGTTATTGATGTTTTATGGAAGTTTGGTTTTGGGATGGTATGTGAAAGAGCTTGAAAATGAGCATTAATGGCGAAAATTCGATGTACAGCACTCGGCGATCGATCGCCCGTCCTTGGCGATCGATCGCGAGCGTCCAGTACCAGCCAGAAGCATTTGGCGATCGATCGCCACTTTTGGGCGATCGATCGGCGGGCCTGGCGATCGATCGCGCCAAAAGTGGCGATCGATCGCCAAGAAGGAGATTTTGGCCCCTCGTCCAGTGCGATCTCGCGATCGATCGCGCCTGGGTGGCGATCGATCGCGAGCTGAAGAAAAGCGGATTTTGAATTTTTTTGTGGGATTTTTGGATATTGGACTATGTTTATTTTCTAATATCAATTTGTATGGTTGTGTAGAACCATCCCAGGTGCCCACAACATCCAGGAGATAAAGCTCTCCAAATTCTCCACTTTTGGGAATTAAGGTACGCAAGAGACGTACGAGCATCGGACGGTAAACCATGCCCTCACATATTATGATGATGTTTAAGATGATGTTTACGATGATGACGTTTAAGATGATGTTATGATGATGATATCTATGATGATATTTATAATGATGGTGCTTATGATGATGTTACGATGATGATGCTTAAGATGATGTTTATGATAACGATGTTATGAGGACGTCTATAATGACGAAGTTTATGATAAGGTCATACGATGTGTGTGACTGGGTAAGACGCCCATGTGGTGAGACACCACCCAAAGCATATGATTGGGTAAGATGCCCACGTGGTAAGATACCACGCAATGTTTATGATATGGTAAGACGCCATATGATTGGGTAAGACGCCCACGTGGTAAGATGCCACACGATGATTATAATATGGTAAGACACCATATGATTGGGTAAGACGCCCACGTGGTAAGATGCCACACGATGATTATGATATGGTAAGATACCATACGATGGGGTAAGACGCCCCAATATATGAACAAGAGTCAGGGATAACCAAGGAGGTCGGAGGACGACCAATAACTTTTACTTAACTAAGATGTTATGCATTATTGTATGCTTTTATATAATGTTAAGTAAATATATGAATGCTCATGATGTATTATCCCTGTAGGTACACTTTTGGACCAAGGGCCTAGGGTCGGGTTGAGGAAGTGAGCTAAAGGGAGCATGATGAACATAGGATGCAGGATTTTTTTGATAGTCTCTACTCTAGGAGTAGTGTAAATCTATAGCTTTAACATTCTTTATTGGGAATGTAATTAAATAGCTTTGAAAACGTTATTTTTGGCCTGTAATCTCCCTAGCTCAAACTACAACCGGAACCCTTAAGAGGTTATAAATGCATATTCTGTTCCATCTATGTGTACTAAATGATATTAAGGTAGGAAGACCCTACATTAGTGGTATCAGAGCAGTGGTTAGATAACCCGGGAATGAGTGAAGGGTAGCCTTAGCAATAAGTTAGCTAGGCGCTTACTTTCGAGCATGTTTTGTGCATAAGTTACATATGAAGTATATGATGTTATGCTAACATGTTTTGTTTATCTAACGAAGTATTATACGAACTGCTTTTGGATCTTGTTGTTAATCCTTGTGTTGCAGTATGGCAGCAAACGTGGAGGTAGGTAACGCAGTGAGCGTCAATGCAAGCGCGGGGCGTACGAATCCCCTACCCCCGCCAGCTTTTGATGATGAACCGGCCGAGCAACAGTTGTTGCCAGGGGAGCTAAGCCTAACTCAGTTTCTTGCTTACCGACCCCCAACCTTTGAAGGAACCGAAACTGGGGAACGGGCTGAGGAATGGTTAGAAAGAATAGAGCAAATCTTTGTGGCAGCCCCATGTGCGAAGACAGCATGGATACGGTTAGCGGAGTTCCAATTGGCCAAGAAGGCCTTAATGTGGTGGAAGACCACCGTGGTAGAGCAAGAGGCTCAAGGTCATGAAGTTAACTGGAAAATGTTTCGAACTCGCTTCCTGAACCGTTATTTCTCGGCTGCAGCACGACAGGCTAAGGAAGATGAATTCACTCACCTCAAGCAAGGTAATATGTCGGTATCGGATTATGCTCTTCAGTTTTGCTCCTTGCTCCGATATGTACCTCACATTGCCACAAGCACGCAAGCGAAGATGAGGAATTTCATGAAGGGTCTGAGGCCGGAGCTATACGATAGGGTGATCACTTATGGCCCTACTTGTTTTGATGATGCACTCTCAAGGGCTGAGCTAGCCGAACTAGGAGTGGGTGCATACCCTGATGTTGTACCACCGTCGGCACCCTCTCAGAAATCCACTCCGGATAATTTGAAGCCGAGGAATGATCAGTTCAAGTCAAGAGGGAACTCCTCAGCGTCAAGGTTTAGTGGTAAGAAGTCCGACAATAGGTGGAAAGGAAACCGAAGAGGTGATGCCCCATCTGGAAGGGGGCAGTCTCAGGGAGACAGATCCGGGAGGATCCAATGCACTCTTTGTGGGCAACCACATCTGGCGAAAGACTGTATAGGGTGCTATGTTTGTGGCGACAAGGGCCACTTTGCTAGACAGTGTCCCAACAGGGGAAGTCAACAGGGTTCTGCGGGGAGGCCTGCAGATAGGACAACACAGCACAGACCACCCTTTGTACCGAGACAGCATGGAGGTCAGCCCATGGGGCCACCTCAAGGACAAGTCAATGCACTGACAAGGGAGCAGGCTTCAGCGGCTCCGGAGGAGGTTATAGCGGGTACGTGTCTTTTATTTACGCACCCTGCTTTTATATTGATCGACACAGGTGCGTCACACTCTTTTGTGTCGACAAGTTTTGTGGAAAGGCACCACTTATGCACTTCTCCGTCGCCCACGCCTCTTATAGTCTCGACCCCCGCTGGAAGAAGTATGATTACTGATCGGATCGTCTACAATGGCCTCATTTATTTTGAGGATAAGGAACTAAGGTCAGATTTGATTGTTCTAGGAATGTCAGATTTTGATTGCATTCTGGGCATTGATGTTCTGAACAGGTATCAGGCAGTTGTGAACTGCAGGCAGAGAACTGTACGGTTTAAATCCGATATGGGAGTTCCATGGACGTTCTATGGGGATGGTTCTCGCTCTAAGATTCCGTTGATATCTGCTGTCAAGATGGCGCAGTTGTTGGAACGAGGTCATTCAGGATATCTCATTTATGCCGTCGATGTTACGGAAAAGAAAGAAGAAGTAAAAGTTGAGGATGTGCCCGTAGTGGCGGAGTTCCCTGATGTCTTTCCGGAGGAGATTCCCGGATTCCCACCGACGAGAGAGGTCGAGTTTGGGATTGAGTTATTACCAGGGACGTCTGCCATTTCTCGTGCCCCTTATAGGATGGCACCAGCGGAGCTAAGGGAATTAAAGATTCAGTTGCAAGAACTCCTTGATAAGGGCTATATACGCCCTAGCGTATCACCCTGGGGAGCACCAGTGTTATTTGTGAAGAAGAAAGATGGTTCGATGCGTTTGTGCATCGATTACAGACAACTGAACAAAGCTACGGTGAAGAATAAGTACCCACTTCCGAGGATCGATGATTTGTTTGATCAGTTGCAGGGTACGAGGCTCTACAGTAAGATCGATCTGAGGTCGGGGTACCATCAGATTCGAGTAAGAGAAGAGGATGTCCAGAAGACAGCCTTCAGGACTAGGTATGGGCATTATGAATTCCTAGTCATGCCTTTTGGGGTGACAAATGCCCCGGCTGTTTTCATGAGTTTGATGAACAAGGTGTTCCAGCCATATTTGGACCAATTCGTCATAGTTTTCATTGACGACATACTCATCTACTCTAGGACCGAAGAAGATCATGTACGGCACTTGAGGACAGTACTTCAGATCCTTAGGGATCATCAGTTGTATGCTAAGCTTAGCAAGTGCGAATTCTGGTTAGACAGCGTGGTGTTCCTAGGCCATGTCATATCTAGCCAAGGAATATCTGTGGATCCGAGGAAGATTGAAGCTGTGATGGAGTGGGCAGCACCCACTTCTGTACCCGAAAAACGGAGTTTTCTGGGCTTAGCAGGTTATTACCGACGTTTTGTCGAGGGGTTTTCCAAGATCGCTAAGCCATTGACACAGCTGACTCAGAAAGGAGTCCCATTCTTTTGGTCCGAAGCTTGTGAGGAAAGCTTCCAAGAATTGAAGCGTCGTTTGACGACAGCGCCAGTATTGGTGATTCCGTCTGAGGATAAGAGGTTTGCCTTGTACACGGATGCGTCACTGCAGGGTTTGGGCTGCGTATTGATGCAAGACAGACAAGTGGTAGCCTATGCTTCGAGACAGTTGAAGCCTCATGAGACCAGGTACCCAGTCCATGATCTGGAACTGGCAGCTATCATTTTCGCCTTGAAGATTTGGCGTCATTACCTTTATGGTACTACGTTTACCATTTTTACGGACCATAAGAGCCTGAAGTTCTTGTTCACTCAGGCAGAGTTGAATATGAGGCAAAGGAGGTGGATGGATTTACTCAAGGATTATGACTGTGAAATTGAGTACCATCCTGGTAAGGCAAATTTGATAGCAGACGCCTTAAGTAGGAAGGTGAAGAGTACTGCTGAGGACGTTATGTGTTTATCAGCTTTGATGACTTCTTACTGCCATCTGGGCTATGACTTCGATGTAGACACGTCGCCGGTGCGAGTGTCGACCTTATTAGCCGAGCCAGACGTATTTGAGGCAATCAGGAAAGCCCAGAGGTTGGATGATGAAGTTCAGAGATGGTCATCAATAGTACTTCGAGGTCAGCCAACAAAGTTTAGTGTGGCTGAAGATGACTCTTTAAGATTGGGCAACCGATGGGTGGTCCCAGATGCGCCAGGATTGCGTAAAGGAATTTTAGAACGGGCTCATAGTAGCCGGTTCAGTATCCACCCTGGAGGAAGAAAGATGTATAAGGACCTAAGTGGTCAATTCTGGTGGAGACGCATGAAGCGTGATGTGATCAGCTTCGTTAAGAGATGTTTGATCTGCCAACAAGTAAAGGCAGAAAGGCAGAGGCCTGGTGGCGAGCTGAAGAGCTTGGAGGTACCTAAGTGGAAGTGGGAGCATATATCTATGGACTTCGTGACCCACTTGCCAAGGTCGGCCTCTGGATTTGATGCGATCTGGGTGATCGTAGATAGGCTGACGAAGGTAGCTCATTTCATCCCTTACAGTATGACTTTCACGTTTTTAAAGATGGCCCAATTATATGTACGGGATGTAGTGAGATTGCATGGGATTCCAGTCTCGATCGTGTCTGACAGAGACCCAAGGTTTACTTCTCATTTCTGGGAGGGTCTCCAGACAGCTTTGGGCACCGAGGTGAGACTAAGTACAGCTTATCACCCTTCGACTGATGGCCAAACGGAGCGTACTATACAGACGCTCGAAGATATACTGAGGGCATGTGTTTTGGAGTTTGATACTCCGTGGCAAGAGTCTATACCTCTGGTGGAGTTCTCCTACAATAACAGCTATCAGGCGAGCATTCAAATGGCCCCTTTTGAGGCTCTGTACGGACGACGATGTAGGTCACCACTGTATTGGGAGGACTTGACGAGCAAAGCGGTCGGAGGACCGGATATGATTAAGGACATGGAGGAAAAGATTAAGATGATACGCTTAAAGATGAAAGCGGCCCAAGATAGGCAAGCAGCCTATGCCAATAAGCGGCGACGACCGCTAGAATTTCAAGTAGGAGACAAGGTCTTCTTGAAAATCTCACCCTTCAGGGGTGTTGTTCGATTTGGTATGAGGGGGAAGTTATCCCCGAGGTATGTTGGACCGTATGAGGTATTACAGCGTATCGGCACTTTGGCTTACCGATTGGCTTTACCGCCGTCCTTATCTGGAATTCATGATGTCTTCCATGTTTCTATGTTGAGAAAGTATGAGCCAGATCCGTCTCATGTTTTACAGCCTACTGAAGTGCAGTTAGACTCAGATGTATCCTACATTGAACGACCAGTCAGAATTCTGGATCGTGAGGATCGCAGACTACGGAGCAAAGTTATACCGATGGTCAAAGTTCAGTGGGATCGTCGGGGTGTCGAGGAGGCTACGTGGGAGACGGAGCGGCATATGATGCAGCATTACCCCGAACTATTTTCTGGTATGATTTATGTTTAGTTTCTTTTGGGTAAGTGCATGCGATTTCGAGGACGAAATCTTGTAAGTAGGGGAGTAATGTGATGCCCCGAAATTAATTAATGGTAACTTGGAAATTAATTATGTTTATATGATGTATCATGTATTGATAGATTTATGTGTTGGGTATCAAGATGTTAACATGATTAATTGTGTTAAATTATCAAATATGAGGAAGATATGATTTTAAATGAAGTTTAGAGCATTGTTGTAAAAATGCTTTTAAAATACCAAGTTGGGTATTTTATACATCATGTTAAGTTTGGGGTACAATTTTTATTAAGTTATTACAACCCCTTTTAAATCCCCTACACATAACTTTAACCCCCCACATTACCATTCACCTTTTAAAAATCCCCAAATCACTTCCCAACCCCAAACCCTACCCATTTTCGAAATCCACCAAAAAGGAAGAAGGAAAGTTCCACAAAAACTTTGTTTGTGTGATCTTTGCTAGGATTTGGAGCCTACAAGAGGTATGGAACCATTCCTATAAGTTTTATGATGTTTGGTGTTGAAATGGGTTAAGTTTTTGATGTTTTATGTGGGTTTGTTTGGGTATGTGTTGTGTATGGTTGGGGTATGATTTTTGAAGTGTTTTATGTTGGTTTTGGTGGGTTATGATGTTATTGATGTTTTATGGAAGTTTGGTTTTGGGATGGTATGTGAAAGAGCTTGAAAATGAGCATTAATGGCGAAAATTCGATGTACAGCACTCGGCGATCGATCGCCCGTCCTTGGCGATCGATCGCGAGAGTCCAGTACCAGCCAGAAGCATTTGGCGATCGATCGCCACTTTTGGGCGATCGATCGGCGGGCCTGGCGATCGATCGCGCCAAAAGTGGCGATCGATCGCCAAGAAGGAGATTTTGGCCCCTCGTCCAGTGCGATCTCGCGATCGATCGCGCCTGGGTGGCGATCGATCGCGAGCTGAAGAAAAGCGGATTTTGAATTTTTTTGTGGGATTTTTGGATATTGGACTATGTTTATTTTCTAATATCAATTTGTATGGTTGTGTAGAACCATCCCAGGTGCCCACAACATCCAGGAGATAAAGCTCTCCAAATTCTCCACTTTTGGGAATTAAGGTACGTAAGAGACGTACGAGCATCGGACGGTAAACCATGCCCTCACATATTATGATGATGTTTAAGATGATGTTTACGATGATGACGTTTAAGATGATGTTATGATGATGATATCTATGATGATATTTATAATGATGATGCTTATGATGATGTTACGATGATGATGCTTAAGATGATGTTTATGATAACGATGTTATGAGGACGTCTATAATGACGAAGTTTATGATAAGGTCATACGATGTGTGTGACTGGGTAAGACGCCCATGTGGTGAGACACCACCCAAAGCATATGATTGGGTAAGATGCCCACGTGGTAAGATACCACGCAATGTTTATGATATGGTAAGACGCCATATGATTGGGTAAGACGCCCACGTGGTAAGATGCCACACGATGATTATAATATGGTAAGACACCATATGATTGGGTAAGACGCCCACGTGGTAAGATGCCACACGATGATTATGATATGGTAAGATACCATACGATGGGGTAAGACGCCCCAATATATGAACAAGAGTCAGGGATAACCAAGGAGGTCGGAGGACGACCAATAACTTTTACTTAACTAAGATGTTATGCATTATTGTATGCTTTTATATAATGTTAAGTAAATATATGAATGCTCATGATGTATTATCCCTGTAGGTACACTTTTGGACCAAGGGCCTAGGGTCGGGTTGAGGAAGTGAGCTAAAGGGAGCATGATGAACATAGGATGCAGGATTTTTTTGATAGTCTCTACTCTAGGAGTAGTGTAAATCTATAGCTTTAACATTCTTTATTGGGAATGTAATTAAATAGCTTTGAAAACGTTATTTTTGGCCTGTAATCTCCCTAGCTCAAACTACAACCGGAACCCTTAAGAGGTTATAAATGCATATTCTGTTCCATCTATGTGTACTAAATGATATTAAGGTAGGAAGACCCTACACACTACATGTTTATCCTGCATCAATACACAACCCAAACCTAGTAATGATGCATCAGTATATAAGGCAAACCTGTCATGCTCCGATGGAATACTCAAAACTGGAGCTGTAGTTAATCGATGTTTCAATTCCTGAAAACTACGCTCACATGCCTCCGACCATCGAAACGATACTCCTTTCTGTGTCAATTGTGTCAATGGTTTGGCAATTGATGAAAATCCTTCAACAAATCGTCTATAATAGCCAGCCAAACCCAAGAAACTACGAATTTCTGGCACAGAAGTAGGTGCTGACCAATTCAACACTGCTTCAATTTTCTTCGGATCAACTGATATACCTTCTTCTGAAATTACATGCCCCAAAAAGCCGATACTAGTCAACCAAAACTCACACTTACTGAGTTTGGCATATAACTGATGTGTCCTCAACAATTGCAATACCATATGCAAATGGTGAACATGTTCTGCATCACTCTGTGAATAGATCAGTATATCATCGATAAAGACAATGACAAAACGATCAAGGTATTCCTGAAACACACGATTCATTAAACTCATAAAGACAGCGGGAGCATTTGTCACTCCAAATGGCATCACCAGAAACTCACAATGTCCATAACGAGTTCTGAATGCTGTCTTCTGTATATCTCCTTCCCTCACACGTATTTGATGATATCATGACCTCAAATCAATCTTAGAATAAATCCTTGATCCCTGCAACTGATCAAACAAATCATCAATACAAGGAAGAGGATATTTATTCTTTATTGTTACCTTGTTCAATTGTCGATAGTCAATACACAATCGCATTGTCCCATCCTTCTTCTTAACAAATAAAATCGGAGCACCCCAAGGCGATACACTAGGACGTATGTACCCCTTGTCCAATAAGTCTTGTAATTGAGTTTTCAATTCTTTCAATTCAGTTGGTGCCATCCGATAAGGAGCTCGTGAAATTGCAGAAGTACCAGGTATCAAATCAATACCAAATTCCACTTCTCGACTCGGTGGGAATCCAGGTATCTCATCTGGAAACACATCCGTATATTCTGCAACCACTGGTATCTCCTCTACTTTCCTTTCTCTTTTCTGTTCAGTTACATCAAGGGCATAAATCAAATAACCCACATGTCCACGTTCTAACAAACGCGACATTCGGATTGCTGATATCAAAGGAATCCTTGCCCTCGATCCCTGGCCATAGAAGAACCATTGATTTCCAGTATCAGACTGAAATCTCACTATCTTCTGACAACAATCCACAACAGACTGATATTTACTCAACACATCGATTCCAAGGATGCAATCAAAATCTGTCATATCTAACACAATCAAATCAGCTTGTAATCCATTCTCAGTCTCAAACTGAATATCACAATCAGACACACTCTGACAAGTCATCACAGTAGTTCCCATGGGTGTCGAAACATAAAGAGGCATCAACAGTGGAGACGAGCATATATGATACCGGTCAATAAAATTTTGTGCAACAAAAGAATGTGATGCACCAGTATCAATCAAAAGTAAAGCTGGATAAGTAAACAAAGTACACTTACCCGCTATCACAGCATCAGGAGCTGCCTCTGCTTCCTCCCTGTTCAGTGCATATACCTGAGCCTGAGGTGGTCCTGTCCTCTGTCCTCCACCAGACTGTGGTACACCCTGTGGTCTTTGTTGTACTGTATTCTCTGACATGGGTCCTCTTATCTGTTGTCCACCCACTTGAGGACAATCACGGATCACATGTCCTGGCTTCCCACAACGAAAACAAACCACTGTATCAAACTGTGGACAATTTCTTTGAAAATGTGGCCCTCCACATTTAAAACATTGTAATCCTCGTCCACTCCTACTACTACTTCCTTGGGACTGTCCTTTTGAACCTCGTTCACCACCCTTTCGCATTGTAAACCGTTTCCCACTAAATCGAGAGGAAGATGCACCACCTCGTGGTGATTTAAATAGTTCTCCTTTCGGTCTCATACTCTCAGATGTAGGTGGTTGGGATTGTCCAACATCTTTGTATACCCCTACGGCAATCTCAGCCATCTCGGCTCTAGTCAAAGCTTCTTCATATAATGTAGGGTTATTGAACATGACCCTATCAAACAATTCAGGCCTCAAACCTTTCACAAATTGTCTGATCTTTGCCTTTGTGTTTACAGCAATATGTGGCACATACCAGAGCAATGAAGAAAATTGCACAGCATAGTCAGATACTGTCATTGATCCCTGTCTCACGTTTGTAAATTCATCATCTTTCCTCTGCCTTGCAGCAACAGAGAAATAATGATCAAGGAACTTCGTTCTAAACACATCCCAGTTAACTGTCTGTCCTTGAGCCCTCAGCTCAAGCACTGTGGATTTCCACCACATCATAGCTTTCTTCGCTAACTGGAATTCAGCTAAGCGTAACCAAGCAGTCTTGGCACACGGTGCTGATACAAATATCTGTTCCACACGTTCCAGCCATTCCTCTGCCAGTTCCCCTGATTCAGTCCCCTCAAACCTGGGTGGCTGATAACTCAGAAATTGCGTCAACGTCAATTCCCCCGGCAACAATACCTGTTCCACTGGCCCTTGCTCAATTGGTGGTGGTGGCACAGACGCCATCCTCACACTAGCATTGCCACTTATGGCATCCCCAACATCCTCATGATACCCTCTGTCTGTCATAACTGGTATATCAACAAGAACATTCAAAATGATAAAACATGTTAGAAGAACATTACATTACAAATCCTAACATGATATGACCATTCTCAACATGTTTTCAAGTGTTTAGGTAACTCCCTAATACACTTCCTCTACCCATGTTCATCCCGTTCTCGAACCACTGCTCTGATACCAGTAATGTGGGGTCCTCGTTACTTAATCCATTATGTATCAATTAATCATACATACGTGAGTCTGAATTAAGTAAAAACATGCACTGATTAGAAGGTTTTACTAAGTAAGTTGTTACAACTTTATAAAAACCCTACCATATATACATCATATGGAATTCAAACAACTTAAATAAAAACAACTCCTAGGCAGTGGTTCAGTTCGCAGCGGAAAATGACTCACATCCCGTCCTCCCACGTCTATAAGTCCCTACAGCCCTACAGAAACATTCACACAACAACATGAGTATGGATAAACAACTATCTCAGTGCAATATCAAAACACAATATCAATGATAAAGCAATAATAATCATATCCAATGTGAATGCTCTGTCTCATGCATCAACAAATGCAACTATGTCATGACATGTCTCATCAATCACCCTATTATCACGAGCCCAATATGATATGCCTATTCAGCTCAATATGTCAGTGGAACCACATCACATCTTCATATTAGCAGCACATATCATAGTACCGTACTTATCTGTGATAATAGTCAGAGCATATACCCAAACCAGGCGTATATCTCTCAAGCCAAAGCATATGTAGTATATCTATCAAGGCAATGATCTCAGCCAAAGCATATACCAATCCTGGCATATCTATCAAGGCAATGATCTTACCAAAGCATATACACATATCTATCAAGGCATCCATCCCAATCATATGAAATCCATGTATGTACATGCATATGATACTACCAATCATATGACACAAAGCTAACATAAATCATATGATATCAAAACCATAACATCATCATTGTTGGGATATGCCCTAAGACAAGTCATTAGATGATTGTTTAAGACATACAATGTTTATGGTTTTATGAATGGCAATTCATTATTATATATTATTCTTTTAACTGTGCATTGTGAATTAATATATATGTTAATGTCCTTAGAATAATGTTGTATTATTCTTAAAGATGTCCCTAGTCAAGTATTATCATGAATAGGGATAATGATAATACGTAGAGACTAGTATATGTTGATCGATGAATTGTTCATTGATATGAGATATCAAATCAACATATGGGTACATGTTAGAGAACGATGTACTGGACAGACCCACCATGAGAATGCAACATGGATAGTTATATGATCGTCATATGCAATTCTCATAGTGATAATAATGTATGAAATCCTTACGACTTGTGATCATCAGAGATCCCAACATAAGGAGTTATGTATCTTGATATCGTCAAACATTACCCGTAACAGGGTAATCTATAAAGACGACTATTGGATACACTACGAATTATGTAGAGGGATGTTGACTGATCGAGGTAGGATTTGTCCCTCCTATATAACAGGAGATGTGTTTGGCCCTTGATCAAGTGAGAACTAAAATGCATGGCCATGCTCGAATGAGTCGATATGAGATATCGAGCTTATTCGTTTATTCTAGTTCTACTTGGGGATCAAGAAATAAAGATTGGATATACGAGTATGACAATTCCATGACTCGTGTTCAATCTAAACACAAAGGACAAAGGGATTAAGTTACATGATTAATATTATCACAAGTTCTAAAGGTTATGTCGAGTCATTGACATTCTCGTAATTTGGGTAGCATCGATGTGTTGCTAGATACCGCTCAATGCTTGCGACATAAAATGAGATTTTATATCACTGCCAACATTACGAGATCCTATCGGGTCGCACAAAAGATTAAATCGATAAGGAAAATTAAATTCATTGGATGAATTAATTAATTAAGAAGAGTCTTAATTAAGTGATTAAAGGGTTTTAATTAAATCATGGGTTTGGGCCCATAAGACTTTAAGAAAGTCTTGAACCTTAATTAAAAGCCTTATAATATAAATAAGAGGTTTTGATTAATTGTTAATCATACTTTCATATCATTGTTTTGATATCAAACCCTAGCCTCCACACAAGCAAAGGCTCTCGGCCGAATCACTTGAACTCTCGGCCTCCTTCAAGTCGTGTAGTTCTTGGTGGTTTTCGAGCCATCATTCGATTGTGAATCGAGTTTGCTTCGTGTATTGGTTCAAGAATAAGTCTAGCAACTTGTTCTTGAACATCCCTTTCGATTTGATCGTGTGGATACCGTAGAGACAAAGGTGAAAACTTTCGTTTGTGACTCGGAGTTCGTTGGACGTGCTGCTCCGTGGAATCTGCTTCAAACACGCTACAAGGGTGAGAACCTTCGTATTCCTTAATCCGATATGATAACCTATGTATAGATCTGCTGGTTTGTAATCCTAAAATTTTATTCCGCTGCGTTGTATGCTCAAGGGATTACTTACAGTGCTATCAGAGCCAGGTTCAAGGCTCATATCGGCTTTATGTGATTAAATTGTGTTAATCATATTAGAATTAATATTGCATGCTATTAAAACTGTTTAAATTCATATATGATATGAAATTAATTTTAGTTTATGAAAATCATCGTAATAATTGTATTTGATATAATTGGCGAATAATAATATTTATTGAGCATCAATTTTCGGCCATCACCATCACAAATGACACGACGGCTAGCCACATGAGGGCTAGGGTTTTCGAACCCTTGGCTCGAGATGGCTTAGTCGTTGTGGCTAATAATTGTGCATGGAAGTGTCGAAAATTAATTAGGGTTTGGAACCCATTGGACGTGACGGCTAGCTCATGACGGCTAGGGTTTCGAACCCTAATAGCCGTGCATGGCTCGGCCATCATCGCCTTATTTTCTAAAGTTTTGATGCTTGGATGAGTTTTGAACTCCTTGACTCGATAATGGTTCACGCATGCATGGATTAGTAACTTTACCACATGAGAGCAAGGTTTTTCGAACCCTTAGCTCGAGATGGTTGAGCGAACCCCGTGCATGGCATGACCGTGACTCGTGGCTAACAAATTCCAGCGTTTGAAACAAGATGGCTCGATAAAAACCATAAGGGTGCGAGGCGGCTAGGGTTTGGAACCCTAGCGCCGCCGCCGCACGAGCCAAGGCTCGGCCATGGGCTAGGGTTTCGAACCCTAGGCCCATCAATGGTCCAGCCGAGTGCTTCATGGTTCGAACCATGGTGGTTCGTGTCTTAGTCGCTTTCGTTCGTGGCATGTGATGTCCCGAGCGTACGATAATTTTTCAAAAATTATATTACAGTTTTAATTAGAATTAAATTTAAAATGTTTAGAATTTAATTAATTAAATGTTAATGCATGCTTTATGTGTTGTTTGAGCATGGTGCGTGGTTATAGCCCTTTGACCTATTAGATAGGATTTGTGGATGTTTGTAATTTATAATACGACCTGCGTGTCGTGCCTTTCTCTATTTCATTCTAAATGTAATCCCTCCCCTATGTTCCCCTCGAATGTGAAATCGAGGAATTCTATATCTTGTAAATAGTGTAGTTTTTTTTTATTGATGGTGATCAATGAAGATGGAGCATCGTGCCGGGATGAGGAGGCCATTCACAAATTGGAGCCAAAGGAAGGTGCTTGTGAAGTTACCTTAGGTTGACTCATAGGATTTTCTCATTGGCTTGAGAAAATCATTAGCAGGGGCTATAACCATGTCACGTTTAATTATGTATGTTGATGCATGATTTATCTTATGTTTTAGTTTGATAATAGTATTACACATATATGTAGATATGTATATAACTATATGTAGTGGACATATTTTAAATTATCAAATTAATCATGAGATCAATAAATCCCTCTAAAATATTAAGTTTTAGATGCCTTCCAAAATAAAAGTACTCGTCAATAACTTCGATTGTACATGTGTGGGTTTGCCAAAGCAAAGCACCGTGGCAATCTTAGTAAGGCGCGAAAGGATAAAAGTGATATCCGTTATACTTTAATTGGGTACGACTTAACTAGGTTATCTCAATAGGATTGGGAACCTAGAGGCATGGGTTGGATTTTAATTCATTTGATGAATTGAACAAAGTGTTGTTCGTCCAACTATCCAAGACTTATATGTGATGTAATTGACAAAGTGTTGTCTACCTAAATAACCGAGTCTTGGGCGATTAGCCAAAGCTAACTCAAGATTAGGAGAAATATGGATCTTGGCCCACTAAAGGTTTCGAGGGTTGATATTTTTTTAAACAAAATAGTGGGAGTATCATTTAATATAAGACCATGTTAAATGATTTAAATCATAAACTTATTTTGCATATTTATATTGTAGATATCCATGGCAACTAACAACGTTACTAGCACTTTATCACTGCGATCGGTCCTTGAGAAGGACAAATTAAATGGGACGAATTTCCTAGACTGGCATAGGAACTTGAGGATAGTCCTCAAACAAGAAAAGAAACAATATGTCCTAGAGGAACCCTTACCCGCTGAGGAACCTCCCCTAACGGCTACAAGAACCGAAAAAGATGCTTACAAGAAGCATCAGAGTGACGCACTTGATGTTGGGTGCCTCATGCTTGCCACCATGAACTCTGAGCTTCAGAAGCAACATGAGGAAATGGAGGCGTTCGATATGATCGAACACTTAAAGCAGTTGTACCAACAGCAAGCAAGACAAGAGAGGTATGACGTCTCTAAGGCGTTATTTCAGTGCAGGATGGTAGAAGGAAGCTTAGTTGGAATTCATGTGCTCAAGATGATTGGGTACATTGAGAATCTGGACAAGCTGGGTTTTCCATTGGACCAAGAGTTGGCCACCGATGTGATCTTGCAATCGTTGCCTGAGAGCTTCAGTCAATTTGTAGTAAATTACAATATGACTGACATGGAAAAGACTCTACCACAATTGCTTGGTATGTTGAGAACATATGAAGCAAATACTAAGAAGACTAAGGCCACAAATGTCCTTATTGTGAATAAGGGCCAAAGCTAAAGGCAACAAGAAAGCAAAGAAAATCTTTGCTAAATCTAAGCCAAAGTCTTCTGCACTGAAACCAAAGGGAGGGATAGCAAAGGAAGGGAACTGTTTCCATTGCGGTGAGACCGGCCATTGGAAAAGGAACTGCAAAGTATATCTGGAGGATCTAAAGAAAGGAAGTGTGACTTCCGCTTCAGGTATTTTTGTTATAGAAGTCAATTTATCTACTTCTTCATCATGGGTATTAGATACTGGATGTGGATCTCACATTTGTGTAAATGTGCAGGATCTCAAAAGGAGTAGGACATTGGCGAAAGGTGAAGTTGATCTCCGAGTTAGAAATGGAGCAAGAGTTGCTGCATTAGCTATAGGAGATTATCATTTAGCTTTACCTTCTGGTTTATCATTGATTTTGAAAGATTGTTATTTTGTGCCTTCTATTACTAAAAACATAATATCTATTTCTTGTTTGGACAAGTATGGTTTTTCATTTATAATAAAGGACAATTGTTGTTCTATTTATTTAAATGATATGTTTTATGCTAGTGCACAAATGGTGAATGGTCTTTATGTATTAAATCTTGATATGCCTATCTATAACATAAATACTAAAAGGATTAAAAATAATGATTGTAATCCGACTTATCTCTGGCACTGTCGCTTGGGCCACATAAACGAGAACCGCATATCTAAACTTCATAAGGATGGAGTATTAGATTCATTTGATTTTGAATCATATGAAACTTGCGAATCTTGTTTAATGGGCAAGATGACTAAAGCCCCTTTCAAGGGACATGTTGAAAGGGCAAATGTTTTATTGGGACTAATACATAGTGATGTATGTGGACCAATAAGTACACAAGCTAGAGGTGGTTTTCAATACTTCGTTACATTTACTGATGACCTCAGTAGATATGGGTATGTGTACCTAATGAAACATAAACATGAAACCTTTGAAAAGTTCAAAGATTTCAAGAATGAAGTACAAAACCAACTTGGCAAGAGTATCAAAATCCTTCGATCAGATCGAGGAGGAGAATACTTAAGCCAAGAGTTACATGACTATCTAAAGGAATGTGGGATAGTCCCACAACTCACTCCTCCGTATACTCCACAATGGAATGGTGAGGAGAAATCGAACCTTGTTAGACATGGTTAGATCAATGATGAGTCATGCAGATCTTCCGATATCGTTTTGGGGACACGCTCTAGAAACAGCGATTTTCTTACTGAACCGTGTTCCATCTAAATCAGTGGAAAAGACACCATATGAGATATGGACTGGGAAGCGTCCTAGTATGTCTTTTATGAAGATTTGGGGTTGTGAGGCTTTCGTTAGACGTCACGCCACTAACAAACTTGGACCCAAATCTGATAAGTGTTTATTTGTGGGGTATCCTAAGGAAACGAAAGGATACTATTTCTATTATCCCACCGAGAACAAAGTAGTTGTTGCTCGGACTGGTGTATTTCTTGAAAGAGAATTTATTTCTAGAAAAACCAGTGGGAGAAAAATAGAACTTAGTGAAGTTCAACCACAAGAAAACACTGAACCTGAGATTGAGATGGAAACAGAGCAGGCACCACACTGTTGTGGAAGAAGTACCTGCTCAAGAGACACAAGCCCAGCGTAGGTCTGTAAGAGAACACCGGGAGCCACAGAGATATGGATTTCTTGTGACTCAACAAGGTGACTTACTACTTATTGATGAGGATGAGCCGTCATCTTATCAACAAGCTATAATGGGCAATGATTCTGAGAAATGGCAAGAGGCCATGAAATCTGAGATGGAATCCATGTATGCAAACCAAGTATGGACTTTGGTTGATCCACCTGAAGGGGTACGACCCATAGGGTGTAAATGGATTTTCAAGAAAAAGACCGATATGGATGGTAACGTACAAACCTATAAAGGTCGGCTGGCTGCAAAAGGATTCAAACAAATTCATGGTATTGACTATGATGAAACCTTTTCACCAGTGGCCATGGTTAAATCCATTAGGATCTTACTTGCAATAGCTGCATTTCATGATTATGAAATCTGGCAGATGGATGTCAAAATAGCTTTCCTTAATGGAAATCTGCTCGAGGATGTGTACATGACACAGCCCGAGGGTTTTGTCGATCCAAAGGATGCTGGAAAGATATGCAAGCTACAACGATCCATTTATGGATTGAAGCAAGCTTCTCGGAGTTGGAATCTTCGTTTTGATGATGCAATCAAAGAGTTTGGTTTTATCAAAAATGAAGATGAACCTTGTGTCTACAAGAAGGTCAGTGGGAGCATAATCATTTTCCTAGTGTTGTATGTAGATGCCATACTTCTTATTGGAAATGATATCCCTGCCTTGCAATCTGTAAAGATTTGGCTAGGGAACTGCTTTTCGATGAAAGACTTAGGAGAAGCCACCTATGTATTAGGAATCAAGATCTATAGAGATAGATCGAGAAGGCTTCTTGGTCTAAGTCAAAGTACATACATAGACAATGTGCTTAAAAGGTTTAGCATGCAAGAATCCAAGAAAGGATTCGTGCCTATGACGCATGGCATTTATCTCTCGAAGGAACAGTGTCCTTCAACACCAGATGATAGACAACGCATGAGTAAGATTCCATACGCGTCAGCTATTGGATCTATCATGTATGCCATGATATGTACTCGTCCCGATGTATCGTATGCTTTGAGCATGACGAGCAGATATCAAGTTGATCCAGGTGAAGGTCACTGGATTGCTGTCAAGAACATCCTGAAGTACTTGAGAAGGACTAAGGATACATTCTTGATTTATGGAGGTGAGGAAGAGCTCAATGTAATGGGTTACACTGATGCAAGCTTCCAAACCGACAAAGATGATTTTCGATCGCAATCTGGATATGTGTATTGCCTAAATGGAGGTGCTGTGAGCTGGAAGAGTTCAAAGCAAGAAACATTAGCCGATTCTACAACGGAAGCTCAGGTGACGGTCACTGGATTGCTGTCAAGAACATCCTGAAGTACTTGAGAAGGACTAAGGATACATTCTTGATTTATGGAGGTGAGGAAGAGCTCAATGTAATGGGTTACACTGATGCAAGCTTCCAAACAGACAAAGATGATTTTCGATCGCAATCTGGATATGTGTATTGCCTAAATGGAGGTGCTGTGAGCTGGAAGAGTTCAAAGCAAGAAACAGTAGCCGATTCTACAACGGAAGCTGAGTATATTGCTGCCTCGGATGCAGCAAAGGAAGCTGTTTGGGTGAGGAAGTTCATTTCTGAACTTGGAGTGGTGCCTAGCATCAAAGATCCGATAGAACTCTATTGTGACAACAATGGAGCGATCGGATTGGCTAAGGAACCAAGATCTCACCAAAGATCCAAGAACATACTTAGGCGTTTCCATTTCATTCGAGAAATCGTTGAAAGGGGAGATGTTAAAATATGCAAAGTACCAACAGATGATAATGTATCTGACCCATTGACGAAGCCGCTGTCACAGCAGAAGCATGATCGTCATACTAGATCTCTAGGCATTAGGTATATGTCTGAGTGGTCTTAGTGCAAGTGGGAGATTTGTTGGGATATGCCCTAAGACAAGTCATTAGATGATTGTTTAAGACATCAATGATTATGGTTTTATGAATGGCAATTCATTATTATATATTATTCTTTTAACTGTGCATTGTGAATTAATATATATGTTAATGTCCTTAGAATAATGTTGTATTATTCTTAAAGATGTCCCTAGTCAAGTATTATCATGAATAGGGATAATGCTAATACGTAGAGACTAGTATATGTTGATCGATGAATTGTTCATTGATATGAGATATCAAATCAACATATGGGTACATGTTACAGAACGATGTACTGGACAGACCCACCATGAGAATGCAACATGGATAGTTATATGATCGTCATATGCAATTCTCATAGTGATAATAATGTATGAAATCCTTACGACTTGTGATCATCAGAGATCCCAACATAAGGAGTTATGTATCTTGATATCGTCAAACGTTACCCGTAACAGGGTAATCTATAAAGGCGACTATTGGATACACTACGAATTATGTAGAGGGATGTTGACTGATCGAGATAGGATTTGTCCCTCCTATATAACAGGAGATGTGTTTGGCCCTTGATCAAGTGAGAACTAAAATGCATGGCCATGCTCGAATGAGTCGATATGAGATATCGAGCTTATTCGTTTATTCTAGTTCTACTTGGGGATCAAGAAATAAAGATTGGATATACGAGTATGACAATTCCATGACTCGTGTTCAATCTAAACACAAAGGACAAAGGGATTAAGTTACATGATTAATATTATCACAAGTTCTAAAGGTTATGTCGAGTCATTGACATTCTCGTAATTTGGGTAGCATCGATGTGTTGCTAGATACCGCTCAATGCTTGCGACATAAAATGAGATTTTATATCACTGCCAACATTACGAGATCCTATCGGGTCGCACAAAAGAGTAAATCGATAAGGGAAATTAAATTCATTGGATGAATTAATTAATTAAGAAGAGTCTTAATTAAGTGATTAAAGGGTTTTAATTAAATCATGGGTTTGGGCCCATAAGATTTTAAGAAAGTCTTGAACCTTAATTAAAAGCCTTATAATATAAATAAGAGGTTTTGATTAATTGTTAATCATACTTTCATATCATTGTTTTGATATCAAACCCTAGCCTCCACACAAGCAAAGGCTCTCAGCCGAATCACTTGAACTCTCGGCCTCCTTCAAGTCGTGTAGTTCTTGGTGGTTTTCGAGCCATCATTCGATTGTGAATCGAGTTTGCTTCGTGTATTGGTTCAAGAATAAGTCTAGCAACTTGTTCTTGAACATCCCTTTCGATTTGATCGTGTGGATACCGTAGAGACGAAGGTGAAAACTTTCGTTTGTGACTCGGAGTTCGTTGGACGTGCTGCTCCGTGGAATCTGCTTCAAACACGCTACAAGGGTGAGAACTTTCGTATTCCTTAATCCGATATGATAACCTATGTATAGATCTGCTGGTTTGTAATCCTAAAATTTTATTCCGCTGCGTTGTATGCTCAAGGGATTACTTACAATCATCACATACTATCTATACTCAGTACGTCAACACGTACCTGTACTGCGACACAAACGATTTAAATTAGGCGTCACTGGCTAATTGCCTCGTTGTCCCGTCCCTTGAGATGATGCTACAACAATGCCAACAATATATCATGTTATCATAGGCATTAAAATCAAATTCTATAAAAATATAACATTTTTCAACATTCTGGCTCTGGCGATCGATCGCTACTTCTCACCGATCGATCGCTATACTGTTCAGCCCCCTCGCGATCGATCGCCATACCTCGCGATCGATCGCCAAAGTGTTCTGTTTCTGGCGATCGATCGCCACATTTTTACCGATCGATCGCCACATACATTAACCGCCTTATTTTTGTTCTGGTCGCGGCGATCGATCGGCACAAAGCTAGCGATCGATCGCCGATGTCCAGAAAATTTAGAACATGGCGATTTTGAGCTTATCTTCCTAGCTCTTCTCCTATAACTCGAATTTAACCATTTCAACATGTTTCTTGCAATCTCTAGGAACATATTAACATGTTTCTATCATCATAGAATCCAATTAATAGCATATAAACATGATATGATTCTTCACATGAACATTTGATATTCCACCTCACATACATCAATACCAATTACATAATTCAAGTGTAAAACCATGAATTCCTTACCAAGATTGTACAATTTCACTTCACACAACTTCCTAGCTCAATTCACAAGTGAATCCCAAGCTCAAACCAAAAAGAACTTGAAAGAGATGGAGATGAGCTTGTGTAGTGTTTTAGTAGGTGAAAGATGAGAAACTATGTGATTCTCCTCCCTAAATCACTTGATATAAGGTCATTAGCTCCCTAAATCACTTGCTATCATATCATTTGGATTTAATGACATGTTAAGTAACAGGTACATGAAGATGAAATTCAAATTCAAATGCAACTCCAATTCAAATTAAATTCACATGCATATTCAAATGCCTACTAGTTCATGTTGCTTGATATGTTACTATTCAAATCATTGTACACCATGTTTCATTCCTTGCCATATATCATTTCATATATGTATTAATTCATTCTTGGTTCCACCCGAACCCCCATTATCATACCGCCATTTGATATAATTACACCATAATCATATCATATGTGTATAAAACAAATCGAGGCATTACACTCATAAAACTCTTATGAGAATTATGAAAGAAGATCCAAAGCTTCAGATAAACGATGGATTTACAATTGGATCAATGTAAAAATCATTGGATATGATTGGTCTTCGAAGCATGAAACATCAGATTATCCATAAGATGACAACATGTGAATTTGCGATCCGGTGGAATTTACGGGAAATCAAATTGAGATGTTGTTAATCCCCTACAGAGAAATCCAGGAGATTAAGAACAACGTGAAAAGAGAAGTTGCTCACACACTCTCATGGATTCATATTGGAGCCATTAGAGTCATCATCAAAGCAGCTTTCAAGGAATGAATTGATTCGCCACTCAACATGGCAATCTTTGACAAGAGAATCCCAAACCTCAAAGACTCTTGTTTGGGAGCAGTTGCCCAGAAGGCTGGAGAGAAGTGCAGATAATCTTCGACATTACTGAGAAGAACAATATCTTCCCTTGCGATGTCCTATATTATTTGCAACAACCTACTGGCAGGTATCAAGAAAACCGTAAAATTGGTGAAATTGATCTAATAATTACAGGTACTGCATGTATGATCACAGAAAAACTTATTCTTGGGATTGAGTTTCTTGAGGAACACAAACCTTGGGAAAGATTACGGGATGAAATGGAATTCACGGTAGATGGGAAAAGATATAGAATCCAATGACCACCAGTCAATTCTCAATATACATCTCACTCGGAATGTTATACGAGAAACATCGTGCAGAATATTTCGCAGCATATATTGATTCAGGAGTTGGAATATGCACGGCCAAAAGAGACATCTTCCCTAAAGAAGTTGCTGAGAAATTAACAGGCATTGCCAGAAGAGACTTTTCCAAGCGGATTCTTATTCTTAATGAAGGAGTCCAGGCGGTGGAAATAATAATCGGAGGAGTAGGTGGTACCCCGGGAAAAAATTCAAGACTCCACCTATTTATTTCGATGATACATGAGCTGATATGCTGCTAGGAAACAATTTCCTACAGACATTCAGGCGGTTCACACAGGATAACAAGGCAAGAAGGCTTATTTTTACAATTTTTTGTGATCATAAGATCATTGCCCAACGACTAAGGGACACATTTCACAGGAAATTTCCCATTAGTTTTCGCAGCAAGCGTGGTGATGAAGGATAACTTCGACACCCAAAGATGAAGGATCAGAGGAAATTTGGTTAAGCGAGTCTTCAACGTAGACAACAGGGAACTTGTCAAAAGCGAAAAATGAATTTCGATGGTATAAATGTTATGTCATTTAGAGAACAGAATGAAGATGTGGATGAGGATGGAGAAGAAGTTAATCTAGACATCCTACTGTTACTGAAAAAGGATTACATGAGGAGGCCATGCAACCTGAAGCTACCCTCGAAGAGCAGATTACTCTAGAGGAAGTAAAAATGAAGATTCAGAGGAACTACAATGAGGATCATCTGGCATTGTGGGACATAAACGAGCTTACATCATCTTTGAATGTGAAAGCTGAAGAGAGTATGAGAGGTACAAATCGATCCCCATGAACCAGGAAGATCGGAAAGATATGTAGATGATACTTAACGAACATCTTGACCTTAAGTTAATCTCAGCAGGAGTTTCTCCATATAGCAGTCCGTGATTTCTCGTCCGAAATCATGGAGAAATTAAAGGAGAAAAACCAAGATTGGTGATCAATTACAAAGGCAGATGGATATTATATCCCAAGTAGAGAACATTTGGTAAACAGCATTAAAAATGCCAAAGTATTTTCTAAGTTCGATTGCAAGTCTCGGTTCTACCAGATTAAAATGGAGGAAGCTAGCAAAAAGTTCACAGCATTCTCCACACCGCAATGACACTATATATAGAATGTTATGCCAGATTAGCAAATGCTCCATAGATATATCAGAGGAAGATGGATAATATTTTCAAGGATTACTTCAGCTTCATGTTCATGTATATTGACGACGTCCTCATTGAGTCAAGAAACATGAAAGAACATCTTAAACATTTGGAAATCTTTTCAGATGTTTGTTACAATGAAGGATTAGTGCTCTCTGAAAGGAAAACAATGATTGCCACAAGATAGATCGAGTTCCTTGGAATTGAGATCAACGAATCTGGAATCATCTTATTGTAATGCCTCGATTTGTTTTATACACATATGATATGATGATGGTGTAATTATATCAAATGGCGGTATGATAATGGGGGTTCGGGTTGAACCGAGGGTTATTACTCACATACATGATATGATAATGTGATATATGGCAAGGAATAAAACATGATGCACAAGATGTAGTGCATAAGAATGATGGAATTAAATCAAGTATAGCATATCAAGCAACTTGGACTAGTGGGCATTTGAATTTAATTTCATATGCATGTGCCTTGTACTTGAGTTTGCATTTGGAGTTGAGTAAATAGATAACAATCAGCTATCAAACTCATAATACACCATAAACACCTACAAAATCCCTACACAAGCTCCTCTCCATCTCTTTCAAGTTCTTGTTGGTTTGAGCTTGGGATTCACTTGTGAATTGAGCTAGGAAGTTGTGTGAAGTGAAATTGTAATATCTTGGTAAGGATTTTCTAGTTTTTCACTTGAATTGTGTAGTTGGTGTTGAAGTATGTGAATTTGAATATCAACTATTTATGCTTAGAATCATAACTTGTTTCTTTGCCAAGAATTGGATTCTAGGATGTTAGAAACATGTTTATATAATACTAGGGATTTCATGAACTGTGGTTAAATGAGAGGAAATGATTTGTGCAAGAAATACCATGAAGATATGCTTGAAATCGCCATGGTTTGAAATGTTCGAAGCGCAGCGATCGATCGGTAAGGATTTCCGATCGATCGACGCTGATAGAAACATTTGAAGGCGGTTTGAGCATGTGGCGATCGATCGGTGCTTTTGTTCGATCGATCGGTGAAGAGTGAACAGTTCGGCGATCGATCGAGAATCTGGGGCGATCGATCGGTGATGGCAGATTGTTGAACAATGTTAAATTTTTGTAGCATTTATTTTTGAAGCCTTTTATAACATGGTATATTGTTCATGTGTTTGTAGCATCATCACAAGGGACGGGGCAAAGAGGCAATTAGCCATCAACGCCTGATTTATCGCTTTTGTTGTCGTATATCAGGTACGTGTTGACGTACGGAGTATAGATCTTATGTGATGATGATGTTATGGTTTTGATATCATATGATTTATGTTAGCTTTGTGCCATATGATTGGTAGTATCATATGCATGTACATACATGGATTTCATATGATTGGGATGGATGCCTTGATAGATATGTGTATATGCTTTGGTAAGATCATTGCCTTGATAGATATGCCAGGATTGGTATATGCTTTGGCTGGGATCATTACCACGATAGATATACTACATATGCTTTGGCTTGAGAGATATACGCCTGGTTTGGGTATATGATCTGGCTATTATCACATATGAGTACGGTACTATGATATGTGCTGCTAACATGAAGATGTGATGTGGTTCCACTGACATATTGAGCTGAATAGGCATATCATATGGGGCTCGTGATAATATGGTGATTGTTGAGACATGTCATGACATGGTGCATTTGTTGATGTATGATACAGAACATTCACATTAGATGATTTATTGTGCTTTATCATTGATATTGATGTTATTGTTTTGATATCGCACTGAGATAGTTGTTATCTATACTCACGTTGTGTGAATGTTTCTGTAGGGACTCATAGACGTGGGAGGACGGGATGTGAGTCATTTTCCGCTGCGAGCTGAACCACTGCCTAAGAGTGATCTTGTAGTAGGTTGTTGTTGTACATATGATGTGTATGGATAGGTTTTTATAAACCCTGTAACAACTTAACTAGTAAGATACTCGTAATCAGTGCATGTTATTACTTAATTCAGACTCACATATGTATGAAATTATAATACATAATGGATTAAGTAACGAGGACCCCACATTAGTGGTATTAGAGCAGTGGTTCGAGAACGGGATGAACAAGGGTAGAGGAAGTGAGTTAGGGAGTTACCTAATCACTTACAGGCATGTGATACTGGTGATATAGTGTCTGGGAACATGCTTTGTATTTGTATCTATTATTGTTAACCCTTGTTTTGCAGGATGATAGTATGACTTGGTATGAATCCTTATGCGTGGCATAAGTGATGTTGTGGGTGTAATCGTGATTGGTATACCGGATTTCTGTACTATCATTTGGCAAGGGAAACATGATATGTTTCGCGGGAACTATTTCACTGATTCCGTGGTAATGGTATGTCGGTCAATACTGAATCGGAGGAGTCAGTTGTACAGTGGTTGGAGCGCGTGAAAAGCAAAGCTTGATATCAGCTCCATGTGCAAAGTCAGCCTGCATGAGATTGTGTATCAGACCTACTGATGGACTGGCCGCTGACACATGATGTGTGAATGGAAGTGAAGATACAAGTTATTTATCACTGTATCTAGTTCAGGGGCAATGCTTGATATTGCAATCTGTGGTTGCATTGTCAGTTCGACATGTATGGCCGGAATGGGAATGTAATACTTTGCTCTTGATCTATGGATGGTATGGCTAACGCAGTGTGTTTACATTGGGAGATGATGCAGACATGAGTTACTTGTGGTACTCAGATGGTACATGTAGCGACATGTAGCGAATGTGGGATTCGTGTACAATAATAGTATTCTTTATTATTGTATTCCACAGCGGTAATTGGTGATTTGTGAGATCACCGTGGTGATAATTATCTTGTCAGGGTATCACCTATGTATGGTTCTCCGGTGTGTATGTGTGTGTTGAGCTCTATGTTTGTTGTCATGGAGGTGACCAGGAACATGAAATTGGGAGAGTTCAATGATAGTGACGCTGAGACGTATTGATGGAGTGGTACAACCGCAGTAACTATGAATTATACTGTTCGACTTTCATCAGCCTATGTCGTTTAAGTCACTCGTGTTATGGTGACTGGGTAACGGACTGTTCCTTTCTGTGTATTAGCTTCTTGTGTTCGTTCTTATTGTATCATATGGATTTGAGCATGGAAGTCTTTCAGATTGAAAGAGCATACCGGCAGAGAGTGCAGTGATGCAATGATCACCGGCAAAGATGTATGTGATGCCTGCACATGTGATCTTTGTGATGGCTGTACTGGGACATACATGGTGCTGTGTGGCCATGTAGTATAACTGGTTAGTGTATAGTACAGATGGGAATGGATATCATTGTTTTGATGTGAATTCCGTCCGAGCTATAAGGTTGTCCGTATGAGACTCTATGTATGTGGTATGTGTGGCAGCCATGGGTGTCTTTGAGTGACACGAGATACCTCAAGTGCATACAGTTGTGTATGGGATGTTGTATATGAACATCTAGTTCTGTGTTTGTGAACTGTATTTATGAGGTTGAAATTGGTTGGTCTGCTTTGAATAGAGTGTGGGTGTCTATGTTGTTGCTGAGAGCATTGGATGCTTGTATGGCTTCTGGATATAGATAGAACTGTGTTGATATTTTGTCATATTCTGGATTCTTACATGACAGTCGTGTGATCTGTACACGGGAGACCAACAGAGATTGGTTGGCAATGTAAGTATCCGGTAAGCATTGAGTGTGAACTATTGTATGATAGCATAACTTGGTTGCTATGATGTATGGTTCACAAGTTTGATGTTGAATGTCAAAATTATCTAGATTGATAAGGAAGTTTGAGTTTTCGTCGATTGCTTGTACACTACGACTGTAGTACTGAGGCCTCAGAGTTTCTGTTGTGTTGTGATTGTACTATGCATTTGCCATGAAATTCACATATTCTTGAGTCAGGATGGGAGATGTATGACTGAGGGGATCATGATTGTGATATGCCGACCTCGTCATGCGATTAGTTTGCATAGTTGAATTGTGTGCATTTGCTCGATAGATGTTGGGTTGATATCTCTTGATGGACAGTCTGCGAATATGTTTCATGAGGAAACAGTATAGTTGGTATACTAAACCATGTAATGGTGAATGAATGGTTGGTATGCTAAACCATGTGATGGTTGATGAATAATGAAACCAGGGAATGGTTGATGAATAGCAGATGGTTATGAGAAGGCTGCAGAAGCTCACACGTATGCGATAGTGTGATGGGACTTGATTTGTCCATGAAATGAATTCTCTTTTGAGCTTGTGTATGGTATTGAAGTTTGTGTCATGTTATAGTGGTACAACCACTATGAGACTGATTTGACATATACCAGATGGTGGATGGTAGGTTTGCTATATGGTTGTACTTGAGTATTCTGATATGATATCCTTTGATTGTACATGGAAGGTGTACTAGTAACATAATACGGTTACAGTATTGTGAAGGTATCATTGGCAATGCGATATGATATGGCAATTCCTTTGGGTCCGATTGTAGAGTCATAGTGCCAGAATGACCATGAGTGGGATGGTAATTTGATTGTTATTCATGTCAACAATAGTGTGTGGATTGTGTGATTGCAGTTGAGTTGGAATTTGTTACCTTCCATGTATTGTTGGATTGGCTATTCCTTCATGAACCAGAGGTGATAACGATTTGCTGGGAGCAGTCGTGTTTATCAGGAATACATTCCAATAGGCGAGGTAGACAACTGTTGGTTACGATTATGTACTATATGCGATCATATGATATATCTAAGTGATAAATTCGATCATGTGATCTTGTCGGGTAATATCTTCGATTGTGTGATCTATCCGGGTGATATGATAATCCGTATGGATAAGTTCTTGAATCAGAACGGAATGGGTTATCAGGTACCTGTGATGTGTGGGACTTGTTGGCGCAATCCATGTAGCAAGTGAATTGCACAGGCGTAGAAAACTTGTCGATTGGAAAACGTGTTGCTACATGATATTTTGTGTTGATCATTACAGGGAGCAGTGAATAGAAAGTAATGAATCGTTGTAAAAGCTTGTCATACTCCAAATGGTAGTCTTGGGAGAACAGTTGATACAAAGGACATTTCTGGTACAGGGGTCAGGATAGGGAATATTGAACCACGCAAATGGTGTGGATAGATACTATGAGAACATAGTCATTGGGTGAGATAACCATATAATCATATGGACATATGTAGTGTAAATGGTTTTGGTGTACAGTATGCATTGATGACATATGAGGGTGATGTGGATTGCTTCTTGTGGTTTGGTCAAGTCGTGTCCAGTGTTTAATCTAGACTGAGAAGTCTGGCGTGGGAGATTAGTATGTAAACGATAGATGGATATGTTGTATCTATCATAATGTGTAATTACATACTATAATACAACTTTGTGAAATGTTAGAGCAGAGATAGCTCTGTGCACCTTTGGCTGTGTAGAATCTGAATGTGACAAGGACCGAGGTACTTGGTTTAGAGTATCTTACTGATCTTGAATGGAAACATTCTAGACCGTTATACAATACACAACGCGGGTATGTGTGTTGCTGTGTTTCTAAAGTGTGGCATAATGTGAATGTGTATGAATGATTTGAACCATTGACTGTATTACAATGTGGTGTCTAGTTGTCCAAGGAGGGACGGATGTATTAGACTTTAGACGAACAGATGCTCCATTGGGGATCATTTGTATGCATCCAGCAGGACTGGGAGTGGGCAGTGACTTGGTTAAGGGAAATCACCGGTACAATGAGTTGTATAAGATCAAGTCAATTTGATGAATACTATTGTGTATAACAGGATATGTATATATGCCAACATCCGGACATGATTTCTTGAGTGTTCACTGATACTAGTGAAATGTTTGTCTGTTGATGGTAATACAACGATGCATACATACTATCTATGCCCGGCTGGTGTAGAGTGTTGTGAGCATATGGCTACGTGGACAAAAGCGAATGGTAACAAGCTGTTATGCGAGAACATGAGTATGCAGTAGAATCCAAAGTGCAATGTCTGGTATGTTTTCTTTTAGTTTCTTTTACTGCTGGTCTGGTAAGTATCTGCTAGTTGAACATGTTAAGTATGTAGCAGATTTACTTTTGATTAATTGTTTCAGCAATTCATATTGCATTTATAATGCATGTTTGTGCAAAGCTTATTTGCCACTATGTTGTTATTCCTTGGAGTGTTGCTAGTAGGGTTGAAAGCTTATGGCTTTCTGTATGAGATTCATATGATATATTATGAATATGGAATTTCGAGGACGAAATTCAATGAGTGGGGGAGAATTGTAATGCCTCGATTTGTTTTATACACATATGATATGATGATGGTGTAATTATATCAAATGGCGGTATGATAATGGGGGTTCGGGTTGAACCGAGGGTTATTACTCACATACATGATATGATTATGTGATATATGGCAAGGAATAAAACATGATGCACAAGATGTAGTGCATAAGAATGATGGAATTAAATCAAGTATAGCATATCAAGCAACTTGGACTAGTGGGCATTTGAATTTAATTTCATATGCATGTGCCTTGTACTTGAGTTTGCATTTGGAGTTGAGTAAATAGATAACAATCAGCTATCAAACTCATAATACACCATAAACACCTACAAAATCCCTACACAAGCTCCTCTCCATCTCTTTCAAGTTCTTGTTGGTTTGAGCTTGGGATTCACTTGTGAATTGAGCTAGGAAGTTGTGTGAAGTGAAATTGTAATATCTTGGTAAGGATTTTCTAGTTTTTCACTTGAATTGTGTAGTTGGTGTTGAAGTATGTGAATTTGAATATCAACTATTTATGCTTAGAATCATAGCTTGTTTCTTTGCCAAGAATTGGATTCTAGGATGTTAGAAACATGTTTATATGATCCTAGGGATTTCATGAACTGTGGTTAAATGAGAGGAAATGATTTGTGCAAGAAATACCATGAAGATATGCTTGAAATCGCCATGGTTTGAAATGTTCGAAGCGCAGCGATCGATCGGTAAGGATTTCCGATCGATCGACGCTGACAGAAACATTTGAAGGCGGTTTGAGCATGTGGCGATCGATCGGTGCTTTTGTTCGATCGATCGGTGAAGAGTGAACAGTTCGGCGATCGATCGAGAATCTGGGGCGATCGATCGGTGATGGCAGATTGTTGAACAATGTTAAATTTTTGTAGCATTTATTTTTGAAGCCTCTTATAACATGGTATATTGTTCATGTGTTTGTAGCATCATCACAGGGGACGGGGCAAAGAGGCAATTAGCCATCAACGCCTGATTTATCGCTTTTGTTGTCGTATATCAGGTACGTGTTGACGTACGGAGTATAGATCTTATGTGATGATGATGTTATGGTTTTGATATCATATGATTTATGTTAGCTTTGTGTCATATGATTGGTAGTATCATATGCATGTACATACATGGATTTCATATGATTGGGATGGATGCCTTGATAGATATGTGTATATGCTTTGGTAAGATCATTGCCTTGATAGATATGCCAGGATTGGTATATGCTTTGGCTGGGATCATTACCACGATAGATATACTACATATGCTTTGGCTTGAGAGATATACGCCTGGTTTGGGTATATGATCTGGCTATTATCACATATGAGTACGGTACTATGATATGTGCTGCTAACATGAAGATGTGATGTGGTTCCACTGACATATTGAGCTGAATAGGCATATCATATGGGGCTCGTGATAATATGGTGATTGTTGAGACATGTCATGACATGGTGCATTTGTTGATGCATGATACAGAACATTCACATTAGATGATTTATTGTGCTTTATCATTGATATTGATGTTATTGTTTTGATATCGCACTGAGATAGTTGTTATCTATACTCACGTTGTGTGAATGTTTCTGTAAGGACTCATAGACGTGGGAGGACGGGATGTGAGTCATTTTCCGCTGCGAGCTGAACCTCTGCCTAGGAGTGATCTTGTAGTAGGTTGTTGTTGTACATATGATGTGTATGGATAGGTTTTTATGAACCCTGTAACAACTTAACTAGTAAGATACTCGTAATCAGTGCATGTTATTACTTAATTCAGACTCACATATGTATGAAATTATAATACATAATGGATTAAGTAACGAGGACCCCACATTAGTGGTATTAGAGCAGTGGTTCGAGAACGGGATGAACAAGGGTAGAGGAAGTGAGTTAGGGAGTTACCTAATCACTTACAGGCATGTGATACTGATGATATAGTGTCTGGGAACATGCTTTGTATTTGTATCTGTTATTGTTAACCCTTGTTTTGCAGGATGATAGTATGACTTGGTATGAATCCTTATGCGTGGCATAAGTGATGTTGTGGGTGTAATCGTGATTGGTATACCGGATTTCTGTACTATCATTTGGCAGGGGAAACATGATATGTTTCGCGGGAACTATTTCACTGATTCCGTGGTAATGGTATGTCGGTCAATACTGAATCGGAGGAGTCAGTTGTACAGTGGTTGGAGCGCGTGAAAAGCAAAGCTTGATATCAGCTCCATGTGCAAAGTCAGCCTGCATGAGATTGTGTATCAGACCTACTGATGGACTGGCCGCTGACACATGATGTGTGAATGGAAGTGAAGATACAAGTTATTTATCACTGTATCTAGTTCAGGGGCAATGCTTGATATTGCAATCTGTGGTTGCATTGTCAGTTCGACATGTATGGCCGGAATGAGAATGTAATACTTTGCTCTTGATCTATGGATGGTATGGCTAACGTAGTGTGTTTACATTGGGAGATGATGCAGACATGAGTTACTTGTGGTACTCAGATGGTACATGTAGCGACATGTAGCGAATGTGGGATTCGTGTACAATAATAGTATTCTTTATTATTGTATTCCACAGCGGTAATTGGTGATTTGTGAGATCACCGTGGTGATAATTATCTTGTCAGGGTATCATCTGTGTATGGTTCTCCGGTGTGTATGTGTGTGTTGAGCTCTATGTTTGTTGTCATGGAGGTGACCAGGAACATGAAATTGGGAGAGTTCAATGATAGTGACGCTGAGACGTATTGATGGAGTGGTACAACCGCAGTAACTATGAATTATACTATTCGACTGTTATCAGCCTATGTCGTTTAAGTCACTCGTGTTTTGGTGACTGGGTAACGGACTGTTCCTTTCTGTGTATTAGCTTCTTGTGTTCGTTCTTATTGTATCATATGGATTTGAGCATGGAAGTCTTTCAGATTGAAAGAGCATACCGGCGGAGAGTGCAGTGCTGTGTGGCCATGTAGTATATCTGGTTAGTGTATAGTACAGATGGGAATGGATATCATTGTTTTGATGTGAATTCCGTCCGAGCTATAAGGTTGTCCGTATGAGACTCTATGTATGTGGTATGTGTGGCAGCCATGGGTGTCTTTGAGTGACACGAGATACCTCAAGTGCATACAGTTGTGTATGTGATGTTTTATATGAACATCTAGTTCTGTGTTTGTGAACTGTATTTATGAGGTTGAAATTGGTTGGTCTGCTTTGAATAGAGTGTGGGTGTCTATGTTGTTGCTGAGAGCATTGGATGCTTGTATGGCTTCTGGATATAGATAGAACTGTGTTGATATTTTGTCATATTCTTGATTCTTACATGACAGTCGTGTGATCTGTACACGGGAGACCAACAGAGATTGGTTGGCAATGTAAGTATCCGGTAAGCATTGAGTGTGAACTATTGTATGATAGCATAGCTTGGTTGCTATGATGTATGGTTCACAAGTTTGATGTTGAATGTCAAAATTATCTAGATTGATAAGGAAGTTTGAGTTTTCGTCGATTGCTTGTACACTACGACTGTAGTACTGAGGCAATCAGAGTTTCTGTTGTGTTGTGATTGTATATGCATTTGCTATGAAATTCACATATTCTTGAGTCAGGATGGGAGATGTATGACTGAGGGGATCATGATTGTGATATGCCGACCTCGTCATGCGATTAGTTTGCATAGTTGAATTGTGTGCATTTGCTCGATAGATGTTGGGTTGATATCTCTTGATGGACAGTCTGTGAATATGTTTCATGAGGAAACAGTATAGTTGGTATACTAAACCATGTAATGGTGAATGAATGGTTGGTATGCTAAACCATGTGATGGTTGATGAATAATGAAACCAGGGAATGGTTGATGAATATCAGATGGTTATGAGAAGGCTGCAGAAGCTCACACGTATGCGATAGTGTGATGGGACTTGATTTGTCCATGAAATGAATTCTCTTTTGAGCTTGTGTATGGTATTGAAGTTTGTGTCATGTTATAGTGGTACAACCACTATGAGACTGATTTGACATATACCAGATGGTGGATGGTAGGTTTGCTATATGGTTGTACTTGAGTATTCTGATATGATATCCTTTGATTGTACACGGAAGGTGTACTAGTAACATAATACGGTTACAGTATTGTGAAGGTATCATTGGCAATGCGATATGATATGGCAATTCCTTTGGGTCCGATTGTAGAGTCATAGTGCCAGAATGACCATGAGTGGGATGGTAATTTGATTGTTATTCATGTCAACAATAGTGTGTGGATTGCGTGATTGCAGTTGAGTTGGAATTTGTTACCTTCCATGTATTGTTGGATTGGCTATTCCTTCATGAACCAGAGGTGATAACGATTTGCTGGGAGCAGTCGTGTTTATCAGGAATACATTCCAATAGGCGAGGTAGACAACTGTTGGTTACGATTATGTACTATATGCGATCATATGATATATCTAAGTGATAAATTCGATCATGTGATCTTGTCGGGTAATATCTTCGATTGTGTGATCTATCCGGGTGATATGATAATCCGTATGGATAAGTTCTTGAATCAGAATGGAATGGGTTATCAGGTACCTGTGATGTGTGGGACTTGTTGGCGTAATCCATGTAGCAAGTGAATTGCACAGGCGTAGAAAACTTGTCGATTGGAAAACGTGTTGCTACATGATATTTTGTGTTGATCATTACAGGGAGCAGTGAATAGAAAGTAATGAATCGTTGTAAAAGCTTGTCATACTCCAAATGGTAGTCTTCGGAGAACAGTTGATACAAAGGACATTTCCGGTACAGGGGTCAGGATAGGGAATATTGAACCACGCAAATGGTGTGGATAGATACTATGAGAACATAGTCATTGGGTGAGATAACCATATAATCATATGGACATATGTAGTGTACATGGTTTTGGTGTACAGTATGCATTGATGACATATGAGGGTGATGTGGATTGCTTCTTGTGGTTTGGTCAAGTCGTGTCCAGTGTTTAATCTAGACTGAGAAGTCTGGCGTGGGAGATTAGTATGTAAACGATAGATGGATATGTTGTATCTATCACAATGTGTAATTACATACTATAATACAACTTTGTGAAATGTTAGAGCAGAGATAGCTATGTGCACCTTTGGATGTGTAGAATCTGAATGTGACAAGGACCGAGGTACTTGGTTTAGAGTATCTTATTGATCTTGAATGGAAACATTCTAGACCGTTATACAATACACAACGCGGGTATGTGTGTTGCTGTGTTTCTAAAGTGTGGCATAATGTGAATGTGTATGCATGATTTGAACTATTGACTGTATTACAATGTGGTGACTAGTTGTCCAAGGAGGGACGAATGTATTAGACTTTAGACGAACAGATGCTCCATTGGGGATCATTTGTATGCATCCAGCAGGACTGGGAGTGGGCAGTGACTTGGTTAAGGGAAATCACCGGTACAATGAGTTGTATAAGATCAAGTCAATTTGATGAATACTATTGTGTATAACAGGATATGTATATATGCCAACATCCGGACATGATTTCTTGAGTGTTCACTGATACTAGTGAAATGTTTGTCTGTTGATGGTAATACAACGATGCATACATACTATCTATGCCCGGCTGGTGTAGAGTGTTGTGAGCATATGGCTACGTGGACAAAAGCGAATGGTAACAAGCTGTTATGCGAGAACATGAGTATGCAGTAGAATCCAAAGTGCAATGTCTGGTATGTTTTCTTTTAGTTTCTTTTACTGCTGGTCTTGTTAAGTATCTGCTAGTTGAACATGTTAAGTATGTAGCAGATTTACTTTTGATTAATTGTTTCAGCAATTCATTCACTCTATCAACTATATTTACTTTAAGATAGAAGAGTGAGCTCTTTGTAACTGCCTTTCAGTTATTAGTACTCACAAGTCCAGTAGACGTCTTCCGTACTATTATCAGTGTCTGTTGACTTGCAACTAATTCAGAAGCGACTGCAGTACTTAACAGTCTGTAGTAACAAAAAAAATAGAATTTGAGTCTAGTATTTATTCAACCCCCCTTCTAAACACTACTCCGATCCTAACAAGTGGTATCAGTGCCAGGTTTTCTCAATCTTGAGAAATACTAAAAACTGATGGCCTCATTCAGCAAGATTCTCATGTTCAAGAAAGATGAATACGATGATTGGAGAATTCGTATGCAAGCACATCTGATTGCTCAAGACAATGACATGTGGTTCGTCATCACTGATGGACCAATGAAGATCATGAAGATCAACACAGCAGCTGCCATTACTAGTGGTGAACCTCAGATGGTCGTAAAGGACAGAGCATGTGGGGTCCTCTTTACTTAACCCGTTATGTATCAGTTCATTATACATATGTGAGTAGGAATTAAGTACAACATACACTGATTAAGAGTTTACTTATTTAGTGCATGTTTGTGCAAAGCTTATTTGCCACTATGTTGTTATTCCTTGGAGTGTTGCTAGTAGGGTTGAAAGCTTATGGCTTTCTGTATGAGATTCATATGATATATTATGAATATGGAATTTCGAGGACGAAATTCAATGAGTGGGGGAGGATTGTAATGCCTCGATTTGTTTTATACACATATGATATGATGATGGTGTAATTATATCAAATGGCGGTATGATAATGGGGGTTCGGGTTGAACCGAGGGTTATTACTCACATACATGATATGATTATGTGATATATGGCAAGGAATAAAACATGATGCACAAGATGTAGTGCATAAGAATGATGGAATTAAATCAAGTATAGCATATCAAGCAACTTGGACTAGTGGGCATTTGAATTTAATTTCATATGCATGTGCCTTGTACTTGAGTTTGCATTTGGAGTTGAGTAAATAGATAACAATCAGCTATCAAACTCATAATACACCATAAACACCTACAAAATCCCTACACAAGCTCCTCTCCATCTCTTTCAAGTTCTTGTTGGTATGAGCTTGGGATTCACTTGTGAATTGAGCTAGGAAGTTGTGTGAAGTGAAATTGTAATATCTTGGTAAGGATTTTCTAGTTTTTCACTTGAATTGTGTAGTTGGTGTTGAAGTATGTGAATTTGAATATCAACTATTTATGCTTAGAATCATAACTTGTTTCTTTGCCAAGAATTGGATTCTAGGATGTTAGAAACATGTTTATATGATCCTAGGGATTTCATGAACTGTGGTTAAATGAGAGGAAATGATTTGTGCAAGAAATACCATGAAGATATGCTTGAAATCGCCATGGTTTGAAATGTTCGAAGCGCAGCGATCGATCGGTAAGGATTTCCGATCGATCGACGCTGACAGAAACATTTGAAGGCGGTTTGAGCATGTGGCGATCGATCGGTGCTTTTGTTCGATCGATCGGTGAAGAGTGAACAGTTCGGAGATCGATCGAGAATCTGGGGCGATCGATCGGTGATGGCAGATTGTTGAACAATGTTATATTTTTGTAGCATTTATTTTTGAAGCCTCTTATAACATGGTATATTGTTCATGTGTTTGTAGCATCATCACAGGGGACGGGGCAAAGAAGCAATTAGCCATCAACGCCTGATTTATCGCTTTTGTTGTCGTATATCAGGTACGTGTTGACGTACAGAGTATAGATCTTATGTGATGATGATGTTATGGTTTTGATATCATATGATTTATGTTAGCTTTGTGTCATATGATTGGTAGTATCATATGCATGTACATACATGGATTTCATATGATTGGGATGGATGCCTTGATAGATATATGTATATGCTTTGGTAAGATCATTGCCTTGATAGATATGCCAGGATTGGTATATGCTTTGGCTGGGATCATTACCACGATAGATATACTACATATGCTTTGGTGTGATGCCCCGAAATTAATTAATTGCAATTAAGGCATTAATTATGTTTATATGATGAATCATGTGATAATTGACTTATGTGTTGGGTATTAAGTTGTTAACATGATTTAATTGTGTTGATTAGTAAATATGAGGAAGATGTGAATTTAGAGGTATATTGCATTTTACTAAATGCTTGTAAAATACCATGAAGAAGTATTTTATGAATCATGTTAAGTTTGGGGTGTGATTTTAAATTAATCCCCAACCCCTTCTTTTTAACCCTTCACCCATCATTTTAACCCCATTTCACCTTTACTCTTTTAAAACCCCCCAACTCATCCTCAACCCTAAACCACTCCACATTTTCGAAACCCTTCTAAGGAGGAAGGAGGAAACTCCACAAAACTTGTGTTTGTGTGATCTTTGTTAAGATTTGGAGTCTTCAAGAGGTATGGAACCCTTCCTTAAATTTTTATGATGTTTGGTTTTGAAATGGGATGGTTTTGAAGTGTTTTAGGTGGGTTTGTTTTGGGTGTATGTTGCAAGTGGTTGGGGTATGGTTTTATGAGGTTTTTGTGGTGATAAGTTGTTAGGATGTATTTGGTTTAAGATGTATTGGTTTATTTGGTAGTTTTGTACCAAAAAATTGGAGTTTGCTCGAAAAATCGCAGCGACGGATCGATCGGTAGCAGGGCAACGATCAATCGGTGCATGTGCGAAGCGAGGGGTGAAATTCCTTCACTTACCGATCGATCGGTGAAAGCTACCGATCGATCGGTGGGGATGACTAACGATCGATCGGTGGCTTGGACCGATCGATCGGTGAAAGGCCGTAGCTTAAATTTTAAATATGAACAGTTACCGATCGATCGGTAAGGGTGACCGATCGATCGGTAAAGCGATTTTGCTGAAGGTTATTTTCTTGGCTTAAATGATGGAATTTTTGGTATTAGGCTATTGTTTGGCTTCTAATATCAATTTGTATGGTTATGTAGAACCATCCCAAGTACCCACAACCTCAAGAAGATAAAGTTCTGCAATTTCTCCTTCTTTTGGAATTAAGGTACGTAAGAAACGTACGAGCACCGGACGGTAAACCATACTCCTACATTTAATGATGATGCTTATAATGATGATGTTTATGATGATGATGTTTATGATGATGATGTTCATGATGATGTTTATGATGATGATGTTTATAATGATGATGTTTATGATGATGTTTATGATGATGATGTTTATGATGATGATGTTCATGATGATGTTTATGATGATGATGTTTATGATGATGTTTATGATGATGATGTTTATGTGATGCTTACGATGATGATGTTTATGATGATGATGTTACGATGATGATGTTTATGATGATGTTTACGATGATGATGTTTATGATGATAACGTTTATGATAAGTAAGTTTATGATAAGGTCATACGAGGTATATGATTGGGTAAGACGCCCATGTGGTAAGATGCCACCCAATGTATGTGAGTGGGTAAGACGCCCACGTGGTAAGATGCCACACAAATGTTATGATATGGCAACACGCCATATGATGGGGTAAGATGCCCCTGTGGTAAGATGCCACACGACGATTATGTTATGGTAAGATGCCATACAATGGGGTAAGATGCCCTCATACATGAATAAGAATCAGGGATAACAAAAGAAGTTGAAGAACGACCAATAACATTTACTTAACTAAGATGTTATGCATTACTGTATGTCTTTTCTATCATGTTAAGTAAATATGTATGTGCTCACGATGTGTTATCCCTGTAGGTACACTTTTGGACCGAGGGCCTAGGGTCGGGTTGAGGAGGTGAGCTAAAAGGAGCAAGATGAATATAGGATGCAGGATTTTGATAGTCTCTACTCTAGGAGTAGTGTAAACCTATAGCTTTAACATTCATTGTTGAGAATGTAATTAAATAGCTTTTGGAAATTTTATTTTGGCCTGTAATCTTCTTAGCTCAAGCTACAACCGGAACCCTTAAGAGGTTATAAATGTATGTTATGTCCATTATATGTGTACTAATTGATGTTAAGGTAGGAAGACCCTACATTAGTGGTATCAGAGCAGTGGTTAGATAACCCGGGAATGAGTGAAGGGTAGCCTTAGCAATAAGCTAGCTAGGTGCTTACTTTTAAACATGTTTTGCGCATAAGCTACATATGAAGTATATGACTGTTATGCTAACATGGTATGCCTTTCTAACGATGTATATATGAACTGCTTTTGGATCTTGTTGTTAACCCTTGTGTTGCAGTATGGCAGCAAACGTGGAGGTAGGTGACGCGGTGAGCGTCAATGCAAGTGCGGGGCGTACGAATCCCCTACCCCCACCAGCTTTTGATGATGAACCGTCCGAACAACAGTTGTTGCCAGGGGAGCTAAGCTTAACTCAATTTCTTGCATACCGACCCCCAACCTTTGAAGGAACCGAAACTGGGGAACGAGCTGAGGAATGGTTAGAAAGAATAGAGCAAATCTTTGTGGCAGCCCCATGTGCGAAGACAGCATGGATACGGTTAGCAGAGTTCCAATTGGCCAAGAAGGCGCTAATGTGGTCGAAGACCACTTTGGTAGAGCAAGAGGCTCAAGGTCATGAAGTTAATTGGAAAATGTTTCGAACTCGCTTTCTGATCGTTATTTCTCGGCTGCTGCACGACAGGCTAAGGAAGATGAATTTACTCACCTCAAGCAAGGTAATATGTCAGTGTCAGATTTTGCTCTTCAGTATTGCTCCTTACTCAGATATGCACCTCACATCGCCACGAGCACTCAAGCAAAGATGAGGAACTTCATGAAGGGCTTGAGGCCGGAGCTGTACGATAGGGTGATTACTTATGGCCCTACTTTCTTTGACGATGCACTCTCACGGGCTGAGCTAGCCGAACTGGGAGTGGGTGCATACCCTGATGTTGTACCACCGCCAGCACCCCTTCAGAAATCCACTCCTGATAATTTGAAGCCAAGGGGTGAGCAGTTCAAATCAAGAGGAAACACATCGGCGTCAAGGTTCAGTGGTAAGAGGCCCGACAATAGATGGAAAGGAAACCGAAGGAGTGATGCCCCATCTGGAAGGGGGCAGTCTCAGGGAGACAGATCCGGGAAGGTCCAATGCACTCTTTGTGGGCAACCACATCTGACGAAAGATTGTGTAGGATGTTATGTTTGTGGCGACAAAGGCCACTTTGCTAGACAGTGTCCCAACAGGGGAAGTCAACAGGGTCCTACGGGGAGGCCTGCGGATAGGACAGCACAGCATAGACCACCATTCGTGCCTAGACAGTATGGAGGTCAGCCTATGGGGCCACCTCAAGGGCAAGTCTATGCATTGACGAGGGAGCAGGCTTCAGCGGCTCCGGAGGAGGTTATAGCGGGTACGTGTCTTTTATTTACGCACCCTGCTTTTATATTGATCGACACAGGTGCGTCACACTTTTTTGTGTCGACAAGTTTTGTGGAAAGGCACCACATATGCACTTCTCCGTCGCCCACGCCTCTTATAGTCTCGACCCCCGCTGGAAGAAGTATGATTACTGATCGGATCGTCTACGATGGCCTCATTTATTTTGAGGATAAAGAACTAAGGTCAGATTTGATTGTTCTGGGAATGTCAGATTTCGACTGCATTCTGGGCATTGATGTTCTGAACAGGTATCAGGCAGTTGTGAACTGCAGGCAGAGGACAGTACGGTTCAAATCTGATATGGGAGTTCCATGGACGTTCTATGGGGATGGTATTGAAGTTTGTGTATGGTATTGAAGTTTGTGTCATGTTATAGTGGTACGACCACTATGAGACTGATTTGACATATACCAGATGGTGGATGGTAGGTTTGCTATATGGTTGTACTTGAGTATTCTGATTTGATATCCTTTGATTGTACACGGAAGGTGTACTAGTAACATAATACGGTTACAGTATTGTGAAGGTATCATTGGCAATGCGATATGATATGGCAATTTCTTTGGGTCCGATTGTAGAGTCATAGTGCCAGAATGACCATGAGTGGGATGGTAATTTGATTGTTATTCATGTCAAAAATAGTGTGTGGATTGTGTGATTGCAGTTGAGTTGGAATTTGTTACCTTCCATGTATTGTTGGATTGGCTATTCCTTCATGAACCAGAGGTGATAACGATTTGCTGGGAGCAGTCGTGTTTATCAGGAATACATTCCAATAGGCGAGGTAGACAACTGTTGGTTACGATTATGTACTATATGCGATCATATGATATATCTAAGTGATATATTCGATCATGTGATCTTGTCGGGTAATATCTTCGATTGTGTGATCTATCTGGGTGATATGATAATCCGTATGGATAAGTTCTTGAATCAGAACGGAATGGGTTATTAGGTACCTGTGATGTGTGGGACTTGTTGGCGTAATCCATGTAGCGAGTGAATTGCACAAGCGTAGAAAACTTGTCGATTGACTTTTATAATCTATCACTATTTCATAATATTCTACAAGTGGGAATGATACTTAGAACCATGTCATCCCTACAACCACCTCGAATGAGAATTTTGTCCATTTCAAACGTTTCACATTCACTTTATCTAAAAAAATATTATAATTAAACACAAAAAATTTTGAAAATAAAATAATTATCCTACTTAAATATTTATTCTAATATTATCAAAAATATATAAAAAATTATGTTTAAATTTTTTAATATAATCTTGAAACTTGTTTATACATTAAGAAAATATTCATAAATTAATAATCTTTCTGAAATAATATTTTTTCCCGATCCCAATTTGGTCCCAATATTAATAATTAATACTCAAATAAATTAATAATATCTTTAAATTTAAAATAAATTGAAAATTTCAAAATGGCTGATTTTTATAATCTCTACTTTGACGGGTATAAAATTGGAATGAGCATCTTGCCTTAATTATTTAGACGCGTAGAACATGCGGAAAGTAGACACTGCTATTTGGGTCCACATTAGTTGAATGCATATATACTAAAGTTTATTATAAAAGTTTATTTTAAAGATACTGTATTTTTATGTAATAGTCTATTTATAGTGGAATAATTTTACCATAAAATATTTTTATTTCATTATATTTTATTTTTCGTTAAATAAAGATATCATGGAGAGGGATGTTTATGAAAATAAAATTTGGTATGTTTTGAGATATAAAAGCTTTTTAAGTAAGTCTCACACTTAATAATATGAATAAATAGATATATATATAAGTAAAGATACTAAATATACTATATTAAATAATTCCATAATAAAAAGAAAAATAACATATAGCATCATATAGTTCGGTAGAAAGTTCACTTTGTAACTATTGTTTGAAAAATTAAAGTTCACATCCTAACTTTCATGAATTGTAACACTTTGCATCATCTTGACTCGATTTTGTGTTTTTATCGAAATTTAATCACCGTATTATAACATCATCACACATTCTCAAATTTAGAGCTCCTTAAACTAGTTATGCAAAAAAAAAATATATAAAAATAAAATAATATTTGGGATGTCACAATTTCTTTTTCGAAATCAAACAATTAGAGAATTTTGATACTCAAAATAATTTTCTTCTTTTTAAAAATTTGTAACAGATGACTTAAGTGGCTCTAAATTTGAGAATGTAAGACAATGATGGAATGCAATGATAAATTTTTGAACAAAATACAAAATCGGAGTCAAGAAAATGCAATACATTACAAGTTATTACAAGTTATGACGCAATTCACTCCCGTTGAAAGAAGGTTTAAAATCAAAGCACCATAAAATACAAGTACTGGGTCATCTTTGACCCAAAAGAAAAGTCCAGCTCATAATTTATTTCCCAACGCCACAAGAAACACCACCGAAAGAGCACAAAAAAACACTATTTAATACCCCAAATTCCCACATTCATAGTGTCTCTCCCTCTCACCTTTCATGGCCTCAAACAACGACAACAATTAATCAATTTTTTCAGAAGAAAAATCTTCAAATTTCCCCTATTTTTCCTCACTAGAAAGTGTCAAGAAAAGGGGATGGGGAAGTATACGGAGCTGTTGGATGCTGGTGTAAGGATTGCTTGCAGATTTCATTCACACTGCCCCCAAACTGCCCGCATGTATTACCACCCTCCGGCTGACCACGGCCTCCACCACCAACATCAACACGGCGGATCCGGCGACGGCGACGCCACTATGGAGGTGTATGCTGCAAAGGGTCCTTTTGGAGCTAAACAACCGGTTGTTAGGACTGATATTACTGACTTTATTCTTTGTTCTGTTGCTTAATGGTCAAAATTACGGTGAAATCAAATTTTGTTCCTAGGAAAATTCTGATTAATTTTTAATATATATTCAAATATTGCTCATTTATCTCATGATATTCATTATAATATCTCAATCTCGGTTTTTATGATTATCATTCGTTTTGTAAATGGTAATTATGGTTCAAATATAAATGGAAATATATAAATTGGATTTAGCATATATATTGTTCGGAGTGATATACCTAATAATTCTTCATTGTGTTCAATATCTTTACTACTAACAGATATAACTTTTGGTATATTAATAAATGTTTGATAAGTTAAAATTTTAATAATATTAGCCTTGTGATATTATTATGATGATTATTGTCTAATTAAGTACCCGTAATCTCATGGAAGAATGTGTCTAACCCATTTGGCATTCACGTGTTACGGCCTCATATGTCTATTAGTCGTTTAATACGAGTTGTATATTGTCATTGTATAAAAAAAAGTTGCATATATGCTGATAGTTATATTTTTGTCTATTAGTAAATGCTTGATAGGTTAAAAATTTAATAGTATTGGTCTTGTAATATTATTATGATGATAATGTCCTAATTAAGTAAGAATTTTTGATTTTTTAGTAGCATGTGGATATTAAAAACATTGAAATACAATATAATAATAAACTATTTTTTGGTGAAAGATTAAAATTTGAATTAAAAGTAATGATGTTATGATAATAATTTTTAGTTAATGTTGATTTTTTAGTAGTATGCATGTGGATATTTATGCATATTGGAATATAACAGGATTATAAGTAACGATTATATTAGTACATCTCATGGTAAAGAAAAAAAAATTTGAGTAGAGAAGAGGCTAAGGGGGGTGTATTGGTTGTAGACTTTTATTGATTTTTAATAACTTTTATGGAGTTTAAAAGTCTAGAGGTATTCAATCCAGACTTTTATATAGTCTACAAAAGTTTAATGGTATTCAAGACAGACTTTCGTAGAGTTTTAAAAAGTCAGGTGGTATTCAAACTTGAATTTTTAAAACTCCATAAAAGTCTATAGGTATCCAAAATCTCATAGACTTTTAATGACTTCTGTTGAAATCTTTAGGTACAAACTTGGATGCCCCATGTACATCCCAAAAAAGTTAAAAATTCTCCATCACTCCTAGTAAAGATTTGGAATGACTTTTAATTCCTAATTACCATCATCTCTCTTTACTCTTTGTTATTTTCATTTCCGACACGACCACCTCCCCATTGGCTTTTCCTCCCTTGTTTTCTATATGTATCCTTTCTTTAATTCCTAAAGTGCGGCTCTTTCTTTAATTATTGTTTTTTGCACATCTTATTTTTTATCCAATATAATACTAATATTTACACAAGTATTTTGATAAAATAGCAAGTTAATGTGCTCAATTTTATATTAGATGATAGATTTTTAAAACGATTGTATGGTCTATATCTATAGACAATTATAATAAATATTTTTCTAAAACAAAATATATTTATAACGATAGAAATTAGCATGTTTAATTTAAAAAATATGTTTTAAGAATTTTTATAGTAGTCAACTATCATCAAAAAATATTTTAAGTTTATAAAATGTTATTTAATAGAAAACTTTTGTTTTATTACACAAAATTATAGATTACAACTATATAGCAACATTAACTGAATCTTCAAAGTTGTCATCTTGAAGATGCAAAAAAGTTGTTCAATATTTGCCATGCAAAAGAATTCAATAGGTATTTTTCACATTTTTTACTGTTAAATAAGTAAAATGTGTTTACATTAATAGTAAAATAAATATTATATGTTGAAGAAGTTATTTATGTTCAATTGTTAGTTCAAAGAAATCAATTATAAGTTATAAAATCTATAGAGTCAATAAAATTCTTTTGATAATTCCGTGTAATTCTATAAAAATTATTAGAAATCTATCAATTTCATAAAAGTCCATCATTTAAAAAAGTCATTAAAAGTCAATAAAGTCCATAAAAATCTATTGAAAAAGTCTACGAGACTCTATACAAATCTTTTTATAACTCCATGAAATTCTATAAAAGTCAATAGAAATCTATCAACTCCATAAAAATCATTCATTTAAAAAAGTCACTAAAAGTCAATAAAAGTCTAGATTGAATACACCCCCCCCCAAAATCAATTTAAGCACGACTCAAACTTGATTGTTCGAAATATGTATAAATTCTTATCCATCTCAACAAAGCTAAGAAGCTCGTCATAGTAAGATTTTAGAGCACAATAAAAGTAAAATATATTGTTGTTTTATTTTGTTCCTTTTTTATATAAAAAAAATCAAATTTATTCCTTTTAAAATCCCACCAACCCAACGTTAGAAAAAATCAAATTTATTCCTTTTAAAATCCCACCAACCCAACGTTAGGTCAACAAAGTGGAAAGCTAAAAACTAAATAGATCGTTGAACTATTATTAAGAGAAATCACAAGGTGGTATACTTTTGAGATATATATATATCTGGGGAAAAAAATAATAGTACAGAAAAATTCAAATTTTAAAATATTTTATTCAGATATGTCCAATTTCAAAATGTCAAATCAATTTAGTGTTTTATTTTGACTCTTAGACCCATCGATGGTTTAATAAATTGCATTATACTCCCTTGATTTTATTTTGATTACAAAGAGGCATCTGTTGTAATATTATATTATCTATTACATCCTTATATTTATAAGAAGATGCATTTTAAACCCCTTCTTTTTACGAGTCCTCTTATTTTTGGATCATTGACACAAAATGGTATCAGAATCTAGGTTTATTATGGAAAATACTAAAATAATATTTTGAATATTAACATTATCCTTTAACGGGGGAGACAATACACGAGAATATGGATCCGAACGAATGTTCGAGGTGTCACTCATACATGTGGTACTTTCAAAAATTGGAAGCACTAAATCAAAAACATATGTCGGAAGCTCAACGCTTCAACCATAAGTGAAAATTATTACGAGGAACATGATTATGCCTACCTGGTATAAACCATTACAAGAAACTGGAAAGGATGACTAAGAGGCTTCATCAAGTGAACCTCAAACTACAGTTGCAGTTAGCCGAATTTCAGGAAGACGATAATCTGAACCTGAGAACGTTATTCCAGACCCCAATGATCCAACAGGGTCCGGACCAAACGATTAGGATGTGAGAACCAACCTTTCGAGAAATCGAGCCGGATACTTCTAAGATATCCCAAGATCTTAGAGATATTCAAAAGACAATGCAGCATTATGGATACTTACAATACCATGTCCCTGCACAAATCCATCAGATTCATAGTCAGATAAAGATCATGATTAAACATCAAGAGGAAATTCTTGAAAACCTCCGAGATGTTCAAACCCGAGTTAAGGATTGGAGTCACGACCAAGTTCTTCAGGAAGAAGGAAATGAGGGTGGTTACCACCATCATATGGAACAGAACCCCTTTTACATCAAAAATGGAAAACGGAGGAGGTCCAAAGGCCTTTGACGGAGACTCAAAAGATGTTGTTAATCCCCTACAGAGAAATCTAGGAGATTAAGAACAAGGTGAAAAGAGAAGTTGCTCACACACTCTCATGAATTCATATCGGAGTCATTAGAGTCATCATCAAAGCAACTTTCAAGGAAGGAATTGATTCGTCACTCAACATGGCAATCTTTGACAAGAGAATCCCAAACCTCAAAGACTCTCGTTTGGGAGCAGTTGCAGGAAATTTGTATGCCGGAAAGATGACCTTCAACATCTATCCCAGAATAGCATACAATTTGGGAGATCGAGATTTCAACAAGGTTCTCATCAAGATTTTAAAAGAAATGATTTGATGAAAGAAGGGAATAGGCCTTACTCGATCACCTACAATGTCTCTTACGCGCTCTCGAATACTCGTCATTCAGAAGTATTCTTAAGAAAAGAATTCTTCGAAGTCCCCAGAATCTTCGAAGATTTCGCCAAAGTAGTGTTGCCGGATATTATTAATACTCCAACGAGAGATCGACATGAGGATACAAGACCAACCTGTTTTGAACAGAAGCATGAGTCTTATGATCGAGCCAAGAAGGATGTCTTTCCAACAGGATATGTTGATCAGCAACACTCCTGGGGAAAACAGAAAGTAGTCTCGAGTAGGATTTAGAAAATCCCTGATGTATTCAAAACAAACAACAGGAATGCTGAAATATCCAGAAGACTGGAGAGAAGTGCAGATAATCTTCGACATTACTGAGAAGAACAATATCTTCCCTTGCGATGTCCTATATTATTTGCAACAACCTACAGTTGGTAGGTATCAAGGAAACCTTAAAATTTGTGAAAATGGATCTAATAATTGCAGGGACTGCAGGTATGATTCCAGAACAACTTATTCTTGGGATTGAGTTTCTTGAGGAACACAAACCTTGGGAAGGATTACTGGATGGAATGGAATTCACGATAGATGAGAAAAGATATAGAATCCAATGACCACCAGTCCATTCTCAATATACATATCAGTCGGGATGTTATACGAGAAATATCGTGCAGAACATTTCGCAGCATATATTGATTCACGAGCTGGAATATGCACGGCCAAAAGAGAAATCTTCCCTAAAGAAGTTGGTGAGAAATTACCAGTCATTGCCGGAAGAGACTTTTCCAAGCGGATTCTTATTCTTAATGAAGGAGTCCATGCGGTGAAAATAATAATCGGAAGAGCAGGCGGTACCCCCTGGTACAAAGTCAAGACTCCAACTATTTATTTCCATGATACAGGAGCTGATATGCTGCTAGAAAATAATTTCCTACAGACATTCAAGCGGTTCACAAAGGAGAACGAGACAATAAGGCTTATTTTCACAACCCTTTGTGATCATAAGATCATTGCCTAACGACTAAGGGACACATTTCATAGGAAAGTTCCCATTAGTTTGTGCAGCAAGTGTGGTGATGAAGGAAAACATCGACACCCAAAGATGAAGGATAATAGGAAATTTGGTGAAGCAATTCTTCAACTTAGACAACAGGGAACTGGTCAAAAGCGAAAAATGACTTTTGATGGTATAAATATTATGTCATTCAGAAAACATAATGAAGACGTGGATGAGGATGGAGAAGAAGTTAATCTAGACATCTTACTGTTACTGAAAAGGGATTACATGAGGAGGCCATGCAACCTGAAGCTACCATCGAAGATCAGATTACTCTAGAGGAAGTAAAAAGGAAGATTCAGAGGAACTACAATGAGGATCATCTGGCATGGTGGGACAGAAACGAGCCTACAACATCTTTGAAGGTGAAAGCTGGAAGAGAATATGAGTTCATGAGGTACAAACTGATCCCCATGAACCAGGAAGATCGGAAAGATATGCAGGTGATACTTAAGGAACATCTTGACCTTAAGTTAATCTCAGCAGGAGTTTCTCCATATAGCAGTCCATGATTTCTCGTCCGAAATCATGGAGAAATTAAAAGAGGAAAACCAAGATTGGTGATCAATTACAAAGGCAGATGGATAATATATCCCAAGTAGAGAACATTTGGTAAACAACATTAAAAATGCCAAAGTGTTTTCTAAGTTCAGATTAAAATGGAGGAAGCTAGCAAAAAGTTCACATCATTCTCCACACTGCAATGACAATATATCTGGAATGTTATGCCAATGAGATTGGCAAATGCTCCCCAGATATATAAGATGAAGATGTATAATATTTTCAATGATTACTTCAGCTTCATGTTCGATTATATTGAAGACATCCTCATTGCGTCAAGAAACATGAAAGAACATCTTAAACATTTGGAAATCTTTTCAGATGTTTGTTACAATGAAGGATACAGTGATTGCCACAAGACAGATCGAGTTCCTTGGAATTGAGATCGACGAATCTGGAATCATCTTGCCGAATCATATTGTTGAGAAAGTGCAAGGATATCCGGATGACCTCAAGAAGGATGTAAAGCAACTTCAGAGTTTTCTAGGAGTTATTAACTTTGTGGGGACGTTCATCAACAACCTAGCAAACCACAGGAAGGTGTTCAGTCCACTACTAAACAAAGATGTTAAGTTCGAGTGGAATGAAGATCACAGACAAGCTGCCAAACAACTTAAAAGAAGTTTGCAGGCAACTACCAAAGCTTGCAATTCCAAACAACGAGGATGAACTGTTATTATACACAGATGCCCATGATCATTTGCAGTTCGAAAGGGCTTTTAAAAAATGGCCGCTAAATTTATCTTGAAAATAGATAATACTAGTGTTAAGTCTTTTATGAAAGATAAAATTGAATCAAAACCAAAAAAGGCCAGACTTTTAAGATGGCAAGCTGAATGCCAATATTATGATTATGATATTGCCATTGTGAAATCTGATAAAAATGTTCTTGCAGATTTCTGACACGAGATGGAGGGACACATTGCTAGCGATACCCTCAAACGGGTTAGGCATCTCAGGGAAAACTTGGATATCCTTGAATGAGATTTTGGTACTCTTTGTCTCAATGCTGAGGTCACAGGATGACTACAACAGGCAGATCGGGACCTAGTTTCTGATCATATACGAGTTTGCCTTCAGTCCCAAGAACGCTTGTTTGAAGTCTTGAAGGGGCCTATCCTCCAGGCCGCATATCCGATGGTGCAAAAATGAGTGTTTAGAGAATGTGGCTCACTAACCCGGAGGTAAGGGATTCACATACCCCTGTCACAGGTGCTGCAGATGATGCATTCCTTGAGGATGTACAAGCTGTAGCAAATGTTGAGGGTCAGTTGTCATCACTATCTGAACCTTCAAGTTAACTCAGCACCTCTGGGGTAAAAGAGGGAGAGTTGAACCTTAGGCCACAGACAGAAACTTCTAGTGTTCAACTAACGAAATTTATTCTCTTCTCCTATGCAGGATTACCAACGTACTTGGGAAAAATTGATTACCAGACAGGGTATCAACCCAGACAAAACAATAGTTGATATCTCCGAAAAATATCTAAGGGTTTGGATGAAACCCAGTAGCCATCCAAACGAGGTACAAGAATGGTATAATTTCGAAGCTCTGGCTTCGGTTTATACTGTTGCACCAGCATTCTCTGAAATCTCCAAATTATCAAAGTAAATCAGAGAAGCTGTTCATGAGACATGGGCCAATAATCCACATTTGGCTCGAGGAGATATTTTGGAGTTGTATTTTCTTAGTGCCGCTCCAGAACCAGCAAAGAAAGGCTTTATTGATGTTTTTCACTTTATCAAGCTCAGACGATCAGATGGGAACGCCATAAAAATATCAAAACGAAGCTATCGGAGGACACACCAGTGTTAATTTGAGCCACCACCGAAGATGGAGCTTCAACCAGACGAGCGTGGGGTCTTTTGTCTAACAGAAATGAACAAAGTCAAATACTCATTCAAATTCTTTCAAAATTCAGCCAATGGAACTTTCATGCTGAATTCCATAACATGAACAACAACAGGATTTGCTGAATAGCTCTTCGAAGCAAAAAAATGAATTCTTTGGAAGAACAAGATTCCGGCAAGCAAAGAAACTTACCAAAATTCTGCAACATGTCATATATTGGCCGATGGAAGGATCGGATTTGCCAAGCGTGCCCGGAGCAGAAAGAACCAGAATTCGGGAAAGGATTCCGATCCAAACCCGACAGATCAGAAGCAGGAAAAGACAAATGACCTGCTGACAAGAGGGCACGTTTTCCTAAAGCTCGAGGACCACAAAAGCCAATAATGTAAAGATTCCCCGACAAAGAAAAAATGCATGTACCATTAAACGTACTCAGACAAAATAATGGATGACTCACGAGAAAAGTTGGCACACTTAGACAAAAGATGCCAGACCACGAGATAAAGGCGCACTCACGGGCACACTTATCATTGAACAAGAGTTTGGAATCCGCATTTGAAGTCCGGATTTATGCCTATATAAGGCCAGACATAAATGAAGCTAAGGACATCAGAAATTCTCCATTGTTTTCTTGCAAATAAATATTGTAGTCTCCAAGCTGTAATCTTATCATCTTTCATAGCTTGATAATTATTTCTTTCTTTCTCCATAATATTTCTGTTTTTCAATTCAGTTTGTATATGGGTTTCGAGTCTAGCCTCAACATATAAGAGGCTAAACAAGTTAGTCTCCTCCCAGGAGGATATATGTTAATGTAATAAATATTATAAGTATTTCAAGAATAAACGAATGCTTTTGCCCATCTATCTCTCAGATTTCTTTAAAATCTTTTTATATCTGGTTATACCCTAAGCATTAATGTAGGAGACGAATTAAGGTTGTACTGTACGGTTTCTGAAGGAGTCGGATAACTTACAGACTAACCTCGCGTGAGGGGCTGAGGTTGGATGGGGAGGAGCCATTCGTAAAATAGTCTTGAGGCAGCAATTTTCCGACTGGTGGATTTGCAACCCACTTCACCCGGTGCCGTTATTGTCAAAAAGGTATATACTGTTTTGTCAAAATTTTATTGTAATACGGAAGCATGATGGACATGGTATTTATTTTTAACATATTCTTCGAATAAGGGTTTTGAATTATGATTCGAAGGTTTAAAGATGAACCGTGAGTCCTTTGCAAAAGTATGCTCTTGAGTTTTTATCAAGATAACAGAAACTGATGGATCTCATGTTCAAAAAATGCCACGGTTTAAAAATAATAGGATGAAGAAGAAAATAAATAGTATACAGAGGTATATTTGATCTCAAAATAAGTTTCAAGGGGTAAGGATGAAATTAAATTAAAAGTTGGTTGGACCATGTGGACCACTTCGAGATGTTAAGAATGGACCTAGTTGAACTAATGTTTTAATGTTAGACTATGATGAATTATTGTTCACTAAAGGATACCAGCCTGAAATTTTTCCTATTAAGTTTATAATGAAATTAAGTGGGTATCAGTATAAAAATACAATAAAATAATATAATATAAAACAAATATGAATGAAAAGGCGAGGCACGCGTGATGACACAACCCACGTCTTCTGGTTTATTTTTAAAAATAAATTTAAAAAAATTTTAAATTTCAAAAATACCGTATTTTTAAAACATTGTAAAACTACCACAAACCGTCGTTCGGAAGGACAAACTTACACTTGGTGAGGGGCCGCTTATAGAGGAAGCGGCCCCTCCCCCGTTTAGTGGCCGCCCAAGTGAAGGGAGGGCACTCACTCAATGAGAGGTCGCCATCAGGAATGGCGGCCTCACTTTTAAAAAAATTATTATTATTTATATATTTGTTTTACTTTAAATAAAATAAAGTAAATGTTTGGCTCGTCACTCGTATATGGATAATGACTTTTTCTTTGCTTCTGTTTTATCAATTGATGACTGACTTTGTTATTACCATGAATACAAAGTTGCAGCTTGATATCTCTGAATTTATGTTTTTGTTGAGCAAAATTATTGAATAATTATATAGATTGTGAAAGTACACAAATTTATATGAGATCCACCCACATTTGAGTTCTTTATTATACATAATATACATTTTTGGGATCCCTGCACTTGGGGAGTAGAGCTGACCAGCGGATGATATTTTTATGAAATTAAATTAAATTTTGTTTTATTTTATACATGTATTAACATTTATAAAATTATATATTTTGTAAAAAAACTGTGTCAATTTAATATATTTGGGGGGTTATTATTTTTTTAAGAATACTTTGAGTAATTAATATTCGAGTATTTGAACAAATAAAAAAATGAGTGTCAATTTAATATATTTGAGTAATAAATTTAAAAAACATTCATCAGTTTTTGAAAATAAAAATCATCCAAAACAAAATTTAATTTCATATTAATCTCATCCGCTGGTCAGATCTACTCTCCAAGTGCAGGGATCCCAAAAATATATACTATGTATAATAAAGAACTCAAATGTGGGTGGATCTCATATAAATTTGTGTAATTTCAGAATCTATACAATTATTCAATAATTTCGTTCAACAAAAACAAAAATTCAGAGATATCAAGCTGCAACTTTGTATTAATTGTAATAACAAAGCCAGTGTAAAACAGAAGCAACCAGGAAAGTCATTATCCATATATGAGTAACGAGCCAAACATTTACTTTATTTTATTTAAAGTAAAACAAATAAATAAAAAAATAATTTTTTTTATAAAAAAGTAGGGTCATTGAGTGAGTGGCCGCCTGATCTCATCTCATAGTGGCCGCCCTTCACTTGGGCGGCCACCAGAGGCGCACCCAGAAATTATACAAAAGGGGGGCAACAAAATGATTTCTCAAACATTTAGGGCAAATAATTTTTTAAGGGGTCAAAAAACAAATCAATGGGGGCAAACTGCATGTTTTTGGAGGTATAATTTTTAAGGGTAAAAATGTAAATAAAAAAATGTTTAGGGTAAAAATTTTTTTTTTGTTTTTTTTGGGCAAGGGGGCACTTGCCCCATGCCTATGAGTGGCTCCGCCACTGGCGGCCACTAAATGGGGGAGGGGCCGCTTCCTCTATAAGCGGCCCTTGCCAAGTGTAAGCCGTCCATCCGAACGTTGGTTTAGGATAGTTTTGTAATGCTTTTAAAAATACGGTATTTCTGAAATTTAAATTTTTTTTTAAAATAAACCCACGTCTTCTTGTGTCGTTTAATTCCAAGCGGCCCCTTGCCAAGTGTAAGCCGTCCATCCGAACGTTGGTTTAGGATAGTTTTGTAATGCTTTTAAAAATACCGTATTTTTGAAATTTAAATTTTTTTAAAAATAAACCCACGTCTTCTTGTGTCGTTTAATTCCTAGCATTCAATGTCCCCTTTTCATGTTTCCCCATCTACTTCGTTCCATAGAATATCGCGTTCATATATTTTTTTGAACATAAATATCGTTTTCATATTTAAGATCAGTATATTAATTATATGCATAAAGTATTTTAATTAGTTGAGACACAACTTCATATATATATATATATATATATATATATATATATATAAAGTACCCATAAATTAATACTCGATAAAATAATAGCATCACTAGAAAATATATTTTTCTGATACGAACTTGGTTTCAACATTATTAATTTAATACTCGATAAATTAATAAAATTTTATGGTCTCAATATTATTAATTTATAAAGGTTTTACTATATATATATATATATACATTTTGCACAATGGAGTATTATAATGAAACTATATTAACTTCATATCCGAACACTGGATTGGGCTGGATTACCCTAAGAACGATATAACCCCGAACATGTGTGTATCAATAAAATAAGGAGAGGCGTGTTATTTCTGTATATTAAAAAATTTGAATAATTTAAGGAGGATGTTTTCAAACTTATTTACGTGTACTATATTATAAGGCTATTAATGTGGGATTTTTAACTTTTTAATCGAAAAAAAAATATTTATTTAATAAAATAATCGAAATTTTAAAAACATTTTAAACTAACCCAAAACCATTTGAGATGACGTCTTCAGCTGAAGACGGCGTCTTCAGCTGAAGGCGCCATCTAAGATGGCGCATTCAGATATTTTTTTTAAATATTATTGAAGGCGCCTTCAATAAATTTTTTTTCCCATGAAGGCGCCATCTGAGATGGCGCCTTCATCAATGTTTTTTTTTTTTTTTGCGCCGCCCTCTTCCTTTCTTCTCTTCTTCCTCCTTTTTTCTTCATTCTCTCCTCGCAAATTCTCTCGAAAATTTTTCAAACTCTTGAATCTTTTTTTGTGCCAAATTTCGAAAATTATTGTGGTTTGCAATTTGTGGAGCTTAGTTGTTTGTCATTCTTGAATTTGAGGTAACATTACAGCTTTTTATATAAATTTTTGAAAGTTGTAAAATGTCAATTATTTTGTTGTTTGTGTTTGATTTTTGTTGTTTGGTAGTTTCTATTGAAAAAATAGTTATAATTTGGAGATAAGGACAGACCGCCGGATGATTTACGACGTTGGAGCGTCGGCATGTGGCTGCCATTTTCCGATCGGCGGCCGGCGGTGGCGGGTGGCGGGTGGCGGTGGACGTGTTTATATTTTTGTTATGTTGATATTTGTTGTGTAATTTTCAGGATGGATTTACAAAGAGCACTAGGCCCGATTGACAGCCATCTCGTATCATTGCAGTCAGGTAATCAATCTGAGACTGTTTGGGCAGGTGATATTGATTCTACACTTCGAGGCAGAAACCCTGATAAATATTTTTGGGATCTTTGCCCCCTCGATACTCGTGTTGTGAGTCTGTTGGACAGTATTGGTTTTTATGGTGTTCATAGGTCTGGTAAATTGCACTTGACTTTCACCTCATCACGGCTTAAGCTGAGAGATGGCGCCGTGAAACACATACTTTCCACTTTAGATCCGGAGAGGCAACCATCACACTGCAAGACATTGCAGTGATATGGGCATTGCCAGTAGATTGTATCATATTATCCGGTGTTGATTATGATAAATGTATACCTGATTGGCAAGAATATTGACATATGCTTTTGGGATTTACACCGGATACTGCACACTTTAAAGGTGCAAAGTTGTACCTATCTGCAATAAAGAATCATTTGGTGAATAATGCTCTTACTGAGCACAGTACGACAGAAGATGTAGTCCGATATACTCGGGCTTGTGTATTATTGATGTTAGGTGGAATTTTGTGCCCTGATTCGTCCGGCAATACTGTAAAGTTATTATTTTTACAGAAGGTAGAGAATATTGATTCAGTTGGCAATTATTGTTGGGGGAGTGCCGTATTGGCATATTTGTACCGTGAGTTATGCACTTCCTCGATGAGAGGAAAAAAAGTGATAGGTGGTGCATTACAGATCGTACAGGTAAACTTTACGTTAGAACTTTTCAAATGTTTGAAATATTTTTATCGTCATAATAACTAATATTATTCCTGACAATATTTTAGATTTGGGCATGGTCAAGAATACCTGGTTTAACTCCTCAGCTGTGTGATGCTAGATTCGACATTGGCCCAATCATTATCGATGAGAAAAATATGTTACCTGCTGCTCCATATGGTGCAAGGTAATAATGTAATTATGTTTTGTGGTATTTTATATGTTTTAATATATTTATAGATTTTGTAATTGTGGTTCTTTTCAGATGGGCATGTCATTTAAGGTTTACGGAAATAGGGAGGCATTCTGTACGTATCATTAGGGACATTCTTGATGAGCAGCCATCTACTCAAGTAAGCAATATATTAGTTGTGTTTGTTATGAAAAGTAAATAATGTTGTTTATATTATTTTAACCCAATTTTGTATTTGTAGTTTAATTGGCAGTCATACCCTGCTGAGTGCACTGAACATCTGAGCCACCAATTATGGACATATGCCAGCCCATTAATTTGTTATGATATTGTTGAAATGCACCGTCCTGATAGAGTCCTTCGTCAATTTGGAATGCTACAAGACATCCCCACAGATCCACGATCACGGGATGATAAATTACATTCAGTTGACCGAAGGGGAAGTATAAATAAGGATTGGAGTGCACACCATGTTGCATATATACAAAAATGGGAGATGTCACGTGATTTATGTGTGGACAGACCACTATATTGTGCAGTAGTGGTTGGGTATAGTGAGTGGTATGAACGAGTCACCCGTAGATATATTACCCACACGTTCTGGTCGTACTCTTGTGATAACAGAAGCTGTTAGATGTCTACGATCGAACATCTGGACATCATGATGGATGGACTGATAGTCAGCACGACCATATCTTTCGAACACATAATCTGGCAATTATTGATTATTTGGAATCATTCGCCCCGTCTTCTTAAGCCGTTCGAAAAAAATTTAGCACACAACGATCAAAAGATAATTGCACAATGGTGGTGATTGGAAGTCGAGCACCTTTCATAACTCCATTTATGCATTCTGACATTTTTGTGGTCATGATACCACAACGCCAGCCTCCGTCATGAGCAAGAGACCATTGACACTTATCAATACAACTTAAGTAATCAAAAACCCTTGGTTCTATAAGTTTTATCTCTTCCATTGTGCGATCAAATTTTCTGAGCTGATTTTCTGATCTTTCTCTCCAACATAAGTCTTTCAAATGAACGGATTTGAAGCGACTATTAAAGTTGAACAAACATGTCTCAAACAAAATCGATGTACTCCACGCGGTGATTTGAAGTCAGGAATGCAATCGGTTGCTGCAATGAGGCCCGGATGACGGTCAGAAATCAAACATACACCACCCTCAGATCTTCTCACAATATGCTTGCTAATCATCTCCAAAAATCATCTTCATGACACAAAATTTTCTTCGTCAACAATTGCAAATGCCAAAGGTAACACTTGAATATTAGCATACATTGCCAAGGCAATCAACATCTTATGTTGATATTTCGTATACAGATGTGTTCCATCCACACTTATTACTCGACAGCAATGTTGAAATCCTTCTACACATGGTTGGAAGGCCCAGAACACGTAATTCAAGGTCTTCTCTCTTGGTCTGGCATTGTCAAGGTGAACCCACTCAATGACTGTGTCGGGATTCCATTTTTGCAAAGCTCCCGTATAGTAAGACAATTTCTGAACGGGGCTCTCCCATGTTCCATACACATTCTCAACAGCACGTCGCAAACTAAACCATCCTTTTGCATACGAGATCTCAAATCCATATTTATCTTTAACTGTTTGAATTACATACTTTATTTCGAAAGTTGGATCACGCCGAACAATTCCCACTAACAAGCTAGCAATCATGTTTTTGTCCAAATTTGCATGATCGATAGACAGCTCACTCAAAAGGCAAGTGTGAGAACCTCCATACTTGTTTATTTTGAATAATCCTACTTTTTTCTTCAACGAGGCGTGCAGGTACCATCTACAAGGTATATCTTCTATACTGTGTTTGCACACCACTTTCCACAATGTTTTTGTACTCTTGACAATGCTGTACTCCCGTTTTGCAATACGTATAGAGTAATCCTTTACAGCTGCCTGCAGATGAGCTTTATTTTTGAAGACCATATCTACATGCATATCCCCTTTGGAGTAATTGTAATAACTCCCCCATTTACATGTTGGAATGTCTACTGAGTCTGCAAATACTTCGGGATGTGTCATTGAGAAGAATGAAATTTTTGGATAAAGGACATGAGTATTTGTCGTGGTTGTCTCCGGTACAGTAACTGACACTTCTTGGGTGATTGGGATCTCCTCATCTTGATCTGCAATTGTTTCTGACATAACACAAATGTCAACTTCATCGTCATCAGCATCATCCTCAGACGGAATATCATATGGTTCAGACTGAATATCATTTCCCAATTCAGCAAAACTGTCTGCTAGTGGCTCAGGAGCAATAACATCAGCATCTATGGGATCATCATCTGGATCTCTACCAGAGATAGTCATTCATTCTGCAACTACAGGCAAACAATCTACATTTTCTGGAATACAATCAAAGTTTCTTGGTTCTGTTTCTATGTAAATTTCCAAGCAACTATGACCCTGTTCTGAATCCAAAAGTCATGCTAAATTATAATAATTATCTATTGGCAAAATTGTCTGTCGTAGCCTGGAAAAATCTCTGAACTTATGTCTTGCATATATTTTCAGAAGAAACTGGTTGCGATCGATGCCAGTGATATTATATATTTCGTTCAACAACTGCATAAAATTAATTGTGCGAGATATTATGGTACCTCTTAATGGACCACGATCATATCTAATGGTATCTGAATCTTGTAATATATTATCTAATATTTCAATCGACATCTCTGAAAATAATTATTAAATATTACAAGTAATTAATACATTTCTATAATCAGGATGATAAAATCAATAATATAACAAGATTTTTACCTGAAAAATACTTGAAGCATGGCTAATTAAGATTCGAGATAATTTCAACAATAAAACAAGATGACAAACTATAAATGCTATGTGATTTTCGTTTCGGTGTAGAAAATGAAGGGTTCAGCCGGGCATTTTATAGTCAAGAAGAGATGGCGCCTTCATCAAATTTTTTTTTTATTGAAGGCGCTATCTGAGATGGCGCCTTCAATAATATTGTAAACAAATATCTGAAGGCGTCATCTTAGATGGCGACTTCAATGATTTTTTTTAACCACGACTGAAGACGCCTTTTGTGATGGCGTCTTCAGTTGAAGATTTTATCTCAAATGGCGTTTTGGATTAGTTAAAAGGTTTTTAAAATTTTGATTATTTTGTTAAATAAATATTTTTTTTCGATTAAAAAGTTAAAAAACCCCTATTAATGTTGCTTGCGAAGCAATTTTTTTTTTCAGTTTCCAATTTTACCCCTTGCTCCAAAAAATGTTGCTTCCAATTTTTTTTTAGTTTCCAAGTGTTTTTAACGTTAGACGCATAGAATTTGTACAGATTCCTCCAAATTGTTGAGTCCCGGAAAACGTCAACAATGTTGCTAATGATAAATACATATTCTTTGCCATGAAAAAGAACAAATCAAGTTGACACCCCCTAAATATGAAGGCACCATCTGATGAGCCGACCTGCCTCCGTGGTGTACTACTTGACTTTCTTCAAAAGACCTCGCCTGTTCTTCCGAGCTCTTTGCATGGACCGACCTGTTGGGTCGACGTGTTTCACCTCACCTATTGACCCTTCGCCAACTTGATTGTCGACCTTTTTTGGGAACCGAGCTCATCGGCCGAGCTCTTCTCATTCCCTGCTTGATACGTCTGCTCAACAAGGAAACTGAGTCCCCTAAGCTAGGTAAGTCCTAGATCTGCGGAGCAATATCAGAGATTTGATTGTATTCACAAGATCTTAACATATCTGGGTAAGATTCAAACATGGAAAGAGTCCTTGTTGCATGGTAATTCTCGGGTCTCTGCCTATAAATACCAGGTTTGGGGTATCAACCCATTCATTCATAATTCTATTACTTTACAAGTATATATTTTCTTATATCCTCTCGCCTGACTTAAGCATCGGAAGGAACACACCGGAAAACTTCCGGCCCTTCTCACGTTTATTTCGTGATTTCAGGTGAGGATCATAAGCGATATTGACATTATTATTTTCATTGAAGACACCGGAGGTGCTCACCTCCTATTGTTATCAGAAGATAGTCACTCTTTTTTGCTGATATCAATTGGCGCCGTCTGTGGGAATTTGAGTTGAAGACGTTGATATGGCTGGACGACGTGGACGTGGACGTGGACGTGGGCGTGGAATCAGGAGGAACCTGGGAGAAAGAGAAAATCCTAGTATGGAAAATCATGATATCCCTCCACAGCATGAAGATCAAACACCTCATTCTGTTATGAAAGTGGGAGATCTGACTATGGAGCAGCTGTCACAATTCATCAATCGGACCATGCGAAATACTTTTTTCCAACACCAAGTTCCACCGCCAACGGAATCTAACCAAGCTCCACCCCCTCCACAAACAAATCAGGCGCCTCCGCCTGTTCAACCAGAGCAGGTCCCTGAAAATAATAGAGTAGCAAGTGCTGATGCAGAGATACAAGTAGAGCCTCCACTGATAGATCCAATGGAAGCTGTATGGGGAGAGATAAGGCGATTGGGTCAACATCTAGGTGGCCGACCTCCAGTGGCTAAGAGAGAAAGTCCATTCTCCCAAACTATTTTAGGAGAGGAGCTCCCGCCAAATTTCAGACAACCTGTTGTAGGAGAATATGACGGAAGCAAAGACCCGGAAGAGCACCTTGGAAGATTTGAGAATGCTGCTCTGTTGCATAGGTATTCTGATGGGATCAAATGCCGTGTTTTCCTTACCACCCTGGTTAGATCAGCACAACAATGTTTTAATTTAATTAAACCAAACAATGTACGTTGTTTTGAGGAGTTCAGTTCGGCTTTTCTAAACCAATTCGCCAGCAGCAAGAGGTATCAAAAAACTTCTTTAAGTCTGTTCACTACCAAGCAGAATGAACAGGAGAGTTCGTACAACGCTTTAATAGGGCAGCCTTAGAGGTCCCCACTGCAACGGTAGATGTCCTTATTAACGCCTTCACACAAGGGCTTAAGGCAGGAGAGTTCTTTAAATCATTGGTAAAGAAACCCCATCGTAGTTATGACGAACTTCTAGGAAGAGCTGAAAAGTACATCAATCAAGAAGATGCTCAGAGATAGAGAAGGGTTGATCTACGGCCATCAGTAAAGAAAGATAAGTTAAAGGTAAGCAAGAAAAGATCGGCTGATAGGACAGATGACGGTAGTCGAACTAGAAGTCAATTTGCTTCACGCATACATCTGTCCATGAGCTTGGAAAGAGCTATGGAAATATGTGATGATAGAAAGAAACTGGAAAGACCCCGGAAGTCGGATAAGGGACCTCGTCTGCCTCCTTCTGATAAGTACTATGAATTCCATAGAGAGTACGGTCATATAACTAATGAGTGTCAGAAGCTTGAAGATGATGTAGAGAGAATAATCAAAAGAGATTCTGAAATAAAAACTCTCCTAACAAGGACTCAAGAACCTTATCAAAAAAGTCATGGTAGAAGCCGATACCGAGGTAACAGAAGAGAAAAAACACCATATAATGGCCGAACCAGGTCCCGTGAAAGGGATATTCCTCCTAAAGAAACAGATAATCAAAAGAGAAGGGTCGAACAGGTGGATAATAATCCCAGCCGAGGAACTATCAATATGATCTCGGGGGGACCCACTGATGGAGATTCGGGCAGAGCTTGGAAAAGTCATGGTAGAAGATTGGAAAGTTTCGAAGTTTCGGAAGAGCTAATTTCAAGGGATGAGCCTGTCATAAGTTTTGGGCCTGATGATCTGAAAGGAGTTGCAACACCGCACAACAATGCTCTAGTGGTCACTGTAACCATAGCTAACTATGACGTAGCAAGGATCTTCATTGATACCGGGAGCTCAGTTAATGTTTTGTTCAAAGACACCTTAGAAAAGATGCAGATAGAGGGTCAAAGTTTGAACATATTACAACTCCTCTGTACGGGTTCACCGGGCACACAATTCAACCTCTTGGACAGATCACCCTGCCCTTATCTCTTGGTCATGGGATGTCCCGCATAACAAAAATGGTTAATTTCACTGTGGTAGAGGCACCTTCATCATATAATGCAATCCTAGGTCGACCTGCTATGAAGGAGTTCAAGGCGGTAGCTTCTACCTATCATCAGAAACTAAAATTCCCAGTGGGTAGAGAGGTTGGGGTTCTTTGTGGTGATCAGAAAACAGCCCACCGATGTTATGTGGATGAAGTAAAAGAAAACATAAAGCGAGCTCGTCGAGAGGTCGGTTGTATTGAAAGAGCTGGGTATAATGTTCCTATTGACAGAGGCATCCCAAACAGCTTAGATGAAGAACCAGAAATAGTTGAGCTTGTCACCACTGGTCAGAAAGTAAAAGTAGCCAGGGACTTGGAAATAAATATAAAAGCAGATCTCATCTCGTGTTTGATAAAAAATGAGGATATCTTTGCTTGGAGTGCTCGTGATCTAAGGGGAATTAGACCAGATGTCCTAGAACATCGTTTGAACGTGCTTTCAGGAGTCCAACCTGTAAATTAGAAGAAAAGACACTTTGGACCTGAAAAGGATAAAGTCATAAGAGAACAAGTGGAAGAACTCCTTCGGGCAGGTCATATTCGAGAAATACATTTTCCAACATGGCTCTCAAACGTGGTACTGGTACCAAAGAGCTCAGGAAAGTGGAGGATTTGCATAGACTTCCGAGATATTAATAAGGCATGCCCAAAGGATTGTTACCCATTACCAAGGATTGATCAGATGGTCGATTCCACAGCAGGACACCAGTACTTGTGCTTAATGGATGCCTACCGAGGATATCATCAAATCCCTTTGGCTAAGGAAGATCAAGATAAGATGAGTTTTGTCATCTCGGACGGGACTTTTTGCTATGTTGTTATGCCCTTCGGGCTCAAGAATGCAGGAGCTACTTACCAGCGTTTGATGAACAAGGTGTTTTCAGAACAGCTAGGCCGAAATGTGGAAGTATATATAAACGATATTCTGGTAAAATAAAAAAGTGGCACCGATGTAATAGCCGATCTGACGGAGACTTTCTCCACTCTTAGGTCTTATGGATTAAAGTTAAACCTCCAGAAATGTTTGTTTGGGGTAAAAAGTGGGAAGTTTCTAGGCTACATGGTGACAGAAAGGGGTATTGAAGCTAATCAAGAAAAGGTGAGAGCTATCTGTGAGATGTCTCCTCCAAAGAACCTTCAAGAGGTACAACACCTCACAGGAAAAATCGTAGCTTTATCACGATTTATCTCTAGATCCGCACATAGAAGTCTCCCCTTTTTTAAGATACTCCGGAAGGCTGATTAATTCGAATGGAACAAAAAATGCGGGGAAGTATTTGAAGAATTGACAAAATACTTAGCTGGACTCCCTATATTAGCTAAGCCTCTGCTGGCAGAGAGGTTATTTGTCTACTTATCAGCAACTGAGGAAGCAATCAGCTCGGTTCTAGTTAAAGAGATGGAATCAGAACAACACCCTATATATTACTTATCTCATGCCTTGAAAGATGCTGAGCTGAGGTATTCAGAGATCGAAAAGTTGGCTCTAATGTTGATCATAACAACTAGGAGACTCAGGCCTTATTTCCTATCGCATCCTATAACGGTGCTAACAAACAGCTTCCTGGGAAAAATACTCAGTCGGGCAGATGTCTCTGGACGACTCGTCAAGTGGACAACTGAGCTAGGAGAGTATGATATACAGTACGAGCCACGCACGGCTATCAAAGCTCAGGCCTTAGCAGATTTCATTGTGGAAACTATGCATCCCGATAAAGAAGAATTATGGAAAGCATTTGTAGATGGTTCTTCTTGTAATGAGGGAAACGGGATAGGGGTTGTGCTGATCTCTCCAACCAGAGATGAGGTACGGTTGGCAATACAATTGGATTTCCGAGCTTCCAACAATGAAGCAGAGTATGAGGCAATATTAACCGGATTAAGGGTTGCTCGAAATGTTGGAGCTAAGCGTATACATGTCTTCTCTGATTCTCAGCTAGTAGCCCAGCAGATGAATGTGTTCTATGAGGTTAAGAATGAGAAAGTTAATCCAGTATGCAAGTAACATAGAAAAAATCAAGGAGGAATTTCTAGAAGTAACATTCAAACAGATCCCAAGAAAAGAGAATAGAAAGGCCGACAGCTTGGCAAGAATGGCTAGTGCTCTCCACACTTGGCAAAATAGAGACATGGTGTTTCAAGTTGAATTAACTCCTAGTCAGGATGTTCCATCTGAATCTATCGAAGAAAATGATTGGAGACAAGATCTCTTAGACTATCTTACCAATGCTAAGCTCCCGACTGATACCAAAAAGGCCTATAGACTCAAGAAGAGGAGTCAGATATTCATACTCATTGAAGGAATCTTGTACAAGAGGTCTTTTGCCCAACCACTTCTGCGTTGTTTGGGTCCGAAAGAATCAGATTATGTATTAAGGGAAATCCATGAGGGATGTTGTGGAAATCATCTAGGAGCATATTTCTTGGCAAAGAAGGTGCTCCTTGCTGGATATTTCTGGCCTACAATTCAGAAGGACTCTACTGCTATGGTTATATCATGTGACAGTTGTCAAAGACACTCTAGACTTCAGCATCATCTAGCTATGATGATGAAAGCCATTGTGGCAGCATGCCCGTTTGACCAGTGGGGCATTGATATAGTAGGACCATTTCAAACAGGTAAAGCTCAGAAGAAATTTTTAATCGTGGCCATTGATTATTTCTTGAAGTGGGTTGAAGCTGAACCATTAGCCAGAATCACTGAGAAAGAGGTCTTCAACATCATCTGGAAAAACATCGTTTGCCGATATGGTGTCCCGAGGAAAATCATCTCGGATAACGGAAGGCAATTCCAGGGAGCTCTGCTCAGGACATGGTGTGAAGAGTTAAAAATCCATCAGGCTTTCACTTCTGTTGCGTATCCTCAAAGCAATGGTCAAGTAGAGGTCACCAACAGGTCTCTGGTACAAAGCATTAAAAATATGTTGGGGAAAGCAAAAGGAATTGGGTGGAAGAACTACCTAATATTCTATAGTCCTATCGAACTACACCAAGGACGGGAACAGGTGAAACCCCATTCAATATGGTCTATGGAAATGAAGCGGTACTCCCAGCTGAAATTAGAGCAGAATCATCAAGAGTACATTTCTATGATGAACAAAACAGTGAGAGAAGAGTTGCTGACCTTGATTTAATTGAAGAAACAAGGGAAGTTGCGGCCATCAGAATGGAAGCCTATCGTAATCGTATTGCGAGAATGTATAACCAACGAGTTATTCAAAAAACTTTCTAGGTCGACGATCTCGTACTAAGAAAGGTGCAAGAGGTTCAGGTGGGCAAGCTAGACCCCAAGTGGGAGGGTCCCTTTAAGATTGTTGAAAAGCTAAGTTCAAGAGCTTATTACCTAGAAGGTCCTGATGGGAAGACATTGAAGAGACCCTGGAACGCATATCACCTCCGAAAATATTATTTATAGTTCACCACTTTTAGTTTTTGCAAAGATTGTTTTAGTTTTTTTGGATGATATACTCTTTCATTATTGCAATACAAGTTTTAGAATTTTTTCCAAGTTATGGTGTAAGTAAGAGCACGGTTACACCAGGAGCAAGGGTTTTCACCCTACCTCAGGAGTACGTTTACGACGAGCTCAGCCCTGATTACGCCAGGAGCAAGGGTTCTCACCCTACCTCAGGAGCACGTTTACGATGAGCTCAGCCCTGGTTACGCCAGGAGCAAGGGTTCTCACCCTACCTCAGGAGCACGTTTACGACGAGCTCAGCCCTGGTTACGCCAGGAGCAAGGTTCTCACCCTACCTCAGGAGCACGTTTACGACGAGCTCAGCCCTGGTTACGCCAGGAGCAAGGGTTCTCACCCTACCTCAGGAGCACGTTTACGACGAGCTCAGCCTTGGTTACGCCAGGAGCAAGGGTTTTCACCCTACCTCAGGAGCACGTTTATGACGAGCTCAGCCCTGATTACGCTAGGAGCAAGGGTTTTCACCCTACCTCAGGAGTACGTTTACGATGAGCTCAACCCAACTCTTGTTAAACCAGAGAGTAAGGGTTTTCACCCAAACGAGTCCGAGCTATTGCGTGCTTGGTCCTATCTGTTTTAAGTTTGCCATTACGTGGTAAATTATTAAACGGGTCCGAGCTATTGCGTGCTTGGTCCTATCTATTTTAAGTTTGCCATTATGTGGTAAATTATTAAACGGGTCCGAGCTATTGCGTGCTTGGTCCTACCTGTTTAAAGTTTGTCATTACGTGGTAAATTATTAAACGGGTCCGAGCTACTGGTGCTTGGTCCTATCTGTTTTAAGTTTGCCATTACATGGTAAATTATTAAACGAGTCCAAGCTATTGCGTGCTTGGTCCTACCTGTTTAGAGTTTGCCATTACGTGGTAAATTATTAAACGGGTCCGAGCTATTGCGTGCTTGGTCCTATCTGTTTTAAGTTTGACATTACGTGGTAAATTATTAAACGGGTCCGAGCTATTGCGTGCTTGGTCCTACATGTTTAAAGTTTGTCATTACGTGGTAAATTATTAAACGGGTCCGAGCTCTTGGTCCTATCTGTTTAAAGTTTGCCATTACGTGGTGAATTATTAAACGGGTCCGAGCTATTGCGTGGTTGGTCCTATCTATTTAAAGTTTGCCATTACGTGGTAATGTACTAATCATGGCCGAGCTAATACATGCTTGGTCCTATCTGATTAAGCTTTGCCACACAAAAAAGACGTTAAAACAGAACTGGCATTAAAGGAAAACAACAATTCCGAGTACAGAGAGGAATACGGACTAGAGGGGGGGAACACATATCTAAAGGTCAGGGGGGAGAGAGGTAGCTACTTTTTCTACACCTACAAAATCCAGAGAGACGTCAGGCACAAGACAACCTTGTTCTTTAATCTGACTTAGACATCCCTGGAAACCGGCCTCAATGAAAGTAAGGAGTTTCTCCCCTACCAATTCCTCAGACTTTTGTTTCTCCTCGGCTGCCTCCTTCTGAGACTTACCAAGCTCCTGCTCAGCAGAGTTAGCTAACCCTTTAGCTAAGGCTAGCTCATTGGTCCCGCAGGTCAGTCTCATATTGGCGTTTCTGGGCCTCAATCAAAGAGCGAGCCTCGGCCTCAGCAACGGTCTTCTTGTCAATCTGAGCGTTAAGCTCAGAGACTTTCTTCTCATGTAAAGATTTGGCCTCAGCGAGGGAGTCTTGCATAGTCTCGAAGACCTTGGCGTCTTTTAAGGATTGTCTTCGGATGAAAGAAGCCCTTGATGTAAACTCCCCCATCAAGAGCATGGCCTCGGTCAGACGGCTGCCAGTCCGGGTAATCAGGTCCCCCCAGCTCAGTTGGCTCATGTAGAGGGCATCCTCCGTGTTAGCCAGGTCACGAGCCACAGCTAAGGCAACTTTGCTCGACCCCTCCCCAACAAGTCTAACTCCTCCTCGGTAAGCCTCCATCACCCGTTCACGACACCTCTCGACACGAGCTGGAGCACCTCCTTTCTCACCCGCCGTCGGAGGGTCCGACGGATCAGGATTGGCCCGGAATTGCCTCAGGGGCTGAGCTTCTACAGCCGCAGACCCTGCAGACCCCCCTGGAGCAGCCTGCCTTTTCCTGGAGAGCTGAGCTACCTCCTCGGTAGGACTCTCAGCCCCTACATCCACAATGGTCACTCCCTCGGCTGCTTGAGAATGGGCTTGTTTTTGTTTCCTTTTCTGAATAGCTTTCAACACTAAGGAGCTCATAACTCTGTCTTCTGTATAAACAAGTAAAGAGTTCAGTCAGACCTAACAAAAAACACTTGGAATAAAATAGTTGTTAAAACATGCTAGAACAAGTACCAGCTCTCCCCCTCAAGGTCAGATCAGCCGGACTCAGCCCAGCAACACAAAGGAGATCCTCCACCAACAGCTTAGATGGATTGAAGCAGTGGCCTCCAATAGCGCTCATTACATCTAAGAAGATGGGGCTCTTTTTGAAATTTTTAGGAGGAGAGGGGAGAGCCGGGAGATGATCTAGCCAATCAGTGCAGCAGACCCAGGGCCAAGGAGGTTTTACAAAAAAAAAATCGTTTTTTTCCAATCCTTGATTTTGTTAGGATATCCCCCAACAAATGCACAACCAGGTCGGCTGGTAACATACCAGGGTCCCTCATCCGATCTCTTGATATGGAAGAAGTAAGAGAGGGAGGGGTGGTCGTAAGGTAATCCTAACGCCTTAAAAATAACCACTAGACTACAAAAAATATGGAAGGAGATCGGAGAGAATTGGCTAAGGTTGAGCTGATAAAAGGTACTGAACTCCTGAAAGAACTCAGGAAGAGGAAAACGTAAACCCCCCTCCAGCTGGCTGCGGTAAAAGGTATAAAAACCCTCAGGAGGTTGGTGCGATCGTTGAGATGAGGAAGGGAATATGAACTCATAATCAAAAGGGGCTTGGCTGAGCTGGCGTATTTTGGCCTCATCTGACTCATCCAAGGCAGGAACGTATAGTTCATACCAGGGATAATTGCCCGGAGGCGACTCCGATCTAAGATGAGGACTGGCCTCAGTTATTTGAAGGTCGGGTTCAGCTGAGGTCCCAGCTTCCTGGGGAGCCTCAGTTTGCACAACTTCTTCAATTGGCTCAACTCCCACAGGGAGGGCAATCCCTTCGGGATAAAATGAACCATACTGATCTACCGCTTTAAGCTCCTCGTCCGTCAGAGGGGAAAGAAATAATTGATCAGGAGAAGAAGACATTTTTTAACAAAAAACAGCTGAGAATAAACGTACCTAGGAGTTTTCAGAAAGAAAAATGGAGAGTAATGCAAAAGAGGTCGGATCCGATCTGTTTCGAAAGTAGCAAAAGTGGACAATGAGGGACCCGGAGTAGTATATATATAGGGGGACCTCCCCGAATCATGGCCGTTGATCTCTGATGCTGTAGGGTCTTCCTACCTTAACATCATCTTATACACGTAATATGGACTAAACATGCATTCATAACACCTTAGGATTCCGGTTGTAGCTTTGAGCTAATAAGATTACAGGTCAAAATAAAATTTCAAAACTTAATTAATTACATTCTCAATAATGAATGTTATAGTCATAGCTTTACACTACTCCTAGAGTAGAGACTATCAAAATCTTGTATCCTATATTCATCTTGCTCCTTTTAGTTCACTGCCTCAACCCGACCCTAGGCCCTTCAGTCCAAAAGTGTACCTACAGGAACAACCCATCATGAGCAGGTACATTGTTACTTAACATCATAAGGCAATGGCATATAAATAAATGCATGAAAATAATTGGTAACGTATACTTCCTGGTTAATCGCATTAACCCTCTTTGGTTGTCCCTGTTTCATAGCCATGCATATAATCATTAATTCTTGACATGAATGATTAAAATCATCATCTTATAAATATCATCATCTTATAACATCATCACCATATAAGCATCATCATCTTATAAATATCATCATCTTATAACATCATCATCATATAAGCATCATCATCTTATAAATATCATCATCTTATAGCATCATCATCTTATAAATATCATCATCTTATAACATCATCATCATATAAGCATCATCATATTATAGCATCATCATCTTATAAAATATAACAGCGAATGTACGAAATCTTAGTTAAGTAAACATGCTGGTTATTCGTCAGCTTCTTTTTGTTGACCCTTATTCACATTCGTGCATATGGGCATCTTACCCCATCGTATGGCATCTTGCCATATCATAATATCGTGTGGCATCTTACCACGTGGGCATCTTACCCTATCGTATGACATCTTACCATATCATAACATCGTGTGGTATCTTACCACATGGGCATCTTACCCTATCGTATGGCATCTTACCATATCATAACATCGTATCATTATATAGGCATCATATAAACATCATCGTTACTTATCATAATCATCCTCATAGACATCATATCCTCTTCACTCATCATAAGCATCATCATCATAAACACACTTATCATAATTATCATCATAAACATACTTATCATAATCATCATCATAAACATCATATCCTCTTCACTCATCATAAACAACATCATCATAAACATACTTATCATAATCATCATCATAAACATCATATCCTCTTCACTCATCATGAACATCATCATCATAAACATACTTATCATAATCATCATCATAAACAGCATATCCTCTTCACTCATCATGAACATCATCATCATAAACATACTTATCATAATCATCATCATAAACATCATATCCTCTTCACTCATCATGAACATCATCATCATAAACATACTTATCATAATCATCATCATAAACATCATATCCTCTTCACTCATCATGAACATCATCATCATCATAAACATACTTATCATGATCATCATCATAAACATCATATCCTCTTCACTCATCATGAACATCACCATCATAAACATCTTAAATACTTGTACGATTATTGCATAGTCATAGTGTAAGAATATGTTACCGTCCGATGCCCGTACGCGTCTTACGTACCTTAATTTCCAAAAGTGGAGAAGTTAGAGAACTTTATCTCCTGGATGTTGTGGGTACCTGGGATGGTTCTACATAACCATACAAATCGATATTAGAAGCTAATCATAGTCCAATATCCAAAAATTCCACAAAAACATCAAAAATACAAATTTTTATACCTCGCGATCAATCGCCGCCAGGCCCGATCTATCGCGAGATCATACTTGACGAGGCTCAAAATTTTGCATCTTGGCGATCGATCGCCACTTTTGGCGCGATCGATCGCCAGCCACGCCGATCGATCGCCCAAAGGTGGCGATCGATCGCCAAATGCTACTGGCGCGCACTGGTGGCTCGCGATCGATCGCCAAAAACGGGCGATCGATCGCCGAGTCCTGAACCACGAAAATTCGCCATTTTTGAGCATTTTACAAGCTCCACTTCAATCCTTACAAACCCAAACTTTCCTACAACACCAACATCATCATAACTCATAAAAACCCACATAAAACACTTCAAAAATCATACCCCAAACATATATAACATATACCCAAACAAACCCACATAAAAACATCAAAAACCAACCCATTTCAACACCAAACATCATAAAAACTTTAGGAAGGGTTCCATACCTCTTGTAGGCTCCAAATCTTAACAAAGATCACACAAACAAAGGTTTTGTGAAGCTTTCCTTCTCCTTCCTTGGTGAATTTCGAAAATGGGAGATGGGTTAGGGTTGAGGAATGAATTGGGGATTTTAAAAGTGATTGGTAAAGTAAGTGGGTATAGTGGGAAAAGGGGGTTATAAGGTTAATATTAAAATTATACCCCAAAGTTAACATGGTGTATAAAACACCCCAACATGGTATTTTAAAAGCATTTACAAAAATGCATTAAACTTCCACTAAATCATGCTTTCCTCATAATTAACCATCAACATAGTTAAATCATGTTAACACCTTATTTTCTATCATGCATAACATGCACCCTGAAATGCAACCCCCGGGTCACGCCTATCATGTGACTAAGCATTTCAACTTGATAATTAATTTCAACACATAAATCAATTATCAACATAATTCATCATATTAACATCATTAATGCTCAAATTGCATATAATTAATTTCGGGGCATCACATTACTCCCCTACTTATAAGATTTCGTCCTCGAAATCGCATGCACTTACCCAAAATGAAACTACACATAAATCATACCAGAAAATAGTTCCGGGTAGTGCTGCACCATATGCCGTTCCGTCTCCCACGTAGCCTCCTCGACACCCCGACGATCCCAGTGAACTTTGACCATGGGTATAATCTTGCTTCGTAGCCTGCGATCCTCACGATCCAGAATTCTAACCGGTCGTTCAACGTAGGATACATCTGAGTCCAACTGTACTTCAGTAGGCTGTAATACATGAGACGGGTCGGGCTCATACTTCCGTAACATAGAGACATGGAAAACATCATGAATACCAGATAGAGACGGCGGTAGAGCCAAGCGGTAAGCCAAAGTACCGTTACGCTGCAATACTTCATATGGTCCGACATATCTCGGAGATAACTTTCCCCGCATACCAAAACGGACCACACCCCTGAAGGGTGAGATTTTCAAGAAAACCTTGTCTCCTACTTGGAATTCTAGCGGCCGTCGCCGCTTATTGGCATAGGCTGCTTGCCTATCTTGGGCCGCTTTCATCTTTAAACGTATCATCTTAATCTTTTCTTCCATGTCCTTAATCATATCCGGTCCTCCGACCGCTTTACTTGTCAAGTCCTCCCAATACAGCGGTGACCTACAGCGTCGACCATAAAGAGCTTCAAAAGGGGCCATTTGAATGCTCGCCTGATAGCTGTTATTATAGGAGAACTCTACCAGTGGTATAGAATCTTGCCACGGAGTATCAAACTCCAAAACACATGCCCTCAGTATATCTTCGAGCGTCTGTATGGTACGCTCTGTTTGGCCGTCTGTCTGAGGGTGATAAGCTGTACTCAGTCTTACTTCGGTACCCAGAGCCGTCTGGAGACCCTCCCAGAAATGTGAAGTAAACCTTGGGTCTCTGTCAGACACAATCGAGACTGGAATACCATGCAACCTCACCACATCCCGTACATACAATTGGGCCATCTTTAGGTATGTGAAAGTCATACAATAGGGGATGAAATGAGCTACCTTCGTCAGCCTATCCACGATTACCCAGATCGCATCAAATCCTGAGGCCGTTCTTGGTAGGTGGGTCACGAAGTCAATAGATATGTGCTCCCACTTCCACTTAGGTACTTCCAAGCTCTTCAGCTCGCCACCAGGCCTCTGTCTTTCTGCCTTCACTTGTTGGCAGATCAAACATCTTTTGACGAAAGTCATAACATCACGCTTCATGCGTCTCCACCAGAATTGACCGCATAGGTCCTTGTACATCTTTCTTCCTCCTGGGTGGATACTGAACCGACTACTGTGGGCTCGCTCCAATATTCCTCTACGCAACTCTGGTGTATCTGGGACTACCCATCGGTTGCCCAGCCTTAAGGAATCATCTTCTGCCATTCTGAACTTTGATGGTTGCCCTCGAAGTACTATGGATGACCATCTCTGAACTTCATCATCTAACCTCTAGGCTTTCCTGATAGCCTCAAATACGTCTGGCTCGGCCAATAAGGTCGACACTCGCACCGGCGACGTGTCCACATCAAAATCATAGCCCAGATGGCAATAAGAAGTCATCATCGCCGATAAACACATAGCGTCTTCAGCAGTACTCTTCACCTTCCGACTTAAGGCGTCTGCTATCAAATTTGCTTTACCAGGATGGTACTCAATCTCACAGTCATAATCCTTGAGCAAATCCATCCATCTTCTTTGACGCATATTCAGTTCAGCCTGAGTGAATAGAAATTTCAGGCTCTTATGGTCTGTATAGATGATAAACGACGTACCATGCAAGTAATGCCTCCAAATCTTCGAGGCAAAAAAATAATGACTGCCAGCTCCAAATCATGGACTGGGTACCTAGCCTCATGTGGTTTCAACCGCCTCGATGCATAAGTCACCACATGCTTATCTTGCATCAACACACAGCCCAAACCCTGCAGTGATGCATTCGTGTACAAGGCAAACCTCTTAGTCTCAGAAGGAATCACCAATATAGGTGTCGTAGTCAAACGACGCTTCAATTCTTGGAAGCTTCCCTCACAAGCTTCGGACCGATAGAACGGCACTCCTTCCTGAGTCAGCTGTGTCAGGGGTCTGGCAATCCCTAAGGATCTGGAGTACTGTTCTCAGGTGCTTCACGTGTTCCTCTTCAGTTCGAGAGTAAATAAGCATATCGTCAAAGAAAACTATGACGAACTGATTCCAAATATGGTTGGAGCACCCTGTTCATCAGACTCATAAAATAGCTGGGGCATTTGTCACCCCAAAGGGCATGACTAAGAATCCGTAGTGCCCATATCTAGTCCTGAAAGCTGTCTTCTATACATCATCCTCTCGAACTCGAATCTGATGATACCCCGATCTCAGATCGATCTTATTGTAGAGCCTCGTACTCTGCAGCTGATCAAACAAATCATTAATCCTCAGAAACGGATACTTATTCTTCACTATGGCTTTGTTCAGTTGTCTGTAATCGATGCACAGCCGCATCGATTTAACTCCCTTAGCTCCGTTGGTACCATCCTACACGGGGCACGAGAATTGGCAGACGTCCCGAGTAGTAACTCAATCCCAAACTCGACCTCTGTCGTCGGTGGGAATCCGGGAATCTCTTCCGGAAATACATCAGGAAACACCGCCACTACGGGCACATCCTCAACCTTTAACTCTTTCCTCTTCTCAGTAATATCAACAGCATAGATGAGATATCCTTTATGGTCTCGTTCCAATAACTGTGCCATCTTGACAGCAGATATTAACGGAATCCTCGAACGGGAACCATCCTCATAGAATGTCCATTGGACTCCCATATCAGACCTGAATCGGACAGTCCTTGTCTGCAGTCCACAACTGCCTGATACTTATTCAGCACATCGATGCCCACAATGCATTCGAAGTCTGACATTCCCAGAACAATCAAGTCTGTCCTGGGCTCGTTACCCTCAAAGTAAATGAGGCCGTCATAACCAATCTGATCAGTTATCAAACTTCTTCCAGCGGGGGTCGAGACTACAAGAGGCGTGGGCAACGGAGAAGTGCATATGAAATCGCATCACTTACTTCAGCATTTGCTGCTATGTTGCAACACAAGGGTTAACAATAATACCCAAGAGCAGTTCAATAAATACATCGTTAGAGAAATAAAACATGTTAGTATAACATCATATACTTCATATGCAACATATGTATAAAACATGTTTAAAAGTAAGCACCTAGCCAACTTATTGCTAAGGCTACCCTTCACTCATTCCCGGGTTATCTAACCACTGCTCTGATACCACTAATGTAAGGTCTTCCTACCTTAACATCATCTTATACACGTAATATGGACTATACATGCATTCATAACACCTTAGGGTTCCGGTTGTAGCTTTGAGCTAATAAGATTATAGGTCAAAATAAAATTTCAAAACTTAATTAATTACATTCTCAATAATGAATGTTATAGTCATAGCTTTACACTACTCCTAAAGTAGAGACTATCAAAATCATGTATCCTATATTCATCTTGCTCCTTTTAGTTCACTGCCTCAACCCGACCCTAGGCCCTTCAGTCCAAAAGTGTACCTACAGGAACAACCAATCATGAGCAGGTACATCGTTACTTAACATCATAAGGCAATGTCATATAAATAAATGCATGAAAATAATTGGTAACGTATACTTCCTGGTTAATCGCATTAACCCTCTTTGGTTGTCCCTGTTTCATAGCCATGCATATAATCATTAATTCTTGGCATGAATGATTAAAATCATCATCTTATAAATATCATCATCTTATAACATCATCACCATATAAGCATCATCATCTTATAAATATCATCATCTTATAACATCATCATCATATAAGCATCATCATCTTATAAATATCATCATCTTATAGCATCATTATCTTATAAATATCATCATCTTATAACATCATCATCATATAAGCATCATCATCTTATAGCATCATCATCTTATAAAATATAACAGCGAATGTACGAAATCTTAGTTAAGTAAACATGCTGGTTATTCGTCAGCTTCTTTTTGTTGACCCTGATTCACATTCGTGCATATGGGCATCTTACCCCATCGTATGGCATCTTGCCATATCATAATATCGTGTGGCATCTTACCACGTGGGCATCTTACCCTATCGTATGACATCTTACCATATCATAACATCGTGTGGTATCTTACCACATGGGCATCTTACCCTATCGTATGGCATCTTACCATATCATAACATCGTATCATTATATAGGCATCATATAAACATCATCGTTACTTATCATAATCATCCTCATAGACATCATATCCTCTTCACTCATCATAAGCATCATCATCATAAACACACTTATCATAATTATCATCATAAACATACTTATCATAATCATCATCATAAACATCATATCCTCTTCCCTCATCATAAACATCATCATCATAAACATACTTATCATAATCATCATCATAAACATCATATCCTCTTCACTCATCATGAACATCATCATCATAAACATACTTATCATAATCATCATCATAAACATCATATCCTCTTCACTCATCATGAACATCATCATCATAAACATACTTATCATAATCATCATCATAAACATCATATCCTCTTCACTCATCATGAACATCATCATCATAAACATCTTAAATACTTGTACGATTATTGCTTAGTCATAGTGTAAGAATATGTTACCGTCCGATGCCCGTACGCGTCTTACGTACCTTAATTTCCAAAAGTGGAGAAGTTAGAGAACTTTATCTCCTGGATGTTGTGGGTACCTGGGATGGTTCTACATAACCATACAAATCGATATTAGAAGCTAATCATAGTCCAATATCCAAAAATCCCACAAAAACATCAAAAATACAAATTTTTATACCTCGCGATCGATCGCCGCCAGGCCCGATCTATCGCGAGATCATACTTGACGAGGCTCAAAATTTTGCATCTTGGCGATCGATCGCCACTTTTGGCGCGATCGATCGCCAGCCACGCCGATCGATCGCCCAAATGTGGCGATCGATCGCCAAATGCTACTGGCGCGCACTGGTGGCTCGCGATCGATCGCCAAAAACGGGCGATCGATCGCCGAGTCCTGAACCACGAAAATTCGCCATTTTTGAGCATTTTACAAGCTCCACTTCAATCCTTACAAACCCAAACTTTCCTACAACACCAACATCATCATAACTCATAAAACCCCACATAAAACACTTCAAAAATCATACCCCAAACATATATAACATATACCCAAACAAACCCACATAAAAACATCAAAAACCAACCCATTTCAACACCAAACATCATAAAAACTTTAGGAAGGGTTCCATACCTCTTGTAGGCTCCAAATCTTAACAAAGATCACACAAACAAAGGTTTTGTGAAGCTTTCCTTCTCCTTCCTTGGTGAATTTCGAAAATGGGAGATGGGTTAGGGTTGAGGAATGAATTGGGGATTTTAAAAGTGATTGGTAAAGTAAGTGGGTATAGTGGGAAAAGGGGGTTATAAGGTTAATATTAAAATTATACCCCAAAGTTAACATGGTGTATAAAACACCCCAACATGGTATTTTAAAAGCATTTACAAAAATGCATTAAACTTCCACTAAATCATGCTTTCCTCATAATTAACCATCAACATAGTTAAATCATGTTAACACCTTATTTTCTATCATGCATAACATGCACCCTGAAATGCAACCCCCGGGTCACGCCTATCATGTGACTAAGCATTTCAACTTGATAATTAATTTTAACACATAAATCAGTTATCAACATAATTCATCATATTAACATCATTAATGCTCAAATTGCATATAATTAATTTCGGGGCATCACAGATGCGCTATGCGATCTAGATTAGCCTCGGGAATCGGGCAAACAACCCAACGGTCGGAATTTGGAATTCAAATTCAAATTATTTAGTCGTTATTTCCCGCCTAAATCAAGTTTGGCTATTTAGAAGAAGGTGCTCATCAGGATAACTCAGCACATACGAGCTTCTTGTCTACAACGTCAGCTCGACAAAGAGGGGGTACTGTGATACTCCCTAAATATGAAGGCACCATCTGATGAGCCGACCTGCCTCTGTGGTGTACTACTTGACTTTCTTCAAAAGACCTCACCTGTTCTTCCGAGCTCTTTGCATGGACCGACCTGTTGGGTCGACGTGTTTCACCTCACCTGTTGACCCTTCGCCAACTTGATTGTCGACCTCTTTTGGGAACCGAGCTCATCGGTCGAGCGCTTCTCATTCCCTGCTTGATACGTCTGCTCAACAAGGAAACTGAGTCCCCTAAGCTAGGTAAGTCCTAGATCTGCGGAGCAATATCAGGGTTTTGATTGTATTCACAAGATCTTAACATATCTGGGTAAGATTTGGATAAACATGGAAAGAGTCCTTGTTGCATGGTAATTCTCGGATCTCTGCCTATAAATACCAGGTTTGGGGTATCAACCCATTCATTCATAATTCTATTTCTTTAAAAGTATATATTTTCTTGAATCCTCTCGCCTGACTTAAGCATCGGAGGCGACACGCCGGAAAACTTCCGGCCCCTTCTCACGTTTATTTCGTGATTTCAGGTGAGGATCCTAATCGATATTGACATTATTAGTTTCATTGAAGACACCGGGAGTTATTGCTCACCTCCTATTGTTCTCAGAAGGTAGTCACTCTTTTTTGGTGATATCACAAGTTATTAATTATTAATGGGGACGACGATGGAATTCATTGCATTTTCACATGAAAACAATTAAAATCTGGGATGACGTTTCATGGGACTCGACTTTCGATTTATGAAAACCGTAATCATTGTACCCGTGTTTCCGGCCCAGACGGAGGTGCAGAAGTGCCGACTGGACCTATCCGCGGAAGCATGATCGCCATACTAGATCTCTAGGCATTAGGTATATGTCTGAGTGGTCTTAGTGCAAGTGGGAGATTTGTTGGGATATGCCCTAAGACATGTCATTGGATGATTGTTTTGACATACAATGTTTATGATTTTACGAATGGCAATTCATTATTATATATTATTCGTTTAACTGTGCAATGTGAATTAATATATATGTTAATGTCCTTAGAATAATATTGTATTATTCTTAAACATTGTCCCTAGTCAAGTATTATCATGAATCGGGATAATGATAATACATAGAGACTAGTATGTGTTGATTGATGAATTGTTCATTGATATGAGATATTAAATCAACACATGGGTACATGTTAGAGAACGATGTACTGGACAGACCCACCATGAGAATGCTACATGGAAAGTTATATGAGCGTCATAAGCAATTCTCATAGTGATAATAATGTATGTAATCATTACGACTTGTGATCATCAGAGATCCCAACATAAGGAGTTATGTATCTTGATATTGTCAAACGTTACCCGTAACAGGGTAAACTATAAAGGCGATAATTGGATACACTACGAATTATGTAGAGGGATGTTGATTGATCGAGATAGGATTTGTCCCTCCTATATAACAGGAGAAGTGTTTGGGCCCTTGATCAAGTAAGACTAAAATGCATGGCCATGCTCGAATGAGTCGATATGAGATATCGAGCTTATTCGTTTATTCTAGTTCTACTTGGGGATCAAGAAATAGAGATTGAATATACGAGTATGACTATTCCATGACTCTTGTTCAATCTAAACACAAAGGACAAAGGGATTAAGTTACATGGTTAATATTATCACAAGTTCTAAGGTTATGTCGAGTCAAAGACATTCTTGTAATTTGGGTAGCCTTGATGTGTTGCTAGACACCGCTCTTTGCTTGTGACGTAAAATGAGATTTATGTCACTGCCAACATTACAAGATCCTATCGGGTCGCACAAAAGATTAAATCGATAAAGGGAATTAAATTCATTGGATGAATTAATTAATTAAGAAGAGTCTTAATTAAATGATTATAAGGATTTAATTAAATCATGGGTTTGGGCCCATGAAGCTTTGTGAAAGCCTTTAATTAAATCATATATAATTTGTTAACAAGGTTTTAAAAAGAGATTAACACTACATATCAAAACCAAAACCTAGCTCAAGCTTCTCGGCCGCCTCTTCCTTCTCCTCTCACGGCCGCCGCCGTTTGTTAGGGTTTTTGGTTGGCCGCCGTTGATCGGTTTTGAACCGTGAGTTCGGTTTTGGTTCAAGAATAAGTCTAGCAACTTGTTCTTGAACGTCCCTTGTTCGATTAATCGTGTGGATACCGTAGAGGCAAGACCTTGGAGGTGTTGCTCGTGACTCGGAGTTCGTTGGACGTGGTGCTTCGTGGAATCTGCTCAAACACGCTACAAGGGTGAGACTTTTGTAATCCCTAATCCGATATGACAACCTATGTATAGATCCGGTGTCTTGTAATCCATAATTTTTATATTCCGCTGCGTACGATGCTTGATGGATTACTTACAGTGGTATCAGAGCCGTGTACAAGGCTCATATCGGAGTTATGTGGTTAAATTGTTTTAATCATATTAGAATTAGTATTGCATGCTATTTGAAACTGTATGAACATATATGATATGTTAATATTAAGTTTGTGAAATTATCATGAAATTATATTTGATATAATTGATGTTTGATGTATACGATACACGAAGCGAATAATCGAATCAATTGTATGATGTTTTGGCCACCACCTAGTGCACTTGACCCACGGCTTAGCCACGTGAGGGCTAGGGTTTTCGAACCCTTGGCTCGAGATGGCCTAGTCGTTGTGGCTCATGTTCGTGCATGGAGGTTTCGAGACGTGGATGAGTTTTGAACTCTTTGGCTCGATAATGGTTCACGCATGCATGGATAAGTGGCTTCACCACGTGAGAGCTAGGGTTTTCGAACCCTTGGCTCGAGATGGTTGAGCCACCACCGTGCATGGCCTGACCATGATTCGTGGTTCATGAATTCCGACGTTTCGAACAAGTTGGCTCGATGGAAACACAAGGAAGGAGCAAGGCGGCTAGGGTTAGACCCTAGCGTCGCCGCCGCTCGCTCATGGGTTCGGACCGAGCCGTGGGCTAGGGTTTCGAACCCTAGGCCCATGATTGGTTCAGCCATGGTCGCTAATGGTTCGAACCATGATGGTTCGTAATTTAATCGCTTAAGTTCGTGGCATGTGATGTCCCGAGCGTACGATAATTTTTCAAAATTTTATTTTACAGTTTTAATTAGAATTAAATTTTAAAATGTTTAGACTTTAATTAATTAATTGTTAAAGCATGTTGTATATGTTGTTTGAGCATGGTGCATGGTTATAGCCCTTTGACCTATTAGATAGGATTTGTGTATGTTTGTAATTTATAATACGACCTGCGTGTCGTGCCTTCTCTATTTTATTCTAAATGTTATCCCTCCCCTATGTTCCCCTCGAATGTAAATCGAGGATCTTGTGAATAGTATAGTTTATTTGTTGATGGTGATCAATGAAGATGGAGCATCGTGCCGGGATGAGGAGGCCATTCACAAATTGGAGCCAAAGGAAGGTGCTTGTGAAGTTACCTTAGGTTGACTCTTAGAATTTTCTCATTGGCTTGAGAAAATCGCTAGTAGGGGCTATAACCATGTCACGTTTAATTATGTATGTTGATGCATGATTTATCTTATGTTTTAGATTGATAATTGTATTACACATATATGTAGATATGTATACACCTATATGTAGTGGACATATTTTAAATTATCAAACTAATCATGAGATCAATAAATCCCTCTAAAATATTAAGTTTTAGATGCCTTCCAAAATTAAAAGTACTCGTCAAAACTTCGATTGCACATGTATGGGTTTGCCAAAGCAAAGCACCGTGGCAATCTTAGTAAGGCGCGAAAGGATAAAAGTGATATCCGTTATACTTTAAATTGGGTACGACTTAACTAGGTTATCTCAATAGGATTGGGAACCTAGAGGCATGGGTTGGATAATAATTCATTTGATGAATTGAACAAAGTGTTGTTCGTCCAACTATCCAAGAATTACATATGATGTAATTGACAAAGTGTTGTCTACCTAAATAACTGAGTCTTGGGCGATTAGCCAAAGCTAACTCAAGATTAGGCGAAATATGGATCTTGGCCCATTAAAGGTTTCGAGGGTTGATATTTTTTTAAAACAAAATAGTGGGAGTATCATTTAATATAAGACCATGTTAAATGATTAAATCATAAACTTATTTTGCATATTTATATTGTAGATATCCATGGCAACTAACAATACAACAAGCACATTATCACTGCGATCGGTCCTTGAGAAGGACAAATTAAATGGGACAAACTTCCTAGACTGGTATAGGAATCTGAGGATAGTTCTCAAACAAGAAAAGAAGCAATATGTCCTAGAGGAACCCTTACCTGTTGAGGAACCTCCCCTGACGGCTACTAGAGCCGATAAAGATGCTTACAAGAAGCATCAAAATGACGCACTTGATGTTGGCTGCCTTATGCTTGCCACCATTAACTCTGAGCTTCAGAAGCAACATGAGGAAATGGAGGCGTTCGATATGATCGAACACTTAAAGCAATTGTACCAACAGCAAGCTAGACAAGAGAGGTATGACGTCTCTAAAGCGTTGTTCCAGTGCAGGATGGTAGAGGGAAGCCTAGTTGGAACTCATGTACTCAAGATGATTGGGTACATTGAGAATCTGAAGAAGCTGGGTTTTCCATTGGACCAAGAGTTGGCCACCGATGTGATCTTGCAATCGTTGCCTGAGAGCTTCAGTCAATTTGTAGTAAATTACAATATGACTGACATGGAAAAGACTCTACAACAATTGCTTGGTATGTTGAGAACATATGAAGCAAATACAAAGAAGACTAAGGCCACAAATGTTCTTATTGTGAATAAGAGCAAAGGAAAGGCCAAAGCTAAGGGCAATAAGAAAGCAAAGAAGGTCTTTGTTAAATCTAAGCCAAAGTCTTCTGCACTGAAGCCAAAGGGAGGGATAGCAAAGGAAGGAAACTGTTTCCATTGCGGTGAGACCGGTCATTGGAAAAGGAACTGCAAAGTATATCTGGAGGATCTCAAGAAAGGAAGTGTGACTTCCACTTCAGGTATTTTTGTTATAGAAGTCAATTATCTACTTCTTCATCATGGGTATTAGCTACTGGATGTGGATCTCACATTTGTGTAAATGTGCAGGACCTCAAAAAGAGTAGATTGTTGGCAAAAGGCGAAGTTGATCTCCGAGTTGGAAATGGAGCAAGAGTTGCTGCATTAGCTGTAGGGGATTATCATTTATCTTTGCCTTCTGGTTTATCGTTGATTTTAAAAGATTGTTATTTTGTGCCTTCAATTACCAAAAACATTATTTCTATTTATTGTTTGGACAACAATGGATTTTCATTTATTATAAAGGACAACTGTTGTTCCATTTATCAAAATGATATGTTTTATGCTAGTGCACAAATGATGAATGGTCTTTATTTATTAAAATCTTGATATGCCTGTCTATAACATAAATACTAAAAGGATTAAAAATAATGATTGTAATCGGACTTATCTCTGGCATTGTCGCTTGGGCCACATAAACGAGAACCACATATCTAAACTTCATAAGGATAGAGTATTAGATTCATTTGATTTTGAATCATATGAAACATGCGAATCTTGTTTAATGGGTAAGATGACTAAATCCCCTTTCAAGGGACATGTTGAAAGGGCAAATGTTTTATTGGGACTAATACATAGTGATGTATGTGGGCCAATAAGTACACAAGCTAGAGGTGGTTTTCAATACTTCGTTACATTTACTGATGACCTCAGTAGATATGGGTATGTGTACCTAATGAAGCACAAGCATGAACCTTTGAAAAGTTCAAAGATTTCAAGAATGAAGTACAAAACCAACTTGGCAAAAGTATCAAAATCCTTCGATCTGATCGAGGAGGTGAATACTTAAGCCAAGAGTTTCATGACTATCTAAAGGAGTGTGGGATAGTCCCACAACTCACTCCTCCGTATACTCCACAATGGAATGGTGTATCCGAGAGGAGAAATCGAACTTTGTTGGACATGGTTCGATCAATGATGAGTCATGCAGATCTTCCGATATCGTTTTGGGGACACGCTCTAGAAACAACGATTTTCTTACTGAACCGTGTTCCATCTAAATCAGTGGAAAAGACACCATATGAGATATGGACTGGGAAGCGTCCTAGTATGTCTTTTATGAAGATTTGGGGTTGTGAGGCTTTCGTTAGACGTCACGCCACTAACAAACTTGGACCCAAATCTGATAAGTGTTTATTTGTGGGGTATCCTAAGGAAACGAAAGGATACTATTTCTATTATCCCACCGAGAACAAAGTAGTTGTTGCTCGAACTGGTGTATTTCTTGAAAGAGAATTTATTTCTAGAAAAACCAGTGGGAGAAAAATAGAACTTAGTGAAGTTCAACCGCAAGAAAACACTGAACCTGAGATTGAGATGGAAACAGAGCAGGCACCGCAAGCTGTTGTGGAAGAAGTACCTGCTCAATAGACACAAGCCCAGCGTAGGTCTGTAAGAGAACACCGGGAGCCACAGAGATATGAATTTCTTGTGACTCAACAAGGTGACTTACTACTTATTGATGAGGATGAGCCGTCATCTTATCAACAAGCTATAATGGGCACTGATTCTGAGAAATGGCAAGGGGCCATAAAATCTGATATGGAATCCATGTATGCAAACCAAGTATGGACTTTGGTTGATCCACCTGAAAGGGGTACGACCCATAGGGTGCAAATAGATTTTCAAGAAAAAGACCGATATGGATGGTAATGTACAAACCTATAAAGGTCGACTGGTTGCAAAAGGATTCAAACAAATTCATGGTATTGACTATGATGAAACCTTTGCACCAGTAGCCATGGTTAAATCCATAAGGATCTTACTTGCAATAGCTGCATTTCATGATTATGAAATCTGGCAGATGGATGTCAAAACAGCTTTCCTTAATGGAAATCTGCTTGATGATGTGTACATGACACAGCCCGAGGGTTTTGTCGATCCAAAGGATGCTGGAAAGATATGCAAGCTACAACGATCCATTTATGGATTAAAGCAAGCTTCTCGGAGTTGGAATCTTCGTTTTGATGATGCAGTCAAAGAGTTTGGTTTCATCAAAAACGTAGATGAACCTTGTGTCTACAAGAAGGTCAGTCGGAGCATAATTATCTTCCTAATATTGTATGTAGATGACATACTTCTAATTGGGAATGATATCCCTACCTTACAATCTGTAAAGATTTGGCTAGGGAATTGTTTTTCTAGGAAAGACTTGGGAGAAGCCACCTATGTATTAGGAATCAAGATCTATAGAGATAGATCGAGAAGGCTTCACGTCCTAAGTCAAAGTACATACATAGACAAAGTGCTTAAAAGGTTTAGCATGCAAGAATCAAAGAAAGGATTCGTGCCTATGACACATGGTATATATCTCTCGAAGGAACAGTGTCCTTCAACACCAGATGAGAGACAGCGCATGAGTAAGATTCCACCATATGCATCAGCTATTGGATCTATCACGTATGCCGTGATATGTACTCGTCCCGATGTATCGTATGCTTTGAGCATGACGAGCAGATATCAAGTTGATCCAGGTGAAGGTCACTGGATTGCTGTCAAGAATATCCTCAAGTACTTGAGAAGAACTAAGGATACATTCTTGATTTATGGAGGTGAGGAAGAGCTCAATGTAATGGGTTACACTGATGCAAGCTTCCAAACCGACAAAGATGATTTTCGATCGCAATCTGGATATGTGTATTGCCTAAATGGAGGTGATGTGAGCTGGAAGAGTTCAAAGCAAGAGACAGTAGCCGATTCTACAACGGAATCTGAGTATATTGCTGCCTCGGATGCAGCAAAAGAAGTTGTTTGGATCAGAAAGTTCATTTTTGAACTTGGAGTGGTGCCTAGCATTAAAGATCCGATAGAACTCTATTGTGACAACAATGGAGCGATCGCATTGGCTAAGGAACCTAGATCTCACCAAAGATCCAAGCACATACTTCGGCGCTTTCATTTCATTCGAGAAATCGTTGAAAATGGAGATGTTAAAATATGCAAAGTACCAACAGATGATAACGTATATGACCCATTGACGAAGCCACTGTCACAGCAGAAGCATGATCGTCATACTAGATCTCTAGGCATTAGGTATATGTCTGAGTGGTCTTAGTGCAAGTGGGAGATTTGTTGAGATATGCCCTAAGACATGTCATTGGATGATTGTTTTGACATACAATGTTTATGATTTTATGAATGGCAATTTATTATTATATATTATTCGTTTAACTGTGCAATGTGAATTAATATATATGTTAATGTCCTTAGAATAATATTGTATTATTCTTAAACATTGTCCCTAGTCAAGTATTATCATGAATCGGGATAATGATAATACATAGAGACTAGTATGTGTTGATTGATGAATTGTTCATTGATATGAGATATCAAATCAACACATGGGTACATGTTAGAGAACGATGTACTGGACAGACCCACCATGATAATGCTACATGGATAGTTATATGAGCGTCATAAGCAATTTTCATAGTGATAATAATGTATGTAATCATTACGACTTGTGATCATCAGAGATCCCAACATAAGGAGTTATGTATCTTGATATTGTCAAACGTTACCCGTAACAGGGTAAACTATAAAGGCGACTATTGGATACACTACGAATTATGTAGAGGGATGTTGATTGATCGAGATAGGATTTGTCCCTCCTATATAACAGGAGAAGTGTTTGGGCCCTTGATCAAGTAAGACTAAAATGCATGGCCATGCTCGAATGAGTCGATATGAGATATCGAGCTTATTCGTTTATTCTAGTTCTACTTGGGGATCAAGAAATAGAGATTGAATATAAGAGTATGACTATTCCATGACTCTTGTTCAATCTAAACACAAAGGACAAAGGGATTAAGTTACATGGTTAATATTATCACAAGTTCTAAGGTTATGTCGAGTCAAAGACATTCTTGTAATTTGGGTAGCCTTGATGTGTTGCTAGACACCGCTCTTTGCTTGTGACGTAAAATGAGATTTTATGTCACTGCCAACATTACAAGATCCTATCGGGTCGCACAAAAGATTAAATCGATAAAGGGAATTAAATTCATTGGATGAATTAATTAATTAAGAAGAGTCTTAATTAAATGATTATAAGGATTTAATTAAATCATGGGTTTGGGCCCATGAAGCTTTGTGAAAGCCTTTAATTAAATCATATATATTTTGTTAACAAGGTTTTAAAAAGAGATTAACACTACATATCAAAACCAAAACCTAGCTCAAGCTTCTCGGCCGCCTCTTCCTTCTCCTCTCACGGCCGCCGCCGTTTGTTAGGGTTTTTGGTTGGCCGCCGTTGATCGGTTTTGAACCGTGAGTTCGATTTTGGTTCAAGAATAAGTCTAGCAACTTGTTCTTGAACGTCCCTTTGTTCGATTAATCGTGTGGATACCGTAGAGGCAAGACCTTGAAGGTGTTGCTCGTGACTCGGAGTTCGTTGGACGTGGTGCTTCGTGGAATCTGCTCAAACACGCTACAAGGGTGAGACTTTTGTAATCCCTAATCCGATATGACAACCTATGTATAGATCCGATGTCTTGTAATCCATAATTTTTATATTCCGCTGCGTACGATGCTTGATGGATTACTTACACGTTTCCATCCTGAAAAACCCGATAATAAGAGACCCTGTTACGATTAATCGAGCTCGAACAAGAGTATCTAGCAAACTATTCAACCACATTCCGGATATGATAATACTCGTTAGCCTAATAAAAAGACATCGGCTCCGGAATGCCAAGGTAAACGAGAGGGCTATGATGCAAAGATACACACTCGATGATACAAAGTCATGGTAACGATACAACTATATGGAGATATAATACAAAAAGTCGATAATATCAAGTAAACATACATTTCATTTGAACATATTTTCGTATACACTAATTCTATTAAGTTTTACAGTTGAAAATGTGATCTAACAGATAACGGATTCACAATGAATTAAGAAGTATAAATCGATCGAAGCATGGTGCTTGGGCTGCTATACGGTTTAAAGATTAGAGTTGCGTCGTTACTACCAACTATAGTTTTTGGTAAAACGGCAATCGCTTGATCCTACAATTGGCATCAGAGCCATAGTCACATGTTCGATTCCCATGAGTTGCAAGGTAGTGCGATTATTGAGAGATAGATTGTTTGAGTGCAATAATTGTCCTCGCTTGGAGAGCAATCATTCCAAGTGATCGAAACGTGGTGTTTGGGCTGTTATACAGTTTAAAGATTAGAGTTGCATTGTTATCACAATTTATAGCTTTTGGTAAAGCGAAAATCGTTTGGTCCGACATTTTTCAAATTCAAAATTTGAAACCATCATTTAAAACAAACAAAATACAAGGGATTTGGAAGTAGCCTAGATTGGGAAGGGGAAGTGCAGCCGGAAAGTAGTCTGGTTTAAATGGTCTGAAATCTGCAAATCAAAATTCAATGAGGGTCTTGGCGTTAGGGATTTTGAAGCTTTTAACAAGCTCTTGGGAGTGGGGGTTAATCAATGGGAGGGGGGACAGGTTGTGGGTGAAAATAATTAGATCAATGGTCCCCTAAATTGGGATTGTCTAGTTTCGGAGGGACGAGTGAGGGAGAGAAATTATCAATCTTTCTGGTGGAGAGATATTAGGAAAACATTATTCACTCATAGAAAGGTGGGGAATGGTATGGATACAAAATTTTGGAGAGATTTTTGGGTGGGGGAGGAGAGGCTTGACTTCAACTTTCCTCGATTGGCATCAATAGCGAGAGATAAAAATATTATGGGATATATGGGGGGGTGTGGTGTGGTGGCGAATGGCATTGGAAATGGGACTAGAGAAGAGAATTGTTCTCGTGGGAGGTTGTTCTACTTAACGAGTTGTTTCTTCTTATTGACAGGTCAGCTATGAATCGTAGTTCGGAGTGGCAACATGAGCAGTCTAATAATTATTCGGTCTCATTAGCATACAACATGAGGTACGCGCGGAGTACTTTTGAAGGAATCTGGAATTCGTTAGCCGCCAATAAAGAGGTAGCGTTAGCATGGAAAATCATTAGAGACCGGATTCCTACAAAAAAGAACCTCAGGAATATTAGATCTGGTCCGATCTCAGATAATTGCAAATTCTGCAACTTGGAAGAGGAACCTACAAAACACTTGTTATGTTCTTGTCTTGAGACATATTCAGTGTGGATGGAATGCTATGATGGGCTAGGACTGAAGCTTGCGTTACCTGGAGAACCAGATATTCACATTCTCACTCAATGACTTCTGGCCTCATACTACTAGCATGAAGGAGGTTTGCAATAATCTTGACGATTTGGCTGGAAAGGAATAGAATGGTTTTTAGAGGCTCAGACGATCAGAGGGTTAATATGTTGGACCTGGTTAAATACAGAAGTTGGTTATGGATCAAATCGAGAAGAAAAAATACCATACACACTTCTGTATTTAACCAGGTCATTACCTAGTTCTATCTCTGCCTGCGTCTGCGTCGTTTGAATTTTGTATCAAATTCAAGAAGCCATGGCCACATTTGCCTTTATCTACATTTTTTGCAAAATGCAATCACCTTAGTTCTTTGGTGTTCCTTATTATTTGGGTCAAAGGCTTCAGTCATGCACCACTCATACGCAGCAAAACACTGGCCGGGTTTAAGTACTCGATAAATTTCTTTATAGCATCCAACCTAGCAGCAGGCGAGTAAGACAATGGCCGCTCAGGAAACAAAATTCAAGAATTTATTGCATATAAATTCACATACTGCATCCGGGGCATGGCAGGTTGCTTCAATAGCATACACTGCATCATAACTATTGGTGGGAATGACATCTTCATGAAATCAGCCTGCATAGTTATGAAGAAATGATAAGACATGCAAAAAAATGGGGGGAAAAAAAGAATACCATACAGACTTCTTCAACATTACTAACTTTAACAAAGTCACATGTCTGGTTCACTCCAGCAATGCGATTTAGTGCCTGCACCATTCCAGAGATATATAAACAATGACATACAGGAAACAAGACTATTTTGGTGAACATAGAGAAATCATGTCTCAAAAAATACCCGAACAAAACACCGTTCAAGTGAACATAGGGAAATGTTGAGGACTAAAAATCTTAAATGAGGCTAATGGAATGAACCTCAAATTCAAACAAGTTTGGAGATAAAATGCGAGTATTTTGTTGCCATTATGGTATTGTAGAATGCAGCATCAACCTTGCAGCATAACATCGATTAACTTTTACCTTTCCTCTGGTTATCTGATATTCATTGTTGTTCAGACCAGTAACTGCTGCAGAACTGCAAAAAATGTTGATACGGAAATAAGAGACAGATGCATAATTTGGACTAGAAGGAAAAACATAAATGAAAATGCATGGATAAAGAAACTACTACAAGGTTATCATTTAACAGTGTAGATGCAACAAATTCTGTATGTTTCGTCGCAATGGTACTTATTTATCTTCCTTGAGCGCTACATCCCTACTAGTATGCAACTATGATGAAAGAGTTAACAAACAAGCAAACAAACAAGAACATTAGTTTCTCATATTACCTGAATCGAGCTATTTCTCTTAATGGTCCACCAATTCCACATCCTACATTCAAAACCTGTAGAAATGGAGAAAAACCTCAACATTGATTAGCAGCAAAATAAATTTTGAAGTCCACAAAAAAATCAATTAGAAAAATGGCAATACCTTCTGTCCTGGTTTGAGGGCAAGTTGTAAGGCACGGAAGTGCTCATGCCGCTTGATGCTTTCTTGGAGAGACTCTCCTTTCCATCCGTGGCATATTGCGATAATAATATTTTGCAACTGCTGCAAGATGCACCTTAAAATGGTCTCAAATTTTCTCTACATCCAATGTGTATTGCACGTAAACATAAAACTAATGGCCCTTCATTTTCATTAGATTTTCTTGGAAAATGAGAGCTGCTATATTAAAAAAATTAATAAGAACAAAGCCAAATGGACTAAAACAGCATTTTCATTTTCTATTATCTATTCTACAGCATATTATGAGGTGCCTTCTGGTAAAATTAAGGAACTCAAACTGATGGAGACAACTATCGAACCATCATGATAATATTTTTTCCCAATAAAAAAGGCCTTTATTTTACATTGTGGTTTCCACTTCCTTCAGCTAACGAATAGCCTCCGAACAAAATAAAATTGTTTGGCAAAAATAAGAAACTTAAGAACTTCAAGTTTGAATTCTTATAAATAATTATTCATACTCTATATCGATGCCAGTATGATAAAAAAGAAGTATCTGGAGTTGGTAGACAATGGGGAAATCACAGTAAGCAGGCGCAGTATAGCTCCAAATTGCACCATTTTTAAACTCTGAGCAGATCACATTTTTTCACCATGTCCGCGTAGTTATCTTTTCTCTCTTGCTCTTCGCCTCCATAACAACCATGATATTTTTCGTACCTGATTCACATTGAAAAAATCACAAAGTCGTCTAATTTGATGAAACTAAGTAAAAGCACAGACAAATCGAACATTCTGAGCAACACTCAGAGAGAAGAAAATGTAAGACGAAAATCACACAAGATCAGACCAGAATGATCAGGAAATACAAGTTTGATGTTTAATACAACTAAAATATCCACGATGATATTACAGATGTACATACACAAGAAAGTAAAACTTGATAACATTATAAGAAATTATGAATTCATCAAAAGTTCTTTCATTGTTGAGCGATGGGTTAATGTGATATAAAGATAACCGCCGGAGCATGTGATGTGATATTACAAAATTGTATATTAGACTGATTTAATTATTGTGATTCTTATAAATATGATAACTTGTAGAATTATGAGAGCATGAAAACTAATTGGGGTTAAGTTTTGAATACCAAAATGTATAGATTTAATATTAGTTTCATGTGTTAGTTAAGTTTTGAATACCAACTGGGGTTCTTTGAAATCGATATTGTTGATTCTATAGAAATATTGGTAGTATTTTTGATACCGATTTCAAAATTGTATATGTTTAATAGCGATTGTGTATGTTTAATACCGATTTCAAACTTAACAAGTACCAAAATTGTATATGTTTAATACAAATTTCAACTGTAACGAGTACCAAAATTATAGAAGTTTATTACCAATTTAATATATAACTAGTACCAAAATTGTATATGCTTAATACCAATTTTCTGTGTAAGTAGTACCAAAATTATATAGGTTTAATATCAATTTCATGTGTAACTAGTATCAAACTTGTATATGTTTAATATCAATTGCATCTGTAACTAGTACCAAAATTGTATAGGTTTAATACCAATTTCGTTTGTAACTAGTACCGAAATTGTATATGTTGAATGCTGTTGAGCCTTAAACGCATTGTTGAGTTTAATGCTTAATTTATCTCCGAATTATTTATGAGTTTTGATGCTCAACAAAACTTGCATTTGTTGTACTAGTATGTCTACTTAGTGTACAGGGTTAGATTAATAAATTGGTTGGGAAGACCAGTGAAAGATGACCCAAGTTACACAACGTCATTTGCGAGTTCATAGGACACCGTGGATTTTATCAAGGAAGCTAACGAGAGGAAAGACATCTATGAACGACGATAATTAGTGTTCAACATGTGTGGAATGATGTTGAAGCCACTTGGAGCACAGTGCAATGTTTTGATTATATCTCTTGGCTCGATGCTCTGAATAATGTGAATCCAAAGAGGTTGGAAAGTCAACTCAATATGCTAGATTTCATATTCAAACATCTCAGTCCAATTCGGATTGCATCATGGAGCAAAATGGCATGAAAGTCATAGCAAGTTTAGATTGTAGCAAGGTTTGAACGGCTGTAGCATTTTGGGAATAACTTCTTCATACCTTAATGAAATGCAATGAAATTTTGTCCACACGTAGCTAAGAGGAAGGGCTACAACTTTCATGTTCACCACTTTTCCCAGAAACGACTTAAGATGGTCGAAAAGTGCAAAGTTTGAGAGTATTGAAATCTGGCAGATAGTTTTAGGCAATCTGGGCCATCACCTCAGGCGATCCGAGCCACGCGTGTCAACGCCGCGCACCATCGACCCAGGCGATGGCATGCTACGCGCTTGGCGATCCAGATCGCCCCAGGCGATGGCATGGTCGCCCCAGGCGATCCAGAAGCTTACCTACGCAATTTTTCAAAGGGCGATCGCCCCAGGCGATGCAAGGAACACCTGATGCTATCTGGGCCAGATTTGACAGTTAGAAAGAGGCGATGGTGATCGCCCGAGGCGATGTCCGAGGCGATCTTGGAGTGATTCAAACCTTATGTGTAGCAACGGCTAGTAGGAGCCTTGGGGGTCTTCTACACTATAAATATGGATGTTTTGGATCAATTTAAAGACAAGAAACAAGAGGGTACACTACAAGAAAGCTTTGCTCAATCAAAATCATTCTAGCATTGCAAACATCATACATTTGTGTTGTATTGTAGTTTGTAATTTATTTTCTTGTGTGAGAGCTTGTGTTCTTCGTGTTGTTACACCGTGAAGGTGTCATTAGATTTATTGTAAGGTCCTCCAACACCGACGTAAGTTGGAAATTGTATAAAATATCAACAAGTGAAGTTGGTGTAAGTGTGTGGCTATCCTTGGAGCCTTTAATGCCAAGAAGACTCGTGAAGAGTGTGGGTAACTCGGGAAGAGTTTGTGTGTGGCTATCCTTGGAGTCCTTAAGGCCAAGAAAACTCGTGAAGAGTGTGTTACTCGGGAAGAGTGTGTTGTGGCTAACTTGGAGCCCTTAGGGCCAAGATCAAAATTGTTCTAGTGGAACCTCGGTTGGAAGTTTTCTAGTCGGAAAGAGGAGACGTAGGCGATTCATTGCCGAATTTCTATAACAAATATTTGTATCGTTTATCGTTTTATTTACTTTACGCATTTATTTATTTCTTCATGACATCAAGACTTCCACAGCGCAAACTCGACTCTTTGCAAATTCATGTTAAAACGCTAAAGTAACCAAGGTACCTCATTCACCCCCCCTCTTCGGTTTCAACAAGTGGTATCAGAGCCATTTGATTTTTGTTTTAAATCAAATTTTTTATGGCTAATCTAGCAGATGAGTTTGCTAAAGGTCAATCGACCAATCGACCGCCACTCTTCACGGGAGATAACTACGGATATGAAAGAATAGAATTTCTCTATATATCCAATCCGTAGATTATGACCTATGGAAGATAATTGTAAAAGGTCAACATACTCCTTTAAAGGAAGTTGAGGGAAGAAATGTTCCCAAAGAAATGGACGACTTTACAAGGCCGGATATGATTTTAATTTCTCAAAATGATAAATCTATTAATATTTTGCATTGTGCTTTAGATATGAAGGAGTACAACCGGATCTCGATGTGCTCACCGCAAAGGAAATTTGGGACAAATTGCAAATTTGTCATGAGGGCACAAACCAAGTGAAGGGGACAAAGATCGATATAAGGCAACTCAAGTATGAAACCTTTGAGATGGAGTCCGGAGAAAACATTGATTCAGAAGGCTCACTCAAATCATCAATGAGCTTGCCCAACTAGGAGAAAAGTATCCTCCAAAGCAAATATGGAGAAGAGCCCTTAGAGCCTTACCACAAGAATGGGATGCCAAGAGGACGGCTATCATCGAATCCAACAAAGAAGATAGTGCACCATATGATCTTGATGAACTCCATGGTACCTTGGTGACCCATGAGCTTGAGGTGTCAACCCGGAAGGGATTAAAGGAGGAAGATAAATCCATAAGAAAGGGGATAGCCTTGGTCGGGAGGAAAGAACAATCCGATGATGAAGAGATGATCTTATTCACAAGAAAATTCAAGAAATTCTACAACAAATACAACAAGCCAAAGACCTCCGGTGCCACCAAACATGATTCCAAACAAGAGGTAACATGTTATAATTGTCAATATAAAGGTCATTATGCTAATGAATGCCCTAGGAAGAAGAATGAGGATAAAGGGAAGAAGAAAGCTTTAATGTCCACATTGAATGATAGTGACTCCGATGAAGAAGAAGCAACAAACCTTTGTCTCATGGCCAAAGATGATGCAAATGACGAAGAAGAGGAAAGCGACGATGAGGTACCATCTTTTGATGAGTTATTAGAAACATATAATGAGATTATTGATGTTCTTGGCAAAACCAAGATGAGTAACAAATTGCTCAAACTTGAGTTAGCCAAGAGAGATGAAGAAAATAATTCATTGAAAAATGACTTAAATTCTTTGAAGAAATCATTTTGCAAGTTTAGTGAAAGTAGTTTAAAATTGGAAGAATTGCTTGGCTTGCGACGATATAGCGTCGATAAAGCCGGACTAGGCTTTTCTAGCAAATCAAAAACTTTTTCAAACTTGTTGCCTAAAGCTAAGCATATTTCCCATACTTGCACTTATTGTTGCAAGGTTGGTCATATAAGAAACAAATGTTGATTTGTTAAAAATCAATACTAACCAAACAAGAGATGAAAATGGATTCCAAAGGCATCGATGAAAGCTAACCTGCAAGGACCCAAAAATCAAATGGGTACCAAAGAACCTCCAATCAAAAATTTGTTGTAAGAACAACAAAGGGAGAGAGGATGAAGGCACTAGCACCTCAATGGAGGAAATCATCTTATGCATCACAATAGAGGAAGCACGAGGTAAATGACCAATGATATGAACTCACTCATATAATCAAAGGTAAATTTATTTTGTGCATTTAAAAGAGCAATGAAAAATGACATTGGCACAAATTAATTGTGACCAATAAATAATGAAGTTCAAATATTTATTGATAGTAAATTGCATTTCCCCTTCGCATATGGATATTTAAATTGCTTTAATGCATGATGTATGCTTATCTCATTATGGTAAATATCTTGATGTGCTATGAATTCACTTCGAATATGAAATGTGCAATTAAATGTGATTAAGCATGCTATAATTGTTTAGATTCTCAATCTTGGATCATAGAAATATGGCTTAAGATTTTCATATAACTTTATTGTTTCTATGGCCTCAATATTTTTATTCTCATCAATTGTTTACAGTGATGTATTGAGCAATTAATGTTTATTGAGCATGGATGCTTGAATTTTTATGGAACATATGCACACGTCGTACATCTAGAATTCATTGTTGTTAATTGCCTTAAACGCATGTTTATCTTTCTTTCAATGATTTAATATTATGCTTGTTATGGCTATTACATGCTTGATAAGGAACATGTACTAATTGTTAATATATGGCTATGTGTCAACATATAATTGTGATATGTTTATTTGAACAATGTGCTTTTTGATTATCACAAAAAGGGAAAGAATTTTGTGATAAACTTGAAGCTTAATACATGCATGGTGTGAGGGGGAGAGTTTTTGTACTATACTTTACTTGGTAAAACTTGTATGTGCTATGCATTTGTTTAGGGGGAGTCTTGTTTACTCACATTTCATCTACAAGTTTTGTGATCATCAAAAATGGGGAGATTGTTGAGCCTTAAACGCATTGTTGAGTTTAATGCTTAGTTTATCTCCGAATTATTTATGAGTTTTGATGCTCAACAAAACTTGCATTTGTTGTACTAATATGTCTACGTAGTGTACATGGTTATATTGATAAATTGGTTGGGAAGACCAATGAAAGAGGACCCAAGTTACACAATGTCATTTGCGAGTTCATAGGACACCGTGGATTTTATCAAGGAAGCTAACGAGAGGAAAGAAATCTATGAACGGCGATAATTAGTGTTCAACATGCGTAGAATGATGTTGAAACAATATTTTTATGATGAAATGAAGACCCACTAACCAATGGTCCGTTGGTGGGCAAATTCATATAGAAGCCACTTGGAGCGCAGTGCAATGTTTTGATTGTATCTCTTGGCTCGATGCTCCGAATAGTGTGAATCAAAAGAGGTTGGAAATCCAACTCAATATGCTAGATTTCATATTCAAACATCTCAGTCCAATTTGGATTGCATCATGGAGCAAAATGGTATGGAAGTCATAGCAAGTGCAGATTGTAGCAAGGTTTGAGCGGCTGTAGCATTTTGGGCATAACTTCTTCATACCTTAATGGAATGCATGAATTTTTGTCTACATGTAGCTAGGAAGAAGGGCTACAACTTTTATCTTTACCACTTTTCCCAGAAACGAGTTTAAGATGGTCGAAAAGTGCAACGTTTGAGAATGCTGAAATCTGGCAGATAGTTTTAGGCTATCCAGGCCATCACCTCAGGCGGTCCAAGCCACGCGTGCCAACGCCGCGCAATCGACTCAGGCGACGGCACGCTGCGCGCCTGGCGATCCAGATTGCCCCAGGCGATGGCATGGTCGCCCTAGGCGATCCAGAAGCTTACCTACCGCAATTTTTCAAAGGGCGATCGCCCCAGGCGATGCAAGGAACGCCTGAGGCTATCTGGGCCAGATTTGATCGTTAGAACGAGGCGATGGTGATTGCCTGAGGCGATGGCGATTGCCCGAGGCGATGTCCGAGGCGATCTTGGAGTGATTCAAGCCTTATGTATAGCAACGGCTAGTAGGAGCCTTGGGGGCCTTCTACACTATAAATATAGATGTTTTGGAGCAACTTGAAGACAAGAAACAAGAGGGTACACTACAAGAAAGCTTTGCTCAATCAAAATCATTCTAGCATTGCAAACTTCATACATTTGTGTTGTATTGGAGTTTGTAATTTATTTTCTTGTGTGAGAGCTTGTGTTCTTCGTGTTGTTATACCATGAAGGTGTCATTTGATTTATTGTAAGGCCCTCCAACACTGACGCAAGTTGGAAATTGTATAAGGCATCAACAAGTAAAGTTGGTGCAAGTGTGTGGCTATCCTTGGAGCCCTTAACAAAATAACTAAAAAAAAAATTAGTTTATAAAACTAACCTAAGTCGTCATTTGAGATGACGACATCTATGAGATGACGACTTCGATAGATGTCGTCATCTCAACGGGCGACTTCTATTAAAATATTTTTTTAATTGATGTCGCCATCTTAGATGTCGACATAAATAAAAAAATATTTTTAATTATGTCGTCATTTCAGATGGTGACATCAATATTATTTTTTTAACTGATGTCGCCATCTCATGTGGCGATATCAACTAATTTTTTTTTGAAATTTTCGAGATGCTATGTCAGAAATTTTGACCTTCTATCCACTCCACCACATAAATTTTACTACACAATTCACCATCCATGTCCTGCCCCCACCACCAATCCTTTTCCCATTGTTTTGACACCCTCATTACTGCAATTATTATCATCATCATCAACCAAAGCAACATTCAAATTCAACTCCTTACTATGATCAATACTACTCAATTCATCATCATAAGGCACAAATATATTCCAATCATTTTCAATTAAATGTTTTTTAAACTTTACAACTATTTTTAGAAGAACTAGATGCTTGCAAGGCTAAAGCAAAATCTGCCTCATCATTTTCATGACTTTCCACTGGTGTCCAGTGGCTCCTCCATCCACTCCACTGGCACTCAAGTTAACTGAAAGTTCTTGACTCTTCCACAATTCTTGGCTTCTCCTCAAGTCTGTGTTAAACAAATCAACCCCAAATTTACCCTCAAGCACAAACTATTAAAACCTCTAAAAACAGTGTCATCGAAATTGTGGGTTGCATTCTTGAGCTCTTTGTAGCATTCTTGCATACTGTTAACGACAAAACAGTTTCTTCCGCTTGAACCAAGCTCGTGTTATTTACAATATATGCAAGACAAGTTGAGATAAAAAAAAAAACGGCTGTGTTTGGAGGCTTCCCAAAATTGTACGATGTTTGACTTTTGAGTCGGAACAAACACTCTAAGATGGCGACATCAGTTAAAAACAATTTACACTCATGTCGTCATCTCAGATTGCGACTTTAGTTAAATATTTTTTTATTTATGTTGCCATCTTAGATGGTGACATCAATTAAAAAAATTGTTTTTTAATAGAAGTCGCCATTTGAGATGACAACGTCTACTGAAGTCGACATCTCAAATGACGACTTAGGTTAGTTTTATAAAATATTTTTTGAGTTATTTTGTTAAATTCAATTTTTATTGGGTCAGATAGTTAAAAAAAAACCGCTAATAGCACCAGATGATAGACATAGGGCTAATAACACCAACCCCTGTAAAATTTCGAATTAGATAACTCACCCTTATAAAATATCATTAGGCTTAATGATCCTCCCCCTTTCAAACATTTAACTCACTTGCCCCATATGGCCCAAGTTTTGACTCCACGCGCTTCACATGCAAGTATTTTTGTGTTATTTAGTTGTGAACTTCCGAATTTGCCCTCATTCACACAATTTAATTTTCATATATTGTTTCACTTCCTACAATCTGCTCCTTCGATTGGAAAATTTGGGGACTAGGGTTTTGAAACAAAATCTCAAAGCATATGTAGAAAATTGAAGACGAATGGCAGCTTGGATTTACGGTATCCAACTACACCATTGTGTTTCTGCAACATTCGGCTGATTTTAGGGTAGTGGTGTCCGAGAAGAAGAAGTCCAAAGGTATGCTTTATTACTGTTGTAGAATGAAGAAATGTGATTTCTTCCGTTGGTGCAAACCCGAAAAGTTATACATTGATACCAAGTGGAGGTGACAGTGAAGTATTTGGTGCATTGAGAAGCCCCACCTACAATAATTAATAATTACAGTTATGTTGAAACTCGGGAGAGGCTTACAGAAGAAGATGAGGTTGTGTCCAAGGTGCAGGAGACAAAAAATGGCTCATTTGCTGCTGGATATGTTCATCTTGGCTAGGTTGCTTGTGTACTTCTTCTTCTGCTGCTCATTATTATTTTGTTGACGTGAAGTGTAGTCGAGTATGGACTATGGTGTCTGTGTTGTGAAATTGAGTGAGGCAATAATGTAATTGTAGTATTGTTTGTGTAGTTTTGCAAAGAGAGTAATTTCTATATAATGTTGTTTCTACTTATTTTGTAATGGAAGTATTAGTGCCAATATTGTAATGGTTATCGTATTGTTGTTCTATTTTTTTTATTCATATTCAATATAACAACATTGCATTATGGTAATACCAAATCGAATCTTGAATACCAAATCATACAACTTTGCAACAAATCTCACCAACATTGTATAATAATTTTGACCAATTCGAAACTTTAATGCATAAAACTAACAAATGTATTACTTGGAACCAATTCTATACAATAGTGAAGCAAGTTCGAAACTTGAATACATAAAACTAACAAAATAGTTAATCATCTCAAATACTACAAAATAAAGTTTATCATTCCATAACATAATATAACTGCACAAAGAGAGATTCTACTTTTTATTTCCATAGCGACTAATGATGTTATATCTAATTAATTCAATTAGGAATAGTTGGACTGTCAGATTTAATTAGGTTTATTAACTCGGAAAATCGTTTAATAAAAAAGTTTTGATTTCATCGTGATTATGCAAAGAACTGATAATTATTTGAATTTGATACATGTGAATATATTGTAGTTTGGTACCGTTGTGTGTCGTTATCCTTTCACTTGAATTTGATTTATTCATTGATCATTCACTAACTTTAGAGTTAGTTATTAATTATTCTATTTGGTTTAGTTTTAGGTAATTTAGATTTATAATTTCACTTCATCATATTTAATTAATTTTGTCTAGCTTGAGTTAAGTTCTTAGTTTCTAGTAATTACATATTAGTTTATGTGTGATCAATACTTTGTCTCACGTCCACTTATTATAACTTGATATAGTTCATTTACTAGTTAATACCAACCGGAATTACCGGTCAGCTATTTTGTCAAGATATCTAAATTACAAAAATTATGTGAAATTTTGAAAAGACTGAAGTGAGAAGGGCTATTTATATGTTTATATTAGATACATATTATATATGTTCATTGATTGTTTAAAGCAGATGAGTATAATTCGTTATTGTTCAAATTATAAGAAGTCTATATGCAATTCACCTATTTTTTTTATGGCTAGGATATTTTTGTCAAGATATCCTAAATTACAAAAAATCTGTGAACATTTTAAAATATTCAAGTGAGAATGGCTATTTATATGCTTATTATTATAGATACAGATTATGTATGATCACTGCTCATGAATTTGCAGCACTGCAACACCTTTCCCATGCTTAAATAGCACACTCAGTTCTTGTATAAATTCAAACAAAAAATGTACTAAACTAAAGTTTTCAAAAAGCTGGGGATAAAAAAGTAAATAATATTTGCACTAGACTTGTCTATCACACACACTGTATATGAATTAGGGAATAGTTCAAGAAAATGGTTTGTTCAGAGGAAGCATAAGCTCTACTCTCATCCTGATTTGAAGCTTTTCGATGAACTCATGTAGTTCTGTTTTTGCTGCACCAAGACAGTGTATGTGATGAAGATGAAAGGAAGTTGCATGAGTACAAGAATTAAAGGCAGAGTACCAAAATCAGAATAATCTCATAAACTTCCTCCAATTACTGCTACACAAAACAGATTATTTGATATCCATCAGTTGATTGTAATGCAAGTTCAGCCCCTTCTCTTCTAGGATATCACAAATAGTATGTCAAAAGTTAACTGCTGAATTTTTTAGAATTGTCTCACATTGTGATTTTAGAAGCTATGATAGCTCTTTATAAGATATATATTGGCTACTCCACACACTGTCAATTATTTTGAGTTGGACACCAATGTATTCTTAACATGGTATCAGTGACAGGTTTATCATGGCTACTCCACCCATACGATTGGTTACTCCGCCAGCATGCTCACCGTCACCCACGTTATCTGTCCACGTGTTTGACTTATAAAATGTCACACGTGAGGGGCGTGTTGAGAATTGTCCCACATTGAGTATTTAGAAGTTATGCTAGTTCATTATAAGAAACATAGGCTACCACACTCATTGCCAATTGATTTTGAGTTGAAACCATATGTATCTTATAAAGAGCTAGCATAGCTTCTAACAGTTCAATGTGTGACAATTCTCAACATGTCCCTTACGTGTGGCATTATATAAGTCAAACACGTTGACTGATAATACGGGTGATGGTGAGCATGCGTGCGGCAGTTAATCGCATGGGCGGAGTAGCCATGAGAAACCTGAGCTCCGATACCATATTAAGAATACAGAGATTCCACATATATTCTTGACCATTGTCATATTGTTAATTTCACATGAAGAAGAAGGAGAATGAGATTATAGACCTATCATTGTTGAGGGTGATAAGTGTTTTCAACACTTATATTTCGAGGATTTTATGTATGTTTTAATTTGATTCCTGGACGATATTATGCTCTTTTGTGTTGTTTTTATGCGTTTCGGGAATATATGTCTAAATACATAAAAGTGAAGGATTTGAGCTAATTAATGATGAAGAAGACCAAACGGGCGAACATGTTGAAAGAATGATGAAATCTCGAATTTGAAGAACCTTGACGCTGCGATCGATCTTTATCCAAGCGCCGATCGATCCCTTCATGTCGTAACTTGGGCAACACAAATTAAGCCTTGGCGATCGACCGGGAGATCAGCCGCGGTCGATAGCGCCATGTCGTAAGTTGAAAAAAAATAAAGTTGAAGCCGCGATCGATCGCGAGGGAAGCAGCGATCGATCGGCCGTAGTAAAATTCTGAAAAATATTTTCTTCTAGAGTTTGAGTTCTACAAGGAAGCTTCATACTTTCCCCTCCTCTATAAATATTGGACGAAAATTAGACCATCAAAGATGACTTTACACCATAATTTACCCTAGGAATAGCCTACATCCCATCATCCATCTCACCACCAACCATAATCCACCTTCAACCTATCCTAGGGAATGGAACATCTCCAACAAGATAATCGAGGAGCACGATCGAGAAAGAAGCAAGAGAAGAAGAATCGAGAACCGACGAACGAAGTTGGGAGTTTGCCCTTCCTTTTTAAGCTTTAGTTTAGAATTATTGAATTTAATGTGTTTTGGGATGACTCAGAAATATCTTAAACATTGTTTTTCCTTTAATATTATTGATTGAATTCTTACATCTTCTATGTACATGTCTTATGTTTTTAATGCTTTTGAATGTTTGACCAAATTTGAATGATTCTAGTTAGTAATACGATATAGTAATTCATGCCGTGTGTTTAAGATTGAGATCGAAAGATAAAATCACATACGAGTGATAGCTTTAGGTTGTTTAATCTAAAGTTAGTGATTTTCATAAAGTTTTATTCAATATCGCATTGTTAATTAAGTTAATGAAAGTTACTTGTTGCAATTTGATATTAGGTTTAATATAGCTCGATATAGTATATTGAATAAATTCGGAAAACCTGTCACCTTAGAGATGAATATTGAATCATAAAGAATAAAAGAATTGTAAGGTAATTGCTTCGATGAACCATTGTGTTAGGATCGGTCCGGATTGTTTAGAGGGGGGTGAATGAACACTCCTATTAAAATTAATCCCTTGTGATTTCTTTCGGATTAGTGAAAGAAATCTGTTTCTTAATCAACTCTTTTGCAGAACAGACCACTGAATGTTTTAGTGCGGAACGGTCTGTTCTTAGATTAGTAAGAACGGCTCGATGGCTTGAATAATAGAACGAGTGCAGAATGATAAAACACAGAATATGTTTCTGGAAGTTCGAAGGTGGTGTAATCCTTCTACGTCTCCCCTTCTTTCAATTAAGGAAGGATTCCATTAGAAGACTTTGATTTATACAATCCTGTTGTACAAACCCAATTCAGCTGGATTTACCTCACTACCAGACTGAAACTCCTAGTCTCTCGATCTGTTCAGACACACTCTGTCTGACAGTTACAATTGTTTCTCACTTCTATATTTCAATACAGAATACACAAGATAGACTTTAGTCTATGCACACAATGATCCTAAATGATCAAATATTACAATATACTTGTGCTTATGAAAATTTCAGCTCGAGAATGTCTGAGCTTGTAAGCTTGTGCTGTTTTGCTTTCTTGTGCGTTTTTCGATTTCTTAGACTCTATCTTGAGCTCTTCTGTTGTATCATTTTATAGTTGCATGTACCAACGACATTATTTCTCTTAATGTGCAACTCTTGACTCTGTTTAAACTCTGAGTAAGCTACCGTCTTCTTCTTTAGAGTACTTGCCGTTCTGGTTCATGCTTTCGGCGACTGTCAGGTAAGCTCTTCTTTGTCTTCTTACCTTTTATGGTAATCTTCAGTCCTTGGTCTTTTTCTTCATTAATTGCAACAATAAATGCTTCAATAAATAGCCGTTAATGATTCGGACTGAAGAACCAATCTTTATTCGGCCTTGACTGCTCTGATCTGATAGAAGTTGAGACCGATCTGAAGCTTCGATCTGGTAAGGCTGATTTCCATCGATCCGTTCTGTTTTGTGATATACCATATCAGCTTGATCTGTTTTGAGCGATCGATCTGGTCAGTCTGATTTCTCGATCCGGTCTGATATATTTTGTCATCTTTAAAATCCGGAACTAACAAATTCCCCATTTTTGATGATGACAAAACCTAGCTTCTAAATCTTTTTATCCAGTCTTTTAAGAACTCTGAAGCGTATACTTTCGGATCGATTACTTCTTCTTGTTCAAAATAAATGAACATTATTAAGTTAGAGTTCGGATCGATTAAGCCGTTTTTAGTTCAAAATAAATGAACAAGGACTTAACAACAAAGAAAGATTTTTATTGATCACAAAAATCTTATATACAGACAGTCTGATTTAAGCAACGAAACTTCTACTTTCTTGAAGACTGAGACTGATGCGGCTTGAAGTCTTTTCTCTTTTTCCCCTTTTTGTCAGCAGCAATCTCTTGAAGAAAATCGACAACTTGTGCTAGCTGAGCGCTGATAGTGTCAAAACGAGTGTCTTGAGCACAAAGGGAATTGGCGACGGATGCTCTGACTTCAGTGGCCAGCTCGATCTGCTCTTTTCTCAGGCTGTTTTTATAAGAAGCTTGCTGAGAGAATAGATCATTTAGTCCTCGTTGAAGGCTGCTAATACTGGCTGTCATCTTCTCTTTAAAAGAATCAAAATCCAAGACTGTGGTCCGCTGATTTTGATGAACCTCTATGACTCGTTTTGAGAGAGATAGATAGTTATCAGATAAGTGCTGAATGGTCCTAGCCAAGGATGGAGGTGCGTCAGAGAGAGGGCTTGGAGAGTGATCAGATGACGACAGGGAGTCATCAGCTTCTTCAGTAATCGGTATAAGTGAAGATAAGGCAGCTTGGCGTGTTTCGGACTGGATCAGGGTGACCAAGTCCGAAGAAAAATCTTCTAAGAACGCCATATCTTCAGCAGATGATTCTGGAGGAGTGCTAGGTCTCGATGGCTCCTCAACCTGTAAAGCTGCAACAACGTTGGACACCACCAGATCCGGATCGACGAACTCTGGTGAGACAACTGTTGTAAGTACGGTGGTTGTTGGGGAGTCCAACAAAACATTCAAGGGTTCATATTCTGTAGCAGACGGAGCATTAGTCATTGGCTGCTCCTCTGTCTGATCCGCTATTTGATCTGCTGTCTGGTCCACTGTTCGATCTGCTGTCTGGTCTGCTGCTCCAGAGGGAACAGTCTCTATGAAAGGTTCTGCCAGAGTCTTGCTCGCAGATGGATGATCCGGGCTGGGTACTGGAGTGGATATGCTGAGCTTCTGTCGTTGAAATCAGACAGCTAAGTGAAGATCATGAATATCCATTTCCAGTTGAGCAATAACAGCACCATCATCTTTGGCAGTTGGAGTGCTCGGATCGAAATTTGCTTTCTTAGCGGCCAAGAGCAAATTCGCCAGTCTGAATCTCTGGTTGGCCTGAAAGAGATCTTTGCGAAGCACCGCGACTCTCACATCATCCGTCTCTGTCCCCTTAAGGACTTCTTCTTCAATTTTCTGCAGTCTTCGCAGCTTGCCGAAGAACATATCAATGTGCTTGACCGTTCTGTACTCGACATATTCATCAAAGACCACAATGAGCGCCTGGACCTTTTCTTCAACATCCTCCATAGCGATGTCAATGGCTGTTTGCGCGGTAGATTTGGGTTTGGAGGAGAGGGGTTCAGTGAGAATGGCTTTGCCCTTACCGGTGGAAGATAGAGATTTGATCCCTGATTGGGTGTAGTCTCCCAATTCAGTGATAACAATCCCTTTGACCACGGGAATGGCAGAGAGGACTCGGATGGTCACTTTGGGTGCAGTGGTTGAAGTTGTTGAAGGTTGGGTTGTAGGTTGGGGTGCAGGGGTGTCTTTTGTGGGAGGCAAAATGGGTAGGGTTTTGAGAGGTAAGGTTTTGTGTGGCTTGGTGATCTGGGTTCTTGGCTTTTTGGGAAGGGGCTTGGCTGGTGATGAAGGAGCAGACTGAGTTTCCTCGGAGTCAGTCTGAATGGTTAATTTGCGCTTGACTCGAGGTCTTCGAGCAGCAGCCTGTTCTTCTCCTTTCTCAATCTTGACGGCCACCAGATCGGTAGGAGTGGGTGAAGCACTCTTGGACTTCAGGATAGCCAGTCCCTTAGAGTTGAGAATTTTGAACGGGCTTAGAGCGGACGGCTTCCCCAGCTCGATGTCCATCGTCTCCAGTAGCTTTCTTAAAGGCACAGCAAAACAGACAGCCTGTTTGGAGGCGATGACTGTCTCAAGTAGAACTCCAAATAATATTGCAGACCAGTTCATCTTCTGGCCTGATTGAATAACAGCCATGGCCCGGAACTTCTCAGCAGTAACAGCATCATAGCTTCCGGCTTTGCTCAATAATGGCTTGCCAACGATCTCGCATAACACCTGGAAATGAAAGAACATTTCCTTCTTCTTGAATGAAGGCTGCAGGCGGTGGCCAAATATGGATACCCTCCCCTGAAGAGCCGTGAGAGAAGCTTGAGGAATCTGGCCAAACTCAGTCAGTCCGGAGTTGGGAAGGCCAAAGGTCTTGGCCAGCGTCAACGGAGAGATTTCAAAAGATTTGCCCTTTACGGAGGTGGAGATGGATGTCTTCTGTGATACAGCATTGGCGAACAGTTCGCGAATCTCCGACTCGTAAACCACCGTGCCACACTCCAGAAAATTCCTTAACCCAGATGATTCCAAAATTATGAAAATAGAGACCATCTCTGGATCTTCAGCCCTGTAGATATCATCGAACTCAACGGAGAGAGAGTTGTGAGTGATAGTGGCCATTGGAGTGTAATGGAGAAATACGAAGAGTTTGAAAAATAATATGAGAGAGTTAGAGAGCAGACAGCGGTAAATTGTAAAAAGTGAATGAAAATGAAATGTTCAGCCCGCTAAATAAGAGAGAGAAGACACGTGTCTTTATCTCGATGACTGATCATTAAATAATTCAAAATAAACGGTCAGGATAAAAGAGAGATAAGGCGGTTAAAATTTGCGACCAGTCCGGGCTATTTTAAACAATTATTTTATTTAAAGATTTGTTGACCAGACAGATCATGGGATAACATCAGATTTGACATAGATCGGTCTGAAAGTTCGGATCGGTCTGTGTCGTTCTGATAATTGTATTATCGATCTGTGCCAGCATACAATCTTTAAAAGATAACTAAAAGAAAGATACTTCTAAAAACATCAAGATAAATCTATTAAACCAAGAATTTGACGAAAGTAATTAAACTTAGCCTCAGGAAGTGGTTTGGTGAAGATATCTGCTGCTTGCTGTTCTGTTGAAATATGCTCGATACGAATTTCCTTTTTGCCAACATGATCTCATATAAAATGATGTCTGATATCAATATGCTTTGTTCGAGAGTGTAAAACTGGATTATACGTTATATCGATTGCACTTATGTTGTCACAAAATATCGGAGAGTCAACAGCTTGAATGCCATAGTCTTTGAGCTGGTGTTGAATCCAGAGCATTTGAGCACAACAGCTTCCAGCGGCAAGATATTCTGCTTCAGTTGTAGATGTGGCAATAGATGTTTGCTTCTTGCTAAACCAAGAGATCAATCTTTCACTTAAGAATTGACATGTTCCACTGGTGCTTTTGCGATCAATCTTACAGCCAGCATAATCAGCGTCTGAATATCCTATTAAGCTGAAATTTGAATCTTTGGAATACCAAAGACCAACGTTCTGAGATCCTTTCAAGTATTTCAGAATACGCTTAAAAGCAATGAAGTGTGATTGCTTTGGTTCTGACTGAAATCTAGCACACATACAGACTGAGAACATAATATCAGGTCGGCTCGCTGTAAGATACAAGAGCGATCCGATCAGTCAGCGATACATAGATACTTCAACTGCTGTTCCCCCTTCGTCTTTATCTAACTTGATTGTAGGACTCATTGGAGTTGATGCAATTGAACATGTTTCCATTCCGAATCTCTTGAGTAGCTCTTTGGTATACTTGGTTTGATTGATGAAAATACCATTGCTGAGCTGTTTGACTTGGAGACCCAGAAAGAATGAAAGTTCTCCTATCATACTCATCTCAAACTGTCCCTGCATTAACTTAGAGAATTTCTCGCATAATTTGGGGTTAGTTGACCCAAAAATGATATCGTCAACATAAATTTGAACTAGCAAAGTATGTTCCCCCTTAATAAATTTAAATAGAGTTTTATCTACTGAGCCGATATGAAAATCATGGTTCAGCAGAAATTGAGACAGAGTATCATACCAGGCTCTTGGTGCTTGTTTCAGACCATATACTGCTTTATTCAGTAGATATACATGATTAGGAAATGAGTGGTTCTGAAATCCAGGAGGTTGCTCAATGTAGACTTCCTCCTGAAGCTTACCATTAAGAAAGGCACTCTTAACGTCCATTTGATATACCTTGAAGTCTTTAAAAGCAGCATAAGCAAGAAATATTCGGATTGCTTCAAGTCTGGCGACTGGTGCAAAAGATTCATCGAAGTCAATTCCTTCTTCTTGTCGGAATCCTTGTGCCACCAGTCTGGCTTTGTTTCTAACCACAACTCCATCTGCGTCTAGCTTGTTTCTGAACACCCATCTGGTTCCAATAATAGGCAGATCGCTTGGCCTGGGAGTTAGACTCCAAACTTGATTTTGTTCAAATTGATTAAGCTTTTCTTGCATTGCTTTTGTTGGGATATGCCCTAAGACAAGTCATTAGATGATTGTTTAAGACATACAATGTTTATGGTTTTATGAATGGCAATTCATTATTATATATTATTCTTTTAACTGTGCATTGTGAATTAATATATATGTTAATGTCCTTAGAATAATATTGTATTATTCTTAAAGATGTCCCTAGTCAAGTATTATCATGAATAGGGATAATGATAATACGTAGAGACTAGTATATGTTGATCGATGAATTGTTCATTGATATGAGATATCAAATCAACATATGGGTACATGTTAGAGAACGATGTACTGGACAGACCCACCATGAGAATGCAACATGGATAGTTATATGATCGTCATATGCGATTCTCATAGTGATAATAATGTATACAATCCTTACGACTTGTGATCATCAGAGATCCCAACATAAGGAGTTATGTATCTTGATATCGTCAAACGTTACCCGTAACAGGGTAATCTATAAAGGCGACTATTGGATACACTACGAATTATGTAGAGGGATGTTGACTGATCGAGATAGGATTTGTCCCTCCTATATAACAGGAGATGTGTTTGGCCCTTGATCAAGTGAGAACTAAAATGCATGGCCATGCTCGAATGAGTCGATATGAGATATCGAGCTTATTCGTTTATTCTAGTTCTACTTGGGGATCAAGAAATAGAGATTGAATATACGAGTATGACTATTCCATGACTCGTGTTCAATCTAAACACAAAGGACAAAGGGATTAAGTTACATGATTAATATTATCACAAGTTCTAAAGGTTATGTCGAATCATTGACATTCTCGTAATTTGGGTAGCATCGATGTGTTGCTAGATACCGCTCGATGCTTGCGACATAAAATGAGATTTTATGTCACTGCCAACATTACGAGATCCTATCGGGTCGCACAAAAGATTAAATCGAGAAGGGAAATTAAATTCATGGGATGAATTAAATAATTAAGAGGAGTCTTAATTAATAATTATAAGGATTAATTAAATCATGGGCTTAAGCCCATGAAGCTTTAAGAAAGCCTTTAATTAATCATATTTAATATGATTGCATGGTGTTTTAATTGGAAGACAATTTTTATATCAAAACCCTACACAAGCCAAGGAGGAAACGGCCGCACCATTGAATCACTCTCGGCCATCAAAAGTCGAAGGTGTTCTTGGTGGTTTTGGTCAATTCTTTCGATTGTGAATCGAGCTTGCTTCGTGTATTGGTTTAATAACTTGTCTAGCAACTTGTTATTAAATCGTCCCTTCATTCGATTTGATCGTGTGGATACCGTTGAGGCAAAACCAATCGAGTTTTGCTTAGTGACTCGGAGAAGGCGTAGGACGTGGTGCAGCTCCGTGGATTCTGCTTCAAATGCGCTACAAGGGTAAGACACTTGTAATTCTCTAATCCGATATGAATCCCTATGTATAGATCGCTGGTTTGTAATCCCAAAATTTTATTCCGCTGCGTTGTATGCATATGGGGTTACTTACAGCTTTAATCCAGTTGAAATCAGTCAAAGTTTCATCAATCTTTTTAGGTTCCAGATTTGATATGAAAGCAGCATGAGTGAATTCATCCATCATCTGTCCTCTAGTTCTAATCGGTGCAGAAGGACTTCCAATAACTAGATCAGGTGGATGCCTCTTTGTCCATCGATAACTCGATTTTGGATTGTCTGGTCCAGACGGATGAGTAGTAGTGGCATTATCAGCATCTGATTTAACATTAGAGCGAGGAACATCCGGATCGGCTCGATCTGAAGGAGCTTCATTGCCGTGATCCGGTCTGTCTGGTACTTCAGGTTCCGGTGGATTGTCTCTTGACCTGTTATCTACAATCTCATCATCACTGTTAGCTTCGAGATGGATATTTTCCATCTGATTTTGAATTGATTCATTGCTACCCTCAATACATAAAGATTCATTAAAAACTACATGAACAGATTCTTCTACAGTTAAAGTGCGATTATTGAAGACACGAAAAGCTTTGCTATTAGATGAATATCCTAAGAATATCCCATTATCTGATTTAGCTTCAAATGCTGTAAGATGATTCTTACCATTATTGTGAACGAAGCATTTGCAACCAAATACATGAAGGTGAGAGATAGACGGTCTGTTACCAGTCCATATTTCATATGGAGTAAGATTCAACTTCTTGTTAATCATAGACCGATTTTGAGTGTAGCACGCAGTATTTACAGCTTCTGCCCAGAACTTTTGCGAAATGCCAGAATCAGCAAGCATTGTCCTTGCTGCTTCTTTAAGCGTTCTGTTTCTTCGTTCTGCAACTCCATTTTGTTGGGGAGTTCGGGCGGCTGAAAATTCGTGCTTAATTCCATGATCTTCTAGAAAGGATTCAAGATTCTGATTTGAAAACTCAGTGCCTTTGTCACTTCGAATCCTGTCTATGCTTGATGATTTCTCATTCTGAGTGCGTTTCAGCAGCTTGATCAATTTCGGACCGGTCTGATCTTTACTGCTCAAAAATATAGTCCAAGTAAAACGTGAGTAATCATCAATAACAACAAGAGCATACCGCATTCCCCCTAAACTTGTTATTGGTATAGGACCAAACAAGTCCATTTGGCATTCTTGTTTTTGAAGGATGGTCTGATCTGTTTGCCCATTTGGCACGCTTCACAGATCTTATCCTTAGCAAAGTCGATCTTGGGCAGACCGACAACTAAATCATGTTTACACATGCTAGAAATAGTCTTAAAATTGAGATGATTCAAGCGTTTATGCCATAGCCAGTGTTTATTATCATTATTAGTGATGAAGCAAGTAGGATTATCAGGTTGAGCAAAGTTCCAGTTAATCTTATATGTATTTCCATTTCTGATTCCTACAAGCATCGTCATACCGTCTGACGATTTAACAGTGCAAGTGTGTTTGTGAAATTCTACAGCATAACCATTATCACATAGTTGACTTATACTAATCAGATTATAGCATAGATTTTCAACTAACAGCACATCATTGATAATAATATTACCATGGACAATCTTACCCTTGCCCACGGTCTTACCCTTTGAGTTATCTCCGAAGATGATCTTGGGTCCAGTACATTCTGTGACTTCAGACAGCAGCTCGATGTTTCCAGTCATGTGACGAGAACACCCACTGTCCAAGTACCAGTCTGATGCCAGTTTCTTTGGTACCTGTCATCAAACATAATTATTGTTGGTACCCAATCCTACTTGGGTCCAGAACGGATTAGCCCTTTGGGAACCCATACCTTTATCAGCTTTAATGGCTTGTGTGTGTCTGGTGTGCGGTGAGCTGATCTGTTTCGATGTTGTGTGTGATAATGTGTGCGATATGGAAACCTTTGATTCTTATAGGGTAGTCTATATCTTCGTTGAACTGGTTTTGAATTATAGTAATTGTATTGTCTTCCTTGCCTTAGATCTTGCACCTTTAGATTTGGTCTGAAAGACGCAAAGCTTGCTGGTGCCTTTTCTTTGGCTTGGTTAACATATCCAATCCCTTTTCTCAAACCTTGATTCTCGAAAGAGACTCCCGTTTGAATTATAGGTGCTTCAGTCTCATATACTGTGCTGGATTTAACAAATGTCATTTGTTTGATTTTGTTCTTTACCAGCAACAGTTCAGATTCATCTTTGGTGCAGTCTTTGATATCAAAGCCTATGCCTGTAACATCACCGACATTTCTTTGTACCTCTTACAATTCTTCCAATGATGTTCTGGATTTTGTCCATGTTTTGAAGATATGAGAAAGCTTAGCATTTTGTGTGCTAATTCTCTTATTTTCTTCATGGAGCTGATCATAAGAGATTTTTAGCTTATTCAGCTCGATCTGTAGATTGTTGCACTCACCCAGCTCAGAGCAGCTTGGTTTGATGTGCTCATCCATTTGATCATTGGCTTTAGCTTTGGTTTTCTCAAATGATTCAGCTAAAATTCTATAATCATTAGCCATGTCTTGCAATGCGGACATAAGCTCTTCACGTGTAAATTCATTTGAGTCAAGATCAAATACCTCATCTGTTTGACTCATATCTTCGTCTGCCATTAGACATTGAATATCATCTTCGCTTTCGCTGGAAGAATATTCGGAGCTTTCTGAATCTGAATCAGTCTGAGCCCACTTGCTGTTTCCTTCTTCTGCTACTAGGATCTTTTGGGACTTCCCATGATGACTTTTACGATCTTTGTAGTGCTTCTTTTTCTTGTCATCACGATGCTTTTCTTTACGCTCTTCTTTCTTCGATCTGGTGCAATCTGCAATAAAATGTCCGGTCTTACCACAATTGTAGCAAGCCTGATCATTAACATCATCGTCCTTTCTTGATTTATAATGATGAGAGTGTTTAAAATTCCTTTTATTTTTAGACATGAATTTACTAAATTTCTTGATAAATAATGACATAGCATCATTACTTATCTGTTCGATAGATCGATCTGTTGTGGGGGCGGTCTGGTCTGGAATGACTGCCAGTGCTTTGTTTGGTTGAGAGATGAATGGCTCCGCTTCACCTCTGGTGATCAGTGCGAAATCATATGCCTTTAGATCTGCGAACAGATCATGAAGTTCAACCTTGTTCAGATCTTTGGACTCCCTCATTGCAATGGTCTTAACATCCCATTCTTTTGGCAAGGCTCTCATAACTTTCAGAGCGATCTCTCTGTTTGAGTATTCCTTGCCCAGACCATTCAGTTCATTAATAATACCAGTAACTCTTTTCATCAAACTCATTTAGAGTTTCTCCAATCTTCATTTTTATGCTCTCAAATCTTTGAAGAGCAACAGTCAGTTTGTTTTCCTTTGTCTGGTCGTTCCCTTCACATAGCTGTGCTATCTTCTCCCAAATTTCTTTGGCAGTTGAGCACATTTTGATTTTACTGAACATGTACTTGTCCAATGTCTTGAACAAGATGTCTTTGGCAACGTTATCGAGGTTTGCTTTCTTTCTTTCTTCATTCGTCCAGAGGGATCTATCCTTCTCGACCATTTGGGGTTCACCACCAGTAATGGATACTGCTGTATTGACTTTCAGAATCTTCATTGGTCCATCAGTGATGACGAACCACATATCGTCATCCTGTGCTGCCAGATGAGCTTGCATTCTGATTCTCCAATCATCATAGTCTTCTTTTGAGAACATAGGAATTTTGTTGAATGATGCCATCAGCTCAAGTGTCTTTGTGCTGATTAAGACGACCTGCTCTGATACCACTTGTTAGGATCGGTCCGGAGTGTTTAGAGGGGGGTGAATGAACACTCCTATTAAAAATTAATCCCTTGTGATTTCTTTCGGATTAGTGAAAGAAATCTGTTTCTTAATCAACTCTTTTGCAGAACAGACCACTGAATGTTTTAGTGCGGAACGGTCTGTTCTTAGATTAGTAAGAACGGCTCGATGACTTGAATAATAGAACGAGTGCAGAATGATAAAACACAGAATATGTTTCTGGAAGTTCGAAGGTGGTGTAATCCTTCTACGTCTTCCCTTCTTCCAATTAAGGAAGGATTCCATTAGAAGACTTTGATTTATACAATCCTGTTGTACAAACCCAATTCAGCTGGATTTACCTCACTACCAGACTGAAACTCCTAGTCTCTCGATCTGTTCAGACACACTCTGTCTGACAATTACAATTGGTTCTCACTTCTATATTTCAATACAGAATACACAAGATAGACTTTAGTCTATGCACACAATGATCCTAAATGATCAAATATTACAATATACTTGTGCTTATGAAAATTTTCAGCTCGAGAATGTCTGAGCTTGTAAGCTTGTGCTGTTTTGCTTTCTTGTACGTTTTTCGATTTCTTAGACGCTATCTTGAGCTCTTCTGTTGCATCCTTTTATAGTTGCATGTACCAACGACATTATTTCCCTTAATGTGCAACTCTTGACTCTGCTTAAACTCTGAGTAAGCTACAGTCTTCTTCTTTAGGGTACTTGCCGTTCTGGTTCATGCTTTCGGCGACTGTCAGGTAAGCTCTTCTTTGTCTTCTTACCTTTTATGGTAATCTTCAGTCCTTGGTCTTTTTCTTCATTAATTGCAACAATAAATGCTTCAATAAATAGCCGTTAATGATTCGGACTGAAGAACCAATCTTTATTCAGCCTTGACTGCTCTGATCTGATAGAAGTTGAGATCGATCTGAAGCTTCGATCTGGTCAGGCTGATTTCCATCGATCCGTTCTGTTTTGCGATATACCATATCAGCTTGATCTGTTTTGAGCGATCGAAGTCAGTCTGATTTCTCTCGATCCGGTCTGATATATTTTGTCATCTTTAAAATCCAGAACTAACACATTGTCTTGATAATCTGTTCTAGTGGACTTTTCTCATGATCATGGATTGTTTTGGTTGGAGTATTAGTAGTTTAAGATAGTTATTAGTTAATTATCAATTCATTATCGTAGGTTAAATATAGTTTAAATAGTCTTATTTGGTACTTGTTTGTTAGTCAAAGGTTCGACAGTGGTACTTACGAATCATTATATTAAAACTTGGCACCGTACGCTTGCGGTCGATTTGTGCTGTTGATTTATATCATGCACCGCTTAATATTTATTTGCTAAAGAAAAGCGCGGTCAGATGGCAAAGGAAAATCCAATCAATTTAGTGAAATTCTCTCATTCTTTCGATATGAAACATATGAAACTTGAGCTACCCTAAAATATGTATTTAACAAAGTATGTAGAACATACCATAGCTTAACTCTCACTAACACGTGCATCAGTGGAACCTGGAGCAACCGAGAAATAGATGAATGAAAAACATCAGAAGAAATGTCTTGAAATGTTAATACATTGAATAACTACGTGAGAAGTCATGGTGGAAATAGAGATTGCAAGAATAAATATTTGCCCGAGGAAACTTAATTTTTTTTTTTTGAATTGGTTAACTCGGATAAAAGACCAGAAAAACATATATAATGAGTGTTGTAAAAATGAGATCGATCACAATCATCTTCCCAAATGGAACAGAATGTAAAAGCAATTGTCAGACAGGAACAAGGTCAAGAATGAGCAGGGACGAAAAGACTGTAGTCGGCTCCAGCCCCATATAAATAAAAAAAATTAGTTTAAAGTTTTGAAAATTTTGTCATTTAGTCCAACCCTCGTAATTATGTTAGCCCTTTAACCCTCTCGTTTTCAAACAAAAAGAACAGTGCTTGCTCTTAAGTAATTATTTCGAGTTTTATCCATCTAGATCCCAATCCAAAAATTCTCAGCTCCACCCTAGAGATATTATCAAACTTTAAAAATTTAGTTCCAAATATAAATTACATATATTGTCCTTGTGAAATTAAAAAAAACTGAGGCATAAAACACTATATGTAGTTATATTTATATGCATTTTTATATAAAAATAATTTTGTGTTTTAGTATATATATATATATATATATATATATATATATATATATATATATATATATATATATATATAATGTGTGAGGGTATTAATGGTATGCCATAAAATGAACTTAACATAATTCCCTCACATGTGTTGTCAAATAACAAAGATGACCAATGTGCTAAATGACAGCAAAACCCCCGATAATTTGGATAACCACAATAACATTAAAAAAATATTTAGGAGGATATTAAACTACAAAATCAATTTAAAAATTTTATTACATCCTAAAAGCCAAAATTAAAAATTGAATTTATAATTATCACATCATTTTACAAAATAAATACTGTATATGCACGCAACGCGTGCAAGAGAGCACTACTATATATAATACGTGATGACCTAATTGGTCCGAACATTTCAAATTAATGTTTAATTATACTTATGCCCCTGCCAATCTAAAATATTACAATCAAACATGCCATCTATATGTCCATCAATTTACATTAGCATTTCTCAATCTTACAAATTATCATCACACTTGGCATACAAATTATCATATTACTTTAAAAAATTTATTAAAATCCAAAAGCGATTTAAAATTAAAAAAACTAAAATAAATAAAAAATAAACGTTACAATTATCACATTATTATATAAAAAAATATATATACACACGTAATATGTGCGGACTGAGACTAGTAAAAGTGAATATGCGAGAGGCTTTATGTCTTATTTAATGTTGTATTATATTTTGTTTTAAAATTTTTGGAAGTCCGTTAAACTTTGACGTGTAAATAAGTTAAAAACACATATAATAAATATAGTTGGAGTGTGTCGGTACGATTGCATCATCCATACGTTTTAGGAACAAGAGAGAATGTCGACGTTGATGGAGGAGGATACCACCGCCGCCGCCGCCAAGAGTAATAGAAAAGAGGTGATCCGATTGGAGCGAGAATCCGTCATTCCAATTCTCAAGCCCAAGCTCATCGTGCACTTGTCCAACCTCATTCGTAATTACTAATTATGTCCCCCTTTTGTTTTATACGATTGTGATTGTGGTGAAAATGCTGTTTTAATTAATATTATGTATGAATTTGAGCGCCTTGTTTCGCCAATTGCTTGCAGAACATAGTTCTGATCGTTCTGAGTTTTTGAAACTATGCAAAAGAGTTGAATACACAATTCGAGCTTGGTACCTCTTGCAGTTCGAGGATCTTATGGTGATTTCCGTTTTTATTTCTCCGCTGCTGATTATATCGACATCATCATATTTTTGTTATTCTTCTGGGTTCCGTAATTCATTTATATGCTTATTGTATGCTTACAGCAACTCTACTCCCTCTTTGATCCTATAAATGGGTCGCAAAAATTGGAGCAGCAGAACTTAGCTAAGGATGAAATTGACGCTCTTGAACTGAATTTTTTGACCTATTTATTCCAGGTAAGATGGCATCATGCCATTATAGCCTACGGTGGAGGGGGATGGGAGAGGGGAATTAGAATCCTGGACCAACCATTCTCTTTTTGGTTTCTTCTTGATACCCTTTTTCTGCAGGTTAACTACAATTTATTTGATCATGCAGATTATGGAAAAGAGCAATTTTAAGATAGCCACCGATGAAGAGATTGATGTTGCACAGTCTGGGCAATATCTTCTCAATCTTCCCATTACAGTAGATGACTCTAAGGTGAATTTGTAAATATGAGTTTCATGGGAAGATATTGTGGAAAAATCAGTAAGATTAGTCCATTCACATGTGTATGAAATAGGATGTTTGTTCATGTTATAAATTTTTCTGAATGTAGCTTGATAGAAAGCTATTGAAGAGTTTTTTTGAAGCACATCCTCGTGAAAACCTCCCAGACTTTGCTGATAAGGTCTCTCTCTCTCTCTCTCTCTCTATATATATATATATATATATATATGTGTGTGTGTGTGTGTGTGTGTGTGTGCGTGTGTATGTGTGTGTGTGTCTACGTGCATGTGCACATGTGTGATTGTGCGTAAATGCGTGTTTAGGTGAGTAGTCTGCGGCATCTTTAATTTGAATTTTATGCTAAAGATTTATTGAGATGAATCTAATTGTGATCCTTATATAATCTTGGCTCAGGAGAACTTTTTTTTCTTTATTCCTTAAATTTTAGTTTTTTAATTACTATCCTTGTCACCTACATAAATTTCTTGTACTTAAAGTTGAGTGATAAATAAGGAAAAAGAGAAATCAGATTATATATAACCTTTGATCGTATTTCATAATGAATAAAACATTCAAATTATATAAACACAATCTGAACGCAACTAACTAAAAAAGGAAGGATAAGCAAATCCATCTAAATAAGTGAAGAAAACAAGAACAAGATCAAATAACAATCATCAAATCAAATCAAAAGGATTCTAAATCAAATTATACATACCTTTTATTATGGATGCAATTGTAAAACTTATTCTCAAATATTTCCAACACCCTGCCGCAGCAAAAGCGTATATGTTGATCATTCACAGCTTGCCAGTTAGCTCTACAAAGCTTGGTATGGATAAACCTTTTGTATGGGGGTCTGCAACTTGTTGCTTGGTTGGAACATAAGTCGATGCCACTTTCAATCTTTCTATGATTGTGAGGCGTTGCCATTACTGCCTTGTTATCTCAATACATCATCATATCATCTAACATTACTTTGAATTCTTCCAAAAGTCTTTCAAACCGAGTTCATCCTTATGCAATGGCGCAAAATTCAAATTTGGGACAACTCCTTGTGACAACTGATTTTTATTGCGAATCCAAGTTGCCCAATACGCACTTACAAGACTACAATTACCTGAAGTTGCTCGCTTATCGAGTACAGACCCAACGAAGTCTGCATCTGTTTAAATTTTGATATTTCTTTCATATTGTTGTTATGAAACAAACTTTTGGTTGGAGTTCACTACGGATTCTATGAACGACACCTTGCTAGAATTTTTGCCCTTTTAGCGAGTTTGGGAAGGTGTTCTTTGTAAGCTATCAGCAGCATTATCTGAGAGGCATGTTTCCGGAGACTATGTATCAAGAAATGTGTTTTTTGTTTCAGAAAAATGCTAGTAAGAGCAAACTCTATCTAAATTACTGGAGATAGCTATCCACACCATAACTTTGACTTAATCCTTTTGTGGTAATCTCATTTAGTTTTTTATGCTATAGTCCTGTGAGAATATAACCGTCAAAATTATGTTTTAAGTTATCTACTTTTATAATCAATTTTAATATGTGCTCAAATTCTAATATTGTACTTGTACTTATTTTCCTGTTTAGTATATAATCTTCCGACGTGGGATTGGCGTTGATAAGACCACTGATTATTTTTTTATGGAGAAAGTGGACATGGTCATTGGACGATTCTGGGCGTGGATTTTGAGGAAGACCAGGTAATTGACTTCTTACAACTTAGTGATCTAGTGGCATTGTCCCGGGCATTGATACAAGTAAAATGCAGGTTATATGTTTAGGCACTTCTGTCTTCAGTTTTGCTAACAAAGTAAATTTGATCTATCCTCTCATGTATATATAGAGTAATAAGCAAGCATTCTTTGTTAATATCAGGTTAGAGAAAGTTTTGCGGACGAGGTCGAGCTCACACCATAAAAAGGATCCAAAAAAGGATGATGAAGTTACCTCTGAGACTGGAAATGATTTCCATGTTGAACGCATTCGTCTCGAGAACATGGAAATCAGGTTTGAAATTTATGTTTTATCCTAGTTTTTTATGGTATTTTATCTTTTTAAGTTATCCTTCAGTTATTCACGGGATAGAATGGAAATCAAGCATGGAAGTTTGTGCGTGTTTAAGTCTTTTAATCGGGTTGGTAACTAGTTCTGATCAGGTTTCTTTCATGTCCACGTGCATTCCCGGGTGTAGTGGTAAGTGGGCAAGGGTTTCTAGATCGTCGCCCGGAAGCGACGCGCTACATCGACGCCTGTGTGTAGTGTCAAATGAGCAAGGGTTCCTTCACCTCGAGCGAGTGCGGGGAAAGAAATTAGCTCAAAACCATGACCATAGGATTCGTTTAGCCTCTTGGAATGTAGGTCCGTTACTGGTAGATTAACAGAGATAATAAAGACTATGAGTAGGAGAAAAATTAGTAATCTGTATGTGCAGGAAACCAAATGGATAGGTGAGAAAGCCTGAACTATAGCCCCTTAGGCCTATAAACTTTGGTATATAGGTAAGGATACGAATTGTAATGGGGTAGGTGTAATCGTAGACAATAAACTAGTCAAGTATGTAGTTGAAGTTAGGACGAAAGAGGATATGATAATATTAGTTAACCTAGTCTTAAGCAATGATATTTTCAATATCATTAGTGCCTATGCACCAAAAATTGGTCTAGATGAGGCTACTAAGCATGAATTTTGGGAAGATATAGACGATGTGGTGCAAAGAATACCCCTTAACGAGAAAATCTTCATCAGGGGATTTCAATGGGCACGTGGATAGATATGAGAGTGTCCTTGGAGGCTTTGGCTTTAGGGAGAGGAACGCCGCAGGTAACTCACTCTTGGATTTTGGCATGTCATATGACTTAATCATAGCGAATACCTGGTTTAAGAAGAGGTTCTCTCGTCTAGTTGCCTTTAGAAGTGGTCAAGTGCAACCAAATAGATTTTTGTTAGCTAGAATGATAGATAGAGCTAAATGCTTGGAGTGTAAGATAATTCCAGGAAATAGTGTAGTTACTCAACACCGACTTTTAGTTCTAGATGTTAGTGTTAAGAAAAGGGCTGTTAGAACTAAACATAAGTTAGAACCTAGAATTAAGTGGTGGCGGTTAAAAGAAGGTAATGCTGGAGTTTCTGTAGAGAGGATAGTCGAAGAAGCAAATTGGATGCCAAAGGATGATCCTGATACTACGTGGAACAAAATGGCTTTCCGGATTAAGATGATCGCTAAGGAGCTGCTTGGTGAGTCAAGAGGATGTGCTCCACCAGGCATCATGGTGGAATAAAGAAGTAAATTAGAATCAAGAAGGATGCTTATAGAGAGCTAGAGAAGAGCAAGAATGAGGCAAGGTTCGAAAGGTATAAGCTTGCCAAAAAAGAAACAAAAACAGTGGTTCAGAATGCTAGAGCTAAAGTCGACAAAGAAGTGTACGATAAATTGGATTCCAAGGAAGCTGAACAAGATATCTACATGATTGTTTTAGCAAGGGAGATGAAGACAAGAGACTTTTGTACAGTGAGATGCATAAAATATGAGGGCCATAAGATCTTGGGTAGAGATGAAGATGTCAAAGAAGAATTGTTAACAGCTTGTTCAACGGTGGTTTTTGTCAATATTTAAGTGACCTTGACATCCTACAATATGATGTCAACCGTGAGTTTACTCGTAGAATTAGATAATCTGAGGTTAAGAAGCTTTGAACAAAATGAAAGCACAAAGAGCAATTGGTCTCGATTGAATCCCTATTGAAGTATGAGGATTCTTAGGACCAACGGGGATAAAATTGTTAACCGATCTATTTAAAATGATTTGGAGGAATAATAAAATCCCAAATGAATGGAGAAATAGTATTGTTGTCCCTCTCTATAAGAACAATGGTGACATTCAAAGTTGCTACAACCATCGTGTTATATAACTCATGTGTCACACAATGAAGCTTTGGGAGAGAGTAAATTGACAATCGGTTAAGGAGGGAGATTAAAATCTCGAAGAACCAATTCGGGTTCATGCCAGGGCTGTCAACAACGGAAGCTATCAATTTACTTCGCCAACTTATAGAGCTATATCGTGAGAGGAGTAAAGATCTGCATCTGATCTTTATAGATTTGGAGAAGGCTTATGATAAAGTGTCAAGGGAGATATTGTGGTGGGCTTTGATGAAGAAAAGAGTTCATATCAAATATGTCATTATAATCAATGATATGTACGACGAAGCAACATCCAATGTTAGAACATGCATCGGGGTGAAATGCGTTCTCGATCACTATTAGATTGCACTAAGGGTCTGCGTTGAATTCTTTCTTGTTTACCTTAGTGATTGATGAGATCACGAAAGACATACAAACTTAATTACCTTGGACCATGCTTTTCACTGACGATATTGTGTTAATCGCGAGACCAGGGCAGAAGTTAATGCTAAATTGGAGATCTGGAGAGAGACATTGGAATCAAAGGGTTTTAGATTAAGTAGATCTAAAACATAATATATGAAGTGCAAATTTAGTGGTCGTACATCTCAAGATCCTGATATTGTAACACTCGACGACCAAGAGATATCGATGATTACCAAGTTCTGATACCTAGGTTTTGTTATCTAAAAGGATGGGGAGATTGATAGCGACAGTAACCACATGATACATATAGGCTGATTGAAATGGAGAAACTCCACCGGAGTTCTAGGGGAAGTTTTATAGAACTGCCATCAGGTCTGCAATGCTACGAAATGTTGGGCGCCAAAGAGAATCATGTTCAAAAGATGAGTGTAGCAGAGATGTGGTACAACCATAAGAGATAAAACAAGGAATGAAGACATTCGTGCTGAATTATGTGTGACTCGTATAGAAGAAAAGACGCGAGATAGTCGTTTATGCTGGTTTGGTCACGTACGACGTAGGCCAATAATGCACCTGTTCGTCGAGTAGAGTCCATGGATTTCGGCCCTTGCACGAGAGCAAGGGGACGATCGAAGAAGACAAAGCTCGAAGTTATGCATAAAGATTTGGAGTACAAAGGGATCAAGAAGGATATTTTGACTGATAGAAGCACTTGGAGAAGGCTGACACATGTACGCGACCCGACTTGATTTCTTATATGGTTCATGTAGCATACCCAATCCATTAAGATTAAAGGCTTAGTTTTTGTTGTTGTTAATTTGTTTTTCCCCATAAGTACTGTTAAGTTCATCTTTTTTTAGAAACATATTTTTTCTTCAATTTTGCAAGTCCATAGTAATAAGCCAATCTCCTTTTTTTTTCTCTTTTTTCTTCTGAACATGGTCAATCTCCTTTTTAAGATAAAATGATTGCTCAACCACATTTTCTCTCTCTTCTGCACAATCCTAATGCAGTCAGTATACAATGTTAATTGTTTCCAATCAAATCAACTTCGGAAAATTATTATACAAACACCATCTTTAAAAATATACTCTCACAAATTTATCGCTAATTTGAGATGGAAAAGTACGAGATGATCTAGAGAAAATAGCCAAATATTCACATGCTTTTCCATCTTTCGAATACTGATGAACATAGAGTTGAATTTATGCGAAAATTGTCAAGTCAAGCATGTTATACAATTTTGTTATTTGTATATTGACAAGATTATCTTGTTAATTGATTTTGTTGTATGATTCAGCTTTCGGAATTTTAGAAGCAAAATTACAATTCAAGAACCCACCTTTGATAGGATCATCGTTGTCTACAGGTAATTGTTTTGATGTCTTCTTATTGCATGCAATTTACATTTCTTTTGGAACTTAATTATTGAAAAGAAAAGAATAATAATTTTTATTGAGTATCTTAATAATAGTTAGAAGCCTATGACCTTTAATTTATAGAGAGTTTCCCACGAAAGATACACACAATCCTAACTACTTATGGATTCAATTAAATCCCTGAACTTTAGCATAAAAATCTTTACACAATCCGATCATCTAATCTCCTCATTATACAAGGTAACTTCTGGATTTTCCACAATCCCCCTCAAGCTGGAGAGTATATATCTTTCGTTCTCAGCTTGCTAACAATATGTTGGAAGGTAGTGTAGTTGAGTCCTTTTCTGAGAATATCTGCTAACTGACTCCCTGGAAGGACGTAAGGAGTACATATTAGACCACTGTCTAGTTTTTCTTTGATAAAGTATCTGTCTATCTATATGTGTTTCGTCCTGTCATGCTGCACCGGATTATGAGCTATGCTAATGGCTGATTTATTATCACAATAAAGTCTCATAGGCTCCTCCCACCTGATCTTTAGATCTTCTAAGATAATTTTTACCCATAACAATTCACATACTCCTTGTGACATTGCTCTAAATATGCTTCCGTGCTTGAACGTGCTACCACATTTTGTTTCTTACCCCTCCATGATATAAGGTTCCCTTCAAGGAATGCACAATATCTTGAAGTTGATCTTCGGTCCGTAGGAGATCCTGCATAGTCGGATCTGTATAAGCTTCCGGAATAACTTCAGAATTCCGTTTGAACATTATTCCTTTTACAGGACAGGATTTCATGAAATGTAGTATTCAGTATATTGCCTGTAGGCAAACTTCCTTAGGATCATGCATGAACTGACTCGGCACTAACCGAGTAAGCTGTCTGGCCTATTTTGTGCAAGATAAATGAGCCTTCCAACAAGTCGCAGCTACATTTCCCTCTACACCATTTTATCTCCAGAAGCATCTCCGAGCTTGTGGTTGTATTCAATTGGTGTTGCAATTGGGTGTCCATCCGAATGTTTGACAAGAGTGTATGATCTCCTTGACTCTGTTTATACTTGATTGCCAACATCACATTGGTAAATCTTCCAAATAAAGCACGTGGGGATTGTTTTAGGACATACAAGTCTTTTTTAATCGGAACACCTTCTGTCAACCACGGTGGAATGCTCATGTAAATTTCTTCTTATGCTTTCCATGAAGAAATGTGTTCTTGACATCGTACTAATTACTGGCAGCTAGTGATAATAAGATTCTCACTGTGTTCATTTTTGCTACTGGCGCAAAGGCCGGTAGATAATCTACCCCATATGTCCGTGTATAGCCTTTAGCCACAAGCCTTGCTTTGTAGCATTCTAATGACCCGTCTTCTTTAAACTTAAAGGTAAATACCCAGTTGCATCCTACTGCCTTTTTTCCTTTTGGCAAGCCAGTCAACGCCCAAGTTTCAGTCTTTTCCAACGGCTCCATCTCAACCCTCATTTTGGATGTATCAAGGTAGTAGAGTACATTTTGTCCCCAGCAAGTTCAATCCTCCTCCCCGAACCCTGATCCTGAAATTCACAATAAGACAGATAAAAACATAACATAACAATGTAGATTTTGTGTAAGTTTCTGTATTGGACACAAGGTTAGTGGATGGTTTAGGGACATGAAGAACATCTTTAAGAATTAGGCCAGGATAATTTGGACATCTCCTATTCTAGCTACTGTGATTGTAGTTCCATCAGCAACAGTTATTTCCTGTTGGTTGGGCATGGTGTATAGCTTATGAATTGGTTCGAGGTGTGTGTCATGTGGTCGGTCGCACCGGAGTCGAGGATCCATGAATTCCCAGTCACCATATCAGAAACATTTAATCCAAGAGAAGTTGGAGATTTACCTGAGAGTGCTAAGGCACTTGTGCCGCCAATACCTGTATCACTACTTGAAGATTTTCCAAGGGATCCCAACAGATTCTTCAATTTTCAATATCTTCGGGGTTGAATCCTCCAAAACTTTGTTTCTGATCCTGGTTTGTTTGAGAGGTGGTATTATCATGTCCTTGTGCTTGCTTCTGTTGTCTTCCTCTCGGTCCCCCTTCACGATTGGCTAAAGGAGGTTTGCCGTGCAACTTCCAGCAGGATCTCGAGTATCTCCTGTCTTTTTACAATAAGAGCACCAAAGTCCATCTCTATTTGTTCCCCTTGATGGAACCCTTCGATATAGTGGTTAGTAGTGCTGAACTATCTGCTGGTGGAGTTTCCAGCATGATTCATCTGCAACTCTCTTCTGCTCAAATTGTGGGCACTGTCTCATTAAGGGATTGAACTTCAGATTTATCGAGAATTTGTATTCGAACCAGATCGAATTCCGGGTTTAAGCCTGCCAAGAAATCGTAAACCGGATCCTTTTCCATTAAATTTTTAACAGCACTTGCACACGTGCTGCACTATAGATCAAGTACTCGATAATGATCTAATTACAGTTTGTGTCCCCTGTTTTGCTGATGTCGTCTTGGTCTTGATTTTCATATATAAGTGCTGCATCGTGAACCTTTGAATATGTTTGATTCAAAGCATCCCAGATTGCTTTTGCTTTATTTTGCTGAAGGGAGAAACATACATATATTGCTGATTTCTGGTGTCATAAAATTCCATAACCATGACATGATCATGGAATCCTCATCCCAGATTTCGAAACCAGTTTCGCCCTCCTTTGGTCCAGTGCCCAACAAGTGTGCTAATTTCCCTTTGCCCTTCAGAAAGGTACGAACAAATTGGGACCACTTTAAATAATTACTGCCATTGAGTTGATGGACAGGTTGCATATTCTGAAGTTCACCAGGATTTCGTGATTGGTCGTCATTTTCATCGAATATGGGTTTAGTGTCGGTCACATTGAGAAAAGGAAGAGAAGGAAAAAAAAATGATAAAGGTTGGCAATTACGGCCGATATCAATTCAGAAATGAAGGCTGAAAAGCATTATGATGGAACAATCTAAAACCCTAAGAAAACCGAAACCATGCTCTGATATCATATTGAAAAGAAAATAATAATAATTTTATTGAGAATCTTAATAATAGTTACAATCTTGTAGCCCTCAATTTATATTTGAGAGAGTTTCCAAATTAAGTGAAATTCAATTCGCTGAGGAGCTGAATGAGAATAAACTCTCACGGATGATCCAATGGTTCTTACTCAGAGAATCTTTTGCTTAGCTTATGATTTTTTATTGAATCATCGTCGAACCAATCATAGACTTTATTGAGATAGGTGAAAATCCCACTCTCAGAACCGTATACGAGACTTTCATCTCGTACCACTAAAGATAAACACAATCCTAACTACTCATGGATTCAATTAATCCCTAAACTTTGGTGTATAAATCTTTACACAATCCTATTATCTAATCTCCTCATGATACAAGGTAACTTCCGGATTTTCAACAATAATTTTTGTATTAGCATGTTAAGTTAGTTTTAATGTTTAGTTGAATTCAATCACTATTATTAAAGTTCAGTTTTTTGAGATCATATCTGACAAGAACTTAATGAATCCCTATTTGACGTGTTTCTTCTTGATGTTATTTATTGGTTTTTACCCAAGGTAGTGTGCTTACCTTGTGCTGACACTAATCTAAGGATCTTTTTGGGTTTGTGTGCACAACAATTGCCTATCCTTTGTTATTAGTTAGACTGAAGGTTAACGGAAAATAGTTGTGTAGGAGAGCTACTTCTTTGACAAAGCCAGAACGAGGCATATATGTGAAGCATTTCAAAAACATCCCTATGGCTGATATGGAAATTGTTCTTGTGAGTTATGATTTCCTTGTACTTAGCTCGTTTCCTTTTTGTGCAGTTGCGTCTTCTACCATGATATTTTGAATTACAGAGGCACTAACCAATTTTTGAACTTTTCTTCTCTTCTGATAGCCAGAGAAAAAAAATCCAAGTTTAACCCCGATGGACTGGGTTAAATTTCTTGTATCGGCTGTGGTTGGACTGGTTAGATACCTTGTGACGTTAATAACCATAGTTGAATTATCTTAAAAACATCAAGGTTTTACATATTCATGTTTCATGGACTCCGCCAGGTTGCTGTAGCTGGTTCCATTGAAATGCCCAAAGCTGACCTCTGGGTCATTTTTGCTATCCTTTCCACAGTGATTGGCTATTGCGCGAAGATATACTTCACGTAAGTGTTCCTTTCATTAGTCTTGGATGTTTCAATGTAATTATTCAGTTGAAAATGTGAAAAATCTGAAATCAGCGCTGTAAGAGAATTTGTTCTGCTGTCAATTCCTTCGAGAGAACAATATTTTATTAAACCTTAAACATAAGTATCTACCATGGATGTCCTATAATGGCCATTTCTGGAACTTCAAGACAATAGGTTCTCCATGTGATAATGGAATTTTTTGGATGCCATTTCGAGATAACTTCTTGATTGCTAGTACTTGCCTATGTAGTGAACTCAACCATCCCCTTTAAAACTTGACTGAGAACTAGAAAAGGCCAACCCTTTCTGTTAGGAGCTCAAATTAGCACACACAGAGAACAGCAAACAGAACAAAACACAAACATAAAGCTCTCTGAAATTGCAATATGTTGATGAAATCCAAAGGAATTACAGTAGAAATAAGTTATCACTCTCAGCCTACTTTACTCCGGGAAGAAATCCTCCCGGCCCAAGCTCTCGCTCGCACGCACAAAACTCTTATAAATTCTGGTATGAGTCTCTCTACTCCCCCCACACCACCCACCCCCAAAAAAAAAAAACCACTCACTAACTTCCCCTCCTTTCCACAGGACTTTCTCCCTCTTCTTCGATCTGGATCTGAGGTTTTTCTTCTTGGGATTCTGAAATGGGCTTATTACTGTTATGGGTTGGACTATATTCACCGTAACACTTTCGCATCATGAGGCAGCTCAAAATGATTCCTTAATCAATCAGCTTTTTCGTCTTGGACATGAATTGTCTGATTATTTAATATTTCTATGATTACATCAATATTTATTGCTTCACCATTGCTTTTCTTGTTAATTCTAACTAAAGCTGGTTTACTTGCCCACAGGTTTCAGCAGAATATGGCTACATATCAGAACCTAATCACACAGTCAATGTACGACAAACAGCTGGATAGTGGAAAGGGTACTCTTCTCCATTTGTGTGATGATGTTATTCAACAAGAAGTAAGTTGTTAGAATCCTCTTTCTTTAAAAAAAAAATCGATAGCCAACTTATACTTGGATAAATTTTTTTTTTCCTGAAAAGAACAAGCCGTCTACAATGTTTTAGTGGACTTGTGAGACATATTGAACAACTATCCAAACTCCACGTATGATGTACAACACCCGCAATTTAACATTTGCTTGCATTCATCTAGTAATTATCACAAACAAGTGTCTGTCAACATCATTTGTTTTTTCGCTCAGTTTACTGAGACTGGCATGGAGTAAGAAATTCTTCCAATGGACATGTACAGCCTTTCTTGGCAGGATATAGGAAATTTGGTTTGTACTTGTGGCTTATTTGGTTTTTTAAATGTTCGTTTTTCATACTTTTGTGGATTCGAATATGCAAAATCCAAGGTTCTTGATGCAATATGCAGCTGTTTATTTAGATGCTTCCTACTTTGTAACCGCCATGTTGCAAATGTGCAGGTAAAGGAGGTCATTATTTCATTTTTCTTACTAATGGAGCAAGGAAAGGCTACTTTAGAGGTGCGCGGAGCTGGTCTTTGGACATCATGATGTTTATGTGCCTGTTTTATTTTGAGTTTGGAATGCTTAGATCTACGAGTACTGACATGTCATTTTTATTACACAAAAAAGGATCTTGACCGGCAATGTGAAGAACTGATACAAGATGAATTTGGTGAAGAATGTAATTTTGATGTTGATGATGCCCTTCACAAATTGGAGAAATTAGGCCTTGTTTGTCGGGTGAGATTCTTATCTATATGTTATGTTGAGTCTGGGGACCCTGGATACAATACTAGGCTTATCTATATGTTATGTTGAGTCTGGGGACCCTGGATACAATACTAGGCTTGAAATTAAATTTAGAAAATAATACATAAAATGCTTCGAGCTGTGTATCCTATGTTGCCGATGTGACCATTCTGCCCCAGGCACCGCTGTGCAACTATTCTCTCGCACAGCCACCGTATGCCACCACTCCAACCATTCCACTAGTGTTGAAAATTTCTTGAGGAAAAAAATAATCATGAGAGGTAACGAGCTTTAACCAGCCAGGCTAAGCCTGGAAGCTCAATCATTAGAGGTTTTTGACTACAGAAAGAAAAGTGCGATGGCTGGAGTTTGTGGAGGAAATGAAGAAGACTAAGTGAACCGTTTTGAAGTGGAACTGGAAGGCGCAAAGGCAGATGCCACTTCTACAGCGAGTGGCAGTGGATGTAGATGAGGAAAGGAGAAAATTAGTGTACTTCAAAGGGTGATTTTTTAAGTTTTAATTTTGAAACTGTTTTTATAACCATGGTCCAAAATATAAAAAAAAAAAAAAAAAGGAAAGGAAAAAAGACAGAAAATGAAGAATAAGAGAGAGGGGAGGAGGAACAGAGACTCTCTCATTGTTATACAATTTAGTATTTACATGATCTATGAGGGATGAAAATGTAATCTGTTGAAAAACTCGTCTATGATGATTGGCATCCTCAGGGTTTAACCCCAGTTTTGAGTAAAGCCTTGTTTTTACGCCTTCCTAGAATTTTGTGGGTGGGTTTGGGATGTTATCTGATTTTGTTTTCTTTAGCATATTTTTTGGAAAGGTGCAACTTTGAAGATATGAAGAGTTGAAATAAGTTTTGCTTATTTTGACATGATAATGGGAGTGACTTGTGTATTTCAGGATACAATTGGAAGGTATTACTGCGTTGGCCTAAAGCGTGCCAATGAAATTATTGGTACGACGACTGAAGAACTTGTGCTGAAAGCTGAACAGGGTTCTGGTACTTCTTAATTTCTTGGTTGAATGCGGTCTGCTGGCCGCAGTTATCAGAAGCAAATCTCGATTGTTTTCTTCCCAAGAACCGTTGGATGTGAGGAGATTTGTATATATTCTTTTCCTTTGCTCATTAATCATGTTTCGGTATGGGTTTATATTAGTTTAAATTTTTAATGATCGGTGTCATATTCTCAATATCCATGCGACGTAGTCTTATGGGGCTTCAGTCGCCTTAAGACATAAGTTGTAGCATATCCATCCTGTGTAATTAATTCATATCTCAGACCTTTTAACAATATAAATGTGTATATTTCAAAACTAAAGGACATTTGCCAGAATTCCCTTTTACTAACTACTTACATGTGTCCGTTCTACTATAGAAAAGGTCCAGCAAGTTAGCAATATGATAATCCAATGCGGGTCCGATTCAATTGCTAACGTACGTTTGGACCAATCGAAAATAATTTTCTTATTAATAAAAAAGTTATTAATATATCTGGTAATGAATTTTGTGTTAAAATTCATTTTTGATAACTTTAGTATTTAAAAAAATTAAAATACATTTTAGTGTATTATAATTTAAAATATAATATAAATTTCTAAAAAACAAAACCAAACATTGGCCTTATGTTTCCTGAAAAATTCGAACATGACCTTATGGCCAAATCCAACAGTCGCAATTGATTAGGACCATGGACTCCACATGTTAAGACGTTGACCTCAAGATTACATATGCAATTGAGATCATTCGACGTTGATACCCACACTCCAACGCCGGCTTTCCATGTTTCCTCTAAAACGGACTCAAGATGTTGTTTCCTTAGTGACAATTTATATTTATGTGATATCGCTAATAGATATGACCTCTTATGATTTGTAAATACTTTACCACATGTGGTTTGTATGATATAGCTCATCGTCCCTCCACAATTTTCGGAAGTTTTTGGCTTGTCGTGACGAAAATACACTTATTTACGATGTGTTTTCCATGTACTTACAAATCACAGGGAGTGTGATGTATATTTCCGAACCACAAGAAGATAAGTTTATATGATCGACAATGTATAGGTAAGTTACATTTGATCGAATCATCTAGGGTAAATTGCCACAGGGTAAAAGCCTTTCACATTGTTTTTCTAGTTTTAGATCAAGGAACATAGACAAATTGATAATGTTATTTTATAATTATTTTTCATAAATATATTTTTAGCCCATATTATTTTTATATACAATCATTATTTTATATTAAATTTTATGATTTCTAAAATAATTTTTCATCAAATAATATTATAATTCTAAATTTTATAATTAAATACACCCTTACACTATAAGACATCTATTTTCCTCAATTTATATTGTAATACATTTCTAGAAATTATTTTCATAAATAATAAAATAATAAATAGTTTTCAATGTTCGCAACTAAATCTGTTCTAACTGATAAAAAAACTAGAAACAGTAAATAAAATAATGTTAAATATATTTATATAAGCTATATTATTATTAAATAAAAAACCTTTGTAATTACTATTTCTGGCTTGTAAAAGATACAGAATGTTTCCCCTTAAAAACCTTTAGTTTATAAAAAATACTAACAAAATAACAATAATTATTGATCAAAAAAATATTATTCTAATATAATCACACGTTACACCAAAATATATTACATACATATATATATATATATATATATATATATATATATATATATATATAAGAGAAGACCAATAATCTTTGACAATAGAAGACTAAATTTGAAATTTATATTTATTTATTTAAAATGATCAGACGCTATTTCCTGGAAACTTCCTCTTTCTCAACGCCGGCCCCTTACGCATCAAGCCTTTGATTTCGCTCTCCAGGACACGAAACTGAAACATAAATCTTGTTTTTTGCAACGAACTCCCTCTCCTTATTCATTCACGCGTACATTTATACAATTTTTTTGTTTTATTTCAAGCAAATATTGGCATAATTAACTTCTTATTGAGCAGTTTGTGGTCTAAACTTTTGAATTAGTGTAAAAGTGAAACTTAACATCGAAAAAGGTAAAGACTCGAACTTTACCATCTGAATTATCTTTTCTCACTCATTCTTTCGATGGTTGTTTTACTTTGAAGAATCTTTGATCTGGGTTAATGTATATGCTACTGCTGGTGTTACTTATGTAATTGTTTTTATCCAATATTGAGTCTTAAGGTTCCATTTTGTTGCTCTATGTTTTTGGATGTGTTTTTAATTGATCTGGGCCATCATAATACATTTTGTTTGCCTGTTGAGCGAACTTGATTTGGATATGAAAAGTGAAAAGAGTTTCATATTGCCCACATTATTGATGTACTTATGTGTTGTGTTTAGTATGAAATGGTTTTGTACATCAATCTAGTTAAAGCGTTTGATTTCGGTCATTTGAATTCTTATCTTCTTGGAAGTTCGAACTCGATTGATGTGGCAATAAAAACTTGAATTGATGTTTCAGTGATGCTCTAGACTTGTGATCCAGCATTGCTTGTTAATACGTTGAGGTATGTGAACTTATATTCTAAATATAGCTTTTATGTCCTTAATTTAAAGTATATTTGTATATTGATTTATGCCATTATTGAATGCAACTCTTAGGGAGATTCTGGAGATGGTATCGACAGAAGAAAAGGTAGAAATTGAATCTGATGAGATCCCGCTTAGAGTACCTCAGCCAACAAATAAAATTCATACTTTGAGTTGTGAAAGTCTTCACATTTTAGCACACCCAAAATTTTCTTCTTCATGGGTCCTTAGAAAGGTGAATCGAAACAGCTTTCTGAGAAGCATTTACATTGTCTTGATTAAAGCAAAGATCAACATTTTATTGCCTTTTGGGCCATTGGCAATAATGCTACACTATATAACCAATAAACATGTAAGAATATCATAACTTTCCCTAACATTCTGATTCTGTTAACTTCAGATACGCTTTCTTTATGTGTTTTTCTCCTGCTATGTATTCTAGGGATGGGTCTTTTTCTCCAGCTTACTCGGCATCATTCCTTTGGCAGAGCGCTTGGGTTATGCAACTGAGTAAGTACTGCTTTGCTCATGGTTCATCGATACTGTCGCGGAGGGTGTCGATGAGACTGTTGTTCCAGTGCCATTGACATTTCACGGAACGGTCGCGGTTATAAGCACGGAGTTTTTGAAATTCATAAAATAATTAGATAATGTGGACAAATTATAATGAAAAAATAAAAAAGTAAAAATGTTCCGCAACAGCCGTTCCTTGTCGTGAAATCGTCGTTCCGTTCAGCGACGGCAGTTAAATCGTTGTTATAGTTATACATCTGTTTTAACATGGAACTTTACCGCGGCAGCTGCCGTTCCTGTTCCGCGACCGTTTTTGCAAACCATGGCTTTGCTCTGCTAGTTTTATTTTCTTCTCTATTGATATACTGACATCCTTCTCTGTGCAATTGTTGTAGGCAACTAGCTTTTTATACAGGAACTACAGGTAGCTTTCCTTTAGTCATTTCCTTTTTCTTATTTCGAAATATTGATTGATGCTAGTTCAAGATGCTTAGAAGTGTTTCTACCTCATTTTCAGTAATAATCCTTGGTGGACACTAAAGCAGTACAATTTTTGTATAGTGCTTACAGAAGCTAAATTGTATGGTTTTCTTCGTGTATTTCATTCCTGTCATGGAGAGGGTTGTTGTGGCTGACTGATATTCAGACTTATGGTATTGTTGTGATTTCCATGAGCTTCTTGCCAATTTTTTGTGTGCTAGAAACAATTGTAGCCTAGAGATTTTAGTCGGTATCATCACCTTTCCCTATCAGTGAGATGCAATTAATCAAGCTACTATGACATCCACATTAAAAAATCTGAATATTTGAGAGATGAGAACCATTATGAGTACCAACGTTACCATCCTACTAACGTAAACATTGACATCAGTATCTAACTAATATTTGTGAGGAAATTACGTGAAAAGGGCTCAGATTTCATATTTTAGATGCTTGGTAGGTGAGGCCATCCATGCGTAAAAGAGTAGGGCAAATTGGGCAAAAAATCTTTGAACGCATTGCTCGATAAATGAGATTGTTGAGCGAAAATGCATTGTATTTATCCATAAATCTTCGTTTTGGGTGTGCAATATTTATATCTGGAGAAAGCAACATTTGAATATAATCTATGTTTGCCTATTTCTCTAAACCCGCATCATTTAACATCGTTTACCGTCGCCTTTCATCTTTAAATATCATCATGAACCATCTTCCCATAGCATAAATACATACCTGGAAGTCAATCAATTGTTGTTACAGTTACCTCTAGCTCTTGTATAATATTCTGATATCTGGTGCATCATGTATAATCGTCTTGGGAAATGAACCTCCGAACAAGAAGAAATTAAAGGTTGAATCACTCTAAAATCCTTGCCTCTTATGTTATCTCTTGCCCCTCTAGCCAAAATCTGATTTCTATTACATTATATCACATGTAAAAGTTTAGTGTCTGAATGAACTGGAAAGTGTTTGCTGCCGGATGCATTTGCATGTACACTTTCAAGACCCTGCCAATGGAACCGCTCGGAGTTTGCAAAAACATCCTCGTGTCTGAACTCGAAATTAGGATGTTCTCATCTTCTGATTTCAGATTTGATTTCATCCATTTTCAAACTCTTTTAGCAGATCTGATATAATTATTAATAAATCTGTCGGGTCTCTTACACATTCAACGGCCAACAAAATTTATGGCCAATCAATACCGCAGTTACATACCATGTAAGATCCAGGCATTACACCAAAATTTTGGAAGAAAATCCAAGGACAAGGCAAACCGTACCACAGAGAATGTGTCATGAAAAGTAGTGGCTTAAACATTTTTCTTTTTTATTTTTATTTTTGTGGACAGGGTTTCACCTAGGGGTGAGCAAAATTTCGATTAAGCCAACTGAATATATTTAATCTGGAAATTTAGTTCTGTTTATTTGAAATTCGTTTTTTGTTTTTAAATAAATCAGTTATTTCGGTTTTATTAAAAAACGAATAATCGAAAAAATCGATTTTTTTTTAAATACAATTTATTTTTTATATGGGGCAATAAGTTTAATTGATGCTGGGCTTTTGCATTGGGCGCTTGGGCTAGGCCACTTTCTTCGACCCGCTGTAAGGATCCAATTTGTCTGTTTGTCCTCGCTTTTATGTACTACCGTCTATTTCTAATTTCATGTAGATTTTTGAATGCTTCCATGATTGGAAAAATGCTGGTTATAATTTGTTTGTTTTTTGAAAATTAAGTTACGTCGAGTACTCAGGTTTCAAATTTTTTTAATTCGATTCTGTTTGTTCGGTTTTGTTGGAAATCTGTTGATTCGGTTTGTTAAAAAGGAATTCGGTTTATTCGGTTTTCACAACTCATTTCGGTCAGTAATCGAATAAACCAATTGCTCACCCCTAGTTTCACCTTACATGCTTATACTTACTTTTAGAGAACAATGTGAACTTCCCAGTTTCTGATGAAGAACAAAGTGTGTTGCAATGATTCTTTACAAAATCCAGTCAGTGCTGGATTTACTTTTTTTAGTTCTACACTTTCTAAATATGAATCATCCGCCATGATAATAAAATGAGATAAATCCCTCCTCACTTCTGAAAATATTCTGTAAATGTATTTGACCTGTATAAAATTTATAGTTATAGATTACATACTTTCCTACAATTTCTTTGTTTAATGGCGTGTTTGATGGTAAATATATGTAGAGTTGCCCATTATTCTGGCACCAAACATTTTGTGCTTGCAAGAAAAGATTTTGAATAGCTTAATCTCAATGGAAGTTTCTAAGTTTGTGTATGCCTTCAAAATGTATGCATATAGCAAATCGTGGCTGATTATTTTATCATCTCAATGCTCACATTTATTTGCTTATAAATATCCTGGCTAATATAGGTATCCTGAAAGCATGATTCTCTTGTTTTGCTTAATCTACAGTGGGCGGGCTTCTGAATGCTACATTTGGAAATGCTACTGAGATGATAATCTCGATGTATGCTTTGAAGAATGGGATGATTAGAGTGGTTCAACAATCATTACTGGGTTCAATATTGTCAAATATGCTTTTGGTGCTTGGATGTGCATTCTTGTGCGGCGGGATTCATAATAAAAAAATCCAAGTTTTTGATCAGGTGATGATTTTTGTATTTGATTAACATACATTTTAAACTAGAAATGCAAATTAACCAAATCAATCTGAAATTTAGACTTTTTTCCAAAGAACATTGAACCGGTTAAAGACATCACTGTACAGGGCTCGAGTTCAATCGGCATAAAGTTTAAATCCGAGTTCCCTTCGTTTGGTTTGAACTTAGTTATTGAACTCTACAAAACAAATGCTTAAATTTTGGCTCAAGCTCACAAGCTCGTGTAATATTTAATAGATTTTTAAATATGCACCCTATTCTAAATGCCAAATGGGGTGGACTTTCATTCTGTTATCAATCTGACACTGGGGGCCACGAATATGTCACTAGCTAATGGGCATGAAAATTTTCAGGCGACTGCCTTGGTGAATTCTGGATTATTGTTAATGGCTGTTATGGGTATATTGTTCCCAGCAGTGTTGCACTTCACTCACACAGAAGTGCATGAGGGCAAGTCGGAGCTTGCTCTTTCACGATTTAGCAGTTGCATAATGCTGGTCGCATATGCTAGCTATCTCTTCTTTCAGCTCAGGGTTCAAAAAAATCTTTACAGTGAGGTACGTTTATAGTGCTTGTGCTTTGAGGACAGAGACACATTTGCACAGTTTGAAGAAAATGATATATGCTTGCTCCGGTGAATGTTGGTTGTTACAGGTGAGGGAGACCGATGAACAAGATTCTGATGAAGATGAGGTACCTGAGATTACCCATTGGGAAGCAATCGGCTGGCTCGCTGTTTTGACTTTGTGGATATCTGTTTTATCCGGATATCTTGTCGATGCAATACAGGTAATAACCATGATGAATAAAAAAAGAAAAAAGTAAGGGTAAAAAAGACTATCAAAATTAATATTCTATCTTTTCAGGGAGCATCTGAATCAATGAGCATACCCGTGGCTTTATTAGTGTCATTTTGCTTCCGATTGTGGGGAATGCTGCAGAACATGCTAGTGCTATTATGTTCGCGATGAAGGACAAGCTTGTGAGTCTTGAAAATTCGTAGAAATTTCCATGCCATGTTCTTATACGTGGTTTTGTATGATCGTCGGTTGTGTTTCCAGGATATTAGTCTTGGAGTTGCTATTGGATCTTCTACTCAAATATCGATGTTTGTGGTAAGCCTCATACGATTTTTTATCTTCTCCGCTGAGACTCGGTGAATAATCTATATTCTTGTTGGTTCGTGTTTGAGTTAAAAGTTGATTATATTATATGACGGATGCAGATTCCATTTTGTGTTATTGTTGGTTGGTTTATGGGGAAGAGCATGGATTTGAATTTTCAACTGTTCGAGACTGCTACGCTATTTATCACCGTTTTAGTGGTGGCATTTATGCTTCAGGTTTGTCCCATCACTTTTCTTTGGTTTAGAGTACACCCCATGTAGTTTAATCATTGGATCATCCCCTAATTACATGAATGCACATAAAATTCATGTGCTAGGTATATATTAGGGGTGTAAACGGACTGAACGGATCGTGTTTCATGACACCAGGTCATAACCTACTTGGTTAATAACCAGTCCAGACTGGATCGAGTTCGAGTTTGCTAAAATTTATTGTTATTGTTTTAGAACAAAAAACGAAAATAAAATATAAAATTAAGAATTTTTTATGAATATGATAACAAAATAAAAAATTTATTTATCAAATAAAAAATGGGAAATCCGGTGCATGAATCTCCCGCTACGCACGTGGTCTGGGAAGGGGTCAGGTCACTTTGGGCCTAATGTATGCAGCTTTCCCTTGTCAAATATATAAATTTAAAATTTTAAAAAATGCATAGAGATATTTAAAGAATAAAAAAACTGGTTTTATTATATTATAAGGTAAATGGGCAGAGGTGTTTACCTGTAGAAGAAAAAAACTAGTCTGGATAAAAATCACTTTTTGGCTGGATTTCTCCTGTTAAGGCCGTATTTTCGGGTTTCGGTTGCTAGCTCCGACCCGACTTGATTCTCTATGTTATTCATATAGTCTACCCCAATTCATTAGGATTAAATGCTTAGTAGTAGTAGTTGTTGGTTGCTAGCTCCAACACATATATTACATAATGCAACGACTTAAGGTGTATGCCATCATGTATAACATAGATCTAGCTATATATCTCGTTTCTGAGAAGGAGATTTAAGTACATTAATTGTGGTTTTTGTTTATGGATGCAGGAAGGTCAGTCAAATTATTTTAAAGGTTTGATGCTTATTCTGTGCTATCTCATTGTTGCGGCTAGTTTCTTTGTGCACATCGATCCAACAAATGGTGAGGCTCCTTTTAAACCTTTTAACCATCAAACCTCAAGAAAATAAATGACAATGTTGTTTCCTTTCGTGTTCATGCGCAGATGACGATTGACGCTATCCAGGAGGTTTTTACATATTTTTGTTCAATGGAATCGAAGGCGACCAATATATTTCGTTTATCTATAATCTGTTATATCTGTTCTTTTCTTGATATGTTCTTTTTAGGTTGTAGGGAATGCATTTGGAACATTAGAGTAGAGTGCCTATTTGGATTATGTGTAGATTGAAAAACAAAGAACACAAACATGTTTGAAATTCTCATTCTTTTGATATGAAATCTCATCTGATGCCAAGTGTTTAGAGACCTTTATTCATGGTTTATGGTTATTGTTGGGAGTATTCCCTATTCGAGCTCGGATTGAAAACACAAATGATAGAATATACTCCTGAGCTTGATCGAATATCAGAATAAAAAACAAAATTACTGGAAATATGAATTGAATTGATTGAAAATGAAATAAAGTGCATACAAAGTACCCAGAGAAAATCTCTGTAAGTTCCCTAGCAACTGCTAGTATCCCACTAATAGAATAATAACTGCATGCCTGAGAAAACTCCCTCCCCACTAACTTTTAACCCCTGCCCTCTTGACGTGGTCTTCTCCTAGAGTAGACAATGTGTGTTTTGGGCTTTTGATCAATTGGGCTTTGATCAATTTGGCCCGTATCATTACTCGCCTCTTCAAAATTTGACTTGTCCGCAAGGCAGAAATCTGGAAATTGAATATGGAAGACATCAGCATCTTCCCATGTAGCTTCTTCCACTTTTCGTCCCTTCCAGTGTACCAACAGTTGTAGAATCTGTTCACTTCCTCTCTTCTTGAATCTCCTGGAAACAACCTGTTGGGGTTCATATTTGATGGCCAAGTCCTCCTCCAATTCTTCGGGCAGCCTCGCCTCCTCTTCCCATTTTCGGCCAATGGCTTTTTTGAGGCATGGAGCATGAAAGACAGGATGGACCCTTGATTCCAGTGGTAATTGCAGCTTATAAGCGACCTCTCCAATTTTTTTGATAATCATAAAGGGCCCATAATACCTGGCAGCCAATTTTTGATGCACCCGTCTACAAATTGTTTGTTGTCTATGAGGCCTTAACTTTAAAAACACCATGTCACCAACCTGAAAAGCCGCGTCACGTCTATGGGTGTTAGCATGTTTGACCATACGCTGTTGAGCTCGATGCAAATTGAATTTTAAGTGTCTCAACAACTCATCACGGTCCTGTAGTCCTTGTGCCACCGCAGCCACTAGTGATTCTCCTGGAAGATACTGAATGATGGACGGTGGTTTCCTCCCATAAACGGCTTCGAAAGGAGTCATCCCTGCTGACGATTGGAAGGTAGTATTGTACCAATATTCAGCCCATGAAATCCACTCAGCCCATGTCTTTGGTTGTTCGGAAGCAAAGCAGCGAAGGTAAGTTTCCAAACAACGATTAAGTACTTCGGATTGACCATCTGTTTGAGGATGGTAGGCCGAACTCATCTTTAATATAGTGCCTTGTAGTTTGAAAAATTCAGACCAAAAATTACTCATAAACAAAGGATCCCTGTCACTCACAATTGACTTAGGAATTCCATGCAACCGGACGATCTCCTTGACAAACCTCTCTGCGACAATTTTCGAGGTGATAGGATGCTTGAATAGTAGAAAATGAGCAGCTTTGGATAGTCTATCCACGACGACCATGATTATATACCCTTTGATTTCGGTAGACCAGTTATGAAGTCCATAGCTAACTCTTCCCAAATGTTTTCTGGGATGGGCAATGCTTGCAACAACCCTGCTGGTGTGTTGGCCATGTACTTCTGCTGTTGACACGTAACACATTCGGCCACAAATTGGTAAACATCTCCCTTCATTCCTGGCCAGTAAAAACACCCTGTGATTTTCTTTAATGTCCGAAAAGCACCAGAATGTCCACCTGTAGGAGTATTATGAAACTCCTCAATTATTCTTTGGACCCAAATGGATTTTTTTGGTATCACTAGACGTCCCTTGTATAGTAGACGGCCATTCAGCAGTGAATAGCATGAACTTCCAGCAGATCCAGTGTGTAAACCTGCAATAATAGATTGAATGTTTGTGTCTTTGTTAATTTCAAACTGGATGTTCTCCCATTCCAGCCATACGGGCACTGATAGCTCAGTGAGTTCTGCCTCCTCCCCTTTTCTAGACAAAGCATCAGCCACGGTATTCAATCTCCCTGCTCGGTATTTGATATTAAATTCATAGCCTAACAACTTGGATAACCAATGTTGTTGATCAGGGGTACTAATGCGTTGTTGTAACAGAGTTTTCAGGGATTTATGGTCAGTAAAGACAGTGAATTTCCTCCCCAATAAATAAGGTCTCCAATGTTGAATTGCCATAACCAACGACATTAGTTCCTTCTCATAGGTCGACTTTGCCAATGTTCTAGTTGCTAAAGCCTTGCTAAAGAAAGCAATTGGCCTTCCCTCTTGTGATAAGACAGCCCCTATCCCCTTCCCGGATGCATCACATTCAATCATGAAATCCTTATGAAAGTCTGGTAATCGTAGTACTGGTGCCTTTGTTAGGGCTTCTTTGAGGCGATCAAATCCTTCCTGTGCTTCTATTCCCCAGCAGAATTTGTTTTTCTTTAAAAGTTCTGTCAACGGCTTAGCTATCAACCCGTACCCCTTAATAAACTTTCGATAATACCCCGTAAGCCCAAGAAATCCTCGAATCCCCCTGACATTTTTTGGAATAGGCCATTCTCTCACACTTATATTTTTTTTTATCCATCGACACCCCCCTTCCAGAAATGACATGACCCAGATACTCTACTTCTTCTAATCCAAATTGGCACTTCTTTCTATTCAACACTAATTGATGTTGACTCAGCTCCCGCAAAACTATCTCTACCTGCCTCACGTGTTCCTCCCAAGACTTGCTGTAAATTAATATATCATCAAAAAAAACAAGGACAAATTTTCTTAGATAAGGTCGAAGTACCTCGTTCATCGTCGCTTGAAATGTAGCCGGTGCATTTTTTAACCCAAAGGGCATTACCAGGAATTCATAATGTCCTGAATGTGTTCTGAAAGCTGTCTTGGGCACATCCTCCTTTCGTACTCTGATTTGATGATACCCTGATCGCAAATCTAACTTTGAGAAATGTATAGCACCATGTAACTCATCCAACAACTCATCCACTACCGGAATCGGATATTTATCAGCTACAGTTATCTCATTCAAAGCCCTATAATCCACACAGAACCTCCAACTTCCATCCTTCTTTTTAACTAATATAACCGGACTTGAATAGGGACTGGTACTTGGTTGGATCACCCCAGCAACTAACATTTCTTTCACCAGCTTTTCCATTTCATTCTTCTGACAATGGGCATATCTATAAGGTCTGACAGTCACCGGACCACAACCTTCTTTGATCAAGATTGCATGTTCATCCTTCCTCTCTGGTGGCAGTCCCTGGGGTTCATTAAACAAGGCATCAAACCGAGACAGCAACTCCAAGATCTCTGCTGGTTGTTTATGGTGATTCGACCCTTGTTCCTCTTCCCTATGCTCTTTCATATTCGTCCATACAGCCCCACAAAAAACCACATCAACTGTTTTAATTAAAGAACGTAGTGACACCAAGGATCGACCAAGTGAAGGGTCTCCCTGAATCACTACTTCCTTATCATGCTGCTCGAACTTCATCATCATACAACCCCAATCCACCATCACCTCCCCCAACGTACTCAACCATTCTATTCCTAGAATGAGATCTACTCCTCCCAAATCGAATAAATACCCATCAATTTTTATTTGACAAACTCCTAGATCAACTTGTAATCCCCTACACACCCCTTGACATTGCACCCGGCAGCCATCTCCCAAATATACCCCAAACCTCACGCTATCATCTAATTTTAGCCCCATCTGCTCTATCAACTTCCTTGAGACGAAGTTGTGGCTGGCTCCACTGTCTATCATAGCGATGACATTGGTACCACCCATCATTCCTCGTACTTTCATGGTACGGGAAAGACTAACGCCACCTACTGAATACAAAGGCAATTTCAGCGTCCCATATTCTGCTGTTTGTATTGCCGGTTGATCAATTTTGTCCTCCTCCTCTACCACTGCCTCCTCTTCCTCTACTGTTTCTTCCTCCTCCGTTAGAATCGTCACCCTCATTACTTTATTAGCACATTTATGCAACGGTGTGTAAGGTTCACCACATTTGAAACATAAACCTTTTTCCTTCCTCCTCAGATATTCCTGATGCGATACAATACGACCCTCTCTACCAAAGTTTCCACCCACGCTGGAATTCTGTCTATCATGTTGTGAACCATGCCCCACAGACATTGATTTAGTGAGTACCCCTGAACTGTCAGTCCTCGTGGATCGCCGACCTTGCATCTCACTCACCCCTTCACTTCGATTGGTACCTCCCCCAATATAACCCCCTCTTCTTTCTGTTCTTGGACCCACCAGTGAATATGTTGAATACGGATCCATTTGTTCCCCATGTAAAGATTCCTCAATGCTTCTAGCTAGGTCCATTGCCCGAATGATTGTTTTGGGCTCATGAATCCTGATATTTCTTCTAATTTCCTCCCTCAATCCACTGAGAAAATAGCCCATGGCTTGATTTTCTGGCAATTCTCCCACCTGGGCCCGATCACCTCAAACTGTGCAATATACTCATCTACCTTTCTTTGTCCTTGGCGCAATGAGGCTAACACTTCAAAAGGATTAAGAGCTTTCCTTCCACCATAGCGTTTGATTAATTCAGCCGCAAATACCTCCCAGTTCATATCAGGAATCTTACTTTTGATCCATTTGAACCAGTGAACTGACATCCCTTCCATACACATATATGCGATTTTGAGACAGTTTTCCACGGGTGTGTCATGAAGTTCGAAATATTGATCTGTCTTTCCCAACCAAATAAATGGATCACAACCGTCAAAACTGGGTAAATCAATTCTTCTTAGAAAATGCTTAATCTCCTCTGCCTCACCTATATGAAAACCATTCACGTAACCTCCTCCCGTGTTCACTTCCGGAAGCGAATCCATGGTATGGTGGTGTCCAGATTGTTGGTTATGTTCATTACTCATGTCTTTATCCTTTACCCAGTGAACCATGAAAGCTTTGATTTCTGCAAGATCATTCTGTACTTGATGGATTTCTTTTTTTACGTCATGCATAGTGCCAATGGTTCCATGAATGCCGACAATATCCTCCTTTAATCCATTAACCAAACTTTCCAGCGTTTCAATCCTTGCCTCAGATCGTGTCGACATCATTGTTTCGCTCAGGCAAATCCGGGAGGTCGGACCAAATGATAGAATATACTCCTGAGCTTGATCGAATATCAGAATAAAAAACACAATTACTGGAAATATGAATTGAATTGATTGAAAATGAAATAAAGTGCATACAAAGTACCCAGAGAAAATCTCTGTAAGTTCCCTAGCAATTGCTAGTATCCCACTAATAGAATAATAACTGCATGCCTGAGAAAACTCCCTCCCCACTAACTTTTAACCCCTGCCCTCTTGACGTGGTCTTCTCCTAGAGTAGACAATGTGTGTTTTGGGCTTTTGATCAATTGAGCTTTGATCAATTTGGCCCGTATCAACAAATAGCGCTCGAACTATACAAATAGCGCTCGAGTTCGAGTTCGAGTTGTATGGTTATTGGTCATAACCACCGACTAAAAATTATCGGATGATATAGATTAATATCATTCCTAAAACCTTACTATTGGTATGGCTTTTCATTCCAACTTCCTGGCAGTTTTTCAGTTAAATCATTAGAAATTTTAAATTAAATGAACAAGATAATGTGCATCCACACATTGTATGTGTCCTGCAGAAATTTTGTTCTGTTAACTTTTTCTTTTTTGCCAGTAAGTTAATTTTTTACGAATTTGATATTACAAAAGTAGGTAAAAAAAACAATTCTTTTTTTTTCTTAAATACTGCACAAAACTCTCATGTGTTAAACAAAAGGCAAAAAACCTCTTTTTTGAAACCTGCACAAAATTCTCCCGTGTTAAAAAAAATAGACAAACAGACCCCTATTTTTTTTAAACCTTGCACGAAGCCCCCTCTCTTGTCCAATATATACTCGAATTTTTCTCACTCTACATTATTTTTCTCTTCTGTAATATTTTTTCTTTTAATTTTAAAGTGAACAATATTTAGAATTTTAAAGTGAATAAGTTTTAATGTGTAATTTTAAAATAGATTATGAGTAATATTCTGTATCCTTCTTTTAATGTATGCATGCTTACGACCAATTCAAATTCCTTTTCTTCAAGTTTTGGATATATTGAGTAAGCAGCAATTGCACAGTAACAAAATATTCATATTTCCCAAAATCATAAAACATATTTTCACAACAATAAACCTATATACAAACAAAAAATAATACATAAACCTTTATTTACGTATATGAATATTTATGAAGTAGTTTTCATAAAACGTATATATATTTTTAACGAGATTAAATATTGTTAGTTTGCAAAGGAGATGAGATTTCATGCAGGATTTAACAAAAGATAGGGATTATTTTGCCTATTTTTCTAACAAAGTAGAGTTTCGTACCTTTTTACTACCCAAAATTTGAAAAATATATGCATTGTTCTATAGAAAGTAAAAATAAATAAATCTATAATTTTTGAAGTATTGAAATTCAAAATTTTATATATAATGTTTTATTTATTATAAAATTTGTAGCTTATATAAGTTACTATATGTTAGATTTGAAGAAAAAAAAAACAAGTTTCTATGTATTTATTTAGGAAAATAAAAAATAATTTGAAAAAAAGAGTGTAATTACTAAATGGCACTAATAGTTAACTATTAATAAGTTGTCGCAATTATGTGTATGACAAGTCTGCCAACTAAATGACAGTTAGACTTGATTAATAGTAATAGGGTGTTTTTGAAATAAGTAATTTTAGAATACAAAATCTTAAATCTAATATAATTCAAGAAACACTTGATTTATGATATATTATACGTGATTAATTAATTATATATACATCCACTCATGTTTGTAATAATTACAAAAAAAAAAAATCTAACTAATTTTGAAAATCACATATTCCTTCTCCAAATCTTATATTTACATTTGATAACCTTAGAAATTATACATGTCTCCGTCGAAATATATGTTCATCTTATAATTATATTGAATATGAGGAGACGGTTGTAAGGTAGTCAAAAACATACATAGAATAAATGTAAAATCGATACAACTTCAAGGGATGTGTATGTAATTTTTAAAGTTAGTCGAGTTTTTTTTTTTTACATATAATTTGTTGGGTTTTGGGAACCCGAATAATCTTGGTTTTGATATTAACAAAAGTTGTTATTGTATTGCTAATATATTTCATCAAGTTTTCAGTGAATAGATCATGTTTATGAGCTTGATGAATTACAAAAAAGTGGTTCAAATTTATCAAGCTGAACCAGATTGAAATCCTGGCAGAGCAGATTTTTTTGATCACATCGCATTGCTCGATCATTGAAACGATGTGCTTCCAAAGATGTTAAACAGCCAACTCAAAATATTAAAAGTCATATTTCACAACAGATTGGCTAGTTCGAATGTTATCAAGGAGAAAGTCACATGCAAGTTCAAGCTGAACCGTGAAGAAACAACAAGCATTTACAGAAGGTTGATGATCATAACTATCAACTCACTTTTCGAAACGGAGTGATTTAGTGTGCGTTGGAAAGTTAAGAAGAAGATCTACAAGTAATTTTCAGGAGTTGAGAGTTGAATCAGAGTTAGGATGATCCAATATCACCCGTTCCAAATTCGATTAAATCATTACAACAATGATTTACTGTACTCATATTCGTAAACCATCAGTTTCAAAAATCAATAAATACTAGGCCATTACAACAAGGATTTATTGAAATCCAATACACCACAGTCATCAATTTCATAGTTATATCTCATCTCTCGCTCAATAGCAGCGGTACCATAATCACTCGCACACTCAACAGCGGTGGTATTATAACCATCGCATGCTCAACAGCGACGGCATCACAATCCATTAACTTACCACCTATCCAGTTTCCATACATTTATAATCATAATTCGTAATTGATATTACGCATACCTGCTCGTACGTCAATACATACTCATTTAGCCACAACAAGAATATATTATTCGGCATACACAACGTGATTTAGTTATCCTCGACATCCGGAGGCTCGTACATATCTAAAATGAACATCAATTCAATAATAACATCTTAGCAATAACCCTCAACAATCTCATCATATCACATAATTTGTCATGTCTCCAATCGTACTAATCTATAAATTATCGTACTTCGTGTACTACTAAAACCATCCCATTTTATTCTATGTTCATTTGAGTCATCAATTAACTCGATCGAGTAGTACATATCTTTCTAAGGTTCAATTCATGCTACCTTATTTCATTATTTAAGGTCTCCACAGAATTTCATAATTATGATAAGATCAATCATAAAACACCACATTTTAAATTCCCAAGAAAAATAACAAAGTTTCAAAATTCCACAGCTCGCGATTGATCGCGACTTAACCGAAAAAAAAAACAACAACATTCGACCATCCGCGATCGATCGCCGCTAGCTCGCGATCGATCGCGGGGCTGCATATCGCCCAAGAACGGGTTCAACATAGCGCGATCGATCTGGGCATTCTTCCCGATCGATCGCGAGACCCTGAATTTGCAAAAAATCTACCATTTTTTGGTACAATCTCAACCCAATAAACATACCACAAAATATTTTACTCCTTCCTCAAAATACCTCAAAACACCTTAAAACACAATAATAACATCTCAATTCTATACTACTTTAACATACTACAATTTACCACAATATAATTAATTCAAATTCCAACCAAGAACCAACATAACTCATTAAAGCTCATACCTTTACTCCATTCACTTTAAACCTTCCAATACAACTCTCAACAAGATAATAAAGAAATTCCATGTGATTTTTGTAGGGGGGGGGGGAAGAACAAGAAAGGAAATTGGGGAAAAAGTAGGGATTTAGTAGGTGTAATTGGTGAAATGTGTGAAGAGATTTAGTGTATGAATGAGGTATGATGTGTGAAGATAGTTGGTTATAACATTTCATTTTTTCACTAGAGTCCCTCAACTATACATCACATTTTAATCTCACGCCAAATCACTAATAATCACTCAATCATCTTCTTAATTCAATTCATAAATTTTAAGGCAATAATAAGGGGTTTTTTATTAATATAATCGAAAAAACAAATTAATTTAACAAAATATCCGAATTTTAAATTCGTTTTTAAAGTAACCCAAACCGCCATCTCAGATGGCGCCTTCATGTAAAGGCGCCATCTGAGATGGCGCCTTTCGTATCTGATAAAAAAATTAATTGAAGGCGCCATCTTGGATGGCGCCTTCAAATAAAAAATTATTTTTTTTTATGAAGGCGCCATCCAAGATGGCGCCTTCTCGGGTATAAATACCGCGGCCGAGCCCTTCATTTTTTCATACCGAAGCGAAAATCACATATCATCATAGTTTCTTATCTTATTTTTGTCGTTAAAATTGTTCAATCTCCAATCTCAATTAACCACTCTCGAAGTATTTTTCAGGTAAAAATGTTGTTATATTATTGATTTTATCATATTGATTTTATAAATTTATTAATTATTTGTAATATTTTATAAATTTTTCAGAGATGTCGATTCAAATATTATTATATTGTGGAGGTAATAAATTACAGGATTTGGATACCATTAGATATGATCGTGGTCCAATAAGAGTTACCACAATATCTCGCACAATTAATTTTATGCAGTTGTTGACCGAAATATATAATATCACGGGCATCGATGGCAACCACTTTCTTCTGAAAATACATGTAAGACATATGTTTAGAGATTTTGCCGGGGTACGACAGACAATTTTGCCAATCGATAATGATTATAACTTAGCATGGCTATGGCAATATGCTTGCCAGTCAGGTATACTCCTATCATAATCAATACCGGATACTACGTTACCATCTACTGGCAATGCCCATATAACTGCAATGTATTGCAATGTGATGGTCGCCTCTCCGGATCTAAGATGGAAAGTATGTGTTTCACGGCGCCATCTCTCAGCTAAAGCCGTGATGAGGTGAAAGTCAAGTGTAATTCTACCAGACCTATAAACACCATAAAAAACCAAAACTGTCCAACAAACTCGCAACACGAGTATCGAGGGGGCAAAGATCCCAAAAATACTTATCAGGGTTTCTGCCTCGAAGTGTAGAATCAATATCACCTGCCCAAACAGCTTCAGCTCGATGACCTGACTGCAATGATAGCAGATGACTGTCAATCGGTCCTGGTCCTCTTTGTAAATCCATCCTGAAATATTACACAATAAATATCAATATAACAAAATATCAACATGGAAACCACCACCCGCCGCCGCCCCCGACGCAGTGCCGCCGCCGACGCAGTGCCGCGCCGCCGCCGCCATGCCGGAGTAAAAATTCCGGCAAAAACTAAAAATTTGTAAATCATCCGGCGGTTTGCCATTATCTCGAAACTATAACTGATTTTTCAATAAAAACTATCAAACAACAAAATTTAAAAACAACCAACAACATATTTCAAATTTTACAAATTTCAAGAATTTCGATTCAAACTTGTAATCTTACCTCAAATTCAAAAATGTTGAACAAGCAAGCTCCAGAAATGATAAATCACGATTATTTTTTAATTTTTGCACAAGAATATGCAAAGATCTGAGATGAGAAGAGGAAAAATTTTATAAACTGCGATGAAAAGTGAGGAAGAAGAAGTGTTCGGCGATTTTTAAAATAATGGAAGGCGCCATCTTGGATGGTGCCTTCATAAAAAAATTATTTTTTTATATGAAGGCGCCATCCAAGATGGCGCCTTCCATTATTTTTTTTCAGACAACCAAAGCCGCCATCTCGGATGGCGCCTTTACCTGAAGTCGCCATCTAAGATGGCGTTTTGGGTTATTTTAAAAAAGATTTTAAAATTCGGATATTTTGTAAATTTTTGTTTTTTTTTTCGATTAATTTGTTAAAAAACCCCAATAATAAGTCATCTCAACAATGCCAAGTACATAATTATGATTCATAATCGATAATATCTCTCAATTATACAAATTCATAAATGCCTTAATAATTCAACTAAATCAACTTCACAAGTTACATGACAAGTCCATGATTAATTCATATAATTAAGCATATTTGGTTTATCCCAAAACCGAGTCCCAATACAATTCCATAATCATCTTATAATTACCAAAATCAAGTCATAATGCAATTAAATCATCTCAACCATTTATCCATTCCATATTTATGACTTCATTATAAAATTTAACTATGCCCGATTTATTTCGAAGTCGAGCCCAATTTAAATAATGACAATCGTTCATACTTATCTCTTCATTATCACATTAATTTCTGATTAATTAATGTAAATAAGTTTCGGGCATCACATTATCACAATCGATTGAGAGGACTTTGCATTAGAGATATTAAAGAACATACATTTTTGAGTTGCTAGGAGTTCTAGTTGGATGGGGAATGTCAGCTGGAACAGATTTGTACAAATGGTTGTATAAATCAAAGTCTTCTAGTGGAATCATTACATGTGTTGGAAGAAGTTTAGACATAGAAGGATTAAACTACATTCGAACTTCCATAAACAAATGCTTGTGTATTTACTTTACTTGCTTACCTTTAAAATGGTTTTCGAATGGTTAATCGGTTTTAGAGCGGGTTATGTCGAGTGTCTTCCGCTCAATTTAGAGACTGGACTTCATATAATCTCTCGGTGCAATCATATCAAGAACACAAGATATTGAAGCTCAAATTGGTTGAACTCGATGTGGACTGACCATCCACCCCGATCGATCCTAACATAATTCTTGTAAACATAGTTTATGTAATTAACTCTATAAATAATAATTTTTTTTGTTACCTTTAGGACTACAATTTCGTTAAAAATTCTTGAAAATCAGATGCATTTTTACATGATTGATCAACAAACGGAATGTACATAATTATGCACGTCAATAAAGAGTATAAATAAATATTAAAAACGTGAACTTGTTCATGTGATTAAAACCTTAAAAAAATCGATTCACGAATCTCAAACTTGTGTTGTTGCTGTCATCAAAGATAACATCAAAGTCACTGCTCTTGAGAGCATATATGCCATACATATTTGTTTTTATTATAGAACAGCTAAATAGCTAAAAGAACTCAATCTGAAAGACCGAGTTAGTTCATCCATAAAAAAAAATTGAAATTTTGACTTTTTTGGTAGCCCACTCATATATTTTTTTTGTCATTCATCAAAAAAATTATTATAGAATCAAAAATCCTTTGTTTATCCACATAAACTATTATTGTGGAAATGGTTCAAGACATATTATAAGGTCGTGGGTATAAATATTAAAATATTGTAAAAAAAATAAAAATTTACGAAATACCGTAACAAAAAACCAGTTACCAAAATACAATAAATAAATCGCCATCTGGGATGACGATTTCAACTCAAAAAAGTTGAAATCCATCCGGATGACGATTAAGCACGATTACATTGTAATATTTGATCATTTAGGATCACTGTGCGCATCTTGTGTATTCTGTATTGAAAAATAGAAGTGAGAAACAAATTGTAACTGTCAGACAGAGGGTGTCTGAACAGATCGAGTGACTAGGAGTTTCAATCTGGTAGTGAGGTAAATCCAGCTGAATCGGGTTTGTACAACAGGATTGTATAAATCAAAGTCTTCTAGTAGAAACCTTTCTTAATTGGAAGAAGGGGAGACGTAGAAGGATTACACCACCTTCGAACTTCCAAAAACATATCCTGTGTCTTATCTTTCTGCACTCGTTCTTTCATTCAAGCCATCGAGCCGTTCTTACAAATATAAAAACAGACAGTTCCGCACTTATACATTCAGTGGTCTGTTCTATAAAAGAGTTGATTAAGAAACAGATTTCTTTCACTAATCCGAAAGAAAGCACAAGGGATTAAATTTTACAAGGAGTGTTCATTCACCCCCCACTAAACACTCCGGACCGATCCAAACAAGTGGTATCAGAGCAGGTCATCTTAATCAGCACAAAGACACTTGAGCTGATGGCATCATTCAACAAAATTCCTATGTTCTCAAAAGAAGACTATGATGACTGGAGAATCAGAATGCAAGCTCATCTGGCAGCTCAGGATGACGATATGTGGTTCGTCATCACTGATGGACCAATGAAGATTCTGAAAGTCAATACAGCAGTCGCCATTACTGGCGGAGAACCACAAATGGTAGAGAAGGACAGATCCCTCTGGACGAATGAGGAAAGAAAGAAAGCAAATCTCGACAACGTTGCCAAAGACATCTTGTTCAAAACATTGGACAAGAATATGTTCAGCAAAATCAAAATGTGCTCTACTGCCAAAGAAATTTGGGAGAAGATAGCACAGCTATGTGAAGGCAACGACCAGACCAAAGAAAACAAGCTGACTGTTGCTCTTCAAAGATTTGAGAGCATAAAGATGAAGAGTGGAGAAACTCTAAATGAGTTTGATGAAAGAGTCACTGGTATCATTAATGAACTGAATGGTCTGGGCAAAGAATACTCAAACAGAGAGATCGCTCTGAAAATTATGAGAGCCATGCCAAAAGAATGGGATGTTAAGACCATTGCAATGAGGGAGTCCAAAGATCTGAACAAGGTTGAACTCCATGATCTGTTCGCAGATCTTAAAGCATATGAGTTCGAACTGATAAGCAGAGGTGAAGCAGAGCCATTCATCTCTCAACCAAACAAAGCACTGGCAGCCATTCCAGACCAGATCGCCTCCACATCAGATCGATCTATCGAACAAATAAGTAATGATGCTATGTCATTATTTATCAAGAAATTTGGTAAATTCATGTCTAAAAATAAGAGGAATTTTAAACCTTCTCATTATAAATCAAGAAAGGACGAGGCTGTTAATGATCAGGCTTGCTACAATTGTGGTAAGACCGAACATTTCATTGCAGATTGCACCAGACCGAAGAAAGAAGAACGGAAGGAGAAGAATCGCGATGACAGGAAAAAGAAGCACTACAAGACCGCAAAAATCATGGAAAATCCCAAAATGTCCTAGTAGCTGAAGAAGGAAACAGCAAGTGGACTCAGACTGACTCCGATTCAGAAAGCTCTGAATATTCTTCCAGCGAAAGCGAAGAAGATATTCAATGTCTAATGGCAGACGAAGAGATGAGTCAGTCAGACGAGGTATTTGATTTTGACTCAAATGAATTTACACGTGAAGAGCTCATGTCCGCTCTACAAGACATGGCTAATGATTATAGGATCTTAGCTGAATCATTTGAGAAAAATAAAGCTAAAGTCAATGATCAAATGAATGAGCACAACAAACCAAGCTGCTCTGAGCAGGGTGAGTGCAACAATCTCCAGATCGAGCTGAATAAGCTGAAAATCTCCTATGATCAGCTCCATGAAGAAAATAAGAGAATTAGCACACAAAATGCTAAGCTTTCTCATATATTCAAAACATGGACAAAATCCAGAACATCTTTGGAAGAATTACAAGAGGTACAAAGATACGTTGGTGATTTCACCGGCATAGGCTTTGACACCAAAGAATCCACCAAAGATGAATCTGAACTGTTGCTGGTAAAGGACAAAATCAAACAAATGACATTTGTTAAATCCAGCACAGTATATGAGACTGAAGCACCTACGATTCAAACGGGAGTCTCTTTCGTGAATCAAGGTTTGAGAAAAGGAATTGGATATGTCAACCAAGCCAAAGAAAAGGCACCAGCAAGCTTTGCGTCTTTCAGACCAAATCTAAGGGTGCAAGATCGAAGGCAAGGAAGACAATACAATTACTATAATTCAAAACCAGTTCAACGAAGATATAGACTACCCAATGAGAATAAAAGGTTTCCATATCACACACATTATCACACACAACATCGAAACAGACCAGCTCACAGCACACCACACACACACAAGCCATTAAAGCTGATACATGTGTGGGTTCCCAAAGGGCTAATCCGTTCTGGACCCAAATAGGATTGGGTACCAATAATAATTATGTTTGATGACAGGTACCGAAGAAACTTGCATCAGACTGGTACTTGGACAGCGGGTGTTCTCATCACATGACTGGAAACATTGAGCTGCTGTCTGAAGTTACAGAATGTACTGGACCCAAGATCATTTTCGGGGATAACTCAAAGGGTAAGACCGTGGGCAAGGGTAAGATTGTCCATGGTAACATTATTATCAATGATGTGCTGTTAGTTGAAAATCTGTGCTATAATCTGATTAGTATAAGTCAACTTTGTGATAATGGTTATGCTGTAGAATTTCACAAACACATTTGCACTGTTAAATCGTCAGATGGTATGACCATGCTTGTAGGAATCAGAAATGGAAATACATATAAGATTAACTGGAATCATGCTCAACCTGATAATCCTACTTGCTTCATCGCTAACAATGATAATAAACACTGGCTATGGCATAAACGCTTGAATCATATCAATTTTAAGACTATTTCTAGCCTGTGTAAACATGATTTAGTTATCGGTCTGCCCAAGATCGATTTTGCTAAGGATAAGATCTGCGAAGCTTGCCAAATGGGCAAACAGATCGGATCATCCTTAAAAAACAAGAATGCCAAATCCTCCTCCCGTTGTTTAGAACTATTGCATATGGACTTGTTTGGTCCTATACCAATAACAAGTTTAGGGGGAATGCGGTATACTCTTGTTGTTATTGATGATTACTCACACTTTACATGAACTATATTTTTGAGCAGTAAAGATCAGACCGGTCCGAAGTTGATCAAGCTGCTGAAACGCACTCAGAATGAGAAATCATCCAGCATAGACAGGATTCGAAGTGACAAAGGCACTGAGTTTTCAAATCAGAATCTTGAATCCTTTCTAGAAGATCATGGAATTAAGCATGAGTTTTCAGCCGCTCAAACTCCTCAACAGAATGGAGTTGCAGAACGAAGAAACAGAACGCTCAAAGAAGCAGCAAGAACAATGCTTGCTGATTCTGGAATTTCACAAAAGTTCTGGGCAGAAGCTGTAAATACTGCATGCTACACTCAAAATCGGTCTATGATTAACAAGAAACTGAATCTCACTCCATATGAAATATGGACTGGTAACAGACCGTCTATCTCTCACCTTCATGTATTTGGCTGTAAATGCTTCGTTCACAACAATGGTAAGAATCATCTTACAACATTTGAAGCTAAGTCAGATAATGGAATATTCTTAGGATATTCATCAACTAGCAAAGCTTATCGAGTTTTTAATAATCGAACCTTAACTGTAGAAGAATCAGTTCATGTAGTTTTTGATAATCTTTGTGTGTTGAGGGTAACAAAGAATCAATTCAAAATCAGATGGAAAACATCCATCTTGAAGCTAACAGTGACGATGAGATTGTAGCTAACAGGTCAAGAGACAATTCACCAGAACCTAATTTGTTAGTTCCGAAGTTAATCGATAAGATTTTAAAGATGACAAAACATATCAGATCGGATCGAGAGAAATCAGACTGACCAGATCGATCGCCCAAAACAGATCAAGCTGATAAGATGACAAAGCATATCAGACCGGATCGAGGGTAATCAGACTGACCAGATCGATAGCTCAAAACAGAACAAGCTGATAAGGCATATCGCATATCAGACCGGATCGATAGATATCAGACTGACTAGATCGAAGCTTCAGATCGATCTCAATCTTTATCAGATCAGAGCAGTCAATGATGCATAAAGAGTGGCTCTTCAGTCCGAATCATTAACGGCTATTTATTGTATCATTTAATGTCGCAATTAATGCTACAAAGGACCAAAGACTGTAGATTACCATAAAAGGTAAGAAGACAAAGAAGAGCTTACCTGACAGTCGCCGAAAGCATGAACCCGAACGGCAAATATCCTGAAGAAGAAGACTGTAGCTTACTCAGAGATTAAGCAGAGTCAAGAGTTGCACATTAAGGGAAATAATGTCGTTGGTACATTCAACTATAAAAGGATGCAACAACAATACATAAATACAAGACTCTCGCTGATCAATCAAAAACAGCACAAGCGTTCAAGCTCAGAATCTCTCAAGCTGAAATTATTATTAAGCACGATTACATTGTAATATTTGATCATTTAGGATCACTGTGCGCATCTTGTGTATTCTGTATTGAAAAATAGAAGTGAGAAACAAATTGTAACTGTCAGACAGAGAGTGTCTGAACAGATCGAGTGACTAGGAGTTTCAGTCTGGTAGTGAGGTAAATCCAGCTGAATCGGGTTTGTACAACATGATTGTATAAATCAAAGTCTTCTAGTAGAAACCTTCCTTAATTGGAAGAAGGGGAGACGTAGAAGGATTACACCACCTTCGAACTTTCAAAAACATATCTTGTGTCTTATCTTTCTGCACTCGTTCTTTCATTCAAGCCATCGAGCCGTTCTTACAAATATAAAAACAGACCGTTCCGCACTTATACATTCAGTGGTCTGTTCTATAAAAGAGTTGATTAAGAAACAGATTTCTTTCACTAATCCGAAAGAAAGCACAAGGGATTAAATTTTACAAGGAGTGTTCATTCACCCCCTCTAAACACTCCGGACCGATCCTAACACACCGGTTATAATAACATGCACCATGTGTAATTACGATGTACCAGTTATAATTTACATGCGCATGTTGTAATTTAAATGCACCAGTTATGATTATGATGCAACAATTACAATTAATTACACCAGGTGTAATTACATAATTACATGCACCAGTTATGATTTCATGCACCAGTTATATTATGATGCACCAATTATAATTGTATGCACCATTTATAATTTATATGCACCAGTTATAATTACATGCACCAGGAATAATGTCATGCACCAGTTATAATATATATGCATCAGGTTTAATTACGATGCACCAGTTATAATTTGATGCACCAGTTATAATAACATGCACCAGGTGTAATTACGATTCACCGATTATAATTAGATGCACCATTTATAATTACATAATTACATGCACCAGTTATAAATGCATAATTATATGCACCATTTATAATTTACATGAACCAGTTATGATTATGATGCAAAAGTTATAATCACATGCACTAGTTGTAATTACATGCATCAGTTATAATATCATGCACGAGCTATAATATCGTGGAAACTTAAAATTTCATGCACCAGTTATTTTTTAAATTTTCATGCCAATCGTAAATCTCATTTTAAAAAAAAAAAGTTAACGGCAAAAGGATGAGAGAGAAAAATAAATAAAAAACACGGTATGTTCTCACTGAATTATATCATTCGAGATCCTTTTATTACCTATCATTTGTTCTCCCTTCTCATTTTTCACAAACCTGTTATTTTCTCACTGAATTATTTTTTAAATAATTTTTTTTAATAAAGGTTGAAATCTCCATCCGGGATGCCGATTTCAACTTTTTGATAAAAAAAGTTGAAATCGCAACTTGTACATGAAATCATAACTGGTGCATGTAATTACACCTGATTCATGTAATCATAACTGGTGCATTTAAATTATAACTGATGCATTTGAATTATAACTGGTGCATGTAAATTATAACTGGTGCATCGTAATTATACATGGTGCATGTTATTACAACTGATACATGTAATTATAACTGGTGCAGTGTAATTATTTCCGTAAACCCGATAATTTTTTCATTGAATTATTTTTAAATAAAAAATTCAATAAAAAGTTGAAATCGCCATCTCAGATAGCGATTTATTGTATTTTGGTAACTGACTGTTTTGTTACGGTATTTCGTAAATTTTTATTTTATTTTATAATATTTAGATATTTATACCTAAGGTTGTGCGTGTTAATTTAATATTGTTTTAAATAGTCAGGTTGGAGTTGAATAAACATTAATCCAATAATATATGTCAAAATGACATTATCAATAACCAACATCATAATATAATTTGATGATTTGATCCAAATTAAAAGTCAAATTTAAAATATATATATAATCAAAAGATTAATAAGTTAAAATCAGAAGTTCATCCCACGCTCAAAATAGGGTACATAAATAATTGAAATAATGGTTAAAAGTCAAATCATAAGCATATGGGGAAACGTCATAATATGCAAGTGGCACGCCATTACTTTGGTTAATTTGATGATGCTATTCTTCGAAAAATTCATATATATATAAATATATATATATATCGGATCTGAATCCTACATATTTACTAATATAAAAAATAAGCTAAGCTAAATATATCATAATAAATTTATTTTCTTTTTTTTCTCTATTTTTGGTACATCAAATCAAGGGTTGATACACCCAAAACTTTGTACCTGAATAACATAAAAAAATACCAGTGACTTGTATTGGGTGAAAATGTAACAAATCGGGAAAATGTTTGTATAGAGCTGGTAATTTTATTTATGAATCAATTTAATATGATTGATTTAAAATAATTAATATATTAATTTATATATATTTTAGTTAAAAAATATTATATTTTATAAGTAAATCCTAAATTAAAGGCATAAAATTATCTTTCTGAATGGGGTGCAAGAGTTGCACTTTCTTTAATAATACCAATAGATGATAAGACGTGACAATGACTTGGTGCAGCTGCCTCTACAAACGCGCTTTTGCTTCCATACATTATGATAATATATATATATATACAACACAAATCTGGCTTGTTGTATGCATCACATATAATTTATTATTATATGACGATAGTAACATCGTGCTGCGTATAATAACTTAGGTTATTAAATAAAAATTCTAAAAATAGTTCTTTTAGTATTTTTTATAATTGATTAAATAAGAATTTTTGATAACATTTGATAGTTTATTAAGCAGGGAAATTTGTTTTGCAAATTTATGATATTTTGTTAAAAATATTATTAATTAAGGACACTATGATTGTTTTGTGATTATATCGTGATGTCAAAGTGATTTCTATGTTCCTCGTTATTATACTTTGAATGAAGTAAGGTATAATAATTAGGCTGACATGTATTTGTGAGACCTCAGGATATATATATTAAAAAATACATAATATAAAGAAAATACCCTGGAAGAGAAATGAAACCACCCGGAAAGAGAAGTGAAAATGCTCGGGAAGAGAAGAGACACTACCTGAAAAGAGAAGGATATCACCTGGGAAGAGAAGAGAAAATGCATGGGAAGAGAATGAAACCACCCGGGAAGAGAAGATACACTAATCCGGGAAGAGAAGGAAACCACCCGAGAAGAGACCCGGAAAGAAAAGGACCAAGACATGAAATTTGATATGGAATTGACACATGGACATGCATGCATGATAACATCTCACATTTCAAGTTCCAATAAAGTGTCATGATGGGCAAAAGCATGGTAAAGAGATGTCAGATGAAACGATTACATTGACTTTCAATTCCTTCAATTATATAAAGAGAATGACCGATGCTTTAGAGGGGTGGATTTCATAAAAACAGAGACTTTATGAATAATGCTATACCAAACACTATTTTTACACCATTTTTCTCTTCACTTTATTTACCATTTTATTGCACAAAAAATATTGTATCTCTTTAATATGATATTGGAATTTATACTAGACTAGGTCCCGTAATTTTTCCCATTAGATTTGAAGGGTTTCCACGTAAAAATCTTGTGTCTTATTTAATTTATGCTACCTGGTAATTTTTTAAGATAGCACTCGTTTTTACCCGTTTTCTAATATAAGGTTTACCCAGTCCATTGATAACATTTGTGCATTCTTCGTCATAAAAAAATACATAGATATGTTATTATGATAATATGAATTTACAAATATTTGTTAGTTGGAATGAATCTGTTTGACTTTTCTAGTGTAAATTTCATAATTAAAGTCTCGGGAATAAAGCGGACAGACAGGTATTAACATGACAACATTCAGAAATTCTTATATATATAAAGTCTAGATTTTATCAATATAAAAAAATAAATTAAATCAGACATATCAATCGAAGTTAATCAAATGATAATAATCCTTGTCTTTTATGTTGGCCATATATGATACCAAAACCCGATCTTTCCGAGAGCCTTCTTACAATAGGTACGACTCAGACTCATGTAGCTGACCAAATATATTTGGGGAAAACCCCTTTTGAAGTAAAATGGGAGGATAACGAAAGTTGCATAAAATAAACAAATATGCCGTCCCAAAGGCCAAAAGTAAACGCTTTCAATTTAGACCTCAGCTTTTAATATCTGCACCATATATGTCAACATCACCCACTCTCCTCTAGGTGGGATTGACTTCAGTCTGCACAATCCAATCTTTGGATCAAAACAATACCCACATCAGATGAAAATAATGTGATGATCAAACTGATTACCAGGCTATAGAATCCAACAGAGTAGCCATGCTCTTGAAAATCTTGAATCCATCTTCCCACAACTTTGATGGTCATTTCTTGAATATACTGCTGATTATAGTGTTGATAATCAGTTCTTTGTTTGTGCAAACCTGCCATGGATCCTGTAATGAGCTTGATCTCAATTCTTTATCATTGTTCAACCTCAGTGTCTCCGCTGCGCCGCCTTTGAATTGGTCTGTTTCGGTCGATTGCTGTGAGTGGGAAGGTGTTAGATGTGATAGCAGCTCTGGTAGGGTCATCAGTTTGCGGTTGCCATCAAGAGGACTAGTGGGAACTATTCCTGCTGCTATTCTCAATCTCACCTCTCTTTCTTTGCTCAGTCTTTCTGACAATTGGCTCTCCGGGCCTCTTCCAGGTGGGCTTTTCTCCTCCTTGAACAGGCTCTGGGTTGTGGATTTGAGCCTCAATCGTCTGTCGGGAGAGTTTGCTCAATGGGGTGAGTTGCCTGCTACAATCCAGGTATTCAATCTTTCCAGCAACCACTTTCTTGGGACTATTCAGTCTTCATTTTTCCAGCAGGGGTTGAGTTTGCGGAGTTTCGATGTCAGCAACAACAGCTTCTTTGGATCCATTCCTGCGGTGGATATTTGTGGTTTTTTCCCTTCAATCCAGAGGCTTGACTTCTCAAGCAATGATTTTTCTGGCTCCATACCGCGAGGTTTCGGCCGGTGTTCGAATCTGGAGAGTCTACGGGCGGGTTACAACAATTTCTCTGGCTGGTTGCCACAGGATATTTTTGGTTTGTTGGCGTTGCAGGAGCTGTACTTACCGGTGAATAGACTCTCTGGATACATTGATGAAAAGATTACCCAACTCACCAACCTCAGAATCCTGGAATTGTATGGTAATTTCTTCACACAAAGGATTCCTCAGGACATTGGGAGGCTCTCCAACTTGGAGGTGCTGAAGCTTCATATAAACATGCTCAATGGCACAATTCCTGCCTCACTCACGAATTGCACAAAACTGACAACTATGTATTTAAGGGTCAACTTCCTGGAAGGTGAACTTTCGTCTTTTGATTTCTCAAGATTTGTGCAGCTAAGGTCAGTTGATCTGGGCGATAACAACTTCACTGGAGGCTTGCCCGAGAGTCTCTTCCAGTGCAAAACGCTGGTTGCGCTTCGTCTCGCGACTAACTCGCTAAATGGAGAGATTTCTCCCAGTATGATGGCTTTACAGAATCTGTCATTTGTCTCACTATCCAATAACACCCTAACCAATATATCAGGTGCATTAACAATCCTACAAAGGTGCAAGAATCTCAAAACACTAACCCTCTCCAAGAATTTCTATCATGAACAACTGCCTGATGATGAGAACTTCACCAGCTCAGACAGTTTTCAAAATCTCCAAATATTGAGTTTGGGTGGGAATGCATTCACTGGTGTAATTCCAATGTGGCTATCCAAGCTAGAGAACCTGGAGGTTCTTGATCTTTCGCACAACAACCTCATGGGCTCGATTCCGAGTTGGGTTGGGTATTTTCCAAACCTTTTCTACTTAGACTTATCATTCAACCTACTTTCAGGATACTTCCCAATTGAATTTACTAAATTGAGAAGGCTGGCATCCCAGAAAAGTTCGGATGAAGTCGACAGCAGTTACTTAGAGTTGCCTGTGTTTGTTCAGCCAAACAATGCCTCCGCCAACCAACAATACAATCAGCTCACAAACTTACCACCAGCTTTATACCTCGGTAATAACAGTTTATTCGGTACTATCCCGGTAGAGATAGGTCAATTGAAGTTTATAGTATTCTTGGATATTAGCAATAACAGTTTTTCTGGCAGCATTCCAGACACAATATCTAATCTCACAAACTTGGAGAAACTGGACCTCTCAGGAAACCAACTTTCTGGCCAAATCCCAGCATCACTTAGAAATCTCCATTTCTTATCTTTTTTCAGTGTTGCATATAATAATCTTGAAGGTCCCATACCCACCGGAGGGCAGTTTGACACGTTTCCAAATTCAAGCTTTGAAGGGAACCCGGGGTTGTGCGGTCGGGTGAAGTCTTGCTCTGGCCAATCAGGCGCTACGAGCAATTCAACAAAGCGAAGCGGGATTAGGAAGAAAACCATTGTTTTACTGGCACTTGTGATTTGTCCGACTGTTTTTGCACTAAGTCTGATATTGTTCTGGATCTTTTCAAAGAGAAAAATCCAACCGAAAGAGACCTCAGAAAGAAACGATCTAGAGACGGTGTCCTTCAACTCGTCTGGAGTATTTCCCAGGGTTAGAGAGGACAATAGCATTGTCATATTGTTTGACAACAGTAAGAATAAAATAGAGGATCTAACAATAACTGATATCTTGAAAGCCACAGATTATTTCAACCAATCAAACATAATTGGTTGTGGAGGTTTCGGCTTGGTATATAAAGCGATTTTGGCGGATGGCACTAAACTGGCAATTAAGAAGCTTTCTGGAGAAATGGGACTGATGGAAAAGGAGTTCAAAGCAGAGGTTGAAGCATTATCGACGGCCCAACACGAGAACATTGTCACTTTGCTCGGTTACTCCATGCACGACGGTTTCACATTGCTAATATATTCATACATGGAGAAAGGGAGCCTGGACTACTGGTTGCATGAAAAACTTGAAGGAACATCCCAACTTAGCTGGCCGATACGATTGAAGATTGCTCGAGGGGCGAGTCATGGAGTGGCTTACATGCACCAGACTTGTGAACCACACATCGTGCACCGTGATCTCAAGTCCAGTAACATCCTTCTCGATCACAACTTTGAAGCACGCGTGGCAGATTTTGGATTAGCAAGATTGATTCATCCATATCGGACTCATGTCACCACTGAATTGGTTGGTACCCTTGGTTACATTCCACCAGAGTACAGTCAATCCTGGATAGCCACATTAAGAGGTGATATTTACAGCTTCGGAGTTGTCCTGCTTGAACTATTAACAGGCAAGAGACCTGTTGAGTTGTTTAGGCCAAAGAAATCGAGAGAGTTGGTTGCATGGGTTCAGCAAATGAGGAATGAGGGAAAACAAGAAGAAATTTTTGATCCTCTCCTCAAAGACAAAGGCTTTGAACAAGAGATGCTACTTGTGCTCGATGTCGCCTGCATGTGTGTGAACCAGAACCCCATCAAGAGGCCGACAATAAGAGAAGTGGTCGATTGGCTCGAGAATGTAGGGTCCTAGCAGCAGACTTAACCAGCGAAACCACAACAAGCTAGCCACATCGGCTCATAACTCTAAATTGTCATTGATATGTGAATATTCTTACTGATTTTGGGGTGTGATTGTTCTCCCACGTTAGAGATATATGTAGATAATTTTTGAAAATGAAAGACATAAAATCATTGCCATAGTACATATGTTGACCTTAGACAAGGTAAAAAGCATGAAAACATTTACATATTTATCAGAATGACTACTATTATGTGGAAACTAATACAGAATTATATAAGCTTCCCCTGCTTTTAAAATACTAAAACTAAGGCCACAGTCCAAAAAAGCATTCCGACTCTATAAAAGGCTTTTTATAATGTGGGATTCTATAAAAGCGTATAGAAATCTATCAACTCCATAAAAGTCTATTAGTTAAAAAAATCGTTAAATCTGTGGAACCAATTCCACCCTCTTGACTCATCATCTTGACATTGTCCAAGCCCATCTCTAGCCAACAATTTATTTTAACACATATTTTCCATCAAAATAGACTTTCTGTATAAAGTACAAAATCCATCCCTTCTATCTACTTCAAATTTTTGATCTAAAAGATATTTTTTGTAATATTCTACAAATATTCCTGCATTTAAAATTTATTGTCCACATCAATATATCATCTAGTTGCGTTCGTTAGTCTACCAAGTAACATCAAATAAATCAAGAATAAAATATTTAATGCAACAGCTTGATAATATTAAAATTGTAATAAAAATATTTAATTAAATTTTTAATCGTGTCTTACCGGTCTTTGTGTGCTTACTCTTCCTTATAAAAATGGTTTTTTTTCTAAGAAATGTCAAATATCTTTAAGGCCTAGATTACGACATTTATTACAATCCTATATATTTATGTCTTGAATTACGATGTAACATATGCCACAATCCAAAACCCTAAAGATACTACCTTTGATGATAGCATCAAAGAGATTCGTGAATCACCTTCGAGTTGTTGACATAAGTTGTAACAGTTAAATCACACAAATTTAGTACTACCATCCAAAAATCCATCGTCCTGCAAACCAACTCATGCCTAATTTTATATATTTTTTAAATATTTGTTATTTTGGATATTGATATTATTTTGTTATTCTTTATATATGCCATGATGTCGATGCATTAGATAATGTAAAATGAAAGCACCAACAATTGCTCTGACAATTTCTTTTAACACTTAGATAAAAACCGTGAGATTGATATAATCCATATGAATATGATTGACAGATATGATAGGTAACCATCATGAAATAAAAACAAATTTGTCAGTGACTAAAGTGTCTCAAAGCATCATTTTATATTTCTAATATTTAAGAATACACCAATATACTTTTTCCCATCTTCAGCTCGACCTGTCCAAATATTGGCAACTGCCGAGGAAATGTTTCAAGCAAATCAAGAAATTCGTAGATATCTTCTTATGACAAACCACAAGCATTACTACACCAATGTTGAATAAAACATCAAACAACCACCAACCCTACATGGTTAAATAGCTAGTTTATACAACAAAGGATTCTTTCTTGGTATTGAACTCAATCGTTATTTTGAAGTTTTGACACGGGCAGAATAGATACTGTGTCTCAAATGGATCGCATCCTTCCGAGACGTACCGAGTTCACATAATCTACCGGGCTATGATCAGAAAGACCAGGGAATCCCAGTCCTACTACCCTCAGTATAAATGATTCCCAGCTCTCTATATACTCAGATCCTTGCGTGTAACCAAGTATGAAACTTCTGAAGAGTTCCCACACAGCATTCAAATACTCAGGGATTAGGAATAGTATACCGAAGTAATTTCTGTTTGGTTCTTCATCAAGAATCTGCACAACGTTGAGCAATGTAGATTGTTAGCGTTATAGTGAGTACTGTTTGGTGCGGTTGATGAGGAAAACTAAACTAAGCAGGAGCATTCCTAGTTCTTACTCGCTCGTTGTAGAGGCTGTCGTAGTACAGGCAGATGCCAAAGTGCTTGTACAAGAAGGTTTTATTGTCGTAAGGCAACCTTGGAACAAGGTCGTTGCAATATACGACCCTGAAGTATTTGGCGCCAGGATGTTCTAGACGAGCTTCCATATACCTTCCTAACTGTCTGTTACCCACCCTTGGCTGTCCATACGTGTAAACAGCCAATAAACGCTGCATCAGTTCCTTCTCCTCGTGTAGGACAAGAACGGTCGGGAACAATATAGCTAAGGCCCCTCCCAAACTATGCCCTGTAACCACGAATTGTGCGTTCTTGTGCTCATTTAGTAAGTCCTTGAGTTTACTTCTGACAGCATAGTATGCTGTCATCTCTACCATTTGTGGTATTAGATTCTTCTTAGTATCATCAGGCTCTTGTGAAGGGGTGTGGTCTTTGTCTTTTGCTAGTAGTTGGCGGTGAAACGTGGAGGGGTTAACTCTGTCGCCCAAACCTAAGGCCTCCAGAAAACCCATATGAATTCTTCCCAGTTTTGGTATCTCATACCAAGAGTAATCGAAATCGGTGATCCAGTCATCGGCATCGAATGGCTCTGTACCACGGAAACTGATGAGTATCAGATTTGCATCTACGGGCTTGTCGCACATGATGAAAACTTGAGTGGACCTCTCTTTCTGATAATCTGATGCAAATCAATCCGGTAGACCAATATTAACAAGATACCAGAAAATAGTTTCATTTTAAACTACAGAGTTCATGTTTCTCAGTTCTTACCATTCCAGCAATTGTAGAAGTCGACAAAATGCATCTGGAGACAAATATACAAGATCATAGAGGTTACTACCGATAAATGTGTACAACTCGTATTTACCAATAAGATTTTAGGGTGGCAAGGAATCCAACCTTCCAATGAAGATTTACGACATTTCGTACAACCTTAGCATTCTCATAAGCTAGTTTAGAAGCCATGATACATAGATCCATTAGAGCCCGATTTCCAATCTCTGTTATCCAAGTTTTCCTCTCAGCATCGGGCAACATTTCAATGTTGTATAGGTCTATACGTCCATCTAAATGTCCAATGGCACTTATGAACGTTTCTGAGTCTCTTTTTGGCATTACCACACTTCCTGTTCAAAGCACGATAGAAGTTAAGAAACACGACATCCCGAAGCCAAGAATTGTATAATACACCGAGATTTCTAGTATGTGTATTCAACATATTAGACAGAGTTTGAGCAGAATAGGGACTGACTGTCAAGGCGAGAGTAAGAACATTTTTTTAAAACGATATTACCACACATACGATATTTTTGGAATATGACAATCTTTCTCTGCACCATTTTAGTATCTCGTTGAATTGGCTTGTCAAAAGACCACTTGGGTTCACAACAGCGAAGCTTCACTTGATTACTCTATAATATCTTTAAAAATTACACAAATAAGATTGGTTTTTAAAGATTCATCAGAGTGGTTTGGAGGGGGGTGAGTATAACAGTGGGGAACAGAAATAAGACAAAATTTTGAAGGGATCTTTGGGTAGGGGAGGAGACGCTGGAATGTAAGTTTCCAAGACTAGCATCTATAGCAAAGGATAGAGATATTCTGGTGGGTGATATGGGACAGTGTATCGGGGACTTTGGTCTTGGAAACGGGATTGGAGGCGAGAGCTTTTTGAGTGGGAAAATTATCATTTTTTTGTTTTTACTAACTTTTCTTGGCAGGATTTCTTTGGCTTGGATAAGGAAGACATGTGGGTATTGCATCATGATCAATCAAATTCTTTCTCGGTTAGATCGGCTTATCAAATTATTCAAAAGGAAGAGGAAATTACAGAAGGGGAACTACGAGCAACATTTGAAATCATATGGAACACTTCGGCCCCTAATAAGGTTGCAGTGTTTGCATGGAGACTGATAAGAGATAGAATCCCAACTTTCGACAACTTGCGATGCAGGACATTAGAACAGGACATATCTTAGATTCGTGTACAGATTATCATTTTGCGGAGGAAACAACTCAACATCTATTCCTCGACTGTTCGTTATATCACATTTTGTGGATGGGTTGTTATGCGTGGTTTGGGTATACAAGTTGTCACCCATAATGCAGTGGTCAGCCATCTGATTCAACATACAGGATTGTGGTGGAAGCGAAAAGGAAGGAAGGAATGGTTAACTATATGACTAGCAGTGTCATGGACGATTTGGTTGGACGGGAATAGAAGAGTCTTCATAAAGCCTGATATCGAGGAAAAATATCTTTCAGATTTTATAAAATATAGAAGTTGGATATGGATTAAGGGCAGCATTAGAAATAACTTACCTTTTACTTTTTTTAGATTGGACCAGGGAACCGGTCATTTGCTTATTAGCGCTTGAGTGCTAGAAGTCTTTAGCTTCTCCTGTATTTTCAATTCTGTAACTCTTGGCTATTACTTGTACACCGTTTATTTTATTAATATAAGCCCATTAAATTATTAGTCAAAATTGAGCCAAATCCAATTTTCTATACCAATTTCCGATGTGTTAGCACATGATGGTGGTCTTATATTTGATTCTCATATCCCGGAAAGCTCAATCTCCACCACATGCCGATGGCAACAAGACATGTTTATCCTTTTATCTAAAGCAAGTAAAAACAATTTGGACGTAAATCCAAATGCTCATATTTTGTGGGCCTTCATAAAATTCAAGCTTCCTGACATACTAACATTTAGGAGTAAATCTAAAAGTTCTTCCAAATGCATAGTCAACAAGAAAAACAGCACATTCAAGAATGGAATCTAACACAAAAATATTCTCAGCAATTCGTGCCGCATAAAGTAGAATGACAAAAAGAAAGTAAATAGATGAAGGGTTCACAAGTTTAGCATCATACCTTGAAGAATTTTGCTTATCAATCCCATAAAGTTGCCATTGAGAGACAAAAGATTCAGAAGAAACTCCACAACATAACCAATCCATTCCATGGGTTTCCCAATAACTTTAATGATTTTTCTTGCTATAATAGACACTACAATAACCCACCTATTATCGGGCTTCACGCCCCCGACATCTCTAACAGTAATATTACTGCTATCAACACCGAAATTCTCTCCATCAAACTTACGTCTTTCAATAAACTTTGCGCCACATTCTTGATTATCAAAAACCAAGAACCTCAGCAAGTCCAAAATCCCACCATTTTCAGGACTTAAAATCAAGAACCCGAACTCCCCAGAACCGAAAGCTTCATCTTCCTCGGGAGTGGCCATTTGCACTCTGACAGAAGGAACAAGATGGGAATGGATTACGTAATAAGAAGATTACGATGGGGTTTAGGGAATTTGGTAGAAAAAGCAATAGATCCGGTGAATTTATTTATAGCACTTTGGAAATTGGAAAGAGCGCAGATTTTAACTCTGAATTGTGTGCCAATGCGGTTAGGGTGGCGGCAGCATGGGGTGACATGCGTCATTGTATTGTACGTAAAGACACCATGGGTCCATGGTTTGTCTGATCTAACGTAGTACTCGCCATTTATTTGGCTGAAATTTTTACTGTTTGCAAAATTATTCAAAAATTGTTGGCAAATTGCATTGTGGGCTTTCCCTAAGTTCAGATTGCTAGCATCATGTAAAAAAAAAATAATAATAATAAAGCATAATTTTATATAACATTCAGCCACAGCTAGTGATTAATGTGCTCGAATTTTATAATAGTTGGAGTTAAACATAATCATATTATCAATTTATTCCAAATTATTATCCCGATATTATATATCTTTTGTGATACAATCTCACGAGCCAAACAGTATATGATGTCTGATACCCCTTAAATATGAAGACACCACCTGATGAGCCGACATGCCTCCGTGTTGTACTACTTGCTTTTCTTCAAAAGACCTCGCCTGTTTTTCCGAGCTCTTTGTGTAGACCGACCTGTTGGACCGACGTGTTTCACCTTACCTGTTGACCCTCCGCTACCTTGTCGGGCGACCTCTTTTGGGCCCCAAGCTCATTGGCCGAGCTCTTCTCATTCCCTGCTTGATACGTGTGCTCAACAAGGAAACTAAGTCCCCTAAGCTAGGTAAGTCCTAGATCTGCAGAGCAATATCAGAGATTTGATTGTATTTCACAAGATCTTAACATATCTGGGTAAGATTTGGATAAACATGGAAAGAGTCCTTGTTGCATGGTAATTCTCGGGTCTGTGCCTATAAATACCAGGTTTGGGGTATCAACCCATTAATTCATAATTGCCTTTACTTACAAGACTATATTTTATCATTCTCTCGCCTGACTTGATCGTCGGAGGGGACCCGTCGGAAAACTTCGGCCCCCTTCTCACTGTTGCTTCATACTTTCAGGTCATCTCAGAGGATATTTATTGACGCCTTTGCCGTTATTTTGAATAGTGGAAAAGAAAGAGAGGTGAACCCCCTCTCTATTGATATCAGCAGGTCATCGTAATTTTAGGTGATATCAACTGGCGCCGTCTGTGGGAAAGTTTTGAGTTGAAGACGTTGATATGGCTGGACGACGTGGACGTGGGCGTGGAATCAGGAGGAACCTAGGAGAAAGAGAAAATCCTAGTATGGAAAATCATGATATCCCTCCATATCAGGAAGATCAAACACCTCCTTCTGTTATGAACGTGGGAGATCTGACTATGTAGCAGCTGGCACAATTCATCAATCGGACCATGCGAAATACTTTTTTTCAACACCAAGTTCCACCTCCAACGGAGTCTAACCAAGCTCCACCCCCTCCACAAACAAATCAGGCGCCTCCGCCTGTTCAACCAGAGTAGGTCCCTGAAAATAATAGGGTAGCAAGTGCTGATGCAGATACACAAGTAGAGCCTCCGCTGATAGATCCATTGGAAGCTGTATGGGGAGAGATAAGGCGATTGGGTCAACATCTAGGTGGCCGACCTCCAGTGTCTAGGAGAGAAAGTCCATTCTCCCAAACTATTTTAGGAGAGGAGCTCCCACCAAATTTCATACAACCCGCCGTAGGAGAATATGATGGAAGCACAAACCCGGAAGAGCACCTTGGAAGATTTGAGAATGCTGATCTGTTGCATAGGTATTCTGATGGGATCAAATGCCGTGTTTTTCTTACCACCCTGGTTAGATCAGCACAACAATGGTTTAATTTAATTAAGCCAAACACTACGCTGCTTTGAGGAGTTCAGTTCGGCTTTTCTAAACCAATTCGCCAGCAGTAAGAGGTATCAAAAAACTTCTTTAAGTCTGTTCACTACCAAGCAGAATGAACATGAGTCTTTGAGGGAGTTCGTACAACGCTTTAATGAGGCAGCCTTAGAGGTCCCCACTGCAACGGTAGATGTCCTTATTAACGCCTTTACACAAGGGCTTAAGGCAGGAGAGTTCTTTAAATAATTGGTAAATAAACCCCCTTGTAGTTATGACGAACTTCTAGGAAGAGCTGAAAAGTACAATAATCTAGAAGATGCTCAGAGACAGAGAAGGGTTGATCTGCGGCCATCAGAAAAGAAAGATAAGTTAGAGATAAGCAAGAAAAGACCGGCTGATAGGACCGATGACAGTAGTCGAACTAGAAGTCAATTTGCTTCACGCATACCTCTGTCCATGAGCTTGGAAAGAGCTATGGAAATATGTGATGATAGAAAGAAACTGGAAAGACCAAGGAAGTCGGATAAGGGACCCATCTACCTCCCTCTGATAAATACTATGAATTCCATAGAGAGTACGGTCATATAACTAATGAGTGTCAGAAGCTTGAAGATGAGGTAGATAGAATCATCAAAAGAGATTCTGAAATAAAAACTCTCCTAACAAGGACTCAAGAACCTTATCAACAAAGTCATGGTAGAAGCCGATACCAAGGTAACAGAAGAGAAAAAACACCATATAATGGCCGAACCAGGCCCCTTGAAATCGATATTCCTCCTAAAGAAACAGATAATCAAAGGAGAAGGGTCGAATATGTGGATAATAATCCCACCCATAGTAGTCTTAATGACTAGTAGTTTGAAGCCTTAAGAAAGCGGTTTTTTTCGGCCCTCGGTTAGGAACTATCAATATGATCTCGGGGGGACCCACTGATGGAGATTCAGGCAGAGCTCGGAAATGTCATGGTAGAAGATTGGAAACTTTCGAAGTATCGGAAGAGCTAATTTCAAGGGATGAGCCTGTCATAAGTTTTGGGCCTGATGATCTGAAAGGAGTTGCAACACCGCACAACGATGCCCTAGTGGTCACTGTAACCATAGCTAACTATGACGTAGCAAGGATCTTCATTGATACCGGGAGCTCAGTTAATGTTTTGTTCAAAGACACCTTAGAAAAGATGCAGATAGAGGGGTCAAAGTTTGAACATATTACAACTCCTCTGTACGAGTTCACTGGGCACGCAATTCAACCCCTTGGACAGATCATCCTACCCTTATCTCTTGGTCATGGGATGTCCCGCATAACAAAAATGGTTAATTTCACTGTGGTAGAGGCGCCTTCATCATATAATACAATCCTAGGCCGACCTCTTATGAAGGACTTCAAGGCAGTAGCTTCTACCTATCATCAGAAACTAAAATTCCCAGTGGGTAGAGAGGTTGGGGTTCTTTGTGGTGATCAGAAAACAGCCCGCCGATGTTATGTGGATGAAGTAAAAGAAGACATAAAGCGAGCTTGTCGAGAGGTCGGTTGTATTGAAAGAGCTGGGTATAATGTTCCTATTGACAGAGGCATCCCAAACAGGCTGTATGAAGAACCAGAAATAGTTGAGCTCGTCACCACTGATCAGAAAGTAAAAGTAGCCAGGGACTTGGAAATAAATATAAAAGCAGATCTCATCTCGTGCTTGATCAAAAATGAGGATCTTTGCTTGGAGTGCTCGTGATCTAAGGGGAATTAGACCAGACGTCCTAGAACATCATTTGAATGTGCTTTCAGGAGTCCAACCTGTAAAACAGAAGAAAAGACACTTTGGACCTGAAAATGATAAAGTCGTAAGAGAGCAAGTGGAGGAACTCCTTCGGGCAGGTCATATTCGAGAAATACAATTTCCAACATGGCTCTCAAACGTGGTTCTGGTACCAAAGAGCTCGGGAAAGTGGAGGATTTGTATAGACTTCCGAGATCTTAATAAGGCATGCCTAGGATTGTTACCCATTACCAAGGATTGATCAGATGGTCGATTCCACAGCAGGACACTAGTACTTGTGCTTAATGGATGCCTACCAGGGATATCATCAAATCCCTTTGGCTAAGGAAGATCAGGATAAGATTAGTTTTGTCACCTCAGATGGGACTTTTTGCTATGTTGTTATGCCCTTCGGGCTCAAGAATGCAGGAGCTACTTACCAGCGTTTGATGGACAAGGTGTTTTCGAAACAGCTAGGCCGAAATGTGGAAGTATATGTAGACGACATTCTGGTAAAATCAAAAGTGGCACCGATCTAATAGCCGATCTGACGGAGACTTTCTCCACTCTCAGGTCTTATGGATTAAAGTTAAACCCCCAGAAATGTGTGTTTGGGGTAAAAAGTGGGAAGTTTCTAGGCTATATGGTGACAGAAAGGGGTATTGAAGCTAATCCAAAAAAGGTGAGAGCTATCTGTGAGATGTCTCATCCAAAGAACCTTCAAGAGGTACAACGCCTCACAGGAAAAATCGTAGCTTTATCACGATTTATCTCTAAATCCGCTCATAGAAGTCTCCCCTTGTAGGGTCTTCCTACCTTAACAGTGTTATAATGACATAAGATGGACTAAACATGCAATAAATAACATCTTAGGGTTCCGGTTGTTACGTGAGCTAGCAGGATTACAGGCCAAAAATAAAACTTCAAAACTTATTAGTTACATTCCCATAAATGAATGCTAACATTTTAGATTTATACTACTCCTAGAGTAGATACTAATCAAAATCCTGAATCATATTCCTTTTTGTGCTCCTTGTAGCTCACTGCCTCAACCCGACCCTTAGTCCTTCAGTCCAAAAGTGTACCTACAGGGACAACCCATCATGAGCATTTACATCATTACTTAACATCATAAGAAAATGGCATATGAATAATTACATGAAATAACCGTTAACATGTACTTCCTGGTTAATCGTTAACCCCTTTTTGTTGTCCCTGATTCACATTCATACATGTAATTATTAGTACTAGACATAAATTATTAAAATCATAAATCATACTTCACATATGCTCATAACCAACAATGTTAATTGGAAATGAGAATGTTTCTGGCCTTGTTATGTCAGTGGAACAATTGGCCCCCTCGCTTCGACATATAGCGGTACTGTGATTACCCCTCGCTACACCTTGATAGCGGATGTAATCTCCTCGCTAGCTATGTCAGCGGTAAGTACCTTCCTCGCTTTCCCATAACAACTACCAGAGCACTCTACCATTCCCAATAACATAGTTTAACATAATCATCATCATAAACATCATATCATCTTTACTCGTCCTAGACATCATCATGTCTTTACTTATCATAATCATCATCATAAACATCATATCATCTTTACTCATCATAGACATCATCATGTATTTACTTATCATAAGCATCATCATAAACATCATAAACACTTATGCAATCATTGCATAGTCATAGTATATGAGTGTGTTTTACCGTCCGATGCCCGTACGTCTCTTACGTACCTTTTCAAAAGGTGGAGGAGTCAATAGACTTTATCTCCTTGATTGTGCTGGTACCTGGGATGGTTCTACATAACCACATAATACAATATTAGATACCATTTCAAGAATCATTGTCAAAATTCTTCAAAATAAATCAATTAAAAATATTTGCCAAGATTCTGCCTCTCTCGATCGATCGGCACCCAAGTCTCGATCGATCGAGAAAACATGATAAACAGTGCCCAACTTTCTGCCTCGATCGATCGATTGAAATATTTTTACCGATCGATTGAGGAACTTTACCGATCAATCGGAAATCCCTTCGATCGATCGGCCCCTGAATTTCAAACCATGTTTAAATCTTCTGCCTCGCTCGATCGATCGAAACCAAAATCTCGATCGATCGAGCACTCTGAAAAATCGGGACTTCCCTAGATTTTCGAGCACTTCCTTTCATACCAACAAATCTACCACATAACACATATAACATGCTCAAACAAACATGCTAGGAACGTCATAAAACTTTTATGTAAGCACTTAAATCAAAGGTTTCACAAATCTAAGCTAGCATGCAACAAATCATCATCACCAAAACCAAACCCAAACAAAAACTCTTAAAAACAGAGTATTAAACCTTACCCCTCTTTTTTGCTCCCTTTTTGGTAAGATTTTTGAACACTTTTACCAAGCTCTTTCCTTGCCTTAAAGCTGCTTACCAGGCACGAAAATGGAGGAGAGAAGGAGGAGAAGGGAATGATAGAGAGAGGGAATGATGGTGATGACAAGGTGATGAGTAAGAGGTATGGGTTGCTAGCAAGTGGAGCATGGGTTGCACTTGGGGGAGGGTGGCCGATTAGGGGGGGTGGGTGGGGTGGTGTGATTGGGGTTGCCATGTGGCGTTAAATTGTGCTCCGGTATTTAGCACGATGCATTAAAATATCCTCACTCGATATTTCATAACATTACTTAATTAATACATCCCTTAAAACACCCAACATGTCCCCTAAACCATATCATCATAACATACATCACACCCCATTAAATAAGACATGAATATAACCCCCAAATTAAATGTACCACAACCCTTAAAACACAACATAATCGTTTATGATAACACATAAACACATAGACATTTCTGGGGTATTACACCCCTTTTTTAAGATACTCCGGAAGGCTGATAAATTCGAATGGAACGAAAAATGCTGGGAAGCATTTGAAGAATTGAAAAAATACTTAGCTGAACTCCCTATATTAGCTAAGCCTCTGCTGGCAGAGAGGTTATTTGTCTACTTATCAGCAACTGAGGAAGCAATCAGCTCGGTTCTAGTTAAAGAGATGGAATCAGAACAGCACCCTATATATTACTTATCTCATGCCTTGAAAAATGTTGAGCTGAGGTATTCAGAGATCGAAAAGTTGCTCTAATGTTGATCATAATAGCTAGGAGACTCAGACCTTATTTCCTATCGCATCCTATAACGGTGCTAACAAAAAGCTCCCTGGGAAAAATACTCAGTCACGCAGATGTCTCTGGACGACTCGTCAAGTGGACAACTGAGCTAGGAGAGTATGATATACAGTACGAGCCACGCACGGCTATCAAAGCTCAGGCCTTAGCAGATTTCATTGCGGAAACTATGCATCCCTAGAAAAAAGAATTATGAAAATCATTTGTAGATGGTTCTTCTTGTAATGAGGGAAGCGGGATAAGGGTTGTGCTGATCTCTCCAACCGGAGATGAGGTACGGTTGGCAGTACGATTGGATTTCCGAGCTTCCAACAATGAAGCAGAGTATGAGGCAGTATTAACCGGATTAAGGGCTGCTCGAAATGTTGGAGCTAAGCGTATACATGTTTTCTCTGATTCTTAGCTAGTAGCCCAACAGATGAATGGGGTCTATGAGGTTAGGAACGAGAAGTTAATCGATTATGCAAGTACCATAGAAAAGATCAAGGAGGGATTTCTAGAAGTAACATTCAAACAGATCCCAAGAGAAGAGAATAGAAAGGCCGACAGCTTGGCAAGAATGGCTAGTGCTCTCCGCACTTGGCAAAATAGAGACGTGGTGTTTCAAGTTGAATTAACTCCTAGTCAGGATGTTCCATCTGAATCTATGGAAGAAAATGATTGGAGACAAGATCTCTTAGAATATCTTACCAATGCTAAGCTCTCGACTGATACCAAAAAGGCCTATAGACTAAAGAAGAGGAGTCAGAGATTCATACTCATTGAAGGAATCTTGTACAAGAGGTCTTTTGCCCAACCACTTCTGCGTTGTTTGGGTCCGAAAGAATCAGATTATGTACTAAGGGAAATCTATGAGGGATGCTGTGGAAATCATCTAGGAGCATATTTCTTGGCAAAGAAGGTGCTCCTTGCTGGATATTTCTGGCCTACAATTTAGAAGGACTCTACTGCTATGGTTATATCATGTAATAGTTGTCAAAGACACTCTAAACTTCAGCATCATCCAGCTATGATGATGAAAGCCATTGTGGCAGCAAGCCCGTTTGATCAATGGGGCATTGATATAGTAGGACCATTTCCAACAGATAAAGCTCAGAAGAAATTTTTAATCGTGCCCATTGATTATTTCTTGAAGTGGGTTGAAGCTGAACCATTAGCCAGAATCACGGAGAAAGAGGTCTTCAACTTCATCTGGAAAAACATCGTTTGCCGATATGGTGTCCCGAGGAAAATCATCTCGGATAACGGAAGGTAATTCCAGGGAGCTCTGCTCAGGGCATGGTGTGAAGAGTTAAAAATCAATCAGGCTTTCACTTCTGTTGCGTATCCTCAAAGCAATGGTCAAGTAGAGGTCACCAACAGGTCTCTGGTACAAAGCATTAAAACTAGGTTGGGGAAAGCAAAAGGAAATTGGGTGGAAGAACTACCTAATGTTCTATGGTCCTATCGAATTACACCAAGGACGGGAACAGGTGAAACCCCATTCAGTATGGTCTATGGAAATAAGCGGTACTCTCAGCTGAAGTTGGAGCAGAATCATCAAGAGTACATTTCTATGATGAACAAAACAGTGATAGAAGAGCTGCTGGCCTTGATTTAATTGAAGAAATAAGGGAAGCTGCGGCCATCAGAATGGAAGCTTATCGTAATCTTATTGCACGAATGTATAACCAACGAGTTATTCAAAAAACTTTCCAGGTCGGCGATCTTGTACTAAGAAAGGTGCAAGAGGTTCAAGTGGGCAAGCTAGACCCCAAGTGGGAAGGTCCCTTTAAGATTGTTGAAAATCTAAGTTCAGGAGCTTATTACCTAGAAGGTCCTGATGAGAAAACATTGAAGAGACCCTGGAACTTATCACCTCCAAAAATATTATTCCTAGTTCACCTCTTTTAGTTTTGCAAAGATTGTTTTAGTTTTTTGGGATGATATACTCTTTCATTATTGCAATACACGTTTTAGAATTTTTTCCAAGTTATTGTGTAAGTAAGAGCACGTTTACGACGAGCTCAGCCCTGTTTACGCCAGGAGCAAGGGTTTCACCCTACCTCAGGAGCACGTTTACGACGAGCTCAGCCCTGGTTACGCTAGGAGCAAGGGTTTTTGTAAGGACCCCCGTGCCCTTAACCCGTTATTAGTGTATTAACCCCCGTACTTAGTGCATACAATCATGTTATTAAAGGGGAAAGTGATTACATGCAACTCTAGCATGAATACCATCTATAAAATTCCTTTACATTAATCGTATAATGTCTATACTTTCTCAACATATTCCATAAAACATATGATGCACCTTTAAACATACACTAACATGTTCTCTATTCATTTAGCAATTCAATAAATAATTGCATGCCACTCATAATGAAGAGAGAAAGGCCCTTGCCTTCTTTATACATTCCATATACACGTAATACTGCTCACATGCGAGCATCAAATAAGTAGGCGTGTATCTAATGTCTAAAGTATCATACTCAATACCGTCGCTGGTACCTCGCTCCTGGAAGCACCTCAAATCTACAGCTCGAGCTCAACTCCAAGCCATCGATGTACCTAATTACCTGCCCCAACAGAGACAGCCCCCACACGGGATGAGCATACCAATATCCCAAATCCAATAACCACAACAATACAATTCATAATTTACAACAATGTAAATGCTATGAAATACAAAATATACTCCCTGGATGGTATCATCCTCATCCGGGGTTTCCTGTACTGTCCCTGTTCTCAAAACACTGAAACCGTCAAATTCCCAAATGTCAGTTAATCATTACATTGATTAACAATTCCATGAGCCATATGCCAATATCGTAATCAATAACATCAAATCATTAAACAATGATTATAGACAATCCATGTTTCTCACTTATGGTTTCATAGCTCTATTTCATTGCTCGCTCTACAATAGCGGCATTCCATTTCCACGCATGCTCAATGGCAGCGGCGTCGTAATCGATGTTTGCTCAAAAGCGACAGCATCCAATCATTGCTCGCTCAAAGGCGGCACCATATGATTCACAATGCATATATGTCCGTTTGTAGAAATTACCATACACCATGCAATTCCAATATCCATTCATTGCTAATATCATATATCATGCATTTCCACACCCATTCATTTCAATACAGTGTACCAAGCATTCAACAATTGCAATTATATAAAAGAGCTATGCTCGTACGTCATACGTACCTTATGATTCCGTAGTTCAAGTCCAAACCTTGCCTTGGTCCCGTGACTGATGAATTATATGCTAAACACGATATTAATCCACAATTAAACTCAAGCATGCAACCACGTGCCCAAGCACGTTCACAAACCCCAAATATATATCGTCATCCATGATGATTAACCATTTTAAAAGGCCCCGGGCGAAGCATGCATCGAAAACTCAACACGAAATAATTCCCCAAAATAAGGCATTGGCGATCGATCGCATGATTTCAGGCGATCGATCGCCTCGCGAAAATAGGAACAGGCGATCGATCGCTCCTTTTCAGGCGATCGGTCGCCTCTTAGCGTAAATGGCCACTGCCTCATGGCGATCGATCGTTTCATTTGAGGCGGTCGATCGCCTCACTGTTCATCTTCCTGAAATTTTCAACAACATCGCGGCGATCGATCGCCCTGCCCTAGGGATCGATCGCCTCGACCTGTAAAAGCCAAAAATGGCGTTTTTCTTGCAAAATTTTGCCCAACAACAATCCTCACACCCCTTACAACATTAAACCTCAAAATAAACACCATAAAAACTCCTCAAACCAACCAACCCAAAATTCTTTAAAATTCCAAAACTCAAACCCAACCCATAATACAACCAAACCACACAAAACCACACTCAAATCGAAGGCAATTACGAGGGGAAGAAACTTACCAACTTATCTTCGAGAAATCCGGCTCCTAGGACGAGCCTCCAACGATTTTGCCCATCAAAGGGAAAGGGGAAGGGTTTGGGGTGAGAGAGTGGCGTGAGGGAGAGGAGGGGAGAGGAATGGATTCCGAATGACGGAATCTCGAGTCCAACTGGTATATATAGCAAAATGCCCCAAAATACCAATACCTCCACAAATACATCATGATTCATTAAAAATCATCTGTTTAACAAAAACTCTCTCTCCAACATCAAATCCCCAGACTGGCCCCAACATAAGGCACCCCGGACACCAAGTCCCACTAAAAATCCAATTCATAGGTTTTCCACCAAAATGAGAATACGATCTCAACCTTTGGGTCCAACGAACCCAAATGCTCGATTAAACAACCTCGGGAGACCCAACACCGCAATTAATTCCTAATTGCCACAATTATTAATCCATCAAGGATTAATACCACACCGGGATTAACACCATTAATCCCCGGACATCACAGTTTTCACACTACCTCAGGAGCACGTTTACGACGAGCTCAGTCCTGGTTACGCCAGGAGCAAGGGTTTTCACCCTACCTCAGGAGCACGTTTACGACGAGCTCAGCCTTGGTTACGCCAGGAGCAAGGGTTTTCACCCTACCTCAGGAGCACGTTTACGACGAGCTCACCCTGGTTACGCTAGGAGCAAGGGTTTTCACCCTACCTCAGGAGCACGTTTACGACGAGCTCAGCCCTGGTTACGCCAGGAGCAAGGGTTTTCACCCTACCTCAGGAGCACGTTTACGACGAGCTCAGCCCTAGTTACGCCAGGAGCAAGGTTTTTCACCCTACCTCAGGAGCACGTTTACGACGAGCTCAGCCCTGGTTACGCCAGGAGCAAGGGCTTTCACCCTACCTCAGGAGTACGTTCACGACGAGCTCAGGAGCAAAAGTTTTCACCTAAACGGGTCCGAGCTATTGCATGCTTGGTCCTACATGTTTAAAGTTTACCATTACGTGGTAAATTATTAATCGGGTCTGAGCTCTTGCGTGCTTGGTCCTATCTGTTTAAAGTTTACCATTACGTGGTAAATTATTAATCGGGTCCGAGCTATTGCATGCTTGGTCCTACCTGTTCAAAGTTTACCATTATGTGGTAAATTATTAAACGGGTCCGAGCTATTGCATGCTTGGTCCTACCTGTTTAAAGTTTACCATTACGTGGTAAATTATTAATCGGGTCCGAGCTCTTCGTGCTTGGTCCTATATGTTTAAAGTTTACCATTACGTGATAAATTATTAATCGGGTCCGAGCTATTGCATGCTTGGTCCTACCTGTTTAAAGTTTGCCATTACGTGGTAAATTATTAATCGGGTCCGAGCTATTGCATGCTTGGTACTACCTGTTTAAAGTTTGCCATTACGTGGTAAATTAGTAAACGTGTCCAAGCTATTGAGTTCTTGGTCCTACCTGCTTAAAGTTTACCATTACATGGTAAATTATTAAACGTGTCCGAGCTAATGCATGCTTGGTTCTATCTGTTTAAAGTTTGCCATTACGTGGTAAATTATTAATCGGGTCCGAGCTCTTGCGTGCTTGGTCCTATCTGTTTAAAGTTTGTCATTACGTGGTAAATTATTATCGGGTCCGAGCTCTTGCCGTGTTTGGTTTTATCTATTTAAAGTTTGACATTACGTGGTAAATTATTAAACGGGTCCGAGCTATTAAGTTCTTGGTCCTACCTGTTTAAAGTCTACTATTTGTCATTACGTGGTAAATTATTAAACGAGGTCGAGCTACGTCACACTCGGTCCTATCTAATTAAGCTTCGCCATACAAAAAAGACAAGGATGGTAAAACAGAACTAACATTAAAAGAAAAGAACAATTCTGAGGGACTACAAAAACAAAGCAGAATACGGACCAAAGCAGGGAAAACACATCTAAAGGTCAGGGGGGAGAGAGGCAGCTACTTTTACTACATCTAAAAAATCCAGAGAGATGTCAGGCACAAGACAACCTTGTTCTTTAATCTGACTTAGACATCCCTGGAAACCAGCCTCAATGAAAGTAAAGAGTTTCTCCCATACCAATTCCTCAGACTTTTGTTTCTCCTCGGCTGCCTCCTTCTTAGACTTAGCAAGCTCCTGTTCAGCAGAGTTAGCTAACCCTTTAGCTAAGGCTAGCTCATTACGCAGCTCCCGCGAGTCAGTCTCATATTGACGTCTCTGGCCCTCAAGCAAAGAGCGAGCCTCGGCCTCAGCAACGGTCTTCTTGTCAATATGAGCTTTAAGCTCAGAGACTTCCTTCTCATGTAAAGATTTGGCCTCAACAATGGAGTCTTGCATAGTCTTGAAGACCTTGGCGTCTTTTAAAGATTGTCTTCGGATGAAAGAAGCCCTTGATGTAAACTCCCACATCAAGAGCATGGCCTCGGTCAGACGGCTGCCAGTCCGGGTAATCAGGTCCCCCCAGCTCAGTTGGCTCATTTAGAGGGCATCCTCCATGTTAGCCAGGTCACGAGCCACAGCTAAGACAACTGTGCTCGGCCCCTCCCCAACAAGTCTAACTCCTCCCCGGTAAGCCTCCATCACCCGCTCACGACACCTCTCGACAGGAGCTGGCGCACCTCCTTTCTCACCCGCCGTCGGAAGGTCGGACGAATTAGGACGGGTCCGGACTTGCCTCAGGGGCTGAGCTTCTACAGCCGTAGACCCTGAAGACCCCCCTGGAGCAGCTTGTCTTTTTCTGGAGAGCCGAGCTACCTCCTCGGTAGGACTCTCAGCCAGTACATCCACAATGGTCACTCCCTCGGCTGCTTGAGAATGGGCCTGTTTTTGTTTCCTTTTCTGAATAGCTTTCAACACTAAGGAGCTCATAACTCTGTTCTGTATAAACAAGTAAAGAGTTCAGTCAGACCTAACAAAAAACACTGAATAAAATAGTTGTTAAAACATGCTAGAACAAGTACCGTCTCTCCCCCTCAAGATCAGATCAGCCAGACTCAGCCCAGCAAAACAAAGGAGATCCTCCACCAACAGCTTAGATAAATTGAAGCAGTGGCCTCCAATAGCGCTCATTACATCTATGAAGATGGGGCTCTTTTTGAAATTTTTAGGAGAGGGGAGAGCCGGGAGATGCTCTAGCCAATCAGTGCAGCAGACCCAGAGTCGACTGAGGTTTTACAAAAAAGAAATCATTTTTCCAATCCTTGATTTTGCTAGGATATCCCCCAACAAATGCATAGCCAGGTCGGCTGGTAACATACCAGGGTCCCTCATCCGATCTCTTGATATGGAAGAAGTAAGAGAGGGAGGGGCGATCGTAAGGTAATCCTAAAGCCTTAAAAAAAACCACTAGACTACACAAATTACGGAAGGAGTTGGGAGATAATTGGCTAAGGTTGAGCTGATAAAAGGTACTGAACTCCTGAAAGAACTCAGGAAGATGAAAACGTAAACCCCCCTCGAGCTGGCCGCGGTAAAAGGTATAAAAACCCTCAGGAGGTTGGTGCGATCGTTGAGACGAGGAAGGGAATATGAACTCTGTTAGTTCCGGATTTTAAAGATGACAAAATATATCAGACTGGATCGAGAGAAATCAGACTGACCAGATCGATCGCTCAAAACAGATCAAGCTGATATGGTATATCGCAAAACAGAACGGATCGATGGAAATCAGCCTGACCAGATCGAAGCTTCAGATCGATCTCAACTTCTATCAGATCAGAGCAGTCAAGGCTGAATAAGATTGGCTCTTCAGTCCGAATCATTAACGGCTATTTATTGAAGCATTTAATATTGCAATTAATGCTGAAAAAGACCAAGGACTGAAGATTACCATAAAAGGTAAGAAGACAAAGAAGAGCCTACCTGACAGTCGCCGAAAGCATGAACCAGAACGGCAAGTACCCTAAAGAAGAAGACTGTAGCTTACTCAGAGTTTAAGCAGAGTCAAGAGTTGCACATTAAGGGAAATAATGTCGTTGGTACATACAACTATAAAAGGATGCAACAGAAGAGCTCAAGAAAGAGTCTGATCAATCGAAAAACGCACAAGAAAGCAAAACAGCACAAGCTTACAAGTTCAGACATTCTCGAGCTGAAAATCTTCATAAGCACAAGTATATTGTAATATTTGATCATTTAGGATCATTGTGTGCATAGACTAAAGTCTATCTTGTGTATTCTGTATTGAAATATAGAAGTGAGAAACAATTGTAACTGTCAGACAGAGTGTGTCTGAACAGATCGAGAGATTAGGAGTTTCAGTCTGGTAGTGAGGTAAATCCAGCTGAATCGGGTTTGTACAACAGGATTGTATAAATCAAAGTCTTCTAGTGAAATCCTTCCTTAATTGGAAGAAGGGGAGACGTAGAAGGATTACACCACATTCGAACTTCCAGAAACATATTCTGTGTTTTATCATTCTGCACTCGTTCTATTATTCAAGCCATCGAGCCGTTCTTACTAATTTAAGAACAGACCGTTCCGCACTAAAATATTCAGTGGTCTGTTCTGCAAAAGAGTTGATTAAGAAACAGATTTCTTTCACTAATCCGAAAGAAATCACAAGGGATTAATTTTTAATAGGAGTGTTCATTCACCCCCCCTCTAAACACTCCGGACCGATCCTAACAAGTGGTATCAGAGCAGGTCGTCTTAATCAGCACAAAGACACTTGAGCTGATGGCATCATTCAACAAAATTCCTATGTTCTCAAAAGAAGACTATGATGATTGGAGAATCAGAATGCAAGCTCATCTGGCAGCACAGGATGACGATATGTGGTTCGTCATCACTGATGGACCAATGAAGATTCTGAAAGTCAATACAGCAGTCTCCATTACTGGTGGTGAACCCCAAATGGTCGAGAAGGACAGATCCCTCTGGACGAATGAAGAAAGAAAGAAAGCAAACCTCGACAACGTTGCCAAAGACATCTTGTTCAAGACATTGGACAAGAACATGTTCAGTAAAATCAAAATGTGCTCAACTGCCAAAGAAATTTGGGAGAAGATAGCACAGCTATGTGAAGGGAACGACCAGACCAAGGAAAACAAGCTGACTGTTGCTCTTCAAAGATTTGAGAGCATAAAAATGAAGATTGGAGAAACTCTAAATGAGTTTGATGAAAGAGTTACTGGTATCATCAATGAACAGAATGGTCTGGGCAAGGAATACTCAAACAGAGAGATCGCTCTGAAAGTTATGATAGCCCTGCCAAAAGAATGGGATGTTAAGACCATTGCAATGAGGGAGTCCAAAGATCTGAACAAGGATTGAACTTCATGATCTGTTCGCAGATCTTAAGGCATATGAGTTCGAACTGATCACCAGAGGTGAAGCAGAGCCATTCATCTCTCAACCAAACAAAACGCTGGCAGCCATTCCAGACCAGACCGCCCCTACAACAGATCGATCTATCGAACAGATAAGTAATGATGCTATGTCATTATTTATCAAGAAATTTGGTAAATTTATGTCTAAAAATAAAAGGAATTTTAAACCCTCTCATCATTATAAATCAAGAAAGGACGATGCTGTTAATGATCAGGCTTGCTACAATTGTGGTAAGACCGGACATTTCATTGCAGATTGCACCAGACCGAAGAAAGAAGAACGAAAAGAGAAGCATCGCGATGACAAGAAAAAGAAGCACTACAAAGATCGTAAAAGTCATCATGGGAAGTCCCAAAAGGTCCTAATAGCAGAAGAAGAAAACAGCAAGTGGGCTCAGACTGATTCAGATTCAGAAAGCTCCGAATATTCTTCCAGCGAAAGCGAAGATGATATTCAATGTCTAATGGCAGACGAATATATGAGTCAAACAGACGAGGTATTCGATCTTGACTCAAATGAATTTACACGTGAAGAGCTTATGTCCGCACTGCAAGACATGGCTAATGATTATAGAATCTTAGCTGAATCATTTGAGAAAACCAAAGCTAAAGCCAATGATCAAATGGATGAGCACATCAAACCAAGCTGCTCTGAGCTGGGTGAGTGCAATAATTTACAGATCGAGCTGAATAAGCTAAAAATCTCTTATGATCAGCTCCATGAAGAAAATAAGAAAATTAGCACACAAAATGCTAAGCTTTCTCATATCTTCAAAACATGGACAAAATTCAGAACATCATTGGAAGAATTGCAAGAGGTACAAAGAAATGTCGGTGATGTTACCGGCATAGGCTTTGATATCAAAGACTGCACCAAAGATGAATCTGAACTGTTGCTGGTAAAGAACAAAATCAAACAAATGACATTTGTTAAATCCAGCACAGTATATGAGACTGAAGCACCTACAATTCAAACGGGAGTCTCTTTTGTGAATCAAGGTTTGAGAAAAGGGATTGGATATGTTAACCAAGCCAAAGAAAAAGGCACCAGCAAGCTTTGCGTCCTTCAGACCAAATCTAAAGGTGCAAGATCTAAGGCAAGGAAGACAATACAATTACTATAATTCAAAACCAGTTCAATGAAGCTATAGACTACCCTATGAGAATCAAAGGTTTCCATATCGCACACATTATCACACACAACATCGAAACAGATCAGCTCACCGCACACCAGACACACACAAGCCATTAAAGCTGATAAAGGTATGGGTTCCCAAAGGGCTAATCCGTTCTGGACCCAAGTAGGATTGGGTACCAACAATAATTATGCTTGATGACAGGTACCAAAGAAACTTGCATCAGATTGGTACTTAGACAGTGGGTGTTCTCGTCACATGACTGGAAACATCGAGCTGCTGTCTGAAGTCACAGAATGTATTGGACCCAAGATCATCGTCGGAGATAACTCAAAGGGTAAGACCGTGGGCAAGGGTAAGATTGTCCATGGTAATATTATTATCAATGATGTGCTGTTAGTTGAAAATCTATGCTATAATCTGATTAGTATAAGTCAACTATGTGATAATGGTTATGCTGTAGAATTTCACAAACACACTTGCACTGTTAAATCGTCAGACGGTATGACCATGCTTGTAGGAATCAGAAATGGAAATACATATAAGATTAACTGGAACTTTGCTCAACCTGATAATCCTACTTGCTTCATCGCTAATAATGATAATAAACACTGGCTATGGCATAAACGCTTGAATCACATCAATTTTAAGACTATTTCTAGCCTGTGTAAACATGATTTAGTTATCGGTCTGCCCAAGATCGACTTTGCTAAGGATAAGATCTGTGAAGCCTGCCAAATGGGCAAACAGATCAGATCATCCTTAAAAAATAAGAATGCCAAATCCTCATCACGCTGCTTAGAACTATTGCATATGGACTTGTTTGGTCCTATACCAATAACAAGTTTAGGGGGAATGCGGTACACTCTTGTTGTTATTGATGATTACTCACGTTTTACTTGGACTATATTTTTGAGCAGTAAAGATCAGACTGGTCCGAAATTGATCAAGCTGCTGAAACGCACTCAGAATGAGAAATCATCAAGCATAGACAGGATTCGAAGTGACAAAGGCACTGAGTTTTCAAATCATAATCTTGAATCCTTTCTAGAAGATCAAGGAATTAAGCATGAATTTTCAGCCGCCCGAACCCCCCAACAAAATGGAGTTGCAGAACGAAGAAACAGAACGAAGAAACAGGCAGCAAGGACAATGCTTGCTGACTCTGGCATTTCGCAAAAGCTCTGGGCAGAAGCTGTAAATACTGCGTGCTACACTCAAAATCAGTCTATGATTAACAAGAAGTTGAATCTTACTCCATATGAAATATGGACTGGTAACAGACCGTCTATCTCTCACCTTCATATATTTGGTTGCAAATGCTTCGTTCATAATAATGGTAAGAATCATCTTACAGCTTTTGAAGCTAAATCAGATAATGGGATATTCTTAGGATATTCATCTAATAGCAAAGCCTTACGAGTTTTCAATACTCGCACTTTAACTGTAGAAGAATCTATTAATGTAGTTTTTGATGAATCTTTATGTATTGAGGGTAGCAAGGAATCAATTCAAAATCAGATGGAAAATATCCATCTCGAAGCTAACAGTGATGATGAGATTGTAGATAACAAGTCAAGAGACAATCCACCGGAACCTCAAGTACCAGACAGACAGGATCATGGCAATGAAGCTCCTTCAGATCGAGCCGATCCGGATGTTCCTCACTCTAATGTTAAATCAGATGCTGATAATGCCACTACTACTCATCCGTCTGGACCGGACAATTCAGAATCAAGTTATCGATGGACAAAGAGGCATCCACCTAATCTAGTTATTGGAAGTCCTTCTGCACCGATTAGAACTAGAGGACAGATGATGGATGAATTCACTCATGCTGCTTTCATATCAAATCTGGAACCTAAAAAGATTGATGAAGCTTTGACTGATTTCAACTGGATTAAAGCCATGCAAGAAGAGCTTAATCAATTTGAACAAAATCAAGTTTGGAGTCTAACCCCCAGGCCAAGCGATCTGCCTGTTATTGGAACCAGATGGGTGTTCAGAAACAAGCTAGACGCAGATGGAGCTGTGGTTAGAAACAAAGCCAGACTGGTGGCACAAGGATTCCGACAAGAAGAAGGAATTGACTTCGATAAATCTTTTGCACCAGTCGCCAGACTTGAAGCAATCCGAATATTTCTTGCTTATGCTGCTTTTAAAGACTTCAAGGTATATCAAATGGACGTTAAGAGTGCCTTTCTTAATGGTAAGCTTCAGGAGGAAGTCTACATTGAGCAACTCCTGGATTTCAGAACCACTCATTTCCAAATCATGTATATCTACTGAATAAAGCAGTATATGGTCTGAAACAAGCCCCAAGAGCCTGGTATGATACTCTGTCTCAATTTCTGCTGAACCATGATTTTCAGATCGGCTCAGTAGATAAAACTCTGTTTAAATTTATGTTGACGATATCATTTTTGGGTCAACTAACCCCAAATTATGCGAGAAATTCTCTAAGTTAATGCAGGGACAGTTTGAGATGAGTATGATGGGAGAACTTTCATTCTTTCTGGGTCTCCAAGTCAAACAGCTCAGCAATGGCATTTTCATAAATCAAACCAAGTATACCAAAGAGCTACTCAAGAGATTCGGAATGGAAACATGTTTAACTGCATCAACTCCAATGAGTCCTACAATCAAGTTAGATAAAGACGAAGGGGGAACAGCAGTTGAAGTATCCATGTATCGCGGACTGATCGGATCGCTCTTGTATCTTACAGCGAGCCGGCATGATATTATGTTCTCAGTCTGTATGTGCGCTAGATTTCAGTCAGAACCAAAGCAATCACACTTTATTGCTGCTAATCGTATTCTGAAATACTTGAAAGGATCTCAGAACGTTGGTCTTTGGTATTCCAAAGACTCAAATTTCAGCTTAATCGGATATTCAGACGCTGATTATGCTGGCTGTAAGATTGATTGCAAAAGCACCAGTGGAACATGTCAATTCTTAGGTGAAAGATTGATCTCTTGGTTTAGCAAGAAGCAAACATCTATTGCCACATCTACAGCTGAAGCAGAATATCTTGCCGCTGGAAGCTGTTGCGCTCAAATGCTCTGGATTCAACACCAGCTGAAAGACTATGGCATTCAAGCTGTTGAATCTCCGATATTTTGTGACAACACAAGTGCAATCGCTATAACGTATAAGCCAGTTTTGCACTCTCGAACAAAGCATATTGATATCAGACATCATTTTATTCGAGATCATGTTGGCAAAAAGGAAATTCGGATCGAGCATATTTCAACAGAACAGCAAGCAGCAGATATCTTCACCAAACCACTTCCTAAGGCTAAGTTTAATTTCTTTCGTCAAATTCTTGGTTTAATAGACTTATCTTGATGTTTTAGAAGTATCTTTCTTTTAGTTATTTTTTAAAGATTGTATGCTGGCACAGATCGATAATACAATGATCAGAACGACACAGACCGGTCCGAACTTTCAGACCGATCTATGTCAAATCCGATGTTATCCCATGATCTGTCTGGTCAACAAATCTTTAAATAAAATAATTGTTTAAAACAGCCCGGACTGATCGCAAAGTTTAACCGCCTTATCTCTCTTTCATCCTGTCCGTTTATTTTGAATGTTTTTAATGATCAGTCATCGAGATAAAGACACGTGTCTTCTCTCTCTTATTTAGCGGGCTGAACATTTCATTTTCATTCACTTTTTACAATTTACCACTGTCTGCTCTCTAACTCTTTCATATTTTTTTAAAACTCTTATCTTTTTTCATTACACTCAAATGGCTACTATGACTCACAACTCTCTCTCCGTTGAGTTCGATGATATCTACAGGGCTGAAAATCCAGAAATGGTCTCTATTTTCAAAATTTTGGAATCATCTGGATTAAGGAATTTTCTGGAGTGTGGCACGGTGGTTTACGAGTCGGAGATTCGCGAACTGTTCCCCAATGCTGTATCACAGAAGACATTCATCTCCACCACCGTAAATGGCAAATCGTTTGAAATCTCTCCGTCAACGCTGGCAAAGACCTTTGGTCTTCCTAACTCCGGACTGACTGAGTTTGGCCAGATTCCTCAAGCTTCCCTCATGAATCTTCAGGGGAAGGTATCCATCTTTGGCCACCGCCTGCAGCCTTCATTCAAGAAGAAGGAAATGTTCTTTCATTTCCAGGTGTTATGCGAGATTGCAAGCCATTATTGGGCAAAGCCGGAAGCTATGATGCTGCTACTGCTGAGAAGTTCCGGGCCATGGCTGCTATTCACTCAGGGCAGAAGATGAATTGGTCTACAATATTATTTGGAGTTCTGCTTGAGATAGTCATCGCCTCCAAGCAGGCTGTCTGTTTTGCTGTGCCCTTAAGCAAACTACTGGAGACGCTGTACATCGAGCTGGGGAAGCCTTCTGCCCTCAATCCATTTAAAATTCTCAACTCCAAGGGACTGGCTCTCCTAAAGTCCAAGAGTGCTCCACCCACTTCTACCGATCTGGTGGCCGTCAAGATTGAGAAAGGAGAAGAACCGGTTGCTGCTCGAAGACCTCGAGTTAAGCTCAAATTGACCATTCAGACTGACTCCGAGGAAACTCAGTCTGCCCCTTCATCTCCAGCCAAGCCCCCTCCCAAAAAGCCAAGAACCCAGATCACCAAGCCACACAAAACCCTACCTCTCAAAACCCTACCCATATTGCCTCCCACAAAAGCCACCCCTGCACCCCAACCTACAACCCAACCTTCAACAGTTTCAACCACTGCACCCAAAGTAAACATCCGAGTCCCCTCTGCCATTCCCGTGGTCAAAGGGATTGTTATCACTGAATTGGGAGACTACACCCAATCAAGGATCAAATCTCCATCTTTCACCGGCAAGGGCAAAGCCATTCTCACTGAACCCCTCTCCTCCAAACCCAAATCTGCCGCGCAAACAGCCATTGACATCGCTATGGAGGATGTTGAAGAAAAGGTCCAGGCGCTCATTGTGGTCTTTGATGAATATGTCGAGTACAGAACGATCAACCACATTGATATGTTCTTCGGCAAGCTGAGAAGACTGCAGAAAATGGAAGAAGAAGTCCTTAAGGGGACAGAGACGGATGATGTGAGAGTCGTGGTGCTTCGTAAAGATCTCTTTCAGGCCAACCAGAGATTCAGACTGGCGAATTTGCTCTTGGCCGCTAAGAAAGCAAATTTCGATCCGAGCACTCCAACTGCCAAAGATGATGGTGTTGTTATTGCTCAACTGAAAATGGATATTCATGCTCTTCACTTAGCTAGTCCGATTTCAACGACAGAAGCTCAGCATATCCACTCCAGTACCCAGCCCGGATAATCCAACTGCGAGCAAGACTCTGGCAGAACCTTTCATAGAGACTGTTCCCTCTGGAGCAGCGGACCAGACAGCAGATCGAACAGCGGACCAGACAGCAGATCGAATAGCAGATCAGACAGCGGAGCAGCCAATGACTAATGCTCCGTCTGCTACAGAAGATGAACCCTTGAATGTTTTGTTGGACTCCCCAACAACGTCTATTCCTCTGGGATCATCAGTCTCCCATGTTCAACTTAGTCCAACCGCCGCACTTACAACAGTTGTCTCACCAGAATTCGTCGATCCGGATCTGGTGGTGTCCAACGTTGTTGCAGCTTTACAGGTTGAGGAGCCTTCGAGACCTAGCACTCCTCCAGAACAATCTGCTAAAGATATGGCGTTCTTAGAAGATTTTTCTTCGGACTTGGTCACCCTGATCCAGTCCAAAACACGCAAGCTGCCTTATCTTCACTTATACCGATTACTGAAGAAGCTTATCACACCCTGTCGTCATCAGATCACTCTCCAAGACAGTTATCTGATGCAGCTCCATCCTTGGCAAGGTCCCTTCAACACCTCTCTGATAACTGTCTATATCTCTCTCAACGAGTCATAGAGTTCATCAAAGTCAGCGGACCACAGTCTTGGATTTTGATTCATTTAAAGAGAAGATGACAGCCAGTATTAGCAGCATTCAGCGAGGAGTGAATGATCTGTTCTCTCAGCAAGCTACCTATAAAAACAGCCTGAGAAAAGAGCAGATCGAGCTGGCCACTGAAGTCAGAGCATCCGTAGCCAATCCCTTCGTGCTCAAGACACTCGTCTTGACACTATCAGCGCTCAGCTAGCACAGGTTGTCGATTTTCTTCAAGAGATTGCTGCTGACAAAAAGGGGGAAAAGAGAAAAGACTTCAAGCCGCATCGGTCTCAGTCTTCAAGAAAGTAGAAGCTTCGTTGCTTAAATCAGACTGTCTGTATATAAGATTTTTGTGATCAATAAAAATCTTTCTTTGTTAAGTCCTTGTTCATATATTTTGAACTAAAAACGGCTTAATCGATCCGAACTCTAACTTAATAATGTTCATTTATTTTGAACAAGAAGAAGTAATCGATCCGAAAGTATACGCTTCAGAGTTCTTAAAAGACTGTATAAAAAGATTTAGAAGCTAGGTTTTGTCAGTCATAAAAAAAGGGGGAATTGTTAGTTCCGGATTTTAAAGATGACAAAATATATCAGACCGGATCGAGAGAAATCAGACTGACCAGATCGATCGCTCAAAACAGATCAAGCTGATATGGTATATCGCAAAACAGAACGGATCGATGGAAATCATCCTGACCAGATCGAAGCTTCAGATCGATCTCAACTTCTATCAGATCAGAGCAGTCAAGGCTGAATAAGATTGGCTCTTCAGTCCGAATCATTAACGGCTAGTTATTGAAGCATTTAATGTTGCAATTAATGCTGAAAAAGACCAAGGACTAAAGATTACCATAAAAGGTAAGAAGACAAAGAAGAGCCTACCTGACAGTCGCCGAAAGGATGAACCAGAACGGCAAGTACCCTAAAGAAGAAGACTGTAGCTTACTCAGAGTTTAAGCAGAGTCAAGAGTTGCACATTAAGGGAAATAATGTCGTTGGTACATATAACTATAAAAGGATGCAACAGAAGAGCTCAAGAAAGAGTCTGATCAATCTAAAAACACACAAGAAAGCAAAACAGCACAAGCTTACAAGTTCAGACATTCTCGAGCTGAAATCTTCATAAGCACAAGTATATTGTAATATTTGATCATTTAGGATCATTGTGTGCATAGACTAAAGTCTATCTTGTGTATTCTGTATTGAAATATAGAAGTGAGAAACAATTGTAACTGTCAGACAGAGTGTGTCTGAACAGATCGAGAGACTAGGAGTTTCAGTCTGGTAGTGAGGTAAATCCAGCTGAATCGGGTTTGTACAACAGGATTGTATAAATCAAAGTCTTCTAGTGGAATCCTTCCTTAATTGGAAGAAGGGGAGACGTAGAAGGATTACACCACCTTCGAACTTCCAGAAACATATTCTGTGTTTTATCATTCTGCACTCGTTCTATTATTCAAGCAATCGAGCCGTTCTTACTAATTTAAGAACAGACCGTTCCGCACTAAAATATTCAGTGGTCTGTTCTGCAAAAGAGTTGATTAAGAAACAGATTTCTTTCACTAATCCGAAAGAAATCACAAGGGATTAATTTTTAATAGGAGTGTTCATTCACCCCCCCTCTAAACACTCCGGATCGATCCCAACAAACTCATAATCAAAAGGGACTTGGCTGAGCTGGCGTATTTTGGCCTCATCTGACTCATCCAAGGCAGGAACATATAGTTCATACTATGGATAATTGCCCGAAGGCGACTCCGATCTAAGACGAGGACTGGCCTCAGTTATTTGAAGGTGGGGCTCAGCTGAGGTCCCAGCTTCCTGGGGAGCCTCAGTTCGCACAACTCCTTCTATTGGCTCAACTCCCTTAGGGAGGGCAATCCCTTCAGGATAAAATGAACCGTACTGATCTACCGCTTTAAGCTCCTCGTCAGTCAGAGGGGAAGGAAATAATTGATCAAGAGGAGAAGACATTTTTAACAAAAAACAACTGAGAATAAACGTACCTAGGAGTTTTCAGAAAGAAAAATGGAGAGTAATGCAAAAGAGGTCGGATCCGATCTGTTTCTAAAGTTGCAAAAGTGGACAATGAGGGACCCGGAGTAGTATATATATAGGGGGACCTCCCCGAATCCTGACCGTTGATCTCTGATGCGCTGTATGGTCTAGATTAGCCTTGGGAATCGGGCTAGCAACCCAACGGTCGGAATTTGGAATTCAAAATTCAAATTATTTAGCTATTATTGCCCGCCTAAATCGAGTTTGGCTATTTAGAAGAAGTTGCTCATCAGGATAACTCAACACATACGAGCTTCTGGTCTACAACGTCAGCTCGACAGAGAGGGGGGACTGTGATACCCCCTAAATATGAAGACACCACCTGATGAGCCGACCTGCCTCCGTGTTGTACTATTTGCTTTTCTTCAAAAGACCTCGCCTGTTTTTCCGAGCTCTTTGTGTAGACCGACCTGTTGGACCGACGTGTTTCACCTTACATGTTGACCCTCCGCTACCTTGTCGGGCGACCTCTTTTGGGTCCCGAGCTCATTGGCCGAGCTCTTCTCATCCCCTGCTTGATACATGTGCTCAACAAGGAAACTAAGTCCCCTAAGCTAGGTAAGTCCTAGATCCGCGGAGCAATATCAGGGATTTGATTGTATTCACAAGATCTTAACATACCTGGGTAAGATTTGGATAAACATGAAAAGAGTTTAATTTAGTAAGTGTAAAATGGAGATTTTACCAACTAATTGAAAACTTAATTAATTGGAAATTGAATGAAAATATTCATTTAATTTGTTAATTTTATTTTTGATAATATCATGATTATAAGGTAAATTGGAGATTTTACCAATTAATTGAAAATTTGATTAATTGAAATTAAATGAAAGTGTTTCATTTAATTTGATGATTTTTATTTTCGATTAGTATTATGTTAAAAAGTAAAATAGAGATTTTACCAATTAACTGAAAATTAATTAATTAAAAATTAAATAAAATAATTTTATTTAATTTGTTTATTTTTAATTAATGATACGATTAGTGGGGAGACGATAGAATAAGTTAATTATTGTGCTCTAATTACATGTGATGTAATTTGTACAATTACATATGATGTGATTGGTTAGTCTAATGTTTAATTACATATGATGTGATTGCATGGTGGATGATTAAGGGCATTGACCAATGTGTTTAGGTTAATGTTTAGGTTTTTATTATTTCATTATAATTGTGTTTTTTGGTTATGGGGCCAGCGAGCATGCTCTCTCTATTTTCTGATGTATCCACCCCGGATTTGTATCCATATTATCTTGTTTGCACGATTTAAATGCAAAATCATTAGAATTAGTGGGAGACCAAGATTGAAGATGGAGCATCAAGAATCAAAACATGTATAATGGAAGCAAAAATGTAATAGGATTGCACTAATACTCGCATCACCTTAGACATACATGTGACCCACGTTTGGCTCACGTGGATCAATTAGGAAAATGTTGTAATTATCCATGTTTATTTTATTATGCATGTGATGTATGCTAAATGTTTCTTTGTATGTTTTATTAGTAAATTTACGTTGCATGAATAAAACATAGTTGCATGAATCAGACAAATAGTTGCCTGAATCCGGTAAACAAACAAACGGGCACTTGATGAGATTTTAAAATAAAATTAAATCCCTCTTTTGAATATGATCCAAAATTTTTATAGCTCAAAAGGGTTTGTTGCTTCCTGTCTTTCATCAACAGTTCAGTCATGAGAAGCTACTTGTGTCATATTGCCCCCCTCACCCACGTGGGGGGCATCTGGCATGAGAAAGTTATGTGTTTAACTGCCATTTAATTAAATGTGTGGTTATGTTAACCTTTTATATTACTCACCCATGTGGGGTCTTTTGGGCGTGACATTTCCATCCGTGGGATGGGTTAGTTTGACGTGAAAAGGCATAATTGTCCTGCCCATGTAGGGTGATGCCAATCGCGAGACAAATATCTTGAGGGTTGCATATGATGCAATTATGATCTACCTTTAGTATCATGAAGCCGGTGGGCCCACTTCCGGGGGTTATCATGAGCTAGTTGGACTCCAAGTCCACTAAGAAAATATGATTTTCCGTTCATTTGTCATGAGGGTGATGAATTCGAAAAATTTAGTGGGAGCATTCAATAACTAAAGTCCATAGTTTTTGAATTAATTAATAATCAAAAGGTTTGCTTATATTTTCTGTTTATTCTCAGTATTGTGACTGCCGTGAATCCGATTACATCTAAACAAATTAACTACCAAGTTATTCTGATTGGCTATTAATTTTAAAATAGTGCTTGCTTCTAAAAGGTTTCTATATACCCTTGGTGGGAGCCTCCTGTTGAAGTGTCTCTCGGTTCGTCTCATGAAGAGATTGCCACCCTTGAGAAGTGGTGGGACGATGATCTCTCGGCTAGGTGCTATATGATAGCATCAATGTCACCAATGAGTTTCAACACAGATATGAGAAACACATTACTGATATTTTTCAACACTTACAAATGTTGTTTGGTGAACGGACGCTATTACTGAGACTCGCGACTTCAAAAGAGTTATTTTCATTTCACATGCAAGATGGGGCTTTGGTTTATGAACATGGTGTAAGAAAAATATCTCTTCTTGAGAAATTGAAAAATCTGAATGTGACAATACCTCATTAACTGACTGTAGCTTTGATCTTATAGTCAAAATGTTGGAAACTCATGAGTCCTTGATTCAAAAGAAGAAACGTGTTCTTCTTGTCGAATCTTCTACCAATGGTAGGAAGAGTTCAACGATAAAGAAGAGGAAGAGAAATGGTTCTCAACCTCAAAAGACGAAAGTGGACATATTAGCAACTAAGAAAGGAAAGGCATCTATGTTTTCACTACTGGTCAATGTCGCAAAACTGCAAGGATTACCTAGACCAGAAGCGTTCTGGAAATGGTGTATTTTATAAAAATTAATGTTTCTATTGTTTCTACATCTTTGGTATATGATACCAATTGTGCTCACATCTGCAACATCTTTGCAAAGAGTTGCAGATGTTGAGAAGAAGAAGATAGCCATAGGAAGGTGAAACCTACCTGAGGCTAACCATTGTAACAAGAGTTGTTGCAAAGGCTGCTTGAAACATTTATTTAATATAAAATCTTGAAGTAGTTAGGAATTGGTTTGAGCAATTATTTATTTGTTCTAGATTTAATCATGAACATTGTTCATATTTTGATAGAGAATGATTTTCTTTTAAATACGCGAATCGATTTGCAGTATTTTAAGAATGCATGTTTTATTGAATCTGGTGAACTTATGAATGCTTAGTATGATTATATTCAAAGAATATAAAAATAATGATAACTTAAATCCCACATATCTCTAGCATGTGCTGAATGTCCATTGAATTTGATTCATATGGATGTATATGGAGCACTAAATGTTAGTGCAAGAGGATGTTGAGTGATCTTAAACAGGATGTGATTCTCTCTAAGTAACTCTCTAAAGTTACATATTTGTGGAACATAATTCATACTAATACAGTGACCAAAACTCCATATACGATATGGAGTGAAAAATAATCCAAATATAGATTTGAGATTGTTCTGCTTATGTGAAGCAGCCAGTGGGAGATGAGTTGGATAGTTGACCTATCTTATGTTATTTTATCGAAATTTATATTATCAATTGGAGACAAATTGTTTGTTTCGCAAGTGCAGTCTTTCTAGAGAAAATGTTTCTATTAGAAAGGAATGACAATATAGTATAACTTGAAAGTGTTCAATAACCACAGACCACTGGAAAAGTGAAAAACGGTGAAATTAATTGAGTCAATCATAACCTTTGAACTACACATACCAAGGGATCTGAAAGTGTTTCAAGAACTCCTGATAAATTGAATTTACTCCTAGAAAGTAGTCATATGATATTGACCATGGATGTGATCATAACTTTCAAGGAAACGATGTTGAACATCGTTTCGGGACATTGGCAAGATGGCATGAGATTTGAAATAGACTTCATGTACTCGGTATGAACCTTAGTAGACCATCTTCAGGGAATTGTTCACACTGGCTGCGAATGGATCTACAAGCGAAAGCTTGGAGTATATGGGAAGGTAGCGACCTTCAAAGCTTAACTGATAGGAATAGGTTATTCTCTTAGCCAAAGAGTTGTCTGTGAGGAACTTTTCATCAGTTGTGATGCTATCGTCTATTTGGATTTTATTAGTTATATCTGCATATTATGAATATGAGATATGCTAGATGGATGTGAATACAACATTTCTCAATGGTGACATTGAGGTAGAAATGTAGCAGTTCACAACTTATGGGCGTGAGCAAAATGTTTGCAAACTCCATAGGTCCATTTATAGGCCTAAGAAGGTGTCCCAAAGTTAGAACTTCAGGTTGATAACATTATCAAAATGTTTGGTTTTGTCAAAAATCCAGAAGTGACATGTGTGTACAAAAGGGTTACTGGGAGAGCGGTTATATTTTGTAGTGCTTTAAGTCGATGATATCCTACTCATTGTGAATGATATTTGATTAATCGTTAAAGCATGGTTATCTACTGATTTCTCCATGAAAGATTTGGGAGAAACGTTCTACATGCTTGGCATAAGCTATAAGGATAGATCTAAAGGATGCTTGATGTCTATCAGTCTACGTACATAAAAACTGTGCTAAAAGGGTTTAGCATGGAATAGTCAAAAAATGAGTTACTTCACAATATGTCATAGTATTAATCTCTCGAGTCAATGAGTCTTAAGATTAATGAGGAGAAAGAAAGATGACATTGGTACCTTATGTTTCGATTTTAATAGCATAATGTATGCTATGTTATGTACTTGGTCTGATGTATGTTCTTAGTGTAATGAGCAAACATCAGACATGTCACTAGAAAACTGAGAAAATAATCCTTAAGTACTTATGAAGAACTCATTATATGTTCATGGTTTTTAGATCTGTAAGTAGAGAAATAAAAGTTAAAAGCTAAGCTGATTCTAATTTTAAGTCGGATGTAGATGATTCCAAATCGATGTACGGATTTGTATTTTAGCTCCATGATGGAGCTGTCTCTTGGAAACGTTCCAAGCAAGACACCACATCGGATTCCACCATTGAAGCTGATCGCTATTATTTTAAACAATTAGTTCCAGTGTAGCGATTCTCCCGCAAGTGCAGGGTGTCAAGTTTTAGTATAGTGATATAAAAGAAAGAATGTCGAACCCACATGGACTAACGTATAAGTACCAAATAAAATTAGCAAATTATATTTAGCCTACGAAATAAATGATTAATTAACTAATTAAACTGAAAACTTAAAAACTCAAAAATAAAACAACTCCTTTGAAGATGCGAAGGAATTCCGCTCAAGAAATTTATCAAGATGTTCGTTCAATTGTGTTATCGTCAATGATTTGTTTGTAAAACAATTACTAATCAATCAATTCTAAAGGTGACGGATTTCCTAATATAGTCAATATACTTTCTCAAGCTATATTGAAACTAATATTAAATTGACACAAGTAACTCTCGTTCACTTAAACCAATTTAATATTGAATAAATCTCTATGAAAACCGTTGACTTCAAATCTTTCAATTCAAAGTGATCACGTATGTGATTTAATCTCTCGATCTAAATCTTAAACATACAACACGAATTATTATAGCGTATTATAATCTCATCTCTCGATCTCAGTTATAATTCACCAAATCAATCAAAGTTAGCTAGGCTTTGATAGCATTAAGATTATAATTCATGCACAAAAGAAATTAATCCACTCAAGCACAATCAAATCAATGATTCAATCACAATATTACTTAACCATGATAAAATAAACTTAATTAAATTCAAATCAAATTAATAAGATGTATAATCGTCTCTCAACCTCATAAACATCAAATAAATCTGAAAATCAAAATAACTAAAGTTTAGAAGTACGATAAACGTAGGAGCGAATCCGTGCGTTGAACGATACTTCTTCTCTTGCTTCCTTCCTTGCACTTCAAAGGATTTCTCTAACCTTGGATTGTTCTTCGGAGATGATAGGCGGTTGAAAAAATATATTTTAGGGTCTGATTATGCTCTGATAATGGCTGAATAATATGATATGGGTCTGATTATGCTCTCAATAATGGCTCCCAATTTCGTGCCATACTTCCCTAAGTTGTAGAGGATGAGGTGTATGGAAGAGTTTCCAAAAATCAAACCAAATCAAGTCTTTAATTTTCTGAAAATTCTGCGTCTCGATCGATCGGTGCATAACTCTCGGACCTGATTTTCTCTGCCTCGCTCGCTCGATCGATCGAGGGTAAGCTTCCGATCGATCGAGCTTTCTTCACTTTTTCTTGCCAAGTCTCTGCCATGCTTGATCGATCGAGAATGTGTTTCCGATCGATCGAGCTCTGCATTTCTTTGTTGGCCAAAACTTCTGTCTCCTTCGACCGATCGCGCTCCATGTCCAATCGATCGGTCATGCCAGAATTCAATTTCTTCATTTCTTGCCTTGGTTTGATCCGTTTTCTTCCTTTTAGCTCAATTCTTCCACTTTCCACATAGATTCCTGAAACAAGCAAATAAATACCAAAAAACGTAACATCTTCCCGGAATCTGCACGAAAATATATACATATCAAAGCAAAAATACACGTAATAATCAACCCTGTCAACTCCTCCAAACTTAGATTTGATCGTCCTCGAGCAAACATTAAGATCAAAATGCAAAGTTCATCATCAATACTTTAGCAACTCAAACGTAAAAGCTCAGAAATCCCACTAACACTTCAACCATAAGTCAATCCAAAAATCAACAAGATTACTATTAAACTCATGTCAATCTTGAGTTTCATATATACTTTCAGGATCAAATAATGCTATTAAACTCAAAGTCAAGATTACTATTAAACACTCTATAAGCCTACTTTTCAAACACTTCTCCACTAATGTAATTATTCCCTAGACTTGGATTAATAGGTCTTTTAAAGCTTGTAATGTTTGGCCCAGGTGTTCAGCTTCAAAGAAAAGATAGGGAAATACAAAGAAGAGAGTACAACTTATAAAATTCACTTTTTAGCACATATTATCGAGCTCCTCTTCTTTTTTCTAGCCTTGGCCACTTTGGGTCTTATTTATTCAATTTTTTTCTCAAGGATTTTTGTCTATCGTTTTCTTTTCTCATTCAACAATTTTTTTCAACAATAAGCTCATCTTAAATGTAGCAATTCAACTGCATCTAATGAGAATCATTATACTCCCTTAGGTAAGGATGAATTCTTTCAATTTAAGCTCATAAATGTGGGTATAATGAGTTGCCAAAGAAATTTGTTGAATGGGGGCTAATAGTATGTTGAACATACTCCATTCTTTTGCAATTAGGCTCAAATTAGGGAACTAGAGATTGATATCAACATGGTAAGCTTGAAAGGCTCAAACGTTTCAAAGATCGCCTAAATCATTTCCAAGTCTAGTTCATAACTATAAAATTTTGCCTCAAGGTGCCCTCAACTAGGTTCTAGAGCGCTTTAAGATACTCAAGACAAATCATAGTTAACAAAATTGTTTCCAATATATAATTCCCTCAATCATGACTCAAAAGTGCTCAAAATGTTCCTCAATTTTGAAATATTAATTCAACCAAAGATATTCACAAACAAGTTAAAAATCTTCAAGACTTTAGTTGAGATGGATTAATATCATCATGTAATACCGTTGCAAGTCTAATTCCATATTTCCTAATGATGAACTCATTTTCAAGGAAATTTTTTTTTATGTGCCCAAAAACGATCTAATCTCATGATAGACTAATCATGCGAGGAAGTGACAAAAGAAAACAGCAGATACCAGTAAACACCCCCCAAACTTAGTACATGCATTGCCCTCAATGTATAGTAAACAATAAGTGTAAGTGATCCTTAGAGCATACAACGCAGCGGAATAAAATTTTTAGGATTACAAACCAGCAGATCTATACATAGGTTATCATATCGGATTAAGGTATACGAAGGTCTCACCCTTGTAGCATGTTTGAAGCAGAATCCACGGAGCAGCACCACGTCCTACGCCTTCTCCGAGTCAATAGCAAAACTCAATTAGTTTTGCCTCAACGGTATCCACACGATCAAATCGGGTGAAGGGATAGTTTAATAACAAGTTGCTAGACAAGTTATTAAACCGGAACAAGAAACACAATCGATTCCAAATCGAAAGGCACGCCCAATATTTCACAAAATCCTCTTCGGCTATCAAGTGGAAGCCGAGAGCAATTTTTGAAGTTGGAGGCCGTGTGCTTCAAGTTTGGATGTAGGTTTAATGATATGAAGTTGTCTTACTAATTAAACACCTTGCAATCATATTATATATGATTAATTAAAGGCTTTCATAAAGCCTCATGGGCTTAAGCCCATGATTTAATTAATCATTATGATTATTAATTAAGACTCCTCTTAATTATTTAATTCATCCCATGAATTTAATTTCCCTTCTCGATTTAATCTTTTGTGCGACCCGATAGGATCTTGTAATGTTGGCAGTGACATAAAATCTCATTTTACGTCTCAAGCATTGAGCGGTATCTAGCAACACATCATGCTACCCAAATTACAAGAATGTCAATGACTCGACATAACCTTTAGAACTTGTGATAATATTAATCATGTAACTTAATCCCTTTGTCCTTTGTGTTTAGATTGAACACGAGTCATGGAATAGTCATACTCGTATATCCAATCTTTATTTCTTGATCCCCAAGTAGAACTAGAATAAACGAATAAGCTCGATATCTCATATCGACTCATTCGAGCATGGCCATGCATTTTAGTTCTCACTTGATCAAGGGCCTAACACATCTCCTGTTATATAGGAGGGACAAATCCTATCTCGATCAGTCAACATCCCTCTACATAATTCGTAGTGTATCCAATAGTCGACTTTATAGTATACCCTGTTACGGGTAACGTTTGACGATATCAAGATACATAACTCCTTATGTTGGGATCTCTGATGATCACAAGTCGTAAGGATTACATAGATTATTATCACTATGAGAATTGCATATGACGATCATATAACTATCCATGTTGCATTCTCATGGTGGGTCTGTCCAGTACATCGTTCTCTAACATGTACCCATGTATTGATTTGATATCTCATATCAATGAACAATTCATCGATCAACACATACTAGTCTCTACGTATTATCATTATCCCTTTCATGATAATACTTGACTAGGGACATCTTTAAGAATAATACAATATTATTCTAAGGACATTAACATATATATTAATTCACAATGCACAGTTAAAAGAATAATATATAATAATGAATTGCCATTCATAAAACCATAAACGTTGTATGTCTTAAACAATCATCTAATGACTTGTCTTAGGGCATATCCCAACAATAAGTGCAAAGCAAAACACAAACCTCGACGACGATCGTCAGTGATCATCGTCCTCATCATGCTCCGGTGGGGGTACTGGATAGTATGGCTCCTCTGGCTGGTATGGTGGGTATGTCGGAAAATCTGGTGGTGGTGGTTGGTATGGTTGGTACTCAGGTGGTGGTGGTTGGTATGGCGGGAATGGCTGAAATTGCGGCTCAGGAGGGAACTGAATAGCCTGGAAATCTTGGGCCAAGGCATTGTTCCATGCACATTGGTATTGCAAGAACTCCATTTGGTGCTGACTTATCTGTGCTTGGCCCCACTGTAGTTCCTGTTGCAAATTTTGGATGCCCTGCTGCTCCAGGCGGAGGTCTTGGAGATCCCTGTGAAGGGAGCCCAAAGTGATCGATGAATGCTCTGCAGCGGAAGAGGAGGATGGCCCAGCATGTCTGATGCTCGAAGGTCGTGGCTCGGCCCTACGTCGTCCTGTAGGAGGTGGTGGCCCATCAACCACAATTGGTCATTTAGGTGGTAGGAGTTCTTCATCGGCATCCCACTTCACTCCGCCTCTCTTGCAAAGAGCTGTGATAATAGATGGAAAAGGCAATGCGGAGGTGGGCGTACTCATGTCGATGTCACAGACGTGGTCATTTATAATGTGCCCCAAATCCACCGTTTGCCCTATGAGTATGGCAAATACCAGGGCAGCTATCTCCTTGGTAACCTCAGAAGCGTGGGTCGATGGCATGACCCGGGAGGCTATGAAGGAGAACCATGCTTGTGCCTCTGGTTTCAGATATTTCTTTAGGACCAATTGGGGCTCTCCATTGATGTTCTTTGCCAGTCAGTCCCCTCAATACTGATTACCGATAGTACCTCATCGTAATTGATCTGGCTCGTCTTGAACGCTTGGTAATCACTATCTTTATAGATGGCATCCTAAAAATCGCATTTAATTTGAATCGATCAAATTCAACATCCTTACCCCTTACAAATAAAACCTCCCTTGAATTCTGGTGGACTGTCCTTAGATTAGCATAGAATTCCCTCACAACAGGGACCACCGCATCAATAGGTTGTTGAATGAATTCAAACCAACCTCGTCGCCTTGCTTATTGAATGACAGGGCATTCAAGTCGATCTAAACTCATTCCCCTTTCGCGACTGAGGGGTTTGCGGTGATAACTGGGGTACAATTCCGTCGCTTCGGAATTCACAAAGCGCCGCTCATCATAATCTGCAGACGAAGTGGTGGCTTCGACTTGCTTTTGCTTTTTCTTTGGAGCCATTGATCAATTCACATTCTCACTTCTTCAATCCCAACCACAACACTAACTCACCAATATTACCAACCACAGCAAGAGTTCACCAATCTTACCAACCAACTCTTTACTTCCCAATAATTAACTACTCAACTCCCAAATTCAGCAAAAACCTCTATCCTTGTATACCCAAACAGAAATATTCACTAATTCATGGATATATAGAAGAGTTGAAACCAAATTACCATGAAAATCTAGGTGATGTTTTAGAATTTGCTTGAGTTCCTCATTTTTGATGAAATCTCCCAATTTCAGCTTTGGATCTTGAAATCTGTTGCAAAAATTGTAATTAGAGGAAGCTTTGAAACTTATATTGCAAGATTTGAAAGTGTGTGGGAAAGATTATAGAAAGAAATTTGGGGATTAGGTCAAAGGGACGATTTTTTTGCTGTGAAAAATTTGGAAGATATGTGAATGATATCTGCTGAAATCGATTTAAAAACAAATTTATCTGTCTCTCGATCGATCGAGAGATGATATCTATGCTGAAATCGATTTAAAAACAAATTTATCTGTCTCTCGATCGATCGAGAGTTTCCGCTCGATCGATCGAGCGAGACAGAAAAATTTTCTTCTTTTTATAACCTTCCTCGATCTATCGAGGGTAATCTCCCGATCGATCGGTGACTCCAGAATTTTTTTTAATTTTTGCAACCCATGGTCGATCGATCGAGCTTTAATCTTGATCGATCGAGCCTTCCAGACCAATTTTCACCAAATTTTTTTTTCAATGTTCGATCCGCCCCACCAATTGGACTCATTCCATTTTTCTGCATTTGAAAATTAACGCACGGAGTTAGGCTCGGAAAAAAAGTTAAAACAACAAGAATAAAAATAATTAGACTAAAAAAATGAAAAACAAACAAGGGATAGAGGAAAGTTCTTAATTTATAGTCCCAAGCTGGACTGTCACCTCCGTCTCAGTGGTCCATTTTTGCTTGCTCCTTCGGGTTTTTCACTGTATCAGTAGGTAGTGTCCCTTGAGCTCGTCCATGAATTATAGCTGTTAGTTGCCCCACTTGAACCTCCAAGTTTTTTATAGATGCATCCTGATTTTGCATCCTTGTTTCTGTCGATGGGATTAACTTGGTCAAGAGCTCCTCCATACTCGGCTTAGGTGCATTTCCCGGTTGTTGTTGTGGGTTCAACACGTTGTTTTGGTTGGACCATTGCAAGTTTGGATGATTCTCCATCCAGGGTTGTAAGTATTGGAGTATGGGTTATTGGGCTGCCTGTTTCCTACATAATTAACAGACTCATTAGACTGTATGAATGGATTACCTGCATGGCACTCAGTGCTTGGATGATTGCTTCCACATAATTCACAAGTGATAACTTGAGCTTGCATTGCTGTCATGCTCATGCTATCTATCTTTTTGTTCAACGCTTCCAACTGTACCGAAAGAGTAGTGATGTCGTCAATTTGATGAACTCCGCTCGATTTCTTTGGCACATTCCTCTCTGATTGCCATTGATAGCTATTACAAGCCATCTCTTCCAAGAGTTCGTAAGCTGCTTCCGGTGTTTTGCGCATAATGGATCCTCCTGAGGCTGTATCAATCATAGAACGGTTAGATGAAAATAAACCATTATAAAAAGTTTGTACCTGGAGCCAAATAGGAAGACCATGATGTGGGCATCTCCTAAGCAAGTCCTTGAAATGATCCCACGCCTCATATAATGTTTCAGGATCATATTTCCCAAACGTGGTGATATCGTTTCTTATCTTCGCAGTTTTGGAAGGGGGAAATATTTAGACAAGAATGCTTGCGTCATCCCCTCCCAAGTGGTGATAGATCCTACAGGTAAAGAGTTCAACCATGCTTTAGCTTTATCTTTTAACGAAAAGGGAAATAACCTTAACCTGATGGCGTCGTCAGAAACGCCATTGTGTTTGAAGGTATCACAAATCTCCAAGAAGTTAGAGATGTGAGCGTTTGGGTCATCAGTGGCTACTCCCCCAAACATCACTGAATGCTGGATCATCTGTATTATAGCCGGCTTTATTTCAAAATTGTTGGCTTGAATGGTTGGCCTCGTAATGCTTGACAGTGATCCATGGAAAGCTGGTTGAGCAAAATCCATCATAGACCTTGGATTCGGTGCTTCATTGTTCGCGCCCCCTTCTTGATTGTTATCAGCCATTGCTCGAGCTTCCCTAATTTTCCTTAGACACGTACGCTCGATTTCTGGGTCAAACGGCTCGAGTGTGGGGTTGCTACTCCTTAGCATGCACCAAGAAGATGACTACCTGTAAAAAATCAACCCAAAAGGAGAAAAATGAATGTAGTAAACCCAACGGTCAAAAGTGATAAACAAAACAAAATTAATGGCTAAATTACAATTAACTAATCTCGTATGATATTATACAAATTAGTCCCCGGCAACGGCGCCAAAAACTTGATCGCTATTATTTTAAACAATTAATTCCAGTGTAGCGATTCTACCACAAGTGCACGGTGTCAAGTTTTAGTATAGTGATATAAAAGAAAGGATGTCGAACCCACATGGACTAACGTATAAGTACCAAATAAAATTAGCAAAATTATATTTAGCCTACGAAATAAATGATTAATTAACTAATTAAACTTAAAACTTAAAAACTCAAAAATAAAACAACTCCTTTGAAGATGCGAAGGAATTTTGCTCAAGAAATTTATCAAGATGTTCGTTTAATTGTGTTATCGTCAATGATTTGTTTGTAAAACAATTATAAAATCAATCAATTCTTAAGGTGACGGATTTCCTAAATAGTCAATATACTTTCTCAAGTTATATTGAAACTAATATTAAATTGACACAAGTAACTCTCGTTCACTTAAACCAATTTAATATTGAATAAATCTCTATGAAAATCGTTGACTTCAAATCTTTCAATTCAAAGTGATCACGTATGTGATTTAATCCCTCGATCTAAATCTTAAACATACAACACAAATTATTATAGCGTATTATAATGTCATCTCTCGGTCTCAATTATAATTCACCAAATCAATCAAAGTTAGCTAGGCTTTGATAGCATTAAGATTATAATTCATGCACAAAAGAAATTAATCCACTCAAGCACAATCAAATCAATGATTCAATCACAATATTACTTAACCTTGATAAAATAAACTTAATTATATTCAAATTAATAAGATGTATAATCGTCTCTCAACCTCATAAACATTAAATAAATCTGAAAATCAAAATAACTAAAGTTTAGAAGTACGATAAACGTAGGAGCGAATCCGTGCGTTGAACGATACTTCTTCTCTTGCTTCCTTCCTTGCACTTCAAAGGATTTCTCTAACCTTGGATTGTTCTTCGGAGATGATAGGCGGTTGAAAAAATATATTTTAGGGTCTGATTATGCTCTGATAATGGCTGAATAATATGATATGGGTCTGATTATGCTCTCAATAATGGCTCCCAATTTCGTGCCCTACTTCCCTAATTTATAGAGGAGGAGGTGTATGGAAGAGTTTCCAAAAATCAAACCAAATCAAGTCTTTAATTTTCTGAAAATTCTGCGTCTCGATCGATCGGTGCATATGTCTCGATCAATCGAGCACCTTCAACTCTCGGACCTGATTTTCTCTGCCTCGCTCGCTCGATCGATCGAGGGTAAGCTTCCGATCGATCGAGCTTTCTTCACTTTTTCTTGCCAAGTCTCTGCCATGCTCGATCAATCGAGAATGTGTTTCCGATCGATCGAGCTCTGCATTTCTTTGTTGGCCAAAACTTCTGTCTCCTTCGATCGATCGCGCTCCATGTCCGATCGATCGTTCATGCCAGAATTCAATTTCTTCATTTCTTGCCTTGGTTTGATCTGTTTTCTTCCTTTTAGCTCAATTCTTCCACTTTCCACCTAGATTCCTGAAACAAGCAAATAAATACCAAAAAGCGTAACATCTTCCCGGAATCTACACGAAAATATATAAATATCAAAGAAAAAATACACGTAATAATCAACCCTATCAGAAGCTGAATTCATTGCATCATACGATGCAGCAAAGAAGCAGTTTGGATATGAAATTTCATCCGAGAGTTGGGTGTAATTTCTAGCGCAGTTGACACAGTTCATGTGTACTGTGACAACAGTTGTGTTAGGCCCTCGCTACCTTAACCCACTATTAGTGAATTATCACAAATAATAGAGCATATAAACATGCCATTAGGGAAATCTGATACATGCTTCTAGAGCATTAACATGTCAACCATAAAATTTTGACATTAATCCACTTCTCATTCAATTCCCAGTACAATCTAACTAACACAAGTATACATAGTACAATGTACCAATCCCATATTCTCAATTCATCATGCAATACTCCATAGTTAATTGCATGCAAATTATAAATGAAAAGAGAAATATCACAACTCTTATACTATCCATATACACATAAGAATGCCCACATGCGAGCATTGAATGAGTAAATGTGTATCTATTGTATAAACATCATACCCAATACCAGCATTGGTACATCAACCCTGGAAGCATTTCCAATCAACAGCTCGAACTCAACTCCAGGGTCAAATGATGTACATGTTCTACCTGTTCCAACAGAAACAGTCCCCCACACGGGGTGAGCATACCAATAACACCTTCTCCATATTATCAGTCTCACAATTAATAATTTACAGAATCTAAAGCTGTAATTTGAAAGATACTCCTGTATAGTATCATCATCATATGGGACCTCCCATGCTGTTACTGTTCTCACAATAGCCAAAACCATCAACCTTCCAAAATTAGTTAATCATTTCATTCATTAACGTAACTCATTCTCAAACCGTCAATTTCATAATCAATATAATTAAATCATTACACTAATGATTTACATATATCACATATATCTCAACAATGATTTCACATTTCTATTACATCGTATCACATCGCTCGCTCAACAGGGGCGGCATTCCAACCTCTCGCACGCTCAACAGCGGCGGCATCATAACTGATGCTCGCTCAACAACGACAACATCCCAATCATTGCTCGCTCAATAGCGACATCACCTAATTCTCAATGCATATCATAATGATTGCAACAACAATATATTATTCATACACATGCCAATAATATATCTAACTATGCTCGTACGTTATACGTACCTTATTATCCAATTGCAAGTGTCAATCATTGTCTTTGCCCCGAGATCCGGTGAATTATCGCTAAACACAGTTAATAACTCACAATCAATTACGTGCACACATACCCAAGCACGTATTCAACCTCCATATACATCATCAAATCATGATGATTAATCATTTAACTCGGGCGAACCATACATCGATTCCACAACAAACCAATAATTTTCTCAAACATTGGCCTCTCGATTGATCGAGAGCCAAAGCAATTTTGCATTCATTTTGGCACGGCGTGCGATCGATCGGCGAGAATACTCGATCGATCGTCAGGCGCCCACGATCGATCGGTAGCTTTGCTTGATCGATGCGTACTGTTCATCGTCGTCAAATTTTGCTAATGATGCGCGATCGATCGACGCCCCCTTGCCGATCGATCGACGAGCTCTGCACCAGCCCAAAAATGACATTTTTCGTGCCCCAGAATAATAATCCCAACACCCAATACACCCCAGATCCTCAATAAGAACACCACAAATACTCCTTAAACATAACAACCCAAAATTCTTTAAAAACTAAAAACTCAATCCCATTGACATGCACAACCAAATACCATAAAAAGACTACCAATACAAAGATAAAATCGAGGGGAAGAATATTAGCCAATTATCTTCAAGAAATCTCGCTCTGAAATCGAACCTTGATCGATTCTTCTCCATGGAAGAAAAGAGAGGAGAAAGGGGAAAGGTTGGAGCACGGCGAGAGGCGTGAAGTAGAGAGTGGAGAATGGTGGAACACCGAGTCCACTTGATATATATAGTACCAAGGCTCCAAAAACCCGAGTCTCAAATTGTGATGCCCCGAAATTAATTAATTACAATTTGGGCATTAATTATGTTTATATGATGAATTATGTTGATAATTGAATTATGTGTTGAAATTAATTATCTTGTTGAAATGCTTAGTCACATGGTAGGCGTGACCCGGGGTTGCATTTCAGGGTGCATGTTATGCATGATGGGAAAATTGGATATTAACATGATTTAATGGTATTGGTTGTTAAATTATGAGGAAGATATGAATTTAGTGGAAGTTTGTTGCATTTTTGTAAAATGCTTTTAAAATACCATGTTGGGGTATTTTATACATCATGTTAACTTTGGGGTACAATTTTTAATTTAACCTTTAAAACCCATGCCCCCACAATACCCACCTCACTTTACCATTTTCACTCTTAAATCCCCAATTTCACTCTCAAACCCTACCCATTTCCCCATTTTCGAAATTTAGCAAGGAAGGAAAAGGAAAGCTCCACAAAACTTTTGTTTGTGGGATTTTTGTTAAGATTTGGAGCCCTCAAGAGGTAAGAAACCCTTCCTAAAGTTTTAATGATGTTTGGTTTTGAAATGGGTTAGCATTTTGGGATTTTTGTAGATTTGTTTTTGGGTATATGTTGTATATGATTGGGGTATGATTTTTGAAGTGTTTTATGTGGGTTTTAGTGAGTTATGATGATATTTGTTATGTTGGGAAGTTTGGGTTTGAAGGGTATGAGGTAGAGCTGTAAGTAATCCTTAGAGCATACAACGCAGCGGAATAAAATTTATGGATTACTAGAACAATTGATCTATACATAGGATTTCATATCGGATAAAGGTTTACAAAAGTCTCACCCTTGTAGTGTGTTTGAGCAGATTCCACGGTGCAATACGTCCAACGGTCCCGAGTCACGAGCAACACCTCCAAGGTCTTGCCTCAACGGTATCCACACGATCAAATCAAAAAGGGATGTTCAAGAACAAGTTGCTAGACTTATTCTTGAACCAAGACTGAACTCTCGGTTCCTAACCGATCGACGACGGCCAACCAAAACCCTAACTACAACCGACGGCGGCCGTGAGGGGTGAAGGAAGAGGCGGCCGAGTGGAGCTCTTGTGTGGCTAGGTTTTGATATCAAGCTATGATATAAAAGTATGATTAACAATTAATCAAAACCATGTATTTATATTATAAGGCTTTTAATTAAGGTTCAAGACTTTCTTAAAGTCTTATGGGCCCGAACCCATGATTTAATTAAAACCTTTTAATCACTTAATTAAGACTCTTCTTAATTAATTAATTCATCCAATGAATTTAATTTTCCTTATCGATTTAATCTTTCGTGCGACCCGATAGGATCTTGTAATGTTGGCAATGACATAAAATCTCATTTTATGTCGCAAGCAAGGACCGGTGTCTAGCAACACATCGAGGCTACCCAAATTACAAGAATGTCAATGACTCGACATAACCTTTAGAACTTGTGATAATATTAACCATGTAGCTTAATCCCTTTGTCCTTTGTGTTTAGATTGAACACGAGTCATGGAATAGTCATACTCGTATATTCAATCTCTATTTCTTGATCCCCAAGTAGAACTAGAATAAACGAATAAGCTCGATATCTCATATCGACTCATTCGAGCATGGCCATGCATTTTAGTTCTCAATTGATCAAGGGCCAAACACATCTCCTGTTATATAGGAGGGACAAATCCTATCTCGATCAGTCAACATCCCTCTACATAATTCGTAGTGTATCCAATAGTCGCCTTTATAGATTACCCTGTTACGGGTAACGTTTGACGATATCAAGATACATAACTCCTTATGTTGGGATCTCTGATGATCACAAGTCGTAAGGATTACATACATTATTATCACTATGAGAATTGCATATGACGATCATATAACTATCCATGTTGCATTCTCATGGTGGGTCTGTCCAGTATATCGTTCTCTAACATGTACCCATGTGTTGATTTGATATCTCATATCAATGAACAATTCATCAATCAACACATACTAGTCTCTACGAATTATCATTATCCCTATTCATGATAATACTTGACTAGGGACATCTTTAAGAATAATACAATATTATTCTAAGGACATTAACATATATATTAATTCACATTGCACAGTTAAAAGAATAATATATAATAATGAATTGCCATTCATAAAATCATATTACATTGTATGTCATAAACAATCATCTAATGATATGTCTTAGGGCATATCCCAACAAATCTCCCACTTGCACTAAGACCACTCAAACAATACCTAATGCCTAGAGATCTAGTATGACGATCATGCTTCTGCTGTGACAGTGGCTTCGTCAATGGGTCAGATACATTATCATCTGTTGGTACTTTGCATATTTTAACATCTCCCCTTTCAACGATTTCTCGAATGAAATGGAAACGCCTAAGTATGTGCTTGGATCTTTGGTGAGATCTTGGTTCCTTAGCCAATGCAATCGCTCCATTGTTGTCACAATAGAGTTCTATCGGATCTTTAATGCTAGGCACCACTCCAAGTTCAGAAATGAACTTCCTCATCCAAACAGCTTCCTTTGCTGCATCCGAGGCAGCAATATACTCAGCTTCCTTTGTAGAATCGGCTACTGTTTCTTGCTTTGAACTCTTCCAGCTCACAGCACCTCCATTTAGGCAATACACATATCCGGATTGCGATCGAAAATCATCTTTGTCAGTTTGGAAGCTTGCATCAGTGTAACCCATTACATTGAGCTCTTCCTCACCTCCATAAATCAAGAATGTTTCCTTAGTCCTTCTCAAGTACTTTAGGATGTTCTTGACAGCAATCCAGTGACCTTCACCTGGATCAACTTGATATCTGCTCGTCATGCTCAAAGCATACGATACATCGGGACGAGTACATATCATGGCATACATGATAGATCCAATGGCTGATGCATATGGAATCTTACTCATGCGTTGTCTCTCATCTGGTGTTGAAGGACACTGTTCCTTCGAGAGATAAATGCCATGCGTCATAGGCACGAATCCTTTCTTTGATTCTTGCATGCTAAACCTTTTAAGCACCTTGTCTATGTATGTACTTTGACTTAGACCAAGAAGCCTTCGCGATCTATCTCTATAGATCTTGATTCCTAATACATAGGTGGCTTCTCCTAAGTCTTTCATCGAAAAGCAGTTCCCTAGCCAAATCTTTACAGATTGCAAGGCAGGGATATCATTTCCAATAAGAAGTATGTCATCTACATACAACACTAGGAAAATGATTACGCTCCCACTGACCTTCTTGTAGACACAAGGTTCATCTCCATTTTTGATAAAAACCAAACTCTTTGATTGCATCATCAAAACGAAGATTCCAACTCCGAGAAGCTTGCTTCAATCCATAAATGGATCGTTGTAGCTTGCATATCTTTCCAGCATCCTTTGGATCGACAAAACCCTCGGGCTGTGTCATGTACACATCCTCGAGCAGATTTCCATTAAGGAAAGCTGTTTTGACATCCATCTGCCAGATTTCATAATCATGAAATGCAGCTATTGCAAGTAAGATCCTTATGGATTTAACCATGGCCACTGGTGAAAAGGTTTCATCATAGTCAATACCATGAATTTGTTTGAATCCTTTTGCAACCAGCCGACCTTTATAGGTTTGTACGTTACCATCCATATCGGTCTTTTTCTTGAAAATCCATTTGCACCCTATGGGTCGTACCCCTTCAGGTGGATCAACCAAAGTCCATACTTGGTTTGCATACATGGATTCCATCTCAGATTTCATGGCCTCTTGCCATTTCTCAGAATCATTGCCCATTATAGCTTGTTGATAAGATGACGGCTCATCCTCATCAATAAGTAGTAAGTCACCTTGTTGAGTCACAAGAAATCCATATCTCTGTGGCTCCCGGTGTTCTCTTACAGACCTACGATGGGCTTGTGTCTCTTGAGCAGGTGCTTCTTCCACAACAGCTTGTGGTGCCTGCTCTGTTTTCATCTCAATCTCAGGTTCAGTGTTTTCTTGTGGTTGAACTTCACTAAGTTCTATTTTTCTCCCACTGGTTTTTCTAGAAATAAATTCTCTTTCAAGAAATACACCAGTCCGAGCAACAACTACTTTGTTCTCGGTGGGATAATAGAAATAGTATCCTTTCGTTTCCTTAGGATATCCCACAAATAAACACTTATCAGATTTGGGTCCAAGTTTGTTAGTGGCATGACGTCTAACGAAAGCCTCACAACCCCAAATCTTCATAAAAGACATACTAGGACGCTTCCCAGTCCATATCTCAAATGGTGTCTTTTCCACTGATTTAGATAGAACACGGTTCAGTAAGAAAATCGATGTTTCTAGAGCGTGTCCCCAAAACGATATCGGAAGATCTGCATGACTCATCATTGATCTAACCATGTCCAACAAGGTTCGATTTCTCCTCTCGGATACACCATTCCATTGTGGAGTATACGGAGGAGTGAGTTGTGGGACTATCCCACACTCCTTTAGATAGTCATGAAACTCTTGGCTTAAGTATTCACCTCCTCGATCTGATCGAAGGATTTTGATACTTTTGCCAAGTTGGTTTTGTACTTCATTCTTGAAATCTTTGAACTTTTCAAAGGTTTCGTGCTTATGCTTCATTAGGTACACATACCCATATCTACTGAGGTCATCAGTAAATGTAACGAAGTATTGAAAACCACCTCTAGCTTGTGTACTTATTGGACCACATACATCACTATGTATTAGTCCCAATAAAACATTTGCCCTTTCAACATGTCCCTTGAAAGGGGCTCTAGTCATCTTGCCCATTAAACAAGATTCGCTTGTTTCATATGATTCAAAATCAAATGAATCTAATACTCCATCCTTATGAAGTTTAGATATGCGGTTCTCGTTTATGTGGCCCAAGCGACAATGCCAGAGATAAGTCGGATTACAATCATTATTTTTAATCCTTTTAGTATTTATGTTATAGATAGGTATATCAAGATTTAATAAATAAAGACCATTCACCATTTGTGCACTAGCATAAAACATATCATTTAAATAAATGGAACAACAGTTGTCCTTTATAATAAATGAGAATCCATACTTGTCCAAATAAGAAATAGAAATAATGTTTTTAGTAATTGAAGGCACAAAATAACAATCTTTTAAAATCAACGATAAACCAGAAGGCAAAGATAAATGATAATCCCCTATAGCTAATGCAGCAACTCTTGCTCCATTTCCAACTCGGAGATCAACTTCGCTTTTCGCCAACAATCTACTCTTTTGAGGTCCTGCACATTTACACAAATGTGAGATCCACATCCAGTATCTAATACCCATGATGAAGAAGTAGATAAATTGACTTCTATAACAAAAATACCTGAAGCGGAAGTCACACTTCCTTTCTTTAGATCCTCCAGATATACTTTGCAGTTTCTTTTCCAATGGCCGGTCTCACCGCAATGGAAACAGTTCCCTTCCTTCGCTATCCCCCCTTTTGGCTTTAGTGCATAAGACTTTGGCTTAGATTTAACAAAGACCTTCTTTGCTTTCTTGTTGCCTTTAGCTTTGGCCCTTCCTATGCCCTTATTCACAATAAGAACATTTGTGGCCTTAGTCTTCTTTATATTTGCTTCATATGTTCTCAACATACCAAGCAATTGTGGTAGAGTCTTTTCCATGTCAGTCATATTGTAATTTACTACAAATTGACTGAAGCTCTCAGGCAACGATTGCAAGATCACATCGGTGGCCAACTCTTGGTCCAATGGAAAACCCAGCTTGTCCAGATTCTCTATGTACCCAATCATCTTGAGCACATGAGTTCCAACTAGGCTTCCCTCTACCATCCTGCACTGGAACAACGCTTTAGAGACGTCATACCTCTCTTGTCTAGCTTGTTGTTGGTACAATTGCTTTAAGTGTTCGATCATATCGAACGCCTCCATTTCCTCATGTTGCTTCTGAAGCTCAGAGTTCATGGTGGCAAGCATAAGGCACCCAACATCAAGTGCGTCACTCTGATGCTTCTTGTAAGCATCTTTTTCGGCTCTTGTAGCCGTTAGGGGAGGTTCCTCAGCGGGCAAGGGTTCCTCTAGGACATATTGTTTCTTTTCTTATTTGAGGACTATCCTCAAGTTCCTATGCCAGTCTAGGAAATTCGTCCCATTTAATTTGTCCTTCTCAAGGACCGATCGCAGTGATAATGTGCTAGTAACGTTGTTAGTTGCCATGGATATCTACAATATAAATATGCAAAATAAGTTTATGATTTAAATCATTTAACATGGTCTTATATTAAATGATACTCCCACTATTTTGTTTTAAAAAAAATATCAACCCTCGAAACCTTTAGTGGGCCAAGATCCATATTTCGCCTAATCTTGAGTTAGCTTTGGCTAATAGCCCAAGACTCGGTTATTTAGGTAGACAACACTTTGTCAATTACATCACATATAATTCTTGGATAGTTGGACGAACAACACTTTGTTCAATTCATCAAATGAATTATAATCCAACCCATGCCTCTAAGTTCCCAATCCTATTGAGATAACATAGTTAAGTCGTACCCAATTTAAAGTATAACGGATATCACTTTTATCCTTTCGCGCCTTACTAAGATTGCCACGGTGCTTTGCTTTGGCAAACCCACTCATGTACAATCAAAGTTATTGACGAGTACTTTTAATTTTTTTTTGGAAGGCATCTAAAACTTAATATTTTAGAGGGATTTATTGATCTCATGATTAGTTTGATAATTTAAAATATGTCCACTACATATAGTTGTATACATATCTACATATATGTGTAATACAATTATCAATCTAAAACATAAGATAAATCATGCATCAACATACATAATTAAACGTGACATGGTTATAGCCCCTACTAACGATTCTCTCAAGCCAATGAGAAAATCCTAAGAGTCAACCTAAGGTAACTACACAAGCACCTTCCTTTGGCTCCAATTTGTGAATGGCCTCCTCATCCCGGCACGATGCTCCATCTTCATTGATCACCATCAATAAAATAAACTACACTATTTACAAGATATAGAATTCCTCGATTCACATTCGAGGGGAACATAGGGGAGGGATTACATTTAGAATGAAATAGAGAAGGCACGACTCGCAGGTCGTATTATAAATTACAAACATCCACAAATCCTATCTAATAGGTCAAAGGGCTATAACCACGCACCATGCTCAAACAACACATAAAGCATGCATTAACATTTAATTAATTAAATTCTAAACATTTTAAATTTAATTCTAATTAAAACTGTAAAATAGAATTTTGAAAAATTATCGTACGCTCTGGACATCACATGCCACGAACTTAATGCGACTAATCCACGAACCATCATGGTTCGAACCACAAAAGCGCACGGCTGGACCAATTATGGGCCCAGGGTTCAAAACCCTAGCCCATGGCCGAACCATGGCTCGAGCGGCGGCGGCGCTAGGGTTCCAAACCCTAGCCGCCTCGCACCATCTTTATTTTTCATCGAGCCAACTTGCTCGAAACACCAAAATTCATGAGCCACAAGCCACGGTCCAACCATGGACGGTTCATGACGGTGACAGCTTAACCATCTCGAGCCAAGGGTTCGAAAAACCCGAGCCCTCATGTGGTGTAGCCGTCGACCCTCATAATTCCGTGGACCATGATCGAACCAACCTGCACCTTCTCAATACTTTATCGAGCCAATAGAGTTTAAAAAAACTTTAGATAGTGCAACGGCTCGACCCATGCTCGAGCCAAGGGCTCCTAAGCGGCGGCCGAGTGTTGTGGTGACTAGGGTTCTAAACCCTAGCCTTTTGGAGGCGGCGGCCGAGCCATGGTGACTAGGGTTCGAAACCCTAGCCCTTTGGTGGCGGCGGCCGTGAGCCATGCATGAGCCAATGTTCCGGTTTTGATCACGAATTATCATATATTTCGATCCGTCAATTATATCATATATAATATTATACGATGATTTTCACAAACTCGATTTATTCCATATCATATATGAAAATAAACAGTTTTAAATAGCATGCAATATTAATTCTAATATGAGTAAACTATTTAACCACATAAATCCGATATGAGCCTTGTACACGGCTCTGATACCACTGTAAGTAATCCTTAGAGCATACAACGCAGCGGAATAAAATTTATGGATTACTAGAACAATGGATCTATACATAGGATTTCATATCGGATAAAGGTTTACAAAAGTATCACCCTTGTAGCGTGTTTGAGCAGATTCCACGGTGCAATACGTCCAACGATCCCGAGTCACGAGCAACACCTCCAAGGTCTTGCCTCAACGGTATCCACACGATCAAATCAAAAAGGGATGTTCAAGAACAAGTTGCTAGACTTATTCTTGAACCAAGACTGAACTCCCGGTTCAAAACCGATCGACGACGGCCAACCAAAACCCTAACTACAACCGACGGCGGCCGTGAGGGGTGAAGGAAGAGGCGACCGAGTGGAGCTCTTGTGTGGCTAGGTTTTGATATCAAGCTATGATATAAAAGTATGATTAACAATTAATCAAAACCATGTATTTATATTATAAGGCTTTTAATTAAGGTTCAAGACTTTCTTAAAGTCTTATGGGCCCAAACCCATGATTTAATTAAAACCTTTTAATCACTTAATTAAGACTCTTCTTAATTAATTAATTCATCCAATGAATTTAATTTCCCTTATCGATTTAATCTTTCGTGCGACCCGATAGGATCTTGTAATGTTGGCAGTGACATAAAATCTCATTTTATGTCGCAAGCAAGGAGCGGTGTCTAGCAACACATCGAGGCTACCCAAATTACAAGAATGTCAATGACTCGACATAACCTTTAGAACTTGTGATAATATTAACCATGTAGCTTAATCCCTTTGTCCTTTGTGTTTAGATTGAACACGAGTCATGGAATAGTCATACTCGTATATTCAATATCTATTTCTTGATCCCCAAGTAGAACTAGAATAAACGAATAAGCTCGATATCTCATATCGACTCATTCGAGCATGGCCATGCATTTTAGTTCTCACTTGATCAAGGGCCAAACACATCTCCTGTTATATAGGAGGGACAAATCCTATCTCGATCAGTCAACATCCCTCTACATAATTCGTAGTGTATCCAATAGTCGCCTTTATAGATTACCCTGTTACGGGTAACGTTTGATGATATCAAGATACATAACTCCTTATGTTGGGATCTCTGATGATCACAAGTCGTAAGGATTACATACATTATTATCACTATGAGAATTGCATATGACGATCATATAACTATCCATGTTGCATTCTCATGGTGGGTCTGTCCAGTATATCGTTCTCTAACATGTACCCATGTGTTGATTTGATATCTCATATCAATGAACAATTCATCAATCAACACATACTAGTCTCTACGAATTATCATTATCCCTATTCATGATAATACTTGACTAGGGACATCTTTAAGAATAATACAATATTATTCTAAGGACATTAACATATATATTAATTCACATTGCACAGTTAAAAGAATAATATATAATAATGAATTGCCATTCATAAAATCATATTACATTGTATGTCATAAACAATCATCTAATGATATGTCTTAGGGCATATCCCAACAAGAGCTTGTAAAATGCTCAAAAATGGTGATTTTTCGATGTACAGGGATCGGCGATCGATCGCCCGTTTCAGGCGATCGATCGCGAGCCAGCAGTAGGCTCCAGAACCATTTGGCGATCGATCGCCACTTTTGGGCGATCGATCAGTGAGGCTGGCGATCGATCCCACCAAAAGTGGCGATCGATCGCCGAAGACACAAAAAGTTGGCGATGGACAGTGTGATCTCGCGATCGATCGAGACATCTCGACGATCGATCGTGAGACACATAAATGTGTGTTTTTGATTATTTTGTGGGAATTTTGGATATTGGACTATATTTAGCTTCTAATATCGATTTGTATGATTGTGTAGAACCATCCCACGTACCCACAACTTCAAGGAGATAAAGTTCTTCAACTTCTCCATTTTTTTGGAATTAAGGTACGTAAGAAACGTACGGGCATCGGACGGTAAAACACATTCCTATACTATGACTACGCAATGATTGCATAAGTATTTACGATGTTTATGATGATGATTATGATAAATAAGTTTATGATGATGATGTTTATGATGAGTAAAGATGATATGATGTCTATGAGGATGTTTATGATAAGATGATGATGTTTACAAGATGATAATGTTTATAAGATGATGATGCTTATGATATGATGATGATGATGTATGGTTAACTATGTTATTGAGAATGGTAGAGTGTTCTGGTGGTTGTTATGGGAAAGCGAGGAAGGTACTTACTGCTGACATAGCTAGCGAGGAGATTACATCCGCTATCAAGGTGTAGCGAGGGGTATCACAGTACCGCTATATGTCGAAGCGTGGGGGCCAATTGTTCCGCTGACATAACAAGGCCAGAAACATTCCCATTTCCAATTAACATTGTTGATTTTGAATATATGTGAAGTATGATTTTAATCATTTATGTCAAGAACTAATGATTATATGCATGACTATGAAACAGGGACAACCAAAGTGGGTTAATGCGATTAACCAGGAAGTACAAGTTACGATTATTTCATGCATTTATTTATATGCCATTACCTTATGATGTTAAGTAATGATGTACATGCTCATGATGGGTTGTTCCTGTAGGTACACTTTTGGACTGAAGGGCTAAGGGTCGGGTTGAGGCAGTGAGCTAAAAGGAGCATGAAAGAATACAGGATACAGGATTTTGGATAGTCTCTACTCTAGGAGTAGTGTAAACCTAAAATGTTAGCATTCATTTTTGAGAATGTAATTATTAAGTTTGAAATTTTATTTTTGGCCAGTAATTCTATTAGCTCAAAGCTACAATCGGAACCCTAAGATGTTATTAATGCATGTTTAGTCCATAATACGTTATTACGATGATGTTAAGGTAGGAAGACCCTACACAAATACTCGCACCCTAACTCATTAAAAATCATGCGTGTTCAATAATGATCTCACTCTCACTCAATTACATAGCAAACCTCAATTCAAAGCTCCCCAGACTCCAGATCCCACTACTAACATAATTCTAAGGTTTATCACCTCAATGAGAATAAATCTTAACCCTTGGGTCCAACAACCCCGATACCGGATTAAAACCTCGGGAGTCTTAACATCGTAGTTATCTCATAGTTACCATAATTAAAATCCATTAGGGATTATAATCACTCCGGGATTAACACAATTATTTCCGGATATTACAAGTTGGGCTATTATGAATAGCCAAGATCTCATCAGTATCCAAACATATATTGAGAAAATACCATCTAAAGATGGTAGAGACGAATTATCGAGAGAATTGCTTCAACAAAAAAATATGGTGAATTCACTGAAAAAGCCTTTACAACTATTGGTGTCTATCAGACATCTTGGGAAGATGGTCTTGAGACACATGAGTAGTTGGCTTTGGAAAAGTGAAATATATTGTTGTCATATGTGATTAAGTAAATCAATAGTTGATTGATTGTACTTATATTATTATTATTATGACAAATCTTTGTTTGAATATTAATATATATGGCACTTCTTTGTTTGAATATTATGACAAATCTTTGTTTACCCATGCATCTTGATGCATTGATGAAGTCCTTGAGTTTGCTATAGTCCATAGAATGTGGTTACACATATGATGGTGACCATGAAATATATTCTCGACTGCGATTTCTAAATATTCCTGGTCGATGAGCCGTTTAGAATGGGATATCAATATATGCTCATTAGATACTGGTATTCATGATGTGTCTAGTGTAGTGAGCCACGTTTCATCGGCGTTGGCTTGGAGAAGGCGGCACACCTGAATAGGTGCTCATTAGGAATGAGTTCACTGAACGACCCTACTCGGAATTCTATAAGTGGTTACGATTTGTCGAGTATAGAATTCCTAGTCATAGTTGTGCATCATTACTCCTCATGACCCGATGCGTCATTGAGGTCTTGATAGATAGTTGTGTACTTTGATTTAATGACTGGTCACATGTGGGTCATAAAGTTGTTATTTTGGGTATGCAGTGCTGCTGTCAGAGACCTATGATTCTCGTTGGGGATTCTCCATTGGTCTTGATGAACCAGGATGTCCTATGTGTTTTTCTGTATATGATTCAAGGAATCTCTGGCCAGAGTGGGTAGTGCTTGTGAAAAAAGAGTTTTTCATATACTCACACAATGAATCATATAATGTGAAACAAATACATAGTTATTGAAATCATAAGGGATCTCGATCAACCAATGCCCTTGATTCAATTGGGACATATTGAGTGAAAGGAATGTACTGCACGCTAACTATGACTGACAGGTTCTCGTACTTTGCTAGTCATTTGAATCAAGGTCTCCATGAAGCGCAGATGTTAGGCGCTACCCACGAGGTTGTTGCTGAAATTATATTTTCGTCATTGTCTATTAAAGTAATTGACAATGGGGCATTCATGGTAAGCCCAAAGAAGTTGTTTAACTTCTAAAATTACAAAGGTCGTGATCTTACTGCTATGATACACTTGAGTCTCGCTGGGTCACAATCAACCGGCCGCCGATCTATCAATGAGAATTGAATCTTAAATGTTAAGTACTCAAATTGAGTGATTTAGAAGAGATACATTTAATTTTTGAAAGCTCCCCATTATAATGAAGTTTCTATATTTGAAAATGTTTCATATACAAAAAGTTCTAAAATTGAAACCTTTGATATATTTATGTCTCATAATTATGTACGTTGGTAGTACATCAAGTTGTTCAATTGGATTGACTAAGTTGGATTATGAGTTTGTAGTTTTGTGTTGGCTTTTGGGCAAGTGGGAGATTGTTAGCATAAATGCCCAGCAAGCCAAATGTTGGCTCGATGGGCTTTATGGATCCTAGCCCAATTAGCCGACTCATTTCAACTATAAATATGTCATTCATATTTAGGGTTAAAGATAACATATCACTCTCAATCAATACACTCACTCTCATAGAAAAGCCGACATCACACTAGCACTGGTGCTGGGCTTGGAGATCTGGTCAGGTTGGTTGGACTCGAGGGTCACCACTATCAGATTCACGTCGGTGAACTGTAATCTTATTCATGCTTTTATTTCGATATTTTCATGTTTATATATGAATCAGACGCGATCGTCCGTCACCGGGTCAGATCTGTTTATGTTTGTTTTTCCGCTGCGTTTGGATCTGGCGCTGGGGAAGGAAACCCAACAAAAATTCATGAAAGGAGGCTTATACCTTTGAAGATAACTCCACCAAAGCTCAATCCAAGCCTCTAATCCCAAAATTTCTTGAGGCTTCTAGCTCCTCAACTCAATTCCTCTTCAAATGTATATTTACATGTAGGATTTGACCAACTTTTCTCTATGGATTTTGGGTGGTGTTTTTTCGAAAATTGTTGAGAGAAATTGTGAGGAGGATGATGAAACAATAAACTAAACATTGCTAGCTTATTAAAGAGATGGGGTGACACCTCCAATGCCAACCAGCCATTATTTTATTATTAATTTTTAAAAAGAAATGGGTGCACCATGTGTCCATTTAAATAAAATAAGTTGCTCTTGCATGTATACATGTTTAATTTGATGCATTTTTATCTCAATTAAAAATAATATGTTGTGATCTGGAACACCTCAATTCACGAAATTAATATTTAATCAACCGAGTTTTACATAATCATTATTAATACGGGTTAATTAGCATCGAGGTCTTACAAATTGCCTCACATAAAGAAAGATAACAAGCAAAAGATTTTAAATGAACAATAATATTTAACTTAATATATATAATAGTGTATAAATTATTCAAACTTTTAATAAATGATTACTCATATGATATAAATAGTATATAATTTATTCAAGCTTTTACTTTATCATATGCTTTTCTAGGTCAAAAAGGTGTTGTGAAGAGTGAATCAAATAATTGCGTTTGTTACGAAATTTAGTATTATTGATTCATTGTGTAATTAAAAAGGTTCTATAAATGTCTCCGAGTGATACCATATGCAAAACAATTGATACAGATTGAGTTTGAGATCCAATTTAGTAATATTGATTCATTCTTTAATTAAAAGGGTTCTATAACTGTCTCTGAGTGATACCATTTATCATAAAATTGAGATATATCTTCCGTTTGAGACTAGTAACCCCTCCCAAAAAATAAAAATAAAAATAGAAAATGGTTCTGAGGCCCGAATCCAGGAAGATTACGAATGTTTGGGTCTAGGCCCGAGATAGGGTTTATGTCAACTGTTTTAGGGTAAATTTTAGAGGAAATTTTTCAAATGGTACCAGTTGCAAGTACATAATTCAATTAAATCTAGGAAAAAATCAATATGCCATAAAAATCATTTTTCAGGAATATTATTCAGAGTAGTCTACTTTTTAAACTTCAGACCATTTTTTGGACCAAACTACCCCTTATTTCAAAAAATTAGATCAAAACACTCACCCAACTCCCAAAACAAATCCCACTGTCAAACCTCCATGACCCGTCTCCCAAACTTCATCTTCCTCACCTCACCATCAAACCCTAACCTCATCTTTCATGGAAGCCAAGGCTGCCAACCATCTCAGTAGTATAAAATAGGTTGTTGACATTTAGGCTTCTGTTTTCCTTCCCCGTCTTGTACCAAGCCTCCTTTTTACAAACGAGTTGATGGTCAACTGCCATCGTAGAACCAACACCACCTACAGAAAAAGTGGCGGCGGTGAGGTCATGATGAGGAGGAGACTGGCGCAGTACCATCAAATCTTCTGTAAAAATGGGCGTAAATTTCGGCGATGTGTATGAGATTGACCGTACACTGATGTGTGCACTGTTGTGCTGAGGAGGAGAACCACCGATGTGTATGAGACTGACCACACACTGCTGCAGGCACCTTTTTTTTTGCTTTTTGTATTGCTCTATGGGATGTCTTTGTTTTGTATATTCATGGAGATTCGGCAGTTTTCTTATTTTTTTATGGGCGCGCGATGACTTGTGGAGGGATCAATTTCTTTCTTTTCTTGTTCCAAAGTTTGAATCATCTATCCATGGCTTTAGTTTGAAAGAATGCAATCTAAACGACAAGTTTTTGTTGCATGGAATGGTGGTGCACGTTTGGAAAGGGAATTGGAATGGGCGGTGCACGTGAAATTGTATGATGGGAATGAGGTGCACGTGAACTCCTTTACCATCGGTACATTGGATGTGCACTTGTCATTTGGCTCCAGAAAATTGGACGTGCACCGGTCCTTCGACAAAATCAGCTCAAGTGCACAAGTTCCCTTGCAAGTGCACAAGAGCACTTACAGTACCCGCGATGAACGTGCTAAAATTGGACATTTTGTGCACTAAAATTGGACATTGGTGCACTGGACATTGGTGCACCAAAATTTGACATTGGATGCACACAATTTTACATTTGGTGCACTAGAAATGGACATTGGTGCACTAGAAATGGACATTGGATGCACTAAAAATGGACACTAGTGCACTAAAATTGAATATTGGATGCACTAAAATTGGATATTGATGCACTAAAATTGGACATTGGATGCATTAAAATTGGTTTTGGTGCATGATTTTTTGCCGAAAAATTCTGAATTTTGTGATTCACGTGCTACAGTACCAACGCGATGCTTATTAGAGTGAAAGATTTTTTGGACATTGATGCACGATTTTTTTGTACATTGGTGTATGTTTTTTGTACATTGATGCATGATTTTTGTACATTGGATGCACTAAAATTGGACATTGGATGCATTAAAATTGGTTTTGGTGCATGATTTTTTTGCCGAAAATTTTTGAATTTTGGATGCACGTGCTACAATGCCCGGGGTGCACGTGCTACAGTACCAACGCGATGGTTATTAGAGTGAAAGATTTTTTGTACATTGATGCACGATTTTTGTACATTGGATGCACTAGACATTGGATGCACTAAAATTGGACATTGGATGCAGTAAAATTGGTTTTGGTGCATGGTTTTTTAAATTTTGAATTTTGCGATGCACGTGCCACAATACCCCCGATACACGTGCTACAGTACCCACACGAGTGTTATTAGTGTCTTTTGATCATGAAATGAACCTAAGTGAATTGATGCTTTTTTGGTGGACTGGTCCGAAAAACTTTTACGTTTTGATAACGGCCTGAATTTTACGCTAAATTTTATTTTTGAAAAATTGAAACTCTTGATTTTTGATTTTGGTGTTTTCATGTTATAACAATGACCCCTGCCTGGCCTTACAGATAAACGGGCTTTTGGCACTTTACAAGACCAGCAAGTTTAATTATTCAAATCAAATAAAGTAAACGTTAAAAATATAAGCAAAATATTTAAAATGGTTTAACGACGTCAAAATAAGCGGAAAGCCTGTTTGGAGACAAGTAATAAGATATGTCAATAACGTCCGACATTCTCACCAGATGATTAATACATATACAAGTTAATTATGACATGATTTAAAATGTAAGTGCATATGTCAATGGCTTGTAGCCCATCTGACATCGATCGCTATTACGACCTGGAGGTCTTGTGTTCGAGTTTCCTCCCCACACACAATAGTTGTAATAGTTGCTCAAAAAAACAAGTAAGTGCATGTGCCTGCATGTATGGAAGTGGAGTGATATCAAGAGGAATGTTCAAATTGCTCCTCAAAAAAAAAAATATCACTCCTCAAAGGCTAGTGGGCACCCAAAAGGATAAGTAGCACGCTTCGCTAGCCATCGGATGTTGTAAATAACTATATTTGTGGCAAGCAAGAGGTACCATGTTCCGCTATGCCGCTGCACTGACAATCTCATGAAGTAACTTGATATCATCGTGGAAAATACCTATGGACCCAGTTTGAGCTCACTAACCGATTCAATATGATTTGTTTAAAATTGTTGGTATGTTAGTTTATATATATTTTATTTAAAACGTATTGTATTTTAATATTGAGTTGGTGTATAAGTGACGTCAAAATCAGTTGAATACAAGTATTTTCCTACGATCATATAAGAATTAAGACAAAGCGAGGTTGAACAGCCCCTAAAAATATCAAGTTATTGTATCGAAAAAAGTGTCAATATTTTAAAATTTTAACTCATGGATTTCAATATCATTACCATATTTATTATTAGTTTCACATTATTGTTTTTGTTCATTTTTATTTTAGAAGATTATTATTGTTAATCGCACATAAATATTTTAAAATCGATTTTTAGAACATGTTGTGTGGCACATACTTTTGCTCAATAAACACTAACTAGATCATGAATATGATATCTTTGTAGTTAGTTTCCAACAAATGGGCTCCAATATGATTTATTGAACATATAACGGTATTTGAAACCCGTCGTAGAATAATTTAAATTAACACTGGATAGGATATGATAAATGAGGAATATGTATTTTAAAATTATAGTTCATCCCACCCCATCATTATCGCCATTATCAATGTACCAAATTGTACCATAAAATATACATATCCAACATTATATATGAAACCAATAAACGATAAATCCTTGATATAGTTAAAGCCCTCAACCCACAAAAAAATAGATGGGTCAGGCCTTATACTTACTAAAATTTGTTATTTATTTATTATTAATATTAGAGATCTGATTTTATATATTATTGCATTGAAAAAAATAGAACACACGTTCACGGTTCACATCACTCTAATAATGACAACTATTTAGTTTGACTTAACAGTCAGTATCATCGTAAGGCAATTATCATCCACCATATAATTCTTTTTATTTTTTTTAAAGGGAGGAGCTAAATTAATTTTTTTTTACGCCAAACACGATTCGAATTCAAGTCTGTTCAAAATGAATCTCTTATCCATCCCGGTTATGTCAATGAGCTCCATCCACCACATAATTCAAATTATATATTTACACATGATCACCATGAGCCACAAAGTTATATACCAATAAAGTTTAATAGTTTAATATATTTCCAAGAACATACAGACATCTATCTACCTAATATCTGTGTCATCCAGCACCAATTTATTCAATTGTCATGTCTTTTCTACCCAATTATTTTGTAACTTTTTTTTTTTTGGCCTTATATTGTGTTGACGATAAAAAATTCGTACATGATCCTAAAGTCAGATCTAACGATTTCGATTGATTTGAGGTTGTGAGATTCACGTCTTAGTATATGAATTCTACGTCCCCTAATCAATTGAGATCATTGATCCTTGAGATCGAATTGCCTGTGTGCTCTCAATGGCGTCACATTGGAGTGGGAGATGGGCAAACTCCCCTCAAATGGCTTTCATACAACATTTTTGTATTTTTATAAAAAATCAAAATCATAAAAGATGCATTAATGCAACATATCAAAGTTAGTATATGTCATAAATTGATTAAAATTAAATAAATGTAAAAACTCTCCTTACCGTATAAATTATATTAAATTGTAAAATAAAATATAATCTCATTCATTTAATTAGTAGTGGAAAACTTTAAAACAATAAGAATAATTGTCATATATTTACTTATAAACATTAATTTTAGTTGGTAATTACATATTCTGATTATATGATCAATATCTCATCATATATAACAATACTTGAATCGTCAATGGTATGGAAGGATTGCATGGTTATTTTGATTTATTTGTATTAAATAAATTTCGTACATTTTAAAAAGGGATATATTTGTTGGATTAATAATAATTGGATTATTGGGTTAATAATAAGAGCTCAATAATTATGTTATATTTTGTTAATGAGAACAAAATTATGGTAAGTTATTATGAACGGCAATTAGGCTAAAGAAATCCCACATTGAGATTATGATACACTTATGGTTTGTTTATAATGAGATATAAATCAATAGAGTGTAGTTAAGTAGTAAAGATGGGTGCCCCTCGCGCGCCGTCCGTCCGTCCGCTCCGCTCGGCACGGCACGTCTCGACTCGCGTAGCGCGTGTCGCTGCCGCGAAGGCAGTCCTATCTTTTTACTACACGGATTTCTGAAATGACTTTTCATATGCCCGACTTTTCATATTCTGCTGAGTATTAAGTTTGAGACTTTTTACCTACCTGCAGAATTGATGTCAGATTTAAGTGTGAGACTTAAATCCGAAATGAAATATGATGTTAAGTGTTGAGACTTTTCATCTAACCCACTATACATTGTCATTTAAGTTGTGGCCTTTGGTAGGCCTGCTGTTGCAGCTATATAAGCTGCTCCAGCCTCATTCTTTATCTCATCCCGAATTCGCATTTGCATATCATATCATCTTCTTGAGAGTACTACACACTTCTTAGTGTTCGAGTGAGTCTGTCTGGGTTTCTGCTTCAACTCATACAGAGGTGTTTGGGACGTTGTACCTTGGAACTCTCTTGTCCAGGAGGCCAGAAGTTGTAGGCGGGCAATTTAGAGTTTACGGGCACACGGTTTACTGTGGCCTCGTCCAACAACAAAGTTTCTGCCCAGTTTATTTAAACTGTTTGTTGTAAGTTTTTACTATTTCGAGTATTTTATTATAACAGAGTATTTGTGATCTTCTTATGCTTTGTCTGTTTGTTTTTCTAAGAAACAGAACCAACAATCGTAAACTCTAAAGTCTTTGTTTTGTTCTGTTTTATCAAAACTCAGCTTTCACATTTACTTAAGATATTGTTCATGAATTTTTCAAAGGTTTAAACTTACTGTTTAAAAAAAAAACTGCTTTGATATTATTTGTGCTCTCCTATTTGTGTTCTGTTTTAGCTAATGGCTGACCAGTTTACCCAACCACCTGCTGTGAATAATGATATTCCGGTGATCAAAGCTAGCGGTACTGAGGCCGCAATGCCAATTCTGAGAAGTCCAATATTTCTCAATTTGAGAAACCGGAAAAGTTCAAGGGTTCCAACTTTAAACGTTGGCAACAGAAGATGATGTTCTTCCTTACCACCTTGAACTTGACCAGGTTTCTGAAGGAGGAGAAACCGGTGGAGGACAAAGAGGATCCTCAATCTGCTGTGATAGTTGAGTCCTGGATGAGTGCCGACTACCTTTGTCGTAACTACATACTGAATTCTCTTGACGATGCACTTTTTAATGTGTATTCCCCCAAGGAGACTGCTAAGAATCTTTGGGAATCGTTAGAGATAAAGTACAAAGTTGACGACGCAGGCGCAAAGAAATTTGTAGCCGGGCGATTCCATGACTATCGAATGGTAGATGGCAAGAGCGTTGTTGAGCAATGCGAAGAGCTGCAGCTGATATATCATGAACTTGCTGCCGAAGGTATGGGGCTAAATGATGCTCTCCAAGTGGCAATGATGATTGAAAAATTACCGCCATCTTGGAAGGACTTCAAGAGCTACCTAAAGCACAAGCGAAAGATGATGAGTCTAGAGGATCTTATCAGGAGGCTGTGCATCGAGCAAGACAACCGAAAAGTTGACAAGAAATCATTTGGAATGATTTCCAAGGCCAACGTGGTTGAAGTTGGGGACAACTCCCATGGGAATAAGCGCAAACGTACTTTTGAACCCAAGGGAGATACTCAGACAAGAAGGTTCACCGGTGACTGTTATGTGTGTGGTAAGCCTAACCATAAGGCCAAGGACTGCACTCAACGTCAAAACAACTGCACTCAACGTCAAAACAATGACGGTAAGAGGAAGATAGTCCCTTACAAAGGCAAAGGCAAGAGGCCTGCACATGCCCACATTGCTGAGCTCTGACATGGATGACATGCATCTGAGTGCTGTGGTATCGGAGGTGAATCTTGTTGGAGGGAACTCCAAGGAGTGGTGGGTGGACACTGGGGCTACTCGCCACATTTGCGCCAACAAATGGATGTTTAAGACCTATCAACCGGTGAATGATGAGCACTGCTACATGGGAAATTCAGCAGTCTCAAAAGTTGAAGGCAAAGGGATGGTTGTGCTAAAAATGACTTTCGGAAAAGAGTTGACTCTTACCGAGGTGCTCCACGTGCCAGAGATCCGAAAGAATCTCATCTTCGGAGCAGTGCTGAACAAGAAAGGCTTCCGGCTTGTGTTTGAGTCCGACAAAGTCATTCTGTCCAAGGGTGGTATGTTTGTGGGCAAAGGCTACTTGGTCAATAACCTCTTCAAGATGAGTGTAATGACTTTAGCTCCTAAGGCTAAGTCTAGTGTAGATGTTGAGGTTGATGTTAATGCAGCAAATGAGGCTAGCACAAGCAAAAATAATGTAATGACTGTTGCCAATGTGGCTAATAAAACTTTAAAGTTTGATTATTCTTGCGAGTCTTTACATTTGTGGCATGGTAGATTAGGACATGTGAATTATAAGTCCTTACAAAGGCTAATGTCTCTTAATCTATTGCCTAAATTTAACATCAATCATAAACACAAGTGTGAGACTTGTGTAGAGGCCAAATTAACCAAGTCATCATTCCACTCCATTGAGCGAAGCACCGAACCATTAAACTTGATTCATACGGATGTATGCGATCTAAAGTATGTACAATCTAGAGGCGGTAAAAATTATTGCATAACATTTATCGATGATTGTACAAGATATTGTTATGTATACTTAATGAGAAGTAAAGACGAAGCAATTGATATGTTTATTCACTACAAGAATGAAGTTGAGAATCAACTTGATAAAAAGATTAAAATTCTTCGAAGTGACCGGGGCGGTGAATATGAGCCACCATTTGCACAAATATGTGCTGAGAGTGGCATTATTCATCAAACAACTGCGCCTTATTCTCCCGAGCAAAATGGTATTGCTGAAAGGAAGAATAGAACGCTTAAGGAAATGATGAATGCAATGCTTATAAGTTCCGACTTACCTCGATTTGTGGGGAGAAGCTCTGCTTTCTGCCAACTATGTGCTAAACAGAGTACCACATAAGAAGTTGGATAAAACGCCTTATGAATTGTGGAAAGGTCACTCACCTAGCTACAAGTTTTTAAGGGTTTGGGGCTGTCTAGCAAAGGTACCAATTCCTCCTCCTAAACGGACTAGGATAGGACCTAAGACAGTAGATTGTGTATTTATCGGATATGCGCAAGATAGTAGTGCCTATCGTTTTCTGGTGCATAAATCAGATAATGCAGAAATGCATGTAAATACTATCATTGAGGCTAGGGATGCTTCGTTCTTTGAGAAAATCTTTCCCCACAAAACTCCGACAATGCCTGAAACCAATGTTGAGATAAATGTGGGGGATAGAGAATCTCAAGAGAATGTAGAATCGCCTAGACGAAGCAAAAGAGCGAGAAAAGAGAAATCTTTTGGCTCGGATTTTCTAACATATCTGTTGGAAAAAGATCCGACTACTTTCAAGGAAGCAATGTCTTCACAAGACTCTGATCTTTGGAAAGAAGCGGTGAACAGTGAGATAGAATCTATCTTACATAATCATACTTGGGAACTAGTGGATCTTCCTGCAGGTTATAAACCACTAGGCCACAAGTGGATCTTCAAGAGGAAGATGAAAGCTGATGGTACTGTAGATAAGTACAAGGCTAGACTTGTAGTCAAAGGCTACAGACAAACTGAAGGTGTTGATTATTTCGACACATACGCTCCTGTATCCCGGAAAACATCTATAAGGTTGATAATTGCATTTGCTGCATTATATAACATAGAGATCCATCAAATGGATGTTAAAACGGCTTTTCTAAATGGAGAGTTAGAAGAGGAGGTTTACATGGAACAACCTGAAGGGTTTGTAGTTCCAGGTAAAGAAACGAAGGTGTGTAAACTTGTGAAATCCTTGTATGGATTAAAACAAGCACCTAAACAATGGCACGAAAAATTTGATAGCGTCATGCTTTCAAATGGGTTTAAAACAAACCAATGCGATAAGTGTGTCTACGTGAAAGGAGACAATACAAACTATGTAATAGTATGTCTATACGTGGATGACATGATAATTGTTGGTAATAACGATAACATCAAAATTACCAAGAAAATGTTGTCACGAAATTTTGAGATGAAAGACCTAGGTCTTGCAGATGTGATTCTTGGAATGAAGATCACCAAACATGCAGATGGATATTTTCTCTCCCGGGATCATTATGTCGAGAAGATACTTGACAAGTTTGACAAGGGAAATAATACCATCGCTAGAACACCTATGGAAGTGGTGTCAAATCTTTGCAAGAATCGCGGAGAAGGTGTGCAACAACTTGAGTACTCTAGAGTCATAGGCAGTCTAATGTACCTCATGGATTGCACTAGACCTGATATAGCTAATTCTGTCAATACATTGAGCAGATATACGAGTAATCCCAGTTATGAGCACTGGAAGGCAGTAGTTCGAGTTCTTAGATATCTAAGATATACTTCTAACTACGGACCACATTATACGAGATACCCAGCAGTAATTGAAGGGTATTCAGATGCGAATTGGATATCGGACTCCAAAAATATAAAATCTACGAGTGGATATATATTTATAATTGGCGGTGCTGCTATTTCATGGAAATCATGCAAACAGACATGCATTGCTAGATCAACTATGGAATCTGAGTTCATAGCTTTAGATCTTGCGGCAGAAGAAGCTGATTGGCTTCGGAGTTTCTTGGAGGATATTCCAATGTGGTCAAAACCAATGCCACCCATTAGTTTGCACTGTGATAGTCAGTCAGCTATGGGAAGAGCACATAACAATGTGTATAATGGGAAATCACGACACATTCGTCGGAGACATAAATCCGTGAGAAATTTACTAAAAACCGGTGTCATTTCTTTAGATTATGTGAAGTCTAAAGAAAACATTGCTGACCCATTTACGAAAGGTCTGACAAGAGACCGAGTAGAGGTTTCATCGAGGGGAATGGGGTTGAAGCCCATGAAATTGATTTCCAACCATGATGGCAACCCAACCTGAATTGTAAAATCCAATTTGCAGGTTCAATGGGAAACCGAATTGTGGGGGGATCGAACAAAGCACTCGGGAAATTGAGTTCCTTACCTATTCCTGTGATGAAAGAGTGATAGACCTGTACTTTGGGAAGGCTGAGCTCATGCTCTTAATGATTCTTCTATCTCGAGATGATAATGTGGGGTATTACAGGATACTCTTTAGGAGAAATCACCTATGTCGAATGTGAAGGGGCCGCTTCTATGAGATGACCTGAGGGCTAAATCTCTAGAGCATTCGATGAAACATCCAAGGCAGTCCAGGGCCAAAATGGACAACAACGAAAGAACCAATAATAGTGTGGAGATGAAGCTGTGTGAGTATTGTTGTCTTGTTATACATAAAACGTCGAACAGTTCAAGGCATCGCGTCCACTGGTTGACAAGTATATCCGATGATATTTTACTAAGGAAGGTTCAAGGTTAATCACCACCTATCCTGATGCAGTGGATTCTCAAAGTACTCTCAAATCTTCATCTAGGTGCATTGTGTAATTTTTTCGCCATATTGCATTCATGTGGGGGATTGTTGGATTAATAATAATTGGATTATTGGGTTAATAATAAGAGCCCAATAATTATGTTATATTTTGTTAATGAGAACAAAATTATGGTAAGTTATTATGAAAGGCAATTAGGCTAAAGAAATCCCACATTGAGATTATGATACACTTATGGTTTGTTTATAATGAGATATAAATCAATAGAGTGTAGTTAAGTAGTAAAGATGGGTGCCCCTCGCGCGCCGTCGGTCCGTCCGCTCCGCTCGGCTCGGCACGGCACGGCACGGCACGTCACGTCACGTCCCGTCACGTCCCGTCCCGTCTCGCCTCGACTAGCAGCGTCGCGTCGCGTCGCGCGTGTCGCTGTCGCGAAGGCAGTCCTATCTTTTTACTACACGGATTTCTGAAATGACTTTTCATATGCCTGACTTTTCATATTCTGCTGAGTATTAAGTTTGAGACTTTTTACCTACCTGCAGAATTGATGTCAGATTTAAGTGTGAGACTTAAATCCGAAATGAATATGATGTTAAGTGTTGAGACTTTTCATCTAACCCACTATACATTGTCATTTAAGTTGTGGCCTTTGGTAGGCCTGCTGTTGCAGCTATATAAGCTGCTCCAGCCTCATTCTTTATCTCATCCCGAATTTGCATTTGCATATCATATCATCTTCTTGAGAGTACTACACACTTCTTAGTGTTCGAGTGAGTCTGTCCGGGTTTCTGCTTCAACCCATACAGAGGTGTTTGGGACGTTGTACCTTGGAACTCTCTTGTCCATGAGGCCAGAAGTTGTAGGCGGACAATTTAGAGTTTACGGGCACACGGTTTACTGTGGCCTCGTCCAACAACAAAGTTTCTGCCCTGTTTATTTAAACTGTTTGTTGTAAGTTTTTACTGTTTCGAGTATTTTATTATAACAGAGTATTTGTGATCTTCTTATGCTTTGTCTATTTGTTTTTCTAAGAAACAGAACCATCAATATTTTAGTTGTTTTGTATACGTTTGAATGCTCGTTGACGATCGATTTAAATATAATATAATATAATATAATTTGTAATATTCAAAAAACTATTATTTAAAATTTGCCACCTCATCCTTGAAGAAATACTTATATAAACTCGGTTTGGACCACACTTATCAATCAACTCAATATTAAAACCCAATATATTTTAAATAAAAAATACATAAATTAATATACCAATCATTTTAAACTAATAATATTAAGTTGATCCATACGAGGAACGTACACTAGGTTGATACAAACATGTTTCCACTGGGGTAATCCGTCCACATTCCACCCTATATCCTATCCAATCCAACAATAAAAAAGGCTGGATGATTGAGAAATTAATGTTTAAGTTTGTTTATCTTCTAGATAATTTGTTTCCGTTGACCATATAATAGTAATAATAATAATAATAATAATAATAGATCAAGTCTACAAATATTTGCTAAATATCTGAATATGTTAATAAAAATTATAATTAGGACATTTGTTGAATGTAATAATTATACTTGTTTTGCGAGTGATCGAATCATAGTTCTTAGGTTGCTGTATAATTTAAAATGTTTGAGCTGTATTGGAGAAGAACGTATTTATATCTTCAACTACTTCTTTGGAAAAGCCCATTCCTATTAATATTTTGGTCCGTAAATTAGCATAGTTGTTTGCATCCATGGATTACGCGTCTCATTGTTTAAGGTAGGGCCGCATAACACGAAGAGAATCATTAGGTGGATGTCGGTAGCATTGAAAGATAATAGTGTCATCAGGGGCTCCCCACGTCCAAAACCCGTGATTAGTGCATTTATCATCTATATTAGTGTATACATTCATAGCATTAGGGAATTCTCATTTTTCATACCTCAATAACAATGGCATGCCGTCTATGAAATTTTCATCCTCTTAATGTCCAATTCCCAACACAACTCAACTATCAACTAACATAAGTGTGATGCCCGGGAATTAATGGTGTATATCCCGGTGTGGTAATGATCCTTAAAGGATTTTTAATTGTAGCAAGAATTAATTACTGTATTGTGACTTCCGAGGATTTTAAATCCGGTATTTGGGGTCGTTGGATCCAAAGGTTGCGATTGTATTCTCATCATGATGTTAAAACATTGGAATTGGGTTTTGGTGTTATCTGGGGTTCTTTGTGTTGGGGCTGGTAATGAAAATTGGGATTGAGAGGTAATTATTGAACACATATGATTTTTAATGAGTCATGATGTATTTGTAGAGGACTCGGGATTTTGGAGCCTTGGTACTATATATACCAAGTAGACTCGATGTTCAGTCATTGTTCTCCCTCTCTCTCTCTCCCCTCCTTCATGCCAATCTCCCCCCCCCCCCCCCCCCCCCCCCCCCACCCCAAACCCTTCTTTTCTCTATGGAGGAAAAATCGTTGGCGGTTTCGGCTTGGGAGCCGGATTTCTCGAAGATAATTAGGTATTGTTCTTATCCTCGCATTTATCTTCGATTTGATAGTAGTATTGTGCTCTTTGGTTAAGGTTTGGGATGGGTATGAGTTTTTGGAATTTTATAGATTTTGGATTGTGGGGTTTAAGGAGTTTTTATGGTGTCTTGGTTAAGGATTATTGGTATAGTGGGTGTTCGGTTTGTTTATCTGGGGGTCTTAAACTCGAAAACGCCATTTTTGGAGCGAGCAATAGTTGGGATGTTGTCGCTACGGAGCGAACATCGGTCACGATGCCGCCGCTGTTGAGCGTGCGAGAGTATGGAATGCCGCCGCTATTGAGCGAGCGATGAAATATGATGTGATAGAACTATGAAATCATCCCATAGATACATGTGTTATCTGTAATCATTAGTTGAATGATTTATTCATACTTAATTATGAAATTGGCATGGTAAGAACGGGCGTAATTAATCAATGTGATGATTAACTGATTTTGGGAATTTGATGGTTTGGTTATTGTGAGAACAGGAACAGCGCGGGGAATCCTATGGGATTACGATACTATAAATGGAGTATCTTTTACGTTACAGCTTTATGTTCTGTAAATTATGAATTGTAATATTGTTGTTATTGAGATGGTGGATTGGTATGCTCACCCCGTGTGGGGGCTGTCTTTGTTGGGACATGTGGAACAGGTGCAGCTGTAACTCCGATGTTGAGATCGAGCTATGGATTGGAGGTACTTCTAGGATCGAGGTACCAGTGCCAGTATTGAGTATGGTACTTTATACATTTAATACACATTCACTCATTAGATGCTCGCATGTGAGCGCTACTATTTGTGTATATGGTTTGTATAAAAGGGCAATGGCCTTTCTCTTTTCATTCATATGTTGCATGCAATTAATTAAAGGAATTGCAAAATGAATTGAGATCATGTTAGTGTATTATAGGGTGCATGCTATGTAAATGGATTTGTATTGGGGAAAATTGGACATTGTGTGGGATAATGCAAGAAATTTTATTGTTGGTATATTATACTATGGTTGCATGTGGTTTTTCCCCCTGATTGAATGGTAGTATGCACTAAATACATGGGTTAATACACTAATAGCGGGTTAAGGGCACGGGGTCTTCACAATAAGTATACACTTCATAATGCACCAATCATATTCTCAATTCATATAATTGCAGGCAATACATAATTGAAAAGAGATGTCTCAATTTTATACATGACATATACACATATTCAAAATGCTCATACACGAGCCCTTAGTAAATGAATATGTATCTACATATACAAGTCTCATTACTCATACCAACATTGGTACCTCATTCCTGGGCGCATTCCCATTCAACAGCTCGAACTATTTTCAGAGCCAATGTTGTGCATGTTCTACATGTTTCAACAGAAACAACTCCCACATGAGGTGAGCATACCAGTAGCACAATCTCAATATCATTGAATATACAATTAATAATTTATAGAATGTAAGGCTGTAAATTTAGATAATACTCCCTGTATAAGCCATAATCATATGTGATCTCCCCTATTGTTCCTGTTCTCACACAATATCCAAGACCGTCAACTTTAACATCAGATAAAGCATTACAATGATTTACTGTACTTATATTCAAAACAGCCAGTTCCATAATCAGTCATAGCTAAACATTTCAATAATGATTTACAATAATCTAATACATCTCAATTAGCAATTTCATAATTATAACTCACTGTATCACATCGCTCGCTCAACAGCGGCGACAATCTAACCTCTCGCACGCTCAACAGTGGCGGCATCATAACAATTGCTCGCTCAACAGCGGCATCATCATACTCATTGCTCACTCAACAACGACATCACCATAATTCATAACACATACTAATTCATCGCAACAATAATATATTATTCATTAGCCATGACAATAATATATTTAACAATGTTCGTACGTCACATGTACCTTAAAGTCCAATCGCAAGAGCCACTCCTTGCTTTGCCCCGAGATCCGGTGAACAATTCGCTACACGACATATAATTCACAATTAATCACGCACATATTAACATACTTAAGCATGTACCCAACTTTCATATATCATCCAATCATGATGATTAAACGCATAAAAGACTCGGGCAAGGCATGCATCCATACCACGACAAAATAAAATTTTTCACAAAACTTGGCCTCGCGATCGATAGCCTCGTGATTGATCCCGAGCCACAGAAAATTTTACATTGGTTCTCGTTCGCGCGCGATCAATAGCCAGACGCCCACGATCGATCGATCGCTTTGGGTGATCGATCGCCAGAACTATTCATCGCCTTCCATCTTTGGCCAACGACGTGCGATCGATCAGCGAGCTATGTAACAGCCAAAAATGGTGTTTTCGATCAAAACTCCCAAAACAATATACGCAATACCCAAAACTCCACAAATCCTTAACAAAAACACAAATAAATACTCAATACATTACAATAACAAAATCTCTAAAAAAAACCATAACTTAAACCCATTTCCAAACTTAACCAAACTCCACAAAATTACTATAAAACCAAGATAAAATAGAGGGGGAGAAGATTATCCAACTATTTGGTCGAAAAACCAACAAGAATCGAGCCTCCATCGATTTTTTCTTCAAGAGAAAAATGGGGGAATTGAAAGGGGAAGGGGAAGGAAGAGAGAGGCGGGAGAGAGAGATGAGATGGAGTGAGCCGGGAGAAAATGACTGAACACCGAGTCCACTTGGTATATATAGTACAAAGGCCCCAACAAACTGAATCTCAAATACTCGCACCAAAACTCTTTAATAACACTATTGTTCAATAAAATCTCACACTACTTCAATTACATCTCAAACATCAATCCAAAACTCCCATACTCCAAATCTCACTACCAGCACAATTCCAAGGTTCAACACGACAATGAGAATAAATCTCGAAAATTGGATCCAACAATTCCAACACCAGATAATAATCCCCTAAAAACTCAAGTCGGTAATTATATCATAATTACCATAATTAAAATCAATTAATGATTCGATTAGAATCTGGGAATACTACTATTAATTTCCGGATAACACATCTATCATCCACTAATCAAATTTCGTCCTCGAAATTTATACACGCGTACTCAATGTACCAAAAATACCACGCAACTCAACTAAAAAACACAGCATCGATTCATGAATGCGTCATGAACAAAACACTAACCGCGAGGACATCGACCTCGCACTGAACTCTAAAATGGAGATATCCTCCCAAAACCAGCATTATCTTCTAAAATATGCTAACATCTTGATGCTAACTAACCAAAAGCAGTCAATTAACCTTAAACTGCTCTCTACTCGAATCATTTCTGATTCCAACATATATATCACATTTATGACATCACTACAACTTGATCTACGATGCAAAATTACACAATGCTTCAAAAGAAACCATAAATATACAGCAGTATACTTATACTAAGCTCGATTTTCGCCTCTCCAATTCCATCACAAATAATGAAATATTACCCATCGAAGAAAAAGTTGCACCATTTGCAACTCGAATCGGGCAACCCTTGGCCCGATCAACACAAAACACATCATAACAGATGTCAACAGCAGTGTGTTCCAATAAATCATATCATGGCCCCAACACACTATCAGAAACTCCACAAAGTCACATGATTCAAAAGAAACATGTAAGGAACCCAATTGCATTCTCACAATATGTGTCGACAACGACACCAACAAATTCAAATCCTGGTCATCCCTTGTTTACCCTTAGAATTAACAAACTATTACAAGGATATCAAATTAAATTAACAACGAATTCGACAACCTCTTCTCAGAAAAGAGTCAACCAACGCCTCACAATTTATTCCTTAGAACAAATCGTCCCTTTGAGATTACCAATCTCAAGGATACTACAATATCTTGCAAGAGGTCCACTGACCAGATCGTACTTTCAACTTGTCAACAAACAAATAACTCGGGCATATCTAAATACATATCGATATATATGCCTCAATGCCAATTACACCACATGCATATTCAATACAAAACTTGACATGTAGTATTTCCAACAATATCCACGTGCCTCAGACACGGCTATAAATCACTCAGTTATTCTCATGCACTAGAGAACAATGATTGACAATCTATCGATTAATGGTGTGAATCCAACATCGACACCACCCTAACTCAACGAACCTTTCAAGGGTTCCAAACAGGTATTTCAATACCTCTTTCCTTACAAGGAGAGCATCATGCATCACGATTCTCCAAACTCGAACCATCGTTCAAACAATCTATATACATTTATACCGAAATGCATCACAAAACCAATATAGGAAACTAGTCATGATAGTGCATCAATGCCACTATCACAAATCACTCTCAAATCCGTATACGCGACATATACAAACTCCAACGATGCTCCGTAATAACTTAATAGTACTCAAACACTCTCAAGCATCTCTCTAGGGATGTCTCATCGTTCATCGCACAATTAACTCAAAGCAAATACTAGGTCCATTACCAGTCATGCTTACCTTAGTTGATTCACAAATCAACCTGCAATCGATTCCACACTTCTCCACGACAGACATTACTCCAAACCAAAAGCACAGATGGACCACTGATATTATTGAAACTGATGCGATTTCTATCGTTCAAGTCATCACTTTCCCACAACCTTGCCATGCTGATTATTCGAAATCGGTGAGGACTGACACAACTTTTGTGGTTCAACATTGCCGAAGATCTGCTAAAGCACTTGCTCATGAATTAGCCTCTTATGTGGTCTTGTTTGGTTAGATTCAGGCACATTTTTCTGAAATCGTTTGTATCTCATGACTTAGTTATTTAATATAATACAAGTTTTATCTAAATATATATATATAATTTCTAATATTAAAAAAATATTATTTAAAATTTGCCACCTCATAAATACTTATATAGACCCGATTTGGACCCCAATCAACCAACTCAATATTAAAATACAAAATATTTTAAATAAAAATACATAAATTAACATACAAATTATTTTAAACTAATCACATTGAGTTGGTTCATAAGAGAAACCTACACATGTCCATACAAGCATTTTGGGTAATCCGTCCACATTCCATCCTATATCCTATCCTATCCAACAATAAAAAAAAGGCTGGATGAATGAGAAATTAATGTTTAAGTTTGTTTTATCTTATAGATAATTTGTTTCCTTTGACCATATAATAATAATAATAGATCAAGTCTACAAATATTTGCTGCATATCTGAATATATTAATAAAAATTATAATTAGGACCTTTGTTAAATGTAATAATTATCCTTATTTTGAGTGTGATCAAATCATAGTTCTTGAGTTGTTGTATAATTTAGATTATTTGAATTGTACTATTATCAGCTATAATTTTTGGTAAGACCACTATAATTTTTGGTAAGACCACTAACATTTGATCCCATGACCTCGTTATTTGAGAAAATAAGAGTTGTTACATTGTTCACACTTTCTATATACCCGGCATTATACATATATATTTATATATCTTGATCTTTATAAATATTCGATCCATACATATATTTTTCTTGTTACATCGGGATGTCGGCAAGTGGAGATCAATCAACATCACCAATAAAAATATAAGCGAATTTGGTTCAGTACATATTTTCAATGTGAATTTATTTGAACACGACGTACATCTCATTCTACTTACAGCTACAAAAATAAATTAGGGATACTAATACTGATACACTTTATTCGTAAAAGTTAAAACAATATTATGAACACTAAAAAAAAAGTAATTGTTTTTTAGAGTTCGATCAAATATATAAAACATGGTTAAATATATTGAGCACAGTAAAATTTTCAAATTATAATCTTCACTACCCTCCTTTATCCGCCTTTGCGCTCAGAGGCGGGGTGTTAGAGGCAGCAGTCTCAACCCTAATTTTATTTTTTAGTGCTTTTTGTAGAAATGTTTTACTTTTAATTTTTTTAAAAAAAATTTCGACCCCTATATTATAACCGTGACTTCACTCATGATTGAGCTAATATTTTTTTAAATAAGACTGAAAGTTAAATGATGAATGTATTGTTTACCTTTCCATTATTATTTATTTGGGAAAAGAAACAAACAAAAAACACATCGAATATAATATCTGCTGCCCGACCCATTGTTTTCCTACCCAAAGTAGCCTAGATTCGAGTTTCCAACGGCTATTCTTCGAAACTGTTTTACATGGTGCATCTTGTCATGATCAAATGGTGAAAAAAGACGATGCGAGTTACGTTGGGTGTAATCTGCAGGGGCGGAATCACATTGATATAAGAGAGGACACTTTCGACCTACCTGTTTGATTCCCTTAAAAAAGGAGAGAAAAAAGAGTTACCGTAACTACATTTTCACCAAAAAAATATAACCGAAATTTATTTGTCTGTGTATAAAAGGTATCGGGTTTTAAGAAGAGATATAATAGCAACTTACTAGATCAATAAATTCTATTGTGAGGTTTGGATGATTTATTTAGACCATTGGAGTGTGATTGTTTATCACGTAGTAATAGACTTTAATGACGGCTCTAAGAATAAGTATGAAACTGAATAAATAGCAACCAAACAACTTGCGAAGGTAGGTAAAATATCTACTCTAATCAATGTAACCAAACACGACCTAAATAGATAACAATTAAAAAAAAGTGTACACGTAAATTAAATTGTGATTTTAAATTAGTTTCCATTGAAAATGATGAGAAATTCATATAAAAATATCATAAAACAAAAGATTTTCTTTTTTGAAAAAAAAAAAGAGAAAGCAAAAGAATTTGGTTTATTTTTAAACTATTTACTTTTTTGAACATGCATTTTATTTAGAAAATTTAGAAAATAAATATGTTTGAAAGTATATGTTACTATGATATACAATAAAATCTCTATAAATTAATAATACTAGGACCATAAAATTTTATCAATTTAGAAAAATTATTAATTTATCAAGTATTAAATTAATAATGTAGAGACCAAGTTAGGACCGAAAAAATTATTATTTTCAAGAGATTATTAGTTTATCGAATATTAATTTATTGAGGTTTTATTGTAGGTTTGAAAAAAAAATTGAATGAGACTTTACTTTGGAAGGTTGGCGAAAAAAGACCAAAAAAAACTCACTTCCTCATTATTAATTGTTGGTCCCAAAGTGTACCTCTAGGAAGAGGGGTGATAAATACCACTTAAAATTCTTGTTGTTTTTTCACAATCAACTTGCTCACTATTTTGCATTGTCGAATAAGACTAGGCAAATCTAGGATACTTCCAAGTTTTGTTAAAAGATAATGGAAAAATAACGTTGACTATGGTACAATTTAGTCCAAATTTTGTTTTGTAAGTATTGTCTGAAAATTATAGTTTACATCCTCAAATTTTAAAATAATAATACTTCGCATTCTCTTGACTCGATTTGGTATTTTTATTTAAGATGCATCCCCACATTTGATCATCGACATACATTCTTAAACTTATATCTCTTTAAGCTAGCTATTGCAAAATTTTAAAAGAAAATCGAAATAAATGTTTGGGATGTCAAAATTACATTTCTGAAATTAAACAATTGGATTGATATCTATAATATTTTTTTCATTTTTTTAAAACTCCCAACAACTAGCTTAATAGACTTTAAGTTTGAGGATATATAACGATGATAGAATGTGGTGATGAATATTCGTTAAAAATATAACACAGAGTCAAGAGGACCAGTTGTCTTACATCAAGAGACCTCGTTTGTTCTTCAAACCTCTTTGTCGTGGACCGATGTGTTGTACCGACGTGTTTTGTCTTCCTTGTTTGCACTTCTCCAATCATTCCGGTGATCTCTTCTGGGGTACGAGCTTAATGGCTGAGCTCTTCTCATGGCTTGCTTAAGGCGTGGACACAACAAGGGGATTGTATCTCCTAAATAAGGTAAGTGCGAGATCTACCGAGAAATATCTGGGATTTGACTGTGTCTACAAGATCTTATCATATCCTGAAAAGATTTGGATAAATATGGAAGGAATCCTTGATACATGGTAACTCTTAGTTCTCTGCATATAAGTTCGGGAACTCATTCATAAATCTTTCACTTACTTTACAAGCATATATTTTCTCGTAGTCTCTCGCCTGACTTGAGCGTCGGTGGGGACTCGCGGGAAAATTTTCCGCCCCCTTCTCAAGTTTATTTTGTGATTCCAGGTCTTTGTGGCGAGGATCCTAAGCATTATTGACGATGTTACTATTTGCTTCGAAGAACAGGGAGGTATTGCCTTCCCTCTTATTGATTTCAGAAGGTAATCACACTTTTTGGTGATATCATTTGGCGCCGTCTGTGAGAAACTTGAGTTCAAGACGTTGATATGGCTGGAAGACGTGGATGTGGGCGTGGAGTCAGTAGGAACCCTGGTGGAAGAGGAAGTCCAGACGCTGAAAATCATGATATCCCTCCACAACATGATCAACCACCTCCTCCTACCAAGAACGTGGGAAATCTTACTATGGATCAACTGGCACAGTTCATCAATCGAACTATGAGGAATACTTTCTTCAACACCAGGCTCCACCACCTCCACAACCAATCAAACACCACCGTCTGTTCAACCAGAGCAGGCCCCTGAACCTAATAGGGCTGCATGTGCTGATATAAATATGCGAGTGGAGCCTCCACTATTAGATCCGATGGATGCAGTATGTGGAGAAATAAGACAATTGGGTCAACACATAGGTGGCCGACCTCCAGTGGCTAGGAAAGAAAGCCTTTTTTCACATGCTGTTTTAGGGGAGGAGCTCCCACCAAATTTTAGACAGCTGGCAGTGGGAGAATATGACGGAAGTACAGACCCGGAGGAACACCTCGGAAGATACGAGAATGCTGCCTTGCTGCATAAGTATTCTGATGGGATCAAATGGCGTGTTTTCCTCACCACCCTGGTTAGATCGGCACAATCGTGGTTTAATTTACTTAAACCGAACAAAATTCGTTGATTTGAGGAATTCAGTTCGGCCTTTCTAAACCAGTTCGCCAGTAGCAAGAGATATCAAAAAACTTTCTCTGAGTTTGTTCACTACCAACCAAAATGAGCAGGAATCCTTGAGAGAATTCATACAACGTTTCAATGGGGCGACCTTAGAGGTCCCGCTGCAACAGTAGATGCCCTTATTAATGACTTCTCTCAAGGGCTAAAGTTGGGGAATTTTTCAAGTCACTAGTGAAGAAACCCCCTCGCATTTATGATGAACTTCTGGGCCGAACTGAAAAGTATAGACAGAAAGGGGGATCTAAGTCCATCAGAGAAGAAAGAGAGGGTGGAGGTAAGCAAGAAAAGACATGCTGATAGGGCTGGCGAGATCAGTCGACCTAAAAGCCAATTTACTTCACGTACACCTCTGTCCATGAGCCTTGAAAGAGCTATGAAAATCTGTGATGATAAAAAGAAACTGGAAAGACCAAGGAAGTCAGAGAAGGGTCCTCGTCTGCCTTCATCTGATAGATAATGTTGATCCATAGAGATTACGTTCATGTAACTAAAGTCAGAAGCTTGAAGATGAGGTGGAAAGAATCATTAGAAGAGATTCTCAAATAAAAACTCTTCTAACAAAGACCCGAGAACCTAATTATAAGGACAGAAGTCGATATCGAGGTAACAGAAGAGAGAGAACACCCCGTGATGGTCGAGCTAGATCTCGTGAGAGGGATGTTTCTCCAAGAGAAACAGAGAATGAAAGAAGAAGGGTCGATCAGGTGGAAAATAACCCCACCCGTGGAACAATCAATATAATCTCTAGGGGACCCACTGACGAATATTCGGGCCGAGCTCGAAAATGTCATGGCATGAGGTTGGAAATTTTTATGTCGCGGAAGAGGTAATCCAAAGAGATGAGCCTATCATAAACTTTTTGCTTGATGATCTAAAGGGTATTGTAGCACCGCACAATGATGTGCTAGTGGTCACTGTAACCATATCAAACTATGACGTCACAAGAATCTTTTGTTGAGATTGAGAGCTTGGTTAATGTTCTGTTTAAACACACTTTAGATAAGATGCGAATAAAAGGGTCAAAGTTTGAGCATATTACTACTCCTTTATATGGGTTCACGGTACACGCAATTCATCCACTTGGACAGATCACCCTGCCCTTATCTCATGGTTATGTGATGTCAAGCATAACAAAAATGGTTAACTCCACTGTGGTTGAAGCCCTTTCCTCATATAATGCAATCCTAGGCCGACCTGTTATGAAATACTTCAAATCAGTAGCTTCTACCTACCATCAGAAACTCAAATTTCCTGTGGGCGGGGACGTTGGAGTTCTGTGTGTGATCAGAAAACAGTCCACTGATGTTATGTTGAAGAAGTGAAAGAAGATGGAAAACAAGCTCGTCGAGAGGTCGGTTGTATTGAAAGAACTGGGTACGACATTCCCATTGACATAGGTATCCCAAACAGCTTAGACAAAGAGCCAGAAATATTTGTGCTTGGCTACGCTGACAAAAGAGTAAAAGTAGCTAGGGATTTGGATTCAAACATCAGAGCAGATCTCATCTCATGTCTGATCAATAATGATGATATCTTTGCTTGGAGAGCTCATGATTTCAGGGGGATCAGCCCAGTCATCTTACAACATCGGTTAAATGTGCTTCCAGGGGCCCGACCTATCAAGCAAAAGAAAATGCACTTTGGACAGAGCAAGTTGAGGAACTCCTTCGGGTAGGTCATATTCGTGAAGTTCAATTCCCAACCTGGCTCTCAAACGCGGTCCTTGTACCCAAGAGCTCGAGAAAATGGAGGATCTGCATAGACTTCCAAGATCTTAATAAGGCATGCCCAAAAGATTGCTACCCATTACCAAGGATCGACTAGCTGGTTGATTCCACTGTAGGACATCAGTACTTATGTTTAATGGATGCATATCAAGGGTATTATCAAATCACTTTGACTGAAGAAGATCAAGATAAGGTGAGTTTTGTCACTTCATATGGAACATTCGTTTATGTTGTTATGCCTTCGGGCTCAATAATGCAAGGGCTACTTATCAGAACAGTTAGGCCGAAATGTTGAAGTATATGTGGATGACATTCTGGTAAAATCAAAAGTGGCATCAACCTCATAGCTGACCTGTCTGAGACTTTCTCCACTCTCAGGTCCTACGGGTTAAAATTAAATCCCCAGAACTGTGTGTTTTGGGTGAAAAGTGGAAAGTTTCTAGGGTACATGGTGACGAAAGGGGTATTGAACTAATCCTGAAAAAGTCAAGGCTATCTATGAAATGTCTCCCCCGAAGAACCTTCAGGAGGTACAACGCCTTACAGGAAAAATCGTTGCTTTGTCACTATTCATCTCCATATCAGCTCATAGAAGTCTCCCCTTTTTCAAGGTACTCCGAAAAGCAGATAAGTTTGAATGGAATGAGAAATGCGAGGAAGCGTTCAAAGAGTTGAGAAATACCTGGCCGAGCTACCTATACTAGCTAAGCAACTACTTGCGGAGAGTTATTTATCTACCTGTCAGCCACTGAGGAGGCAATCAGTTTGGTCATGGTAAAAGAGATGCAAACAGATCAGCAACCTGTCTATTACTCACACCTTATTTCCCGTCACATCCTATAACTGTATTAACAAACAGCTCTCTAGGAAAAATACTCAGTCGTGTAGATGTCTCAGGACGACTAGTCAAATGGACAACCGAGCTATGAGAGTATGGCATACAGTACGAGCCCCGCACAACTATCAAAGATCAGGCTTTAGTAGGTTTCATTGCTGAAACTATGCCTCCTGAGAAAGAAGATTTATGGAAGGCATTTGTCGATGGCTCCTCTTATAATGAGGGAAGTGGAATTGGTGTGTTAATATCCCCCAGTGGAGATGAGGTCCAGCTGGCAGTACGATTGGACTTTCGAGCCTCCAATAATGAGGCAGAATATGAGGCGGTATTGACCGGTCTAAGGGCTGCTTGGAATATGGGAACTAAGCGTATACATGTATTCTCTGATTCTCAACTAGTAGCTCAACAGATGAATGGAGTCTACGAGGTTAAAATGAAAAGTTAATTCAATATGCCAGTACCATAGAGAAAATCAGAGAGGAATTTCTAAAAGTATTGTTCAAACAGATCCCAAGAGAGGAGAATAGAAAAACAGACAGCTTGGCTAGAATGGCTAGCGTTCTTTGTACTTGGCAGAATAGAGATGTGGTGTTTCAAATTGAGCTAACCCCTAGTTTAGATCATCCATCTGAATCTCTGGAAGAAAATGATTGAAGAGCAGATTTGTTAGACTATCTTACCAATGCTAAGCTCCCAAGTGATCCCAAAAAAGCCTACAGGCTCAAGCACAGGAGTCGGAGGTTCGTACTCATCGAGGGAATCTTGTATAAGAGGTTTTTTGCTCGACCACTTTTCCGTTGTTTGGGACCAAAAGAATCAGATTATGTATTGAGAGAAATCCATGAGGGTTGCTGTGGAAATCATCTAGGAGCATATTTCCTGGCAAAAAATGTGCTCCTCGCTGGATATTTTTGGACCACAATTCAGAGAGACTCTACAACTTTGGTTATATCTTGTGATAGTTGTCAGAGATACTCTAGACTTCAGCATCAGCCCGTCATGGTGATGAAAGCAATTATGGCAGCATGCCCTTTTGATCAGTGGGGTATTGATATAGTAAGACCCTTTCCAACAGCTAGAGCTCATAAATGTTTTTTTATTGTGGCTATTGATTATTTCTCCAAATGGGTCTAAGCTGAACCATTAACCAAAATCACAGAGAAAGAGGTCTTCAACTTCATCTGGAAAAACATTGTCTGCCGTTATGGGTCCTAAGGAAGATTATCTCTGATAATGGAAGATAATTTCAAGGGGCTTTACTTCTGACATGGCGTGAAGAGTTGAAGATTTATCAGGCCTTTACTTATGTCGCTTACCGTCAAAGCAATGGTCAAGTAGAGGTCACTAACAAGTCTCTGGTACAGAGCATTAAAGCTAGGCTTGGGAGAGCCAAAGGAAATTGGGTGGAAAACTACCCAATGTCATGTGGTCCTACCAAACTACACCAAGGATGAGAACATGTGAAACACAATTCAGTATTGTCTATGGAAATGAGGTAGTACTTCCAGTCGAGGTGGGAACAGAATCATCAAGAGTGCATTTCTATGATGAGCAGAACCATGAGAGAAGAGCTGCTAATCTTGATTTAATTTAGAAAAAAGGTAAGCTGCCGCCATCAGGATGGAATCCTATCGTAGCCGCATTGCACGGATGTATATCCGACGAGTTATTCAGAAAAATTTCTAGGTTGGAGACCTAGTACTGAGGAAGGTACAAGAGGTGCAAGATGTGCAAGAGGTGCAAGTGGCAAGCTAGATCCTAAGTGGGAGGGTCCCTTTAAGATAGTAGAGAAGTTAAGTTCAGGAGCATATTACCTAGAATGTCCTGATGGGGAGACATTAAAGAGGCCTTGTAACACATATCACATCCGTAAATATTATTCTTAGTTCACGTCTTTTGTTTTCTTTTGTTTCAAAGATTGTGTTTTGGATGATTTACTCTTTCATGATTTCAATACAATTTTGAGAATTTTCTATCATTTGGTTGTCTACATGATTAAAATACCGGGTTTTTACCCGACCTCAGGAGCACCTTTACGACGAGCTCACTTCAACCCTGGTTATGCCAAGTCCAAGGGTTTTCACCCGACCTCAGGAGCACGTTTACGACGAGCTCACCTCAACCCTGGTTACGCAAGGCTCAAGGGTTTTCATCCGACCTCAGGAGCCCGTTTACAATGAGCTAACCTCAACCCTGGTTACGCCAGGCCCAAGGATTTTTACCCGACCTCAGGAGCACGTTTACAACGAGCTCACCTCAACCCTGGTTACGTCAGGCCCAAGGGTTTTCACCCAACCTCAGGAGCACGTTTACGACGAGTTCATCTCAAACCTGGTTACGCCAGGCCCAAGGGTTTTCACCCGACCTCAGGAGCATGGTTACAACAAACTCGTCTTGCTAGGTCTTATATGTTTATAATTTGCCCTTACGGGGTAATAATTATAGAAGCCGAGATCATAATGTGATTGGTCCTATCTATTTTTAATTTGCCCTTAAGGAGTAATTAATCATCGTAACCGAGCTAATTGTGTGCTTGGTCCTACCTGTTATTAATTTGCCCTCACAGGTAATTAATTATCGTAGCCGAGCTCACAAGGTGCTTGGTCCTACTGTTTTTACTTTGTCCTTAGGGGGTAATTAATTATAATGGCCGAGCTAATTACGTGATTGGTCCTATCTGTTTTTACTTTTTCATTCCGGGGTAATTAATTAACATAGATGAGCTCATAATATGCTTGGTCCTACCTGTTTTTACTTTGCCCTTACGGGGTAATTAATCATCGTAGCTGAGCTAATTATGTGATTTGGTTCTATCTATTTTTACTTTGCCCTTAGGGGATAATTAATTATCATATCCGAGCTCATAAGGTGGTTGACCCAATCTGTTTTTACTTTGCCCTTACGAGGTAATTAATCATCGTAGCCGAGCTAATTATGTGGTTGATCCTATCTGTTTTTACTTTGCCCTTAGGGAGTAATTAATTATCGTATCCGAGCTCATAAGGTGTTTGGTCCTATTTGTTTTTTACTTTGCCCTTACAGGGTAATTAATCATCGTAGCTGAGCTAATTGTGTGATTGGTCCTACTTGTTATTACTTGTCCCTTACGGGATAATTAATTATAATAGCCGAGCTAATTACGTGCTCGGTCCTATCTGTTTTACTTGCCCTTCCGGGGTAATTAATAAACTTAGCCGATCTATTACGTTCAGGGTCCTATCTATTATTACTTTGCCCTTACGGGGTAAGTAGCTAATAGAGCCAAGTGTAAAGGCTCCTATCTGATTTTACTTAATGATCCATTAATATACAAAATGGACAAGCTGTTGTCAAATGAGCTCTGGTAAAATTACAAAGCATTTCTATTAAAATCAAAGGGTGAGATTACAAAAATCAATACAAGAGGTAGAGAGGAAATGCGAGCTTGAAAGGGGAACTCGTATCTTTAGGTCAGGAGGAATAGTGGCAACTACTTTCTCTACATTCATAAAGTCCAAAGAGACGTCAGGTAAGAGACAACCCGCTCTTTAAGCTGGCTTACACATCCTTGGATACCAGCCTCAATAAAAGTAAAGAGCTTCTCCCCGACCTGCTCTTCAGACTTCTGCTTCTCCTCGGCCACTTCCACCTGAGCCTTGGCAAGCTCCTGCTCAGCATAGTCAGCTAACCCTTTGGCCAATGCAAGCTCGTTACGTAGCTCCCGCAGATCAGTCTCATACTTGTGTTTTTGCTACTCAATTAAAGAGTGGGCATCAGCTTCTACAATGGACATTCTGTCGAGCTGAGCTTTAAGCTCAGCCACTTCCTTCTCATGCAAGGATTTGTCATCGGCCAGTGTGTCCTGCATGGCCTCAAAAACTTTGGTGTCCTTGAGAGATTGTCTTCGGATCAACGTAGCCCGAGAGGCAGACTCCCCCATCAAAAGCATAGCCTGAGGAGAAAAACTCCATTAAATAATAATAATAACAAAAATATTCTGTACACAAAAGTGCTCGGCCCTGCCTTACCTTAGTTAGACGGCTACCAGTTCGGGTGACAAGATCACCCCAGCTTAGTTGGCTCATGTAAAGAGAGTCCTTGATATTAGCCAGATCACGAGCCACAGCTAGGGCAACTGGGCTCGGTCCCTCCCCAACAGGTCTAACCCCTCATCGGTAGGCTTCCATTACTCTCTCGCGGTGCCTCCCAACCCGAGCGGGCTCACTTACCTTCTCACCAACCTGGGGTGGGTTTGAAGGTTCAGTTCGAACTCGAACCTGCCTCTCAGGTTGAGCATCAACAGCCGAGGACCCTTCAACACCCTCTGGTTTAGCCCGTTTTTTCCTAGAGAGGGGGCCTCCTCGGCTGCAGGAGGACTCTCAGCCATAACATCCACAATAGTTACTCCCTCTGCTGATCAGGATTGCTGGGCTTGCTTTTGTTTCCTCCTCTGAAGAGCCTTTGCACTAACGAACTCATTATTATGTTCACTGAATGACGAAACAGATAAAAGGTCAGCGTAACAGAGCAAAAAATACTTGGAAGTTTAAAATAGTTATTAAGATTGCTTAGAACAAGTACCAGCTCTCCTCCTTAAAGTTATATCAGACGGACTCAGCCAAGCAAAACAAAGGAGCTCTCCCACCAACAGCTTCCATGAATTGAAGAAGTGGCCCCCAATAGCTTTAATTACATTTAAGTAGAGGGGACTCTTTTTGAAATTTTTGGGTGGAGAGGCGAAGACCAGAAGAAAGTCTACCCAATCAGTACAGCATACCCATGGGTGATGAGGTTTAACCAAAAAGAAGTAATTCTTCCAATACTTGATCTTACTAGGATACCCCCCAACAAAAGTGCAACCAGGTCGGATAGTGACATACTAAGGCCCCTCATCAGATCTCTTTATTTGGGGAGAACTGGCTGAGGTTAAATTGATAGAAAATAATGAGCTCTTGAAAGAACTCGGGCAGTGGAAAACGTAGCCCCCCTTCTAACTGCCCACAGTAAAAGGTATAATAACCTTCAGGAGGTTGGTTCGGCCGTTGGGAGGTGGAAGGAAGCAAAAATTCGTAATCAGAAGAAGATTGGCTAAGCTTGCGGATTTGGGCCTCTTCTGAATCATCCAAGGCAGAAACGTACAGTTCGTACCAGGGATAATTGCCCGAAGGGGATATCGACCTGTTCTGAGGACTAACCTCAGCAATTTGAAGTTCTTGCCCGGCCGAGACCCCAGCTTCCTGGGAGTCCTCAGCACGGACGACTTCCTCGGGGATAGCAACCCCCTCGGGATAAAAAGTATCATACTGATCTACGGCATTAAGGGTCTCGTCAGTCAGAGGGAAGGAAATAATTTATCAGGGAAAGAATACATTCTCAATAAAAACAGGTAAGAGTAGGAGTTTTCAGAAAGAGAGAAAGCGTAGAATGATGCAAGTGAAAGAGGTCGGAGCCAATCTGTTTCAATCTTGGCAAAATAAGGGAATGAGTGACCAGAACATGGTATATATATATTCTTCGGATCCTGACCGTTGATCTCCGATTCATTGAACGACTAGGATCTGCCTCGGAAGACGAACAGACGCCCCAACGATCAGAATTTTGAATTCAAATTTGAATTATTAGCCGTTGGTTCCCGCTTAAATCATCAGTGGATAGGAAGAGCTAACTCATATATAAAACAGGACGGTTCAATACATACGAACTTCGAGTCTACGACGTCAACTCAACTGGGAGGAGGGCTGTGATACCCCTTAATAATAGTCACCACCAGATGTGTCGATCTGTTTCCCCTTACGTCCCAGTTGTCTTACATCAAGAGATCTCGTTCTTCCGACCTCTTTGTCGTGGACCGACGTGTTGTACCGACGTGTTTTGCCTTCCCTGTTTGCACTCCTCCAATCATTCGGCGATCTCTTTTGGGGTCCGAGCTTAATGGTTGAGCTATTCTCATGGCTTGCTTAAGGCGTGGACACAACAAGGCGATTGTATCTCCTAAATAAAGTAAGTGCAAGATCTGCAGAGCAATATCTGGGTTTGACTGTGTCTACAAGATCTTATCAATCCTGAAAAGATTTGGATAAACATGGAAGGAATTATTGATACATGGTAACTCTTAGTTGTCTGCCTATAAATACAGATCTAATCTACAAGTTGGGTATTCATTCATAAATCTTTCGCCAAAAGTTTTGAGGTACAATCTTTTGCAGATCACCACAAATGCACGATTAATGTGTACTGTATAGCGAACCTATTGGTAAATTATTAGATTGGTACATGAATTATAATTATTAATGATACAATCAATATATAATAAAAGTCAATTTCACCCTTCAATCAAACCATTTCAACAACACCCTAGTTTACGCATTAATATTCAATAGGGGCAATTATTTTCATTAATATTTTATTAAATTCCACAAATTTCTTTTGAATTTTTAGTTTAACGTGTTTAGTTAATTCCGTCTACAACTTCTTTCGCATCTCAAATGAAAACTATAAATTTCTTATATAAAGATAAAAATTACAAACGTCATAGTTTGATTCCCAAAACGTGGAAAAAAAATGATATACAAGTGTATGTATGTATTTAAATTTAGCAGTTATCATAAAGTAACAAGAGAGGCCGCATTACCAAAAAGTAGAGGTGTAAAACAGGCCAGGCATCACGAGACATGCCACGCCACGGGTCGTGCCAGCATGACCCGTGTCGCTACAATGACGGGTCGTGCAGGCACGACATGTAGGAATGGGCCACCATGGGCACGAAAGATTCTTTTAATTTTTTAATGCTATCGATCGAAGGGCACATACGTGCCGGTCTATCGGTAGCGTTCGAAGTTATTTTCATTATATTTCAATTTTGACATTTACCGATCGATCGGCACTAAATATTAAATAATAAAAATAATTGAAATGGCCGGCAAGACCCATTGCACGACCCGTAGGGGCCATGTATATGGGCCGGGCAGGGGCCGGACCAGAACATCCCTTTAGACAAAATGGGCTGGCGTGGTATGATCCTTTTTCAAATCGTGTCGGCACGATTAAACAGGTCATACCGACACCTCTACCAAAAAGGATGGAGCTCACAACAAGATGCAAAACAATTCAAGATTTAATCATAAAACATAGCTCCGATATTAATTAATAATAAATTGGATCATAATCGGAGCTGTCACACTAGCTCTGTACAGGGGGATAAATTACCGAAATTTGAGTATAAAATTAGGTAGCATTCGATTAGGTGGATTTTCAAACTAATCTATTGTATATATTTGGAGTTTGGACACATGTATTACGGGCTACAGGTACATAACTCAAGATATTTTTAAAAAATATTTTTTTTTGTAAATTCAAATATAATAATTAATGCTATATTTAGCTCAAGTACACACATATAACTATATAAAATGACATTTAAATAAGATTGCAATGAAATACAACCACAACAACTAAGTATTTAATATCTATAGATTGATGTATGTTATATGAAGTCGGGTCTACACATGTGTCAGTCTTATCTAATTGTTTTTTTTTTAAATTAGAATATTCTCGATGATCCCCTTGGACTCCAAATCTTTGTACATAACTTCGAGCATGTCTTCTTCGATCCCCCCTTGCTCTCGTGAAAGGAACGAAATCCATGTACCCTGCTTGATGAACATGTGCATTATAGGGCATACGTCCTACGTGAACAAACCAACATAAACGACTTTCTTGCATCTTATTGGCATGATACATGATTCTTCTTGGGTGTCCATTGTTCCATCCCATACAGCATTGCAGGTCTGATGACAGTTCTATAAAACTTCACCTTCAATCTCAACAGGATATTACGATCACATAGAACTCCGGTGGTGTCTCTATTTTAACCAACCTGTATTTTGTGGTTAAAGTCGGTATCAATATCCACATCCTTTTTGTCATGCCTCGATATGACGTATTCATATGTTAAATGAGTATGGTGTAATTATGATTAATTACAGTACGATGTGGACTCGGTTTCGGGTTGAACTGAGCACTATTAATGTTGTACATGAATGAAATCACATAGTTGCCTTCTGATGTGTCTTGCATTTAACATGAATTTGGAGAGAATGTGTATTTGCATTTGGAGTGCATGTGGAGGTGATAGGATATAACTAAATAATCAGGTTGTCTTCACACAATACACCATAAGTCACCTAGTAATCTCTACACATTTTCTCTCATTCTCTTGGAGTTTGTTGTGGGAGTTGGCTTGGCAAGAACATCAAGCAAAGATATACTTTGCATCATCTCAGGGGACAGGACAATGAGGCACTTAGCCAGTGACGCCCAATTTATCTCGTTTGTGTCGTAGTACAGGTACGTGTTGACGTACGGAGTATAGATATTGTGTGATGGTGTTATGAGATGGATATCATATGAATTGTGTTATGTTAGTATCATATGATTGGTAGTATCATATGCCTGTACATTCATGGATATCATGTGTTAGAGATATACGCCTGGTATTGGGTATATGCTCAGTTATGTATTTGAGATATACGCCTGGTATTGGGTATATGCTCGGTTATGTATTTGAGATATACGCCTGGTATTGGGTATATGCTTGGTTATGTTACATAGAGATATATGCATGGTTTGGATATATGCTCGGTGATGTGACAGAGAGATATACGCCTGGTTTGGGTATATGCTCGGTTATGCTATATAGAGATATACGCCGGTTTTTGGGTATATGCTCTGGCTATTATCATTTTGAGGACGGTACTATGATATGTGCTGCTAATATGAAGATGTGAGGTGGTTCCACTGACATATTGAGCTGAATAGGCATATCATTTTAGTCTCGTGATAATAGGGTACTTGTTGAGACATGTCATGACATGGTGCATTTGTGGATGCATGATACAGAACATTCACATTAGATGATTTATTGTGCTTTATCATTGTTATTGATAATGTGTTTTGATATTGCACTGAGATAGTTGTTTATCTATACTCACGTTTTGTGAATGTTTCTGTAGGATTGCATAGACGTGGGAATCGTGAGTCTTATTCCGCTGCGAGGTGAACCACTGCATAGGAGGTGTACTGGCTTAGGTTGTTAATTTTACATGTAATGTATATGTAGAAAACAAAGTTAGTTGGTTTTTGTACTAGTGGTTTGGTACATTTGTAACAACTTAACTAGTAAGATACTCTTAATCAGTGCATGTTATTACGTAATTCAGACTCACATATGTATGTTAACATGATACATAATGAATTAAGTAAAGAGAAACCCACACTTTTGGATAACAGATCGGTATCAAAACTTGCTACTTATTGATACCTCATGGCGTCGAGTGTTACAACACCAGGATCTCGAGATTTACAACCACTAATTTGCATTCCATATATTCTGTTTTAGACCTACTTAATCTAAAATCTTTTGATTCCAATGTTTCTCTCCATAACTCCAATTTAGCATTAACTTCTGCCCTGGTCTCGTTGATTAACACACCATCATCAATGAAAAGCATTGTCCCAGGTAATTCCGTTTTTCATTATCTCATCAATCATTAAAGCGAACAACAAAATACACAAGGTAGACCCTTGGTGTAATCCAATAATGATAGAGAACTCATTTGTCACCCCGCTGCACGTTCTAACATTAGATGCTACTTCATCATACACATCCTTGATTATATTGATATGATATACTTGATGAGAACTATTTTCTTCATCAAAGACCACCACAATATCTTCCTTGACACTTTATCATAAGCCTTAGATAAGTCGATAAAGACAAGATGTAGATCTTTACTCATCTCACGATAGCGCTCTACAAGTTGGCGAAGTAAATGTACAGCTTCCTTTGTTGACCGCCATAGCATAAACCCAAATTGGTTCTATGTGATTTTAATCTTCCTCCTTAACCGATAGTCAATACCCTCTCACACAGCATCATGTGTGACATATGAGTTTTATACCATAATAGTTGGAGCAACTCTGAACGCCACTCTTGTTCTTATAGAGAGGGACAAAAGTACTATTTCTCCATTAATTTGAGGTTTTATTACTCCTCAAAATTTTGTCAAATAGATCTGTTAACCATTTTATCCCCGTCGGTCCTAAGCATCTCTCTACTTCAATATGGATGTCATCGGGACCAACTGCTCTCCGTTCTTTCTTTTGTTCAAAACTTCTTTAACCTCAGATTTTGTAAAATAAACTCACGGTTGACATCATGTTGTTGGATGTCAAGATCACCTAAATCTTGACTAAAATCACTGTTGAACAAGCTGTTAAAATAATCTTTTCATCTTTATTTGACGTCTTCATCTCTAACTAAGATATTAATATCCTCATCTTTTATGCATTTCACTGTACATAACTCTCCATGATTTTTTCGTTAAATAAATAAATCAGTAATTTAACATACTAAATACTAAATTTAGGTAATTTAGATAAAAATTATATAAATAATATAAATTAGTAAATATTGAAGAAAGTATTGCAAGTGCTATAATTTGAAGAAAAAAAAGTAGCACAATTACCACTTTGATTGATAGAAACTAAATTTAAAATTACAACAAAAGAAATGGGTGAGCGAGTGAATGAGTGAGCGAGTGAGGAGCGAGGTGGCTTTGGATTCTTCTTTGTAATAGATCCTCCAAGCTTTCTTTCAGAAATGGGTCCACAAATTATGGTTCTTACAAAGCTCTAATTCCTATAATTTTCAATATTATCATTCTGATTCCGAAAATATATATTATTGTTAGAAAAAAAAAACATATATATATATATATTATATAATTGCGTAATAAAGAAATTCCACCACCTCTCTAGAAAAAAAACTAATGGTAAAAAACTGAAAGTTGAAATCTTTCTGTTCCAAAATTGGAACTGGCTTTTGGGTTTCCTTTCTTGAGCTGCGGAGTTAACCAAGAATCAAGAAATAGAGTGATGAGAAGAAAGGTGGAGGAGAAGGTCATGGCGGCGGCGGTGCTGTTCATTGGCATTCTAGTTTTTGGGCTGAGCTCCACCAATGCGGCTACAGATCCATCAGATGGTCAGCACTTTTTTGAAACTTTTCAGTGTGAAAACTGTAAATACTTATGCATAATCGTGTTGATATACATGGATTAGAGCATTTGTTCTCACTTTTTAAGTGTGTGTTTGTGTGCAAGTATGGAGGATGTTGATGGGTTTCTAGATATCTTGGAATATCTTTTTGTTGATGCTTGTTGGGTTATCTACACCAGTTTCCTGATTTTTCTCCTTGACTTGATTTGTTATGATTAAGAATTTGTTGAGTTGATTTGATCATGAAACAAACTAAATGTTATTGCTATTTTACTTTTCAGGCTTTCAAGATTTTGTTTTTGATGTAGTTGTATATTAATCAAAGTCATTTTTTTATGCAAATAACAATTTAGGAAACAGGCTTACGATGATGTTGTGCGAGGAATGACTGTTGATGACCTTTGTTCTCATGTACATAATAATTTCAAGAATCTAATATTCGATCATTTTCATTATCATGCTGAGTTCGGTCAAATAAAGTTTTTGAGGGTTTTAAAGTTATTCCTTACGTTGTGCTTATTTGATAAATATTTCTGTCATTATCTTTTAATTAGGCAATGACTAGAGTACTAATGTTGCACTACATTCTCTGTGCACCAGTTAATTTGAGCTATTGAATTTTTTATACTTGATGTGAAACAAATCTCAGCACAAGTAATTCATAGTCTAGTGCATAAATTTATTATGATTTGATGAATTGACTATATATACGTATGTATACAGTCTCCGCTCTCAATATCATGTATGGTGGTTTGCATTCACCACAGCAACTCACAAAATGGAGCTTGAATGGAGGAGATCCTTGTGGCGATTCCTGGATGGGGATTAAATGCTCTGGATCAAGAGTCACCGAAATGTGATTTCATATTACCCTCTATTTTTTCGAGATTTTATTTCCATTCTTTAAATTACTTGTCATTTTCTGATGCCTGTTTTGGTGTATGTTTTTCATCAGAAAGTTATCGGGGCTTGGGTTATCTGGGGATCTGGGATACCAGTTAGCAAGTTTGACATCAATTACTATTTTGTAAGGCCGAGAATTTCTTGACTTTGTTAAATTATAGTAGTAATTTAACTTTCTTGATAATAATTTCTGATGGCATTTTGTAGTGATGTCAGTAACAATAATCTCAGAAGCATCTTTCCGTATTTTCTTCCTCCAAACGCGGAACAATTGTATGATTTCATTCCAGTGTAATTTATCGTTCTCAGTGTTGTGTTTCAATCTCATCTCATTCTCTTATAATGCAGAAACCTTGCTGGTTGTGGCTTAAATGGGAGCCTTTCCTATTATATATCGCAGATGACTTCTCTAAACTCCCTGTTAGTCATGCCTAGATTTCAAGATTTTTCCTCGCTGAAAATTTGAAATGTCTCAACCTTTTGCATTCTGATTGATTATAAATTTATAATGGCCCTATGCAATTGCAGCGTTGTAAGCCACAATCAACTCCAGGGCCAAGTGAGCACAGACTTCAGCAAGCTTTCTGCTCTCTCCACATTGTAAGACCAATCACCTCATGCCAAGAATTATTTTTCCTCCTCATTTTAGTTGGGCATATTTTGATGTTCGCCAAGTTATCTGCGTTTTATGTCTCGTCTCTGTCCATGAACTAGAAATGAGAGTTGTTTTTCCCTTCTGTTGGTTGAATTCCAGCTTATAATAAATGTTCATGCTTCAGGGATCTTTCTTTTAATGCCTTTACAGGCGGTCTTCCCCAAAGTTTTCAAGCACTGACAAGTATCACTGATATGTAAGTGCAATACACATTGTCATATAATTCTCTTTTTTTTTTCCAATTTGAATTTTGTTGACCAACTTAATTTTACAGGTATTTACAAGAAAATCTGTTTACCGGAATTATTGACATCCTTTCAAATCTTCCACTTGAGAACTTGTGAGTTCCATTTGAATTTGCAATTTGTACACTCATCTTAGCACGCACACAAATCTAATCTAATCATGGAGTCTTTTAGTGACCATGACCAAGTGATTCATTATCAAGTTGATTTATCTTTATCTGCTTAGGAATGTTGAAAACAATCATTTTAGTGGATGGATACCAGAGCAGTTGAAAGGCATAAACTTGCAGTAAGCATCTTATAATGTATACACTTTGATATGTGTATATATATATTCCTGTGAAGGGCACTGTAATATGTGCACTTTGTGCTTTATTTAACAGTTCGAAGGGTAATTCTTGGAACTCTGGGCTTGCACCTCCTCCTCCACCTGGTACTCCTCCTGCCAGCAGGCCCAACGGGAACCACAATTCTGGAGGCAATGGTGGGTCATCTAATGCTGGAAGCAAATCTGGTATTGGCGCTGGTGCCATTGCTGGAATTGTTATATCGATTTTGATTTTTGGAGCAATAATAGCATTCTTTATCATAAAAAGAAGGTCCAGAAGGTCCACCATGGACGTTGAGAAACTCAATGATCGGCCCACTCTTGCTTCACAAGAAGCTCAAGGTACCTTCCACTCTGCAGAGATGAAGCCTGTTCAAACTTCATCCACAGCCAGCACCAAAACTTTCGAGGCTCCCGTTGTGATAAACCTTAATCCTCCTCCCACTGACCGTTCTAAATCATTCGACGAATCTGATGCCACGGCAAAGCCCATTGTTCCAATCAAGAAAGCCAGTACAGCTTCAATAAATGCTAAATTGTATTCAGTAGCTGACTTGCAGATAGCTACTGGTAGTTTCAGTGTGGAAAATCTTATTGGCGAGGGATCAGTTGGACGTGTTTATCAAGCTCAATTGGATGATGGAAAGGTGCACCACATTCTTTCATCTTCGAACTTGGACCTATTATGTTGATTGCCATTTTTCATTGCGTAAGAACCCTGAAGATATTCTCTAGTGCTATGGAGTTGATTATGTGCATGGTTATATGCAGGTAGTTGCTGTGAAAAAAATAAATTCATCTGCTTTGCCCAATTCCAAAGATTTTGTGGAAATTGTGTCGGATATTTCGAGGTTGCATCATCCTAATGTAACTGAGTTGGTGGGGTATTGCTCTGAGCATGGACAACACCTCCTTGTTTACGAGTTCTATAAAAATGGTTCTCTTCATGAATTTCTGCATCTCTCTGATGAATATGTTAAGCCATTATCATGGAACAATCGTGTCAAGATTGCGTTAGGGACTGCAAGAGCACTAGAGTAAGTTCAATAACCAGTTTTATAATATCAAAGAAGTGTTTTTTCGTGTCAACTTACCTAGCAGCCCTCTGCAGGTACCTACATGAAGTTTGTTCACCATCGGTCGTTCATAAAAATTTCAAATCATCAAACATATTACTCGATGCGGAGCTCAATCCTCACCTTTCAGATTGTGGATTAGCAGAAAGCCTTATCTACGAAACAGAGCAGGTATATGTAATTTAGGCTTGGAACACTCATTTATGGTGCTACCTAAGGTAATCCGCGATTAATGATATCAGCCGCTCATAAGACTGTCTAGCCGGCTCCACTCAACTCTTTTAGTTGTTCAAAAACTAGCAAGTTGGTGCGTGAGCATATAATGTATTATGTATTTCAAATATTAATATAGATAGAATAATATTATTATTATTTTATCTATTCATATACATAACTAAACACATTCATGAGCATATGAAATTTCATGAGCTCGACTTGTTTACACAGTTAAGTGTAATATTTGTCTTAATTGTTCATTGTCTTGGAAACTGCTTCACAGTTTGGACATATATTGTCACCATTCGAGAACAGAAAGTTTTGCAATAATCTTGCTACAAAATGTTTCTTGTTTTTATGACTAGAAACTTGGCATTTGCAGGCATCTGGTTACATTGCGCCTGAGGTTTCCTTATCTGGTCAGTATACCATTAAGAGTGATGTATAGTTTTGGGGTCATGATGTTAGAACTTCTTACGGGACGCAGACCATTTGATAGGTATGTCAAATCTCTCAAGAAATATAGCAGCAGAATTCTTGGGCTTGCCTTGACACAGGCAGTGTTTCTTAAAATAAGTAAATGTATTATCAATTGTCGTTTTTTTTCCCGGCACAGCTCGAGGCCGAGATCTGAGCAATCATTAGCTCAATGGGCAACACCCCTGCTCCATGATATCGATGCTCTCTCTAAGATGGTTGATCCAGCTCTGAAAGGGCTTTACCCCATCAAATCTCTCTCACGTTTTGCAGACGCGATTGCTCTCTGTGTCCAGGTATTGATTTTTACATTCGCTCGAATTTCCATGATCACTTGCACTTTGTTCCCGCTTATTCTAATGTGTTCACTACTGTTGTGAGCAGCCTGAACCAGAGTTCAGGCCTCCCATGTCAGAAGTGGTCGAAGCCTTGGTTCGGTTAGTACAACGAGCAAACATGAGTAAGAGAACTTTCGGAAACGAAGGCACCCCTCGAGGTGTAACTGAGGACAGCTGATCGATCCGTGATCTTCATTTTTCACCACGGCCTTCCGATTTACATACGTATCTCCTACATTGTCTTGTATTATATTGTTCATTCCCTAGTTTTAAGGCACTAAAAACCACCTAGAACTCTTGTTAGAGTTAATGTCAAACTCTGTAGCCCTTTCACATGCTACTTGATAATTTGCCACCATTCATTATCATTCGGGTCAATTTATATATGGGAAATTTACGTGACCATCTTATAGTTTGGTCCAAATTTCACTTTACAATCATTGTTAAAAAATTTCATTTTAGATCGTCAACTTTCATAAACTTTCATAAATAGTTGCACTTTGCATACTCTTGACTCGAGTTGGTGTTTTTATCGAAAATTCATTGATGCATTACATCATTGACATATATCCTTAAACTTAGAGCATCTTAGGTTAGCTATTGCAAATTTTTTAAAATCGAAATAAATGTTTGAGGTGTCAAAATTCTCTTTTTCGAAATCAAACAACTAGAGAATTTTGATACCAAATAATTTTTTTTTGAAAATTTGCAACAACGAACCTAAGGAGCTATAAGTTTAAGAATGTAAGGCAATGATGGAATACGACAATGAATCTTCGTTAAAATACCAAACCGACTCAAGAGGATGCAAAGTTTAAAATTTATACAGGTTGATGATATAAACTGTAACTTTGCAAACAACAGTTGTAAACTAAAATTTAGACCAAATTATATGATACTAAATATAATTACATTCATACAGACATAGAAAAGTATGTTTTGTGTGGGTTTTTCCTTCATGTCAAGTTATAATTCTTTCACAATTATTATTTTTGAATTTTAATTTAATTCCATTATTTTTATTTATAAACACATTCAATTCTATTCAGCTCCCAATTGAATTCTATTTTAATTTCGGTACAATATTTTAAATCGAGTCTTTCGGTTCTATACCTCTGCATTAGGGGTATAAACGAAACGAATCGAGTTGAATATGAAGGAAATTTTAAGGCTCGAATGCGGCTCGAAATAAGTCTATTCGAGTTCGAGCTTGATTCGAAGTTCGAATAATTAAAAATTTTGGCTCGAGTTCGGCTCGAATTAAAGCTCGAATATGCTTGCGAGCTATTCGAACTATTACCCGAAAATAAATACTCGAAAGACTCGAAATATATTTATTTAAATAAAATTATATATATATTAATAAAAAATTAAAGTTCGCGAGCTATCGAACAAAATAATTTGGGTTCGAGTTCGACTCGAAAAAAGTTCGAACATCTTCGAGTTCGGCTTGGATTCGATAATTTCGAATACGAATCGAATATTTTTTCGAGCCGACTCGAAAAGCTCGCGAAGAGACTCGGTTCGTTTACATCCCAACTCTACACTTTCTATTTTAATTTTCATGTTGGATACTTTATCCTATATATTTTCTTTTTGAGTTGCTAAAAATTATTCAATGTCATCTGCACCATTTCAATATTGACATTAGTGTAAGTCTAATGATTGTTCCCCGGTTTATATTATTGTTAAGTGGACTTTCAAGATTTCATTTTGGTTTGTGCATTTTGTAATCCTTCTAGTCTTTTCTATGTTCAACAAGAAAAGTATTTACTACTGATTTTGAACTACTCTTATGTTGTGTTTATACTGAATTATTTGAACTGAGTAGATTTGAAATGACCCCACTCAAATCCATCATTTATGTTTGGATAAGAAATTGAAGTAGGTTTATACAATTTCTCGTTATTTTTCAATACATCTTCATTTGTATTTTGGAAGGATTTGAAATGACAAATTACGACATGTCATTTAAAATCCATGAATTTTGAATGACTAGTTTTCAAACCATTTCCTCCAAATCAAAGCATTCCATCAAAATACAACATTATGGAATTATATGACTCAATTACGAGCTCTTATGGTGCATTTAGATTGAGGGATTTGAAGTCACGAATTTTCAATCATTGATTTCAAATTCATTTAATTGTTTGGATGAATTATGTTGAGTGTATTTCAAATCAACATTTTTACTAATTTATGCACATTTATTGTTAATTGTGATGGATTCAAAATGCACAAAAGATATGTATCATTTCAAATCCAAGTTTCAAATACATTATCAAATCAAATCCCTCTATTCAAATGAAATACATATATCTAAGCACAACCTTAAATAATCATTCTTCTAGAATTTATGCATCAAACTTTCTATCGGTTTTCTAGAACTAAGGTACCGTTTGGGTTTAATGATGAGATAAGTAATATAAAAATTAAAAATTATGAAATGATTGTAAAAATAATGTGTGATAAGTTATATGGTATTTGGTTTGAGGATAAGATGGTTGATAAAATTTATTGTTTGGTATAATGTCTAAAATATCATCGACATTATAACAAAAATAATAGAATCATTATCTTTATGTAGTTAAGCTCAAACTCAGTGTGAATGATTCAAAACAATCCTTCTTTGATTATTCAATAAAGTTTCAAAAGAGTTATAAATCTCTTGAGACTTAAAATAGCTTTCAACTCCATGCTTGCGGTTCAGAGAACAAGTTGTTATTTCAATATATCTTCTTCTACCTTTTTTGGGAAAACTTGGAACTATTATAGCCGAATCTCTTTTAAGCTTTGCTCCAGTATTCAAAACCCACTTGCAATCCAAGTATTGATTCAGAACTTGTTGAATTTCCCTGATGAACACTAAACGTAATCTTGGTTGTATCAGTGCTCAGCAACAATTTATAAACTGAAATATTTCGTTATCATTTGAAATGTTTGGACACAAAATCTCGATCAAGCCAAGATCAATACAAAAAGAAATACTAAGTCTTTAACCCCAATGGACTGGGTAGGCTCAAATCAAGACCAATGTGACATCAAAATTTGTGGAGTCTAAACTATGTAGGAATTTTGATACAACCAGATATTATATACTCTACGCTTCATGATTAAATCTACGATACTAAACGGACCAATTACGTTTGCTCCTCAACCTCTATCAGTCTCCCACACACCCATATCTTGGTCTTTTTCACTTGCTTCTCAGGACTTTTAGCTTTCCCAGATTGTATGTCTTTCTTTACTCCATTCAATATCGAAATCGGCCCACGTCTCACAACCCCATTTGGAGTTCGTTTAGGATCAGCAAGAATCTTTGTCACGTCCGTGTAATTCACATTGTTATTTGATTCTTGTGGAAGAAAGCCATCAGAACTTGTCTGGCAAGACATTTCAACGTTTTTGACCAAATCATCATAACATGAATTTCTAGCACTTCCATTCACGGTATCTGACAGTGCAAATGTGCTGAAACTAAAATTGTCAGCTTCAGTATCACTTGACAATATTTGGACCCCGTTTACTTCTATAAGCAGATTTTGAGCATTCGTGTCGGTCTGTTGAAGTATTGGTTCGGTTATAGCCTCTGAAAGATCAGAAGGGACTGGATCTTCATTTTCTATTGAGTTGATGAAGGATATTGCCTCGGAGATTAACTCCCTGCTTTCCAATAGGGAAGCCTGAGCAAGAGCGCTACTTTTGGCAGCTATTTCCAGCGCAGTAGCAGCCTTCTCAGCTTCAGCAATCAATAACCTGCACTTATTCATAAAATACAGAAAATCACACTTGTTATCAGAATATGGTATAGAAACTAGAGGATTTACGCTGCATTATAACCTAAGTGTGGTCCAGAAAAAAGTGATGATATATGTTCACATGTATTGAAAGGTATTTTTCCCAGAAGTCTAATCAGAACTATTTGCCCATCAATGATAAAAGAAAACCTTACTTTGCTCTAGAAATGGCTTCACTTCTTTTGTGTATGGCGGCAACTCTTTGTGCCCTGATACTTTTTAGCATCTCCAATTTGGAACTTGCAAAAGGATCCTTGTAAAGTGGTGTAATGCTTTTCTTCAATCTAATTTGTTGGTTCATGGTCTCACACTTTGCAAGATCATCAGACTCAATTTTCTTTTTTGGACTTGTTTTTCGAGTCTGCCCATCAATGCTTGGCTTTTTTCGGGGCTTTCTTTCTACCCCTTCTGGTGTCCCATGATATTTAGCCAGCCCAGAGCAAACCCGGTTACGGTATTCCTATAAACATTAATAGAAAACAAAGAAAGAAACAAGGTCGATACTACTGCAATGGCAATTATATGAAAAACAGGGGAATATATAAGAGAACTCCAAACAAAGTAGCCAGTGTCATAATGGAACACTAGCTTCATATTCAAATTACACCAATGAGAAGATTAAGTCAAGATACCAATACGTCAGTTTTGAAGACAAGAAGACATCATTTTATTAATAGAATTTGAGAGCAGAAAATATTTTCTTCAAAGACGAAAGCAGCTCTTACAGGATCTGCCCACTTGGCAGCAATGGCTGCAGCAATCTTCCTCTTCTGCTCGGCGGACTTGGGTGCTCTTTTGCTCCCTTTGGGTCTCGACATATTTTTTCTTAGTTCGACACTCTGGTGCCATTCTTTCTCATGCTGCTTATTCAAAATCTTGTATGAATCCCATTGCAATTCTTCTTCACCAAGAAGGCCCTTTCTGGAAGCTGCTGCAATTACATTTTTCCACTCATAGTAGCATGTCTCCTGCAACATCAATTTTTCACGTCGCCTTTCCCACCCAAGTCGGACACCAACTCCAATTTTCATCCTTGTTTCTTCACTGTACAGACAGAAGAAGGAAACAACATGCTGTAAAACGGGGTAGCACTAAAAACTGGAAATCAACAAAAAAAAATCTATTATTATATGTTAGCACTTATTTTCAGTTCTCAGCTTACAGTCAGAAAACCATTTCCTTCTTTTTTGCGAGATAATAATCTAAAATTATTCGTCAAACCATGCCAAAGTAAGTAGTGTTTCAACTGTTCAGATAAAAAAAAACATGGATTGGAGATCTTTGAGTCATATCTAGTACGGGTAAAATAGAAGAGAAGGTACTCTAGATGGTTTCCATGAATTGAAGCAAAGTCAACCACCTTTTTATATAGTTATTTTGTCATATATTTCCATGGAATAAGCTACTCTCTTTGAATGTAACAACTTTCAGAATTATAATTCAACAGAAAAGCAGCTGCTAAATGCTAGAGTTGAAAAAAAATATTAAAGCAAATTGAAGAAGTTACTCACTTTTGCGCATGCCCCAAATTAACCAGCTTCATCTTAATCTGTGTACCAAAAACCATCAGCTATTTACTATTTCAAAACGTAAATATGAACTGCAGGTTGATGATGTAATTTATTAAACAAGTCATAGAATAAATTCAAATTAAGAAAACTACGCAAAATTTGCTCAAACACATCAATACAAGGGCAGGGATGACACTTTTACATTGAAACTGAACAAGGACTTCAAAACAGATATATTCAGGAAATCTAATGTAAATTAGCTACACATATTTACATTGCTTAAATTCCATCGTCCAAATTCTTTGTCCATAAAATTTCATGCAACGCATACTTCGTGGTCAAAATGACATCACCTTGGGATCTTGCATTGCAATCCTGGTTCTCTCTTTGATCCTCTGTAGGGTTTCTGCAAATATTACATACATTATTAAATAATAAAAACTCAATAAAATTATGCAAATAGTTTATAGACGTGTACAGGGCCAGGCAATCAGTACCTGGACTGTGCTTCTTGCCTTTGTTCCAAGGTGTGTTCCCTTTGTTTGCTTTGGAAATTCTACTTCGTCTCAACCTCTCTCTCTCGTCCACTTCAATAGAGTCTTCACCAGAAGCTTGGGGTTCACACACATGAGCATTTGATCTTATCAAATCAATATCAATCCTCAACATGTTTCGGTACTGTTTCGACTCTTCCTTTTTGCAAGATATACTGGTGATTTCAAGGGTAGCAACAGCCTTTATAATCAGCCCACCCTGGCGTACAATTCTCCCCAAATTAATGTTCTTACCCACCTTTTTAGTGCTAGTAATAGTTTTACAAGGAAACGTAGATGCCAATCTCCTATCATTGTCTATTACTAATTTACTGTGAAAGCTGCTCTCAGAACTAAATGTAAATATATTATTGCGGAGACAAGAACAAGGTTGTGAAATAGCAATATCTGCAAAACAAGAATGACATTCAGATATAAGATGGCTTTCCTAAAAAATCACACATAACATACTCATATCATTATTTCAACACAACAAGAATTAAATCAAGTTATCTACATATACATTGTGTATAATTTGTGCTAATTAAAACACTGAAAACAAGAATAATTAAATCAAGTTAAATATATATATACAAATCCAAATGTGTATAATTTGTGCTAATTAGAAACACTGAAAAAAGTAAGGAAACCAAATTGGCAGAAAGGAAATGCTGCATTGAAGAGAAACACGAGTTTTGAACTAAAAAAACGAAACAAAGTACAACAAACATAACCAACAAAATCTTTAACCAAAAGGACCAAAAATTGGTTTGCTTTTACCTAACAAAGGCATGGAAACTCATCAAATCAGAAATCCGATGCTCAAATACGAAAAAAAATCGCTGACTATTGAGGAGATTCCATGCACCCGGTTCAATTCTTAGCCAGCCAAGTTTAGTGGGAGCTAAATGAAAAAATAATCGGAGGAAAAAGGGTTGCCGATTCTGGAAGAAGAGCCGAAGTTTGATAAGCAAGATGAAGGAAAGCCACACAGTCGTCCCAGTGTCCAAAGAATGACCGCCCGCTGGATAACGAATTAACGATGTGTGAATTTGGTAAGGTTTTTCCTTATATTGAATACCTCTAACTTTACCAAGCTAGAAATTTACCTTTGCCCCTTCTTGGGGTGACCGAGTTAGTGGAGTAGATGAATACGAAAACATTTGGTCACGAGTTTGATTCTTCTTACCAACATTTTTTTGGTCGAACCTATCGCACCGGGCTTACCTAGTGTGGTTTACCTGGCTGACGTAGTTTACAGCTATCATGTTAGGCCGAGTGTATACCCAGTACACACCCAAAAGATAGAGACTTCGGGTTCCACTGTCATAAAAAAAAGTTGTATATCATCTAAGAATTTTATTTTCTCTATTTAAATTAGTAAAAAAAAATGTTTGTTTGTGTGAAAATTTTAAATTAAGCATAAATATTTTGAGGAATGAAAATATTATAATAATTTATCCTACTGAGGCAAAAAAATAATTATAGATAGTTAAAATGTCATATTTTATATAATATACATAAAATAAATCAATGACGTGTGATTAAAACATTTAAAGACACCATTTGGTACAATAAATATGATAAGATAAGTGAATGATGATTAGTTAAATGGTCCGTTTGGTTTGTGAGATGAGATAACAATGATTAAAATTAGAAGATTGTGATAAATAATATAGCGTGATAAGTTATATGGTGTTTGGTTTGGAAGATAAGATGGTGGATTAATTTTACTCTTTGGTATAAGATGGTGGACTATACAATGTTGTGCTTCATTGATATATCAGCATATTTTAGGTTCCTGGCTAAAAAAAATTTATTTATTTTCTTTTTAAAAAAAATAAATATACATGGTTATATTTCGATATATTCATTAAAAAAGAAATTCATACTTCAGATAAATTACAGGCTAATTTAATAAAATAATATTAAAAAATTTAAAAAATAAAGTTAAAAAATATGTTACGTTTGTAACGTGATTCGCGATCCTGGTTCGCGTTTCTGAAGAAACGCGAACCAAGATTACGATTATTGACAAAAAAAAAATTTAATGAGGGTATGCTTTATGGTTTTAAAGTTGATTTTGAGGATAATTTGGTATTATTATTTTTATTGTAGTTGGGAAATGTATGGTTATGCTGTGGGCATGAACTAGTAATACATTTCAGGTGCATGTGATGCATAGTGGGGGAATGGTGCATTGGCATGATTTAATTGAGATTGGTTCTGATTAATCTGGAAAGCATGTTTAATTGATAATTGTGGAGCATGTTTTGGTTAAAGTTTTAAAATATCATGTAGGGATTGTGGAGTATGTGTTGGTTAAAGTTTTAAAATATCATGTAGAGATATTTTATTGGACATCATTTTAATTTAAACCCCCACACGTCTAATATCTCACCCCCTTACCCTTATTCCCCACACTCCGAAAAATCCCTTTCCCCAAAACCTATTTCATCGCCTCAAACAAGGGGAAGAATGAGGAGACTTGGAAGCTTGTAATCTTTGTTTCTTGTTAAGAGAATCCATCCTTGTAATGTTGGGCATGTATTGATGAGTTTTGAGTTTGTGTATTTGGGGAAAAATGGGTTTGATTTGTAATGTGTTGTTATTTGTTGGATTATGGGTTTTTGTTGATATTGGTCTGTATTATGTTGGTTTTGATGTTTCTCTCCTCAAAATTTTTTTTTAAAATGAGGTTCTCTCTCCTCTTAATTTTTTTTTTTAAAATGATGAGAAAGAAATGTGATCTGGGTTTGTGTTTCTCCTTCCTCAATTTCTTTTTTAAAAGATGAGAGAGAACCCGAGTTCTCTCTCTCCTCTTAGTTTTTTTTTTTTTAAAAAATGAGGAAAGATTCTAACATCTCTCTCCTTCAATTATTTTTTTTTTTTAAAAGAGGAGAGAGAACTCTTAAATTTTTTTAAATGAGGAGAGAGAACTCTCCTCATAATTTTTTTTTTGTTTTTTAAAATGAGTTTTATATAATTAGTGGATAATTTAATTGTTATATGTAAGAAATGTTTAATCTAATGTGCTAATTAGTAGACACGTCAGTATACATGAAAATTGAATTTTTTAAAAAAAAAATTATTTTTTAAAAAAATAATAACTTTTTTTATTACAGAAAAATATTTAAAAATATAAATTTTTTATGTAGTTTTGTGTAGTTGGAGTGATCTTTATTGTACATTGAGTGATATTTGGTGTAATATAAAAAAGAAAAAAATTATAATTTTTTTTATGGTTTATATAGTTTGAGTGAACTTTGTTTTTTCATGTTTATAAATTAATTTTTTTATGTTTATATAGTTTGAGTGAACTTTGTTTTTTCATGTTTATAAATTCGTGTCCCCGTGTCCATGTCGTACATATATCCACATATTCGTGTCCGTGCAGCATAGGCTATAAACCATAGGGGCGTGCAATCCATTTTTTTTGAATTTATTTTAAATTAATTAAATCAAATATATTACAAAATTTGAAATTTCAAAATCACTTTTATTCAAAAAAAGTGATTTTAATTCATATAACCTAAATGAATTAATATTTTTGAATTAATAGAACTGAAATAACAAGAGTTGAAGTAACACATTTTTGAGCTAGTAGAATATATGTTGAAGAATTTAGTTTTAAAATTCTCAAAGTAGTACAAATATAATTTTTTAAAAATAATCAAAATTTTAATTATTAATAATATTATTATATATAACCGAGCAAAAAAATTCTTTTGAAACTTTCGGTTATTTGTGCAATTGAAAACTTTATAGTGTTCTTTGAAAAAAAAAATTAATAAAAATATTCTATTTTTAAAATATTTAAATAATAAAGTCTCATTTTTTTATTTTATCAAAATGACAATGTTGATATCAATATACAACAAATACCACTCCAACTACATAAAACTAGATAAAATTTTATATCTTTTAAAACATTTTTCTATAATAAAAAATTTGTAATTTTTTAAAAATTTCTTTAAAATTATTTTTTAAAAAAAATCAATTTTCATGTGTCATGCTGTGTTCACGGTGTGTCGAACATGTGTCGAAATTTTTTTTGGCTTGTCAGACCTTGTCGCACCTGTGCTTGCCGTTTTCGTATCTACGGAGTGTCCAATACTGCATTAGGTAATTTTTTGAAATATCGGTGCAACATAGTTTATAGCACATTAGATTAAACATTTCTTACATATAACAATTGAAATTATCCACTAATTATAAAAAATAAAAAATTAAGAGGAAAAAAAATAAAAAAAATTGAGGAGGGTCTCTCTCCTTATTTAAAAAAAAATTTAAGATGAGAGAGGTCATTTATAAAAAAAAAAATTTAAGGAGATGAAAACGCGATTCTCTCTCATCATTTAAAAATAATTGTCAATAAGAATCGCGATCCTGGTTCATGTTCTGAAGAAACACGAACTCATATCGTTAATCATGTAACTTTTTTTTTAAATTTTTTTTTTATTTTTTAAATATTATTTTATTAAATTAGCCCTCATTGGCCACCTATATACTGAATATTATTAGTTGTCTTAGTTTTATGACATAATTATGAACACAATTATCTTTCTTTTTTTTTTATGGCAAGGAACCCGTAGGCACTACTATCGGGTGCATACTGGGTAAACTACCTGTAAATCACGTCAATCAAGTAAATCGTATGAGGCAAGCCCGGTGCGACAGACTTTTACCAAGAAAGTGTTGGCAGAAGGAATCAAACTCATGATCTTACGATCCCGAATTTACCATTCTTCACCAACTCAAACATCTCTTAACAAAATTATTCTACTAGCATGCCAAAGAGTCGTGACGTGACATTACATTAATGAATACATTATCCAAATTTCAGACATTTTTGAGCATTTATATTTTATTTACACTTACTTTTTTTTTACCTTTACGGCTGCATATTATTATTATTTTTTATAATTTCTTTAACGAATTTTCCCCTCCCGTATCTAATATTTGTTTATGCATATCGGCGCATATACTTCATTAAAATTTAATTGATTTTTTTCTAAATTATAGGTAAACTAATTTTATGTCCAATAACACAATTAACCATTTTCATTAAAATTCATAATTCTACGAATTATAATTCGTTAGGGAAACAAATAATGAATTCTCAATTTTTTGCACAAAACAAAAAATTAATATACATTAATAGGGTGTAATCAATCTAGAGTTTCATTGACTTTTAATGACCGAAGACAATGGCATCTTCAATTTAAAAAATAAATAAATTAGAAGGCGTCACACTACAAGGCGCCTTCAATACTGAAGGCGCCTTCAATACTGAAGGCGCCTTGTGGTGTGTCGCCTTCAGTTAAAAATTTAATTTTTTTATTAGAAGGCGCAATGTGACATGACGCCTTCATCAGTATATAACTTTGTTCGTTGGTCTTCGAAATACAGAAGCAAAAACGAGCGAAACAAAGCGTTGCGTTGTAAACGAGCGATCGAGCGTATCGTTGTTCTATTGGATTCATAATAAGATCATAGTTGCTTGAAAATTTATATAGAAGCAGAACCACGAAACACTGATTATCCAGAAAATATAGATTTTTTGCCTGTAGTTGCAGAATGAGTAACTACTACTTGTAGAGAAGCAGAACGATCCTATAGTTGCTGATATTATTGCTCTTGAGCCACGAGCATATAGTTTTGCTGAATTTGGAGATGATATTCAGTCTGAACCATGATATGTGTTATTTTTTCACTTAATTTGATATAAGATTAGGGCCGTTTTTGTAGTGATTCCTGGAAAATATTACGCATTTTTGTATATATTTGTATATTTCAGAAATCGAGGTTCAAATGCATAAAAGTGGAGGAAATAAGCTACAAATGATGAAAAATTACCAAACCGAGCAAACACGGAAAAAGGAGGGACGAAATCACAAATTGTGAAATTTTAGAATTGGTGATCGATCGGTAGTTTTTATCGATCGATCGCCGCTGACTAGAAGATTTTCGCGATCGGTAGCCAGTTTCACCGATCGATCGTCGCTTTGAGAAATTTGAAAAATAAAATCAGAAACATTTGGCGATCGAGTATCCAGCCGTTGGGCGGTTCACCCCCTTTCGGTTCGGTCGGTTATCCGAACTGATGAGCACCCTTAACTTTGCCACTCTTAGCTGTAAAGTTAGTGAAGACTCACGGGCATAGTTGGTGTTTTTAATAAAAAAAGAAGAATAAATTTTTGCCTTTAAAAGGCAAACTAGATAGGATGTTTGGGACCATGTAATTTAAAAGTTGCAAGGTTTTAATTATGTTATTTGGAAATTAAAAAGTACTTATGCTAATATTTATTTTTTGTATTACAATTTATTTGGACTCCATATGACGTGGAGTCGGACTATGATTGGCCGGCATAATGTCCAATGATAAATTATTCGTTTGTAGAAATCCATCGTCCAAAAGAGTTTTAGGACAGTTTGGTATGTTCCAAACTATTACGCCATCAATATGACAGCCAGATGGTCTTGCATAAAATCGATCGCTGAGGTCGTTATGACACAAGTTGGAGATGGGAACATAGTTAATACTTAAATCTGTGGATGACCAGACGATATCATGTTGTTGATGCCCCTCAAGCCACCAACTCCTATGCTCTCAGTGACGATTACATGGCGTGGGGAAGAGCCATCTAGAAGACCACGTGGTTATGGGATCGTAGGAAATATTTAGAGTTAATGTAATTAATATTGTATTTGTATGATTGAAATAAAAATAAATATGTATGTGTCTCTACTGTTTCAAACCATCTAATCATTTTGCAATTATTTCTTTAAGGTTAAAAAATTTGATCCAAAAATTTAAAACTAATTTTAATTTTCGAATTTATCTTCCATCATAAATCTAATATCTACAAATTTTTAATCCAAAACAAAAAAAAAAATCTAAATATAAATAACATAATTTTTTTTAAAAAGAAACGTGAAAAAAATTTGGTGTGAGAATTGGTGACATGAAAAACGTGATTGCCGATCACGTTTTTTTGAAGAAATGCGATTGGAAATCGCGTTTCACCTTATTTCCGTAATTGTTTTTTACTCAACCTTATTTTTTTTGTTTTTATAATATTTAATTAATTGAGCCTAAATTACACCTACAAGTTTTGCCCTAATTGAGAAGCTTCGATGATTACATGGATATCCTTCAAGTTTGGTAAATCTCCGAGGGACGACTCAGATTTTTAGTTTAACATTATGTTTTCACCTCTTGTTCGTTTTTACATGTGTGAAGCGATTAAATGCAAAATTATGGGTTTTTTTTAAGGGGATTCAGATCTTGAAACTGCCAACCACCGTTTACTATGGAAAATGAAAAATCAGACAAAGACTGAACAAAGAAAGGAAGAAAAAGAACAGGTCCTCAAGTACATGTACATTCATACAAAGTACATATGTTGTATCAATCATTGGTCATATTCACCGAACATGCTAGTTACTATCTTATTAAGCTTACAATATACAAAAATGATGGTTCATGGTTAGTGACAAATGCTGGAAATACCGAAGGTTCATCAGAGATGGTGTTTGCTTCTACCATTGGAATTGGGTTGCGTTAGTTGCTTCACAACTTCTCTCATGCAGGGTCTCCGGCTTGTCTCTTTTTCGGTACATCTCAGGCCTAATAAGAGCATGAGCTTTACTTGCTGATGTATATTTGAATCCAAGAACTCGTCCAACAGGTCTGGATCCACAATCCTCTCTATATCTTCTGTTGTGTTCAACATGGATCTTACCCACTCCACAATATCCATTTCCCCACCAAATGATGGATCTAAAACCTTCTTTCTGGTTATCAGTTCCAACAAAACGACCCCGTAAGCATATACATCAGACTCCTTGCTACTTTTGGTGGAGAATGCAATTTCTGTAAAAACAAAATGTAGTCTAGCATAGCTAAGCAGTTACTCAAATACCCCCAGCAAACATCATATTATTGGATTTTTGTTGATAGCTTTTATAATAGTACATAAAGAACTCTAGTAAATTGCGTTAATTTAGTATAAGAGCCTGTTATCTAGTGTTGCATTTGTGCAGGCTCGTGGTTCCAAGAAGTGACAATTACTACAGAAAATAAAGTAATGCAATGAGAGAATAAGAACTCTAACCTGGAGCCATATAACCAGTGGTTCCCTGGATCACACTTGATGTAGTTGAAGCACCAGACTGATCCAAGAGCTTGGCAATGCCAAAATCCGAGATATGAGGCTCCATATCTATATCCAGTAAAATGTTCATCGGTTTGATGTCTCGGTGGATAATGGCAGGACTACAGTCGAAATGGAGATATGATAGACCATGGGCAGTGCCAAGGGCAATCTTGTATCGAATGTTCCACTCCAGCAACAGCGGAGGACGTGTCTCGTGCAGAACATCATGAAGACTTCCATTTTTCATGTAACTGTACAAGATTAACCCGTACTCCTGTCTCAACCAAAACTCTTCGAGCCTAACAAGATTACGATGTCTGACCTTCCCAATTGTCTCTATTTCTCTAAAAATACTTGTATTTTTTCCCTTAAATCCCAAAAACCCAAGCTTCTTCACAGCAAACACTTTATTCGGACCCAATGTCACCTTGTACACTGTTCCATTTGCTCCCCTCCCGATAACGTATGTATCTTTGAGGTTCTCCGTGGCTTCCATAATTTGATTCAGCAGTGAAGAAGAACCTTCTTTTGTGGAGACTGGCAATTTTTGTTCCTCAGCTTTGTGCTGCAAACACAAATAAGAAACTCCAGAAACCAGAATCAATGCGAAGAGGAATGATCCCGAAACTATCATAGCAATATCAACTTTCTCGAGGCTACCTCGTTTACTCGACTGCAGTTCACAAGATTTGATGGGAATGAGGCCGTTTCCCGGACAATTAAATCCACCTTTAGGATGACAACTGAAACAGAGGTTTGGGTTTCCAGCAAATGACGATGGAGTTGCAATTAAAAATCTCATCATAGTAGGTGGCACAGGACCGGTGAAAAAATTGTTGGAAATATTGACCTCAAACAAAGAATGGATTTCACCTAGAGAGTCCAGGTTCCCAGACAGATTATTACAACATAAATCTAATTGCTCCAGTAATGTTAATTTTCCCAGTTCCATAGGAACATGACCTGTCAATCCATTATAGCTAAAATTCAAAGATCTAAGGTTTAGAGCACCATCTTCCAAACCGATTGAAGGGCTAATAGTCCCACCTAATAAATTTGCACCAAGTTGCAAATTATTAAGCTTCTCAAGTTGAAACAAAAATTTTGGAATCCCCCCGGTGAATCTGTTCTCACTAAGATCTAAGTTGGATAGTTCTGTAAGATTTCTGAAGCTGAGCGGGATCGAGCCGTTTAACCGATTGTGCCTAACATCAAGACTTGACAATTTATAACAACCCGATAATGATGATGTCAGCAAACCGCCAAAAGCATTGTAAGATAGATTTAAAGCCTCAAGATGCACAAGGCTTCCTAGCTGAGAGGGCATATGACCTGTGAATTTATTGAGGGATAAATCTATAGAGGTTATGTTTTTGAGGTTACCTAAGCTCGAGTGTATTGGTCCACTTAAACTGTTGTTGCTAAGATCGATGAATAGAATGTTTGGATTCTCAACGAACTCCGGCAGCATGCCCGTAAGATTGTTCTGTTTGAGAATCAATCTCATCAAAGTAAAGCAACTTCCTATATCAGAAGGGATACTTCCTTGAAAATGATTCTGACCCAATAACAGCTTCCTCAGATGCTTATTGATGCAAAGGTTTGGAGGAATAGGGCCGGTGAAGTTGTTTCTGGTGAAGTCCAAGAGAGTTAAGTTACTATTAATTCCAAGTCCTCGAGGTAAAACTCCAGTAAACTGATTGTCAAACAGGGAAACATTTCTCAACTGCTTCAACCCTGTGATTTCTTCTGGTATCTCACCAGTGAGATTATTCTGATACACAATAAGATTCTGAAGACTTTGAATCTTCCATACACTGATTGGAATTCGTCCACTCAAATGATTGGTAAAAAGCATGAGCGTGTGAAGGTCGTTTAACATTCCTAGTTCGCTCGGAATCATACCCTCGAGCCGGTTTCCATACAACTGCAAATCATTCAAAGCCTTGCATTTACCTAATTCAGATGGTATTACTCCAGATAACTGGTTGGCAGACAAATAAAGCAGTGTCAGTTTAGTGAGTTGGCCCAGAGATGACGGGATAGGCCCTGTTAGGCCACAATTAACTGCAGCAAGACTTGTTAAACTGCTGCAATAGCCCAAGACTGGTGGGACACTTCCACTGAATGGATTGTTTGATAAGACGACGACCTGCATTTCTTTGCAACTACCTAAACCCAACGGAATCCTGCCCATCAAATTGTTGTCACTCACATCTAAATACACAAGAAGCTCAAGAAAGTTCAAACTATAGGGCAGTGGACCTTCCAGAAAGTTATCATTTAGGTAGAGTTCTTGCAAGGAGCTACAGTTCCCTATGGATGAAGGGATAGTTCCAGATAATTGATTCGATCCCAGATACAGAAATTCAAGCTTACTCATGTTTCCAACATTGTCCGGGATCGAACCACTCAGCATGTTGTTACTGAGGTAAACCGTGTTCAAGAATGGATTTTGAAACAAGACTTTAGGAATTGGGCCGGTGAGAGAATTGAAAAACAAGCTTAAAAATTTCAATCTTCGCAAATCTCCCACACTTTCTGGGATTTCACCAGAAAAGCTGTTGCCAGAGAGATCTAAATATTCAAGAAAACTACAGTTGCCTATCTCACGAGGAATTGAACCCGAAAAATCATTGTTACTTACATCAATAAATCTCAAGTTGTTTAAATGAGCCATTTCCGGTCCTAGTTGCCCTGAAATCCCAAAGCTAGACAGGTTCATTCCAACAACAAAGCCATTCCGATTACAATGAACACCAACCCATGAACAAGGAGTGGAATCAGAAGAATTCCAGGAGAGTTTGATGGAAGGAGGCACCGATTTCCAGTGTCTTACCAATGACAACAATGCTGTAGAATCCAAACTCATCGCAAAAGTACAAAACATCAAAAACAGACAAAAACAGACCCATTTCATGTTTACTCAGCTGATTATCTTGAGGTGAAAACTAGGCCAAAAACACACCCAGAATTAAAATTCACCTCAATATAGAGCGTTCAAGTCCAAGAAACAAAACCCGCAGTGAAAAGTAAAAGAAAGTAGACAAAAATGTCTACTGGAATTCTTGGTTGAAACTTGGTTGACGCTTTTCATGTTTCAGCGTGTGAACGCTGACATTAGCATTGAAACTTTTCAGTGCCTGTCATTCTCTATTTAATGAACATGTGAACGACTCGCATGAGCTTCCATTTTAGATCGGCGTGTGTTTTTCTTTTTAAATATTTTTATACTAATTGATAAGCACGAAATGTGGTGGTGTTTTTTTTAATAAAGAAGTTGTGGCCTTATCCATCCGAATTATATGGTTATTTATCATGTTTTTTTTTACATAAAAAAGTTTTTTTTTTATGTTGTGAGGTTGAATGAGAGTTTGAAAAGAAAAAGAAAAAAAAAAGCAATTATACAGATATTCCATCTAACTAGGGTGTTTAACGGGCCAGGTCAATTCGGACCCGTCACGAAACAGGACCGATTAGCCCGGTTTGAAACCGAAATCGGGCTAACCGGTTCCGAATCAGTTCGGATCGGTTCTACCTTTCCGGAACGGTATCTTACCGATTTCGGACTAAACGGATCTGATTCAGGGTTGAACCGAAACCGGATCCGTTATTTTTAAAAAAATAATTTTTTAAAAAATTTAGATAAATATATTTGAGGTTAGTTTACAAACACAAAGGTCATTAGCTCAATTGGTTAGAGCTTTAGAGTAGAAGATGATGGTCACGTGTTCGAATCCTCCAAGCAACAATTTCTCTTTAAAAAAAAAATTAAAAAAAACAGGTTCCGGGTTGGAACCTGTCCAATCCGGAACCGGTAGAACCGAAATCGGATCGGATCCGGTTAGGAATTAGGGGATCCAGAACCAGTCGATTCCGGATCGGATCAGGTCGGGTTGCCTCGTTAAGCACCCGTGCATTTAACCGATGAAAATCCCTATGTCGTAAGTGCTCTTTAGGGTATAATCAAATGTCGCATGGTCTTTTCAATATGTTACGTGACGCTTATAATATTGAAAAGATCATGTTTATATACCACTCCAAACATTGGTACGTAAAGACGGTATCAAATAAATAGTAAGTGATTTATGTGCTGAAAGTAAGTAATAGATAACAAATACAATGTTGAAATCATTGACCCATGCAGGACTTATGTAGAGCTATGTTTTCTGATTTAAGTGGGGACTTTTTAGAGTGGCAAGCTATGTATTGCTGTATGACAAATTGTCCAATACAATATAATATTCGTAACATATTTTGAGACATATATTTGCTATATGTATAAAGTCTCACAAAAGCTTACAAATTATTCTTATATCATATATAATATTTGTTTTGGTATGTAAGAATTTGTTAGACTTAATAATATAAGGGTAAACTCATCTAAAATCTCTATACCTAAATTTTCTGTAACTTAACTCCACTTATCCATTCTAACTTCCCCAACCATACTTTCATCTTCATCCTAACTCCCTACCCCACAACAGTTTACCAATTTACCCTTATAAAGTTAAAAGGGGTTAATTGCATGATACTCCCTAGAGTTTTAAATACTTTTCAAATCTCACCCAAAGTTTACTATTTTTATAATAACATTTTTCTTCACGATCCGTCTTCGTAAAATGGTATCAGAGCCTAGGTTTATTATGAAATATCATAATATATCTTGAATATTAATTTGTACCCTATACGGAGGAGATGATTCAAGAAAAATATGGACCCGAACGAATGTTCTAAGTGTCATTCATACATGTGGTACTTCCAAAAATTGGAAGCAATAAATCAGAAGCATATGGCAGAAGCTCAACGCTTCAACCATAAGTGGAAACTATTACGAGAAACAATATTATGCGCACCCGGCATAAACCATTACAAGAAACTAGAAAGGATGGCTAAGAGGCTCCATCAAGTGAACCTAAAACTACAGTTCGAGTTAGTCAAACTTCAGGAAGACGATCATCCTGAACATGGGACGTTGTTCCAAACCCCAATGATCCAACAGGGTCCGAACCAGATGATTAGGATGCGAAAACCAACCTTTTGAGAAAACGAGCCGGATTCTTCTAAGATATCCCAAGATCTTAGAGACATCCAGAAGACAGTGCAGCTTTATGGATACCTTCAATACCATGTCCCTGCACAGGTCCATCAGATTCAAAGTCAGATGGAGATTATGATTAAACATCAGGATAAAATTCTTGAGAATCTTCGAGGTGTTCAAACCCAAGTAAAGGAGTTTGAGTCAAGACCAAGTCCGACGGGAAGAAGACAAGGATGATGGTTACCATCCTATGGTACAGAACCCCTTGTACACCAAAAAGGGAAAGCGAAGGAGGTTCGAAGACCTTTGACGGAGATTGAAAAAATGATTGCAGTCCTATGAGGAAAACCAATACTTCCCACCAAGTAATGGAAAGAATCAACTTGGAAGATCTACGTGATCTTGCTGATTCGTTTGCGTGGTTGAATCTCGTAGAATTCAAGAAGGGAGAACTTGTAACAAGACCTCCACCATAAGAAAGTTTTCGGTCACACACTTCACCCGAAGGCGATCAAAGTATGCCGCATAGGGAAGATTTCACCTCAGCAACTTTAGATCCCCCAGTTAGAACAAGGAAGCATTCCCGTAGACCAGATATACATCAAACGCCTTACGGGAAATCTCAGTTAGATCCAATCCATCCATATGGACTTATGCTCTACATGGATATCTTGGATTTCAGAAACAGAGAAGTTCTTATTGATTAATGGGCTTCAGCAATGAGAATAGCAGCAGGAACGCTTGATCTAAGTAAATAAGGATTAATAAAGAAGTTGTGGCCTTATCCATCCGAATTATATGGTTATTCATAATGTTTTTTTCTTTTTTGAAATAATAATGTTTTTTTTAGGTTGTGACGTTGAATGAGAGTTTGAAAAGAAAATGAAAAAAAATCATTTATACAGATATTCCATCGAACTGATGAAAATTCCTATGTCGTAAGTGTTCTTTGAGGTATAATCAAATGTCGCATGGTCTTTTCAATATGTTATGTGACGCTTTTAATATTGAGAAGATCATGTTGTTTATATACCACCCCAAACATTGGTACGTAAAGACGGTATTCAATAAATTGTAAGTGATTTATATGCTGAAAGTAATAGATAACAAATACAAATGTTGAAATCATTGACCCATGCAGGATTTATGTAGAGCTATGTTTTCTATTTTAGGTGGGGACTTTTTAGAGTGGCAAGCTATGTATTGTTGTATGACAAATTGTCCAATACAATATAATATTTGTAACATATTTTGAAACGTGTATTTGCTATATGTATAAAGTCTCACAAAAGCTTACAAATTATTCTTATATCATATATAATATTTGTTTTGGTATGTAAGAATTTGTTAGAATTAATAATATAAAGGTAAACTCATCTAAAATCTGTATAACTAAACTTTCTTTAACTTAACTCCACTTATCCATTCTAACTTTCCCAACCATACTTTCATATTCATCATAACTCCATATCCCACAACGCTTTACCAATTTACTCTTATAAAGTTAAAAGGGGTTAATTGCATGATACCCCCCTAGAGTTTTAAATACTTTTCAAATCTCACCCAAAGTTTACTATTTTTTATAATAACATTTTCCTTCACGATCTGTCTTCGTAAAATGGTATCAAAGCCTAGGTTTATTATAAATATTATAATAATATCTTGAATATTAATTTGTACCCTATACGGAGGAGACGATTCAAGAAAAATATGGACCATAACGAATGTTCTAAGTGTCATTCATACATGTGGTACTTCCAAAAATTGGAAGCACTAAATCAGAAGCATATGGCAGAAGCTCAATGCTTCAACCATAAGTGGAAACTATTACGAGGAACAAGATTATTCGCACCCGGCATAAACCATTACAAGAAACTAGAAAGGATGGCTAAGAGGCTCCATCAAGTGAACCTCAAACTACAGTTCGAGTTAGTCAAACTTCAGGAAGACGATCATCCTGAACATGGGACGTTGTTCCAAACCCCAATGATCCAACAGGGTCTGAACCAGATGATTAGGATGTGAGAACCAACCTTTTGAGAAATCGAGCCGGATTCTTCTAAGATATCCCAAGATCTTAGAGACATCCAGAAGACAGTGCAGCTTTATGGAAACCTTCAACACCATGTCCATGCACAGGTCCATCATATTCAAAGTCAGATGGAGATTATGATTAAACATCAGGATAAAATTCTTGAGAATCTTCGAGGTGTTCAAACCCAAATAAAGGAGTTTGAGTCAAGACCAAGTCCGACGGGAAGAAGACGAGGATGATGGTTACCATTGTCCTATGGTACAGAACCCCTTCTACACCAAAAAGGGAAAGCGAAGGAGGTTCGAAGACCTTTGACGGAGACTGAAAAATGATTGCAGTCCTATGAGGAAAACCAATACTTCCCACCAAGTAATGGAAAGAATCAACTTGGAAGATCTACGTGATCTTGCTGATTCGTTTGCGGGTTGAATCTCGTAGAATTCAAGAAGGGAGAACTTGTAACAAAACCTCCACCATAAGAAAGTTTTCGGTCACACACTCCACCCGAAGTGATCAAAGTATGCCGCATAGGGAAGATTTCACCTCAGCAACTTTAGATCCCCCAGTTGGAACAAAGAAGCATTCCCGCAGACCAGATATACATCAAACGCCTTAAGGGAAATCTCAGTTAGATCCAATCCATCCATATGGACTTATGCTCCACATGGATATCTTGGATTTCAAAAACAGAGAAGTTCTTATTGATGAATGGGCTTCGGCAATGAGAATTGCAGCAGGAACGCTTGATCTAAGTAAAGAAGGATTAATAAAGAAGTTATGGCCTTATCCATCCGAATTATATGGTTATTTATAATGTTTTTTTCTTTTTTGAAATAATAATGTTTTCTTTTAGGTTGTGAGGTTGAATGAGAGTTTGAAAAGAAAATGAAAAAAAAAATCAATTATACAGATATTCCATCGAACTGATGAAAATTCCTATGTCATAAGTGCTCTTTGAGGTATAATCAAATGTCGCATGGTCTTTTCAATATGTTATGTGACGCTTTTAATATTGAGAAGATCATGTTGTTTATATACCACCCTAAACATTGGTACGTAAAGACGGTATTCAATAAATCGTAAGTGCTTTATATGCTGAAAGTAATAGATAACAAATACAAAATGTTGAAATCATTGACCCATGCAGGATTTATGTAGAGCTATGTTTTCTGTTTTAAGTGGGGACTTTTTAGAGTGGCAAGCTATGTATTGCTATATGACAAATTGTCCAATACAGTATAATATTTGTAACATATTTTGAAACGTGTATTTGCTATATGTATAAAGTCTCACAAAAGCTTACAAATTATTCTTATATCATATACAATATTTGTTTTGGTATGTAAGAATTTGTTAAGACTTAATAATATAAGGGTAAACTCATCTAAAATCTCTATACCTGAACTTTCTTTAATTTAACTCCACTTATCCATTCTAACTTCCCCAACCATACTTTCATATTCATCCTAACTCCCTACCCCACAACACTTAACCAATTTACCCTTATAAAGTTAAAAGGGGTTAATTGCATGATACCCCCTAGAGTTTTAAATACTTTTCAAATCTCACCCAAAGTTTACTATTTTTTATAATAACATTTTCCTTCACGATCCGTCTTCGTAAAATGGTATCAGAGCCTAGGTTTATTATGAAAATATTATAATAATATCTTGAATATTAATTTGTACCCCATACGGAAGAGACGATTCAAGAGAAATATGGACCCGAACGAATGTTCTAAGAGTCATTCATACATGTGGTACTTCCAAAAATTGGAAACACTAAATCAGAAGCATATGGCAGAAGCTCAATGCTTCAACCATAAGTGGAAACTATTACGAGTAACAAGATTATGCGCCGGCATAAACCATTACAAGAAACTAAGGCTCCATCAAGTGAACCTCAAACTACTGTTCGAGTTAGTCAAACTTCAGGAAGACGATCATCCTGAACATGGGACGTTTTTCCAAACCCAATGATCCAACAGGGTCTGAACCAGATGATTAGGATGGGAGAACCAACCTTTTGAGAAATCGAGCCGAATTCTTCTAAGATATCCCAAGATCTTAGAGACATCCAGAAGACAGTGCAACTTTATGGATACCTTCAATACCATGTCCCTGCACAGGTCCATCAGATTCAAAGTCAGATGGAGATTATGATTAAACATTAGGATAAAATTCTTGAGAATCTTCGAGGTGTTCAAACCCAAATAAAGAAGTTTGAGTCAAGACCAAGTCCGACGGGAAGAAGACAAGGATGATGGTTACCATTGTCCTATGGTACAGAACCCCTTGTACACCAAAAATGGAAAGCGAAGGAGGTTCGAAGACCTTTGACGGAGACTGAAAAAATGATTGCAGTCTATGAGGAAAACCAATACATCCCACCAAGTAATGGAAAGAATCAACTTGGAAGATCTACGTAATCTTGCTGATTCGTTTGCGTGGTTGAATCTCGTAGAATTCAAGAAGGGAGAATTTGTAACAAGACCTCCACCATAAGAAAGTTTTCGGTCACACACTCCACCGGAAGGCGATCAAAGTATGCCGCATAGGGAAGATTTCACCTCAGCAACTTTAGATCCCCCAGTTGGAACAAGGAAGCATTCTCGTAGACCAGATATACATCAAACGCCTTACGGGAAATCTCAGTTAGATCCAATCCATCCATATGGACTTATGCTCCACATGGATATCTTGGATTTCAAAAACAGAGAAGTTCTTATTGATGAATGGGCTTCGGCAATGAAAATTGCAGCAGGAACGCTTGATCTAAGTAAAGAAGGGTTAATAAAGAAGTTGTGGCCTTATCCATCCGAATTATATGGTTATTTATAATGTTTTTTTTCTTTTTTGAAATAATAATGTTTTTTTTAGGTTGTGAGGTTGAATGAGAGTTTGAAATGAAAATGAAAAAAAAAAATCAATTATACAGATATTACATCGAACTGATGAAAATTCCTATGTCGTAAGTGCTCTTTGAGGTATAATCAAATGTCGCATGGTCTTTTCAATATGTTATGTGACGTTTTTGATATTGAGAAGATCATGTTGTTTATATACCACCCCAAACATTGGTACATAAAGACGGTATTCAATAAATCGTAAGTGATTTATATGCTGAAAGTAATAGATAACAAATACAAATGTTGAAATCATTGACCCATGCTGGATTTATGTAGAGCTATGTTTTCTGTTTTAAGTGGGGACTTTTTAGAGTGGCAAGCTATGTATTGCTGTATGACAAATTGTCCAATACAATATAATATTTGTAACATATTTTGAAACGTGTATTTGCTATATGTATAAAGTCTCACAAAAGCTTACAAATTATTCGTATATCATATATAATATTTGTTTTGGTATGTAAGAACTTGTTACTTAATAATATAAGTGTAAACTCATCTAAAATCTCTACACCTAAACTTTCTTAAACTTAACTCCACTTATCCATTCTAACTTCCCCAACCATACTTTCATATTCATCCTAAACCCCTCGCCCTACCCCACAACACTTTACCAATTTACCCTTATAAAGTTAAAAGGGTTTAATTGCATGATACCCCCTAGAGTTTTAAATACTTGGTGAATATCACATGAGTCGTTGTTATGGATGTGTGATGATTTTAAATGCTTTGCCGCTGTCACTTGATGCGATGATAGAATACTTGCCGCTGTCATATCGTAGCGAGGAAAGAATATTTGTCGCCAAATGTTGAAGCGAGGGTATTGCCGCATGTCGCATTTGGGCGAGGTTATTCGATGCCGCTGATATGTCAAAGCGAGGGGTATTAGTGCCGCAGTCATGACAAGCGATGTGCATTAAAATACACTACCGTAACAAGACTAGGGATTCGGTATTCTATTGGCGAAGGTTTATACCGCCGGGTATTCATAGCGATGGTTCATTCCGCTATTCTATTGGCGATGGTTATGCTGCCGGGTATTCATAGCGATGGTTCATTCCGCTATTCTATTGGCGATGGTTTATGCCACCGGGTATTCATAGCGATGGTTCATTCCGCTATTCTATTGGCGATGGTTCATACCGTCGGGTATTATATAGCGATGGTTCATTCCGCTATTATATTGGCGATGGTTCATGCCGCCGGGTATTATATAGCGATGGTACATTCCGCTACACCCATTGGCGATGGTTCATGCGGCCGGGTATTATATATAGCGACGGTGCATTCCGCTACATCTATGGCGATGGTTCATACCGCCGTGTATCATATATCGATGGGTCATTCCGCTACCTCTTTGGCGATGGTTCATACCGCCGGATATTTATAGTGATGTTTTAAGCCGCTGACTCTATGGCGAGAGATCATGCCGCGGATTCTATAGCGATGGGTTATACCGCTATGTGCGTAGCACTGGATTACACCACCTATGAGCGATGGGTGCTGATTGCGTGCCACTGTTGGACGACATAGACAGGTATGCCGCTATCTTGTTAGCGATGAGGTATGGCATATTACTGTTTATTTAGCATTGTTGTGGATATCATGCGTTGTTTTACTTATGCCGTCATGTGTTTGAGGATGAGACTATGGATGTCATGTATCGACATATACCGTCACGAGTTGACGATGTTATTTTGAATGTCATATGTTGACAGGTACCGTCACGGGATGACGACGACATAGTGGATGTCTATGTAGACGCGTAGCGTCGTTTCAATGATTAATATGTTTATGTATATGTATTTAGTCGTATGGTTTGAGTGCCGATGGCGAGCACATGGTAGTGTCTGGGTCACTGGTTGATGAGACATTATGCCGAGCAGGTCGCTCGATGATTCATTGGGTGCGCCGTACGGGAAGTGTACCGCATCACATAATTGAGGTAACTATTTTACGAGTAGTGGTACCTTTGGGCATACTCGTTGGTATGGCTATGGCCAAGTAACTGGTAACAGGAGTAGTTGTTGAGGAAACTACTTGCTCATGCCGTTGTGACATGTGGTGGACATGATCACACCACGCCTGAGGGTGTGGAATTAATCCTACGGGATTAGGATTGCTTTGTGGTTGAGCAAAGACACCGAGATGTCCTTTGTGCATTGATATTAGAGAAATATTGGGTGATGACCCACTACTCTAATGGATGTTACGGTATGGTGTACCGGGATGGGATGAACGATACGTTGGTGGGCTTGGTATAAGCCTATGGGGACAGTGTTTTGCTAGCCAGGTATTGTAGCAGTGTTATAGTGTGCTTGTTATGGCGATTATACTGCACGTTGGGACCGAGTTTGGTGAATCGTATGATGATACGATGAGGACTTATGGTGACTCTTGTAGTATCTATGTGACATGATGATTGAGGTATGGAATACCTCACGGGGACGTTTATACGTCGATTTTGTCTTGAGGGACTTGTTCTGAGACATCTCAATTTTGTTGGTAGTACCAACACGAGTATCAACAAGTCGTTGTTAGCTCTAGTTGAGCATCCTTGCATATGGAATGCAACGGAAGTCACAATTGGATTTGTGGGATATAACTAGTGGGGTAACACTACTATATTGATTTTATCTCTTGGAGAGATTTGGATTGTACTGTCATGGAGACGGCTGATATTGGTTGAGGGTTGATTGTGAATCAACCGGGGTAAGCCCTACTAGTGTTGGACTAGGTGATGGCTTCGTATTTTCGGTGAGACGTTCGAGGAGACGTCTCCGGAGTAATGCTCGAGATTGTGTGGTACTATGGTATTAGTACAGAGCATCTTTAGGATGAGTATATATGATGTATACGGGTTTTGAGTTGGTAATAGTGGCTTTGATGCACTATTCTGAACTAGTTGCGTAATTTTTGGTTCCGTGGTATGTTTATATAAATATATCCAGGCTTCCGAACGATGGTTCGAGGTTGGAGGGTCATGAGTTTATGACATTTTCCTTGTGAAGAAGGTAGTATTTACCTACCGATTGGGAATATTTGGGAGATTCAATGAATCGGTTTGTGAGGTGTTGATGTTGGAATCACGCCATTGATCGTTTATCTGTCAATCATTATTCTGTGCGAGGTGAGAATAGCTAGGGATTGACAGTTGATTTGGGACTTCGGGTATGATTGGAGATACCCAAGCCTATTGCATTGGGTATGCATGTTGTGTAGGTACTTGGGCAGGTATGTGTGTACGAATGCCTGCGTTTCGGTACTTGTTGAGTATCGGATTAGTACGCTTGGTTTGGCGAATCTCTGTGAGAGACTGTGGCACCTTGAGATTGGTAATCTCGATGACACGATTTATTCTGAAGAATGATCGTGAGGTTTGATTGACTTCCTCCGATGAAGAATTGTAGTGCCTTGGGGTCTTGGTAATTCATTTCTGGTTGATTCGATAGCCTCCCTGTTTTAGGATTGTTGTATCCCAGGATAAACGAGGGATGGCCAGGATTCGGATTTGTTCAGTGTCATGGTTGACAATTGATTGTTCTTGCATGTCCTTTCGAGAACTTGAGACCTTGTGGAGTCTCGATGGTGTGTTTGGGACCGAGATATGATTTCTTGGAACACGCGGATGTAGACATCTTTGGAGATGTGTTTTGTGTCTACTGGTGACCGTGAGTTGTCCGATCCGCGTTGCAAGTGGTGCAACTACTCCTCTATTGGAGATGGATTGGAAATTGGGAACCGGATGTAGTTCAGGTACACTGTGGTGTACTAATGGTCACTTTGGTAACGATGTATGTTTAACACCGGTGACTAGGTCTTGGAGATATCATTGTGGCGATATCTATTTTAGAATCATGAATGATTCGTTTGGTTGCATTTATGTTTGGTTGACTGCCTTTGAGATGGTTAGCATCGGGGAATGCTGATGTCTTTCGTGGATTTGTGTCGGGTGGAGAGGTTACTCCATTCCAGGTTTGGTGCGAGGTCGGTATCCTCGCGGTTGGTGTGTCGTTCATGTTATGTTCATGATTCGACATCGTGGATCCGTTTGGATTGCGTGTTCTCGGCGTTACGTAGAGTACGCCGTGCAAATTTTGAGGACGAAATTTTATTAGTGTGGGATAATTGTGATACCCGGGAATTATTAGTGTTAATCCCGGTGTGGTAATAATCCTTAATGGATTTTATTTGGCAATTATGAATTAATTGTGATTTTAGGACTCACGGGGAGTTTAAATCCTGTTTTGGAGTCGTTGGATCCAAGGGATGAGATTTCATTCTCATCGTGGTGATAACCTTGGAACCTTAGAAAACAGATGATTTTTAATGAATCATGATGTAGTTGTGGTAGTATTGGTATTTTGGAGCCTGAGTGCTTTATATACCAAATGGACTCGGTATTCCGTCATTATACGGAATCATTTCCCTCTCTCCTCTCCCTCACGCCTCTTTCCCTCACCCCAAACCCTTCCCCTCTTCTCCTCATGGAACAAATCGATGGGGACTCGTCTTGGGAGCCCGATTTCTCGAAGAAAGGCTGGTAATCTTCTTCTCCTCTCCTTTATCTTCGATTCGATTATAGGTTTGTGCTAAATGGTTGAGTTATGGGTTTGATTTGAGATTTGGGGGTTTTGGTTAAAAATCTAAAATGTTGATTTTAGTGTTTTATTGAGTTTAAATAGTGTATCGGAGGTGTTGAGGAAGTTAGGGTGTTGGTTTTGAGTTTGGGTGTGAAAAATACCATGGAAGCTCGAATATTTTCGGAAAATCGCAGGTGGCGATAGATCGCCGAGGTGGGGCGATCGATCGCGACGAGCAGCTGTTAATTTGGTGACGATGAACAGTGCATGCGATCGATCGCGTGATCTAGGTGATCGATTGCGAGCATGTTGGCGATCGATCGATCGTGTAAGGCCCCAATTGCTATGTAATTATGATTAATCCGGTTTATTAATGATTAAGCAAACCCGGGCGATTAAAAGCCAAGAATTCGAATTGAGGTGTTCCGGATCACAACACCTTATTTTTAATCAATGCAAAATACATCGAAATTATAAAAGTTGGTATAAAATTTTCGAGTATCATCTTTTAAATACATTAGAAATCACCATCATGGGACACTTGGACATGGTAGCACAAAAAAAAAAAACAAATTATAAAATATTCCAAGACTTGTGCATTGGTAGTCATACCCACTACCATGCAATTTCAAGCCTTTAAAATGTCTTCTTCTCTCCCAAAACCATCTGATATTCTCTCCACAATTTTCGAAATTCATCACCTAAAATCCATAGAGAAAAGTTGGTCAAATCCTACATGCAAATACACATTTGAAGAGGATTTGAGTAGAGGAGCTAGAAGTCTCAAGAAATTTGAGGATTTGGTGATAGGAAGATGCTATGGTGGAATTATTGATTCTACAAGGGTATGAACTTGTTCTTAGCTTTATTTGGTTCAATTTTGTAGAATTTGGGTCGAAATTTAGGAGGAGACACGAAATTGTTGGTGTCATTTTGTTAAACCAGAATCTGCAGAAAATGTTGTTGTATGCAGTAGGTAGCTCCGAATTTTTGATTTACCAAACTTCCGAATCTGAATTTGTGCCCCAAACAAAGTTATAGATAATTGAGTTTTCGTTCTGTGGTTAAATTTGGAGACGATTTGGACTTAAAATGAATGTGTTATGATGTTTTTACCACAAGGTGCACAATCTGGAACATGCATGTAGGCGGGTTGCACATGCTGTGTGTTCTTGGTAAATCTGGGTAAAATCTGCTACGATTTTGATCTTGGTGTCTGAATAAAAGTTGTAAAACTTTTACTTATTGCATTAGAAGCTGGCCTCACATTATTTGGAGTTTATTTGTGCAAGATATGCACTTTTTTCTAGAACTGCTCACTCTGTCAAAACAGAGTGTAAATGTATTTTTAAAACTGCCATACTTTGTTTTGCATGTGCCTCTAGATGAGCGAACTAGCTTCTGGACTTCAAATATGAACTGTAGTACTTTGGGTTTTCGTGATGTTCCCACTAGCCCCAAGTCATTTGGACGTCATATGAATATATTACGATTTTTATACGAAAATGGGTCATGCTGGAATTTGGTGAATTGTCATGTTTTTCCAGCAGATTGTTCTTGGCCATTTTACCTAGGCTAAATGAACGAATTTGAAGATGAGTTGAACTGATGAAATGTTCATTTTTGAGTTAGCTTTGAAAACAAATTAGACCCATGTGATTTTATTAAGTATCGGACAAGTTATGAGCCGATCTCTACGGTTGCGCTGGTTGAAATTTAGAGAATTGGTTGTGGGTCTAAGTTTGAGTTTTATTTTGATAAGTTTAAGGCTAGTATGTAACATTATTTTGTATTTGGAACTGTTATGACCAGGTTAATAGATTCTGGTGTTGACTCAAGAAGTCTCGGTAGATTAGCTTGGGTCGAGGTACGTTGAAATGAGTTTTATCATGACGTCTGACAAAGACGTGTAATGATGCTAATGTATGACCTTATATGTCATTATTTGATTTATATGACTTATTTGTCACTATATGATTCTTATGTGACTATATGACATGATGAATGTCTTGGATTACATGATATGTGAAATTACATGATTTGTATATACTTTCACATGAGATTGCATGATATATTGAGTTCATATGTCATTTGATACATAAATGATTCATGGGCATATCATATTGATCTATCATTCCTTTGATAACCATGATTATGACTGAGTTGATTCACTCTGAGTGTCGGGGACGACGAGCACAGCGATGACAGGCAGTATAGGTAGCGACTGTAGTCACGCGCATGTCACCGGACCTAGACACGAGGGATGGACGAACACAGCACATAGGATGAGTCTCCTAGCGCAATGTGCGTGTGTTGTCACCCTCTGCTCGAACTGATATTATTTGATGATACCTTCCTTTGGACTCCGATTTTGGTATCTTGATATTCGATTCATTGTACCCATTCATACATCGCATTCATACATGGTATGCATTGCATGATACTTTGTCATTTGACATGATTTATTTATTTCTCGTACTGTGGTACTGACACCCTTTGTGGGGGTTGTCATGTCTTTTGTTGTTCGGACATGACAGGCTTTACAGGAGGACATGGTGACGATGCTTACAGCGACGCATTGAGAGATATCAGAGCTCCTTGAGAGCGAGCTCGGGTTTATATTTTTATGTTTTGAGTCCCAGTAGTTGTTAGAATATTTTTAATTATGTTTTAAATTACCGGGGTTTGCCCCGAGTATCTGTATTTTATACTTGATATTGATGTTATGCTCAACCTGTTGAATTGGAAACTGGAATTACGTATTTTCAGTATCACTATATATGTATCACCTAAAAGCAAAAAAAAATTTAGGGCCATTTGATAAAACCTTTGAAATAAATCTTCCGCTGTTTACGCAAATTAATCATTATGTGTTAATTAAACACCGCATTAGGATCGGGCCCTCACATTATGGTATCAGAGCATATATCTGGGATATGCTCGAATTAGAGTTAGGACACTGAGAATAGACACAAATGAATTGTTTGTGCATGTGCTGACTAAGTGATTTATATGCTCTTGCCTGCTATGATTACATGTTAGATAATGAAATGTTAGACATGTAATGGACTATTAAGCAATGATAGCTAGATGTCATATCTCTGAATATTTTAATATGCTGATTTGCATATAATGTAGAGAATTTGAATGCTGAGTTGCATAGAATCTAAAAAATTTGAATGCTGAGTTGCATACAAGCTAGAAAATTTGAGAATTATCTATTAGCATTGATAGTTGCTAACCAGATGATGATGTACAATAAGTGATGAGAACATATCTGACTTGAGATTTTTATATGATGCTTTGATTTTATGATGGATAGTTAGTGTTTGGACAGGTAACATCGATACTGTGATATCCCCGAAATAATTAATTACAATTTGGGCATTAATTATGTTTATATGATGAATTATGGTGATAATTAATTATGTGCTGGATTTAATTATCATATTGAAATGCTTAGTCACATGATAGGTGTGACCGGGGATGCATTTCGGGATGCATGTTATGCATGTTGGGAAATTAAGGGTTATCATGGTTGTTTATGGTAATCGATAATTATTTGGTCGAACATGATTTTAATTGGGGTTTTGATGCATTTTGGGAGAATGCTTTAAAATATCATGTTGGGGTGTTTTATACACCATGGAATTGTGGAATGCATTTTATTTTAAAACAACCCACTTATACCCCAACCTCTCTACACCCATCACTCATACTTTCCCCAATTTCTCCTCCAAACCCTTCTCTTCATTTTCGATTTTGGGCAAAGGGGTGAAGAGAAATCCTTCCAAAAACTTGATTTGTGGGATTTGGTGTGAGATTTGAAGTCCCCTAGAGGTATGGATACCTCCATGTTGTTCTTATTGTGTTTGGTTTGAGTTTGAAATAGTTTTTGAAGGGTTTTGGAAATGGGTTACTTTGAGTTGGTATCATTTTTGGTTGGGTGTTGGATTTTTGTGTTGCTTGAGGTGTATTTTGTTGATTTATTGTGTTATTATGTTGTTGGGTTGGTGGGAGGAGTATTGGTATGAGTTGGGATGGTTTTGGTGTGCATTAATGGTTGAAAATCGCGAGTCTGTGTGAGGCGATCGACCGCCTGAAATGAGGCGACCGATCGCCAACAGGCAGTACCAAAATCGCAGGGTAGGCGGTCGATCGCCTGAAATGGCACGATCGATCGCCGAGGGGCAGTGTCCAAAATATAAGGTAGGCGATCGATCACCATGTATGGCGCGATCGATCGCCGCGAAGCAAAAATTGAGGCGCTCGATCGCCTCAGCGAAGCGATCGATCGCCAGCAGTGGAATTTTGGAAAATGGATTTTTTTGACGAATTTTTGGTATTTGATTATTATTTGGCTTCTAATATGGGGTTGTGTGATTGTGTAGAACCATCCCAGGTGGCGACGCAACCGAGGAAGTGAAGCCATATCAAATTCCACTTTTGGAAAGGTACGTAGAGGACGTACAGGCACCCAACGGTACATGTATCTAATATACTCATTGTTTATGCATTGTGGATGCGAGTATATATGGAATTATGCATTGTGGATGCAAATACATGTTGAATTATGCATGATGATTGTATATGCATATGATGGTTATTGGTGCACATCCCATTAGTCGTGGTCATCCCTTGATGATTTTAATGCTTGCCGCTATTTGATTTGTTGCCGCTAAATGTGAAGCGAGGGGTGGGAGCGCCGCATGTCACAGTTAAGCGTGGTTATCATATGAGGCGAGGAAAGAATATTTGACGCTCAATGTGAAGCGAGGGGTGGGAGCGCCGCATGTCCATTGAAGCGAGGTTATTCTATGCCGCCTATATGAAAAGCGAGGGGGATTAAAATACATTGTGATGAACAGACTAGGGATTGGTGATTGGTGATTGGTAATTGGTGATGATGAAATGGTATTATGTCATGACATGTGTGGACCATTAAATAATCTATTTGATTATACTCATGAGTTATGGTACAGGGACAACCAAACAGGAAGCATTTAAAATGGATGGAAAAAAACAAGAAGTGTTTTATTATGATTTATGCATTTACGCCTTATATTCATATTGTGTTGGATATGAATAATATTATTGCTCATGTTTGGGGGTTGTCCTTGTAGGTACTTTTTGGCATGATGAAAAAGGGGCTAAAGCGGGTTGAGGTGGTGAGCTTGTGAAGAATACGTTTGAGAAAAGAAGGACATGATTACTTTTGTATAGTATCTACTCTAGGAGTAGTGTAAAGCTATAATTGATAACATTCATTTTTGATTGGGAATGTAATTAATCCATTGATAGTCCTTGACTTGACATGTAATTCTTAAGGCTCATAGTCTCAACACGAACATTTATACTCTGATGATGTATGTTAGCTCTAATTATGCCTTTAATCCGCACTTAAGGAACTAGGGTCCTTACATTAGTGATATCAGAGCAGTGGTTAGAGAACTCGGGAACGAGTGAAGGGTAACCTTAGCATGATTGGCTAGGTGCTTACATTTGAAGCATGTTTATGCATGTGGTGCATTTTGTTGTATATATTGTTATACTAACATGCTTATTATCATTCCTGTTATCTAACGGCATAACATATATATTTGTTTTGGAATTGTTGTTAACCTTTGTGTTACAGCATGACGGCTATGAACTTGGGAAACCTCAATGAAGAGGTGGGTGACGTTGGCCGTGTTAATGCGAGCATTGGTCAGGAAAACCCTCTACCTCCACCAGCTGTAGGCATGGAACCCGTGGTTCAGTTGTTACTACCTGGTGAGATCAGTTTAGCTCAGTTTCTGACTTACCACCCGCCCCGGTTTGAGGGGACAAAATCAGGAGAGGAGGCCAAGGAGTGGCTAGAGAGACTTGAGCAGATATTTGTATCCGCTCATTGTGCTGGAACGACATGGCTGAGGTTGGCGGAGTTCCAGCTAGCAAAGAAACCTTCCATGTGGTGGAAGAGCACGGTGATGGAACTGAGAGCACAGGGTGCATTGATCGATTGGACGCTCTTCAGAACCCGGTTTCTGAACTGGTACTTCTCTGCGGCGGCGAGACAGATGAAGGAAGATGAGTTTGCAAGCTTGAAACAAGGGAGCATGTCAGTGTCAGACTATGCTATGCACTACTCTTCGTTGCTGAGGTATGTTCCATACATTGCCACCAATGGACATGCAAAGATGAGAAACTTTATGAAGGGGTTGCGACCGGAGCTTTTTGACCGGGTTATCACCAATAACCCCACTTCCTTTGATGATGCTCTCACGAGAGCAGAGCTTGCGGAGATTGGAGTTGGGGCCTATCCTAGTGCTGTACCCCCACAGGTGCCACAACAGAGGCAAGCTACTGATAGCTTGAGGCCCCGAGGGGAGTCATTTAAACCTCGTGGTGCCTCTTCATCCTCACGGTTCAATGGAAAGAAATCCTTTGGTCGGAAGCAAGAGAACAAGAAGAACAATTGGTCGACCAACCGAGGGCCTATGCAAGGAAATAGATCGGGGGAGTCAAGGTGCGATAATTGTGGAGGGCCGCATTATTCGAATAATTGTCCTGCTTGTTATAGTTGTGGCAAGATGGGCCACATCTCTCGGTATTGCCCCACTCGGGGAGCACAGTCAGATTTTCAAGGAAACATGCCGAGATTTGATGACAGGACAGTGCATCAGAGGCAGCAGAATATGCCTCGACCATCGGGAGGTTAGACAGTGGGACCGTCCCAGGGGCAGGTGTATGCACTGACTAGAGAGCAGGCCTAGGCAGCCCCAGAGGAGGTGATCGTCGGTACGTGTCATTTATTTACGTACCCTGCTTTTATTTGGATAGATACAGGTGCCTCCCACTCTTTTGTATCTGTGGGCTTTGTGGAGAGACACCATATGCGCACGTCTTCTTTACCCACGCCTCTCATGGTCTCGACACCCACTGGAAGAAATGTTGTTGCCGATCAGTTTCTGGCAGATTGCCTCATTTATTTTGAGGGCAACGAGTTGAAGGCAGACTTGATTGTGTTAGGCATGTCAGACTTCGACTGCATTGTGGGTATCGACATTTTGAACAGATATCAGGCAGTGGTAGATTGCCGGCAGAGAACAGTGAGGTTCAGATCTGATTTGGGGATACAGTGGACTTTTTATGGCAACGGTTCTCGTGCGAAGATTCTGTTGATTTCGGCAATCAAAATGTCTCAGTTGTTGGAACGTGGATACACGGGCTACCTCATCTATGCCGTGGACACGTCGGGGAAGAATAAAGAATTGAGAGTTGAGGATGTACCAGTGGTAGCAGAGTTTACTGATGTATTCCCAGAGGAGATCCCAGTTTTCCCACCGGCTAGAGAAGTCGAGTTTGGGATCGAGTTATTACCGGGGACATCCGCTATCTCTCGTGCACCTTATAGGATGGCACCGGCGGAGTTGAGAGAATTGAAGGAGCAGTTACAGCATCTCCTTGACAAGGGATATATACGCCCGAGCGTATCGCCATGGGGCGCACCGGTTCTATTTGTGAAAAAGAAGGATGGCTCGATGCGTTTGTGCATCGATTACCGGCAACTGAATAAGGCTACAGTGAAGAACAAGTATCCTCTCCCAAGGATTGATGATCTGTTTGATCAATTGCAAGGTACCAGACTTTATAGCAAGATTGATTTGAGGTCCCCGTATCACCAGATTCGAGTCAGGGAGGAGGATGTACAGAAGACAGCATTTCGGACTCGGTATGGGCACTACGAGTTCTTAGTGACGCCGTTCGGTGTGATGAACGCCCCGGCTGTCTTTATGAGCTTGATGAATCGGGTGTTCCAACCCTATCTTGATCAGCTCGTCATTGTATTCATCGACGACATTCTCATCTACTCCCGGAGCGAGGAAGAGCACGTGAAACACTTGAGGACAGTGCTCCAGATTCTCAGAGATCACCAGTTGTATGCCAAGCTCAGCAAGTGTGAATTTTGGTTGAGCAGTGTAGTGTTTCTGGGGCATGTCATATCTAGCAGCGGGAAATCAGTGGATCCCAGGAAGATTGAAGCTGTGATAGATTGGGCTGCACCCACTTCTGTACCTGAGATACGGAGCTTCCTTGGCTTGGCCGGTTATTATCGACGCTTTGTCGAGGGATTTTTGAAGATTGCCAAGCCATTGACAAAGTTGACCCAGAAGGGAGTACCATTCTTTTGGTCAGAAGCTTGTGAGGAGAGCTTCCAGGAGTTGAAACACCGGTTGACGACGGCGCCGGTATTAGTGATTCCTACGGAAAACTCCAGGTTTGTTTTGTATACCGATGCATCACTTCAGGGCCTTGGGTGTGTACTGATGCAAGATAAGCATGTGGTGGCTTATGCGTCAAGGCAGTTGAAGCCGCATGAGACTAGATACCCAGTCCATGACTTGGAATTGTCGGCTATCATCTTCGCCCTGAAGATTTGGAGACATTATTTGTATGGTACTTCGTTTACCATTTATACGGATCATTCACTCAGGCGGAGCTGAACATGAGGCAGAGAAGGTGGATGGACTTACTCAAGGACTATGATTGTGAAATTGAGTACCATCCCGGAAAAGCTAACTTGACAGCAGACGCTTTGAGCCGGAAAGTGAGGAGTACTGCTGAGGACGTCATCCATTTGTCGGCTATGATGACCTCCTATTGCCATCTGGGCTATGATTTTGACATAGACGCATCACCAGTGTATGTATCGACCTTACTGCTGAGCCAGATATCTATGAGAATATTAGAAGAGCTCAGAAGTCGGATGATGAGATTCAGAGATGGTTATCTTTATTGCATCTTGGTCAACCATCGAAGTTAAGAGTGGCCGAGGACGGATATTTGAGATTGGGTAGCCGTTGGGTGGTTCCGAGTACGCCGGAGTTGCGTAGAGGGATCTTGGAGCGAGCTCATAGTAGCAGACTTAGCATCCACCCAGGCGGGAAGAAGATGTATAAAGATCTGCGTGGTCAGTTTTGGTGGAAAAGAATGAAGTGTGATGTCGTCACTTTTGTTAAGAGGTGCTTAATCTGCCAGCAGGTTAAGGCAGAGAGGCAGAGACCTGGCGGCGAGTTGAAAAGCTTGGAGATACCGAAGTGGAAGTGGGAATACATTTCCATGGACTTCGTGACTCACTTGCCGAGGAGCACTTCGGGTTTTGATGCTATCTGGGTGATCGTGGATCGATTGACTAAGGTAGTTCTTTTCATTCCCTATAGCATGACCTTCACCTTTTTGAGGATGGCTCAGTTGTATATTCGAGATGTGGTGAGATTGCATGGGATCCCCATTTCCATAGTGTCGGATCGAGATCCACGATTCACATCTCATTTTTGGGAGGGTCTTCAGTCAGCCTTGGGAACTGAAGTTAGATTGAGCACTGCTTATCGTCCTCAGACGGATGGCCAGACTGAGCGTACTATCCAAACGCTCGAGGACATATTGAGGGCTTGTGTATTGGAGTTCGATGTTTCTTGGCAAGATTCAGTGGCCTTGGTAGAATTCTCCTATAATAATAGCTAACAGGCAAGCATACAGATGGCTCCTTTTGAAGCCCTTTATGGCAGACGGTGTAGATCACCCTTGTGTTGGGATGACTTGGACAGTAAATTGGTCGGAGGACCGGAACTGATACGAGAAATGGAAGAAAAGATAAAGATGATAAGGCAGAAAATGAAAGCAGCCCAGGACAGACAGGCAGCTTATGCGAATAAACGGCGGAGACCGTTGGAATTTCAGTTGGGATATAAGGTCTTCTTGAAGATCTCGCCTTTCAGAGGCGTTGTGTGATTTGGGATGCGCGGAAAACTATCTCCGAGGTATGTTGGACCGTACGAGATCTTACAGCGCATTGGCACTTTGGCTTACCGACTAGCTCTGCCACCTTCTTTGTCTGGTATACATAATGTGTTCCATGTGTCTATGTTGCGGAAGTATGAGCCAGATCCGTCTCATGTGTTGCAGCCTTCCGAGGTTCAGTTAGAATCCGATATATCATATGTGGAACGGCCTGTTAGGATTCTGGATCGGGCAGACCGCAGACTTTGGAACAAACATGATACCTATGATCAAGGTTCAGTGGGATCGCAGGGGTGTCGAGGAGGCTACGTGGGAGACGGAGCGGCATATGGTGCAGCAGTACCCGGAACTATTTTCTGGTATGTTATTTATGTTTAGTTTCATGTTGGGGTAAGTGCATGTGATTTCGAGGACGAAATCTTATAAGTAGGGGAGTATTGTGATATCCCCGAAATAATTAATTGCAATTTGGGCATTAATTATGTTTATATGATGAATTATGGTGATAATTAATTATGTGCTGGATTTAATTATCATATTGAAATGCTTAGTCACATGATAGGTGTGACCGGGGATGCATTTCGGGATGCATGTTATGCATGTTGGGAAATTAAGGGTTATCATGGTTGTTTATGGTAATCGATAATTATTTGGTCGAACATGATTTTAATTGGGGTTTTGATGCATTTTGGGAGAATGCTTTAAAATATCATGTTGGGGTGTTTTATACACCATGGAATTGTGGAATGCATTTTATTTTAAAACAACCCACTTATACCCCAACCTCTCTACACCCATCACTCATACTTTCCCCAATTTCTCCTCCAAACCCTTCTCTTCATTTTCGATTTTGGGCAAAGGGGTGAAGAGAAATCCTTCCAAAAACTTGATTTGTGGGATTTGGTGTGAGATTTGAAGTCCCCTAGAGGTATGGATACCTCCATGTTGTTCTTATTGTGTTTGGTTTGAGTTTGAAATAGTTTTTGAAGGGTTTTGGAAATGGGTTACTTTGGGTTGGTATCATTTTTGGTTGGGTGTTGGATTTTTGTGTTGCTTGAGGTGTATTTTGTTGATTTATTGTGTTATTATGTTGTTGGGTTGGTGGGAGGAGTATTGGTATGAGTTGGGATGGTTTTGGTGTGCATTAATGGTGGAAAATCGCGAGTCTGTGTGAGGCGATCGACCGCCTGAAATGAGGCGACCGATCGCCAACAGGCAGTACCAAAATCGCAGGGTAGGCGATCTATCGCCTGAAATGGCACGATCGATCGCCGAGGGGCAGTGTCCAAAATATAAGGTAGGCGATCGATCGCCATGTATGGCGCGATCGATCGCCGCAAAGCAAAAATTGAGGCGATCGATCGCCTCAGCGAAGCGATCGATCGCCAGCAGTGGAATTTTGGAAAATGGATTTTTTTGACGAATTTTTGGTATTTGATTATTATTTGGCTTCTAATATGGGGTTGTGTGATTGTGTAGAACCATCCCAGGTGGCGACGCAATCGAGGAAGTGAAGCCATATCAAATTCCACTTTTGGAAAGGTACGTAGAGGACGTACGGGCACCCAACGGTACATGTATCTAATATACTCATTGTTTATGCATTGTGGATGCGAGTATATATGGAATTATGCATTGTGGATGCAAATACATGTTGAATTATGCATGATGATTGTATATGCATATGATGGTTATTGGTGCACATCCCATGAGTCGTGGTCATCCCTTGATGATTTTAATGCTTGCCGCTATTTGATTTGTTGCCGCTAAATGTGAAGCGAGGGGTGGGAGCGCCGCATGTCACATTTAAGCGTGGTTATCATATGAGGCGAGGAAATAATATTTGCCGCTCAATGTGAAGCGAGGGGTGGGAGCGCCGCATGTCCATTGAAGCGAGGTTATTCTATGCCGCCTATATGAAAAGCGAGGGGCATTAAAATACATTGTGATGAACAGACTAGGGATTGGTGATTGGTGATTGGTAATTGGTGATGATGAAATGGTATTATGTCATGACATGTGTGGACCATTAAATAATCTATTTGATTATACTCATGAGTTATGGTACAGGGACAACCAAACAGGAAGCATTTAAAATGCATGGAAAAAAACAGGAACTGTTTTATTATGATTTGTGCATTTACGCCTTATATTCATATTGTGTTGGATATGAATAATATTATTGCTCATGTTTGGGGGTTGTCCTTGTAGGTACTTTTTGGCATGATGAAAAAGGGGCTAAAGCGGGTTGAGGTGGTGAGCTTGTGAAGAATACTTTTGAGAAAAGAATGACAGGATTACTTTTGTATAGTATCTACTCTAGGAGTAGTGTAAAGCTATAATTGATAACATTCATTTTTGATTGGGAATGTAATTAATCCATTGATAGTCCTTGACTTGACATGTAATTCTTAAGGCTCATAGTCTCAACACGAACATTTATACTCTGATGATGTATGTTAGCTCTAATTATGCCTTTAATCCGCACTTAAGGAACTAGGGTCCTTACAGATACCGACTTTAAGAGCCATCTATTGTACCTGTAGGCACTGTAAACTGTTAATTGAATTATAATATTGTGATAATTATTGAGACTTTTAATTCCCACCTTGGGATTTAATCCTTGTGAATAGTGGGATGACACTAGACTAACTAAACGCATTTTGTTGATTGACATCAGAATTTTGAGTCCGAAAGACCAGGGTAATACGTAGGAGTTTACGTCAAAACCTTTGCACGTGGAGATGATGGTTTAGAACTTGAGAATATTGAAAAATAGTGATATTCAATTGAAGAATATAATATAGTTGTTGTAAGTAACAACTAGAATTGGTTTGAATGAGGACTTTGATATGGAGACTGTCGTAATTCAGTTTCAGTTTATATGTCCAACTTATGACGAAAAACTACAATATGAACTCTTTTAGATGAGAATATCTAGAGTAATTGTAGTATGGAAGACGAGATTTCCTCATTTGTTACGGGAAAAGATGTTTACGAGAAGGCCATGTTGATGACATGGAAAATGATAATTGATTATCGTGGACTTGAGAAATGGAAATATTTGCTTAATCTCGATAGTTATTCACTAGTGAAGAGATTAGATATCGACTGAAGAATAAGACACCGATGTGTTGCGAAGTAGTTAGAATTGGATTAAAGATTAATGAAGTGACTATCATTGGGATAATCCAAATAGTCCTAGAAAAGTTTCAGAAGTATCATCCCAGTTCATAAAACTCTAGTAATTCTAGAGGTATTAAGAGATTGTAGAATACCAAATCTTTTTGGGGTTACTGTGGATGTAGATATCTATTGATCCACTTGAAAGAATAATAAGAACTGATATTGATTGTGGCCGGTCAGAGCATGTCTGTTAAGTGCTCAGGAAGAGATGTAGCCATAACAACAAATACCCTGAGCTAGGGGTAGATATCAGAGTGGTTATTCTTTTCGACCATTCAGTTCCAGCAGCAGGTAATTATCTGCAGACTAGCGAGTATGCATTGAAAGAGGATAAGATTAGAGATGCTTTAGGAGTAGTGATCGCAGATACATGTTGTGTATTTGACCACACAGCACGAGTTTGATTTGAGACAAAAGCATTATTTTCATACATTGCATCAAATGTGCATTGATAATGATGATTTGGAAAATACAACAGCAGTGATAATTATACTACCCATACATGTAATAGTGAATTGTATCTTACAGTTTGATGATAGTGTTGTGGATTTGAATTAAATGTTGTTTCCTAGATATGGTTTTGATTGTATCAATGGTATAGATACTCTGATAAATTTTGAGATATTGTAAGTTGATTTCAGTGTAATGATTTTTTTTTACACCGTATTGTGGCTCCAAAATGAAATGTATATAGCCACGAATAGCAAGCTAAAATACCGATAGTATCAACTATGAAAATATTGTGGTTGCAATACTTGGAAAACGGGGGATATTTGATAATAAGCAGTTGATGCTTATCAGGAAGAGTCGAGGTTGACTAGTGTACTAGTGGTAAGAAACTTACCAAGATTTTCCTGAGGAAAGAATATAAATTTACTAGAGAAGAAAATTGATTTTAACTATTCGTTGATGCCAAGGAATAGATTATTCGATATCGAACGCACTGTACGCAATGACATCGGCAGAGTTGACAGATTTAAAAACATAGTTACGGAATATCCTCGATATGAGTATAAATGTCTGAGTATGTCACTTGAGGAAACATCAGTACGTGAAACATCAGTATGTGAAGAAGAAAGATGATATTATGATGACGTGTATCGACTAAAGGTAGTTGAATGGGGCTATTATCAAGAATAAATACCCACTGCCTAAGATCGAGAAGTAAATGATCAATTGTAAGAAACTTGAAGTATAAGAAGAATGATTTTAAATCCGGTTACCATCAGTTTGAGTCAGAAGAGAAAATGTTCTCTAAGCAATTGGTCAAACCAAATAAATATAGGCATTTTGAATTTTTGGTAATGTCGTGTGGTCTGACAACTATACCAGTAGAGTTATGAATTTGATGAATAAAGTATTCCGTAACTGTTTGGGCGGAAGTGTAATAATATTCATCAGTGGTATACTAGTGTATTCGAGATCCAAAAGAAATCACACAGAACATCTACGATTGGTTCTTCAGATGCTCCGTGAAGCTCAAATCGTATACAAAGTTATCGAAATGTAAATCTTGGTTGAATCGAGTGTTGTTTTGGGATCGATGATATCATCTCACCGGATACTTGTTGATCCCAGTAAAGTTAATGTAGTACTAATTTGGCCAATATCAACCAGTGTACTCAAGATACAAGGTGTTATGAGTTTTGCCAGACATTACAGGCTTTATGGAAGGATGGACCAATTGACCAAGAAGAAATTTGAGTTTCGTTTGGTCAGATGAATGTGAAAGCGGTTTTCATAACTGAAATGGAAGTGAACTACATCCCCAATGTTGATTTTATTGAACTGGTCAGGGGAATATTTAGTTTGTGCAAATTGTCAAAGATATGCGATATGTTCTGATGCATCATGAGGAGATGAATGCATATGCCTTAAGATGGTTGAAGTTGAAAGAATTATGATATCTTGTTCATTAAATTGAGTTTGCAGCCATTATTTTTGCCTTAAAGATGTGGCAACGTATCTGGTGGCGAACAATTCATAATACACTCTGATTTTGGGAGTTTAAAATATCTATTATTCAGTCAGAGTTGAACTTGAGATAGAAGCGATGACTAGATTTATTAAAGAATTTGACTTTGGTAGTCAATATCAATCAAGGAAAATGAAACAAGTAGCAGATGCACTGAACCAAAAAGTGCAAGGTGCAATGATAGCACCAATACATGCTTTGCAATTTGATCACCTCAAATTTCGAAGATCGGAAAGACTCGAAAAACAGACCATGCAGATATTGAGTGAAGAAATTGGTTCTGTCTCATCAACCAACTAGATTTTAGTATGCAATTTAGTGTCGGGTTGCGACTGAACAATCAGTAAATAGCATCGAATCCTACTGATTCGAAAGAATTATTACTGTAGAAAGCACACTATAGATGATAGTGTTATTCTGTGAATGATGAGATGTATCATTCTTGAGATGTTATTTCTGATGGAATGGTACGAAGAAAGAAATTTTAGAATTTGTGGCAAATTGTTTGATATGCCAGCAGGTCAAGAAAAAAAATACGAGACCTAATGAGATACTACAGAATTTGTAAGTAACACAATGAATTTGAGAAATTTCTAGCTTTGAGTTTTATAGCTCAAATTGTTTAGATCAAACAGAGATTGTGAAACAAGATGAATCAAAATTTATTGACTATTCAATACAAGATATTGATTTCATATGATAGTCTATATGTCTATGAGAAAATGATGTATTTAAGATGTGGTTTAGTTACAGTGAGTATTCTGTAACAACTGTATCTGATTGAGATCCGAGGATAATATCATAATTCGAAAACTGTTTTCAGAATGTCATGGGTACTAAGTTAGCAATGAGTATTGCTTAGCATACCCATATTGATGGACAAACTGAGAGAATTATCCAAACTTTGGAAGTTATGTCTCGATTAATGGTGATGAATTTAGTGAAAATTGACAGAAATCACTATTCACCGGTGGAATTCTCCTACAATTTAAGTTTCAGACAACTTTTGGGATGGCATCGGTTCAGGTTTTGTAGAGCCAGAATTATCGATCGCTGATATGATGATAGAAAATTGATAAGGAATTTTTGGCATAACTTGAGATTGTTGAGAAAATGTCAGGAACGATAAATTTTCTGCAAAAACAATTGAAATTGGCTTAAGGGAGCAGATTTGCTACGCCAAAGAGAAATATATCGGTAGACTTCCAGTTGAGAATCAGGTAAATCTGAAAATATTACATTTACGATGATCGATATGATTTGTTAAGTGGGGTATGATGTTACCTCGATATTTTGAAACTTTGTGGAATCATATAGAAGTTGATTCAGTGGTATATTATAGACACTACCACATCAGTTGTTATTGGTACATGATGATGCTTATGTATCTATCAATGAGATTGAGACATCTCATATGATTTAATTTATTGAGTTATACGCAGTTTTGAGATTTCGAGGACGAAATCATTTTAAGAGGGGAGAAGTGTAAGGCCCCATTGCTAGGTAATTATGATTAATCCGGTTTATTAATGATTAAGCAAACCCGGGCGATTAAAAGCGAAAAATTCGAATTGAGGTGTTCCGGATCACAACACCTTATTTTTAATCAATGCAAAATACATCAAAATTATACAAGTTGGTATAAAATTTTCGAGCATCATCTTTTAAAATACATTAGAAATCACCATCATGGGACACTTGGACATGGTAGCACAAAAAAAAACAAAATATAAAATATTCCAAGACTTGTGCATTGGTAGTCACACCCACTACCATGCAATTTCAAGCCTTTAAAATGTCTTCTTCTCTCCCAAAACCATCTGATATTCTCTCCACAATTTTCGAAATTCACCACCTAAAATCCATAGAGAAAAGTTGGTCAAATCCTACATGCAAATACACATTTGAAGAGGATTTGAGTAGAGGAGCTAGAAGTCTCAAGAAATTTGAGGATTTGGTGATAGGAAGATGCTATGGTGGAACTATTGAGTCTACAAGGGTATGAACTTGTTCTTAGCTTTATTTGGTTCAATTTTGTAGAATTTGGGTCGAAATTTAGGAGGAGACACGAAATTGTTGGTGTCATTTTGTTAAACCAGAATCTGCAGAAAATGTTGTTGCATGCAGTAGGTAGCTCCGAATTTTTGATTTACCTAACTTCCGAATCTGAATTTGAGCCCCAAACAAAGGTTATATATAATTGAGTTTTCGTTCTGTGGTTAAATTTGGAGACGATTTGGACTTAAAATGAATGTGTTATGATGTTTTTACCACAAGGTACACAATCTGTAACATGCATGTAGGCGGGTTGCACATGCAGTGTGTTCTTGGTAAATCTGGGCGAAATGTACTACGATTTTGATCTTGATGTCTGAATAAAAATTGTAAAACTTTTAGTTATCTTGCATTAGAAGCTGGCCTCACATGATTTGGAGTTTATTTGTGCAAGATATGTACTTTTTTCTAGAACAGCTCACTCTGTCAAAACAGAGTGTATATGTATTTTTAAAACTGCCATACTTTGTTTTGCATGTGCCTCTAGATGAGCGAACTAGCTTCTGGACTTCAATTATGAACTGTAGTACTTTGGGTTTTCGTGATTTTCCCACTAGCCTCAAGTCATTTGGACGTCATATGAATATATTACGATTTTTATACGAAAATGGGTCAGGCTGAAATTTGGTGAATTGTCCTGTTTTTCCAGCAGATTGTTCTTGGCAATTTTACCTAGGCTAAATGAACGAATTTGAAGATGAGATGAACTGATGAAATGTTCATTTTTGAGTTAGCTTTGAAAACAAATTAGACCCATGTGATTTTATTAAGGTTTGGACAAGTTATGAGCCGATCTCTACGGTTGCGCAGGCTGAAATTTAGAGAATTGGTTGTGGGTCTAAGTTTGAGTTTTATTTTGATAAGTTTAAGGCTAGTATGTGACATTATTTCGTATTTGGAACTGTTATGACCAGGTTAATAGATTCCGTTGTTGACTCAAGAAGTCTCGGTAGATTAGCTTGGGTCGAGGTACGTTGAAATGAGTTTTATCATGACGTCTGGCAAAGACGTGTAATGATGCTAATGTATGACCTTATATGTCATTATTTGATTTATATGACTTATTTGTCACTATATGATTCTTATGTGACTATATGACATGATGAATGTCTTGGATTACATGATATGTGAAATTACATGATTTGTATATACTTTCACATGAGATTGCATGATATATTGAGTTGCATATGTCATTTGATGCATAAATGATTCATGGGCATATCATATCGATCTATCATTCTTTTGATATCCATGATTGTGACTGAGTTGATTCACTCTGAGTGTCGGGGACGACGAGCACGGCGATGACAGGCAGTATATGTAGCGACTATAGTCACGCACGTGTCACCGGACCTAGACACGAGGGATGGATGAACACAGCACATAGGATGAGTCTCCTAGCGCAATGTGCGTGTGTTGTCACCCTCTGCTCGAGCTGATATTATTTGATGATACCTTCATTTGGACTCCAATTTTGGTATCTTGATATTCGATTCCTTGTACCCATTCATACATCGCATCCATACATGGTATGCATTGCATGATACTTTGTCATTTGGCATGATTTATTTATTTTTCGTACTGGGGGTACTGACCCCCTTTGTGGGGGCTGCCATGTCTTTTGTTGTTCGGACATGATAGGCTTTACATGAGGACATGGTGACGATGCTTACAGGGACGCATCGAGAGATACCAGAGCTCCTTGAGAGCGAGCTCAGGTTTATATTTTTATGTTTTGAGTCCCAGTAGTTGTTAGAATATTTTTAATTATGTTTTAAATTACCGGGGTTTGCCCCGAGTATCTGTATTTTATACTTGATATTGATGTTATGCTCAACCTGTTGAATTGGAAACTGGAATTACGTATTTTCAGTATCACTATATATGTATCACCTAAAAGCGAAAAAAATTTAGGGCCATTTGATAAGACCTTTGAAATAAATCTTCCGCTGTTTACGCAAATTAATCATTATGTGTTAATTAAACACCACATTAGGATCGGGCCCTCACAGATCGCGTGTAGGCGTTTTTGCCCACTGGACAGGGGCGATCGATCGGGCTAAATGAGGCGATCGATCGCCGCCCGTAAGGTTTTATTTTTTTGATATTGTTGAAAATTGTCGGGATTTTGAAATCGAGGTTTAAGTGGCCCATTTCCGAGGCAATGTCTACATTCCAATGAGAATGTTATACTTTTAAAATGGATTGGTTTGAGCCAAAGTTAATTAAACGGAATTCTCGGTTGGGTTTTTGGCTATCTTTTGAACATATAAAATGGAATATTTTGGGTATTATGCATGCTTAGCCTGGGGGCTTTTATTTTTGGTAATCGTCATGGATGGATGATAGGTTTGGGAGTCGTGAACGTGCTTGTGCATGTGATTGCATGCCTATGTTTAATTGAGAGTTATTTGTGTGTTAGCACTTAACTCATCGGGTCGTGGGACTCAGGCAAGGTTGGACTCGAACTACGGAACCATAAGGTACGTATGACGTACGAGCATAACCCTTTTATCGAATTGCAATTGTTGAGTGCTGGGTACACTGTATTGCAATGAATGTGTATGTGAATGCATGATATATGGTATTAGCAATAAATGTATATGAAAATGCATGGTTTATGGTAATTGTTACAATGGATATATATGCATTGGGAATCTTATGGTGCCGCTTTTGAGCGAGCAATAATTAGGATGTCGTTGCCTTTGAGCGAACATCGGCTATGACGCCACTGCTGTTGAGCATGCGTGAATGAAATGCCGCTATTGTAGAGCGAGCAATGGAATAGAACTATGGAACCAAAAGTGAGATATATGGAATATCTGTAATCATTGTTTAATGATTTGATGCTATTGATTATGATATCTGTATATGGCTAATGGATATGTTAATCGACGTAATGATTAACTGGCATTTGGGAATTTGATGGTTTCAGTGTTTTGAGAACATGGACAGTACAGGAAACCCCGGACGAGGATGATACCATCCAGGGAGTATATTTTGTATTTCATAGCATTTACATTGTTGTAAATTATGAATTGTATTATTGTGATTATGGAATTTGGGATATTGGTATGCTCACCCCGTGTGGGGGCTGTCTCTATTGGGGCAGGTAATTAGGTACATCGATGGCTTTGGAGTTGAGCCCGAGCTATGGAATGGAGGTGATTCCAGGGATCGAAGTACCAGCGACGGTATTGAGCATGATACTTTATACATAAGATACACGCATACTTATTCGATGCTCACATGTGAGCAGTATTATGTATATAAGGATTGTATAAAGAAGGCAAGTGCCTTTCTCTTTTCATTTATGTGTTGCATGCAATTAATTATTGAATTGCTAAATGAACCGAGAATATGTTAGTGAATTATAATGGTGCATGATATGCATGTGGACTTGGTTGGGGGAAACTTAGATATTATATGGAATAATGTAAAGAATTTTATTATTGGCATGATTTGCTAGGGTGATGAGTGGATTTTTCCCCTACATGTTTGATTACATGCACTAAATGCTTGGATTAATAACGGGTTAAGGGCACGGGGGTCCTTACAAGGACTTTCTCTCCTAGCCACTGGAGGTCGGCCACCTAGATGTTGACCCAATCGCCTTATTCTCTCCCCATACAGCTTCCATCGGATCTATCAGTGGAGGCTCTACTTGTGTATCTGCATCAGCACTTGCTACCCTATTATTTTCAGGGGCCTGCTTTGGTTGAACATGCGGTGGTGCCTGATTTGTTTGTGGTGGGGTGGAGCTTGATTAAGTTCCGGAGGTGGTGGAACTTGGTGTTGGAAAAAAGTATTCCGCATGGTTCGATTGATGAATTGTGCCAGTTGCTCCATAGTCAGATCTCCCACGTTCATAACAGGAGGAGGTGGTTGATCATCTTGCGGTGGAGGGATATCATGATTTTCCATACTAGGAATTTCTCTTCCTCCAAGGTTCCTCCTGATTCCACGCCCACGTCCATGTCGTCCAGCCATATCAACGTCTTCAACTCAAGTTTCCCACAGACGGCGCCAATTGATATCACCAAAAGTTGCGATGACCTGCTACTATCAATAGAGATGAGGTTCACCTCTCTTTCTTCTCCGATACTCAAAATAACGACGATGGTGTCAGTAAATATCCTCTGAGATGACCTGAAAGCACGAAGCAACCGTGAGAAGGGGGCCGGAAGTTTTTCTGGTGGGTCCCCTCCGACGCTCAAGTCAGGCGAGAGGATATGAGAAAATATACACTTGTAAAGTAAGTGAAAGAAATTATGAATAAATGAGTTGATACCCCAACCTGGTATTTATAGGCAGAGACCCAAGAGTTACCTTGCCGCAAGGACTTCTTTCGTGTTTATCCAAATCTTACCAGATATGTTAAGATCTTGTGAATACAATCAAATCCCAGATATTGCTCCGCAGATCTAGGACTTACCTAGTTTAGGGGACTCAGTTTTCTTGTTGTGCACACGCATCAAGCAGGGAATGAGAAGAGCTCGGCCAATGAGCTCGGGTCCCAAAAGAGGTCGCCAGGTAGTTTGGCGAAGGGTCAACAGGTAAGGTGAAACACGTCAGCCAAACAGGTCGGTCCTAACAAAGAGCGCGGAACAACATGCGAGGTCTTTTGAGGAAGGTCAAGTAATAGACGGCGGAGTCAGGTCGGCTCATCAGGTGGTGTCTTCATATTTAGGGTGTATCAAACATGCTCTAGGGAAAAAGACTATCATCCCCTAAAATGTCTCGACCTTGTTTAGAGACGAAAACAAAAATCTGCGGGAGAGAGGCTGTGCATGAGTGCGTCTCATTGTGAGGGGGAGTTGAGAATTGGAAATTAGGGCAGGAATGACCAAATAAGAATGGCATATATTAATATTATAAGATGAAAAACAATTAAAAATAATAGTTAAAACCAGGACCCGTCTCGCCCCGCATCAGAAACCAGGTCAATCGGGTCCAGACCTGCCTCGGGACCTGTTTGACCGGGTTTAGACCCGTCTCATAGGTGCGGGTTTAATACGGGTCCGGGTTCTCGTCCCACTGCCATCCCTAGTCCAAAGGTGTGGGATTAACTTAACATCAGATTCTTTATGAGCATGATGCGCACTACATTAAAAGTGGGTAAAAAAACGAATGTCACTGCATTTCCCATAGTGTTATGATATTGTCAGTATGAAAATTGCTCTGACGATAACATTTCCCTTTCCCATATCATGAACCAGAGTACTAGGCATGTTGTACGACTTATACCATGTGGACAATTCATAATATGCAATGTTGTTTGAAGGGGTTAAGCCTTCTATTAGGTTGTGTTTGGTACAGATTAGGTAGGATTAAGGAATGATTAAATTGTTTATCCATTGTTTTCTTGATTTTTTAACAAACCTTCAATATCCTATAAGTCCATGAAAGTGAAGGATTAAAAGTTCGAAATTAAATCCACCTATCTACTTGGTATTAGAAAAGATAACCAATGATACAATGGGAAATGACCAAAACACCCTTTGTATTTGACCCAAAAATAACTTCACATTCACGTGCTTTCCTCATCCCACAACCCAAAAAGCTTCAACAACTGAAAGCTATGAAATTATAATTTGAAGGGAGCAGGGAGATATATGCGAAATTGTAATCGAAGGGGAGAAGGGAGAATGTACGTTAGGTCTTGTGTTTTCTTGATAATCGGGAGATGTTAGTGTGTTAGGTCTTGTGTTTTCTTGTAAATCGACTCTCTTTTTTTTTTTTGTTCTATCTGTTTGTTTGTTGTATTTTTGTGGGGATATGTTTGTTACGTGGTGGTTCCTGCTGGAAATAATTTTAAAAATGGCCTTGGTCAAAAACATTAAGTTCCGGCTCGGCTAGGTGGACTACATTCCTGGAGATAACCCGCGAGCAACGAGTTATTACATGATTGATACGGAAACAATTATCCTGGACAAGTGCACCACAGGCGAATAAGGAATTCAGCTCAGTTGGAGATGATTTCAGTGAGAGGGTTTTGTATTGTTTGACGTTTGTTTATTTATTTGGATTTGTCGCTTTCACTTTTTAATCGTTTTTTTCTGCCGAAGTTTAGCTTGTTTGGCTTTTTTGCATGCTGATGTTTTACCTTACTGGGGTTTGGTTTAGAAATCTTACCATCGATGTGGGTTCTTTGATAAAAGGGTATTTTAGGTATAATACAATTATTTCCTTACTTTTATCCTATACATAAAAAATATATCAAGAATAACATTATTTTATTATAACATATTACACATTTCATAGTAATCATTTTTATCACTCTAATTACTAATCATTCAATAATATCCTTCAAACAAAACGATACCTCCTTGTGTATTCAATAATATCCTTCAAACAAAACGATACCTCCTTGTGTAAGAACATCAGTACATTCGTACATAGACATTTATACTATGTATCTACATAACTCTCATTTTCATGTATTGGCTTAAGATTGTTTCTCACCTTGGTGGCTTGGTATATCCGAAGTAGTTGTATTTTATTTCTTAAATCCATAAACTTTTATTTATTGATAAAAAGAATTACGATAGTTTAGATTTGGACTTGATCACGCCAGCTAAGACACGTGCTCATTATACAAGAAATCTTTCGAATTTTATTTATTCTCACTATTGATCTTTATTCGATTCTTGTGAATGAAAAAGACAGATGGGTCTCATCTAACTCAATTAGGACTCATCTAGACCCAAGAATCCAAGATGACTCGAGAGTCTACACCAAATTAATAATTCAACAGACATACCAGCATATGATTCTCAGTGCAAGACACCATGCATAGTTGGCTAGTGGGATTGCACATTCAAAATTTTTAGAATCAATACAACAAAATTAAGTCATATTTGTACCTAATATATAGCAAGAAAAAGAATAATAAAAAATTACATAGGGATCAACTGGAGGGAAACCAATATACCATCATCACTTATTCTACTGTGCTATACCAAACACAGGTAGGCTCATAGTTTGTTCGGCACATCGTCGTCTTGAACGTCCTCGTAACCTGCATAGCATAATAAATTTTCCAAGACCCTGCACTAAGTTACTGTTCGATTCCTGGATGTTCCATGTCTAGTTTCAATGAGCTTATTGTACGAGGAGGAAGAAGGAATTATAATTATGAAATGATTTATGATGAATATGGTTGCAACTCCTTACGACCAAGATTTCTAGGTGTTTCGTATGATGAATTATGAATGTCATGAGATGAAACCCGGTATCAATTCCTAAGATGAGATGACAAGAGTACGGGAAAATTTGACCTTTAATATGTCAGGAGTAATGGGAGGTTCTAGTATGTGTTGATGAATCGTTTTCCAGACATCAGAAGTACAAGCACAACTAATACACATCCATGCAGGCTTAAATAACACGTAACCAACCACGTTTAAGTTAAAAATCACTGCAGATATGACAGCCTTGAATGCATGACTTTAGTGTCTAATAGCAAGTGAACAAACAGGCCAAAAAATATTTTTGTCATTCGGTGGATTCATAAACATATAGACGACAATGATATGACTTTGATGATGAATCGATGCATGCAACAGCTGCATGATGCATCCTATCATGAAGTGCATAGAGAACAGAATACATCCCTTCCAGCTATTGGTAGGTAAGTGACTGCTGCACTCCATTAACGCTGGGGCCACCACCTGGGTTGATGGAATCCTTCCTTCTCCCAAATGGATTCTTCGAATACGTTTATTGAGGTCAAGATAAAACAATAACAATAAAAAATAGGGTAGAGAACGCAAACAAAAAAATTGCTCCCTTAATTCCAGATCATCTCTATTTCCGTTCTCTGTTGGCCACGGTAGAGAACGCAAACAAAAATTTTCTTCCTTAATTCCAAGTCATCTCTATTTCCCTTCTGTTGGCTTGACTACATGGTTGAAAACAAATCAAGGGAGAGTTATCATGGAACGGGGTATGGAGAGAGGAGCAAAGGGACGCAAACATAATAATAGTTAGTTAAACAATGACTTGAAGTATCTAACTCAAAAGCTGAAAAATAGAACTGAGCAAAAAAAGGTCAAATGTCAAATGTTTAGGATTGTCTCAGAAACACATCAATATTTTCAAGAGTATAACATAAAAAAAAATCCACCAAAACTTAAGGATATTGAATGCGCATGCCAACAGAACCAGAGCTTGGTATTACAGCTCCCTGAAAACTATGATGAACATTAGCAGCACTGTTCACATCCTGTGTGATGCAACAAAACTTCATTTGGTAGTATTAAGAATAGCAATAGAATCACGAGTAAAAAGTTTGGCCCAATAACCATCAATCCAATTGGCAAGACACAAAACTCACCTCAAATTCAATGAAACAAACAGTGTGCCTTTCCTGTCTTATTATTTTCATCTGCTTGTAACCAGGTTGCCTGAGGATATAAAAGTGTACTTGTGAAGCAGTCGATCCAATATATGAAGTTCCACGAATGAGAAATTAGTGTAAAAACTTACATGATGAAGAGGCCCCTCAGCTCCTCTTCGTTGATATTCTCACCAAGATTTCCAATGAACAGGGTATTACAAGGAGGATTGTCTTTGGTATTCTACAAAAAAATATACAAACTATTACATAAAAACAAAGACAACTTTTTATGAGAAATCATAAGTGCCATGATTCCTGGTACAAAAAACATATTAAGAAAATCGTCAAATTTAGCAAATGTGCAAAGAATCAGGAACTCAACAAAGGCAGATGAACTCACCAGATCATCCACCAGAAAGAACCAATGATCCTTTCCCAAAATATAAAAAATACACAGACTACTAATACAAGTCTACAGTCAGTTGCTTCACAAAGTCAACTGTCCTACCTTTGTTGGAAAATAATAAGTTTCGGTCGTCCCAACAAAAATAGCATGAGACAAAATTGACAATCATCCAGCACAGATATTAAAAGCGCGTGCTAAAGCGCAAGGCGAAGCGAGGCGCGGGTCTTGCGCCTCGCAGCGTCATGCGCCCCGTGTTTTGGCAAAGCGCGTGCTACGTGTGCTATCTGTGCTTTTTCACTTAGCCAAGGCGCGCGCTATAGCGCACCTTTGCTAAGGCTTGAAAATTGGGGCTAGCAGGTTATCAAAATACATTGCTAAGGTTGGCTTTAAATTTCAATTTGGGCTTTAGAGAATATTAAGGTTAAATTAGAGAGTTTTAGGGTTAATGTTACATAAAGTCTTGTTGCCCAAATCCTGCTTGATTCTACTTTCTTGTTTTATATTTTCTTTTCCTTCAATTTTTACGTGACAAAGTTCATCAGTCATCACAATCGTCAATGTGTCCATCACTCAAAGTTTGACAAATACTTGAGAATATAGCAAAATATAAATTGCTAAGCTATTAACATTGCTAAAGCATACTTCAAATTATTGCTAAACTACAGAAAAATGAATCCATGCCTTCACTTCAACGAAAACAATACATATTCTTTATTTATTGCAACTTGATTCTTGACATTGACTACATAATATAAATCACAGATTCACAGTGCATCAATTCCAAGCCCCGCTTGAACACATAAACTTGATCACGTGGTTTACTCAATTTTATGATTTGCTTTGTATGAGTTACTGAGTTTGATTAAATTTTATGGATACTTTCGATATATTAAAAATATATAAGTTATAGCGCGCTTGCGCTTCGCTTTAATAAAGCGCGCTTCGCTTCGCGCTATACGCTATAGCCCCAGGACCCTTTTGCACTTTATTGCGCTAAGAGCCTTTAATAACTATGAATTCCAGCATTATGATTGGAAGAAGTTTGTGCAATTAAAATTCATTTCATAACCAAAGGAACCTTTTTTCTAAAAATCCCAATTTCGGTACGTATATCCAACCCTCCACGACAAATAATACTCCTTTACCACTAAATTCATCACATAATACCACAAAATAATAGTAGCCATCAAAATTCATAGTCAAGCTACTAACCAGAAAAATGATAGACCTTTTATCAACGTCGGTATTTAAACAAGCTTCAGGCAATAAGCTTTAATTGGCAGATCAAATAAACCGGAGATTGAAAACAGAAAAGTGGCATTACCTGCACAGATAGATAACTGCTTGCTGTAGGTACAGGAGCTGGAGTAGGCATTGGCACAGGAGGAACAGCATAACCCGCATATGGATCATAAGGTGGAGGAGCAGGGGCCATGTACCTAAGCCAGAAAATCATGATTACTAATTAGAGCGACAATGGTTATAAACATCGTTTTGGTATTTTAAAAACTCAGTTCTATGATAGCAATTTTCAGCCCTACAGTCCAAAAAAAATTCAAGCCTAAATTTTAAATATAATATTTAAACTCAACATACCCATGTGGTCCCCAAACAGCTGCTGGGGGCAGGTGAAAATGAGTTGGACTTGCATAGGCAGTATGTGTATAATCACCGCCAGTCCTCATACGTTTGCTCTGGTCATAAACACTAGAATCAGCAACTATCCCTGCACACTAACAGGATGTTAGAAACGAAGACAAACAAATCAAGAAAGAAATGACTCAACAGTAAAGAGCAAGCAATTATCATCTATCAAATAACAAGTAGTTAAGGGTCTCTCGGAATTACTCCCACTGGCTAGAGTAATCAATACCACCTCCAAAAACTAGAATAATCAAATTTACTTTGCACAAATACGATCACGCTCCCAGGTATTTGAAATATTTGTACAAGCATAACAAAAAAGAAAAGATTCGATGGACAGATAAAGAATAGATAAAGCTCACCCCTTTTCACAAAAAGATTCTTCTTAGCCATCTCAGTGTGCAACACAGACTTCGACTCCACATCAAAAAGCATATCCTAATCAAAATGTGGTATTAAGCAGTTCAATCTCATCATGCTCCAACTAAAAGATGAAACAGATAAAAACTAAACCAGAAGATAAAATAGCTGAAAACTAAATGAATGACCTGAAGTGCATCCCTAGCAGCAATAGCATGTTGAGGAGTTGCAAAAAGTGCAAAACCCATTGGATGTTCCCCCTTAAAATTCACTTGCGAGGCCTCGTATCCCGGAAGCCACCTCAGCAAGTTCTGAAGCTCTCTCTCCTTGACATCTTCAGGCAAACCCGTAATAAATATCGTCCGCACCTTCGCAGCACCAAAATTAAAAACATAAATAAGAGTCATCGTTACGTTACCCATCCACGCGAAACCACAACTCAAGGCCTTCAGTGGGGGATAAGGTAGAATAAGAAATCGAAATGATTCGAGAAACCCTAGTATGAAAGCCTAAACCCCTTGAAAATAAAGTGCACGCCATCATTCTCCAATCATTGAAAACATTAATTGTTCTAGTTAACAAGTAATTAGAAAGAAACAGAATGACAACAAACATGACTCAAATGTGAAGTAACAGGTGTACCTCATCAGAGGAGAGGCGAGCGGCGGAGTTATCCATAGGAATAGAGTGAGGATGAGGAGACGGTGCGCCGGTTGCGGCGGGCGGCCATTGCTGGTGATAGGGGTGGATTCCGGTCCCCGACATACAGAAAATCGATAGCAGTTCTATCAAAGGTGAGTGTGAGAATGAAAGTGAAGCTGCACAAATTATATTTTTATATTTTAATACTAGTGAAAACGTGTAGTTTATGTGTTGTGTGTACATATATATTTAATAAATAAATAAATATAAACTCAGGCTGCTTTTTGGGCCGAACTGCTTATTAGGCTGAAATAATCAGAATTGATTCGGAATTGGATCGGTTGATTCTGGTTCTGAATCTGAATCGGTTCCAATTACAAACTGGAACCCGATCCGGGTTTTCCCCTGAACAGAGCGGGTCTGTTGGATCGGAACCGTCAATCCGATGGTTCTGGTTCCAACGGAAACGATTATTACCGGTTTCGGTTGGCACCGAAACCATAAAAAATAAAAATTTAAAAAGGGAGGGCCAACGGCTATTTTTAGGGGTGTTCACTGGTTCGGTTAATCGACCGAATCGGACCGAACCGAAAAAGTTAGGTTCAAACCGAACCGAAAAATTTCGATTCGATTTTTCGGTTTTGTTTAAAAAAATCATTTTCGGTTACAGTGTCCGGTTAACCGAACCGAAAATCAAAATTTAAAAAACATAAAAAAAAATTGAATTTTTTTTTATGTTTTAAATATATTTTAATGGTTTCGCTCATGATTGTATTAATAAAACTCCTAAATTAACAACGTGTTTCAAGTATAATATAATTTATTTTGTTGTCTCATTTAAACTCGGTTTTTGTATTAAATAGCTTCAAAAAAATATTAGAAATTTAATATTAAAATGTCAAAGGTTCGGAATTCATTTGAATATAATGTATAATGTATTAGTGTCTGTATTTACGTTGAATTTTCACCAATTAATCATAAAATTTCAAAAAAAAAATAGAATTTTTTTTTTAAAAATAGTACGGTTCGAACCGAACTGAAAAAGTTCGGTTAAAACCAAACCGAACAATTTCGGTTCGATTTTCGATTTTGAAATTTCAAAACCAAAATTTCGGTTCGGTTCAAACCGAACCGAATGAACACCCCTAGCTATTTTGTCGTTGGCCACCAGCCGTTGCCCAACGGCTTTTTTAATATATTTTTTTAATAAATTATACTTATATGTTGTCTATAAATACCTCATCTTCCTCTCCAATTTTTCATCTAATTCCAACTCTCTTAATCTTACACTCTTACTCTTTCATTCAACTATCTCATTTTCCCATATAATTCCAATAATCCACCTATATTATACGATGGCATCCTCTTCTACTGTTCGTGGTGGTCCCGGTGGTCCCTCAAATTCACCTATATTCCAAGAAAATCATGATGTTTTTGCCAAGTTCGACAATCCTTACGATGTTGAAGAAGCGGAACATGTTGTAGAACATGCCGCACCCCAAAATTCGGCGCCCGACAGGTCAACCGCAACTATTGCCGCTTCGAGTCGCCCGAGTAACCTTCCCAAACGAAGTAAGGTTTGGGATCATTTTGATGTCGAGACAAAAACGGGTACAAACGAATATGTTGTAATTAGTAAAATTTGAAAAACCACGTATAATTATAAAACATGTGGTTCCGCAGGTTGTACCAGAAATTTTAAGAAACATCTAGTTAAGAACCATAATTTTGATGATGTTACTTTACAACCATTAGGTAGAGAACCAACCCAACTTCAAATTAATACTCAATCTGACACTAATTTTATCTTAACACCGGAAAAAAAACAAAAGATTATTCGTTCGTTTTGTTGTTAAGTGTGAACTTCCCTTCTTGTTTTCTTAAAAAAATTGTTTTATTGAATTTTCTTCTGGTATCCAACCATGTTTTAAACATATTTCTAGCACACTTTGAAAATAAATATTGTTGATGTGTTTCTTGATTAACATAAAATTTTAGTTGATCATCTTTCTTCTATAAACCACATATTAAGTTTAACTACTGATATTTGGACGAATACATTACTTGTTATTGGATTGATGATAATTAGTGTTTGCAAAAAAGTATTTTGTCACTTGATGAATTAAAATATGCACATACTGGTTCCCAAATTGCTAAATTTATTGTTAATGTTTGTAGATTTTATGGAACTGCAGATAAAATTTGTTCGATTACACTTGACAATGCATCAAATAATATGGGGGCAATGCATGAAATTAAAATACATTTACGACCAATGATTAAAGGTGTTTTTTCCATGTTAGATGTGCATGTCATATAATTAATTTAGTTGTAAAAGTTGGTTATGAAGATGCTGAATGTAGTAGTATAGATAAACTTAAAAACTGTTGTCAATGGATACGACAATCACGCATTAAGCGTGATTGGAAACATACATGTGCAAGTCAGAATATTCGGTTTACTCTTTTTTCACCGCCCATTGCAACTCGATGGAATTCTTTGCATAAAATGTTTGAATCGATGTTACCTTGTCAAGATTGTCAGGATCGATTTCGGGGGCAGGTGGCCAATCCACACCGAGTTCAACCAACTTGAGCTTCAATAGTTCGTGTTCTTGAAATAATTGCACCAAGAGATTATATCGAGTTCGGTTACAAAACCGAGTGGAAGACACTCGAAATAACCTGCTCTATAACCAATTAACCATTTGAAAGACATTTTAAGGATATGCAATTAAAGTAAATAAACAAGCATTTGTTTATGGAAGTTCGAATGTGGTGTAATCCTTCTACGTCTCCCCTTCTTCCACCTCATGGAAGGATTCCACTAGAAGGCTTTGATTTATACAATCTCGTTGTACAAACCCGATCCAGTTGGGAATGCCCCATCCAACTAGAACTCCCAGCAACTCAACTATGTATGTTCTTTAATGCCTCAAATACAAAGACCTCTCAATCGGTTGTGATGAATTATCAACCGTTACAATGATATTCACTCATCTACTAAGCTCTCGAATACAATGAATAGAGTGAATATATATGGCACAAATGATCTCTAACTAGATCTGATATAGCAAGGTAAGTGGTGCCTAAAATCTGGGCTTGCTCTCTTTCAAGCTGTTCTCTTCTTATAAACTGCCCATTTTGAATCCCAAGTGGGTTTGATTTGATCTTGATTGGATTGATCTTCAATCAGCTGTTATTTGAGCTTCCAAATCATGTATATATAGCCCCAAGTAATGATATATACGTAAGACACAAGAATATGCCCGCCGGAAAAGGTTTTGCACCATTCCGAGCTTGCAACGGTCATATTCTGGTTTCTGGGCTCTTTGTATTTCGGACCGGTCTGGCAGGATCAGCTTGGACAGATCAATCTGCTCTTTGTATTTTGGACCGGTCTGACTGGATCAACTTGGACAGGTCAGTCTGGTCTGGACAGGTCAGTCTTGTCTGGACAGGTCAGTCTGATGCAAGACAAGCTTGATACAAAAACAGCTTGATAAACTTGCTCTTCTGATCTGTTGCTTGTAGCTCTTGATTCTTTGATTTTTGGGCAAAGTGATCTACATAAAAGTTGTAGCCCTTTCTCTTAGCTTTCTATGGAATCAAGAATAGCTCGATTTTGAGTTTGTATGAGAGCGTTATGCTTGAAATACAAGGCAATGCTCCTGCTGACTGTTTGCTAGATGCAGCAGCACATGTCGTGACTTGGAGAAGCTTTTTGGCCATCTTAACGTCCGATTCAGTCTTTGATTTCCAAAGATAACTTGTCGATATTTGTCTTAGCTTTCCGACCCATACTAAATCGTCTCATTCCGATAAGTGAGCTAAGAGTTATGCCCAACAGACTGGCAGTTGCTTGTTGTTTCTTCGCGGTACAGCTCGATCTTCCAGGCATCTTTTCTCCTTGATAACATTCGAACTAGCCGATCTGTTGTGAAATATGACTTTTAGTATTTTGAGTTGGCTGTCCAACGTCTTTAGAAGCACGCCATTTCGATATCCGATCTATGAAATATGATCGAAACAATCCGCTCTGCCAGGATTTCAGTCTTGGTCCAGCTTGATATTTTCAAGCTACTTCTTTATAATTCATCAAGCTTCTAATCATGATCTATGAACTGCACAGTTGATGAATTATGTAAGCAACACAATAACAAGTTTTGTAAACATCAAAACCAAGATTATTCGGGTTCTCAAAACCCAACAAAGATGCTTTAACTTCTTTTTATAACTCTTATCAAATGCCTTAAAGTGATGAAATTTATTTATTGTCTGATAAGAATTATTATTTTGTTAATAATTTAACTGCTTTGTTATCAACTCTTAAAGAAGCAACAACTCGGTTCCCCGGTGTTTATTATCATACTTCTCATTATTTTCTTCCACTTGTATTTAACATGTTTTGTAAATTTATTGATTTCGAGATGATATTGAATTGTCGTCGTTCGTTTATTGTATGGAAGAGAAGTTTAAAAAAATATTGGGAACAAATTCCACACGTGCGCTGTATAACTACATTGTTAGACCCAAGTCAATGTGTATGATCTTTCGATACTTTATTTGAATATTACACTACAATTTTGGATAAGGATATTGACGATCAAAAGACGTCGATATGTTTGGATTGTATCATAGTGAACAGGGATATAGCTCATCGTCACGTGTAGGAGGAGGAGGAGAAGAAGACGCTACTCAGTCACGAAGCGGAGGGATTAATCTGTTGATGAGCCTTGGAAGAAAGAAGCAGAGAGGAAGCGAAGTGTCATCTGTCTCTTTAAATGAGTTGCAGTTCTTTCTGGGTCAAATGTTCATTACAGATGAAAATTTTGACGTACTAGAGTGGTGGAAAGCAAACACAAGACAATTTTCAGTCTTAGCCAAAATGATTAGAGATGTATTTGAAGTCCAAACATCAAGTGTCGCATCGGAGTCGGCATTCTCAACTTGTGGTAGACTCATTTGAGACTTTAGAGTTTCTCTAAAACAAGAATCATTGTGCATGCTTAAGCTGCTAAAAGATTGGTTCGATGCTGAGAGAAGAAATAAGAAACAATGAGGAGTCGACGAGTTCGGCAACGAAAGTTCCGAAGAAGAAGAATTGGCCAAGAGTATACTAATCAATTATGATGAACTGTAACTTTTACGTTGTTTTCCATATTCAATAAACTGTGTATTTTTCCCTTACGATTTGGGTTGAATGTGAATTTTGAAAAGAAAAAAAAAGTAAACTAAAAATTAGGCCTGGCGATCGATCTCCAGATTTGGTGATCGATCGCCAAAGGCCGTAACTTTTTTTTTATTTTAAAAAGGGTGCCTTGGCGATCGATCACCGATAGTGGCGATCGATCACCTAACCGGTTCCGGTTGGAACCGGTATAATTCGGACCCAATCCGGACTATTGGATCCGGGATTTCGAATCAGACTGGTTCCATGGTTTGGCCATGGAACCGAAACCGGACCAATCTGTTTCGGTATCGGATTGGTCGGTTCCATCCCTTTCGGATCCGGGACCAGTTTGATCCGGTCCGAATCCGATCCGATGCGTCCCGTGAACAACCTGAGTATAAACGAGGGTATAGTATGAAAAATAATATTGATCAAATATTTATTTTGATCTTTGATTTTTTTTTTTAAAAAAAAACAAATTTTACAAATTGACTTTTAAATATATATAAAAATAAAGATAAAATGTCAAAATTTTAAAATGTTATACCATTAAAAATCTATAAATTAATAGACTTGGGATTAACGAATTAAATAATTAATAAATTATTAATTTATCGATTAATTAATCACAGAGTTGAATTATCGTAACTGAATTGATGTCGAATATCTTTTGAACCCTGAAAAAATAACACAATTGTATAGATGTTGACTGACGAGCAGATGACTGAGAGCGTAATGAGAAGTGATAAATGTGACGAAATTAAATATGATAGTTCTACTCTATAGCATCATTCTCGAAAGGAGACTATTAAAGCTTTCGTGATATTGAATAATTTTTTGTTGTGATTTTAGAAAATCACACTAGAAGTTCTTACTATGTTAAGAAAAAGTCAGAGATGAGATTGACATCAATTTCAACAAAAAAACAAATGACAATTGAGTCATTTTTTTCATGAAGCTTCATCATATATTTGCTGTGTATTAAGGATTCATTAATTTACATAATGCATGAGGTCTGTACGAATTCTCGAATATGTATTTTCTTATAAATTTTACGATTTATTAATTTAGCACGTTGTTCCAAAGTTGGACTCAACAAAAAAAAAATTTAAGCGCTATTATTAATTAATCGATTAAATTATCGAGGTTCTATTGTATACCAAAATTATGGTCAAATAAAGTTATTTATTTATAATCCCTAAACTAATGGCCGTACCAAATTCACATTAAAATAATTTCGACCTACCATTTTTATTTTGGAGAAGACTTCCAATAGTATATAAACTAGTGGTCGGAGCATATATTATACGTGTGCGCTTTAATTTTGACCTATCATTTTTTCATGTTGGAGAAAGCTTAGAAGAGGCAGAAGTATAAATACTGTTGTGATATTTCTCTGAAAGTGTATCTCAGGAATCAAAATAACAATGGCTACAAAACAAGTTTTATGTCTAGGCGAGATTTGTAATCTCCGTTCTTAAGACAATATTGCCCCGCTATGGTGTTAACGGTTTGCTATGGCAATTTGCCTCACAAGATACAACGACTATGACTTGTGATAGGAGCACTCCGAACCACAAGTCCTCAAACCACAAAGGTTCAAAGCACTCGATTTTATGAACAACAAATGCTCTCAAATTTCACTTACTATATGATGAAGATTTCAAAAATCAATGTTTTAAAACAAGTGGGGATGTGTTGTATATATAGTGAACCAAAAAACAAGTCCAAAAGTCACCATTTTGATGCACCCCATCAATGAAAAAACGCATCCCAACATGAATGGACACACCATTCTTGGCAACAGACATAATGCTCGATCGAGCAAAGAGCTCAATCGATCGAGCTATTGTCCCAAAAGAGGCGAAAATTCCTGGCCCGCTCGATCGATCGAGCAATTAATTTATTTTCAAATTTCTCACAATCCCCCACATGAATTAAATTAATGCATGTATGCAATTGAGTGCTTTGACGAACTATTATGGCATCTGGAGAGATAGCTTGCGGCTTTGAATCTTCCATAGTCGTATTCAATCGGATTTACTTGACTTAATAGTGAACTTTTAGTCTGGAACTATTTAGTCGTTGGTGTAAACCAAGACAATTGAACCCACACCATAATAATTCTAACATTCGTACTGGTTTCTTACGGTTGTGTCCGTTTTGACCATGGATCACGCTTGGTTTCACAAGTGCTTACCATTCTTTGAAGCGGCCACACTTCGAACTTGTAAGGACCCTAGTTCCTTAAATGCGGATTAAATGCATAAATAGAACTAACGTGTATAATCAGAGTATTAAAAGTTCGTGTTGAGGCCTTGAGCCTTAAGAATTACATGCCAAGTTAAGGACTTCCAAATGGATAAATTACATTCCCTATCTAATGAATTTTAATCACTATAGCTTTACACTACTCCTAGAGTAGATACTATACAAAATAATCATCCTTCCTTATCAAAAGCGCTCTTCACAAGCTCACCGCCTCAACCCGTCCTTAGCCCCCTTTTTGCCAAAATGTACCTACAAGGACAACCCCCAAATCATGAGCATATAATAATCCATATACAACACAATATGATTATAAGGCCTAAATGCATAAACCGTAATTATAAAACACTTCCTGTTTTCCAATGCATTTTAAACGCTCCATTTTGGTTGTCCCTGTACCATAACTCATGAGCATAATCAATAGATTATTTAATGGTTCCACAAATGTCATGACATATCACTATTTCATTATCACCAATCATCAATCCCTAGATGTTATAACAGTTTATTTTAATGCACATCGCTTGTCATGACAGCGGCACTAATACCCCTCGCTTCGACATATTAGCAGCATTGAATAACCTCGCTCAAATGCGACATGCAGCAATACCCTCACCTCAACATTTGGCGGCAAATATTCTTTCCTCGCTATAATATGACAGGGGCAAGTATTCTATCATCGCTTCAAGTGACAACGACAAAGCATTAAAATCATCACTCTAATATAACCATGACTCATGGGATGTGCATCAAACATTCATCACATATATATGCAATCATAATGCATAATTCAACATGTATTTGCATCCACAATGGATAATTCCATATATACTTGCATCCACAATGCATATTCAAATGAGTTTATAAGATACAGGTACCGTTGGGTGCCCGTATGTCTCTCTACGTACCTTTCCAAAAGTAGGATGTGGTAGGACTTCACTTCCTTGGTTGTGTTGCCACCTGAGATGGTTCTACACATTCACACAAACCAATATTAGAACCCAAAATAGTCCAATACCAAAACTCCTACAAAAATAACCAAAATATACAATTTTGGCATCTCGCGATCGATCGGTATAATGCCTCGATCGATCGCGAGGTCCAGCGGCTGCAATGCCCAAAAAAATCTCGTCCGCGATCGATCGCCGAGTTTGTGCCGATCGATCGTGGCTTCGCCGATCGATCGCGCCAAACTCGCGATCGATCGCGCAAGCTCACTGGAGCCTCCCTGTGGCTCGCGATCGATCGGGAAAATGTCCCGATCGATCGCGGGAGTCTGTACACGCGATTTTTGGCCATGTTCCACACCCCATCTTCTCCAAACCATTTTTCTTCAAATCTTTCTCCACCATTAACATCCAAACACCAAAAACCTCCAATAAAAACATCTACAATTTTCAATACTACACATATTGAATAAAATCTCGAAAAACAACATAAACCACATCAAAAACTATACCCCAACCATTACAACAACAAATCCAAAACCCAAATAAAAAATATCACATTTTCAAAACCGAACCATTTCCAAATCCCTAATACAAACCCATTTCAAACCCAACACATACAAAACCAAACAAGAAGGAACTCATACCACTTCTAGGCTTCAAATCTCACCAAGCAACCAAGATTTTTGCAAAGTTTCCTCCTCCTCCTTTGTTCTCAAACGTGAAAGTGGGTTTTGGGGGTTAGGGTTGGGAAAGTTGAAAGATAAAGAGTGATGGGAGGGTGAGGTGAAAAGGGTTATAAGGGGGTTTAAAGTAGTATGGTACCAAATTAATTAGCATGATGTATAAAATATCCCAATATGATATTTTAAAAAAAACATTTTCCAGAAATGCACCAAAACCTCAATTAAATACATGCTTTACCAAATAATCATTAGCCATCACAATTAAACTATGACAACACCCAAATTCCCAACATGCATCACATGCACCCTGAAATGCATTACCAGGTCACATCCCCATGTGACTAAGCATTTCCCATAATAATTAATGCCCAAATGCATATAATCATTTTGGGGATATCACAATACTCCCATACTTATAAGATTTCGTCCTCGAAATCACATGCACTTACCAAATCGAAACTAAACATAAATCATATACCAGAAAATAGTTCCGGGTAGTGTTGCACCATATACCGCTCCGTCTGCCACGTGGCCTCCTCGACACCCCTGCGACCCCACTGAACCTTGACCATCGGTATCACCTTGTTCCGAAGTCTGCGACCAGCTCTATCCAGGATCCTGATTGGTCGCTCTACATAGGATACATCAGAATCTAACTGTACCTCCAAGGGCTGCAACACATGCGACGGATCCGGCTCATATTTCCGCAACATAGATACGTGGAAAACGTCGTGAATACCAGATAACGACGGTGGCAAAGCCAAACAGTAAGCCAATGTACCGATGCGCTGTAAAATCTCATACGGTCCAACATACCTTGGAGACAATTTCCCATGCATACCAAACCGCACAACACCTCTGAAAGGTGAGATCTTCAAAAAGACCCTGTCTCCTAACTGAAACTCCAACGGTCTCCGCCGTTAATTTGCATAGGCTGCCTGTCTATCCTGGGCTGCCTTCATTCTCTGTCGGATAACCTTTATCTTATCATCCATTTTTCGAATCAATTGAGGTCCTCCTACTGCTTTACTGGTCAAATCATCACAGTATAATGGCGACCTATAACGCCGACCATATAGAGCCTCGAATGGTGCCATCTGAATACTCGCCTGATAGCTATTATTGAACGATAACTTTACTAAGGCCAACGAATCTTGCCATGAAGAATCAAACTCCAATACACATGCCCGTAGCATGTCCTCGAGCATCTGTATCGTACGCTCAGTCTGACCGTCCTTTTGGGGATGATAAGGGTGCTCAATCTTACTTCAGTACCCAAAGCTGTCTGAAGCCCTCCCCAAAAATGAGATGTAAACCGCGGATCTCTGTCAGATACAATAGACACTGGAATCCCGTGTAGTCTCACTATATCCAGACCATATAACTGAGCCATCCTCAAGTATGTGTACGTCATACTGTAGGGAATGAAGTGAGCTACCTTCGTCAGCCTATCCACGATCACCCAAATGACATCACAACCAGAAGTAGTCCTTGGCAAGTGGGTCACGAAGTCCATAGATATGTGCTCCCACTTCCATTCCGGTATCTCTAAGCTCCTCAGTTCGCCGCCAGGTCTCTATCTCTCTGCCTTAACCTGCTGACAGATTAAACACCTCTTGACAAAAGCGATCACATCATGCTTCATCCGTTTCCACCAAAATTGATCACAAAGACCTTATACATTTTCCTCCCGCCTGGGTGGATACTAAGCCTGCTGCTATGAGCTCGCTCTAAGATCCCTCTACGCAACTCCGGCGTACTCGGAACTACCCAACGGTTACCCAACCTCAAGGATCCGTCCTCGGCCACTCTGAACTTCGATGGTTGTCCAAGATGTACTAATGATAACCATCTCTGAATCTCATCATCTGCCTTCTGAACTCTCCTGATATTCTCATAGATATCTGGCTCAGCTAATAAGGTCGATACACGTACTGGTGATGTATCTACATCGAAGTCATAGCCCATATGGCAATAGGAAGTCATCGTGGCTGATAATTGCATGACATCCTCAGCAGTACACTCACTTTCCGGCTCAAGGCGTCTGCCGTCAAGTTCGCCTTCCCAGGATGGTACTCTATTTCACAGTCATAATCCTTGAGTAAGTCCATCCATCTCCTTTGTCTCATATTCAGTTCTGCCTGAGTAAATAAGAACTTCAGGCTCTTGTGGTCTGTGTAAATGGTAAACGACGTACCATACAAATAATGCCTCCAGATCTTCAAGGCGAAAATAATAGCCGCCAACTCCAAGTCATGGACTGGATATCTAGTCTCATGCGGCTTCAACTGTCTTGATGCATAAGCTACCACATGCTTATCTTGCATCAGTACACACCCCAGGCCCTGCAGCGATGCATCGGTATAAAGAACAAACCTCGTGTTTTCCGTAGGAATCACTAACACAGGCACCGTTGTCAACCGGTGTTTCAATTCTTGGAAGCTCTCCTCACAAGCCTCAGACCAATAGAATGGTACTCCCTTTTGGGTCAACTATGTCAAAGGCTTCGCAATCTTTGAAAATCCCTCGACGAAGCGTCGATAATAACCGGCCAACCCAAGAAAGCTCCGTATTTCGGGTACAGAAGTGGGTGCATCCCACTCCATCATAGCCTCTATCTTACTGGGATCCACCGATATCCCACTGCTAGATATAACATGACCCAAGAATACCACGCCGCTCAGCCAGAATTCACACTTGCTGAACTTGGCAAACAACTGATTATCTCTGATTGTCCTCAAGTGCCTCACGTGCTCCTCCTCACTCCGAGAGTAGATGAGTATGTCATCAATAAACACTATGACGAACTGGTCAAGATATGGCTGGAACACTCATCAAACTCATAAAGACGGCCGGGGCGTTCGTCACACCGAACGGCATAACTAGGAACTCGTAGTGTCCATACCGAGTCCGGAACGCTGTCTTCTGTACATTCTCTCTCTGACCCGAATCTGGTGGTAACCTAATCACAAGTCAATCTTGCTATACAGCTTAGTACCATGCAATTGATCAAATAAATCGTCAATCCTTGGGAGAGGATACTTGTTCTTCACCGTGGCCTTATTCAGTTGCCGGTAATCGATGCACAAACGCATCGACCCATCCTTCTTCTTCACAAAAAGAACCGGCGCGCCCCAAGACGATACGCTAGGCATATATATCCTTTGTCAAGGAGTTCCTGCAACTGCTCCTTCAATTCCCTTAACTCCGCCGGTGCCATCCTGTAAGGGCATGAGAAATAGCGGACGTCCCCGGTAATAACTCAATCGCAAACTCGACCTCTCTAGTCGGTGAGAATCCTGGAATGTCCTCCGGAAACACATCAGCAAACTCAGCTACCACGGGTACATCTTCCACCCTCACTTCTTTATTCTTTCCCGTCGTGTCCACGGCATAGATAAGATAGCCCGTGCGTCCACGTTCCAATAACTGTGACATTTTGATCGTCGATATTAACGGAATCTTCGCACGTGAACTGTTCCCATAGAAAGTCCATTGAATCCCCATATCGGATCTGAATCGAACCGTCCTCTGCCGACAGTCCACAACTGCCTGATAGCTGTTCAGAATGTCGATGCCCACAATGCAATCGAAGTCTGACATACCCAACACGATCAAATCTGCCTTCAACTCATTGCCCTCAAAATAAATGAGGCAACCCGCAAGAAACTGATCAGCAACAACATTTCTTCCGGTGGGTGTCGAGACCATAAGAGGCGTGGGTAACGAAGACGTGCACATATGGTGTCTCTCCACAAAACCAACAGATACAAAAGTGTGGGAGTCACCTGTATCTATCAAAATAAAAGCAGGATGCATAAATAAATGACACGTACCAACGATCACCTCCTCCGGGGCTGCCTGGGCCTGCTCTCTAGTCAGTGCATACACTTGTCCCTGGGGTGGTCCCACTGTCTGACCTCCCGATGGTCGAGGCATAATCTGCTGCCTATGATGCACTGACCTATGATCGAATCTAGGCCTATTCACCCTGAAGTCTGACTGTCCTCCCCGACTGGGGCAATACCGAGAAATATGTCCCATCTTGCCACAACTGTAACAAGCTGGGCAGTTGTTCGATGAGTGTGGCCCTCCACAATTATCATATCTTGGTCCCCTCGTTCTATTCACTTGCATGGGTCCCCGGTTGACCGACACATTGCTCTTCCTACTCTCCTGTTTCCGGTTAAAAGATTTCTTCCCACTAAACTGGGAGGATGAAGAAGCTCCACGAGGCTTAAATGACTCCCCTCGTGGCCTCCAGCTAACAGTAAACTGGCTCTGCGGTGGCACATGTGGGGGTGCAACATCAGCATAGGCACCAACTCCAATTTCGGCAAGCTCTGCTCTAGTAAGAGCATCATCAAAAGACGTTGGGTTGTTGGAAATAACCCGGTCAAATAGCTCCGGCCGCAGTCCCTTCAAGAAATATCTCATTTTTGCATGCCCGTTTGTGGCGATATGAGGGACATACCTCAACAGTGAAGTGCATGGCATAGTCTGATACAATCATGCTTCCTTGTTTCAGATTTGTGAACTCATCCTCCTTCATCTCTCGCAGCAGCAGAAAAATACCGGTTCAGAAACCGGGTCCTGAAGAGAGTCCAATCAATCAACATACCCTGAGCCCTCAATTCCATCATTGTCGTCTTCCACCACATGGAAGACTTCTTTGCTAGTTGGAACTCTTCCAGCCTCAACCATGCTGTCCTAGCACAAGGCGCAGATACAAATATTTGCTCCAATCTCTCTAGCAATTGTTCAGCTTCTTCCCCTGTCTCTGTCCCCTCAAATCGGGGTGGTGGAAAGTCAGGAATTGGGTCAGACTTAGCTTCCCAGGCAGTACCAGCTGAGCTACCGGTTTGACACCCACAACCGGTGGAGGTAAAGGATTCGTCTGAGCAATGCTTGCATTTACACTTCCTACATCGCCTACCTCCTCATTGAGGTTCCCCAAGTTTATGGCCGCCATGCTGTAACACAAGGGTTAACAACAATTCCAAAACAATACAAATGCTACACCGTTAGATAACGTGAATTGAAATAAGCATGTTAGTATAACAATTATATACACCAATATGCACCATATGCATAAACATGCCCAAATATAACCACATAGCCAACCATTGCTAAGGCTACCCTTCACTCATTCCCGGGTTCTCTAATCACGGCTCTGATACCACTAATGTAAGGACCCTAGTTCCTTAAATGCGGATTAAAGGCATAAGTAGAGCTAACATGTATCTTCAGAGTATTAAAAGTTCGTGTTGAGGCCTTGAGCCTTAAGAATTACATGCCAAGTTAAGGACTTCCAAATGGATTAATTACATTCCATATCTAATGAATGTTAATCACTATAGCTTTACACTACTCCTAGAGTAGATACTATACAAAATAATTCAGTCCTTCCTTATCAAAAGCGCTCTTCACAAGCTCACCGCCTCAACCCGTCCTTAACCCTCCTTTTGCCAAAATGTACCTACAAGGACAACCCCCAAATCATGAGCATATAATAATCCATATACAACACAATATGATTATAAGGCGTAAATGCATAACCCGTAATTATAAAACACTTCCAGTTTTCCAATACATTTTAAACGCTCCATTTTGGTTGTCCCTGTACCATAACTCATGAGCATAATCAATAGATTATTTAATGGTTCCACAAATGTCATGAAATATCACTATTTCATTATCACCAATCACCAATCCCTAGTCTGTTATAACAGTGTATTTTAATGCTCCTCGCTTGTCATGACAACGGCACTAATACCCCTCGCTTCGACATATTAGCGGCATTGAATAACCTCGCTCAAATGCGACATGCGGCAATACTCTTGCTTCAACATTTGGCGGCAAATATCTTTCCTCGCTACAATATGACGGTGGCAAGTATTCTATCATCGCTTCAAGTGACAGCGACAAAGCATTAAAATCATCACTCTGATATAACCATGACTCATAGGATGTGTACCAAACATTCAACACATACATATGCAATCATAATGCATAATTCAACATGTATTTGCATCCACAATGAATAATTCCATATATACTTGCATCCACAATGCATATTCAAATGAGTATATAAGATACGTGTACCGTTGGGTGCCCGTACGTCTCTCTACGTACCTTTCCAAAAGTAGGATGTGATAGGACTTCACTTCCTTGGTTGTGCTGCCACCTGGGATGGTTCTACACATTCACACAAACCAATATTAGAACCCAGTAATAGTCCAATACCAAAAATCCTACAAAAATAACAAAAATATACAATTTTGGCATCTCGCGATCGATCGGTATAATGCATGGATCGATCGCGAGGTCCAGCAGCTGCAATGCACAAAAAAATCTATCCGCGATCGATCGCCGAGTTTGTGCCGATCGATCGCGCAAGCTCACTGGAGCCTCCATGTGGCTCGCGATCGATCGGGAAAATGTCCTGATCGATCGCGGGAGTCTGTACACGCGATCTTTGGCCATTTTCCACACCTCATCTTCTCCAAACCATTTTTCTTCAAATCTTTCCCCACCATTAACATCCAAACATCATAAACCTCCAATAAAAACATCTACAATTTTCAATACTACACATATTGAATAAAATCTCGAAAAACAACATAAACCACATCAAAAACCATACCCCAACCATTACAACAACAAATCCAAAACCCAAATAAAAAATATCACATTTTCAAAACCAAACCATTTCCAAATCCCTAATACAAACCCATTTCAAACCCAACACATACAAAACCAAACAATAAGGAACTCATGCCACTTCTAGGCTTCAAATCTCACCAAGAAACTAAGCAACCAAGATTTTTGCAAAGTTTCCTCCTCCTCCTTTGTTCTCAAACGTGAAAGTGGGTTTTGGGGGTTAGGGTTGGGAAAGTTGAAAGATAAAGAGTGATGGGAGGGTGAGGTGAAAAGGGTTATACGGGGGTTTAAAGTAGTATGGTACCCAATTAATTAGCATGTTGTATAAAATATCCCAGCATGATATTTTAAGAAGCATTTTTCCAGAAATGCACCAAAACCTCAATTAAATACATGCTTTACCAAATAATCATTAGCCATCACAATTAAACTATGACAACACCCAAATTCCCAACATGCATCACATGCACCCTGAAATGCATTACCAGGTCACATCCCGATGTGACTAAGCATTGCCCATAATAATTAATGCTCAAATGCATATAATCATTTCGGAGATATCACAGCACTTACGTAGGTGATCTCCTAGAAGAGTATCCCGCTATACTCCAACATATTCTAATATGTCTTAGGAATCATTAAATGCCTTTTGCCTATCCCAGTACCCCTTTGCAGGCTACGCCCCCTTATCATAGGAATGGGTCAGAGATTAATCTTCAATGTGTTTATATAATCTCGTAGTTTGATTGTCCCTTTTAAATCTATATCTTGGGATCTCCAGTCACATAGGTTGGGTGGATCACATTCACCTCGTTAAACTATATACTTGATCTATAGGCAAGCCTTTCGTGAGCGGATCCACAATATTTTCCTTTGACTTTACGTAGTCAATGGACATAATGCCTTTTGAGATCAACTGTTTAATAGTATTATGTCTACGACGTATATGTCTAGACTTACCGTTATACATGCTACTATGTGCCCTTCCTATAACAGATTGGCTATCACAGGCACGTGTTTTTCCCAACAAGGAATTCCTTCCAAGAAACTTCTAAGTCATTCGGCTTCTTCTCCTGCTTTATCCAAAGCTATGAATTCAGATTCCATACTGGATCTAGCAATACAAGTTTGCTTGGTAGATTTCCACGACAGTGCAGCCCCTCCAATGGTAAACACATAACCACTTGTCGACTTGGAGTCTTGAGTGTCCGATATCCAATTTGCATCACTGTATCCTTCCAATACAACAAGATATCTTGTATAATACAATCAATAGTTCAGGGTGTATCTTAAATATTTAAGTACCCTCGTCAATGCCTTCCAATGGTCATTGTTTGGATTGCTTGTGAATTTACTTAGTTTGCCAACCGCATATGCAATATCAGGACATGTACAGTTAATGAGATACATGAGACTGCCAATTATCCTTGAGTGTTCTAATTGCATGACGGGGTCTCCTTTGTTTTTAACCAACTGTAGATTCGGATCATAGGTGTTTTTACAGACGACGTATCATTCGCGAGAAATTTCTTGAGTATTTTCTCAACATAATGAGACTGCGACAATACTCGTTCTTCTTAGAGTTTTTAATTCCAAGTATCACATCATCTTCACACATATCTTTCATTTCAAAATGTTTTATTTAACATTTCTTTGTCGTGTTGATGATTTTTAAGTTGATTCCCACTATGAGCATATCATCAACGTACAATCATAGTATTACGTATGCTTTAGGCGTGTTTTTCATATATGCACATTTGTCACACTCGTTAATTTTGAAATCATTTGACAACATTGTTTTGTCAAATTTTTCATGCCATTGTTTTGGCGCTTGCTTAAGCCCATACAAGGACTTAACGAGCCTACGCACATTTTTCTCTTGTTCAGGAACAACAAACCTCGGGTTTTCATATAAATTTCCTCCTCAAGTTCCCCATTGAGGAATGCTGTTTTTACATCCATTTGATGTATCTCTAAATTGTTTAAAGCAAGATAGCAATGATCACTCAAATGGACGTAATTCTCGTGACTGGTGAATATGTATCAAAGTAATCAAGGCCTCTTTTTGTCTATATCCTTTTGTCACGAATCTCGCCTTGTACATATCAATTGAACCATCAGACTTATATTTCCTTTTAAGAATCCATTTGCATTCTAATGGTTTACTTTCAGTTGGAAGGTCTACCAATTCCCACATGTGATTTCGCATTATGGATCAGGGTGCTTATTGGGCCGGACCAACCTGAACCGGGTTCGAAACCGGACCGGTCGGTTCTGGTTCCGAATCGGAACCGGTTGGTCCGATTACAAACCGGTATCCGATTCGGGTTTTACCCGAATCGGATCATTCCCATGGTTTGGAACCGCCAATCCGACGTTTCCGGTTCCAAGGGTTCCTGTTCCGGAATCAGAACCGATAAAAAAGAAGTTAAAAAAAAAAGGAAATGGTGGCCAACGGCATTGTAGCCGTTGGCCACTGCCGTTGCCCAACGACTATTTTATCCGTTGGGCAATGGAAACATAGCAATTTTTTTTTTTAAAAAAATTTGCTTCTCTAAATACCCCCATTTTCCCTCTCCAATTTTTCATCTCCAACTCTCTTACTCTTACGATCCTAATCTTTTATTCAATTATCTCATTTTCCCATATTTCTATTAATACGATGTCATCCTCTTCTACTGGCCGTGGTGGTCGTGGTGGTTCCTCAAATCCACCTTTATTCCAAGAAAATTATGATATCTTTGCCTAGTTTGATAATGCTTATGATGTTGAATCTGGTTCCAATAACAGGCAGATCGCTTGGTCTGGGAGTTAATATCCATACTTGATTTTGTTTAAATTGGTTGAGCTCTTCTTGCATGGCCTCTATCCAGTTTAATCAGTCAAAGCTTCGTTAATCTGTTTGGGTTCCAGATTGGATATGAATGCAATCCATCATCTGTCCTCTGGTTCTTATAGGTGCAGATGGACTTCCAATCACTAGATCAGGGGGATGTCTCTTAGTCCAACGATAGTTTGGTTCGAGAACATCTGGTCCTGATGGAGAAGCAGTATTGACATTGTCAGTGTCTGTCTTAACATTAGAGTTCATGACCTCTGGATCAGCAATATCTACTCGATCTTGTATAACTTCAGTGCCTTGATCTGGTCTGTCTGGTACTTCAGGTTCCGGTGGATTGTCTCTTGACCTGTTAACTGCAATCTCATCATCAATGTTAGCTTCGAGATGGATATTTTCCATCTGATTTTGAATTAATTCCTTGTGGTTCTTAATACATAATGATTCATCAAAAACTACATGAACTGACTCTTCTACAGTTAAAGTTCGATTATTGAAAACATGAAATGCTTTACTAACAGATGAATATCCTAAGAATATTCCATTATCTGACTTAGCTTCGAATGCGGTATGATGATTCTTACCATTGTTATGGACGTAACATTTGCAGCCGAATACATGAAAGTAAGAGATAGTCGGTCTGTTATCTGTCCATACTTCATATGGTGTTAAGTTTAACTTCTTGTTAATCATAGACCGATTATGTGTATAGCATGCAGTATTGATAGCCTCTGCCCAGAACTTTTGAGATATACCAGAGTCAGCAAGCATTGTCCTTGCTGCTTCCTTAAGCGTTCTATTCCGTCGTTCTGCAACTCCATTTTGTTGAGGAGTTCGAGCTGCTGAGAATTCATGCTTAATTCCTTGGTCTTCCAGAAAGGATTCAAGATTCTGGTTTGAAAATTCAGTGCCTTCGTCACTTCGAATCCTATCTACACCAGATGATTTTTCGTTCTGAACGCGCTTCAGCAGCTTGATTAATCTAGAGCTGGTCTGATCTTTACTACTTAAAAATATTGTCCATGTAAAACGTGAGTAATCATCAATAATAACAAGAGTATACCGCATCCCCCCCTAAACTTGTTATTGGTATGGGACCAAACAAGTCCATATGCAATAATTCTAAGCAGCGTGAGGAGGATTTGACATTCTTGTTCTTGAAGGATGATCTGATCTGTTTGCCCATTTGGCAAGCTTCAGTGATCTTATCCTTAGCAAAGTCGATCTTGGGCAGACCAATAACTAAATCATGTTTACAAAGGCTAGAAATAGTCTTGAAGCTAATATCATTCAAGCGTTTATGTCATAGTCAGTGTTTATTATCATTATTAGTGATGAAGCAAGTAAGATTATCGTGTTGAACATAATTCCAGTTAATCTTATAAGTATTTCCATTCCTGATTCCTACAATCATGGTTCTACCATCTGATGATTTGACAGTGCAAGTGTGTTTGTGAAATTCTACAGTATAACCATTATCACATAATTGACTTATATTAATCAGATTATAGCATAAATTCTCAACTAAGTGCACATCATTATAATAGTGTTACCATGGACAATCTTACCCTTGCCCACGGTCTTACCCTTTGAGTTATCCCCGAAAGTAATCTTAGGACCGGTGCATTGTGTGATTTCAGACAGCAGCTCGATGTTTCCCGTCATGTGTCGAGAACATCCACTGTCTAAGTACCAGTCAGACACTTGCTTCTGTAGTACCTGTCATCAAACAAAATTACTGTTGGTACCCAATCCTACTTGGGTACGGAACGGATTAGCCCTTTGGGAACCCATACCTGAATCAGCTTTATTGGCTTGTGTGTGTCTGGTGTGGTGTGTGCTGATCTGTTTCGGTGTTGTGTGTGATAATGTGTGTGAAATGGAGGCCTTTGATTCCTGTTAGGCAAACTATATCTTCGTTGAACTGGTTGTGAGTTGTGGTAGTTGGGTGGTCTTCATTGCCTTAGATTTTGCACCTTTGGGCTTGGTCTGATAGACCCAAAGCTCGCCGGTGCCTTTTCCTTGGCTTGGTCAACATACCCAATACCCTTTCTCAAACCTTTATCCTTGAAGGAGATTCTCGTTTGAATTGTAGGCACTTCGGATTCATGTATTGTGCTGGATCTAACAAATGTCATTTGTTTGATTTTGTTCCTTTCCAGCAACAACTCATATTCATCTTTGGTGCTTTCATTGGTGCCAAAGCCTATGCCGGTGATGTCACCGACACTTCTTTGTACCTCTTGTAACTCTTCCAATGAGGCTCTTGATTTTGTCCATGTTTTGAAAATGTGAGAAAGTTTAGCATTTTGTGTGCTAATTCTCTGATTTTCTTCATGGAGCTGTTCATAAGAGATTTTCAGCTTATCCAGCTCGATCTTCAGACTGTTGCATTCACCTAGCTTGGAACAGCTTGGTTTGATATGCTTGTCTGTTTGATCTTTGGCTTCAACTTTAATTTTCTCAAACGATTCAGCTAATATTCTGTATTCATTAGCCATGTCTTGTACTGCAGACACAAGCTCTTCTCGTGTGAATTCATTTGAGTCAAAGTCGAATACCTTGTCTTTCTGACTCGTCTCCTCGTCTGCCATTAGGCATTGGATTTCCTACTCGCTTTCACTTGATGAATATTTTGAGCTCTCTGATTCTGAGTCAGTGCCCACTTGTTGTTACCTTCCTCTGCTACCGGAACCTTTTGAGCCTTTCCGTGATGACTTTTTCGATCTTTGTAATGCTCTTTTTCTTGTCATCACGATGCCTTTCTTTTCTTTCATCTTTCTTCGGCCTGGTGCAATCTGCAATAAAATGTCTGGTCTTACCACAATTGTAGCAAGCCTGATCGTTAACAGTATCATCTTTTCTTGATTTATACTGATGAGAAGGTTTAAAATTCCTTTTATTCTTTGACATGAATTTACCAATTTTTTTGATAAATAATGGCATAGCATCATTACTTATCTGTTCGATAGACCGGTCTGTGGAAGGGGTGGACTGGTCTGTAATGGCTGCAAGTGTCTTGTTTGGCTGAGAGGTGGATGGCTCTGCTTCACCTCTGGTGATCAGCTCAAACTCGTACGCCTTTCAGATCTTTAGACTCCCTCATGGCAATCGTCTTGACTTCCCATTCCTTTGGCAATGCTCTCATCACCTTCAGACCAATCTCTCTGTTGGAATAGTCCTTGCTCAGACCGTTCAGTTCATTGATGATGCCAGTAACTCGTTCATCAAACTCGTTTAGAGTTTCTCCAAGCTTCATCTTTATGCTCTCAAATTTTTGTAGAGCTACGGTCAGCTTGTTTTCCTTTGTCTGGTCGTTCCCTTCACAGAGCTGTGCAATCTTCTCCCAAATTTCTTTGGCAGTGAAGCACATCTTAATCTTGCTGAACATGTTCTTGTCCAAAGTCTTGAACAGGATGTCCTTGGCTACATTGTCTAGATTGGCTTTCTTTCTTTCTTCATTTGTCCATGTAGCCCTTTCTTTCTCGATCATTTGAGGTTCGCCACTTGACCCTCCTAGTGCAGGATTCACTTTTAACATTTTCATTGGTCCGTCTGTAATGACGTATCACATATCATCATCCTGAGCTGCCAGGTGAGCTTGCATTCTGATTCTCCAATCATCATAATCTTCTTTTGAGAACATGGGAATCTTGTTGAAGGATGCCATCAGTCCAAGTATTCTATTCATTAAGAACGTCTGCTCTTATACCACTTGTTAGGATCGGACGGGAGTGTTTAGGGGGGGGGGGGTGAATGAACACTCCTCCAAAAATTAACTCTTATTGATTTAACTCAGGTTAGTAAATGAAATCTGTTTCTTAACCAGTACTTAAGCAGAACAGACCACTGAAATGAAAGTGCGGAAACGATCTGTTCTTAGCTAGTAAGAACGGTTGATGGCTATGAAATGCAAGGTAGTACGAAATGTAAGTAGAACGAAATGTAAGTAGACGAGATATGTTTCTGGAAGTTCGAAGGCAAATCCTTCTACGTCTCCCCTTCTTCCAATCAAGGAAGGATTCACTAGAAGACTTTGAGTAATACAACTTTTTGTACAACCCCGATTCAGCTGGATTTACGCCACTACCAGACTGAAACTCCTAGTCTCTCAATCTGTTCAGACACAATCCATCTGACAATTACAATCAAATCTTACTCTCTATCTTAGCACAAGTACAAAAGATAGAGTGGATTACTCTAAGCACAAATGATCCTTTAGATGATCAAATAATTACAATAAGACGTGCTTTAAGAATTTTGAGCAGATTGGCAAGATAAAATCTACGAAGGTTCTGCTCAAGAATGAATCTTTTAATTTATAAGCGTCTGTTATCAGTCTCTTGATCAATCTTTTAATTTGTAAGCGTCTGTTATTCAGTCTCTTGATCGATCAAAAAATTCTCTGCTGAGCATTTAAGTTGCATCCTTATATAGTCGTTTATACCAACGACAATATTTTCTTTTCTGTGCAACTCTTCACTTTGGTTAACTTCTGAGCAGACTGCATATTGTCATTTTAAACTTCCTCTGTTCTGTTCTATCGGCGCTTGTCAGAGAAGATCTGCTTTGTCTCTTTACCATTTAAGGTAACTTCAGTCTCCGGTCTATTTCAGCATTAATTGCAGCATTAAATGCTTCAATAAATAGCCATTAGGTAGTTCGGACTGGTAGACAATGTTCGCAGCTATACTAAGTTCTGATCTGATCTGCAACGATCTGGTTGACTCTAGTCTGATCTGCTTCGTTCTGATTTCATCGATCTGGTTTGTTTTGAATTCTCGTTGACTATGATCTGGTACACATCGATCTGGTCTGTTTTGACTTCTCGTTGACTCTGATCTTGTACACATCGATCTCGTATGTTTTGACTTCTCGTTGACTCTGATCTGGTACACATCGATCTGGTCTGTTTTGTCATCTTTAAAATCCGGAACTAACAATTTTTAACTCATTTTGTTTCAAGTCAAACTGTTCTCACGTGCGACGCACATGTCTTTTCCTAGTGAAATCAAAAGGGGTTAAATTAAATGCAAATCACTTGGAAAGTTGGATACGTATTAATTTTTTGGATAGATTTCAAAAATTGTCCCATAGATAATTTATAAGTTTAATCAAATATAATCCAATGAAAATTGTTTTTAATAAAAAATAGTCTCAAGTTTTTGTTTTTAATAAATGATAGTTACGACATTTTGTTTTTAATGAGAAGTAATCTCAAAGCCCAATATTCAATTATGGAAGGATCACTTTTGGAAAAAAACAATTCCCGTGGAACTAAATTTGTTAAAAACTTTTATGTGAGATTATTTTTTATTTAAAAACAATTTTCGTGGAATATTTTGATTAGTCCTAAAAGTTTTGAACTAGTATTGAAAAATTCAATATTCTATTTTACCATTTTTTTTAAATTTACCCAATTAATTTTTATCAAAGAGCTAAAAAATTTAATTGTTTTAAAATAATTATCACAAAATATCAGAAACACCTATTACAAATCTGAGCACGAGATCAAAAATTGACTAGACAACGGGGCTTTTTCATATACAATTTCGATCTTTCAGAATGTGCATCATCAAAAGATCAAAGAGATGTTACTACATTGCATGGTAGTCCTATGCTATAAAATAGTGTAGCTTTACACTTATTTCTACTTATATCCTCTTCTAAACCCTGTTCCAGTTATCTTGAACATAATCCAGAGTTGCAAAATCACCCGTTAACACGATCGGAGGGTCGAGCAAGTCAGTCTCTTGTCTTGCCATCACTATCCCCTCGTTATGAGCTTGAGATGGCAACCACTCGAGGTTATTATCCATGATATCGTAATCCATGTATGTATCCATCAGATTGTTGTTGTAAAGATCCACATTGGTTGGATCAAGATATGATGCTCGAATCATCGCCTCCATTTCCGCAACTAGATTCTCCTCATTTGAGAATGGGACTTGAACATTATTCTCTAACGAATGGTTCTTGGAATAATCTAATATTGATGGATTTAATCCATGATCTTGATAATCTATTGTCTCATGGCCTTGTGTTCTTGAATTAATATCTGCTTGCCATTGATTCACCACTTGAACAGGTTCTTGGATGCCAACATTTCCCTCAGGAAAATCTATCCCTTGATCATCCCAAACCGTTGGATCATTAGCCACAGATTGGTAAGGGTAATTCATAGCTGTAACTACATTAAAAGGGAAAAATGGCGACCAGTTAATGTGTAGGAACTTATGCTTTGAAATTGAATAATGTAATGAAAACCTGGTGCTGTTGAGCATGGAGATGGTCTAAACGTAGATTTGAATCCCAATTCGTGCGAATATTGTGATTGACCATACATAATTGAATCGAAATTGGGGCATTCTTGGTCTGGGAATGGTGCTTGTCCTAAAGCAAAGAGTCGTTTATCATACTTCAAGAGTTGTTCGTAGTGTCTATCAAGAACTTTGGGAGGGAATAGCACCAAATGCCTCCTGGAATAAGGAATGTGTGCAAATAATTTCATTATTGAACAAATAAATAAAAAAATGATAATAATCTGTTCTCCAAGTCAGATAATTTAACATTTTATATGGAAAGTGGTATTGGACAATATAAATGTGATTGATAATGCACAAAATAACTACTGTTTTATTAAGATTTGGGTATCTATATTTTACTATTTTCGAAATTTCTTTAAAAAAATTGAGTTTTATATAAAATGTTGTATGATATAGTACATCTGTAACCCTTCCTTGAAAACCCTTGGCATGGAAATGGTGATTACCATGACAATTCCTTCGAACCGATGTAAAGCGACGATTGTTTTTGGGAGAAAAATCTCAAGTTCACATCATATAATGATAGAATGAATGTTGAAAAATGATACGATACCTTATATTGGTAGCTTGACCTCCTGTGAAATCAGACACTCGTACCCAAGAAGTATGCCTTCTTGGTTCAGGATTGGTTTCTCTAAAGAACAAAGGCGGTTTATTCAACTACATAAACAAAATTCATCAACATGTTTGCTACATATTGTTCACTGATCAAACAAAAAAGTTCAAATATTATCAACATAAATAGGACCATGTATTAAGTCTTGAGTTCAAAGTACTCGAGCATGTTACTGACAACGAACCCCATTGGTGTTCCAAATAGGTAGTTTTGGTTTGGAAATTGACAATTTACCCCAAGGTTTGTGAAATAGGCAGTTTAGCCCCCGTAGTTCGTGAAATAGACAGTTTACCCCCGTAGTTTGTGAATAGGTGCAAAACACTCATCCGTCTATGTTATGCTTTTCAAACCAAGGGGGGAGCGGGGATAAAGTACCTATTTTGAAAATCATAGGACGTAAACTGTCTATTTACAAACCGTAAAATGCCTATTAGGGATGTCATAGGGGTAAAATGCTTACAAACAAACGGGGGATGAATCTGATGTAAACAACAAATTTTTCGCATTTGGATCTTAAAACTAGCAAAAAATGAATAGCAAAGGGATTAACCTGGATTTCCAACATCCCTGGTTCATCATTATCTAGCAAAATCGCCCTAATGGCCGTGATATCGGACCATTCTATTTGGATCTTACTTTTCAATGCTCCTTCCAAAATCTCCCACACCATTGTACGCTTTGAGTAGTATAATTTGGCTTCCAAATCTCTTTCATGTATACTTCGTTTCTGTAATCCATTTAAAGTAAATATTATTCATAGGGGAAGAAATTAATTGTGATAACTTGCAACTTCTTTTCAAGAAAAATGGCTTTCAAGCACCTGCCAAGTTCCAATTCTTATGAGAAGTGCAGCTAAATTCGAAACTTTTGGTTCTTTTTGAGAAGATCCCACAGCATCAAATCTCCTTATAGGACTATTATCTACTTGCTTCCCTTTATACAAATTCTCATGCATCAAACCCATAAAAGATTTCGATTTATCAAGTTTCAACCCAAGAGGACTTGATCCCATGCAGCCTGCGAAATCTCCATTCTGCGACAAATTCAAGATTTTAACAACATTAAATAATGATAAAATCGAAAGACATATATATATCAAAATCTTATACAAGATCTGATATACCAAGATCCAAATCTAACATTTCCTTTTGCACGATTTCACTCGATAACAAACTAAAAATCTAATGGACTCAACGATGAGTAAAAAACAAAAAGTAAAAAGAGTTTCCAAAGAAAGGGAAATGAAAAAAAAAAGAACCTGCAAATTTACAAACTCTTGTGAAACCCTAGCCGTCGTTGAAGCATATACCTCAAACATCTGATCAAGTCCATCTTCTAGAAAGATATGTTTTCCAGATTCAGAACTTTGATCCCTCTGTAAATCCATAATCACAATCCCATTAACGTTGTCACGCATTTTTGCACTAAAGTGTAACTTTTTCACTATTTAATTTATCATCTTCAAACTGGAAAAAATCCCACCATTTTTTTTTTTTTACTAAAATGGCGCTAAGTCCCTTCTACTGTTTTCAACCATGTGTGGTATATATACACGTAAGGGAGGCTTATTTAAAAGGGGGCAGGTTTAAAAAGTCTGAAAATCAAGGGAAATATTAATGATAAATAAATTATACCATTGGTCGAAAAAAACGAGCTGGTCTCTGAAAGCACTTACTGATTGAGCTATTTTCTGGGGTGAATCTATCCTTATCAAGTTAGTTACAGATCGAAAACAGAATCTTCCATTCGTATCCTACTTTTCTATATATATATATATATATATATATATATATATCATTTTGAATAAAGAAATTCTACTAGTTGTAATTATGAACACCATCTATAATCTAGGACTAGGATAGGCTGTTCTTTATGTGGAAATTTTTGTTAATGCCTGACGATAACCAAGTAAATGAGATAAAAGGCAAACACTATTCTTTTTTAAATAAGTAATAAGGCTGCCCTTGGTTAAAAGGATAAGGATTGATTAGCAGGTGATTAGGGCATAATCATGCGTTCGGTTGCATTTTCAACAATCCATCTCTTTCTCGAACCCCCGGTGATACGCTTGAGAATGAGATGCACAATCAGCAGAAGAGATTAAGAAGCAAACCTCGAAGGCTAGAAGATTTTATTGTTGAATTGGCTTAAATGTACTGAATTGTTAAATAACTGATAAATAGAAGTCAAGGGATAATTAGTATAAATAGCTGTGATTAGTGATAAGTGATATACTGGATATTTTTCAATAACAAATCTTCTTACTGGAATTATAATTCTCTCCCAAGTAAACTCTTCTCTTCTTATCAACTTCTCATCTATGGAGGATTAGCTCCCTCGAAGTAGCTACCTAACAATTTGGTGCTCTTGTTTTACAATTTTGGTTGGCCAATTGCGATCATGGCAGACGGTACACGTCAAGCAAAAATTGATGAGATTTTGGTTCAATTGCACACGATGCGCGAAGATCAATCACATTCAATCGCCGCACAAAATCAGCACATCGAATACTGTCTACATCGGTTAAGGAACTTTCATTTGGAGTGACGACCTTAGATGCTAAGGTTGATCAATATATGCACCGTTCTTCACAGATTGAGCCCGATCCAGGCATACAGTCACCATGACAGGAGCCATGGCCAAATTCAGGTCCAAATTCTCAATTTGAATCTCAGAATCAACTAAAATCACTCTAGTTAGAAGCGCCTAGGTTTTCTGGCAATAATCCTTCCACCTGGATATCGAGAATTCAAAGGTATTTCGATTTTTATAACACTCCGGATCAACAACGATTAGTAGTTGCTTTCTTTTCATCCCGAGGGTGCGGCATTAGATTGGTTCGATTGGATGCAAAAAAATCTGTTGTTTCCTACGTGGAGTGCATTTCTGATTGCTATTGAGAAGCGTTTTGGTCCTTCGGAATATGAGGACGCGTTTGGCAGATTGTGTAGGTTAACTCAAACAGGCATGTTAGGGGATTACATGCAATCATTCGAACAGTTTGTCACTCGAGTGGTGGGGGTTCCAGAACACATCCTCATCAGTTGTTTTATATCAGGACTTCATCCAGCATTACGCCGTGAAGTACAAGTGTATCGATCACAATCCCTAGTTCAGGCTATGTCGTTGGCTCGATTGTTTGAGGATAAGGCTACCGAATTCAATTCATCAAATTCAGCATCAGAGAATTTTCGCCAGTGGACTAAACCTTTCGGCGTCATAAAATCATCTACATTACCACCATTATTACCAACACCACATGTTCAGAGCTCATTCCAAGGTCCGAAGAAAGCACTTCTGGTCACTATTAAACGTCTGTCACCAGCTGAGATGGCCATCAGATGGGAGAAAGGATTATGCTATAACTGTGATGAAAAATTTGCTCCAGGCCACAAATGTAAAGGGCGTCTTTTCTGTTTTATGTTGGATGATGAGGAAGTAGACTTGGAGTCCCAAATCAGTCCTGTTGACGCGGTGGAAGCGGGTTCCATTACTTCAGAAATTAGCTTTCATGCTATGGCTGGTCATATATCGCCACGCACATTGAGACTTCAAGCTGTGATTGGCGGTTTAAAGGTCCAAACATTAATTGATGGTGGCAGTACTCCTAACTTTATTCAAGAGAGAGTATTCCGATTTTTGAAGTTACCGATTGTTTCATCACCTCATTTCCGGGTGTTGGTTGGGAATGGACAATCCTCGACATGTGAAGGTTATTGTCCACATGTGGCGATTACATTGGGTTCGGAAGAGTTTCAAATCGATTTTTATATACTCCAAATTCAAGGCACTGATCTTGTTCTCGGGGTTCAATGGCTCGAACTCTTGGGGCCTATAACTTTGGATTATCAGCAGTTATACATGGAGTTTCGTTGGAAGAATAGGGTGGTCCATCTGCAAGGCGAACCTTTGCTTCAGTGTGAGCCACTTCAAGTCCATCAATCGACTTTCCTCTGTTGATGGAGTTGCAACATATTTTCATCTTTATGCTACTCCGATTGGGGCTCAGTTACACACTCAGGTATCTTCAACTCCGGTTTCAAAGTCACTTTCACAATTGCTTGATCAGTATAAGGAGGTGTTCAAGGACTCTAATCAACTACCTCCACATCGCCTCATTAATCGCAAAATCAATCCCCTTCCTAACTCACAACCTATCAACGTTAAACCCTACAGATATCCTCACTCTCAAAAAATAGAAATAGAACACCTAGTTTCTGAGATGTTACAATCGGGGTTCATTCGCCCAAGCCACAGTCCGTATTCATCCCCGGTGTTATTAGTAAAAAAGAAAGACGGCACTTGGCGCTTTTGTGTAGATTACCGGGCCTTGAACAATATTTCCATTAAAGATCGATTTCCCAATTCCCACAGTGGATGAGCTTTTAGATGAACTTCATGGCGCCACCATTTTTTCTAAAATCGATCTTCGAGCTGGATACCATCAAATTCGTATTCATCCCCCTGATATTCATAAGACAGCATTCCGCACGCATGAGGGCCATTATGAGTTTTTTGTCATGCCATTTGGTCTCACGAATGCTCCATCCACTTTTCAAGCTACCATGAATAATATATTTCACGAATTCCTACGCCGATTTGTCATCGTTTTCTTTGATGATATATTGATCTATAGCAAACATTTCGATGATCACGTTCTTCACTTAGAGTCGGTCCTACAGTGCCTACATTTACATTCACTCTTCGCTAAGTGGTCGAAATGCTCTTTTGGTCAAAAAACCATCGACTACTTAGGACATCTGGTTTTGGACAAAGCGGTACAACCCAACCCTGAGAAAATTCAAGCCATCCTTGATTGGCCTCGACCAAAATCTCTTAAATCCTTACGTGGATTTCTTGGTCTTTTAGGCTATTATCGCAAATTTGTTAAAGGATATGCTAATATAGCCACACCACTCACTGATCTTCTCAAAATCGATAACTTTCAGTGGTCCCTTAATACCTAGGAAGCCTTCGAAGAACTTAAAAAAGCTTTAACTCAGACTCTTGTACTAGCTCTTCCAGATTTCAGCCATCCTTTTCAAATCCAAACTGACGCATCAGGTACAGGAATGGGGGCCTTGTTGTGCCAGAATCAACATCCTATTGCTTACTTCAGTAAGAAATTTCCATCACACTTAGCAAATTCATCAACTTATGTTCGTGAACTTGTGGCCTTTACTCATGCAGTTGCAAAATGGCGCCAATATCTCCTTGGAAATCACTTTACCATTCTTACTGACCATCAGAGTTTAAAAGATCTTCTTACACAACCAATTCATACACCTGCCCAAGAAAAAACATCTTGTTAAACTCTTAGGTTACGACTTCGATATTCACTATACTCCGGGCCCTACGAACGTCGTAGCGGACACCTTATCTAGGGAGTTCACTCCTGATCTGCATTCCTCTCCACAATATCCTACACTGTCCGCTCTCACAGTACCATCTTTCTCTTTCATTTCCGAACTTAAGCATGAGATGGCTATGGTACCCTTCTACCTTGACCTTCAGGCACGCCTCCAATCTCCAGATACATCTCCTTCACCTTTTCACTACAAAGAAGGGATATTCTATAAACATAAGCACATTTATCTTAGCCCAAATTCTTCCTTCATACCTAAGGTGCTTATGAGTTCCATGACACACCCTTAGCTGGTCACGCAGGAGTGAAAAAAACTTTAGCTCGAGTTCGTACCAGTTTTTGTTGGGATCACATGGCCAAGGATGTGAAGGCATATGTTGATGCTTGTGGTATTTGCCTTCAAACCAAATATAGTACTGCTAAGCCTCAAGGGTTGTTAAATCCTTTGCCGATTCCTCATAATGTGTGGGAGGACGTTTTGATGGATTTCATTACTGGACTTCCACCTTCTCATGGGTTCTCCGTAATGTTGGTGGTGGTGGATAGACTATCAAAATATGCACACTTTGGGGCTTTAAAATCGGGCTTTACAGCGGAGACAGTAGCCACTCTTTTTGTTGATATTGTGGTGAAACGTCACTCTTTTCCGAAATCCATTGTCTCGGACCGTGATCCAATTTTTTTGAGTAACTTTTGGCAGGAATTAGTCCGTCTTAGTGGAACATCCTTGTGTATGTCGAGTGCATATAATCTACAATCTGACGGTCAAACAGAGGTTTTGAATAGATGTTTAGAACAATATTTGCGATGCTTTGTATCTGATCAACCATGTCAATGGTTCAAGATGTTGGTGTGGGCTGAGTTGAGTTATAACACCGGCTTTCATTCTGCTATTTCCATGTCTCCATTTGAATCTATCTTTGGGAAACCACCTCCTAATATTCCGGGTTATATTGATGATTCTTCAATGATAGAGGCTGTTGATAATTGGTTTCAGGATCGAGATAGTCTCTTACGACAATTACGTGAACATTTACAGCGTGCTCAAACCAGGATGAAGACGGGGACAGACAAACATCGGAGGGAGGTTCATTTTGAAGTAGGGCAATGGTGTTACGTTCATCTTCAACCGTCAGACGAGTCTCACAGGTCGTAAGTTTACGAAACTCAGCAAGCGTTATTATGGTCCATTCAAGATCATCAAGAAGGTGGGACAGGTTGCATACAAACTTGCTTTACCTGTAGCTTCAAGAATCTATCATGTCTTTCATATGGCTTCACTTAAGCTTTGCCCACAGCCTACTCAAGTTGCTCCATTGTTACTTCCGACATCTTCCGTTGAAAATCAACCCCTCTTGGTACCATTGGCAATTATTGATATTCGGCGTCTCAAAAGAAATCACAGTGGGATTACTCAACTTCTGGTACAGTGGGAGGGCTTACCACTCGAAGAGACATCATGGATGGATTTGTCATCCTTTCAAAGCATTTTTCCAGACTTTCACCTTGAGGACAAGGTGTTTTTGATCGATGGAGGGAATGATACGCTTGAGAATGAGATGCACAATCAGCAGAAGATATTAAGAAGCAAACCTCTAAGGCTAGAAGATTTTATTGTTGAATTGGCTTAAATGTGCTGAATTGTTAAATAACTGATAAATAGAAGTCAAGGGATAATTAGTATAAATAGCTGTGATTAGTGATAAGTGATATACTGGATATTTTTCAATAACAAAACTTCTTACTGGAATTAGAATTCTCTACCAATTAAACTCTTCTCTTCTTATCAACTTCTCATCTATGGAGGATTAGCTCCCTCGAAGTAGCTACCTAACACCCAGTATAAATCACTATGCAAACTTGAAAATACATCCCTCCAACCCACATGTATTATGAATCCAGCTTTGCATGGGAGATGTAATATGGATACATGATGACATATTTGATCTTATCTTCCCGAAGCTAACAACGAACATTTCAATGGCTAACATCGAGGCGGAGGCGATGGATTTCGAGCCAGAGGATGATGATCTCATGGATGCAGACATCGGGGAAGGTTCTCCGAACCGCGGAGTAGCCTCCATCACCGGCGGAAGCTCGTCTTTAGCTCTGAAGTCCGTCATCTTCGGATAGAGGTGGCAAAATGAATTTTTGTCAATTACAGGAATATCTGAGTTTGTTATTTTGCTCCTTTATTTGCAATAGAATTCAATTATTTTCAATTTGGTGACTGAGAAATTACGAGACTAGTTATTTGTTTATTCTTGTATAGTTCTTGATCACCCCATGAACTACAGAATTTCTCCAACCACAAGCGGAGATAGATGTTGTTTTGTAGTTATAATAAATGTAGGTATAGATTTATTAGAGCTTCAAGTTTTGGTAATAGGTAGTAGTGTTTTTTGTGAGGAATTTGGTATGATGGAATTTGTGATTGGCTTTGGTAATAAGGGTTACGGCTACACGTGAATTTATGATTGGTTTTGTTATACTTGACGTGCTCTTGCTTGATTTTTCTGGCTGGTGACTCCTCCCGTATTCATTTCAAAAGCTACTAGTTTATATTGCACACCAAATGTTCGATGGATCGTCTGTGTTGAACTTTCAGGCAGCCTAGCACCGCTTCTTACACTAGCGTGTAAACAAAAAAGTGCAACAAACTCAAACCTCTTGTTTCGGCTAAAGAGGTTGCTAGACTTTGTGAAGTTGATGATGATGGTTCATCCTATTCTAGTAGCTCTATTACTTTGGGCGAGGAGGACTCTGTTTCAGTGGCTGATTCTACCCATGGACCTCCCTCTTGTGATGATATTATCTTTTCTTATCCACTTTTTGGTTGAGAATCATCTAATACATCAGGCTATTGATCCTAACATGGCTGCCTTGAACGATATCCCAGGTTCGGTTGTTGCTTTGAATCCATTTTATTTTTTCTGTTTGTTAAGCTATTTGATTTTGATTGTAGATTGTTAATTCACCAACACTGTGTTGACAAACCACGTGCGAGGCCACTGAGGTGTCACAACCATCCTCATTGGCTTCGGCCTCCAGCGTCGAAGATGGGAAGAACTGGGTACCGGTGGTGCCGCTATCTGCTCTGCCCAAGGGTGAATGACGCGTGATAATGTAGGATGGTGAGACCATTCTAATGTTGTGGTACAAAGATGATGTTTTTGCTGTAGAGAATAGGTCTCATGCCGAGTATGCTTATTTTGAAGGCTTGCTCAATGCTAAGCTCACCCAAGTTCACCATATTCTCGTGCTAATTTGTTTTGGTTTTCCTGATAGATGAAATTGACATTGGGTTTGTATATTAGTTAGCATCAACAATGGATTATATATATGATTGTGTATTTCCACACATAAATTTATATGTGTAAACGACTTTAAAAGTGGAATTTATTAAAAACATGAGTGTAGTATGTGATTGAATAAAGATGGATGGCTAAGTACCATTTGTATTCTCCTGCATTTAGCAGCTTATTGCACCAAATGAGTTGTTCACTACTTCAACCCGAAGCCTCTTATTGACCTGTTATACGATGAAATTTTGCAAATAAAACTCATTTTTATGAAATTTAGCATGGTAAAATGAGACTAAGTATATATTTTACTCGTCGCGTGCAATGCCATAAATGATGTCCATCCTACTTAAAATGTCTACTTAGTCTTGTTATGATGAGTCTTCGACTAGAATCAAAGAAATAAGCATAAACAAATAAATAAATAAATTTGATTAACATATATCATTATAACTTGAAATTAACTTAAAAGTTCAAATTAATTTTGCATTATTTATTATAATATTTACAATATTTTATACATACTATTTAATTCGATTAACTTAAATTTAATTTAAATAAAATAATAGAAATAAATGCACAACTTATACAAGGGTATATTTACGAATAAAATTTAATCTTTATCACATATTATCAACTATACCAAACATAATATTACTTATCATAATTTACTAATCATACGAACCAAACAAAATATAATTTATACATTAGTCTACTTATCAACTCATTATCAAACAATTATCCACTTTTTAATCTATCCATCACTTATCCTATTACAGCAATCAAGTGCACCCTAAGAATATTCTATAAACACACTTGAAGAAAATCATGCAAATTTATTTTTCACTTTTACTATTTACATTGACTAATCAGGAAGTGTCATCTGATCTTATATTGCTGGCATGCACTAGACATTATTGATGTAATTTTTAGTGGCGGACGCAAGAATTTTGACAAACGATGTTAGGACCCCGCGCCCTTAACTCGCTATTAGTGCATTATCACAATAATGGTGCATGCTTTTATAACATTACGGAATCCTCATATATGCCATCTATAAAAATGTGATATCCTCGAAATGATTAATTGCAATTGGGCATTAATTGTGTTTATATGATTAATTATGGTGGTAATTAATTATGTGTTGGATTTATTAATCTTATGGAAATGCTTAGTCACATGATAGAGTGACCCGGGAGGGCATTTCAGGGTGCATGTTGTATATGTTGGAGAAATGGTTATTAGCATGATTTATTTGCCATGGGTAGCAATTAATTGGAAATCATGAGTTTAATTGATATTTGGTGCATTTTGGATTAATGCTTTTAAAAATATCATGTTGGGGTGTTTTATATACCATGGGTTTGTGGGATGCTTTTAATTAACCCAACCCACTTTATTATATTACCCCAAACCCCCACAACACTCATTCTTACTTTTCACTTTACCAAATCACCACCCAAACCCTTTCCCCTTTCCATTTTCGAGTTGGAGCAAAAAGGTGGGGAGAAATCCTTCCAAAACTTTGATTTGTGGAGTTTATTGGGTGATTTGAGGTCCCCAAGAGGTATGGATGCCTCCATGTTATTTTGTTGTGTTTGGTTTAGTTTTGGAATGGTTTGAATGGTTTAAAATGGGTTTGTTGGGGGTTGGTATTATTTTGGTTGAGTGTTTAATTTATGAGTATATGAGGATGTTTATTGGTGGTTTTGTATGGTTGATGTTGGATTATTTGAGTTTATTTGAGTTGGGATTGAAGATGGGTGAATAGTGCCCGAAAATCGGGTATGCAGGACTCGGCGATCGATCGGCGCCTTCCGCGATCGATCGCGAGCTGCAGTGCTGAAGGCAGTGGACTTCAGCGATCGATCGCGAGGTTTGCGCGATCGATCGGCGAGGCCGCGATCGATCGGCGCAAACTCAGCGATCGATCGCGGATTGGATAATTTTGTTGGGCGAGGCAGTGTGGTCTCGCGATCGATCGGGGCTATATGGCGATCGATCGCGAGACACCAAATTTGGTGTTTTTGGATATTTTTGTAGGATTTTTGGTATCGGACTATTATTGGGTTCTAATATTGATTTGTGTGAATATGTAGAACCATCCCAGGTGGCGACACAGCCAAGGAATTGAAGTCCTACCACACCTACATTTTGGAAAGGTACGTAGAGGACGTACGGGCACCCAACGGTACATGTATCTAATATACTCATTGTTTATGCATTGTGGATGCGAGTATATGTGATTATGCATTGTGGATGCAAATACGTGTTGAATTATGCATGGTGATTGTAGATGCATATGATTATTGGTACACATCCCATGAGTCGTGGTCATCCCTTGATGATTTTAATGCTTGCCGCTATTTGTTTCGGTTCCGCTAAATGTGAAGCGAGGGGTGGGAGCGCCGCATGTCACATTTGAGCGTGGTTGTCATATAGGGCGAGGAAAGGATATTTGCCGCTCAATGTGAGGCGAGGGGTGGGAGTACCGCTTGTCCATTGAAGCGAGGTTATTCTATGCCGCCTATATGTAAATAAGCGAGGGGCATTAAAATACATTGTGATGGACAGACTAGGGAATGGTGACCGGTATTTGATATTGATGAGATGGTATTATGTCATGACATGTCTAGACCATTAAAAATAATCTATTGATTATACTCATGAGTTATGGTACAAGGACAACCAAACTGGAAGCGTTTTGAAATGCATGGGAAAACAGGAAGTGTTTTAATTGTGTTTTATGAATTTACGCTTTATATTCATATTGTGTTGAATATGAATGATATTATTGCTCATGTTTGGGGTTGTCCTTGTAGGTACACTTTTGGCATGATAGAAGGGCTAAACGGGTTGAGGTGGTGAGCTTGTGTAGATTTCTTTTGACCCAGGCAGGACAGGATTATTTTTGTATAGTGTCTACTCTAGGAGTAGTTTAAAACTATAGTTGATACATTCTTTTGATGGGGAATGTAATTAATCCATTGATAGTCCTCATTTTGGCATGTAATTATTAAAGCTCATAGACTCAACACGATTAATTCACTCTGATCATTTATATTAGCTCTATTTATGCCTTTGATCCGCACTTAAGGATTAGGGTCCTTACATTAGTGGTATCAGAGCAGTGTTAGAGAACCCGGGAACGAGTGAAGGTAGCCTTAGCATGATTGGCTAGGTGCTTACATTTGAAGCATGTTTATGCATGTGGTGCATATTGATGTATATTCTGTTATACTAACATGCTTATTATCATTCCTGTTATCTAACGGCATAACATGTATATTTGTTTTGGAGTTGTTGTTAACCTCTGTGTTACAGCATGGCTGCTATGAATGCGGGGAACCTTAATGAAGAATTTGGCGATGTGGGCAGTGTTAACGCTAGCGTTGGACAAGTGAACCCTCTACCTCCACCAGCAGTAGGCTTGGAGCCAGTAGCTCAGTTATTACTACCCGGTGAGATTAACTTGACTCAGTTTCTGTCTTACCACCCGCCCCGGTTTGAGGGAACAGAATCAGGGGAGGAAGCTGAGGAGTGGCTGGAAAGACTTGAGCAGATATTTGTGTCGGCTCCTTGTGCTGTTACAGCGTGGCTGAGGCTAGCGGAGTTCCAGTTAGCTAAGAAACCTCTAATGTGGTGGAGGGGCACTGTACTGGAGCTAAGAGCACTAGGTACTGTGATTGATTGGACACTCTTCAGGACCCGGTTTCTGAACCGGTACTTCTCCGCAGCGGCGAGACAGACAAAGGAGGACGAGTTTACAAGTTTGAAACAGGGGAACATGACAGTGTCAGACTATGCCACACGGTGCTGAGGTATGTTCCCCACATTGCCACTAATGGGCACGCAAATATGAGGAGTTTTATGAAAGGGTTGCGACCGGAGCTCTATGACCGGATTATCACCAATAACCCAACTTCTTTTGATGATGCTCTCACAAGAGCGGAGCTTGCCGAGCTTGGAGTGGGAGCTTATCCTAGTGCTATGCCACCACCAGTACCACAACAGAGGCAAACTAATGACAGCTTGAGGCCCCGGGGAGAGCCATTTAAACCCCGTGGTGCCTCTTCATCTTCACGGTTCGGTGGAAAGAAGTTCTTTGGTCAGAACAAGAAGAATTGGTCGGCCAATCGAGGGTCCTCACAAGGGAATAGGCCGGGAGAGCCGAGGTGCGACAATTGTGGAGGACCACATTCTTCAAGCAAGTGCCCTGCCTGTTATAGTTGTGGCAAGATGGGCCACATCGCTCGGTATTGCCCCACCCGGGGAGGACAATCAGAGTTTCAGGGCAACAGGCCGAGGTTTGATGATAGGACTGTACACCAGAGGCAGCAGTTTGGGCCTCGACCATCGGGAGGTCAGACAGTGGGACCGTCCCAGGGGCAGGTGTATGCGCTGACTAGAGAGCAGGCCCAGGCAGCCCCAGAGGAGGTGATCACCGGTACGTGTCATTTATTTACGTACCCTGCTTTTATTTTGATAGATACAGGTGCCTCCCACTCTTTTGTATCTGTTGGTTTTGTGGAGAGACACCATATGCGCACGTCTTCTCTACCCACGCCTCTCCTTGTCTCGACACCCACTGGAAGAAATGTCGTTGCTGATCAGTTCATGGCAGATTGCCTCATTTATTTTGAGGGCAACGAGTTGAAGGCAGACTTGATCGTATTGGGTATGTCAGACTTCGACTGCATCTTAGGCATTGATATTCTGAACAGATATCAGGCAGTGGTAGATTGTCGGCAGAAGACAGTGAAGTTCAGGCCTGATTTGGGTAGTCAGTTGACTTTCTATGGCAACGGTTCTCGTGCGAAGATTCCGTTGATTTCAGCGATCAAGATGACTCAGCTGTTGGAACGTGGCCACACGGGCTATCTCATCTATGCCGTGGACACGTCTGGGAAGAATAAGGAATTGAGAGTTGAGGATGTACCAGTGGTAGCAGAGTTTGCTGATGTGTTCCCAGAAGAGATCCCAGGTTTCCCACCGGCTAGGGAAGTTGAGTTTGGGATCGAGTTGTTACCGGGGACATCCGCTATCTCCCGTGCACCTTACAGGATGGCACCGACGGAGTTGAGGGAGTTGAAGGAATAGTTGCAGGATCTCCTTGACAAAGGATATATACGCCCGAGCGTATCGCCATGGGGCGCACCGGTTCTCTTTGTGAAGAAGAAGGATGGCTCGATGAGGCTGTGCATCGATTACCGGCAACTGAATAAAGCCACAGTAAAGAACAAATATCCTCTCCCAAGGATTGATGATTTGTTTGATCAGTTGCAGGGTACCAGACTTTATAGCAAGATTGATTTGAGGTCCGGGTACCATCAGATTCGAGTCAGAGAGGAAGATGTACAGAAGACAGCGTTTCGGACTCGATATGGACATTATGAGTTCTTAGTGATGCCGTTCGGTGTGACGAATGCTCCAGCGGTCTTTATGAGTCTGATGAACAGAGTGTTTCAGCAGTACCTTGATCAGTTCGTCATCGTGTTCATCGACGACATTCTCATCAATTCTCGGAGCGAGGAAGAGCACGTGAAACACTTGAGGACAGTTCTCCAGATTCTTCGAGATCACCAGTTGTATGCCAAGCTCAGTAAGTGTGAGTTCTGGTTGAGCAGTGTAGTATTTCTGGGGCATGTCATTTCTAACAGTGGGATAGCAGTGGATCCCAGAAAGATCGAAGCTGTGATGGAGTGGGCTGCCCCCACTTCTGTGCCTGAGATTCGGAGCTTCCGTGGTTTGGCCGGATATTATCGACGTTTCGTCGAGGGCTTTTCGAAGATTGCCAAGCCGTTGACTCAGTTGACCCAGAAGGGAGTACCTTTCTTTTGGTCAGAAGCTTGTGAGGAGAGCTTCCAGGAGTTGAAGCACCGTTTGACGACGGCGCCAGTGTTAGTGATCCCTACGGAGAACTCCAGATTTGTTTTGTATACCGATGCATCACTCCAGGGCCTTGGGTGTGTACTGATGCAAGATAAGCACGTGGTAGCTTATGCATCGAGGCAGTTGAAGCCGCATGAGACTAGATACCCAGTCCATGACTTGGAATTGGCGGCTATCATCTTCGCCCTGAAGATTTGGCGACATTACTTGTATGGTACTTCATTTACCATATACACGGATCACAAGAGCCTCAAGTTTTTATTCACTCAGGCGGAGCTGAACATGAGGCAGAGGAGGTGGATGGACTTACTCAAGGACTATGATTGTGAGATTGAGTACCATCCCGGAAAAGCTAATTTGACAGCAGACGCTTTGAGCCGAAAAGTGAGGAGTTCTGCTGAGGACGTCATCCATTTGTCAGCCATGATGACCTCCTATTGCCAGTTAGGCTATGACTTTGACATTGATGCATCACCTGTGTATGTAACGACCTTGTTAGCTGAGCCAGATATCTATGAGAACATCAGGAGAGCTCAGAGGTCAGGTGATGAGGTTCAGAGGTGGTTATCTTTAGTACATCTTGGTCAGCCAACGAAATTCAGAGTGGCCGATGATGGATCTTTGAGATTGGGTGACCGTTGGGTGGTTCCGAGTACGCCGGAGTTGCGTAGAGGGATCTTGGAGCGAGCTCATAGTAGCAGACTTAGCATCCACCCAGGTGGGAAGAAGATGTATAAAGATCTACGTGGTCAGTTTTGGTGGAAGAGGATGAAATCAGATGTCGTCGCTTTTGTTAAGAGGTGTTTGATCTGCCAGCAGGTTAAGGCAGAGAGACAGAGACCTGGCGGCGAGTTTAGAAGCTTGGAGATACCGAAGTGGAAGTGGGAACACATTTCCATGGACTTCGTGACTCACCTGCCGAGGAGTGCTTCAGGCTTTGATGCTATTTGGGTGATTGTGGATCGATTGACTAAGGTAGCTCATTTCATCCCCTATAGCATGATTTTCACCTTTTTGAGGATGGCGCAGTTGTACATTCGAGATGTGGTGAGATTGCATGGGATCCCCATTTCTATAGTGTCGGATCGAGATCCGCGATTCACATCTCATTTTTGGGAAGGTCTTCAGTCAGCCTTGGGAACTGAAGTCAGATTGAGCACTGCTTATCATCCTCAGCCGGATGGCCAGACCGAGCGTACTATCCAGACGCTCGAGGACATGTTGAGAGCTTGTGTTTTGGAGTTCGATGTTTCTTGGCAAGATTCAGTGCCTTTGGTAGAGTTCTCTTATAATAATAGCTACCAGGCGAGTATTCAGATGGCTCCTTTTGAAGCTCTTTATGGCAGATGGTGTAGATCGCCCTTGTGTTGGGATGATTTGGATCGTAAATCGGTCGGAGGACCGGAATTGATTCGGGAGATGGAAGAGAAGATAAAGATGATAAGGCAGAAAATGAAAGCAGCCCAGGACAGACAGGCAGCTTATGCGAATAAACGGCGGAGACCGTTGGAATTTCAGTTGGGAGATAAGGTCTTTTTGAAGATCTCGCCTTTCAGGGGCGTTGTGCGATTTGGGATGCGCGGGAAACTGTCTCCGAGGTATGTTGGACCGTACGAGATTTTGCAGCGCATTGGCACCTTAGCTTACCGACTAGCTCTGCCGCCTTCTTTATCTGGTATACATGATGTGTTTCATGTATCGATGTTGCGGAAGTATGAGCCGGATCCGTCGCATGTTTTACAGCCTTCCGAAGTTCAGTTAGAGTCCGATGTGTCTTATGTGGAACGGCCTGTCAGAATTCTGGATCGAGCAGACCGTAGACTTTGGAACAAAGTGATACCTGTGATCAAGGTTCAGTGGGATCGCAGGGGTGTCGAGGAGGCTACGTGGGAGACGGAGCGGCATATGGTGCAGCACTACCCGGAACTATTCTCTGGTATGTGATTATGTTTAGTTTCTTTTGGGGGTAAGTGCATGTGATTTCGAGGATGAAATCTTATAAGTAGGGGAGTATTGTGATATCGCAGAAATGATTAATTGCAATTGGGCATTAATTGTGATTATATGATTAATTATGGTGGTAATTAATTATGTGTTGGGTTTATTAATCTTATGGAAATGCTTAGTCACATGATAGAGTGACCCGGGAGGGCATTTCAGGGTGCATGTTGTATATGTTGGAGAAATGGTTATTAGCATGATTTATTTGCCATGGGTAGCAATTAATTGGAAATCATGAGTTTAATTGATATTTGGTGCATTTTGGATTAATGCTTTTAAAAATATCATGTTGGGGTGTTTTATATACCATGGGTTTGTGGGATGCTTTTTAATTAACCCAACCCACTTTATTATATTACCCCAAACCCCCACAACACTCATTCTTACTTTTCACTTTACCAAATCACCACCCAAACCCTTTCCCCTTTCCATTTTCGAGTTGGAGCAAAAAGGTGGGGAGAAATCCTTCCAAAACTTTGATTTGTGGAGTTTATTGGGTGATTTGAGGTCCCCAAGAGGTATGGATGCCTCCATGTTATTTTGTTGTGTTTGGTTTAGTTTTGGAATGGTTTGAATGGTTTAAAATGGGTTTGTTGGGGGTTGGTATTATTTTGGTTGAGTGTTTAATTTATGAGTATATGAGGATGTTTATTGGTGGTTTTGTATGGTTGATGTTGGATTATTTGAGTTTATTTGAGTTGGGATTGAAGATGGGTGAATAGTGCCCGAAAATCGGGTATGCAGGACTCGGCGATCGATCGGCGCCTTCCGCGATCGATCGCGAGCTGCAGTGCTGAAGGCAGTGGACTTCAGCGATCGATCGCGAGTTTTGCGCGATCGATCGGCGAGGCCGCGATCGATCGGCGCAAACTCAGCGATCGATCGCGGATTGGATAATTTTGTTGGGCGAGGCAGTGTGGTCTCGCGATCGATCGGGGCTATATGGCGATCGATTGCGAGACACCAAATTTGGTGTTTTTGGATATTTTTGTAGGATTTTTGGTATCGGACTATTATTGGGTTCTAATATTGATTTGTGTGAATATGTAGAACCATCCCAGGTGGCGACACAGCCAAGGAATTGAAGTCCTACCACACCTACATTTTGGAAAAGTACGTAGAGGACGTACGGGCACCCAACGGTACATGTATCTAATATACTCATTGTTTATGCATTGTGGATGCGAGTATATATGTGATTATGCATTGTGGATGCAAATACATGTTGAATTATGCATGGTGATTGTAGATGCATATGATTATTGGTGCACATCCCATGAGTCGTGGTCATCCCTTGATGATTTTAATGCTTGCCGCTATTTGTTTCGGTTCCACTAAATGTGAAGCGAGGGGTGGGAGCGCCGTATGTCACATTTGAGCGTGGTTGTCATATAGGGCGAGGAAAGGATATTTGCCGCTCAATGTGAGGCGAGGGGTGGGAGTACCGCTTGTCCATTGAAGCGAGGTTATTCTATGCCGCCTATATGTAAATAAGCGAGGGGCATTAAAATACATTGTGATGGACAGACTAGGGAATGGTGACCGGTATTTGATATTGATGAGATGGTATTATGTCATGACATGTCTAGACCATCAAAAATAATCTATTGATTATACTCATGAGTTATGGTACAGGGACAACCAAACTGGAAGCGTTTTGAAATGCATGGGAAAACAGGAAGTGTTTTAATTGTGTTTTATGCATTTACGCTTTATATTCATATTGTGTTGAATATGAATGATATTATTGCTCATGTTTGGGGGTTGTCCTTGTAGGTACACTTTTGGCATGATAGAAGGGCTAAACGGGTTGAGGTGGTGAGCTTGTGGAGAATTCTTTTGACCCAGGCAGGACAGGATTATTTTTGTATAGTGTCTACTCTAGGAGTAGTGTAAAACTATAGTTGATACATTCTTTTGATGGGGAATGTAATTAATCCATTGATAGTCCTCATTTTGGCATGTAATTATTAAAGCTCATAGACTCAACACGATTAATTCACTCTGATCATTTATATTAGCTCTATTTATGCCTTTGATCCGCACTTAAGGATTAGGGTCCTTACATTAGTGGTATCAGAGCAGTGGTTAGAGAACCCGGGAACGAGTGAAGGGTAGCCTTAGCATGATTGGCTAGGTGCTTACATTTGAAGCATGTTTATGCATGTGGTGCATATTGATGTATATTCTGTTATACTAACATGCTTATTATCATTCCTGTTATCTAACGGCATAACATGTATATTTGTTTTGGAGTTGTTGTTAACCTCTGTGTTACAGCATGGCTGCTATGAATGCGGGGAACCTTAACGAAGAAGTTGGCGATGTGGGCAGTGTTAACGCTAGCGTTGGACAAGTGAACCCTCTACCTCCACCAGCAGTAGGCTTGGAGCCAGTAGCTCAGTTATTACTACCCGGTGAGATTAACTTGACTCAGTTTCTGTCTTACCACCCGCCCCGGTTTGAGGGAACAGAATCAGGGGAGGAAGCTGAGGAGTGGCTGGAAAGACTTGAGCAGATATTTGTGTCGGCTCCTTGTGCTGTTACAGCGTGGCTGAGGCTAGCAGAGTTCCAGTTAGCTAAGAAACCTCTAATGTGGTGGAGGGGCACTGTATTGGAGCTAAGAGCACTAGGTACTGTGATTGATTGGACACTCTTCAGGACCCGGTTTCTGAACCGGTACTTCTCCGCAGCGGCGAGACAGACAAAGGAGGACGAGTTTACAAGTTTGAAACAGGGGAACATGACAGTGTCAGACTATGCCACACGGTACTCTTCGTTGCTGAGGTATGTTCCCCACATTGCCACTAATGGGCACGCAAAGATGAGGAGTTTTATGAAGGGGTTGCGACCGGAGCTCTATGACCGGATTATCACCAATAACCCAACTTCTTTTGATGATGCTCTCACAAGAGCGGAGCTTGCCGAGCTTGGAGTGGGAGCTTATCCTAGTGCTATGCCACCACCAGTACCACAACAGAGGCAAACTAATGACAGCTTGAGGCCCCGGGGAGAGCCATTTAAACCCCGTGGTGCCTCTTCATCTTAACGGTTCGGTGGAAAGAAGTTCTTTGGTCAGAACAAGAAGAATTGGTCGGCCAATCGAGGGTCCTCACAAGGGAATAGGCCGGGAGAGCCGAGGTGCGACAATTATGGAGGACCACATTCTTCAAGCAAGTGCCCTGCCTGTTATAGTTGTGGCAAGATGGGCCACATCGCTCGGTATTGCTCCACCCGGGGAGGACAGTCAGAGTTTCAGGGCAACAGGCCGAGGTTTGATGATAGGACTGTACACCAGAGGCAGCAGTTTGGGCCTCGACCATCGGGAGGTCAGACAGTGGGACCGTCCCAGGGGCAGGTGTATGCGCTGATTAGAGAGCAGGCCCAGGCAGCCCCAGAGGAGGTGATCGCCGGTACGTGTCATTTATTTACGTACCCTGCTTTTATTTTGATAGATACATGTGCCTCCCACTCTTTTGTATTTGTTGGTTTTGTGGAGAGACACCATATGCGCACGTCTTCTCTACCCACGCCTCTCCTTGTCTCGACACCCACTGGAAGAAATGTCGTTGCTGATCAGTTCATGGCAGATTGCCTCATTTATTTTGAGGGCAACGAGTTGAAGGCAGACTTGATCGTATTGGGTATGTCAGACTTCGACTGCATCTTAGGCATTGATATTCTGAACAGATATCAGGCAGTGGTAGATTGTCGGCAGAAGACAGTGAAGTTCAGGCCTGATTTGGGTAGTCAGTTGACTTTCTATGGCAACGGTTCTCGTGCGAAGATTCCGTTGATTTCAGCGATCAAGATGACTCAGCTGTTGGAACGTGGCCACACGGGCTATCTCATCTATGCCGTGGACACGTCTGGGAAGAATAAGGAATTGAGAGTTGAGGATGTACCAGTGGTATCAGAGTTTGCTGATGTGTTCCCAGAAGAGATCCCAGGTTTCCCACCGGCTAGGGAAGTTGAGTTTGGGATCGAGTTGTTACCGGGGACATCCGCTATCTCCCGTGCACCTTACAGGATGGCACCGACGGAGTTGAGGGAGTTGAAGGAATAGTTGCAGGATCTCCTTGACAAAGGATATATACGCCCGAGCGTATCGCCATGGGGCGCACCGGTTCTCTTTGTGAAGAAGAAGGATGGCTCGATGAGGCTGTGCATCGATTACCGGCAACTGAATAAAGCCACAGTAAAGAACAAATATCCTCTCCCAAGGATTGATGATTTGTTTGATCAGTTGCAGGGTACCAGACTTTATAGCAAGATTGATTTGAGGTCCGGGTACCATCAGATTCGAGTCAGAGAGGAAGATGTACAGAAGACAGCGTTTCGGACTCGATATGGACATTATGAGTTCTTAGTGATGCCGTTCGGTGTGACGAATGCTCCAGCGGTCTTTATGAGTCTGATGAACAGAGTGTTTCAGCAGTACCTTGATCAGTTCGTCATCGTGTTCATCGACGACATTCTCATCTATTCTCGGAGCGAGGAAGAGCACGTGAAACACTTGAGGACAGTTCTCCAGATTCTTCGAGATCACCAGTTGTATGCCAAGCTCAGTAAGTGTGAGTTCTGGTTGAGCAGTGTAGTATTTCTGGGGCATGTCATTTCTAACAGTGGGATAGCAGTGGATCCCAGAAAGATCGAAGCTGTGATGGAGTGGGCTGCCCCCACTTCTGTGCCTGAGATTCGGAGCTTCCGTGGTTTGGCCGGATATTATCGACGTTTCGTCGAGGGCTTTTCGAAGATTGCCAAGCCGTTGACTCAGTTGACCCAGAAGGGAGTACCTTTCTTTTGGTCAGAAGCTTGTGAGGAGAGCTTCCAGGAGTTGAAGCACCGTTTGACGACGGCGCCAGTGTTAGTGATCCCTACGGAGAACTCCAGATTTGTTTTGTATACCGATGCATCACTCCAGGGCCTTGGGTGTGTACTGATGCAAGATAAGCACGTGGTAGCTTATGCATCGAGGCAGTTGAAGCCGCATGAGACTAGATACCCAGTCCATGACTTGGAATTGGCGGCTATCATCTTCGCCCTGAAGATTTGGCGACATTACTTGTATGGTACTTCATTTACCATATACACGGATCACAAGAGCCTCAAGTTTTTATTCACTCAGGCGGAGCTGAACATGAGGCAGAGGAGGTGGATGGACTTACTCAAGGACTATGATTGTGAGATTGAGTACCATCCCGGAAAAGCTAATTTGACAGCAGACGCTTTGAGCCGAAAAGTGAGGAGTTCTGCTGAGGAAGTCATCCATTTGTCAGCCATGATGACCTCCTATTGCCAGTTAGGCTATGACTTTGACATTGATGCATCACCTGTGTATGTAACGACCTTGTTAGCTGAGCCAGATATCTATGAGAACATCAGGAGAGCTCAGAGGTCAGGTGATGAGGTTCAGAGGTGGTTATCTTTAGTACATCTTGGTCAGCCAACGAAATTCAGAGTGGCCGATGATGGATCTTTGAGATTGGGTGACCGTTGGGTGGTTCCGAGTACGCCGGAGTTGCGTAGAGGGATCTTGGAGCGAGCTCATAGTAGCAGACTTAGCATCCACCTAGTGGGAAGAAGATGTATAAAGACCTACGTGGTCAGTTTTGGTGGAAGAGGATGAAATCAGATGTCGTCGCTTTTGTTAAGAGGTGTTTGATTTGCCAGCAGGTTAAGGCAGAGAGACAGAGACCTGGCGGCGAGTTTAGAAGCTTGGAGATACCGAAGTGGAAGTGGGAACACATTTCCATGGACTTCGTGACTCACCTGCCGAGGAGTGCTTCAGGCTTTGATGCTATTTGGGTGATTGTGGATCGATTGACTAAGGTAGCTCATTTCATCCCCTATAGCATGACTTTCACCTTTTTGAGGATGGCGCAGTTGTACATTCGAGATGTGGTGAGATTGCATGGGATCCCCATTTCCATAGTGTCGGATCGAGATCCGCGATTCACATCTCATTTTTGGGAAGGTCTTCAGTCAGCCTTGGGAACTGAAGTCAGATTGAGCACTGCTTATCATCCTCAGACGGATGGCCAGACCGAGCGTACTATCCAGACGCTCGAGGACATGTTGAGAGCTTGTGTTTTGGAGTTCGATGTTTCTTGGCAAGATTCAGTGCCTTTGGTAGAGTTCTCTTATAATAATAGCTACCAGGCGAGTATTCAGATGGCTCCTTTTGAAGCTCTTTATGGCAGACGGTGTAGATCGCCCTTGTGTTGGGATGATTTGGACCGTAAATCGGTCGGAGGACCGGAATTGATTCGGGAGATGGAAGAGAAGATAAAGATGATAAGGCAGAAAATGAAAGCAGCCCAGGACAGACAGGCAGCTTATGCGAATAAACGGCGGAGACCGTTGGAATTTCAGTTGGGAGATAAGGTCTTTTTGAAGATCTCGCCTTTCAGGGGCGTTGTGCGATTTGGGATGCGCGGGAAACTGTCTCCGAGGTATGTTGGACCGTACGAGATTTTGCAGCGCATTGGCACCTTAGCTTACCGACTAGCTCTGCCGCCTTCTTTATCTGGTATACATGATGTGTTTCATGTATCGATGTTGCGGAAGTATGAGCCGGATCCGTCGCATGTTTTACAGCCTTCCGAAGTTCAGTTAGAGTCCGATGTGTCTTATGTGGACGGCCTGTCAGAATTCTGGATCGAGCAGACCGTAGACTTTGGAACAAAGTGATACCTGTGATCAAGGTTCAGTGGGATCGCAGGGGTGTCGAGGAGGCTACGTGGGAGACGGAGCGGCATATGGTGCAGCACTACCCGGAACTATTCTCTGGTATGTGATTATGTTTAGTTTCTTTTGGGGGTAAGTGCATGTGATTTCGAGGATGAAATCTTATAAGTATGGGAGTATTGTGATATCGCAGAAATGATTAATTGCAATTGGGCATTAATTGTGATTATATGATTAATTATGGTGGTAATTAATTATGTGTTGGATTTATTAATCTTATGGAAATGCTTAGTCACATGATAGAGTGACCCGGGAGGGCATTTCAGGGTGCATGTTGTATATGTTGGAGAAATGGTTATTAGCATGATTTATTTGCCATGGGTAGCAATTAATTGGAAATCATGAGTTTAATTGATATTTGGTGCATTTTGGATTAATGCTTTTAAAAATATCATGTTGGGGTGTTTTATATACCATGGGTTTGTGGGATGCTTTTTAATTAACCCAACCCACTTTATTATATTACCCCAAACCCCCACAACACTCATTCTTATTTTCACTTTACCAAATCACCACCCAAACCCTTTCCCCTTTCCATTTTCGAGTTGGAGCAAAAAGGTGGGGAGAAATCCTTCCAAAACTTTGATTTGTGGAGTTTATTTGATTTGAGGTCCCCAAGAGGTATGGATGCCTCCATGTTATTTTGTTGTGTTTGGTTTAGTTTTGGAATGGTTTGAATGGTTTAAAATGGGTTTGTTGGGGGTTGGTATTATTTTGGTTGAGTGTTTAATTTATGAGTATATGAGGATGTTTATTGGTGGTTTTGTATGGTTGATGTTGGATTATTTGAGTTTATTTGAGTTGGGATTGAAGATGGGTGAATAGTGCCCGAAAATCGGGTATGCAGGACTCGGCGATCGATCGGCGCCTTCCGCGATCGATCGCGAGCTGCAGTGCTGAAGGCAGTGGACTTCAGCGATCGATCGCGAGTTTTGCGCGATCGATCGGCGAGGCCGTGATCGATCGGCGCAAACTCAGCGATCGATCGCGGATTGGATAATTTTGTTGGGCGAGGCAGTGTGGTCTCGCGATCGATCGGGGCTATATGGCGATCGATCGCGAGACACCAAATTTGGTGTTTTTGGATATTTTTGTAGGATTTTTGGTATCGGACTATTATTGGGTTCTAATATTGATTTGTGTGAATATGTAGAACCATCCCAGGTGGCGACACAGCCAAGGAATTGAAGTCCTACCACACCTACATTTTGGAAAGGTACGTAGAGGACGTACGGGCACCCAACGGTACATGTATCTAATATACTCATTGTTTATGCATTGTGGATGCGAGTATATGTGATTATGCATTGTGGATGCAAATACGTGTTGAATTATGCATGGTGATTGTAGATGCATATGATTATTGGTGCACATCCCATGAGTCGTGGTCATCCCTTGATGATTTTAATGCTTGCCGCTATTTGTTTCGGTTCCGCTAAATGTGAAGCGAGGGGTGGGAGCGCCGCATGTCACATTTGAGCGTGGTTGTCATATAGGGCGAGGAAAGGATATTTGCCGCTCAATGTGAGGCGAGGGGTGGGAGTACCGCTTATCCATTGAAGCGAGGTTATTCTATGCCGCCTATATGTAAATAAGCGAGGGGCATTAAAATACATTGTGATGGACAGACTAGGGAATGGTGACCGGTATTTGATATTGATGAGATGGTATTATGTCATGACATGTCTAGACCATTAAAAATAATCTATTGATTATACTCATGAGTTATGGTACAGGGACAACCAAACTGGAAGCGTTTTGAAATGCATGGGAAAACAGGAAGTGTTTTAATTGTGTTTTATGCATTTACGCTTTATATTCATATTGTGTTGAATATGAATGATATTATTGCTCATGTTTGGGGGTTGTCCTTGTAGGTACACTTTTGGCATGATAGAAGGGCTAAACGGGTTGAGGTGGTGAGCTTGTGGAGAATTCTTTTGACCCAGGCAGGACAGGATTATTTTTGTATAGTGTCTACTCTAGGAGTAGTGTAAAACTATAGTTGATACATTCTTTTGATGGGAATGTAATTAATCCATTGATAGTCCTCATTTTGGCATGTAATTATTAAAGCTCATAGACTCAACACGATTAATTCACTCTGATCATTTATATTAGCTATATTTATGCCTTTGATCCGCACTTAAGGATTAGGGTCCTTACAAAAAAATTTCGACTTTATTCCACATAATGTTCGAATTCTCAATACCATTCCACTAGCATACGCATACACCTCATAACACACTAACATGTTCTCAATTCATAATGCAATTCTCTTTATCTAATTGCATGCCAATCATAAATGAAAAGAGAAACCCTTAACCTTTATACAATCCATATACACATATACGAATGCTCACATGCGAGCATTGAATAAATAATGTGTATCTACTGTATAAACATGCTACTCAATACCAGCCTTGGTACCTCAGCCCTGGTAGCATTCCCAATCTACAGCGCGAACTCAACTCCAGAGCCAATGCTGTACATGTTCACCTGTCCCAATCAGAAATAGTTCCCACACGGGGTGAGCATACCAATCCACCATCTCAATAACAGCAATATCATAATTCATAATTTACAGAATATAAAACTGTAAATGTAAAAGATACTTCCTGAATAATATCATTATCATATGGGATCCCCATTGATGTTTCTGTTCTCACAATAGCCAAAACCATCAAATCCCCAAAATCAGTTAATCATTACTTTGATTAACTATGCCCATGCTCAAACCATTAATTCCATAATCAATTACAGTTAAATCATTACACCCATGATTTTACAGATATCTCATATATCTTAACAATGATTCCACAGTTCTATCAAATCATGTCCCATCGCTCGCTCAATAGCGGCGGCATTCCATCCTCTCGCACGCTCAACAGCGATGGCATCATAACCGATGTTCGCTCAACATCGACAACATCATAACCATTGCTCGCTAATTAGCGCCTCCACATGATTCTCAACGCTTATAAAAAATGATTGCAACATCCATATATTATTCATGCACATCACAACAATATATCTATCATGATCGTACGTTACACGTACCTTATGATCCAATAGCAAGAGCCAAATCATTGCCTTTGCCCCGAGATCCCGTGAATTATTTGCTAAACACAGTTAATAACTCACAATTAATTCGCGCCCACAAACACATACCCGAGCACGTATTCAACCTCCAAAAACATCATCAAGTCATGATGATTAACCATTTAAAAAATCGCTTTATCTCAGGCGATCGATCACCTCTCAAAAATAGGCATGGGCGATCGATCCCTTCTTTCCAGGCGATCGATCACCTCTCAATGCCATTGGCTACTGTCTCGGGGTGATCGTTCGCTAAGTTTCAAGCGGTCGATCGCTCCACTGTTCATCGCCTTCAAAATTTTACCAACGACGCGGTGATCGATCGCCCCGCCCTAGGGATCGATCACCTCGACCTGTTTCAGCCAAAAATGGAGTTTTTCATGCAAAATTTTCCTAATTTCACAAACTCAACACCCAATACACCATAAATTCTTAACAAGGAACCATAAATCCTCATCAAAACACAACAACCAAAAAAATCTCCAAAAATCCAAAAACTCAAACACAACCCAAATCTTAACCAAATACAATAAATTTACTACCAAATCGAAGATAATAGCGAGGGGAAGAAGATTACCAAATTATCTTCGATAAAATCTCGCTCCGAAATTGATCCTTGCTCGATTCTCTTCCATGGAGGGAGAAGAGGGGAAAAGGAAGAGAAAAGGGGGAAAGAGGCGAGAAGAGATGGAGAGAAGTGAGGTGGGAATGGTTGAACACCGAGTCCACTTGGTATATATATAGTACCAAGGCTCCAAAAACCCGAGTCTCTAATACTCGCACCCTGACTCATTAAAAATCATATGTGTTCAATAATTATCTCCCACTCACTATTTTCATTACCAACCTCAATCCAAAGTTCCCCAAACTCCAGATCCCACTAATAACACAAATCCAAGGTTTTATCACCTTAATGAGAATAAATCTCAACCCTTGGGTCCAACGACCCCAGTACCGGATAAAAATCCCCGGAAGCCACAATACCGTAATTATATCATAATTACTACAAATTAAATTCATTAAGGATTATAACCACTCCGGGATCAACACATTTAATTTCCGGATATCACATTTATCCCCCACTAATAAAATTTCATCCTCAAAATTTGTACATGCATACTCCACGTACCACCGAGACCACAACCCGGTTCGGGTCCGCAACATCGATTCATGAATACATCATGATCGGGACACCAACCGCAAGAACATCGACCTCGCTCTAATCTGGAATGGAGTTCTCCTCCCAAGCCATAACAACCTTAAAAGATGTTAACATACCTCGATGTTAACCATCCAAAGCTGTCAGTCAACCTTAACTGCTAAAAAATCGAATAATTCCTGATTCCAACATAAATATCGCCTCAATGATATCTCTATGACTTAGTCTATGATGTCAAACATACATCGCTACCAAGGAAACCACCAGTATGCATCAGTATATCATACTAATCCCAATTTTCATTCTCCAATCCCATCTCCAGCCAAGGAGTAGTTGCACCACTTGCAACTTGGATCGGGCAAATCACGGCTACCGATCATCACAAAACACATCTCCATAGATGTCCACATCCGTGTGTTCCAAGGAATCACATCTTGGTTCCAACACACTATCGAGACTCCACAAGGACTCAAGTTTCCATAGGGGCACAAACAAGAAAATCTATTGCATTCTCACCCCTTGTGTCGACAACGACACCCAACGAATCCGAATCCTGGTCATTCCTTGTTTACCCTTAGAATCAACAATTCTAATCACAAGGATACTATCGAATTAACTAACCAAAACTTCCTTAACTCGAAACACGACAATCTCTTCTCAGAGAGAGTCAACCAAACTTCACGATCATTCCTCAGAATAAATCGTTCCATTGTGATCACCAATCTCAGGGTGCTACAATCTCTCACCAGAGACTTACCAATCTAATTACACTGATCCGATGGTCAACAAGCACCAAAATGCTGGTATTTATATACATACATGTAGATATGCCTGAGCACCAAAAACACTAAATGCATACTCAATGCACTCGGCTTGGGCATCTCCAATCATAACCACAAGCCCCCCAACACAACTGTCAATCCTCAGTTATTCTCACTCAGTGGAGAATGATGATTGACGAACCAACGACTGAGGGTGTGAATTCAACATCAACACAACGTGTACCAACTCATCGAATCTCTCAAAGATTCCCAACAGGTATATCAATACCTCCTCACTCGCAAGGAAGGTGTCATAAATCCATGACCCTCCAATCTCGAACCACCATTTGGAAGAAATCTGGACACATTTATACCAAAATGTATCCCGGAACCAATAAATACATAACCGATTCAGGATAGTGCATCATTGCCACTATCACCAATCATTCTCAGTCCCGTATACACGACGTATACAAATTCTTAACGATGCTCCGCACTAATGTCGTAGTGCTCAACATTCCCGAGCATCCCTCCAGGGACGTCTCCCCATACGTCTCACAAATAACGCGCACCCATTACCCGGTCCATCACCAGTAATGCTTACCATGGTTGATTCATAAGCAACTCGCAATCGATACTAACCGTTTCCACAACAGTGTTGTTTCAAATCTCGCCAAGAGATACAATAGTGTTACCACATTAACTATATTCCATAGCTCCGGTTACGTCTTACCATTGCATCCTCAATGCAAGAATTCTCAATTAGAGCTAACAATGACTTGTTGACACTCACGTTGGTACTCCCAACAAAATTGAGCTGTCACAGTACAAGTCCCTCAAAAACATTTGACGCATAAACTTTCTCATGAAGTATCTCCTGCCTCAACCCAAATCCATCATAGTGACTACACTTGTCCACTATAAACCCTCATCGTATCATCATACGGTTCACCATACACGGTTCCCAACAAGTAACAAAGTGGCTACCACAAGCTCACTTGGCCATAGTCAACTCAACGAGTATACCCAAAGGTACCACTACTCGTAACCCATTTACCTCAATACGTGTTGTAGTACACTTATTTGTATGACACAACCATTTATCCATCGAGCAAACCTGCTCGGCATAATGGTCTCGTCAACCTGTGACGCTTACATGTCAACACATGACACCCACAAAATCCTCGTCAACTCGTGACGGTACATGTCAACACATGACATTCATAATATCCTCGTCAACTCGTGATGACATAATGTAATCAATCTATTGTATGCATGCACAAAAACAATAATATGTAGTATTGCTCAAACTCATATTTTATGTTACAAAATAATGTCAGTTTCAATATCAAATTAATTTTGAGTTTATGACTCATATTTAATCCCTAACAGAAACCTTCTATAAAATCAAAATCACAAACAAGTAAATACTCAATTTCGGACTGAGAATTAAGCTCCAAAGAACCCTAGTTGGTGAAAAAATTCATTACCGATTTTATTCACCATTCCAACACTAAAATCCAATTAATTTCGGGATCTCACTCAAAATCATGCCGAAAATAAAAGCCCTCTATCAGATCTCTCTCCCAAATGAGAGAAGGTTTGCAAATTTGAACCACAATTCACGCCCTTAACCCTAAAATCTGCGAGAATTTGGACCAAACATTTTTCCATGAATCCGAACATGTATTTCAAATTAAATCTGGTTAACCAACCATTTTGACATGGGAAATAAAAGCCCTATGTTTTCGTCGAGTCACAGATAAGGTAAGGACGTCAATTTGGAACCGCATTATGCCCCCCAAGAACTTAACTAGTCAAAATTCAACCATCAATTCCTCTTGGATCCGTAAGCCATTTTCAAATTAATTATGGGTTAATGATCAATATAAGATACCCATTAAAATCCCCATTTCGAAATTTAATAGATAAACGTAAGGTCAACTACAAATTGAAAAGTCGTACAAAAAACCCATGAAGTGAAAATTATAGGCCTCGATTCCTCTTAACTCAAAACACCAAATTCAAATTAAATCTGGTTATGAACCCCCCATAACATGTGAAATAAAAACCCTCCATCAATTTTGATTTTCAGTCAATGGAAAAAGGTGGTTTTTGGAACAATCGAAACCATGACTCAAGAACCTAAAAAAAAAGAATTGAGACCAATTTTCTTGTAATTATTCCTTACCATTGTTATTTACCATAAATTAACATATCCGCTCCCTAGAATTTAGGTAATGGCGACCCACGCCTCGACAAATATGATCCGTAACCTTGAATGTGAAGTAAAGGGACTCAAGCTAAACATAACTGAGCTCCTCGAAGTAAGGGATCATCTACACCAAGAAGTTCAACGGTTCTCCTATTACTACCACCATGCTGACGAACAGCTTCGGGAAGCCAAGGAAGAAATCGCTAAGCTTGATACACTACATAGGGTCGCAAATGCAAGGCTTCAGGCGTCAAATCAACATTTAGAATAACTAAGAGCTCAATATGAAACACGGGAAACTACTAATGAACACGCGACAGAGACCAATATGTACTGTTATTCGCCATGAATAACATGCAGGAGATCAACGACAGCCTTCGAGGAGAAGAAGACCCCGAAGAGGAACCTATGGAAGAGGAAGAAAACCCCGAAGAAGAGCCTATGGAAGATGGAGAAGACGAGGAAGAGTTAGGTGACGGAGAAGTGATAGATTAGCTCGTAGGGCAAATTATGTTAAGATATTTTAGAAGCACTTTAAATTTAAATAAATTCTCTAGAAGCCGTATGACTCATTTGGTTTAATTGTAAGCATTTCAATTATTAATAAAAAGTATTGATTTTTATTTACATTTATAGCCTACTTCCAACGTGACTTACTTCTATATTTATCGTATATACCTCTGCACGACAACCTTAGAATTATACAAATTGTAGGAAATGGCTGGACGACCTCCTCGTCAAAATCGCAACCCTCACTATGCTTTTCCTCCCAACAATGGCAATGTTAACGAGACGGACGGGAACCAGAACCCTCCGCCATCGCCTCCAAGGGTAGGTTTAAGCCGTGAGAATTTGATGGCAATCACGACTATCGTGGTTACAACTCTCCAAGGATTTGTAAACCCTACTGCCAACCAGCCGCCGCCACCGCCGGTCCAGCAACCACAAGGGATCAAATATCATTACGAGTCCCTTTGAAAAACTCGAGTACCGACTTACAATGGAAATCCGGACCCAGAAGTAGATCCAAACTGGTTAAAAGAAGTTGAAAATCATCACCAATTGCTTGAAGTACCTCTGGATATCAAGGTTGACGTCACGACACATTTCCTCATGGACTAGACTCAAAAGTGGTGGGAAAACATATCCCCATCTTTGGCTGAAGCAGGGTCAATCACTTGGCAAGGATTACGCAGTGCATTCCTGAAGCAGTACTTTCCAGCATCAGATTGAATCCAAAAGTTGAGTGAATTTGACAATCTGATGCAGACCCCTGGGATGTCAGTAGTAGATTATTCTTCGAGGTTCCATGCTCTTGGAACCTATGCCCAAACCATCATGGCAGATGAAAGTTTAAAACTACATCGTTTCAAAAAGGGTTTGAATAGTCGAATCCAATCAGCTCTGGCCGTATTTGAAACCACAAACTTCGGAGACCTAATGGGAGCAGCCATTAGAGCAGAAGATGATATCCAACGTCAAGAGGAAGAATTCAAACGCAAGCGACCACCACCTCACCGACCTCTGACAACGACCAAAGAATTAAGAGACCGAACCAGTACAACAAAGGACCTACTTTTACACAGACTAATAAGGCCATTCCAAAATGCTCTTTATGCGACCTACCACATACTGGAGAGTGTCGTAGGGTGAGCGGAGCCTATTTCCGATGCGGTAAATTTGGTCATAGTATCGCAGATTGTCCCGAAGATGATAAACAGGGAACTAACACAAGCAATGGAGGCCCTCCCATCAAGCCAAAAGAAAGCAAGCCCATCGATTGTGTCTATTCAATAACTCAAGAAGAGGTGGAGGATGCGAGTGACGTCGTGGCAGATACCATTTTACTGAACAAATTATATGATTATGTATTGTTTGATTGTGATGCCACACACTCGTTTCTATCAAAAGGTTTGCCGAGAAGTTAAAACTTAGGTCAATATTACTTGATAAGCCATATAGAGTGGCGACCCCTGCCAACAAAACATTAGAGACAAGTAGGATCCATCCAGACTGCAAGATTGGCATAAACGATATAACATTTAGTGCCAACCTAATTCAACTCAACATGGTAGAATTTGACGCCATTTTGGGGATGGATTGGCTAGCTAGACACCATGCAATAGTTGATTGTCATAACAAAGACATAATGCTAACGACTTCAGACAAATAAGAAGTCATTTTCCATGGTAGAACTAAAGCACGGAGGTCATTGTGATCTGCGGCTCAAACTTGGAGAGCCATGAAGGACGGCGAATAATTGTATCTGGCCACGATAAGCAAGATGAAGGAAGGAGCCGAACCTTAATTAGAGGATATCCCAGTGGTACAAGACTTCCCAGACGTTTTTCCCGAAGAATTGACAGGACTAGTGCCAACCAAAGAAGTAGAGTTTGAAATCAACGTAGTACCGGCACTGCACCAATCTCGAAGGCACCTTACCGCATGGCCCCAACTGAGTTGAAAGAACTTAAGGAGCAACTACAATATCTTTTGGACAAGAAGCAAACTAGACCAACTTCATCTCCGTGGGGAGCCCCCGTCCTATTTGTGAAGAAAAAAGACGGAAGCATGAGATTATGCATCGATTACAGAGAGCTAAATAAGATCACCATCAAGAATTGGTACCCTATCCCAAGGATAGATGACCTCTTCGACCAACTCAAAAGAGCTAAGGTCTTTTCAAAGCTCGCTCTGGGGTTGGGCTACCACCAGCTGAAAGTCAAGACGGAGGATATCTCGAAAACCGATTTCAGAACGAGATATGGGCATTATGAGGTCACAGTAATGCAATTTGGGCTGACAAATGCACCAGCCACATTCATGAACTTGATGAACCGAGAATTCAAACCATTTCTGGATAGGTTTGTCGTAGTATTCATCGATGATATCCTAGTATACTCTCCGAGCAAAGAAGAACAAGAAGAGCACCTTCGTCTTACCCTTCAAACCTTAAGCGATAAAGAATTGTCTGCCAAATTCAAAAAGTGCGAATTCTAGCTAGAAACTGTAGCATTCTTGAGACATATCATATCAGCAAGAGGCGTTTCAATGCATCCTAAAAAGGTGTAAGCAGTAATGGATTGGCCAATAACAACTTATTCATTATTTTAAAATACATTTGTTAAATAAGCATATAAAAAACCTACTTGTTTATAATATAAAAATGCATTCAATAGCTATTTCAGTTCTAAGTTGTTGATCACAAATTGGTCAAATGCATATAAGATTCGGATGGGCCTGGCTGCTTGGGCCAAATTTTGAAAGGAACAAAACATATGAGTTGAGTGAAAAAAATAGAGGAAATTATAAGAATGTACCACTTTTTAAAACATCTTTCAACTAAATCACCCTAAAAACTCTTCTTTCAACTAAATACATCTTTTAAAAAATATCTTTCACATAAGTCTATTTTATGGAACCCTAATCTAATTAATCCATTTTTACGACTTAAACACCCCTAATCTAATTAATCCATTTTCTCAATGGCAGATTGTTTGATTGGTTGAATTGCTTTAAAATTTCAGAACGAGTATCGAATTTTGTTCTTCACAAATTGAATCTCGTTGTCATTCTCATCCTCGTCTTCAATCAATTTCTCTGTTTTTTCCGATCTATTGCTTTGAATTGGTTTCGTCTTCTTCGTTGCGAGCTGTTTCTGAATTGACGTATGATCGCACCATAGCATTCACCTTCAATTGTTAAATTTTTTTGCTTCGTGACGCATCGTCGCTTGCAATGGTGCCAAATTTTTCTGCTATCTTGTGATGTTTTTGCTGCGTGAATTCTAATATCAAATCTGCAAAAAAAATATCGTTTTTCTTTTGGAATATGGCGACGGCAAAGGACAGCTGTTGAGGAATTGAATTCTTTGTCGTGAATTAATCATGCGATGCGTGTAAAAATGTATTCATGTGGTGCATGTAAATTAAATGTGCCCTAGTTTACCCGTGCATGTAATTACATGCACTGTTAGTCTAAATTAGAATGATGTAATTAATCCAAACCACGTAAGAAGTAATTTCAGAATACCATAAACATATGTAAACAAACAGAAACAAATAAAGAAAGAAATTCCTAAATGAAACGAAACACCAGATAGTAAAAATCCCACATGTGCTCAATTGAATTCCAATTACCAATCTATCGGTGCATGTAATTTACATGCACCGATAGTCTACCGGTGCATGTAAATTACATGCATCGGTAGACTCAACATTTGCATTGGTTCTCAAATTGCATAATAAATAAGTATCATATAGTAATTGTTAAAGACGATCACAAATAACACTTAAAATTAATACATGTTTGTGTAATATATTATCATTTGAAAAATAATAGAATTTTGTTATGAGATTATGCAATAATTTATCATATAGTATATACCCATCCATAATAAAATTTAATTTCTAAAGTAATATATTGTATCTTTAATTTGTTATAAGATCAATTGTAAAAATTATAGAATGAAAAATTAATTCACATTTTTTTTATTTGATCATTGTTATTTAGTAGTTAGATAAAAAAATCGTATATTAGTGCATCTTCGCCTATCGGTGCATGTAAATTACATGCATCGATAGATTTTAGCAAGTCGGTGCATGTGAATTACATGCATCGCTAAGTCTATTTTGGTGAATGTAAATTACATGCACCTATAGACTTATACAATATTTAACAAAAAATAGCCTTTTTATATATAATTTTGAATATGTAACATTTTTCCTCATTAATTTTTTTTTATTTAATAGCAAACTGAAATAGAAGGCTTGAGATGTGAAATAACAAAATGAATAAGAAAGCAAAACCTAAGTCTAAAGATGCATGTAAGTTACATGCACCAATGAGTCTATCGGTGCATGTGAATTACATGCACCGATAGACTCATGAACTGCCGGTGCATGTAAATTACATGCACCACTGAGTCTATCGGTGCATGTAATTTACATGCACCGATAGACTCATGAACTGCCGGTGCATGTAAATTACATGCACCAATGGTTTCAATATCATTACATTCTCAAAATTTTTATTCAAACAATTGATCGAACATCTCAAATACATTATAATTTTGAGTTTTACATTAAAAATCTACAAACAATCATTACAATAAAATTGAAATTCATAATAAATATAATTTTTTTATCAAACAATTGATTGAACAATTCAAATATATTATATTTTTACGTTTCACATTAAAAATCAACGTACAGACATTACAAAAAAACTGAAATTCATAATCGGTAAATAGATGATAAATAGAAGTGTGGTGATTTTGTCTTCTTGCACAACCGTTTTGTTTTCGTTTGACCAGTGCGCGCAGCTCCGACGCCATGGGAGGAGCGACAACTTCCGACGACGGCGTTGGTGGTTGGGACATGTGGCTGATGTGAGGGTTGGAGACTAGGGTTTTGATATTGAAGGAGGTGATCCAAGGAAGGCAGAAAACTATTTTGGTCATTTTGATCAAAATTGGACTGGGCTGAAAAATCTTTTACCAAGTAGTACCGGCCCGAAATTTTCCCAAAAAAATATCCCCAAGTTGGATGTATTTAGTTGGCTCGAGTCTTTCGCGGTTTCCAATATCCACACATCCCAAAATTTACAGCCGCTCAAAGCTAGGGTTTCAACCATTACCAATTTTATTATTCGACGATTTCTATCTGGGCTTCGATTTTTGGTTGGTGTTTGGTTAAAAGGGTAAAATGAGTATGATGAGTGGGCTCAAGAGCATTGCTTCAGGTCCTCCATTTCAGATCCTGTAATTTTTTTTCCCGTTTGTGTTCTTATTAGAAAATTTGTTTTTTGTGTTTCAGTTTTTGTATCTATTTCTTGAAAATCTTATTGGAGTCGAATACACCCAATAAATATCTGAGAGACAAGTAAATATTCACGCATATATTATTGTAACTGCAGGTTAAAGTAAAAGTTTCTAGCCCGGTTGCTGAGCCAGTTCCAGTCTAGGAATTCTGCAATGTTATAGTTACTGGAAACCGTGATTTCACTCGGTTTCGAAGCTGCTCGGTCGTTGTGCGGAAGCGCTCTTATTTTTCTGCCCAAATTTGCGCCTCACATCAGCAAGGTGACATGCTTCAAATTTTCTGGGCTTGCATGTTTCATTTGTGTTACCCTAGCAATAAGTTAATTACAGCCAGCCATAAGTTTGTTAGGGGATAAAAATGTATAATTGTTATTACTTTTATGATGACAATTTTTTTATAGTCCATGTCAAATTATATAAACTATGGTGTAGTAAAGATTATTAATTATGTTTGAATCAATATTTAGTAAAAAATTGATTGAGATCTTAGCGTCGTAGATAAAGATTAATTCATCGATAATTTTTTTATTAGCATCTCATTGGTTGTTTCCATGATTAAGATGCTCATACTATAATTATAAGAGCAACTAATAAAAGTGATGATACAATAATCATTCAACTTGTTTGAAAGAAACTTATATATAAAGCATCACTGTCAAGTCACATATCCGAAATGAAAATGATGAATATTCAAAGTTCCAAAGTTTAGAAAAAAATGTGGTTGGTATCATTAAAAATCATGTCGATGATAAAACTAAGGGTGATTCGTTATCTTTAGAACCAGTCACTCGTAAATTAAGAACTCGTAGCAACAACTATTCATAAATTTTGTGTTGTAGCTCGAGAACACGACGTCGAAACTTTTGAATGTAATGAGAAAAATTAGAGATGTAATTCACATAGATTTTAAATTTTGAGAAAACAATAAATAACAATAGATTTATATTTTACTAAGTTCTCATAATTATGTTTGTAATTTTAAAGAATTATTAATGTATGATATTGACGGACCTATAGATTTATATAAGTGTCTTCCTAAAAAATTATTATCATATTAGTTTATTAAAAGTACTATTTTTTTAAACTGTCCTAAGTTAGGACTGGGAAAAAACATTATCTTAGAGAAATTAATTTATCGAGTATTAATTTATGAATGTTTTATTGTAAGTTTTATATATTAATGAAAAAACATACAACAATAAAAGAAGAAAAAAAAAAAGTACAAGAGCTAAACTAACATTTCAAAGATAAATTTCCTTTCTTTTTGGCTTGGCTTCGAGCAATAGTTCACGAGCCTTTCGCGAATTTTAATATTTTATTAATATAATATAAAATAATTATATATTAAATACATTTCAAAATTTTCGGGTATTTATTTTTGAGTAATAGTTCGAGTAGCTCGTGAACATGTTCGAATGTTTTCAAGCCGAACTTGAGCCAAATTTATTAAACTATTCGAACTTCGAATTGAACTCGAGCTCACTCGAGCTCGGGTATAACTATTTCGAACCAAATTCAAACTTTAAAATTTTTTTTATATGCGGCTCGATTTGGTTCTACACCCCAATCTAACATTCCGATTTTTAGATGTTGGAAAAAATGTTTTGGTCAAACATTTTTTTATATGTAATTTTTTTAAAAAAGTTTTTATAAATTGATCTTTAAATACAAACAAAAAGCAAAGGCCAAGTAAAAATTGTAAATTTAAAAAATTATATTTCGAAATTTTAGTTTTTGGAATAATCCCGTAGAAACATAGAATCTAATTGATACCAATTGCCCCACTTTTCTGTATCTAGGGCTTTCGTTATAAATCTATATTCTTTTATTATTATATAATAATACAGTAACTCTCACAAATCATTCCCTCAATGCTGAGAAGCTCTAGCGATCGAGCTCGCCAATTGAGAGATTACGAACAGTAAAGCGTTCATCGATCGATCGATTCATCTGTTATTTTCCGATTGAATTGATTGAATCGGAGGTTGATTGATCATTGAGTTTATTTCTCGAAACCTGATTGCTAGAGGAAGAAAATGTTCTTGGTGGATTGGTTTTATGGAGTGCTCGCGTCGCTGGGGCTGTGGCAGAAGGAGGCGAAGATTCTGTTTCTAGGGCTCGATAATTCCGGCAAAACCACGCTTCTTCACATGCTCAAAGATGAGGTCAATATCTAAATTTCATCGATTTAATTCGCGTTTATCTATCTGGTATTGCTTATATATGTAATCCGTTGCTGTGATACTTTACAAGCTGATTGGTGGTGTAAGAAAGGTCATTTTTCAGTTTAACGTTGTGAAACTTCTGTGTAGATTTTCTTTTCGGATATACATATTATAAATGAATCATTACATTTCCAGATCGGACAAATGATCCAATTAGATCTAAAACTAATGAGTTGTTATCTTTATTTGATAATAATTTAATATTCATGCTGTAGCATTGTTCGCAGGGGCGGAGACTATTTTTTCAGTTGCATTGATCGTGGAGCTTTTTTAAATTTAAAATAAATAATAAATAATTTGGAGAAATTTTTGATGAAAAAATAAAAAAATTGTAAAAGTTGAAAAAACTTAAAAATGTTCCTCAACTCCCGTGATTGGCCATGAAAATTCGTTGTTATAGTTACATACATCCATTAGCCTGAAACTTTGCCACGGGGGCTATCATTCCGCTACGAACGACCGTTCTGTGACCGATATTGCGAATCATGTGCTGTAGTTTGAAATTTTTTTGGGTCTTAGGCTGTTAGCAGTAGCTCTTTTGTTTTTTTCATGACAATTCTATCTATGTTTTTTTTCCTTGTTTTCTTGTGTCTGTATGATTTGAATATAAAAGTGATAACTGCGGAGTCATACATGTGTCTATCTGGGTTTGAAATTAATCTGAGATTGTTAAGCTGCTGGAAATGAGCAGAGATTGGTGCAACACCAGCCAACTCAGTATCCAACTTCAGAGGAACTGAGTATTGGGAAAATCAAGTTCAAGGCTTTTGATTTGGGAGGACATCAGATTGCTCGAAGAGTTTGGAAGGATTACTATGCCAAGGTAATTGTTTGTAAACAAGTTTAACCATTGATTTGTGATTAATTTTTTAGCAACCTTAATAAATACTCCTCTCCACCCATTCAACCCCATTTCTTTCTCATATTTAGGTTATTTGTCTTTCATATTCCTTTATTTACTTTGGGTGGCATAACATATGTGATTCCGTCAATCTTGTTGTTGCCTAGTTGATTGTCAATTTTCATTCTGTTGATTTTGGCCATGGGAAAATTTACTCTTGTATTGTAATGTTGAAGCCTTGTACTTTTGGCAGAATTTCTATCATTATTTATCTCTTGAACTTCCTTGAACTGATCATTTTTCTATAAGTTGCATTTACAGTTTTGCATTCCATTCATCTAGACAGTTATGATGACATCACTATTCTCTATGGTGTTAAACTAATGAAATTGGCCTTTTATTGGATACGATTGAATTGCGTTATTAATTCCTAACATGAGGCGTGACAAAGGGATCAACTTTTACCATAATTATATTTTATAGGAGTGTGTTGCTGTAGCGTTTGAAGATGGTTGTACATGTTTTATTGCCATGATTGCTTCACTGAATGAAAAGAGTTTTTTGGAAGCACCCTGTTTTGTGTTCACACTTTACAAAGGGGAATAGAAAAGAGACTTGTCTTGTTCTTTCTAAAATCCCTTTGTTGCGCCTGAACTGTTAGCTCCTCCCTCCCGGATTAATATCTCTAATAATTCAGCCGCATGTTTAAATGATATCTCTCCATTTATGTCCAGATTACTGCAAAAAAAAGTTTTCCAGGAGTGCTTTCATAATCCCAAATGAACTTTCTTCATGTTTATTTGATTCATGGGAGGCCCAAATGTACAATGGGAGTTCGCAGCACCTTTGTACCTATGGAGGTGTTTCAATAGTACCTCACCAGATATGCAAACTTTATTGATGATAAATTTCCCACAAGAGGTTAAAGCAAAGTGAATTGAATTTCTATTGATTTTTGTTTCCCAGAAAACTATTTATTTTAACATTTTGCTTGATTTGAATCTATTTCAATGTCAACAATGACTTTTTATAAATTTTTCCTTCAATTGGGATATTTCATTGGTGAAATCGGATTAGTTGGTGAAATATCTTAATATTTTATCTTGCAAATTCTTAAAAGTGGTGGCAAAAGTGACAATTGCCTATTGAAATGTACTGAAACTAGATACAATCTTTGAGTGTTGAGCCCTTGTTGAGGATTTTTGTTCACTCGAATACCAGTTACTACAGGTTACTCACAGTATTGCTCTGTTTATATAGTTTTCTAATGTGTGAAATGGGTTATGAAGGTGGATGCTGTTGTGTACTTGGTGGATGCCTATGACAAGGAGAGGTTTGCTGAATCAAAAAAAGAGCTTGATGCTCTTCTCTCGGATGAGTCCTTGGCCAATGTACCATTCCTGATTCTGGGCAACAAGATCGATATCCCATATGCTGCATCAGAAGATGAGCTGCGTTACTACTTGGGTTTGACGGGCATCACTACTGGCAAGGGAAATGTGAATCTGGGAGATTCTAATGTCCGTCCAATCGAGGTATTCATGTGCAGCATTGTCCGAAAAATGGGTTATGGAGATGGCTTCAAATGGGTCTCGCAATATATTAAGTAGAGAGGGTTTTGTGAATTTGGATGTGTTGTGTTTTACTTCCAAAGCATTCTCTTGTTCTAATACAATCTCGACTTCGGTTTCATGGTGTTCTTTTACTTGTATGGAATAGTATTTTGTGGATATTGGAAACCAAATCTTAATAAATCAGCTTTCTATCCAACAAATTTTCCTTGAATTTTGCGAGTGAGAATACAATGAGAGCCCCTTGTTTTCTTTTACTCCACTCTCGTCAATTTGATTTTACCATAATGGAAATAGATTAGCATGCTGACACACGATGATGGATACACTTGTTTCAACGATGTATGACTATACTATTAGATTTTTTTTTTTTATAGAGGTGGATGTTTAAATATTTTTTTGCACACTTGCGAGATTTGCGAGATTCAAACTCGAATCTCTCCAAAGCGGATGTGAGCTCTTACCATCTTGGCTAGGCCCAAGAGCTCATACTTCAAGATATTTCAATATAAAGTAACTTTTATGTAAAAAAAAAAAAATTATATATATATATATATGTATTGAGAGAGAGAGATTATATTAAAATAAAAATTTTAAGACACATTTGAAAATTAATGTGATGTCTAGTCAAGTCGTCCATTATACCATTTGACAAGAAGCATTTGTCATGTAATGTTAATAACAGTGATTAATACATGCCAATAACCATAGGATTCCCTCACACCAACCAGACAGTACACATGGTATAACAGCAACAAATACAACTGAACTTCATGTAACAGCAAATCAATCCTATGAACATGAAGACTACATTAACATCATTTCAAATGACCATATCAATCCGGTGATCACATTCTCAAATGTATTAGCACGTCTATTGCGAGTCAAACATCGGCCAAAAACAGAAGTCACGACTCACGTGAGTAAAAACCGATTCCAAAAGAATTATCAAATCACTAGAAGCTGGAGGTCCAATAATGCTCACACGGCACCGTGTAGAAAAATCATGTGATTATTTACTTGGTAACTGGATTATGCAGTCACTGCAGGTGTACTTGGTTTTTTCCCTTCCATGGCATCTTTCTTTCTCAGACAGCTTGCACAGAGGAAAGGGCCTTCCGATGGTTTTGAGGCAGGCGAAAAAAACGGGCCTGCAATTAAGGACAAGTCTTCACTAGGTGGCTCATCCACTTGGCAGATAGCACATCTAGAAAGGCCGGAGTTTGAGTCCAGAGGAAAGTTCTTGCCCAGCCTGTATTAAAATTTAATGCAGGTCAAAGCATGTTAAATCACTACTTAAGATTTCGTTTCGGATAAACTACACCGACCTACCATGAAGTAGGTCTAAATTATACAAATCTCTCGTAGGAAACTCATTATTGCATCAACACCCATTAATTTTTGAATTGGTGGTTAAACTGACAAGTAAAATGCTTACAACTACCTCTATAAATGCAATTTCCCTTGGGGGATGTTTGTGTTATATCAGTTTTCCTCGGAGGTAGACAAAATTTACCAGAAAAAACAATAAAGATAAGCAGACATGAGAAGAAGTTGAACATTAATAAACAGAACTACACAAGCTAGCAGGCCTAGTTAGTGTTTCATCAGTAGTTAGTCTCTAATGGCTAACGCTTTACAAACTACTCTGCAGTAATTTTCCGAAACCAAAACCACCCATCAACATATCATCAAGCCACTCGATAAACAACTATTTCGTTGCGATTCTAATATGTCCTTCAGATTCAGTTCTTAATTGAGTTGAGCGCATTTGACTAGAATAATTGGAGGTCGGGAACTATGCTTACCAGATCAGACCATTCTAACTAGACAATGTTGAATTTTCGTCATTCAAATAAGCTAGATATTTTAACTCAGTTACTCATTCAGAAGATCTACATAAAAGTAGAAAGAAAGGAACCTAGACTAATTTACCAAAGTTATTGTAGCCTTCAAGACAAGCACTGCACACACTTTAAAGATTGCAACTTAGCGGTCCTTTACGGCTTTAAGCAAAGCGTGCAATACATACACGGAAAGAGAATCCTAGATAAAATGTTGGGTGACAGTCATTCATATTTTGCTTCTAGAATTTCCTTCATATGTTACATTTTGCTAATAGCAGTGACGTGGTTAAAGACAAATGGTAGATTTTGCTCACAGCTAAAAACCCAGGTTAATCCAATTTCTGGATGTTTTGCGATCACATATGAAGAAAGAGATCTCTACAATGAACAAGAATGCAAAGGTACCTCTCAGCAAGCATTGCAGAACCCTCCTCAAACAATTCCTCCACAGCACCAACAGCAGATAGCTTGTTAGTTCCTGTAACAGAGTTTTGGGATTCCCTAAAGATAAGAGAACATAGCAAATTCTGCTTCTTTTTAGGTGTTGGGGCCAATACAGGATGAGCATAAGGAATAATATCAACAACCAAGCAGGTTGTATCATCCTTCAAACCTCTTGACCTCAGAGCCTCCTGTGAGTAAAATAAGTTACAACGCCGACCTTTTAAGATCAGAAAATTTGTGGAATCCAGCACACGTATGTGATAAATACCTTAACCACCAACTTCGCAGCAAGTTCTGCAGGTAAACCACGACATGTTTGAGCAGCAATATCAGAAGACAAAGCATCCCATATGCCATCAGAGGCGATTATCAGTCTCCCACCAGCATTTGAAAGCTAAAACCCAAAAAATAAGCTTCAGAATTACATAATTGCTTGACACATTTAATCCTTTAGGATTGCAGGTTAAAACCTTGACTTGCTTGACATGAGGAACCGGGACAATTAACTCCCCGACATCTGTGTCACCTATGGACCTTGAAAGACACAATCCGCCGGGCCAGCAACGTAATGGACCAACCTGCAAGTTCCAATTACAGTAATCACATGTTAGGTGAATAAATCCCTCAGTTATAAGCAAATAGAGTTCGGATGGAAAACATAATAAAAGAAAGTAATCAAATTTACCCCACTGCCTCCAAAAGCATTAAGCCTCCCTACTTCACCACCGCTAGCTGTTACACGCTCCCGTTCTTCGACATTTTCTTCCAGCCTATGGTCAACTGTCAAGAGCGAAACAACCCCACCTACTGTGTCCAATATGCACCGAGAATCTCCAACAGATGCAACAGTAACAGTCCAACCATCAATAATAACAAATGTGACTGTTGTTCCAGATGTCTTACCTGTTATCCATAGCAAGAATTCGAAATAAAATACACCATAAAAGGGGGAAAATAAAACCAAACAAAATTATACATGCCTTGCTGCTGAAACTCTATGTCGGTTTTAACAAAGCCCGCTACTAATGCCCTCGGAAGTGCTTGAAGCCACTCTTCCCTCCCAAGTTCTTGAGGAATAGCACACAAGACGTTGTTTAGTAAGTTCTCCTTGGTAAATATGGCAGCAGATTTACCATTATGTCCATCAAATATCTTCCATTAAAACAAGCAAATTCAGCAAACATGTCAAACGGAGACAAAAGAATGTGCAATATCAACTTCATTGATCATGAGAGGTTAATATACCGCATATACTGAAAACGACGTCGATGGATTCCCAGGCACCCTTTCACAACCGAGCTTGATCAAAAAATAGTCTTCCCCCTTTTTAGCTAAAGCAGCCTGCCCATATCTCAGTTTGGGACTCTCCACCTTCTCATTTCTCAACTCACGACCAATCAGAGTTCCAAGTGGAAGGGTCTGTTCTTTTTGCTTCATATTTGATACCTTCGACTGGATCATTTTAGTACTCTTTGTTCCAGCATTACTGATACCTTCACTTCCAAGCACTGATACACCCAAAAATTCCCTAATTTAGCAAATAGATATTGGGCAACTCGCCCACAAACAATTTAAAACACTTCATCTAATGAAACCAAAAAAATATTCACATAATCCACCCAAAAAATGAAGGAATTGAAGACTTGAAACAACTCTGCTTTCAAAGGTAAACCAAAAAAAAGTTCAAATTTACGTTGTAAAAATCCGCCCCAATCAAATTCACATGAATGTCGTTCATATTAAACAGTAAAGCAAGATCATCAACTTCTTCTGCAATTCAAAATTTACCAAACCAATTCCCATCACACTAAATCACAAACTCCAGAAATTGAACTCAAATCAAAGCAAAAGTAAGCATATTTACAGCATGGAACTCGGAAGTGAACATAATCTAGCACATAGGCTCACCAGAACCAAGAAGAAACTTAAACCTCAAAGAAGAGTTCCCACAAAGAAATCACATTAATTGGGGGGAAACAAAAATGAGGGGGAACGAATGTAGGCAAGGGCATACGGAGAAGACAATGCTTCAATATCCCTAGAGCGGAGCCCAGCAGAGAGAGCTGTGGATTGATTGGAAGAAGAAGCTCCGCAGAAATGGAGAAATGGCGGATACCGAAAAGCGGGTTGTCGGGTAATATTTAATTTCTATTGGGTCGTAACGGAATCAATTTCCAGCTCATAAATATTAAGGAAAAATATAAGGAAACAAAGAAATTTGATTCAATAAAAAATAATATTTTTTAAAATTTTCACAAAAAAAAAGAAAAATTTTATGAGATGATTATATATGATAGATTTTTTTTTTCAAGTTTAAAAATATTTATTGTTTTGGTAAATATTTTAAAAAATAAACATTGTAAAAATTTAAGAATAAATTACCTTGTTCGATTTAATTTAATGTAATTATATTTAATATAGTATTAAAATTATATTTTAATTAGGTTTATGTTAAAAATCAAATTGACACATTAATAATAAAAAAAAACATCTTTTATTTTTGGACAATATTAGTTAAGGAAAGAAATGTTAGATCTTTCTTAAATAATGAAAATTAATTAATACAATTTTAGTATATCTAACTTAGAGGTGTAAACAAACCGAATCGAATCGAGTTAAAGCATTAAGGCTCAAATTTGATTTAAATTAGGTATATTCGAAATCGAGCTCGATTTCAAGCTCGAATAGTTTAGAAATTTTTGCTCGGATTAAAGCTCGAGTTCGAGTTCGTCTCGTAAGATTCGAACATGTTCGCGAACTTTTGGACTATTGAACAAAATAATTTGTTTATAATTTGGTATTATAAAATAATTTGGTATATTAACAAACTAATAAAATATTAAAGCTCGCAAGCAGCTCTCGCACTATCGAATAAAATAATTTGGTATAATAAACAAAATATTTTTCTAGCCGACTCGTAAAGGTTACGAGCCGCTCGATTCATTTATACCCTACTCTCTTTAAAAAGGAAAGTAGAGCTTAGACTTGTGAGCTGGTTAATGAGCTAACCAATATTTAAATGAATTGAGTTGAGCTTAAGCATGGATTAGTGAGCTTAGGTAGAAACTAGCTGGTTCATGAATTTAGTATTGTCAAGAAATACAACTCCAACTTTCCCATAACCAAGCTTGAACTCGAAATTTTAATTATTAACATGTCGTTAAGCTTGTGAACTCATATCATAAATTTGATAATTAACTTATAAACATAAATATATAGTAAAGTTAATTTTATATGTTATTAACAGGGATAATCCATTAAAACATCGTTATATTTTAGGTCAATTCCTGGTTTAGTACCTCATTTTGTCATCATCCCGGTTTAGTCCCTAAAGTTCTAACATTTTGTCCATTTTGACCCCTAATGTTAACTAATGTATCCAATTTAATGGAAAATGCACGCAAAAGTGAAAATCACGTGACTTCAAAACCATTCCCGATTTATTCCCCCACATTTTCCATATGCCGATTTAGTTACTCAAGCCGACATTCTCGCTTCCGCTTCGTAGTCCCTAAAGGTTTAAATTTTTGCCAGATCCTGTCCTTCAAATATCCACTTCTATTGGCGATTCTCAAATGCCAATCGGTAGAATATGGGTTTGAATGGGGAAAATTAGGACGGTAAGTTTTCAAATACCATATTTTTTAAGGCTTTCGTTAACATTAATGATGCACATTCGGTCGGTTTGATTTCCAACTGAACCAAAAAAATTTTAAACGATAAAATCGAATTATTTTTACTAACCAAACCGAAATGTTTTCCCGATAGCTGATTTAACAGAACCGATTATGAATCGGTTGATTCGGTTACTGAGTGAAGTAAACGATATTTTTAAAAAAAAATTAATATCATGATCCAAAACTTTACATGATCATGCATACACATCATGTCATATATGAAATCATTCATAAGCATAATTGCATCTGTTTTGATATTTCATATGGGCATTGGAAAGCATAGAGGTTGTGACTAGAATAAATGTGAAAAATAATACATGGAAGATAATGAATAGACGTAAGAAATGAAATAAATATAATGAATATATTGAATATTTTGAATAGATTAGATTGAATAAGGGTTGAAAATAATGAATAAATTTAAGATATTGATTAAATTTGATGATATGGAGTACTTATATTATAAGTAGTAACTCAACTTTGAAGTATTAATGAAAATAAATATGTTCACATATGCTGACACGTGGGATACAATTATAAAAGTGAAACAAAAAGACTTACGACTAATTAATATATATATATATATATATATCTAAAGGCCATACTTATCATATATACATGTTATTATGCCATCGATAACAGATAGTGAAGAAAGGCATTTACTTCTTCTATTTTCATCAAGACTCCAACAGAGAAGTTCATTCAAACCCTTATATCACCTTCTTATTACTGCTTGATTTGGTGAGTTTTACTTAACTCTTCGACTTAAGGAAAAGTTGCTGGACTTATTTAAAATAGAGAGTAGGGGTTGTTCCATATTGTTAATCATCAAACAAAATAATTGAAGAAAGTAAACAAAGAAAAAAAAAACAGAAAATCGAAAATGAAAAGAGATGGAACACAACTTATTGGATACATATCGTATATTATGTGTCAAGCAATTGAAAATTCAACTAAAACTTTAAGCATGACATGGGCTTAATATTAGGCTGTTGGAAATAATGATAATAATCATAATACTACTAGTATGTATTGAGTAGTAGACTCAACTGACTGCAAATAAAAGGAAATGATGATCGATTAGTAAGAAGATAAATTAAAGGAATATGATCGACACTTTCATATACTCCTAGTTAGGGAACTACACTCTGAGTTAATTAAATAATAAATGTTAGATTAATGTTAATTTGCTATGGTACTAAACAAAGCATAGCGAACATGCATCTATTGAAATGGATTGACATGTGTTTATAGGTCATAATCTCAATCAGGGCACAAATAAAGCGAATTAGGCGAATCATCGAGATAGGTGCCACAACTTGTGAGTATATCCTTATAACCTGGTATTTAACTTTATATAAGTATGTAATTTGTGTTATATAAGTATCATGAATTGTTTGAATGAATTGCAATGAATGCAATATGATGTGCAAGAACTAAATTGAGTTCTGGAATGTACATGGTGAAATGTGATGTTATAAGTTCTATATGATGTTATTTACCATATGATTTGATGTTATGCATATGATTATGACATGTGCATTAATAAGAGATTAAAGAACTCTGTTATGGCCACTAATGACCTTGAACCATGTGTTATTTCATTCTGAGTACGGTCAGAATTATAGAATCAAAGAATATCGATCCCGAGTTAATTGGGAACTCAAAAGGGGCTCTACAGAGTGCCGGTCATATCGTAATCACGGATTGTTCTTGGTATTAGATGGGTCATAACATAATAACAATACAGACATACATGTGCATATCATGTGAATTGATGTAAAGATTATGATGAATCATGTGAGTATATTCATGTGCTTATGTGGATATGAATTATATGCTTATGTGATGTGTAAATACTACGTTATTTGAATATGCTCATTGAGTGCAAATGTTATTTTTCAGTTGATATAGATAAAGTTTGAACATACAAGGTGTTTTTGCATATTTTGGAAGTCATGGATCCATGGTCGACTGGCTGACTCTATTCCTTCTCCCTCAGCTCATCATTCGCATATATTGTATAGGTTTTTGGTTGGGTTGTGAGGGGTACAACCTTGGTTATTTTTGTGGCATGTATGCCTTGTAAATTATATTATGATGTTATGAGACTGAAATTTTCGCTGCCATTAAATATTATGTTATATGCCTCATGTGTATGTTTTATATGTGTAAGGGGTGTCACAAATAAAGAATTAAAATAAATAAAATAAATTAATGGTAAATTGGTTAAACCGGTGACCGAATTAATCGATTTGTTTAAAAAATATTTAAAGAATTAAAAAAGATGAGTAAAAAAAATAAAAATCGATTAACTGAGTTTAATCGGTTAACCTATGATTTTAAAACTGAAACAAAACCAATTTAACAAATATTTTTTGAAATTAAAATTGAATTTCCGAATTTATCAATCAAACCGAATTTTTGAATTAAATCAGTTTGGTCGATTAGTTCGTTTAAACCGAACTTTTGCTCACCCTTAATTAACATAAACATTTGACCTAACTAAATAATTGTTTGTTTATCTCACACTATATTTAAGATATTGTCTGTACTGCATCATAAAATTCCGAATTACATAGCTATTTGTCTATTAGTTAACAGAAGTGTAGATTTGTAATCTAAAAATATGACAAATATTAGTTTCTAATTGTTACACAATGATATAGGATGTATGTGATGATAAATGTCTTAGTTGTTTCCAATGATTCAAAAAATAATTGTTCATATGTGGGAGATTATTTCAATTTTTTTTTATTCGGGAGAGTTAAATTTTTTTCCGAAGGCTTTCCAAAAGTTGCAATTAAAAAGTTGTTCCCCCATTCAAACCCACATTCCACATATTGGCATCTGAGGATCATCGGTAGAGGTGGAGAATCGAGGATGAGATCTGACAAATTTTAAAATTTTAGGGATTAAATCGGCACATGAAAAATGCGAGGGACATGACTTTTGAAGTCACATGCTTTTTCTATTAAAGTGGATACACGAGTTCATGTCGGGGGCCAATCGGGCTAAATGTTAAAACTTTAGGGACTGAACCGAGACGTAGGGACTGAACTGGAAATTAGGCCAAAATATAAGGATATTTTAATAGATTATCCCTTATTAAGCTTGAGTAAGCTAGTCAACATGTTCATGACTCAGTTTAAACTCAACCCGCACATGTTTCTCGCTTAATGATTGGCTAAGACAATTTCATGGTATTTATAATTTATCATCGATTCTTTTTTTTTTTTTTTTCTAATCCATCCATGATGCTATTTCATGATGCAATTATATTAAAATATTTATAATTCTAAGGATAATGTGTGAATTTTTTTATAAATTATTTAGTAAATTATATCAAATATATGTGTAATTTGTTTTGTAGGATAGTGTAGTTTGGTAATTTGGTACAAGACACCAATGTAATTAATATTTAGGATAAATTCTTTGTATATAATATAGATATAAAAAAAATGGCATATTTAAATGGTAACCACTCATTACAACAACAACAATAACGAACTAATGCTTTAATCTTCATTAATTTTGATAAACTACATGAATAATAGAGAAAATCAAGTTGGGTCGGACACGTAAATGGTAGCCACTCAATAGCTAATATAAATGTCCACTTTATAAGTTGAATTAGGCGCATATATCATCGTTACATCCATATGGAAAGAGTGTTATTTACTTATAGAAAATAGAAAGTTAACAAACTAACTAATTTTATATTTTATCTTACTTTTTACATAAATAAAAAGCCAAACCTTTACCATATAAAAGACAACCGCTGAGTAGAAGGGCAAAAAAGCATTTAGTCCAAAGTAGGACACCAACATTTGAATTGTGTTTTAATTTCGTGAAATAAATTCAAAAGGTGATTTTTTCTAACTTTCATATTTCTTTTAAGATAAGATCAAATTTGGGTTCGAAATTATTAAGATATCGCACATAAATTTATATCAAATTCAAATATTTTGCACACAAAATACGGAAAATACTTAGAACAAGATATATAAATATATTTGTATGTTAATTGATGTTTATAAGACCTGTTATATGTAAGTGAGACCGTACAAAATATGTATGCCATAATTATGGCATACATCAACTAGCCTAATGGACAAATGTTCAGGCTAGTCTATGTTATATCTAGGGATAGCAATGGGGCGGATCCAAACCTGGACCCGTATTGAACCCGACCCGCACCCGCCCCGCACCCGCCCCGCTATACATTTTTAATTTTTTTTTTTAAAAAAATTAATATTGAATATACATTTCGCTTCTTTGATTGTACAATAATGTATTATTGTTTAATTTCATATCAAAATTCATGTGTTTATGGTAAAGAAGTTGAACATTTTGAATGGAATAAAAACTAAATAATAAATATTTGATAGTTAAAGATAGTTTTACGATGCTTATTATAAATATTTACTAGAGGAAAACATTAAATTCAATCTCAAAACTTAATTTTTGTGTTTCAAAATTAATTTCTACCAATTTTTTTTTTATATAAAAAAAAAAAATTGTTTGCGGGGCGGGGCGGGGCGGGTAAACCCGCGAACCCGGCGGGTCTAAGCGGGGCGGGGTGGGTATGGGTTTTATGTGTAGCAGAGCGGGTCCTGGGATTGGCCAAACCCGTCCCAAACCCGTCCCGTTGCCATCCCTAGTTATATCGCTGGAAAATAGTTCTTATATAGCACTTACCATTAGATATTATGTGGATATATATATATGAAAAATACATTTATGTATCCGGTTTGAGCCTTGTTTAAATATCAACTCAATATTAAAACACAACACATTTTAAATAAAAAAATATAAACTAATATACAATCATTTTGGACCAATTATATTGAATTGGTCCATCGGCCAAAACCCGATCCATATAATGAATCATTTTTTATATTAATATATGGTAAAAGCTTTCCTATGTGGGGGTGGAAGAAATGTCGAATTTGAGAAAATCTTGATTAGGTGACGCGGCCATGTGATGTGGTTCATTGGTAGAGTCACCCATGGGTCCAAATCAATCTGGAAAGGTGATTAGTAGTTTAGTACCGATCCAATTATCAGGATATACGTCAATTCAATATTAAAATATAATATTTTTAATTAAATATACATAAAATAATATATTAATTATTTTAGACTAATCATATTGAGTTGATACATGAATGAGGCCAAACATAATTGTTTTCCATTTTTTATACACCAACTTTTCCCATTTCATGATTTAATTAAGTGTTTAATATAAATATGTAAAATTTTGTATGATCAAAATAGGCAATAGACCGTCAATCAAGCAACTAAAATGTATGCAAGATGGCACACCTCAACAAATTTGACTTTTGTAATGGTTTGGTTAGTCTACTTGAATTATAAAGTAGATTATTTTTATATAAATTAAAAAATTTAAGCATTATGTGTGCACTCGATAAACTCTATTTTGATATGCCGAATGTGCGTTATTAAAAATAATTTTCATAAACCTGAACGTATAAAAAAATATAAATATCATTATGCAAATGTTTATTTGTTCATATTGAAAAGTTATTTATACTATTAATCATGTGCATATATGTGATGCCCCGAAATTAATTATATGCAATTTGGGCATTAATGATGGTTATGTGATTATTTATCATGGTAATTAATTTATGTGATGGGTAATGAAGTGTTAACATGATTTAATTATATTGATTACCAATTATGAGGAAAGCATGATTTTAGGGGAAGTTTGTAGCATTTTTGTAAAATGCTTTTAAAATACCATGTTGGAATATTTTATACATCATGTTAAGTTTGGGGTACAAATTTTAATTAAATTAAACAACCCCTTTTTAACCCCCATTATACCCACTTTTTCCTACACTTTATCTCACTTTACCAATCACACTTTAAATCCCCAACCCACTCTCAAACCCTACCCTTTAACCCCATTTTCGAAATCCTCCAAGGAAGGAGAATGAAAGTTCCACAAAACTTGAGTTTGTGTGATTTTTATCAAGATTTGGAGTCTTCAAGAGGTATGGAACCCTTCCTAAAGTTTTGATGATGTTTGGATTTGAAATGGGGTGATTTTGAAGTGATATATGTGGGTTTGTTTTGGGTATATGTTATATATGTTTGGGGTATGATTTTTGAAGTGTTTTATGTGGGTTTTAGTGTGTTATGATGATGTTAGTGTTGTAGGAAAGATTGGGTTCGAATGGTTTGAGGTGGAGCTTGAAAAATGCTCATTAATGGCGATTTTTTCGATGTACAGGGACTGGCGATCCATCGCCCGTTTTTGGCGATCGATCGCGAGCCAGCAGTGGCCGCCAGTAGCATTTGGCGATCGATCGCTACCTTTGGGTGATCGATCGGCGAGGCTGGCGATCGATCGCGCCAAAAGTGGCGATCGATCGCCAAGGTATGAAATTTTGAGCCTCGTCCAGTATGATCTCGCGATCGATCGGGCCTGGGCGGCGATCGATCACGAGGTATAAAAATGTGTATTTTTGATGTTTTTGTGGGATTTTTGGATATTGGACTATGATTAGCTTCTAATATCGATTTGTATGGTTATGTAGAACCATCCCAGGTACCCACAACATCCAGGAGATAAAGTTCTCCAACTTCTCCACTTTTGGAAATTAAGGTACGTAAGAAACGTACGGGCATCGGACGGTAAACCATATTTCTACATATGATGATTATGATAAGTAAGTTTATGATGATGATGTTTATGATGATGATTATGATAAGTAAGTTTATGATGATGATATTTACGATGATGGTTATGATAAGTAAGTTTATGATGATGATGTTTACGATGATGGTTATGATAAGTAAGTTTATGATGATGATGTTTATGATGATGATTGTGATAAGTAAGGTTATGATAATGTTTATACGATGTTTATTTAATGATACGATGTATATGATATGGTAAGATGCCATATGATTGGGTAAGATGCCCATGTGGTAAGATGCCACCCGATGCATATGATTGGGTAAGATGCCCATGTGGTAAGATGTCACACGATGTTTATGATATGGTAAGACGCCATACGATTGGGTAAGATGCCCATGTGGTAAGATGCCACACGATGTTTATGTTATGGTAAGATGTCATACAATGGGGTAAGATGCCCTTATACATGAATGAGAATCAGGGACAACAAAAGAAGTTAAAGAACGACCAATAAATTTTACTTAACTAAGATGTTATGCATTTACTGTTATGCCTTTTACTATGATGTTAAGTAAATATTTGTATGCTCACGATGCGTTGTCCCTGTAGGTACACTTTTGGACGAAAGGCTCAGGGTCGGGTTGAGACAGTGAGCTATGAGGAGCATGAAAGAAAATAGGATACAGGATTTTTGGGATAGTCTCTACTCTAGGAGTGGTATAATTCTATCGCTTTAACATTCATTTTGAGAGTGTAATTAATTAAGTTTTTGAAACTTCATATTTTGGCCTGTATTCTTATTAGCTCATAGCTACAACCGGAACCCTAAGACGTTATTAATACATGTTTAGTCCATTATATGTGCTTAAGATGATGTTAAGGTAGGAAGACCCTATATTAGTGGTATCAGAGCAGTGGTTAGATAACCCGGGAATGAGTGAAGGGTAGCCTTAGCAATAAGTTGACTAGGTGCTTCTTCCTAAACATGTTTTGTACATAAGTTGCATATGAAGTATATGATGTCACACTAACATGTTTGATTATCTGACGATGTGTTATATAAACTGCCTTTGGTATTGTTGTTAACCCTTGTGTTGCAGCATGGCAACGAACGTTGAAGTGGGAGATGCAGTTAGTGTGAATGCAAGTGCTGGACATACGAATCCCCTACCCCCGCCAGCTTTTGGCGAAGAACCGTCTGAACAGCAGTTGCTTCCTGGGGAACTGAGTTGACTCAATTTCTTGCATACCGACCCCCGACCTTTGAAGGAACTGAGACAGGGGAACAGGCAGAAGAGTGGTTGGAAAGAATAGAGCAAATATTTGTGGCAGCTCCTTGTGCTAAGACGGCCTGGATAAGACTAGCGGAGTTCCAATTGGCCAAGAAGGCGCTGATGTGGTGGAAGACCACAGTAGTAGAGCAAGAGGCTCAAGGTCATGAAGTTAATTGGAGGCTGTTCAGAACTCGGTTTCTGACCCGCTATTTCTCAGCTGCTGCACGACAGGCCAAGGAAGATGAATTCACTAACCTCAAGCAAGGTAACATGCCGGTGTCAGATTATGCTCTCCAATATTGTTCTTTGCTCAGATATGTGCCTCATATCGCCACAAGTACGCAAGCAAAGATGAGGAATTTCACGAAGGGCTTGAGGCCGGAACTATATGATCGGGTGATCACTTATGGCCCTACTTGCTTTCACGATGCACTTTCACGGGCTGAGCTAGCCGAACTAGGAGTTGGTGCATACCCTAATACCGTACCACCTCCAGCACCCCCTCAGAAATCCACTCCTGATAACTTGAGGCCGAGGGGTGATCAGTTCAAGCCAAGAGGAAACACATCGGTGTCAAGGTTTAGTGGTAAGAGGCCCGACAATCGTTGGAAAGGAAGTCGTAGGAATGATGCCCCATCTGGAAGAGGGCAGTCTCAGGGAGACCGATTCGGGAAGGTCCAGTGCACTCTTTGTGGGCAACCACATTTGGCGAAAGACTGTATAGGATGTTATGTTTGTGGCGACAAAAGCCACTTTGTTCGATAGTGTCCCAACAGGGGAAGACAACAGAACTCTGCGGGGAGGCCTGCGGATATAGTAGCTCAGCACAGACCACCTTTTGCACCGAGGTAGTTTGGAGGTCAGCCCATGGGGCCACCTCAGGGGCAGGTTTATGCTTTGACGAGGGAGCAGGCTACAACGGCTCCGGAGGAGGTTATAGCGGGTGTGTGTCTTTTATTTACGCACCCTGCTTTTACATTGATCGACACAGGTGCATCACACTCTTTCGTGTCGATAAGTTTTGTGGAAAGGCACCACATATGCACTTCTTCGTCGCCCACGCCTCTTATAGTCTCGACCCCCGCTGGAAGAAGTATGATTACTGATCAGATTATCTATGATGGCCTCATTTATTTTGAGGATAACGAGCTAAGGTCAGATTTGATTGTTCTGGGGATGTCATACTTTGACTGCATTGTAGGCATTGATGTTCTGAACAGGTATCAGGCAGTTGTGAACTGCAGGCAGAGGACTGTCCGATTCAGGTCTGATGTGGGAGTCCAGTGGACGTTCTTTGGGGATGGTTCTCGTTCTAAGATTCCGTTGATATCTGCGGTCAAGATGGCACAGTTATTGGAACGAGGCCATACTGGATATCTCATCTATGATGTTGATGTTTCTGAAAAGAAAGAAGAATTAAAGGTTGAGGATGTGCCTGTAGTGGCGGAATTTCCTGATGTCTTTCCGGAAGAGATTCCCGTATTCCCACCGATGAGAGAGGTCGAGTTTGGGATTGAGTTACTACCGGGGACGTCTGTCATTTCTCGTGCCCCATATAGGATGGCACCAGCGGAACTAAGGGAGTTAAAGATTCAGTTGCAAGAGCTCCTTGATAAGGGCTATATACGCCCTAGTGTGTCGCCCTAGGGTGCACCAGTTTTATTTGTTAAGAAGAAAGATGGTTCGATGAGTCTGTGCATCGATTACAGACAACTGAACAAAGCTACAGTGAAGAACAAGTATCCACTCCCGAGGATCGATGATTTGTTTGACCAGTTGCAGGGTACGAGGCTCTACAGTAAGATCGATCTGAGGTCGGGGTACCATCAGATTCGAGTAAGGGAAGATGATGTCCAGAAGACAGCTTTCAGGACTAGATATGGGCACTATGAATTCCTAGTCATGCCTTTTGGGGTGACGAATGCCCCAGCTGCTTTCATGAGTTTGATGAACAGGGTGTTCCAGCCATATTTGGATCAGTTCGTCATAGTTTTCATTGACGATATACTCATCTACTCCCGGACTGAAGAGGAACACGTGAAGCACTTGAGGACAGTGCTCCAGATCCTTAGGGATCATCAGTTATATGCAAAGCTCAGCAAGTGCGAATTCTGGTTGAGCAGTGTGGTGTTCTTGGGTCATGTTATATCTAGCAGCGGGATATCTGTAGATCCCAGGAAGATTGAAGCTGTGATGGAGTGGGCTGCACCCACATCTGTACCAGATATACGGAGCTTCCTTGGTTTGGCAGGTTATTACCGACGTTTTGTCGAGGGATTTTCTAAGATCGCTAAGCCATTGACACAGCTGACTCAGAAGGGAATCCCGTTCTTTTGGTCCGAAGCTTGTGAGGAAAGCTTCCAAGAGTTGAAGCGTCGTTTGACGACAGCGTCAGTGTTGGTGATTCCTTCTGAGAATAAGAGGTTTGCCTTGTACACAGACGCATCATTGCAGGGTTTGGGCTGTGTATTGATGCAGGAGAAGCACGTGGTGTCTTATGCTTCGAGACAGTTGAAGCCTCATGAGACCAGATACCCAGATCACGATCTGGAACTGGCGGCCATTATCTTCGCCTTGAAGATTTGGCGGCATGATCTATATGGTACTTCATTTACCATTTTTACGGACCATAAGAGCTTGAAGTTCTTATTCACGCAAGCGGAATTGAATATGCGTCAAAGAAGATGGATGGATTTGCTCAAAGATTATGACTGTGAGATTGAGTACCATCCTGGTAAGGCAAATTTGATAGCAGACGCCTTAAGTCGAAAGGTGAAGAGTACTGCTGAGGACGCTATGTGTTTATCCGCTATGATGATTTCTTATTGCCATCTGGGCTATGATTTTGATGTGGACACGTCGTCGGTGCGAGTGTCGACCTTGTTGGCTGAGCCAGACATATTTGAGGCTATCAGGAAAGCCCAGAGGTCGGATGATGAGGTTCAGAGATGGTCATCGATAGTACTTCAGGGACGGCCATCCAAGTTCAGAGTGGCAGAAGATGATTCCTTGAGACTGGGAAACCGATGGGTAGTCCCAGATACACCAGAGTTGCGTAGAGGAATATCGGAGCGAGCTCACAGTAGTCGGTTCAGTATCCACCCAGGAGGAAGGAAGATGTACAAGGACCTAAGCGGTCAATTCTGGTGGAGACGCATGAAGCGTGATGTAATCACTTTTGTTAAAAGATGTTTGATCTGCCAGCAGGTAAAGGCAGAAAGGCAGAGGCCTGGTGGCGAGCTGAAGAGCTTGGAAGTACCTAAGTGGAAGTGGGAGCATATATCTATGGACTTCGTGACCCACTTGCCAAGAACGGCCTCTGGATTTGATGTGATCTGGGTGATCGTGGATAGGCTGACGAAGGTAGCTCATTTCATCCCTTACAGTATGACTTTCACGTATCTAAAGATGGCCCAATTATATGTACGAGATGTGGTGAGGTTACATGGGGTTCCAGTCTCGATTGTGTCTGATAGAGAACCAAGGTTTACTTCGCATTTCTGGGAGGGCCTCCAGACAGCTTTGGGCACAGAGGTGAGACTGAGTACAGCGTATCACCCTCATACTGACGGCCAAACAGAGCGTACCATTCAGACGCTCGAGGACATATTGAGGGCATGTGTATTGGAGTTTGATACTCCGTGGCAAGATTCTATACCACTGGTAGAGTTCTCCTATAATAACAGCTATCAGGCGAGCATTCACATGGCCCCTTTTGAAGCTCTTTACGGACGACGATGTAGGTCACCGCTGTATTGGGAGGACTTGACTAGTAAAGCGGTCGGAGGACCGGATATGATTAAGGAAATGGAAGAAAATATTAAGTTGATTTATGTTTAGTTTCCTTATGGGTAAGTGAATGCGATTTCGAGGACGAAATCTTATAAGTAGGGGAGTACTGTGATGCCCCGAAATTAATTATATACAATTTGGGCATTAATAATGGTTATGTGATTATTTATCATGGTAATTAATTTATGTGATGGGTAATGAAGTGTTAACATGATTTAATTATATTGATTACCATTTATGAGGAAAGCATGATTTTAGGGGAAGTTTGTAGCATTTTTGTAAAATGCTTTTAAAATACCATGTTGGAATATTTTATACATCATGTTAAGTTTGGGGTACAAATTTTAATTAAATTAAACAACCCCCTTTTAACCCCCATTATACCCACCTTTTTCCTACACTTTATCTCACTTTACCAATCACACTTTAAATCCCCAACCCACTCTCAAACCCTACCCTTTAACCCCATTTTCGAAATCCTCCAAGGAAGGAGAAGGAAAGTTCCACAAAACTTGAGTTTGTGTGATTTTTATCAAGATTTGGAGTTTTCAAGAGGTATGGAACCCTTCCTAAAGTTTTGATGATGTTTGGATTTGAAATGGGGTGATTTTGAAGTGATATATGTGGGTTTGTTTTGGGTATATGTTATATATGTTTGGGGTATGATTTTTGAAGTGTTTTATGTGGGTTTTAGTGTGTTATGATGATGTTAGTGTTGTAGGAACGATTGGGTTCGAATGGTTTGAGATGGAGCTTGAAAAATGCTCATTAATGGCGATTTTTTCGATGTACAGGGACTGGCGATCCATCGCCCGTTTTTGGCGATCGATCGCGAGCCAGCAGTGGGCGCCAGTAGCATTTGGCGATCGATCGCTACCTTTGGGCTATCGATCGGCGAGGCTGGCGATCGATCGCGCCAAAAGTGGCGATCGATCGCCAAGGTATGAAATTTTGAGCCTCGTCCAGTATGATCTCGCGATCGATCGGGCCTGGGCGGCGATCGATCGCGAGGTATAAAAATGTGTATTTTTGATGTTTTTGTGGGATTTTTGGATAGTCCACTATGATTAGCTTCTAATATCGATTTGTATGGTTATGTAGAACCATCCCAGGTACCCACAACATCCAGGAGATAAAGTTTTCCAACTTCTCCACTTTTGGAAATTAAGGTACGTAAGAAACGTACGGGCATCGGACGGTAAACCATATTCCTACATATGATGATTATGATAAGTAAGTTTATGATGATGATGTTTATGATGATGATTATGATAAGTAAGTTTATGATGATGATATTTACGATGATGGTTATGATAAGTAAGTTTATGATGATGATGTTTACGATGATGGTTATGATAAGTAAGTTTATGATGATGATGTTTATGATGATGATTGTGATAAGTAAGGTTATGATAATGTTTATACGATGTTTATTTAATGATACGATGTATATGATATGGTAAGATGCCATATGATTGGGTAAGATGCCCATGTGGTAAGATGCCACCCGATGCATATGATTGGGTAAGATGTCCATGTGGAAAGATGCCACACGATGTTTATGATATGGTAAGACGCCATACGATTGGGTAAGATGCACATGTGGTAAGATGTCACACGATGTTTATGCTATGGTAAGATGCCATACAGTGGGGTAAGATGCCCTTATACATGAATGAGAATCAGGGACAACAAAAGAAGTTAAAGAACGACCAATAAATTTTACTTAACTAAGATGTTATGCATTTACTGTTATGCCTTTTAATATGATGTTAAGTAAATATTTGTATGCTCAAGATGCGTTGTCCCTGTAGGTACACTTTTGGACGAAAGGCTCAGGGTCGGGTTGAGACAGTGAGCTATGAGGAGCATGAAAGAAAATAGGATACAGGATTTTTGGGATAGTCTCTACTCTAGGAGTAGTATAATTCTATCGCTTTAACATTCATTTTGAGAATGTAATTAATTAAGTTTTTGAAACTTCATATTTTGGCCTGTATTCTTATTAGCTCAAAGCTACAACCGGAACCCTAAGACGTTATTAATACATGTTTAGTCCATTATATGTGCTTAAGATGATGTTAAGGTAGGAAGACCCTACAATATACATCAACTTTTGTGAATAAAGTTTTTGGTGTTAAAATTTTGTGTGAAAATTTTAGAAAAATTTAAAAATTCAAAAATAATTTTTATAAGATTCTTTGATAATTCATTGGAATAGATATCAGGGCCATGACTTCAAAAGTAGGTGAGCAAAAATTTCAAAATAATTTTCTGGTGGGCAAATATAATATGTTGTTAATTTTAGATTTTTTTACTATAACATAAATAATTTTATGGACAAAACTAATACCATTTTCAAAAATTCCTGCCGGGCAAATGTCCACTATGCCTTATGGGACATCCGCCTGATAGGTATATAATTAGGATAACTTGTTTAATATTTTTAAATCTTATGGTATTTTATATATATATATATATATATATATATATATATAATTTTTTGAACATGAGACCTCCTTCGTTCTCATCTCGAGGGCTGGTGTCATTAGAGCCAATGACTTGTGGCATTTTATAATATTTTTAATTTTTTTTGAGCAAATATATAATAATATTTTAGATTATAGATGATGTAAATATTTTGTGATCGTGATACCTTGACTCTATAAGTAGAGCTATCAAAATGAACTGATTTCACCAACCCAGCCAATAGAGTGAACTTCAGTCTTTATAAATCATTTCTTGTGCATTGAATAGTTATAAATGTGGAAAAAGAAAAAAAAAAAAAAGAAAGAAAGAAAAAGAATCTCACAAGAAAATATGAACACCAAAACCAGACAGTGGAGATGCCAAAAAGCAAATATCACCACTGTAATTGGAAAGAAAACAAAGCTCACAAGAAAAAAAAGATCAGGTATGAATTGCCATTCCTTTTGGATACATACACCTCTCAGTCAGCAAGAACCTAACTAGTTATATATTTCATTATAAAATAAAGAAACTAGAAACAGCAACATTCGACAGCAAGATCCTGTTTTTTCATCAATAATACTTGCAGTTCTCCCTTCTCATTTACCGGTTTTCGCCTCCCGCCCAGCGAATCATGCTTATGCAATGGTGGATGGATCCCACTGGCAACTCTCTTAGTTGGTGGTGGAGTTAGGCTCCTATCGAAACATGCTAAAGCAGATAGGTCATGATGATTTGTCGTTCGCTTGTCAACTTCGTTATTAGAGCACTCATTCTTTTGGCCCTTATATTTAAGTTTTCTACGTGTAAGATGTCACTGATAAATTACTTTAAAGGCACCAAATCTTTTGAGGAAATATGCTGGCTTTGATTCCCAGTCTTGGAAGAACAAAAAAATCAGAATGATTATTGGCATCGAAGGGTCTAAATGATGCCACATAACCAACAGCATCAGGATCATTTTGTCTTTTAAGATTGTTGGTGGTTTCGAATAATCTTGACCTCTCGTTCTTGCACTCGATGAAAAACAAAAGTACAATAGAAGATTACCTTATTTATGGACTCTTTGTTTGCTTTGGACTAGGTCTCTGGACTTTCGAACCAGCAACATGTGGCAAGTATGTGCCGAGAAATAGACATTTCTATTGAGTTTAAATATCTACGATTTGGTATGTTTTGATTAATAATTTGATACATATGCTACCTAATCATTTATGATTGAATGTAGGTGGAATCGAAGAAAAAGAGCTAACAACGATGAATTAAGATCAATGAATGCACAAGAAATCAAGAGGAATCGAAGATGAACACGAAAAATCAAAGAAAAGTTAAAAAAAGTCCGACTGATCAATCGGTAAGAGCTACCAATCGATCGGTGAAGTGCGAACGTTGAAGACAAAAAAATTAAGAGCTACCGATCGACCGGTAGCGACGGACCGATGGATCGGTAGACAATTCCTGAAAAAAAATACAAAATACTTGATTCTTTCATTCCTACTAGGATTCTAACTCATCAATTCTCCTCCTATAAATACCACACAAAGTCCAGACCTTTGACACACCTTTTCATATCCCAAATATCAGATTTTAGACGTAGGTTTTATATTTCATCATGATTTTGAAAGCGAGCGTGTCAACCTCGACAAGTGATGATCTACATAGTTTGTTTTGTTTGTTTGTATGCTTTCTAGGATAAATTTTGGTTGTTTTGCTTTTATTATGTATAACTAAACTTCTTTTTTATTCTTGGTTTAGGAAGACATTACAATTGGGATTTATTATGAAATTCATGTTTTTAATTATCATCCTTGTTTGAGTATTGATTGTTTTTCTATACTTAGTTGGTAAGATCGTTATGTTTAATTATTGGATTGACCACCTAGTTGCATGCAATCTGATGCTTAGTCTATGAAGCAACTATGTTTAATAATTTTGAGCATGTGAGATTATTAAGTTTTTAGGGAAAACATTCAACTACATTGAATATAGATGTGTGGATTATATTGTCTAGCTTCGTCTTTCTCACTGGTTTGTAAAACTATCATCTTTTAATCCTAGTCGCGTGTATTTTGATTGATTGATAAATATTAGAATAGAACGTGCGAGCTACCTAACTACGATTAATATAAGATATAATTAAGTTTCCAAGGCGGATATTCGTACGCAAAATTCTATGTGAGAATTGATAATTAAGATAATAAACCTCAATTGTAGGGTCGACCGAAAACCAAAAATTGCCTCATAAATTAACTCATCTTATATCTTGGTAGTTTAGTTCATAGCTTTTGATTTTTAAATTCATAGTAGTAATCTAGTCAACTCAAAACTCCCTTTTTTTACTTTGATTTGCATATGTTAACACAAAAGAAGTCATTCCTCGTGAGATCGATCCCTACTCACGCTACTACATTTTTATAACTGTATTACCTAAGAATGATTAATGTGGGCGTACACGATAAACACTACCAAATTTTGGCAACGTTGCCGGGAAACATTGTTTATTTCTGTGTTAACTTTTATTGATATTCATCTCCCCGTGGTTTTAACTGTCTGTTCATGCACGCGGGCGATCTTTCATTTGAGGAAGAAGAAAATCAAAACAACCCGGAGATAGAAAGGACTTTACATCGACTAAGGCGGGAAAACATGAGAAAACTCAAAGAAGAAGAAAAGATTAACATGGCGGACAATCAAAGTCTAAGTCAACTGGAAAATCCGTCCTTGGATCAACAACCACTGTGCATTACTTTTCCAACTCTTGCTACTAATATACATTTTGAACTTAAATCGAGCCTAATACATCTTCTACCTTTTAGGTGGAATGACACAACAATGGTTGGAAAGCCATGTTTGATGTCAAACTTTGTTGGTAGCGAAGTGGAGAATGGCTTTGGATAGGTGCAAATTTGACCAAGAAACAATGGAGGCTACATGTGTTCCCATTTGAAAAAATCACCTATAAGATGTGTAATTCTCCTCATTTGATCAATCCAAACTCAAGCAAACAAAGATATAGTTCTTGAGTGTTTTATTGGGTGAGTTAGAGAGATTGTTCTCTTGGTTATACTCGTGGTCGGGTTTGTAAGAGATTAAGTGTTTTGTACAAAACACTTGTAAAGATTTCTTCCTATAATAAAGATTTGCAGCAGCTTCGTGGACGTAGCTATATTGGGTGAACCATGTAAATCGATTGTGTTCTTGTTGATTATTTTATTCCGTATTATTGGTGTTTTATTCTCAATTGCTTCGGTTCATCCCCAATAACTGGTACCATAGCCAGGTCCTTTTTTTGTTGGGTGGAGCTTTGGTATGATATGTGAATACGTATTGACTAATGAGGTTCTGTCTAGGAAAAGTGGGACCGGTATGACCCCACCAATTTTCTTGGGAATCTTGAAGTTCTGTCTAGAAAAGATCGAGTTTCTCTCTTTCCTGTCAGCTTACTTAGTGTGTACTATTCAGGTCTACTGTTTCATCGAAGTATCAGAAGCGATGGCTGGAGAAGATGGATCGGAGCCTGGAATCAACAAGTTTGACGGCACAGATTTTACGTCCTGGCGACTACATATTAAAGATTATCTATATAGCAAGAATCTAAATCAACCTCTATCAGGAAGAAAACAAGAAAAGATGAAGGATGATGAGTGGGAGTTCCTCGACCGACAGGTGTTAGGTGTAATTCGCTTAACACCAACGAAGAATGTGGCACAAAATGTGGCAGATGCAAAAACCACAAATGAAAATGATGTTTCTTTTGGACATATATGAGAAGCCGTCAGCAAACAACAAAGTGCATCTCATGAAAAAATTATTCAATTTGAAGATGGGATAAAATGCTTCTGTGGCAACACATATCAACGAGTTCAACATGATTGTTTCACAGTTAACATCGATTGAAATCAATTTTGATGATTCTTGCACTTATTCTTCTGGATGCTCTACCAAATGCTTGGGAACCAATGCGGGCAGTGGTTAGCAATTCTATTGGCAAAGGAAAATTACAATTTGATGATGTCAGAGACCGAGTTCTTGCTAAAGAAGTTCGCAAGATGGATTCGAATGAAAAAACATCATTGATTTCTGCTCAAAATTAGAGAAATCAATTCTAATGATGTGACTGAGGAAGTACATGATGTTATCACTATCCATGGAAAGTCTGGTTGATTCCTTGGTTATGGACTCGGGAGCTTCATTTCATACCACTGGTAATCTTGATGTATTCTATAATTACATAGCTAGCGATTATGGAATTTTTTTCTAGCAGATGGAAAACCTTCGGAAATAGTTGGTATGAATGATGTATGTCTGAAGATGTCAAATAAATCATTGTGGTAAATCTACAAAGTAAGACATTCAGGACTCACAAAAAATCTTATCTCGGCGGGACAGCTTGATGATGAAGACCATAATGTGACTTTTTGTGATGGTTCCTGGAAAGTGAGCAAATGAGCCATGATTGCTGCTCGACGAAAGAAAATTGTATCCCTTTATATTACTTCAAGTTGTAGACATACATTAGCAGCTGTGGGTGTTGTACCTAAATCAAGTCTATGTCACTATAGACTTGGGCATGAGTGAGAAGGGAATGCATATGCTGTTGTCAAATGGGAAGCTACTGGAATTAAAGTCCGTTGAACACAAGCTATGTGAAAGTTGTATATTTGGAAAGCAGAAGAAGGTGAGCTTTTCAAAAGGCGGTAGAGTACCGAAAGTAGCAAAGTTAGAGCTGGTTCATATTGACATATGGGTACCATCTCGTGTGACATCCGCCTTGAGATACTACGTCACATTCATCGATGATTCAAGCATGAAAATATGGGTTTATTTCTGAAAAATAAATCTTTTGTTTATGAAACCTTTAAAAAGTGGAAAGCCATGGTAGAAACTGAGACCAACTTGAAGGTGAAGTGCTTACAGTCTGATAATTGCAGAAAATATGAAGAGTTTTGAGTTCAAAAGTATTGTGCATAGAACGGGATCAAGATGGAGAAAACCATTCCTGGTACACCTCAACATAATGGTATAGCTGAAAAGATGAACATAACCCTGAATGAACGTGCAAGGAGCATGAGATTGTATGATGGATTGCCACAATCATTTTGGGCTAATGCAGTTAACACCGCAGCTTATCTTATGAACCGAGGACCTTCGGTAAAGCTTGCTTATAGAATCCCAGAAAGAGGTCTGATTCAGCTAGCAGAACAAAACTTGATCTGAAATCCAAGAAGTGTTTCTTTATTGGTTATGGAGATAATGAGTTTGGGGATCGTTTCTCGGATTACCGAAATCGGAAGGAGCAGATAGATATCAGGAAGATAAAGAGGCTACTGCACAAGATGAGGACCACAAACTCCGGTGAATGAACATGGGAGGTCTTCTAGAACAATCAGACCACCGCATCATTATATTTTGCTGACAGATAAAGGTGAACCGGATACCTATGAAGAGGCTATCCAAAACGATGATTCAATCAAGTGGGAGTTAGCCATGAATGATGAGTAGGGATGGCAATGGGACGGGTCCAGACCCGGACCCGCATTGAACCCGCCACGTCGGGGCGGGTCTGGACCCACTTCAACTGGGTTTGGAAGCAGGCCAGGGCGGGTCCTGGGATTGGCCGAACCCGCCTCGGACCCGCCCCGCTTTACATTTTAATTTTTTTTAAAAAACATTGATATTGATTACACATTTTTACTTCTTTAATTGAACAATAAAGTGTCATTATTTAATTTTATATCAAAATTCATGTATTCATGTTAAAGAAGTTGGACATTTGAAGGAAATAAGAGCAAATTAATAAATATTTAGTTGCTTAAAGATAGTTTTACAATGCTTAGTATAAATATTTACTAGAGAAAACATGAAATTTAATCACAAAACTCAACTTTTGTGTTTTAAAATTGATTTCTAGCTAATTGTGTTTTTTAAAAAAATAAAAAATAAAAAAACCTAGAACCGGGGCGGGTAGAACCCGCCGGGTTCGCGGGTCTAAGCGGGGCGGGGCGGGTCCTGGGATTGGCCAAACCCGTCCCATACCCGCCCGCCCCGTTGCCATTCCTAATGATGAGATGAATTCACTGTCATCCAATCAGACGTGGGAGTTGAAAGAACTTTCAGAAGGCAAAAGGGCATTACACAATTAGTGGGTGTACCGGATTAAATAAGAACATGATGGTACCAAACGGTACAAAGCAAGGGGAAGGTGTTGATTATATCAGAATTTTCTCTCTAGAGGTGAAGCTAACCACTATTAGAACAATACTTGGATTAGTGACGAAAGAAGATTTGCATCTAGAACAATTAGATGCAAAGACGGCCTTTCTTCATGGTGATATGGATGAAAAATTTTATATGAAGCAGCTCCAAGGTTTTGAAGTACAAGGTAAAGCGAAAATGGTATGCAAATTTCAGAAGAGCTTGTACGGTCTCAAACAAGCTCCAAGACATTGGTATAAGAAGGGTTAATTTGGCGTACATGATAAGCGCTACCAGCAAGTGGATGGATCTAGGCATGCTTAGAAGCCATTGATAATCCATCTCCGAAGACTCGCTAATTGCAACCTTGAGATCATCGGATTTGTCACTAATTGTCGTTTCATATTGGCTCCTAGCTAAACCATTATCTAGGTTGTATCTTCTTTGGCGACTCAAACAGTCAGCTTTGTTCACTATAGCCTCATCAATCCAATCATGGGAGATGCCTTTTTCGTCTTCCATTGACCCTTGACTACTAATGGGTTGCCATGGAGGCAAGAGCGGATCCAGGATTCGCATCTGCCCTGAGCTGATAAATTAAACGTAAATGCATTATCATATGTCAAGAAATTTGTATTAAATAAGGCATATATTAAGAATTACATATGTTGAGCCTTAAACGCATTGTTGAGTTTAATGCTTAAGTTATCTCCGAATTATTTATGAGTTTTGATGATCAACAAAACTTGCATTTGTTATACGAATGTGTCTACTTAGTGTACATGCTTAGATGTTTGAAAAGTGGATTGTTTGAAGGAGATCGAATCTGCAAGGACATGGGCGGATCGCCCCAGGCGATGGTGATCATCGCCCCAGGCGATGGCAGCCAAGGGAGACATCGCCACGCTCATCGACTGAAGCGACGCCGAGGACCGCGCGCATGGAGAGATTGTCTGAGGTGATGGGTATAACGCCTGAGGCGATGCATGGTTCGTTTGAGGCGATGGAGAGTTCGTTTGAGGCGATGCAAATTTATGATCATTTAAGGCTACGACATTTATTTTTGGTAGTGATCGCCTGAGGCGATCAGCTCATCGCCTGAGGCGATCTGCACAATTTTGTGACCGTTGGAGCGCGGCGATGGTGATTGCCCGAGGCAATGTCCGACCTAATCTTGGAGTGATTCAAGCCTTATTTGTAGCAACGGCTAGTAGGAGCCTTGTGAGCCTTCTACACTATAAATATGGATGTTTTGGATCAATTTGAAGACAAGAAACAAGAGTATAAACTACAAGAAAGTTGTGTTCAATCAAAATCATTCTAGCATTGCAAACTTCATACATTTGTGTTGTATTGGAGTTTGTAATTTATTTCTTGTGTGAGAGCTTTTGATTCTTCGTTACACCGTGAATGTGTTATTTGATTTATTGTAAGGTCCTCCAACACCGACTCAAGTTGGAAATTGTATAAGACATCAACAAATGAAGTTGGTGCAAGGGTGTGGCTATCCTTGGATCCCTTAAGGCCAAGAAGACTTGTGAAGAGTGTGTGTGACTCGGGAAGAGTTTGTGTTTGGCTATCCTTGGAGCCCTTAAGGCCAAGAAGACTCGTGAATAATGTGTTACTCGGAAAGAGTGTGTTGTGGCTAACTTAGAGCCCTTAATACCAAGATCAAAGTTGTTCTAGTGGAACATCGGTTGGACGTTTTCTAGCCGGGAAGAGGAGACGTAGACGATTCATCGCCGAACTTCTATAACAAATGTTTGTGTTGTTTCTAGCTTTATTCACTTTACACATTTATTTATTACTTCTTATTATTTATTGTTCGATTGACTTGGAGTCTTCCGCAGCACAAACTCGACTATTTACAAATTCATTTTAGAACGCTAAAATAGCCAAGGAACCTCATTCACCCCCTCCTCTTCAGTTCCAACAAGTGGTATCAGAGCCACTTGGTTTTTGTTTTTAAACCAAAATTTTTATGGCTAATCTAGCAAATGAGTTTGCTCAAGGTCAATCAACCAATCGACCTCCGCTCTTCACGGGAGATAACTACAGATATTGGAAAAATAGAATTTCTCTATATATTCAATCCGTAGATTATGACCTATGGAAGATAATTGTAAAAGATCCACATATTCCTTTGAAGGAAGTTGAGGGAAGGAATGTTACAAAATAAATGGACGACTTTACAAGGGCGGATATGATTTTAATTTCTCAAAATGCTAAAGCTATTAATATTTTGCATTGTGCTTTAGTTATGAAGGAGTACAACCGGATTTCGATGTGCTCAACCTCCAAGGAGATTTGAGACAAACTTCAAATTTGTCATGAGGGAACCAATCAAGTAAAGGAGACAAAGATAGATCTTCTTCAACTCAAGTACGAAACATTTGAGATGGAGTCCGGAGAGAATGTTGACTCAATGTTTAGAAGGCTCACTCAAATCATCAATGAGCTTGCCCAACTTGGAGAAAAGTATCCTCCAAAGCAAATATGAAGAAGAGCCCTTAGAGCTTTACCAAAAGAATGGGATGCCAAGAGGACGGCTTATTGAATCAACAAAAGAGATAGTGTGTCATATGATCTTGATGAACTCCATGGAACCTTAGTGAATCATGAGCTTGAAGTGTCAACCCGGAAGGGATTAAAGGAGGAAGATAGATCCACAAGAAAGGGGATAGCTTTGGTCGGGAGGAAAGAACAATCCGATGATGAAGATGATGAAGAGATGATCTTGTTCACAAGAAAATTCAAGAAATTCTACAACAAATACAACAAGCCAAAGACCTCCGGTGCCACCAAACATGATTCCAAACAAGAGGTAACATGTTATAATTGTCAATATAAAGGTCATTATGCTAATGAATGTCCTAGGAAGAAGAATGATGATATGGGGAAGAAGAAAAGGTCTAATAGCCACATGGAGTGATAGTGACTCCGATGCAGAAGAAGCAACAAACCTTTGTCTCATGGCCAAAGCGACGATGAGGTACCATCCTTTGATGAGTTATTAGATTCCTATAATGAGCTTATTGATGTTCTTGGCAAAACTAAGATGAGTAACAAATTGCTCAAACTTGAGTTAGCCAAGAGAGATGGAAAAAAATTATTCATTGAAAAATGAATTAAGTTCTTTGAAGAAATCCTTTTGCAAGTTTAGTGAAAGTAGCTTAAAGTTGGAAGAATTGTTTGGCTTGCAACGATATAGCATTGATAAAGCCGGACTAGGCTTTTCAAGCAAATCTAAAACTTTTACAAGCTTGTTGGCTAAAGCTAAGCACAATTCCCCTAGTTGCACCTATTGTTGTAAGGTTGGTCATGTTAGAAATAAATGTAGATTTGTCAAAAATCAATACAACCAAACAAGAGGTGGAAGTAGATTCCTAAATCCCCCATTGTTACTAACCAACATGGACCCAAAGAACAAATGGGTACCAAAGATCCTCCAATTGTTAACTTGTTTTGTAGGAACAACAAAGAGATGGAGGATGAAGGCACTAGCACCTGAAGAGAGGAAATCATCTTATGCACCACAATGGAGGAAGCACGAGGTATATGACCGATGATAAGAACCCACTCATATCATCCAAAGGTAAATTCATTTTGAGCATCATAATAGCATCATAATAGCATATGAACTCACTCATGGAGTCTATTTCAAATATCATAGCATCTAATATCCCGAAACGATGTCCAATATCATCTCCTTGAAAGTTCTAGGATCACATCCATGGTCCATGGTCCAAATCATTATGACTACTTTCTAGGAGTCAATTCAATTTATCAGGAATTTTTGAAACATTTCAGATCTCCTTGGTATGTGTAGTTCAAAAGTTATGATTGACTCAATTAATTTCACCGTTTTCATTTTTCTAATGGTTTGTGGTTCTTGAACCCTTTCAAGTTATATTATATTGTCATTCCTTTCTAATAGAAGCATTTTCTCTAGAAAGACTGCACTTGCGAAACAAACACTTTGTCTTCAAATGATATATAAATCTCCACAAAATAACATAAGATGGATCAACTATCCAACTTATCTCCCACTGGTTGCGTCACATAAGCAGAACAATCTCAAATCTGTATTTGGATTTTCTTTCAGTCCATATCGTATATGGAGTTTTCGTCACTGTATTGGTATGAATTATGTTCAACAAATATGTAATTCTAGAGAGTTACTCAGAGAGAATCACATTCTCTTTAAGATAACTCAACATCATCTTGCACTAACATTTAGTGCTCCACATATGTCCGTATGAATCAAATTCAATGGACATTCAGCACATGCTAAAGAATGTGGGATTTAAGTTATCATTCTTTTTATATTCTTTGAACATAATCATACTAATCGTTCATAAGTTCACCAGATTCAATAAAATATGCATTCTTAAAAATACTACAAATCGCATTTGCAAATTTAAAAGAATGTCATTCTCTATCAAAAGAGGAACAATGTTCATGATTAAATGTAGAACAAATAAATATTTGTTCAAACCAGTTCCTAACCAGTTCAAGATTTTATATTAAATAAATGTTTAAACAACATTTGCAACAACTCTTGCTACAATGCTTAGCCTCAGGTAGGTTTCACATTCCTAGGGCTCTCTACTTCTTCTCAACATCCGCAACTCTTTGCAGAGATGTGAGCAATTGATATCATATACCAAAGAAGTAGAAACAATAACTTTAATATAAAACATACCCTTTCTAGAACCCTTCTAGTTTAGGTATTCTTTGCAATTTTGCGCCAGTGACCAGCAGTGAAAACATAGTTGATTCTCCTTTTTAGTTGCTACTATACCATTTTCATCTTTTGAGTTCGGGAACCATTTCCCTTCCTCTACTTTATCCTTGAATCCTTCCCACCAATTGTAGAAGATTCAACAAGAAGAACACGTTTCTCCTTTGAATCAAGGATACATGAGTTTTCAACATTTTGACTATAATATCAAATCTACAGCCAGTTAATGAGGTATTGCCACATTCAGATTTTCGAATTTCTCAAGAAGAGATATTTTTCTTACACCATGCTCATAGACCGGAGCCCCATCTTGCATGAAATGAAAATAACTCTTTTGAAGTCGCGAGTCTCAGTAATCGCGTCCGTTCACCAAACAATATTTATAGGTGTTGGAAAATATCAGCAATGTGAACGAGTTTCTCATATATGTGTTGAAACTCATTGGTGACATTGATGATATCATATAGCACATAGCCGAGATATTTGGTAGCGTTTATCGCGTACGCCCAAATTAACCCTCTCAAGTTAATAACAGTAATGAATGTAGTAGCGTGAGTAGGGATCGATCCCACGAGGAAGGTTATATCTTTGTGTTAACTTATGCAAACTAAAATAAAAAGGGGTTTTTGAAATCAATTGAATAATACTACTACTATGATGCAAAATTAAACTAGATGAATTAACTTATGAGAAAAGAGCGATTCTCGGTTTTCGGTTAACTTTACAATTGGCGTTTACTATCTTGATCATCGATCTTCACATACGATTCAATTCTCATATGAATATTCATCGTGGACGTTTAATCCAATAATCAAAGTCCTATCTCACCTTAAGTTTAGTTAAGTAGCCCAAGCGTTCTAGTTTAACCCTTATCAAACAATCAATCAAAATACAAGCGATTAAGATTTAAATCGATGATAGCATATGAACTAGTGAGATCGATGAAGCTAAACAACATAATCCAAGCGTCTATGTTTAATCTAGTCAATTGTTTTTCCTAAGAATTAACAAACTCACAAGCGGAATTTAATTAATCTTAGTTGCTTCGTAAATTAGAGGGATCAAACGATTCCGTATTTGATATCTAATCTAGCGTTAAATTGTATGAACGATAGCTAGGTGATCAATCCAACAATCATGCATAACAATTATGAAAAATCAAATCAGAAAAACAATTGATACTCAAAGAAAATCAACAATCAAAACTTATCTCACAAGAATCGTAAACATCCAATGTATCGTTTTCATAAACCGAGAATCACAAAAGTATTTAGCTACTCATAACTAGATTAAAAACAATCAAAATTAATCTAAAAAACATCAAACTAATAGGAGAATAAAGAGTTACTAAAAGGAAGCACGATTCCGACTTGTCGATTCCGTCCTCGTTCTTCACAAAAATTCCAAGAAGAAATATCTAAAATCTCCCCATTATTCTAAGGTATGAAATTATTCTTAATATGAGGTAAAAATCGTGTATATGAGGTATGGAGGCTGATGGAGTAGGGTAAAATCCATGTGAGAAGGAAAGAAATCAAGTTTTTACACTTTCCAAAACTCTGCTGGCTTAGCTACGCCTGAAAGTGGCGTAAAGACGCCTGGTGACGTGTCACAAAAATGGCTTTCTGCGTTTCTGGCGTAATTACGCCTCATAATGGCGTAGCTACGCCTGTCCATGCCGTAGCGTTGGCGTAATTACGCCTGTGAATGGCGTAATTACGCCTGTCCTCCATTTTTCTGGCGAGTTTCGTATTTTGGCCGTAACTTCTCGTCCGAACTCCGAATTTGATGAATCAGCTGTCCACGCGAAGATAACTCAAAGTTCTACAACTTTTCTATGGACCACATTTCTAAAAGATGGCTGGAACATATAGAAAGTTGAGGAGAAAGGAGCAACATGTGTCTTGGATTCCGGTTTTTTCCTCTTTTCTTCAACTTTATTGCTTCTTTCATCATTTTAGCTTGATTTCTTCACATTTCCCTACATTTACACAAATATACGATTAGGTAGCATATATATCAATTTATCAATCAAAATATACCAAATCGTAGATAATTAAGCGCAATAGATGTGTCTATTTCTAGTCACATCAATATCATCATCCCACCACTTCTCAAGTGTTGCGATGTCTTCATGAGACGAACCAGAAGATAGTTCAACAGGGGGCTCCCACCAAGGGTATATAGCAACCTTTTTAGAAGCAACCGCTATTTTAAAATTAATAGTCAATCAGAAAAATTTGGTTGTTAATTTATATCGAGACTTGAACGGCAATCACAATACTGAGAATAAACAGAAAATATTAGCAAACCGTTTGATTATTAATAAATTCAAAAACTATGGAGTTTAGTTATTGAATGCTCCCACAAAGTTTTTCGAATTCACCACCCTCATGAAAAATGAACGAAAAATCATATTTTCTTAGTGGGTTTGGAGTCCAACTAGCTCATGAAAACCCCGGACGTGGGCTCACGGATGAAAATGTCACGCCCAAAAGACCCCATGTCGGTGAGTAATCTAGAAGGTTAACATAACCGCACCCTTAATTAAGTGGCAGTTAAACGCACAGCTTTCCCATGCTAGATGCCCCCCATGTGGGTGAGTAAGGCAATATGACACAAGTAGCGTCTCATGGCTTAACTGTTGATGGAAGACAGGAAGCAACAAACCCTCTTGAGCTCCCCTTATCAGTTTGATATTAAAAGTTTTGAATATATTCAAAAGAGGATTTAATTTATTTTAAAATCTCATCAATTACTTGTTTGTTTGTTTGCCGGATTCATGCAACTATGTTTTATTCATGCAATCATATGTACTAATAAACATACAAACAAACATTTATCATACATCAAATGCATAATAAAAATAAATATGGAAGATTACGGTATTTTCCTAATTGATCCACGTGAGTCATACGTGGATCACAAGTCTGTCTAAGGTGATGCAGGTATGTAATGCAATCCTATTACATTTTTGCTTCCATTATACATGTCTTGATTCTTGGTGCTCTGTCTTCAATCTCGATCTCCCACTAATTCTAAAGATTTTACATTTAAATCGTGCAAACAAGAGAATAGGGATACAAATTCGGGGTGGGATACATCAGAAAATAGAGAGAGCAGACTCGCAAGCCCGATAACCAAAATCACAATTATAATGAAACAATAAAAACCTAAACATTCACATAAACACATTGGTCAATGCCCGTAATCATCCATCATGCAATCACATCATATCTAATTAAACATTAAACTAAACAATTACATCATATGTAATTGTATTAATTGCATCACATGTAATTAGATCATAATAATTAATCTATTCTATCGTTTCCCACTAATCACATCATTAATTGAAAATAAAATCAACAAATTAAATAAAACAATTTTATTTAATTTCTCAATAATTAAATTTTAATAAATTGATAAAATCTCTATTTTACCTTTTAATCATCATATTAATCGAAAATAAAATTAACAAATTAAATGAAACATTTTCATTTAATTTTCAATTAATTAAATTTTTATTTACTTGGTAAAATCACTATTTTACCTTTTAATCATAATGATAATCGAAAATAAAATTAACAAATGAAATGAAACACTTTCATTTAATTTTCAATTAATCAAATTTTCAATTATTTTGTAAAATCTTCATTTTACCTTAAATAAATAAAAATCATATTTTTAATTAATTAAATATTATGATTTATTGTTTCAAAAATTAATATCCGAATAAAACATTTAAATGACCCAAAATAATTTATGGACTCCAAAGATTTTGGATCCAAAATTAACAAAACATTTTCAAAAAAAATATCATATTTTCGGATTTATCAAGCAATTTTTTTTTAAATAAAATTCGAAATTAGGGTTGGTTCACTACTGTTCATCCATCTGCCCAGACAAAACGCGCCTCCATCTCCAGCCACAGCCCCGCCGCCTCTACCTTTTCTTCGCGCCGCCGCTGCCTTGCCTCTTTAACAGCGGCAACATTTGCCGTTGTGGGTCGGAGTCTCGCGCCCATGGAGAAATCGTTGTCTCCTCGCGCAGACACGTGACCATTGTGCTCAAAAATCTTGCATCACAACTTCACCAGTGTACATCGTCGCGATTTTCTGCAATCCTTCCTATAGTTCTACGCAAGCAGGCGTGCACACGGTGGAGGAGAAGAATTTATCCGTCGCGTGCGCCGCTGCTAGCCGCCGGACGTGGGTCCTTCACCGGTGGTGGGCGAGATGCAGAAATGGTCAATAATTTGGGTTATGACAAACATTTTAAATCCAATTTCAATATTTTCCCCGATATTAAAATTTCTGAAAATTCGAACATGATTAATATTGATTGGAAACGATCTAATAAAAATAATTATCAAATATATGAATCAAAGTGCAACCTGGCTCTGATACCATTTTTGGATTTTCGTACCCCGGCGTCGGATCCAAACGCAGCGGAAAATAAACAGAAACAAATCTAACCCAGGGACGGATCGATTGCGCCTGATTCATATATAAACATGCAAATATCATAAATATTAATGCACGAAAGGAATTACCGATAACAGCGAAATCAATCTGTATGTTGTGATCCTCGAGTCCAACCAACCTGACCAAATCTATAAGCGCGGCAACAGTGCTAGTGTGATGATGGCTTATGAGAGTGTATTGAATGGTGTTATGTTAACCCTAGAGAGAATGACATATTTATAGTTGCAATTAGTTAACTAATTGGGCTAGGGTCCATAAAGCACATCGGACCAACGTTTGACTTGCTGGGCATTTATGCTAACAGTATTGGGGTAGGCTACATGAACATAGAAGAAATCAAGTCGGGTCGCGCACATCCGTCAGTCTTCTACGCCCTAACAAACTTCATATTACGGTCATGACACGAGATGTGACTAATATTTATAGCCGATTGTCACATGCCTACCGCTACCCTCCTCTTTACCCTGGCTTGAGACAGACAGCGATACATAGCAAGCAATATTACAAATTCATACACCTTGATTCTTGTCTGCATAAATTTCTGAGAACAGATCTTAAGTTAAATGAGATACTAGAATATTTGAAATTTTTGGACTATGTCAAGAAGGAATCTGGCTCGATCTTGTAATCATGTCTGGCTCAGTAATGTAATCATGTGTGTTATCAATTAACCAACATAAAAGCTATGATTTAATTACTTTATAAAACTGTATCACAATAACTAAAGTAAATACTTGCCACTGAAATATCTTCTTGTTTCTTAGCAGAAAGAAGTTCACGGACAAATATGTGGTAAGGAATGTGAGTTGCCCTGTAAATTGAAGTGCAAAACAACTTTACATGAGATTCTTTTCCCTCAACAGATAAGTGGCAGATATCTGAAGTAGTAAGCTTACAAACCATTTCATTTTCACAGTCCCCAACATAAACCATCAAGAAACTTCTCCCAGGTAGACGAGTTCCTTAAGATTAAATTCATAAAAAGAAGCTCTTCCGCAGCAGAAGGATCACCCAGATAGACTTGCTTACTCCCTGCTAGGGAACCCGTGCAGAAATGGGTGCTTTTTCTAAGTTGTTTACCTTAGTTACTGGGGGGTTTCGGGGTTCAGAATATTTCGAACAAATTGCCTCCATTCACAAGGTGGCTTCAAATTTCTGCTAAATTTCCAGACCCATTTCCACCTCCTTGTTTCCGCTCATGGTATGATTGAGAGCCAGTACTCTACTCAGGATTCCTGAAGGCTTCCCTCCCTAGAATATTGATCCAGAAATCAGTAATTCCATTCCATTCTATGCCATTTCTAGATCAAGATTAAAAAACTACAAAGTTAATCACGTACTTGCTCGAAATCTGAGGCTTCAAAAGTAGGAATCCCCAATTACACTACAGAATCGAGAAAGTTCCCGACATTTTCAAAGTATTGGCATGCAGAGAGAGCAGTCCCATCACGAATAACAACGGTATCAGGAGGTGCTTCAATTAAGCAAATCTAACAATAAAACCAATAAAAATTACAAAAACTATATAAAAACTGGGGGTGGAACTAATGGTGGTAGAGGCACCTGACACCTCCCGGGGTTTGTTCGGTTTTTGACAAAATTATCAATTATTTGTTACTAAAATACAAAAACAATTTAATAAATTTTAAATTATTACAAAATTATCATGACACAAATAAAAACAATGAGAATCATCTAATTATCAGCTTACTGTTTTTACTTTTATCTACTTATTTTTAGAGAAACAATAGCAGAATAAATAAAATAAAACACTCAAGATATAAATTTTTTGATCTGAAAACAGATAACAGTTACTAACTGACAAACCAAATTAAATAACTGAACCAAAAAACGAGGTTTTTAGTTTGGTTTGTATGATCGATTTTAAGAGATTTTGTTTCAAATGAAATATTTTGATTATTATTTTTAACATGATTAAAATTTCCTAAATTGGTTATTACAAATATGAGTAGAAACACAAATATTAATACATTTAACAATGTATTTATCACCCAATGAAATATCGAAAAAATATAAAAGTCATATATGTAAGATTAAAGGTCTTTTCAAAAATTTTAAAATCAGGTATATTTGCCTCATTTGTTGGGTGTTGTGTCTGATTTTTCAAGGTGAGGGTAGACATGGCCACGGTTATAAAATAACCGTGGCCCGGCCCGGACCGTAACCAGGTCAACGGGCCGGTTACCCGTTGACCCGGTTCAACGGTTCGGAACCATAACCGGCCCGTCACTGTACGGGTCGGTTGCGGTTCATGGGTATGAGAACCGTGGAACCGGCGGTTCCAACCGCCAGGAACCGTCGGTTCCATCCTTATTTTATTATTATTATTATTTATTATTTAAAATTATATTGTGTTGTTGAGGATTCGAACCCTTAACCTCTGTAATGTATATACAGCTTCTTACCACTAAGCTATTGTCTTGATTGTTTTATTTTAGACAATATATATTATATGTCTAATACAAACTATTTTATATTGACAAATAAAAATTATCTCAAAAAAATATGTTATGCTCTTAAATAAATATTATATAATAAAAACATATCTATAACAAAGAAAATATAAAAAAAAAATGTTGGATAAACTAATAAGAACTATAAATAGTGGTTGCAAAATAAAATATTTGAAACAAATTATTGCAAACAAATATATTATATACCTTTTATGATTATTCTACAAGTATTTTGTGCTCATTATTGGATTTACATTATATACATAATAATTAAATAAGTATATCTTAGTTTATCACAATATAACTTACAATAGAAACTCAATAATATAATATTTGATTAATTAATAAAATATTTTAATAATTTACTTATACTGATTTGAGAACAACGTATTGAATTGATAATTCACTAACTTTATATTATATAAATTAATAACTCCTAACTTAATATATTATGGTTAATCAATGAAATCATCATAAAAATAACTTTACTGGCATTTGTTTGTAAATTGATAGTGACAAATCTTATTACTGAATTTTTTTAACATAACAATAACTTTTGTGTTGTTTTTTTTATAGATAAATAACAAATAATTCAATGTTATACTCGTCAATTTCATATGTAATTAATATCAAATTGTATATGCTCCATGCCAATATCATTTGCAATTAATATCAAAGTTGTATAAGTTTCATACCAATTTCATAAGTAATTAGTACCAAAATTGTAAATATTTCATACCAATCTCTTTTGCAATTAGTACCAAAATTGTATAGGTTTCCAATTTCATATGTAATTAGTATCATAAATGTAAATGCTTCATACTAATATCATTTGTATTTAGTGCCAAAGTTGTATATTTTTCATACCAATTTCATATGTAATTAGTATCATAATTGTAAATCTTTCATACCAAACTCTTTTGTAATTAGTACCAAAGTTGTATATGTTTCATACGGATTTCATATGTAATTAGTATGAAAATTGTAAATGTTTCATACCAACATCATTTGTGATTAGTATCAAAATTATATATGTTTCATACCAATTTCATATGTAATTAGTATCGTTAGATAATCAGATTCAATCAATTAAAATGACATTATCTTATTTGTGGTCCCATCGAGTTTGATAAAACAACGGGGTAAGTTTTGTAAGATTAATGGCATGCGAGCTATAAAATTTCCACTAGATATACCCATACGTTGAACTAGAAATTGCTAAATGATTCATACGAATATAGAGAGTTAATGACAACTTAAAAAGTTCAAACTCTCCCACCGTTACATTTCCTTTGTTCTTTTTATGATTCTTTTATAATAAGTTTTAAATTGTTTAAATAAAAATTTTAATTTTAATTTTTTTAATTTAAAAAATAAGGGTCGAACCGTAACCGTAACCGGTGGTTAACCGTAACCGTAACCTTAACCGTAACCGGCGGTTCACGAACCGGAACCGGAACCGTCTATGAAGGTTAAGGTTAAGGGTCGAGCTCTTTTGAACCGTCGAACCGGCGGTTCCGAACCGTCAACCGGCGGTTCACGAACCGTGGTCATGTCTAGGTGAGGGGTTTTAAAATATCATTAATTTCATAAAGGAGGTTATGTGTGTTTTTTAATTTGTCTAAACGCAATGTATGCGACTACTGCAATAACTTTGCTTTGGAAAACGGCGTTCTTCGCCTTAGCTCCTCGGCGTTCGTCGCCCAAATTTCTTGTCATTTAGCGTGGTGATTTCTTCTTCTCGACCTGAGTTCGTCGCCAATTTCTCTCATCATGTTGTGGTGGGTTTGGTTCTCTCCGTGTGTGCTCTTCTATATACTGTTGGTGATTTGGCAACCATGGCACGGTGGTTTTGTATTTCCGATCTCCTACATTTGGTCTTGACAATGGCCGGCGCGGTAGCTCTTGTTCTCTAACTTGATCTGGTCGGCACGGGCCGAACCGTCCGGAAACACAACTCTATTGGCTACTACTCGGTCCTGCTCATGTTGGCTATTCCTCGACCCCTGGCTTTCTGCGTGTTGGTGAAGATCAGGTCCATCGAACTTCGGAGTGCCGGACCAACCTCGGTTCCGGTTTGGTCCGGTTACAAACCGGAATCCGATCCGGGTTATCGGTTCCCTTGGATCGGAACCGCCAATCCGACGGTTCTGGTTCCAGGGGTGCCGGTTTCACTGGTTCCGGTTCCGGGTAGAATCTGAATCGGTAAAAATTTAAAAATTTAAAAAAAATAAAAATGAAATGGTGGCTCGTTGCCCAACGGCTATTTTAGCCGTTGGTCAACGACAATATTATTTTTTTTAAAAAAAAATTTAATCTTTCAATTGCTTCTATAAATACCTCATTTTTCCTCTCCAATTTTTCAGCTCCAACTCTCTTACTCTTGCATTCCTACACTTTTATTGAATTATCTCATTTTTCTCATATTTCCACTAATACGATGGCATCATCTTATACTGGTCGTGGTGGTCGTAGTGGTCCCTCAAATCCACCTTATTCCAAGAAAATTATGATATTTTTGCATAGTTCGATAATGCTTATGATGTTGAAGAAGAGGAACATGTTGCAGAACCTGCGGCACCCCAAAATCCGACCCCCGGCGGGTCATCCGCAAGCCGCTTCGAGTCGCACGAGTAACCGTCCCAAACGAAGCAAGGTTTGAGATCATTTTGATGTCGAGACAAAACCAGGTACGAACGAATCTGTTGTTATTTGTAAAATATGCAAAACCACATAATTATAAAATAGGTGGTTCCGCAGGCGGTACCGAAACTTTTAAGAAACATCTAGTTAAAAAATATAATTTTGATGATCACTTTACAACCATTAGGTAGAGAACCAACCCAACTTCAAATTAATCCTCAATCTGGCACTAATTTTATCTGAACACCCGAAAAATACAAAAGATTATTCGTTCGTTTTGTTGTTAGATGTGAACTTCCCTTTTTGTTTTCTGAAAAAAATGATTTTATTGAATTTTCTTCTGGTATCCAACCATGTTTTAGACATATTTCTATGCACACTTTGAAAAGAATATTGTGGATGCGTTTATCGATTACCGTAAAACTTTAGTTGATCATCTTTCTTCAATTAACTGCAGATTAAGTTTAACTACTGATATTTGGATGAACACCGCACTACTTTCTTTTCTTGTTATTACTTGTCATTGGATTGATGATAACTGGTGTTTGCAAAAAAAGAATTTTGTCACTTGATGAATTAAAATCTGCACATACTGGTTCCCAAATTGCTAAGTTTATTTTTAATGTTCGTAGATTTTATGGAATTGCAGATAAAATTTGTTCGATTACACATGACAATCTTCAAATAATACGGCGGCAATGCGTGAACTTAAAATATATTTACGACCAATGCTTAATGATGTTTTTTCCCATGTTAGATGTGCATGTCATATAATTAATTTAGCAGTAAAAGATGGTTATGAAGATGCTGAATGTAGTAGCATAGATAACTTAAAAACTGTTGTCAGTGGATGCGACAATCACGTATTAAGCGTGATTGGAAACATACGTGTGCAGTCAGAAGCTTCGGTTTACTCATTTTCCACCGCCCATTGTAAGTCGATTGAATTCTTTGCACAAAATGTTAGAATCGAGGATTGGCGATCGATCGCGAGAGGGCACTGGTTGGCCACTGGAGTGTGGCGATCGATCACGATAAAGGTGGCGATCGATCGCCACCCGAAGGATTTTGTTTTTTTTTTTTGAATTTTTGGAAAAATGTCGGGATTTTGGAACCGAGGTTTAAAGGGGCCGTTTTCGGGGCAATGTCTACATTCCAATGGGAATGCTATACTTTTAAAACGGATTGGTTGAGGCCAAAGTTTAATTAAACGGAATTTTTGGTTTGGTTTTTGGCTATCTATTAAACATATAAAATGGAATATTTTGGGTATTATGCATGCTTACCCGGGAGCTTTTATTTTGGTAATCGTCATGGATTGACGATATAATTTGGAGTCTTGAACGTTCTTGGACACGTGGTTACATGCTTGTGTTTGATTGTGAATTATTTGTGTGTTAGCACATAATTCATCGGATCGTGGGACTCGGACGAAGTCGGACTCAAACTACGGAAAATATAAGGTACGTATAACGTACGAGCATAGCCCCTTATTTTAAATGCAATTGTTGAGTGCATGATACACAGTATTGCAATAAATGTGTATGAAAGTGCCTGATAGATGGTTTTAGCAATAAACGGGTATTAATGGATGTTGAAATACATGTTTAATGGTGATTGCTACAAATGGATGTATATACATCGGGAATTGAATGGTGCCGCTTTTGAGCGAGCAATGATTGGAGGTAGTCGCCTTTGAGCGAACATCGGTTATGATGCCACTGCTGTTGAGCATGCGCGAGAATGAAATGCCGCTATTGTAGAGCGAGCAATTAATTAGAACTACGGAACCATAAAAGAGATATATGGGATATTTGTGATCATTGTTTAATGATTTGATGTTATTGTTATAATGTCAGTATGTGGCAAGTGAATTCGTTAATCATGTAATGATTAACTGGCATTTGAGAATTTGATGGTTTCAGTTATTTTGAGAACAGGGACAGTACAGGGGATCCCGGATGAGGATGATGCCATCCAGGGAGTATCTCTTATATTTCATAGCATTTACATATTGTAAATTATGAATTGCATTATTGTGATTATGGGATTTGGGATATTGGTATGCTCACCCCGTGTGGGGGCTGTCTCTGTTGGGACAGGTGGTACAGGTGTAGCAGCAGCTTCGGAGTTGAGCTCGGGCTGTTGATTAGAGGTGTTAGGATCGGGGTAGTGTTTAGAAGGGGGGGTTGAATAAACACTAGATTCAATTTCGATTTCTTCTTCTTGTTAACTGTAAACTGTTAAGTATTACAGTTGCTTCTCAATATCAGGCAAGTCAGCAGACACTTATTATAGTGCGGAAGACGTCTACTGAACTTGTGAGGAATAAAACTGAGGTAATAAAGTAATGAACAAATAACACAAGAGTTGTTTCTGGAAGTTCGAAGCACAACGCTTCTACGTCTCCCCTTCTTCCTTTGCAGGAAGGATTCACTAGAAGACTTGGTTTACACTTTACAGTATACAACCTTCTTAGGCACTAACACACTTGGCCTAAACTCCTAGCAATCACAATCTTCTTAACTTTTGATTACAAGGGATTCTATAACACTCTTTACAGAATAAACTTTCTAGCTTTGAGAGTTTTTTGAGCAGCAGACTTCAATCTATCACAGATTCAGTTTCGCTATTTGTCTGCTCTTTGCTGAACGTTTGGAATATCAGTAATATGATTTTCTTGTTTGCTTTGAAGTATATCTCTTTGTTGAAAATCGCTCAGCACCTCTTCATTCTCTGCTTGGACGTATTTATAGGTTTGGTTGTCCAACGGTAGCTTTTCTGTATATGGAAGAGATTAGCTTTCCAAAATCATATTGTCTTCTTTCCTATTTTGTCTAAGCAACGGCTCTTTTCACTCTGACGGTAATGGTGGCGGAGATATAGCAGGGTGCGCCACTCTGTTGTACCTTTGTCAGAGAATGTTGTACTGATTTTGTCTCGTTGCTTAGTGCTCTTACTGGAAGTTTAGACTTCTACTGGTTTTCTGTGTTCAACTGGTCGTTCATCCTCTTATGACCAGTTGATGTCTTTGTTCAGTGGGACTATCCGGTTGATAGTTGTTCAGTAGTTGTCTGTCCAGTTGGTGGCCATCCAGTGATGTCTATCCAGTTGGTAGCCATCCAGTTTATTGTCCAGTTGGTAGCTATCCAGTTGATGTCTATCCAGTTGGTAGCCATCCAGGTTATGTCTTGTCCAGTTGGTGGCTATCCAGTTGATGTCTATCCAGTTGGTAGCCATTCAGTTTATGTCTTGTCCAGTTGGTGGCTATCCAGTTGATGTCTATCCAGTTGGTAGCCATTCAGTTTATGTCTTGTCCAGTTGGTGGCTATCCAGTTGATGGTTATCCAGTATATGTCTGTCCAGTTGGTAGCCATCCAGTTTATGTCTTCACCCGGTAGGAGTCTTCATCCGGTAGGAGTCTTTATCCGGTAGGAGTTCATCCAGTTGATCTTTGTTACTCGGTAGGACTTCATCCAGTTGGTCTTTGTTACCCGGTAGGACTTCATCCAGTTGATCTTTAATATCCAGTTTGTAATCACCAAAACTTAGAAATCGTTTTCCCAACAATTTCCCCCTTTTTGATGATGACAAAACTAAGTAATAATCGATTTCCTACTTGAGTAAATAAGATGAGAGTCCTGAAAATACTTGAAGACATAATGGAAAGTAAATTTTCATTAAATATAAGCAGATTACAAGTTGTAATCAAACTGGACAATTGAGAGAGATTCATCTTTATTTAAGATGAATTCGAATTGAATAGAATCTAAGACGAATCTAGTTTACACAATATAGCTGATACATGACAAATCTTTAAACAAGCATTGTAGACCCGGAGAGCTTCGATCCATCTAATGTCAGAGAGGAAGAGCTCGATCCACCTTATTTCAGAGAGGAAGAGCTCGATCCACCTTGTTTCAGAGAGGACCTAATTAGAATACTCTATCTCTGCCGGTCTACCTTGTTTCAGAGAGAAGGTCGGGAAGAGTCATATGTATATACATCAGGCAGCTTCCATGGTTTATGGATTCACCTAATGAGAATATTCTATCTCTGTCTTCCCCCTTTTTGTCATCAGCACCCAGACATCCCCTGTGAGCAGTTCCTGACTGATGATGAGCATCATAACAGGATTCAAACGCTGAAGCTTAATGGAGCTGGGTTAGATAAGTAATCAACCTATGAGAGGTTGATTTAGATAAGTAATAAACCCATGAATCGGAGAAGTTTTTAACAGAAAACCAAGGAATTTTGAAAGTTTTGAAGTTAATCATGATGAGTGAATGTGTGTTTTGTGAACAAACAAGAGTAGCTATTTATAGAAATGAAAAGGTTGCAATTAATGTGAATGTATTTAAGTTGATCAGTAAATACAAAGAAAAAGTCAACTAAAAACAGTAAATAGATAAGAGTAATTAAAGGAGGAGTCAGAAAACGATACTATTTTCGCCCTAACCAATGTTTGGAATAGTCGCGTTTTTCGGCAGGCGGTTGGCGCGGACTCCTAGATCTGGGTTGAGCAGTTGGTCTGGACTGAGTGAGTGCTCCAGTTGCAGGGGATGAACGAGCAGCTGAACTTGAAGCTCGCTGCGTTGAGGGAGCAGTTCGGCTGGGTTCAGGTAGTCTGCAAATTATTTGAGGGGCTGCAGGCAGGCTGTTGCATATATCTTGAATCTGAGAAGCAAATGCTGCCTGCATGGTGGCCAACTGATCGGTTAAGACTTTCTTGGCTTCTTCGATCTTTTCTCCAAGAGCCAGGGATGTGGCAGCATGAAGAGAGTCATTATTTTGATTGATCTGAAGCCGAGCCTGGCCAATTCGAGAAAGAGTTTCCGCCATTGTGTTTTCAGCAAAAGTTTGAAGTCTGGTGACAGTAGTCGTTAAACTACTTAAGTCCTTGTAGACTTGCTGGAATTGAAAGTCCGTGTGCTGCTGATGGGTTCCTAGTATGAGAGTTGCGGTCCGCTCTTCCTGCTTAAGTTTATGAACATCGCTGGCTAGTGCTGATATTGCAGTGGAGAGATTAGCTAGCTGTGCAGCAATGTTTGGTGGCTCGTCCAGAGGGTTTGTAAAGACAAAAAAATCCTCAGAAAGCTCTTGAACCATGGACGGATCTACGGCAATCATTGGGGTACCAGTAGTAGGGACAAGAGCACTGGGATGAGCATCTTCAACTGCAGTGGAGTGCAAAATAGTAGCTTCAACATTTGGGGCAGCTGTAGAGTCTGAGATAGTTACAGCCAAATTGACAGTTTCTTCAATTTGTGGGACAGCCAAAGCAGTAGTGGCTTGATCAACCGCAGCAGCAGACGACTGGGTGTGATCATTGGAGTGTGAAGACTCACTGGGTTCATGATTGGCAGAGGATATAGTAACCTGCTGAACCACTGTTTGAATGACTGCATCCACATTGGTGTGATCGACAACCATTGGTTGGGGCTGTTGATCATTATGAGAGCTGGGAGTAGAGGAGACGCTGGGAGCAGTTGGAGAGGAGAGTTCTTTAACCGAGGAGGCTGCCTCCAATGCAGTTGGTGCGGCCTCCGCTCCAGTGGGAGTAGTCTCCAGAGCAGTAGAAGTGAGCTCCACAGAAGAGGGGACAATCTCCAAATTTGCAATGACCGTTTGTAGATCCGGCTGATCAGGGCTTGCAACAGTTTCAGCAGTGGAGCATGAGTGAATCCCAGTGGATATGTGAATATCATGAAGAGCAAGCTCAGCCATTTCCAGCTTGGGGCCAAGAGCATTTAGAACGGCTCTATCATGATTCGCTGTGCCTGAATCACCATTGAAATGTTGAAGGCGGGTTTCCACAAGGGCTTGAAGTTCGCCCACATAGGTCATCAGGCGAAAAACATCCCGCAGCTTCAAGCTTGTTTCAGGGTCTGAGATTTGAAGATATGCCAGGATTTTGTTCTCATCTTCCCTAGCCTGATCCAGAATAGGATCAAAATCATCAAATCGAACCTTTATTCGAGCCTTTACCCAGCGATCAAAAATCTCCAGCTGTGGTTGCAAATTGGCTTCAACTGTATCCATGACCATCTGGATCTCGAAAGCAACAGGAGTGGACACTGGAGCCGTAAGAGTTTTTCCTTTGCCAGCAGGGGTGGTCTTTGGATGACAGTATGGACACAAGGACTTGGGTGTCCTAAAGCTGATAGTGCCTGGCGCTTGCTGAGAGCTCACCAGTGCTGACGGAGTGTCAACTGGAACCATTGATGGAGCACGCACCATGGCTAATGAAGCAGTTGGTTCCTCAGTTGAAGGAATGTCAGGGCTGGGTTCGCTACCAGGAATAACGTTTGCAGGGCCGGCGGAGGAGATGGTATCAGAAGCGGCAATGACCTGCTGTCGGATAGCTGAAGGAGCAGCTTTTCTTGTTCTGGGCTTCTTAGGAGGGGGAGGAGGAGGAGAAGACTCAGCGGATTCCGAGACAGTTTGTTCAGAGTCACTAATTACTTGAGTCAAACGGCGCATTGTCACCCCACCTTCTCTGCCACTTCGTTGTAGATGAAGCTGAAGATACTTGGCAGTGATAAGTCTCCCTGGATGAAGGTTGGAGAGAGCCCCTGTTTTAATGTGTTTGCTGTCAAACAGGCTGCTTAGTGGGAGAGCAAAGCCTGATTGACCCTTGCCAGAGACCACTAGACTAGTCAGAGTTTGAAATAACACAGCTGACCAGTTTATCTCCAATCCTTTGCATATTGCACTCATAACGTCAAACTTTTCAGGGGTGATGATATCAAATGATTCAGCTTTACATAGAAGCCCCTTGGAGATTATGTCTGCCAGTTGCGATAATGGCTCTTCATTAATACTTTCCTGAAAGGAGGACGTTGAAGGCGATGAGCAGAGTCCGAAACTGTGAGACGCATCTCTTCTCTTAGTTCCGCTGGAACAGTGGAAAAATCAGTGAGTCCGGTGGAGGGAAGGCACAGGTGTGTGGCAAATTCAGACTGGGTGATGGTGACCGACTGTACAGATACGGATGCCACCACGGTGTCATCCACAACCTTGGCCATAGCAAAGAACTCGTGTAGCTCGTCCTTGTAAAATGAGGGGGTCTGGCTCAGGATTACCAGGAGTCCGGAGGTGTCCAGCCTTTGTATCAACTCCTTTGTCTCCTCATCAGATGATGTGTATATAGAATGAAAATCGATGTGAACAGCATTGGTGATGAAGCTTGGCTGTACATTATTTGACATTTTGGATGAAAAACAGCAGCAGTCCTGCTAGAGTAAAATTTTCTGAAAGAAGAAAAATAATTGCAGTGAATTGTTGGAGAAGATGAAGAGTAGAGAAAATAATGGCGGTGAAAAATGGAAGTATATGTAACGTCGTACTATAGATGAGCGGACACATTGATACGTGGCGATCATCTAACGATTTAAAAAGATTTAACAAATAAATAAAAGGACAGGATTTAGGCGGGAGTGAAATAATTTATTTTACACAAAAGTAATTTTGAATTCCGACGTTCATTAGGTTAATAAGTATCGAAGGTTATTTTTGTCAAAGCATATTTGGTAACATCAGCTGGTATGTAGGGTTCGACTGGTAGGAAAGCATCTACTGGATGTAGAGTCCTACTGGTACGGATACACCTACTGCAGCTGACCATTGTATTACCAGCTGAGCTTAAATAACCATGATAGGACTATAACTGAAATTCCCCCTAAATTTATGCAAATAAACTAACTAATTCCCCCTGAAATCATTACCCAAACAAAATAATCAAGAAGTAATTTTAATTAAACCAAGAATATTTCGAAAGTAAGAAAACTTAGCGTCCGGTAGGGGTTTTGTGAAAATGTCTGCTGCCTGTTGTTCGGTAGAGATATACTCCAGTCGAATTTCTTTCTTCATAACGTGATCTCTGATAAAATGATGACGGATGTCAATATGTTTAGTACGAGTATGAAGAACTGGATTGTATGTTATAGCAATGGCAGACGTATTATCACAAAAGATGGGAGCCTCTGTGGACTCAATTCCATAGTCTCTGAGTTGTTGCTGAATCCAGAGCAGTTGAGCACAGCAGCTTCCAGCAGCAAGGTACTCTGCCTCTGCAGTGGAAGTTGCTATGGATGTCTGTTTCTTGCATCCCCATGATATCAATCGATCACCAAGGAATTGACAATACCCACTGGTGCTTTTCCTGTCAATTTTGCATCCAGCATAGTCAGCATCTGAGTATCCAATAAGATTAAAAGTTGAGTCTCTGGGATACCATAGACCAACATTCTCAGTGCCTTTCAAATATTTGAGGATCCTTTTGACAGCAGTGAAGTGCGACTGCTTGAAACCGGGCGCACATACACACAGCAAACATAATATCTGGTCGGCTGGTTGTCAAATATAGTAAAGATCCAATAATGCCTCAATACATTGTAACTTCGACTGGTATTCCTGAATTATCCAAGTCGAGTTTGGCAGATGAGCTCATTGGTGTAGTAGCAGCTGAGCTGGTATTCATTCCATATTTCTTTAGCAGCTCTTTAGTGTATTTAGACTGATTTTAAAATGTCTACATTCCAATGGGAATGCTATACTTTTAAAATGGATTGGTTGAGGCCAAAGTTTAATTAAACGGAATTTTTGGTTTGGTTTTTGGCTATCTATTAAACATATAAAATGGAATATTTTGGGTATTATGCATGCTTACCCGGGAGCTTTTATTTTGGTAATCGTCATGGATTGACGATATAATTGGGAGTCTTGAACGTTCTTGGACACGTGGTTACATGCTTGTGTTTGATTGTGAATTATTTGTGTGTTAGCACATAATTCATCGGATCGTGGGACTCGGACGAAGTCGGACTCAAACTACGGAAAATATAAGGTACGTATAACGTACGAGCATAGCCCCTTATTTTAAATGCAATTGTTGAGTGCATGATACACAGTATTGCAATAAATGTGTATGAAAGTGCCTGATATATGGTTTTAGCAATAAACAGGTATTAATGGATGTTGAAATACATGTTTAATGGTGATTGCTACAAATGGATGTATATACATCGGGAATTGCATGGTGCCGCTTTTGAGCAAGCAATGATTGGAGGTAGTCTCCTTTGAGCGAACATCGGTTATGACGTCACTACTGTTGAGCATGCGTGAGAATGAAATGCCGCTATTGTAGAGCGAGCAATTAATTAGAACTATGGAACCATAAAAGAGATATATGGGATATTTGTGATCATTGTTTAATGATTTGATGTTATTGTTATAATGTCAGTATGTGGCAAGTGAATTCGTTAATCAATGTAATGATTAACTGACATTTGAGAATTTGATGGTTTCAGTTATTTTGAGAACAGGGACAGTACAGGGGATCCCGGATGAGGATGATGCCATCCAGGGGGTATCTCTTATATTTCATAGCATTTACATATTGTAAATTATGAATTGCATTATTGTGATCATGGGATTTGGGATATTGGTATGTTCACCCCGTGTGGGGGCTGTCTCGGTTGGGACAGGTGGTACAGGTGTAGCAGCAGCTTCGGAGTTGAGCTCGGGTTGTTGATTAGAGGTACTTCCAGGATCGAGGTACCAGAGCTGGATGGATAGGCGCTCAGATCCAGAGTCGAGATCGAGTTGCGCTTGAGAGGTGCTTCCAGGATCGAAGCACCAGTAACGGTATCCAGTAGAGTGTTTTATACATTAGATACACGCTTATTCATTGGGTGCTCTTATGTGAGTACATATTACGTGTATATGGAATGTATAAATGGGCTACGGCTTTTCTCTATTCATTTACGGTTAGCATGCAATTAAATGTGGAATTGCTAAATGAATTGAGAGCATATTAGTATATGTTGAAAGGTGCATGACATGTTTTATGGAATATGTTGGGAAAGTATAGACATTATACGATTAATGTAAAGGAATTTTATAGATGGCATTCATGCTAGAGTTGCATGCAATTACTTTCCCCTTGTTAACATGATAGTATGCACTAAGTACAGTGGTTAATACACTAATATCGGGTTAAGGGCACGGGGGTCCTTACATTAGTGGTATCAGAGCAGTGGTTAGCTCTTTGGGGCTGTTGAAGGCCTGGAACACGCTGATAAGGATGGGTAGCACATATTTATGCATGATAGTAGTTAGTGTTGTGTGGCACAACTATTTTGCTTATGTGCATTTGTGAGGGCCCAATCCTAATCATGTGATTAATGATCACACAATGATATTTATAGTGTAAACAGCGGAAGATTTGTTTAATATATATGACCATGTGGCCCTAAAAATTTCGGCATGACCTCATCGCACGAGGAACATACCACCAACACAAATCAACATATACTGAAAATATATATCATCAGTTCATATCCAGCATACACCAGTTAAACTGCTAAACAGATATCCACATTGGGTGAAATAAACTAAAATACATGAACTCCTCATACACCACAGGGTTAAACCCTTGGTAAACATATACATATAATACTGGGATAAACAAAAGAATAAACCTCTCAAGTGTGGCTTCCACCAACATGCCTTCTCTGGGTCCTAGCCACCTGTATAACCTGTCATTGTCCACACACAAAGACAACAACAACCCCCCCTTGGGGGTGAGCAAAAGCCCAATATGGAACTATCATGGAATATACAACATGTATCTATAAAATGTGATATATGATGCAATGCAATGCATGCCATGTCATATCATGCCGGTATCAGGTCAATCACCCATCCACTGAGTGTATCGTTATCAATCAAATCGCTATCAAATCATCATAGCTCGAGCCTGCCAAGCATAAGGGATCATCAGTGATGCGTCGTCAAAGGTCATCACATCCCAAGTCTCGACATAGTCAGGGACATACACAGGATGACATCAGCAAGGTGCCACCAATCCCTCGTCTCAACAAATCATGGTAATCAGAGGAGACCACGAGTCCCTATACCTTTCGGGCCATTTAATGCCGGTCATAGTATCGCGGTACCAATCTCCAATGATTATCCCAGAATCCAGAAAATAAACAGGGTATTTAAGGATCATAGCTCAACGTGTATGTCATGCATCGATGTATGTATAAAAATGATGTGTGTTAACAAAACATTTATTTTTCATACACCGATGTGCAATTATGAATATCATGAATGCCACATAATTTTAAATAAAATCACGTAGCCACGTAAGTCACATAATTCAACAACAGATCATATATCAAATGATACAGATACCTGTCGTATGTTACCCGATCGCAACATACCTTTCTTTCTCGATCTACAGGAGTACTTGAGCTTTGTAGGGTCGAAGTAGTCACTGTATATCAATAGAAATTCACAATTCAATAAACCAATCATTCAAAATGGGTTATCAATTTTAGTCAGAGCTTAACCAATTTAGGATAATTAAATTGATGCGATTACATCATAATTTAATTTACTAAATTATTTTTCACCAATTTAAATTATTATTCAACAATTATAGTCCAACTTAGTTGGTAATTATCAAAGCAAAGTCGAAAAATCGAGCATCGAGTTTTACCCAGTTTTCGCACACAGTACACGCACGCTTTTCAGCCGATTTCGGCGATCTCCGGCGGCGGTAGAGGCGGCGACCGGTATATAAATCTTCGTCTAGGTGCAAGGAAGAGATACAATGCCTTGGTGTCGTCCAATTCGTAGTAGATTCGAAGAAATCGAACCAAAAGTGCAGAAACCCTCACTGTCGCGACTTCGTTCATTTCAGACCAAATCGAACAACTTTTCGAACACCATATTTCAATTATTTGGTATTGAAAGAAGCGCCTCTGAGTAAGGAACACGGTGGTATATCGTTCTCGTCTCTAGGTGGTCGGACGGCGGCGAACGGAGCGGATAAGTACAAGGTGGTCGGTGAATCGCGAGGTTGTGCGTGTTTTCGCACCTTTTAGTAGCTGTCCGCGATTCAGTGTGTGTTTTTGCACGTTTTGTTATGTGTTTTACACCATACACCGATATATATTAATTCCCGACCAATTATGAACATCGGGATGTCACCGGTGTACTGGTGCATGTATATTACATATACAGTCCACACCTGACTTCGTGTTCTTATTTGAATCACAAAAAGTAAATCTTTCGATTTAATATAAATTTTATATTTACTAAATCATTTTAATAAAATTTAGTGTTAATCCAAATATTCCAAAAATATATTTGTCATTCACCATGTTCTGACCCGACTGACAATTGACATGTACAAGGTCAATTTCCACTCTCATTAATTACATTATATTCTGATTAATTAATTTCTAACTCTTAATTCTCATTATCACTTCACATTTACAAAATGTTAAATATTCCTTATGTTTATTCCCAACCATATGATTGACATAAGATGAATTACATAATTGTTGAGAAGTTAAACCTGATTTCCGATAATACGGTACGAGGGCCTTACAGCATTTGTGATATGTGATCATAGTGAAACGATTATATGTCATGACATCTATAGAATCATAATATAATCTGTTGATTATGATTGTGAGTTGTGACACAGGGACAACCAAATGGAGCATTTTGAAATGCATTGGGATACAGGAAGTACTTTGTACTAATAGTTTATGCATTTACTCATTAAAATCATATTGTGGGGAATATGGATTATCGTATGCTCATGGTTTGGGATTGTTCCTGTAGGGACACTATGACGCGAAAGGCTAAGGCCAGGGTTGAGGGACACGAAACGGTAACATGCGTTTTATATACATCATGGAATTATGCATTGTGGTTGCATGTGTACAATGGAGTGATGATTTTAATGCTCTGCCGCCAAATGTTGAAGCGAGGGGTGGGAGTGCCGCATGTCGCATTTGAGCGAGGTGCATTAAAATACACTCATGATAATGTATGTTGGAATATGGAATATGCTTTGTGTTGCAGGTATAGACGGGATACTTGGTGAATATCTCATGAGTCATTGTTATGGATGAGTGATGATTTTAAATGATTCCCGCTATTTATTGTTTTGTGCCGCTAAAATGTGAAGCGAGGGGTGGGAGCGCCGCATGTCACATTGAAGCGTGGTTATCATATGAGGCGAGGAAAGAATATTTGCCGCTAAAATGTGAAGCGAGGGTGGGAGCGCCGCATGTCCATTTAAGCGAGGTTATTCTATGCCGCCTATATGTGAAGCGAGGGGTGGGAGTACCGCATGTTTTATTTAAGCGAGGGGCATTAAAATACACTACCGTAACAATGACTAGGGACCGGCTATTCTATTGGCGATGGTTTATGCCGCCAGATGTTCATAGCGATGGTTCATTCCGCTATTCTATTGGCGATGGTTTATGCCGCCAGGTATTCATACGATTAATGTAAAGGAATTTTATAGATGTCATTCATGCTAGAGGAGAAGAAGAAGATGCTAGTTAGTCACGAAGCGGAGGGATTAATCTGTTGAGGAGACTTGGAAGAGAGAAGCATAGAGGAAGCGGAGTGTCATCTACCTCTTCAAATGATTTGCAGTTCTTCCTGGGTCAAATGTTCATTACAGATGAAAATTTTGACGTAATAGAGTGGTGGAAAGCAAACGCAAGACAATATCCAGTCTTTGCCAAAATGGCTAGAGATGTATTTGCAGTCCAAACATCCAGTGTCGCATCGGAGTCAGCATTTTCAGCTGGTGCTCGACTCATTGGAGACTTTAGAGTTTCTCTAAAACCAGAATTATTGTGCATGCTTACACTGCTAAAAGGTTGGTTCGATGCTGAGAGAAGAAATAAGAGACAAGGAGGAGTCGACGAGTTTGACAATGAAAGTTCCGAAGAAGAAGAAGAATTGACCAAGACTATACTAATCAATTATGATGAATAATATATTTTTTTTTTATAAATTTCAAATGATGTATCTTTTATGTTGTTTTCCATATTCAATAGATGATGTATTTTTCCTTTACGATTTGGGTTGAACGCAAATATTAAAATAAAAATAAAAAATTAGTTCTGGCGATCGATCGTCAAACCAGTTCCGGTTGGAACCGGTTCACCCCGGACCAATTCGGAAATTTGGATCCGGGGTTCCGAACCGGATCGGTTCCATGGCAAATGCCATGGAACCTGAACCGGAACAATCCGGTTCAGAACCGGATTGGTCCGGTTTCACTCAAATCTAACCCGGGACCGATTGGATCCGGTCCGAATCCGATCTGATCTGGTCCGTGAACAATCTGAATCGGACTGGGATTTACTTGGGGTACCCAAATAGGCACTACATCGCTGCTATTTCGGTTGGTGTCTTTCTCCATGTTCTCCCCCTTTTTCGTGTGCCCTTATAATTCTCTATTTTGTATTCAATATGTGTTGTTTGGTGTACTGGTTGTTTGTAGTAGTTATGATCTATCAATATATGAGTTTTGATGATCAACAAAACTTGCATTTGTTATACTAATGTGTCTACTTAGTGTACAGGCTTAGATGGTTGAAAAGTGGATTGTTTGAAGGAGATCGAATCTGCAAGGACATGGGCGGATCGCCCAAGGCGATGGCAGCCATGGGAGACATCGCCACGCTCATCGACTGAAGCGACGCCGAGGACCGCGCGCATGGAGAGATTGTCTGAGGCGATGGGTAGAATGCCTGAGGCGATGCATGGTTCATTTGAGGAGATGGAGAGTTTGTTTGAGGCGATTCAAATTTCTGATCATTTAAGGCTACGGTATTTATTTTTGGTGGTGATCGCCTGAGGCAATGTCCGAGGCGATCTTGGAGTGATTCAAGCCTATTTGTAGCAACGGCTAGTAGGAGCCTTGTGAGCCTTCTACACTATAAATATGGATGTTTTGGATCAATTTGAAGACAAGAAACAAGAGTATAAACTACAAGAAAGTTGTGTTCAATCAAAATCATTCTAGCATTGCAAACTTCATACATTTGTGTTGTATTGGAGTTTGTAATTTATTTCTTGTGTGAGAACTTTTGATTATTCGTGTTGTTACACCGTGAATGTGTTATTTGATTTATTGTAAGGTCCTCCAACACCGACGTAAGTTGGAAATAGTATAAGACATCAACAAGTGAAGTTGGTGCAACTGTGCAAGGGTGTGGCTATCCTTGGAGCCCTTAAGGCCAAGAAGACTCGTGAAGAGTGTGTGTGACTCGGGAAGAGTTTGTGTGTGGCTATCCTTGGAGCCATTAAGGCCAAGAAGACTCGTGAATAGTGTGTTACTCGGGAAGAGTGTGTTGTGGCTAACTTGGAGCCCTTAAGGCCAAGATCAAAGTTGTTCTAGTGGAACATCGGTTGGACGTTTTCTAGCCGGGAAGAGGAGACATAGGCGATTCATCCCCGAACTTCTATAACAAATATTTGTGTCGTTTATAGCTTTATTTACTTTACGCATTTATTTATTACTTCTTATTATTTATTTTTCGATTGACTTGGAGTCTTCCGCATCGCAAACTCGACTATTTACAAATTCATTTTAAAACGCTAAAGTAGCCAAGGAACCTCATTCACCCCCTCCTCTTCGGTTCCAACAAGTGGTATCAGAGCCACTTGGTTTTTGTTTTTAAACCAAAATTTTTATGGCTAATATAGCAAATGAGTTTGCTCAAGGTCAATCGACCAATCGACCTCCGCTCTTCACGGGAGATAATACGGATATTGGAAAAATAGAATTTCTCTATATATTCAATCCGTAGATTATGACCTATGGAAGATAATTGTAAAAGGTCCACATATTCCTTTGAAGGAAGTTGAGGGAAGGAATGTTGCAAAATAAATGGACGACTTTACAAGGGCGGATATGATTTTAATTTCTCAAAATGCTAAAGCTATTAATATTTTGTATTGTGCTTTAGATATGAAGGAGTACAACCGGATTTCGATGTGCTCAACCGCCAAGGAGATTTGGGACAAACTTCAAATTTGTCATGAGGGAACCAATCAAGTGAAGGAGACAAAGATAGATCTTCTACAACTCAAGTACGAAACATTTGAGATGGAGTCCGGAGAGAATGTTGACTCAATGTTTAGAAGGCTCACTCAAATCATCAATGAGCTTGCCCAACTTGGAGAAAAGTATCCTCCAAAACAAATATGGAGAAGAGCCCTTAGAGCTTTTCCAAAAGAATGGGATGCCAAGATGACAGCTATCATTGAATCCAATAAAGGAGATAGTGTGTCGTCATATGATCTTGATAAACTCCATGGAACCTTAGTGACTCATGAGCTTGAAGTGTCAACCCGAAAGGGATTAAAGGAGGAAGATAGATCCATAAGAAAGGGGATAGCCTTGGTCGGAGGAAAGAACAATCCGATAATGAAGATGATGAAGAGATGACATTGTTCACAAGAAAGTTCAAGAAATTCTACAACAAATACAAGTCAAAGACCTCCGGTGCCACCAAACATGATTCCAAACAAGAGGTAATGAATGTCCTAGGAAGAAGAATGATGATAAGGGGAAGAAGAAAGATCTAATAGCCACATGGAGTGATAGTGACTCCGATGCAGAAGAAGCAACAAACCTTTGTCTCATGGCCAAAGCGACGATGAGGTATCATCCTTTGATGAGTTATTAGATTCCTATAATGAGCTTATTGATGTTCTTGGCAAAACCAAGATGAGTAACAAATTGCTCAAACTTGAGTTAGCCAAGAGAGATGAAGAAAATTATTCATTGAAAAATGAATTAAGTTCTTTGAAGAAATCCTTTTGCAAGTTTAGTGAAAGTAGCTTAAAGTTGGAATAATTGTTTGGCTTGCAACGATATAGCGTCGATAAAGCCGGACTAGGCTTTTCAAGCAAATCTAAAACTTTTACAAGCTTGTTGGCTAAAACTAAGCATAATTCCCATGCTTGCACCTATTGTTGTAAGGTTGGTCATGTTAGAAATAAATGTAGATTTGTCAAAAATCAATACAACCAAACAAGAGGTGGAAGTGGATTCCTAAATCCCCCATTGTTACTAACCAACATGGACCCAAAGAACAAATGGGTACCAAAGATCCTCCAATTGTTAACTTGTTTTGTAGGAACAACAAAGAGATGGAGGATGAAGGCACTAGCACCTCAAGAGAGGAAATCATCTTATGCACCACAATAGAGGAAGCACGAGGTATAGGACCGATGATAAGAACTTACTCATATCATCCAAAGGTAAATTCATTTTGAGCATCATAATAGCATCATAATAGCATAAGAACTCACTCGTGGAGTCTATTTCAAATTTCATAGCATCTAATATCCCGAAACGATGTCCAACATCGTCTCCTTGAAAGTTCTAGGATCACATCCATGGTCCAAATCGTTATGACTACTTTCTAGGAGTAAATTCAATTTATCAGGAATTCTTGAAATATTTTCAGATCTCCTTGGTATGTATAGTTCAAAAGTTATGATTGACTCAATTAATTTCACCGTTTTCATTTTTCTAATGGTTTGTGGTTCTTGAACCCTTTCAAGTTATATTATATTGTCATTCCTTTCTAATAGAAATATTTTCTCTAGAAAGACTGCACTTGCGAAACAAACACTTTGTCTTCAAATGATATATAAATCTCCACAAAATAACATAAGATTGATCAGCTATCCAACTTATCTCCCACTGGTTGCTTCACATAAGCAGAACAATCTCAAATCTGTATTTGTATTTTCTTTCAGTCCATATCGTATATGGAGTTTTCGTCACAGTATTGGTATGAATTATGTTCAACAAATATGTAATTTTAGAGAGTTACTCAGAGAGAATCACATTCTCTTTAAGATAACTCAACATCCTCTTGCACTAACATTTAGTGCTCCACATATGTCCGTATAAATCAAATTCAATGGACATTCAGCACATGCTAAAGATATGTGGGATTTAAGTTATCATTCTTTTTATATTCTTTGAACATAATCATACTAATCGTTCATAAGTTCAATTCAATAAAGCATGCATTCTTAAAAATACTGCAAATCGTATTTGCAAATTTAAAAGAATGTCATTCTCTATCAAAATAGGAACAATGTTCATGATTAAATGTAGAACAAATAAATAATTGTTCAAACCAGTTCCTAACCAGTTCAAGATTTTATATTAAATAAATGTTTCAAACAGCCTTCGCAACAACTCTTGCTACAATGCTTAGCCTCAGGTAGGTTTCACCTTCCTAGGGCTCTCTACTTCTTCTCAACATCCGCAACTCTTTGCAGAGATGTGAGCAATTGATATCATATACCAAAGAAGTAGAAACAATAACTTAAATATAAAACATACCTCTAGAACCCTTCTAGTTTAGGTATTCCTTGCAATTTTGCTCCAGTGACCAGCAGTGAAAACATAGTTGATTCTCCTTTTTAGTTGCTACTATACCATTTTCATCTTTTGAGTTCGGGAACCATTTCCCTTCCTCTACTTTATCCTTGAATCCTTCCCACCAATTGTAGAAGATTCAACAAGAAGAAAACGTTTCTCCTTTGAATCAAGGATACATGAGTTTCCAACATTTTGACTATAAGATCAAATCTACAGCCAGTTAATGAGGTATTGTCACATTCAGATTTTCCAATTTCTCAAGAAGAGATATTTTTCTTACACCATGCTCGTAGACCGGAGCCCCATCTTGCATGTGAAATGAAAATAACTCTTTTGAAGTCGCGAGTCTCAGTAATCGCGTCCGTTCACCAGGTGTTGGAAAATATCAGCAATGTGAACGAGTTTTTCATATATGTGTTGAAACTCATTGGTGACATTGATGCTATCATATAGCACCTAGCCGAGATCATCATCCCACCACTTCTCAAATGTTGCGATCTCTTCATGAGACGAACCGGGAGATACTTCAACAGGAGGCTCCCACCAAGGGTATATAGCAACCTTTTAGAAGCAACCACTATTTTAAAATTAATAGCCAATCAGAAAAATTTGGTGGTTAATTTATATCGAGACTTGATGTAATCGGATTCACGGCAATCACAATACTGAGAATAAACAGAAAATATAAGCAAACCGTTTGATTATTAATTAATTTAAAAACGTGGACTTTAGTTATTGAATGCTCCCACTAAATTTTTTGAATTCATCACCCTCATGACAAATGAACGAAAAATCATATTTTCTTAGTGGGCTTTGAGTCCAACTAGCTCATGAAAATCCCGGACTTGGGCCCACCGGCTTCATGATACTAAAGGTAGATCACAATTGCATCATATGCAACCCCCAAGATATTTGTCTCGCGATTGGCATAACCCTACGTGGGCAGGACAATTATGCCTTCTCCCGTCAAACTAACTCATCCCACGGATGAAAATGTCACGCCCAAAAGACCCATGTCGGTGAGTAATCTAGAAGGTTAACATAACCACACCCTTAATTAAGTGGCAGTTAAACGCACAGCTTTCCCATGCTAGATGCCCCCCATGTGGGTGAGTAAGGCAATATGACACAAGTAGCGTCTCATGGCTTAACTGTTGATGGAAGAAAAGAAGCAACAAACCCTCTTGAGCCCCCCTTATCAGTTTGTTATTAAAAGTTTTGAATCATATTCAAAAGAGGATTTAATTTATTTTAAAATCTCATTAATTGCTTGTTTGTTTGTTTGCCGGATTCATGCAACTATGTTTTATTCATGCAATCATATGTACTAATAAAACATACAAACAAACATTTATCATACATCAAATGCATAATAAAAATAAATATGGACGATTACGGCATTTTCCTAATTGATCAACGTGAGTCATACGTGGATCACAAGTCCGTCTAAGGTGATGCAGGTATGTAATGCAATCCTATTACATTTTTGCTTCCATTATACATGTCTTGATTCTTGGTGCTTCGTCTTCAATCTCGATCTCCCACTAATTCTAAAGATTTTACATTTAAATAGTGCAAACAAGAATCCAGGGTGGGATACATCAGAAAATAGAGAGAGCAGACTCGAAGGCCCGATAACCAAAATCACAATTATAATGAAACAATAAAAACCTAATTATTCACCTAAACACATTGGTCAAGGCCCGTAATCATCCATCATGCAATCATAATATGTAATTAAACATTAAACTAAACAATCACATAATATGTAATTAAACATTAAACTAAACAATTACATCATATGTAATTGTATTAATTACATCACATATAATTAGATCACAATAATTAATATATTCTATCGTTTCCCACTAATCGCATCATTAATTGAAATAAAATTAACAAATTAAATAAAACAATTTTATTTAATTTCTCATTAATTAAATTTTAATAAATTGGTAAAATCTCTATTTTACCTTTTAATCATCATATTAATCGAAAATAAAATTAACAAATTAAATGAAACATTTTCATTTAATTTCCAATTAATTAAATTTTCATTTACTTGATAAAATCATTATTTTACTTTTTAATCATAATGATAATCGAAAATAAAATTAACAAATGAAATGAAACACTTTCATTTAATTTTCAATTAATTAAATTTTCAATTATTTGGTAAAATCTCCATTTTACATTAAATAAATAAAACTCATATTTTTAATTAATTAAATATTATGATTTATTGTTTCAAAAATTAATATCCGGATAAAACATTTAAAATGACCCAAAATAATTTATGAACTCCAAACATTTTGGATCCAAAAAATATCATATTTTCGGATTTATCAAGTAATTGTTTTTTAAAATAAAATTCGAAATTAGGGTTGGTGCACTACTGTTCATCCATCTGCCCAGACAAAACGCGCCTCCATCTCCAGCCACACAGCCCCGCCGCCTCTACCTTTTCTTCGCGCCGCCACTGCCTTGCCTCTTTAACAGCGGCAACTGCCGTTGTGGGTCGGAGTCACGCGTCCATGGAGAAAGCGTTGTCTCCTCGCGCAGACACGCGACCATTGTGCTCAAAAATCTGGCATCGCAACCTCACCAGTGTACATCGTCGCGATTTTCTGCAAACCTTCCTAGAGTTCTACGCAAGCAGGCGTGCACACGGTGGCGGAGAACAATTTATCCGCCGCGTGCACCGCTGCTAGCCGCCGGACGTGGGTCCTTCACCGGTGGCGGGCGAGATGCAGAAATGGTCAATAATTTGGGTTTTGAATAAAACACTTTTAAATCCAATTTCAAAATTTTCCCAGATGTTATAATTTCTGAAAATTCGAACATGATTAATATTGATTGGAAACGATCTAATAAAAATAATTATCAAATATATGAATCAAAGTGCAACCTGACTCTGATATCATTTTTGGATTTTCGTACCCCGGCGTCAGATCCAAACGCAGCGGAAAATAAACAGAAACAAATCTAACCCAAGGACGGATCGATTGCGCCTGATTCATATATAAACATGCAAATATCATAAATATTAATGCACGAAAGGAATTACCGATAACAGCGAAATCAATCTGTATGCTGTGATCCTCGAGTCCAACCAACCTGATCAAATCTACAAGCACGGCACCAGTGCTAGTGTGATGACGGCTTATGAGAGTGTATTGAATGGTGTTATGTTAACCCTATAGAGAATGACATATTTATAGTTGCAATTAGTTAGTTAATTGGGCTAGGGTCCATAAAGCCCATCGAACCAACGTTTGGCTTGCTGAGCATTTATGCTAACAGTATTGGGGTAGGCTACATGAACCGTAGAAGAAATCAAGTCGGGTCGCGCACATGCGCCAGTCTTCTACGCCCTAACAAACTTCATATTACGGTCATGACATGAGATGTGATTAATATTTATAGCCGATTGTCACAGGCCTACAGCTACCCTCCTCTTTACCCTGGCTTGAGACAGGCAGCGATACATAGCAAGCAATATTACAAATTCATACACCTTGATTCTTGTCTGCATAAATTTCTGAGAACAGATCTTAAGTTAAATGAGATACTAGAATATTTGAAATTTTTGGACTATGTCAAGAAGGAATCTGGCTCGATCTTGTAATCATGTCTGGCTCAGTAATGTAATCATGTGTGTTATCAATTAACCAACATAAAAGCTATGATTTAATTACTTTATAAAACTGTATCACAATAACTAAAGTAAATACTTGCCACTGAAATATCTTCTTGTTTCTTAGCAGAAAGAAGTTCACGGACAAATATGTGGTAAGGAATGTGAGTTGCCCTGTAAATTGAAGTGCAAAACAACTTTACATGAGATTCTTTTCCCTCAACAGATAAGTGGCAGATATCTGAAGTAGTAAGCTTACAAACCATTTCATTTTCACAGTCCCCAACATAAACCATCAAGAAACTTCTCCCAGGTAGACGAGTTCCTTAAGATTAAATTCATAAAAAGAAGCTCTTCCGCAGCAGAAGGATCACCCAAATAGACTTGCTTACTCCCTGCTAGGGAACCCGTGCAGAAATGGGTGCTTTTTCTAAGTTGTTTACCTTAGTTACTGGGGGGGTTTCGGGGATCAGAATATTTTCGAACAAATTGCCTCCATTCACAAGGTGGCTTCAAATTTCCGCTAAATTTCCAGACCCATTTACACCTCCTTGTTTCCGCTCATGGTATGATTGAGAGCCAGTACACTACTCAGCATGGGCGGAGCCACCCAGACCCTGGGTGGGGCTCCAGCCCAAGGTATTTTTTCAAAAAAAATAAATTTAGTAGTTGAAAATTTTAAATTTTAATGCGTTAGCCCTACCTAAAATGATGTTAGGGCATTATTATTCTCCCTTGCTCACGAGACCAGCCCTAGGTGATTTAAGATATTGGCTCTGCCCCTGCTACTCAGGATTCCTGAAGGCTTCCCTCCCTAGAATATTGATCCAGAAATCAGTAATTCCATTCCATTCTATGCCATTTCTAGATCAAGATTAAAAAACTACAAAGTTAATCATGTACTTGTTCGAAATCTGAGGCTTCAAAAGTAGGAATCCCCAATTACACTACAGAATCGAGAAAGTTCCCGACATTTTCAAATTATTGGCATGCAGAGAAAGCAGTCCCATCACGAATAACAACAGTATCAGGAGGTGCTTCAATTAAGCAAATCTAACAATAAAACCAATAAAATTACAAAAACTATATAAAAACTGAGGATGGAACTAATGGTGGCAGAGGCACCTGACACCTCCGCGGGGTTTGTTCGGTTTTTGACAAAATTATAAATTATTTGTTACTAAAATACAAAACAATTTAATTAATTTTAAATTATTACCAAATTATCACGAGACAAATAAAAATAATGAGAATCATCTACAAAAACAATTTAATAAATTTTAAATTATTACAAAATTATCATGACACAAATAAAAACAATGAGAATCATCTAATTATCAGCTTACTCTTTTTGCTTTTATATACTTATTTTTAGAGAAATAATAGCAGAATAAATAAAACACTTAAGATATAAATTTTTTATCTGAAAACAGCTAAGCAGTTTTAAAAAGCAATCACAGACTTCAACTAACTGACAAACCAAATTAAATAACTAAACCAAAAAACGTAGGTTTTTAGTTTGGTTTGTATGATCGATTTTAAGAGATTTTGTTTCAAATGAAATATTTTGATTATTATTTTTAACATGATTAAAATTTTCTAAATTGGTTATTACAAATATCAGTAGAAACACAAATATTAATACATTTAACAAGGTATTTATCACCCAATGAAATATCGAAAAAATATAAAAGTCATATATGTAAAATTAAAGGTCTTTTCAAATTTTTTAAAATCAGGTATATTTGCCTCATTTGTTGGGTGTTATGTCTGATTTTTCAAGGTGAGGGTTTTAAAATATCATTAATTTCATAAAGGAGGTTATGTGTGTTTTTTAATTTGTCTAAATGCAATGTATGCGACTACTGCAATAACTTTGCTTTGGAAAACGGCGTTCTTCGCCTTATCCCCTCGGCGTTCGTCGCCCAAATTTCTTGTCATTTAGCGTGGCGATTTCTTCTTCTCGACCTGAGTTCGTCGCCAATTTCTCTCATCATGTTGTGGTGGGTTTGGTTCTCGACCCGGATCGAAACCGCCAATCCGACGGTTCTGGTTCTAGGGGTTCCAATTTCACCGGTTCCGGTTCCGGGTGGAATCGGAACCGGTAAAAATTAAAAAAAAAATGAAATGGTGGCTCGTTGCCCACCGGCTAAAATAGTTGTTGGGCAACGTCAATATTATTTTTTTAAAAAAAAAAAATTTAATCTTTCAATTGCTTCTATAAATACCTCATTTTCCTCTCCATTTTCCATCTTCAACTCTCTTACTCTGCATTCCTACACTTTTATTGAATTATCTCATTTTCTCATATTTCCACTAATACGATGGCATCCTATTCTACTGGTCGTGGTGGTAGTTGTGGTCCCTCAAATCCACCTTTATTCCAAGAAAATTATGATATTTTTGCCGAGTTCGATAATGCTTATGATGTTGAAGAAGAGGAACACGTTGCAGAACCTACGGCACCCCAAAATCCGGCCCCCGACGGGTCATCCGCAACTACTGCCGCTTTGAGTCGCACGAAGCAAGGTTGGGGATCATTTTGATGTCGAGACAAAACCAGGTACGAATGAATCTGTTGTTATTTGTAAAATATACAAAACCACATATAATTATAAAATAGGTGGTTCCGCAGGCGGTACCTGAACTTTTAAGAAACATCTAGTTAAAAAATATAATTTTGATGATGTTACTTTACAACCATTAGGTAGAGAACCAACCCAACTTCAAATTAATCCTCAATATGTGTGACATCCCCGAAATGATTAATTGCTATTTGGCTTTAAATTATGTTACATGATTAATTATGTGGTAATTGATTATGTGTTGGGATTTATTTACCTTATGTGGAAATGCATGGTCATGTGGATAGGATGACCCGGGGTTGCATTTTAGGGTGCATGTGGTGCATGTTGGGTAAATATTATTGGAAGCATGATTTATTTGCATTGGTTAGCAATTAATTGGAAATCATGTGTTAATTGATATTATGGTGCATTTTGAGTAAATGCTTTGAAAAATATCATGTTGGGGTGTTTTATACACCATGGAATTAATTGGTATGCATTTGATTTAATAAAACCCACCCTTTTATTCCCAACTCTTATTTCACTTTACCAAAATCATTTCCAACACCCAAACCCTTCCCTCTTCTTCACATTTTCGAGCTCAAGCCTAGGGTTGAGGAGAAACCTTTCAAAAATCTTGATTTGTGGAGCATATTGGGTGATTTGAGATCCCCAAGAGGTATGGGTACCTCATGCTTTAATTTGTGAAGTTTTGTTTGAGTTTGGTTTGGTTTTGATTGGTTTTAAAATGGGTTTTGTTGGATTGTTGTGGGTTTGGTTAATGGTTGGATTTTTGGTTGTTTTAAGGTGCATTTTGGAAGTTTATGTTGTTATTTGAGTTGTTGGTTTGTTGGTTAAGAGTTGGAATGGGTTTGAAATGGTTTTGAGATGCAAAAATGGTGGATTTTCGGGTTACAGGGGATGGCGATCGATCGCCCATTCCAGGCGATCGATCGCGCCCAGGCAGTGGGCTTTTCAAGCCTTTGGCGATCGATCGCCACTCTTGGGCGATCGATCGGCGGGTCTGGCGATCGATCGCGCCAGGGGTGGCGATCGATCGCCGAAGGGGTGCAAATTTGGTACTCGGGCAGTAGGGTTTGGCGATCGATCGCCGTGAGGGGCGATCGATCGCGAAGGCCAGAATTTTGTATTTTTGGATTTTTTTGTGGGATTTTTGGTATTGGACTATTATTGGGTTCTAATATTGGTATTTGTGAATATGTAGAACCAACCCAGGTGGCAACACAGCCAAGGCATTGAAGTCCTACCATATCCTACATTTTGGAAAGGTACGTAGTGGACGTACGGGCACCCAACGGTAACATGTATTTTATATGCTCATTGTTTATGCATTGTGGATGCGAGTATATATGTGGTATTGCATTGTGGATGCATATACATGTTGATTTATGCCATATGAGGTATTGCATTGTGGATGCATATACATGGTAATTTATGCATATTGATGTTAGATGCATATTATGATTATTGGATGCACATCCCATGAGTCGTGGTCATCCTTTGATGATTTTAATGCTTGCCGCTTTTTGTATTGGTTCCGCTAAATGTGAAGCGAGGGGTGGGAGCGCCGCATGTCACATTTGAGCGTGGTTGTCATATGGGGCGAGGAAAGGGTATTTGCCGCTCTCTGTGAAGCGAGGGGTGGGAGCGCCGCATGTCCATTGTAGCGAGGTTATCCTATGCCGCCCATATGAATATAAGCGAGGGGCATTAAAATACACTGTGATGGACAGACTAGGGAATGGTGACCAATATGTGGTACAGTTGAGATGGTATATGATGTCATGACATGTTTTGGCCATTAAAAATAATCTGTTGATTATACTCATGAGTTGTGGTACAGGGACAACCAAATGGGAAGCGTTAGAAATGCATGGAAAACAAGAAGTGTTTTATATTGATTATGCATTTACGCTTTATCTTCATATTGTGTTGAATATGAATGATTATTATTGCTCATGTTTGGGGGTTGTCCTTGTAGGTACCTTTTTGGCATGATAGATGGGCTTGAACGGGTCGAGACAGTGAGCTTCACGAGCATCTTTGGTAGATGAAAGGACAGGATTCTTTTGTATAGTGCCTACTCTAGGAGTAGCGTAAAACTATAGTGGACACATTCATTTGTTGGAATGTAATTAATCCTTTTGGTAGTCCTTTATTTTGGCATGTAAATGCTTAAAGCTCATAGACTCAACTTGTTTACTCTACTCTGATCATTTATTTAGCTCTATTATGCCTTTATTCCGCACTTAAGGATTATGGTCCTTACATTAGTGGTATCAGAGCAGTGGTTAGAGAACCCGGGAACGAGTGAAGGGTAGCCTTAGCATGTTTGGCTAGGTGCTTACATTTGAAGCATGTTTATGCATGTGGTGCATATTTCGTATATCCTGTTATACTAACATGCTTATATCACTCCTGTTATCTAACGATATGATGTATATTGCTTTGGATTGTTGTTAACATTTGTGTTACAGCATGGCTGCTAATGAGGAAGTCGGAGATGTTGGGAGTGTAAATGCGAGTATTGGACAGGCTAATCCTCTACCTCCACCGGCTGTAGGAATGGAACCAGTGGTCCAGTTATTGCTACCGGGTGAGATTAGCTTGACGCAGTTTCTGTCTTATCATCCGCCCCCGTTTGAGGGGACAGAGTCCGGAGAAGAGGCTGAAGAGTGGTTAGAAAGACTTGAGCAGATCTTTATATCGGCTCCATGTGCTGTGACTGCTTGGCTGAGGCTGGCGGAGTTCCAATTGGCTAAGAAACCATTGATGTGGTGGAGGAGCACAGTGATGGAGATGAGAGCACTAGGTGCTGTGATTGATTGGACGCTCTTCAGGACCAGGTTCTTGAACCGATACTTCTCCGCGGCAGCAAGACAGACAAAAAAGGATGAATTTGCAAGTCTGAGGCAGGGGAACATGACGGTGGCAGACTATGCCACACAGTACTCATCACTACTGAGGTATGTCCCCCATATTGCCTCTGATGGACGTGCCAAGATGAGAAATTTCATGAAAGGACTGCGACCGGAGCTCTATGACCGGGTTATCATCAATAACCCAACTTCTTTTGATGATGCTCTCACAAGAGCGGAGCTTGCTGAGCTAGGAGTGGGAGCTTATGCCATGCCACCACCGATACCGCAACAGAGGCAGACTAGTGACAGTTTGAGGCCTCGGGGTGAGCCATTTAAACCCCGTGGTGCCTCTTCATCTTCGCGGTATGGTGGAAAGAAATACTTTGGTCAGAAACAGGATGGCAAGAAAGGAAATTGGTCGGCCAATCGAGGATCTTCACAAGGGGATAGGCCGGGAGAGCCGAGGTGCAACAACTGTGGAGGACCACATTCTTCAAGCAAGTGTCCTGCATGTTATGTCTGTGGCAAGATGGGCCACATTGCTCGGTATTGTCCCACCAGGGGAGGCCAGTCAGAGTATCAGGGCAGCAGGCCAAGGTTTGAGGACAGGACAGCGCAACAGAGGCAGCAGTTTGGGCCTCGTCCATCGGGAGGTCAGACAGTGGGACCACCCCAGGGGCAAGTATATGCACTGACCAGGGAGCAGGCTCAGGCAGCTCCAGAGGAGGTGATTGCCGGTACGTGTCATTTATTTACGTACCCTGCTTTTGTTTTGGTAGATACAGGTGCCTCCCATTCCTTTGTGTCTGTGGGATTTGTGGAAAGACACCATATGCGCACGTCTTCTTTACCCACGCCTCTCCTTGTCTCGACACCCACTGGAAGAAATGTCGTTGCGGATCAGTTTATGGCAGACTGCCTCATTTATTTTGAGGGCAACGAGTTGAGATCAGACTTGATTGTGCTGGGTATGTCAGACTTCGACTGCATCTTGGGTATTGATGTTCTGAACAGATATCAGGCAGTGGTAGATTGCCGACAGAGGACAGTGAAGTTCAGACCTGAGTTGGGCAGTCAGTGGACTTTCTTTGGCAACGGGTCTCGTGCGAAGATTCCGTTGATTTCAGCGATCAAGATGTCTCAGCTGTTGGAACGTGGGCACACGGGCTATCTTATTTATGCCGTGGACACGTCTGGAAAGAGTAAAGAACTGAGAGTTGAGGATGTACCAGTTGTGGCAGAATTTGCTGATGTATTTCCAGAAGAGATCCCAGGATTTCCACCGGCCAGGGAAGTTGAATTTGGGATCGAGTTGTTGCCAGGGACATCCGCTATCTCTCGTGCACCTTATAGGATGGCACCGGCAGAGTTGAGAGAGTTGAAAGAGCAGTTGCAGGATCTCCTTGACAAGGGTTATATACGCCCGAGCGTGTCGCCATGGGGCGCACCAGTTCTCTTTGTGAAGAAGAAGGACGGTTCGATGCGGTTGTGCATCGATTACCGGCAGCTGAACAAGGCTACAGTGAAGAACAAGTATCCTCTCCCAAGGATAGACGACTTGTTTGATCAGTTGCAAGGTACCAGGGTGTATAGCAAGATTGATTTGAGATCCGGGTATCATCAGATTCGGGTCAGAGAGGAAGATGTGCAGAAGACAGCATTCCGGACTCGATATGGGCATTATGAGTTCTTAGTGATGCCGTTCGGTGTGACGAATGCTCCAGCAGTCTTCATGAGTCTGATGAACAGAGTGTTTCAGCCGTATCTTGATCAGTTCGTCATCGTGTTTATTGACGACATTCTTATCTACTCCCGGAGTGAGGAAGATCATGTGAAACACTTGAGGACAGTGCTTCAGATTCTCAGAGAGCATCAGTTATATGCTAAGCTCAGTAAATGCGAGTTTTGGCTGAGCAGTGTAGTGTTTCTGGGGCATGTCATTTCGAGCAGCGGGATATCAGTGGACCCGAAGAAGATTGAGGCTGTGATGGAGTGGGCTGCCCCCACTTCTGTACCTGAGATCCGGAGTTTCCTTGGTTTGGCCGGGTATTATCGGCGCTTCGTCGCGGGCTTTTCGAAGATTGCCAAGCCGCTGACTCAGTTGACTCAGAAGGGTGTGCCTTTCTTTTGGTCAGAAGCTTGTGAGGAGAGCTTCCAGGAATTGAAGCACCGGTTGACGACGGCGCCAGTGTTAGTGATCCCGACGGAGAACTCCAGATTTGTTCTGTATACTGATGCATCGCTTCAGGGCCTTGGGTGTGTTCTGATGCAAGATAAGCATGTGGTAGCTTATGCATCGAGGCAGTTGAAGCCGCATGAGACCAGATATCCAGTTCATGACTTGGAATTGGCGGCTATCATCTTCGCCCTGAAGATCTGGAGACATTACTTATATGGCACTTCATTCACCATATACACGGATCACAAGAGCCTCAAGTTTTTATTCACTCAGGCAGAGCTGAACATGAGGCAGAGGAGATGGATGGACCTACTCAAGGACTATGATTGCGAGATAGAGTACCATCCGGGGAAAGCCAATTTGACAGCAGACGCTTTGAGCCGGAAAGTGAGGAGTTCTGCTGAGGACGTCATTCATTTGTCGGCTATGATGACCTCCTATTGCCATCTGGGCTATGACTTCGACATTGATGCATCGCCAGTGTATGTCTCTACCTTATTAGCTGAGCCAAATATTTATGAGAACATCAGGAGAGCTCAGAGATCAGATGCTGAGGTTCAGAGATGGTTGTCTATAGTGCATCTTGGTCAGCCGACGAAGTTCAGAGTGGCAGACGACGGATCTTTGAGATTGGGTAACCGCTGGGTAGTTCCGAGTACGCCGGAGTTGCGTAAGGGAATCTTGGAGCGAGCTCACAGTAGCAGACTTAGCATCCACCCAGGCGGGAAGAAGATGTACAGAGATCTGCGTGGTCAGTTTTGGTGGAAGAGAATGAAGTCTGATGTCGTCGCTTTTGTGAAGAGGTGTTTGATCTGCCAGCAGGTTAAGGCAGAGAGACAGAGACCTGGCGGGCGAGTTGAGAAGCTTGGAGATACCGAAGTGGAAGTGGGAGCACATTTCCATGGACTTCGTGACTCATTTGCCGAGGAGTGCTTCAGGCTTCGATGCTATTTGGGTGATTGTGGACAGATTGACTAAGGTAGCCCACTTTATCCCCTATAGCATGACATTTACATTTTTGAGGATGGCGCAGTTGTATATTAGAGATGTGGTGAGATTGCATGGGATCCCCGTTTCCATTGTGTCAGATCGAGATCCGCGATTCACATCTCATTTTTGGGAAGGCCTTCAGTCAGCCTTGGGAACTGAGGTCAGATTGAGTACTGCTTATCATCCTCAGACGGATGGCCAGACCGAGCGCACTATTCAGACGCTCGAGGACATGTTAAGAGCTTGTGTATTGGAGTTCGATGCCTCTTGGCAGGATTCAGTGCCTTTGGTAGAGTTTTCGTATAACAAAAGCTACCAGGCGAGTATTCAGATGGCTCCGTTTGAAGCTCTTTATGGCAGACGATGTAGATCACCCTTGTGTTGGGATGATTTGGACAGTAGATCAGTCGGAGGGCCTGAGTTGATCCGGGAAATGGAAGAGAAGATAAAGATTATAAGGCAGAAAATGAAAGCAGCCCAAGACAGACAGGCAGCTTATGCGAATAAACGGCGGAGACCGTTAGAGTTTCAGTTGGGAGATAAGGTCTTTTTGAAGATCTCGCCTTTCAGAGGCGTTGTGCGGTTTGGGATGCGCGGGAAACTGTCTCCGAGGTTTGTGGGACCGTACGAGATTTTGCAGCGCATTGGCACATTGGCTTACCGACTGGCTTTGCCGCCTTCTTTATCTGGGATACATGATGTGTTTCATGTATCAATGTTGCGAAAGTATGAGCCGGATCCGTCTCACGTGTTACAGCCTTCCGAAGTTCAGTTAGAGTCAGATATATCTTATGTGGAACGGCCTGTTAGAATTCTGGACAGAGCAGACCGTAGACTTCGGAACAAAGCGATACCGATGATCAAAGTTCAGTGGGATCGCAGGGGTGTCGAGGAGGCTACGTGGGAGACGGAGCAGCATATGGTGCAGCACTACCCGGAACTATTCTCTGGTATGAGTTTATGTTTAGTTTCTGTTGGGGTAAGTGCATGTGATTTCGAGGACGAAATCTTATAAGTAGGGGAGTATTGTGACATCCCCGAAATGGTTAATTGCTATTTGGCTTTAAATTATGTTACATGATTAATTATGTGGCAATTGATTATGTGTTGGGATTTATTTACCTTATGTGGAAATGCATGGTCATGTGGATAGGATGACCCGGGGTTGCATTTTAGGGTGCATGTGGTGCATGTTGGGTAAATATTATTGGAAGCATGATTTATTTGCATTGGTTAGCAATTAATTGGAAATCATGTGTTAATTGATATTATGGTGCATTTTGAGTAAATGCTTTGAAAAATATCATGTTGGGGTGTTTTATACACCATGGAATTAATTGGTATGCATTTGATTTAATAAAACCCACCCTTTTATTCCCAACTCTTATTTCACTTTACCAAAATCATTTCCAACACCCAAACCCTTCCCTCTTCTTCACATTTTCGAGCTCAAGCCTAGGGTTGAGGAGAAACCTTTCAAAAATCTTGATTTGTGGAGCATATTGGGTGATTTGAGATCCCCAAGAGGTATGGGTACCTCATGCTTTAATTTTGTGAAGTTTTGTTTGAGTTTGGTTTGGTTTTGATTGGTTTTAAAATGGGTTTTGTTGGATTGTTGTGGGTTTGGTTAATGGTTGGATTTTTGGTTGTTTTAAGGTGCATTTTGGAAGTTTATGTTGTTAATTGAGTTGTTGGTTTGTTGGTTAAGAGTTGGAATGGGTTTGAAATGGTTTTGAGATGCAAAAATGGTGGATTTTCGGGTTACAGGGGATGGCGATCGATCGCCCATTCCAGGCGATCGATCGCGCCCAGGCAGTGGGCTTTTCAAGCCTTTGGCGATCGATCGCCACTCTTGGGCGATCGATCGGCGGGTCTGGCGATCGATCGCGCCAGGGGTGGCGATCGATCGCCGAAGGGGTGCAAATTTGGTACTCGGGCAGTAGGGTTTGGCGATCGATCGCCGTGAGGGGCGATCGATCGCGAAGGCCAGAATTTTGTATTTTTGGATTTTTTTGTGTGATTTTTGGTATTGGACTATTATTGGGTTCTAATATTGGTATTTGTGAATATGTAGAACCAACCCAGGTGGCAACACAACCAAGGCATTGAAGTCCTACCATATCCTACATTTTGGAAAGGTACGTAGTGGACGTACGGGCACCCAACGGTAACATGTATTTTATATGCTCATTGTTTATGCATTGTGGATGCGAGTATATATGTGGTATTGCATTGTGGATGCATATACATGTTGATTTATGCCATATGAGGTATTGCATTGTGGATGCATATACATGGTAATTTATGCATATTGATGTTAGATGCATATTATGATTATTGGATGCACATCCCATGAGTCGTGGTCATCCTTTGATGATTTTAATGCTTGCCGCTTTTTGTATTGGTTCCGCTAAATGTGAAGCGAGGGGTGGGAGCGCCGCATGTCACATTTGAGCGTGGTTGTCATATGGGGCGAGGAAAGGGTATTTGCCGCTCTCTGTGAAGCGAGGGGTGGGAGCGCCGCATGTCCATTGTAGCGAGGTTATCCTATGCCGCCCATATGAATATAAGCGAGGGGCATTAAAATACACTGTGATGGACAGACTAGGGAATGGTGACCAATATGTGGTACAGTTGAGATGGTATATGATGTCATGACATGTTTTGGCCATTAAAAATAATCTGTTGATTATACTCATGAGTTGTGGTACAGGGACAACCAAATGGGAAGCGTTAGAAATGCATGGAAAACAGGAAGTGTTTTATATTGATTATGCATTTACGCTTTATCTTCATATTGTGTTGAATATGAATGATTATTATTGCTCATGTTTGGGGGTTGTCCTTGTAGGTACCTTTTTGGCATGATAGATGGGCTTGAACGGGTCGAGACAGTGAGCTTCACGAGCATCTTTGGTAGATGAAAGGACAGGATTCTTTTGTATAATGCCTACTCTAGGAGTAGCGTAAAACTATAGTGGACACATTCATTTGTTGGAATGTAATTAATCCTTTTGGTAGTCCTTTATTTTGGCATGTAAATGCTTAAAGCTCATAGACTCAACTTGTTTACTCTACTCTGATCATTTATTTAGCTCTATTATGCCTTTATTCCGCACTTAAGGATTAGGGTCCTTACAATATGACACTAATTTTATCTTAACACTGAAAAAAAACAAAAGATTATTCATTCGTTTTGTTGTTAGATGTGAACTTCTCTTTTTATTTTCTGAAAAAAGATGGCTATATTGAATTTTCTTCTGATATCCAACCACGTTTTAGACATATTTCTAGGCACACTTTGAAAAGAAATATTGTGGATACGTTTCTTGATTACCGTAAAACTTTAGTTGATCATCTTTCTTCTATTAAATACAGATTAAGTTTAACTACTGATATTTGGAAGAACATCGCACTACTTTCTTTTCTAGTTATTACTTGTCATTAGATTGATGATAATTGATGTTTGCAAAAAAAGAATTTTGTCACTTGATGAATTAAAATCTGCACATACTGGTTCCCAAATTGCTAAGTTTATTTTTAATGTTTGTAAATTTTATGAAATTGCAGATAAAATTTGTTCGATTACACTTGACAATGCTTCAAATAATACGGCGGAAATGCGTGAACTTAAAATATATTTACGACCAATGCTTAATGGTGTTTTTTCAATGTTAGATGTGCATGTCATATAATTAATTTAGCAGTAAAAGATGGTTATGAAGATGCTGAATGTAGTAGCACCAGAATCATTGTGCATGCTTACTCTGCTAAAAGGTTGGTTCGATGCTAGGAGAAGAAATAAGAGACAAGGAGGAGTCGAGGAGTTCGGCAATGAAAGTTCCGAAGAAGAAGAAGAATTGGCCAAGACTATACTAATCAATTATGATGAATAATGTATTTTTTTAATAAATTTCAAATGATGTATCTTTTATGTTGTTTTTCCATATTCAATAAATGATGTATTCCTTTACGATTTGGGTTGAACACAAATATTAAAATTTTTAAAAAATAAAAAATTAGTTTTGGCGATCGATCGCCAAATCGGTTCCGGTTGGAACCGTTCACCCAGGACCAATCCAAAAATTTGGATTTGGGTTCCGAACCGGATCGGTTCCATGGCAATTGCCATGGAACCTGAACCGACCATGGAACCTGAACCGACCATTCCGGTTCAGAACCGGATTGGTTCGATTTTACTCAAATCTAACCCGGCAACGGTTGGATCTGATCTGAATCTGGTCTGATCCGGTCCGTGAACAGTCTGAATCAGACTGGGATTTACTTGGGGTACTCAAATAGTCACTACATCGTTGCTATTTTGTTGGTGTCTTTCTCCATGTTCTCCCCCTTTTTCGTGTGCCCTTATAATTCCCTATTTTGTATTCCTATTGTATATGTGTTGTTTGGTGTACCGGTTGTTTGTGGTAGTTATGATCTATCAATATATGGTTGGCCCACTTTTTGGTGGTGTTTTGGTGGACTTTTTAATTGGATTCTCATCGTTACTTGGTATTGGCTTATGGCGATGGGATGCGACATTTTGTGCTCCATTTCGATTGTTTCGTTGTTGAGACACTGCTTGGTTGTGATTACAAAGTCTACTAGGCTGTTCGGTTTCGTGTGCCACCCCATGGTATTTGGTCGTTGAAATTATGTGTGGGGTTTGGATATCGAATATTGCTCGTTTGATGTCTTTGTATCAGTTTGTGTCAACTATTTATCTACCTGTGTATTTCATTTCTGGAAGGCAATTCTCGTTTTCGACCCAACCCTGAGATTCGTGGTTTGAGGGGGCTTGATCTCGCTTTGCTGGCCTTTGCACTCGAGTGGCCATGGTATTAGGCATCTACTGTGAATCAATTCATCCACTTGCCTATATGTCCGATCTTTAATTATAATGTATATGCGTTTGTCCATATTAGATATCTGTCTTTGTGGCTGGTTTTCATTGATATTAGTCGTGGTATGTGGTCTTAGCTGGATATTAGATGTAACGATCGTTTTTAACTTAGTATAATAATATTTCTGTTAAAAAAAATTGAGGAAATTACACATAGGTACCACTTTTGAAAACATGTTTCAACTAAATCTAGCAAAATATTTTCTTTTCAACTAAATACATCTTGTAGGAATCTTCTTTCAACTAAGTCCATTTTTATAAAACCCTAATCTAATTAGTCATTTGCTATTCCTATAACACCCTTATTCTAGAAACCAATTTCTAACAGATGAATTATCTCTTCCTCATCGTGAGAGTTGGTGTTGTCGCGTATTCTGGGAAATCAGCAATAGTGGTTATGCGAGGCGTATGGAGCGGCGGCGGCGTTGTGGTGGATGCGACGGTGACTCCTTTTCGTTTCGCCAAATGTCCTTCTTCTCCAACCACAGAAAACATATGTTTTTCGTTTCAATTTTGTTTGCTGTTTTTATGGTATTTTTGGATTTAATTAACATTGAACTTTTATTTCAATTTTGGTGCACATTATTTGTTTGCTAAAATGTCTCTTTAGGTAAACAAATTTTTTTGTAGCAAATTTGAAAAAGATAAACAACATATCATCTCCTTCCAAAAGTTTTGATTTATTTTTTTCAACTTTCATTTGTTTATGTACAACATACCAAGTAAAAAATAGACTCGGAAATTCCATTTTCATTCGTTTACATACTGTTTTCATTTTTAAACTTTCATACATCATGTCACTACGTTAGTGGAAGGATCTATAATAACATAACAATGCATATATCAAATTCCCGACAATATATCAGTGAGGTAGCACTATCTTATCTTCCCAAATCAAAGTAGAAGAATTAACAATCTTAAACAAGCAAGCAACGCATAGCGGTTCATGTAAATTACATGCACCGATAGTCTAGCGGTGCATGTAATTTACATGCATCGGTAGACTCAACAATTGCATTAGTTCTCAAATTACATAATAAATAAGTATCATACAATAATTGTTAAAGACGATCACAAGTAACACTTAAAAATTAAGATATGTTGGTGTAATATATCATCATTTGGAAAACAATATACTTTTGTTATTTGAGTATTCAATAATTTATCATATATTATATACTCATCTATAATAAAAAGTTAATTTCTAAAATAATATATTGTATCTTTAATTTGTTAAAAGATCAACAAGCAAGCAACATATACCGGTGCATTTAATTCCATGCGCCCCTAGTTTATCGGTAATTACATGCACCGCTAGTCTACCTATGCATGTAATTTACATCCACCGATAGTCTAGGTGCATGTAAATTACATGCATCGGTAGACTCAACATTTGACCGGTGCATGTAAATTACATGCATCGGTAGACTTATGTGATGAAAGTTTCTGCGTGTTCCTCATGCCTTGTCGCTCTTCGATCATCTTTCATGCTTCTCGATCATGATTGTAAAATGGTATCAGAAGGAATTTTGTGCATTTGCACATCACTCTGAAGTTCGATCTGCTCAATTTTATTTGACAATCCAATTCATGACTACCTGTATGTCTGATACCTCTTCTTCGATCAACAATGGCAAGTCCGTCATTGATGATCCTTTCAATCCATATTTTTGCATCACTCGGACAATTCATGAATGCTTCTTGTTCTCAGCCTTTAGTTGGTGAGAATTATGCTGATTCGCACTATGATGGCGTTGGTGGTTGGGACATGTGGCAGATGTGAGGGTTGGAGACTAGGGTTTTGATGTTGAAGGAGGTGATCCAAGGAAGGCAGAAGACTATTTTGGTCATTTTTACCAAAATTGGACCTAGTTGAAAGAATTTTTTTTTGGGTGACTGGGCCGAAAAATCTTTTACCAACTAGTACCAGCCCTAAATTTTCCCAAAAAAATTTGCAACGTATGACAATGACATCACAAATTAGCATAAAAATAAAAATTCTAAAATTGAATTACTTTAACATAAAAAATAAAAAAATTCTAGAAGCATCCATTGGCAAATTTAATAAAATAATATAAAAATTAAAAAATTTAAGAAATAACGTTGTAATAAAAGGTTTACTAAAGTAAGGTGATTCTCGAATAGTGATCGCGAATTTTTTTTTAAAAAATAAAAAAATCAGAATCGTGATTTTTGATTTTTGATTTTTCAGTAGCTATGAGCATCATGATATTTAAGGATACCGACATTCATCGAATATTCAATACGACGTGTCCTTGATTTTCACGTACTTTTAAGAAACTTTAGAAAGGTAAATAATTTTTTTTAATCATTTTTTTGTAATTTATTTTAAATTTATAATATTTTTTGTAAATTAGCCGATTTTAGTCAATTGACATATGAATCCCACTGTGGCATTAAATTAAATACATTGAATATAACTACTGAACAATCAAAAACATCAGTTACAACAGCTTAAGTTATATTTCTCAAAATCATAGTAAATTCAGTTTTTAACAAGGTATATTATATAGTTTTAATATTTATAAAAGCGGTTTGGTTTGAATTGTTTTATCCAAACTTTGAACCATATCAATTTCGATTTAGATGATTTTAAAATCGATCCAAACTGTGATTGGCTAAAAACCAATCCAAACCGTAGGTTTGGTTTGGTTACATTTTTGTTCTTCCACCGACCATCGTGCTTTGGCAATTATACTATAAAACTATTCAGTGTAGAATAAATATTTTAAGCTGTCTTGAATCCCACGTGGATTTCATATCATCCAATAACTTAAATTATATGAAAAGTGTAACTGTCCATGTAGGATAGAAATTTCCCCGTCTTTGGTATTGATTGGTCACTTGTATTGCACTGATATCGAAGATTGTATTAAACGAAAGAAATTTTCTAAAAAGCCTACTGAAATCTATCTAAAAGCCTCTTCAATTTTATTTTGTGTAAATACATATAATACCTGCTGACAATTGCTACAAAACAATGACATTAACTATGGGAAGCTTGAAGGTCGGTTAGCGTTTGGCTGTATTTTGGATTGTTCATTTAAATATTTTTATGTTATTTTTTGCTTATAGTTGAAAAATATGGTTTTTAAGCAAAATGATTGAGTGATTGATATCACAATAAAAACATTTTAAAATGAACTTTAATCATTCATAAAATTTACATCGCTTAATTTAAAGCAACAAAAAACATCTCGTGACTTGTTTATCTACTTCTACTTTTACATGCGTTTTTTAGAGAAGCAATAATAAAGTATGAAAATTAAACGTCCAAAATCTTTTTTTTTTTATAGCAGATAAACACTATTCGAAAATTTTGTATTGCTCGATAATATAAAATATAATAGTAATAAAATATCCATGGAAGATGAAATGAAAAATATCTAGGAAATCGGATGATGTTCGTAGGCAAAATATTGTGTTCCATACAAATTAAATAACCATTCTTCTTATCCAAAAATATCTTCTTGACTGACTATAAATGAATGGGAGACCTGGGCTACTCATAAGAAAATCAAAATCATTCAAGCAAAATGCAGCAGGCAGCAGCTTTAACCCTATCATCCCCTCTTACTGTTCCCAGAATTGTGATGCACACCAACAATCAATTCCCCAAACCAAGCCGCGCCGCTTCAATGAAACCATTAAATTCTCTGGCAGTCAACTATAGCTCTTCAATCTCGTAAGATCATTCATTAAATTAATATCATTTTTTTTTTTTCGTTTGCTCTCTCAAATCTTTAATTTCTTGCATGATTTGAAGGGTTTTTCCAGCAGAAGCCTGTGAAACAATTGGTGGAGATACCTGTCTGGCAGACGTCTGTCCGGAGACCAAACTGGAAGCAACCAAAACACAACATAATATTGGTTTCGAGGCAGTTGATAGGGAGTATCTTGATTACACCACTGATCCTAAGACGTAATTGTTAGATCAACGGTTATTGTCCAGTTTTAGAATCTATATATACTGATAATTAACTTCTTTGCGATTACAGGGTGCTGCTTGGTGAGGCTTGCGATGTTCTTGGGGGAGAATTCTGCGAGCCCGATTACCAGACGGGCATCTGCTGACTTATCTACTTACTTCAGTGCATGTATAATCTTATACATATCCTTTAATATGACTCTTTCTTGTTCTCTGTCTGTCTGTACGGATGTACTTGTATATTGCATAAATTAATAAAATACCAGTTTTCCTTTAGAGAGGAGGTGTAAAGGTGTGTTATGAGATGATAAGAAGCAAGGGCAAACATAGCGGCGGGCAGGCGGGCAGGGTCGAAACCAAGAATTTAGATTAGAATGGACTAAATTGGATATGAAACATACTTTTTTACATGAAATAAACTTACACGTCAAGATATATAATGTATCTAACATTATGATAAGATTTTTGTCTAGCGGATGAAAAAATCAAAATGACAAATTATATGTAAGAATGTGTAAATATGTTTTATTTTTTCATACTTTTCATCAAATTCAACTATTAAAGATCTAATAATAAATTAATATTATCCTAGGGGTATAGACGGATTTGTAAGAGCTTATGTGAGGTGGGGAGAAATCCCCCGACATCGCAGGTTCGAATCCCATGTGGGATATTCTCCACTGAAATATTGTGGGGGTTTGTCATGGGTTCGGGTCATGTTGGTCCGCTCCCTCAGAAACTTGTCATCTGTGCGCATCCCTCGATTTACCTGGTGGCGGTCCTGAGGGGCCGGGATCGTCACCTAAGAATTAGTCAGGCGCAAGCCTAGATAACTTGTTAAACAAAAAAAAAATTAATAATAATAATGATTCATTATTGGAATTGGGCTTGGTCCGATGGTTGTTCTCCACTAACTTTACGACTAGACGTTCTCCTTGTGGACTTCTGGAATATTTAAAAATCCAAATTTAAGTTATTTTAAATTTTAAGCAAAAAATTATTTTTTGTACCAAATAAGTTAATCTAAATATAATCATATTCTACAATTATGCAGAAAACTTTATTTTAGTAATTTTACTTTAAAGAAGCAGTGAAAAAATAGAGAAATGGCCCGATGACCACCACGCTATTACAGGCTTTACGGTGGCTCACAATCTCTGAGAATATGCTCTTCTGGTTAAGATAAGGTCTAATATAATACCTATAAGGGGATGGGCTAGCCTAGGCTCCCCAGTTAAGAAGGACATGTTCTGAAGCAAACGTGTGAAATAGTAAAGGAACAAAAATAGAAAACATTTAAATTATACAATAAAGTATATTAAAATATTATTTAATTCATAGCATGTGATTATTTAAAACATCAAGCTTGTCGATGATGAGTTGCTATCAACTAGGAGTATTCATCAACCGAACCGAATCAAAATTTCAAAAATTTGGAAAACCGTTCGGTTTCGGTTAAAAATGTTATTTTTTTATTTTTTATTTTTTATCTTTTTGAATTTTGGAATTTGATGGTTAGTCAAAAGGAAATTCAACATAAGTATAAATACTAATACATCATACATATGACTCAAAATGATTTTTAAAGTTTCAATTTTAAAGTTAAATACTATTTTGAACTATTTATACCAAAAAGTCGAGTTTAAAGGAGACCACAAAATAAATTATATTATAGTTAAAAACAGTATTTAAATTACGAGTTTTTATTCATGTGATCACGAAAGAAACCATTAAAAATATATATAACCATTTAATTTTTTTTAAAAAAAATTTAAAAAATTAATTTTTTTTAAAAGTTGGGTTTTCGGTTCGGTTTGGTTAACCAAACCCTGTAACCGAAAACCGAACCTTTTTTAAAAAAATCCGAACCGAAAAATTTAGGTTCGTTTTGAACCGAAACTTTTTTGGTTCGGTCCAGTTCGGCTGCTTAACCGAACAGATGCACACCCTTAATATCAATAGTAAAAGCAATCTTTTTCTCAATATAAATAACAATTATAGTAGTTAGAAATCCGTTTTCCATTTTATTGCGAAGTTGTGGCTTGATGAGTTATATCTCATTCTGTGATTCTCGTAGAAACTGCAAATGTGAGGAGTTAAAAATTATTCTTTCTTGTTCCGCCAAATGCCTAACCGTGATTTAAGTTTTGCAGATTTTCAAAGCTTTGAATTATTGAATTTTTACTTTTTACTTCTATCTTTCTTCATTTAATAAACTATAGATATATTAAAGGTTAGGATGAAAAATATGGTGGGCTTGTACATATGCTGCTAATAGCTCGGTCGAAAAAAATTGGTGGGTTACAACCTATCTTTGCTCCTTAAATGATATGGCCACACACGATGATCCGTTGCAAGCAATGGTGTCACCTTGGGCTTCACAGCCTTGACTGCAAAATTGAATCTTCAAAATATATATATGCATGAATAAAAAGTAGAGAACTTTTGTGACAGAGTTTGGTGGTAGAACAGAAGTTCAGAATTAATTCATCCAATGTTTGTATTTTTATTCTTTGGCACAGAGTTTGATCAGTCTCTACTCAATTCAATTCACTATTTTCATGGTTAGGAAGGATCAAGTATTTAACAATTATTCAAAGCATGAAGGAGTTGTTGCTTAAAATTACTACGACTTGAACACAAAGCTCTATACCTGTCCCATGAGCGTCCTTCGGATGTTTGACTAGGTTGGGATGGTATTGATAGTAATTTCTTTACATCAATTCCATTATTACTATGTTGGAAAATATGCTTAATGAATTGAAAATAAGTATGTAAAAATAAAAAAAATACGAGAAGGAATAAAAACCGGACATCGAAACCACTGCCCGGGCCACTCTACCTGGACTAAAATTTCAGGTAGAGTATGATGCACCTAGGCACCATACTTGCTTTCCAATTCGTGCAAAATCAGTTTTTGTGAAGGGTTATGTACCTTTGGCCTATTGATGTTTTTTTTCACGAAAAATTGCATCCAAGTGATGTATTTTCGTGGCATATAATGATGTGTCATATATAGAACAACTCATTTGAGAATTAAACACACTTTTTGGTACATTAAACACAATATCAATGTCAAATTCCTACAGAATTTTCTACACATTGTTATTGTTCATCTTGTTTAAAAGTTGACTATTTTAAACCTTTGTCATTTGTGGATTCTTGATTTGAAGTGCTTCTATTACGAATCATAATCGTTGTATCTTGAAAAACGAATTGTCGCTGAAATATAAGTACTATAGCAGGGCAATATCGTTTGAAGGACAAATAGTCGAACTCTTGTCTCGACAACAAAAGACCTTTGCTATATTGCTTGCTATGTTCCAACAATCTTGAAACGGTATTTGATGCAAATGGCTTCTTTGATTGCAATAACGACGGTTGTACTTCAATGTAAAAGGCCCAAGGAATTCAATAGAAACAACTTCAAATGTTGGCAACAAAAAATGCTCTTCTACATGATTACCTTGGTTTGACACGGTTTCAAAATGAAGATGCTTCTACCATTGAAGATGGTGACACCCAAAAGAGAGCTGCGGTTGATGCTTGGAATCAAAGTAACTTCTTGTGTAAGAACTATGTTCTAAATGGTCTAGTCAATACACTATACAATGTATATTGTCTAAGTGAAACGGCAAAATAATTATGGGAATCTTTAGAGAAAAAGTATAGATCCGATGATGTATGCATGAAGAAATTCATTGTAGGTCAATTTTTGGTTATAAAATGGTTGATTCCAAGCCATTGATGGTGCAAGTGCAGGAACTGCAAGTCGTAATGCAGGACATACATGCGGAGGGGCTGGGTCTTAGTGATTCATTCCAAGTGGCCGCTATGATTGAGAAATTGCATCAAATATGGAAGGGCTTTAAGTATTATCTTAAACACAAAGGGAAAGATATAGGTCTTAAAGACCTTGTGATTCGTCTACGAATCAAGGAAGACAATACGAATCCCGAAAGGAATGCGGTAAAACACCATATGGAAGCAATGGATAACTGGTTGAACAAAGTACTTGAACAAAAGAGAGTTTGACAGTAAAGCCTCCAATAGTGGGAATGCTAAAAAGTTCAAAGGAAAGTGATTCAAATGTGGAAAGCCCAACCGCTTAGCAAAAAACTGTAGGAATAAAGACGATTAGGGAAAGCAAATGTGAAACCAACCTAACCGAAGATTACAGATTGTCAAACAACTCATCTGAGCTAATGTTTGCCGCTTGGCTAGTCATTTGATTTTGACAAGATTTGTGTTATCCAAACTTAGTGTTTGTGGGAAATAAGTTATGTAGAGAATGATATATTTCGAAATAAGTGTAATAACAGTTATAAGCAATAAAATTTTCATCCTACTTATTTGAAAGAGTACAGACCACGTGCCAGCACGGCCCGTGGAGCTACAGTAACGGGCCGTGTCATGTTGATCTTTTTGTGCATGTGATAGTTTAAATTTGTGCGTGCAAGATGGATTTGGAATAACTAGAAACTCATTTAGAATAAAAATGACTCTTAGATTTCTTAATGGTCCAGTTGCTAGAAAATAAGAGATTAAAAGTTTATGTCTTTCTCATGGTAAAAATTATAAAGATTTTCTTTATAATGTTCATACCAGGTGGAATTCCACATATTTAATATCACAAGTATGTTTACCTTATAAAGATGGTTTTTTAATGAAAGGGTGTCTGAACAATTTCATATTTATGATGATGATTGGGAAATTGTTTCTAGTATTATAAATTTGTTGGAAGCTTTTTATGAAGCTAATTAAGTATTTTCGAGTGTTACTATCCAACTTCTTCAATTTTTTAAACAACATTTATTAAATTAGTTAATGTTTTGCATTATATAGGGAAAATCCTATATTGAAAAACAATGTTGAACTTATGGAGTCTAAATTTAGAAAAATATTGGAAACTATTCCTCTTCCAAATTGTTTGGCCGCAATTATGGATCCTAGATTAAATTATACAATGTAGAAACTATACTTGAATCTTATTACACTAACATGAATTATGATAATGTTAATGTTAATCAACAAAAAAATGCTTATTACAAATAGTCTATTTTATGTGTTTTCTTTATATGATTCATTATGGTGGTAGTGGTGGTATTAATACATGTTCTAAGTGGACAATGTTAAGAAGAAAACAAGATATTAGTTCGACTTCTTCTACTTCATCTTCATTTACCGTCCTTCAAATATATTTAAACCAAGTAATTAATTTTAGTGAACAATAATTCGTAACATTTAATATTTAGGCATGTTGGAAATATGATGCTAAACTTTGGATAGTGCTTCTATCATGGCACATGATCTACTAACCCTCTGATATCTATAGTTCCACCGAGGTCAGGTTTTAGTGCAGGTGGCAGAGTACTTAATGAAAAATGAAGTAGAATAAAAGCAAATGCCGTAGAAATTTGTATTATATTAAAAGATTAGTTGGATGCCAACAACAGGTTATAAAATGTTGGAGGATATGATGTATCTTCTGATGAAACAGAAGAAAATTGAATTTTTTTAGTTATATGCCATGATTTTGTTAGTTTCGTATTTGCTAATTTGTTATGTGACATTGTGAATCGATGAATATAATAATGTAATATATAGACTATATTTATTCAATTCATAGTGAATAAATTTGATTTTTTCACGTCAATTATGTCAAGTTTACAAGCTATTTCTTACTCTACTATTCTTATCTTTAAATAATACTAGCCGTCGACGCACACGCATTGCGTGTGTAACATAATATATGAATATTATGCGTTGAAAATAATATCTATTATTGATCCATAAGTACCAACATGAAAATACTGAAAATGCAAAGAAAATTTTACAAACAAATAAAAAACTCACAACCAATTAAAAAATAAAGCTTATTTGGGTGCTCTTCCAATATTATCATTTTATCTCATGGCTATTAATAAAACAAATAGATGGTATTTTTTATATATCGCAATGTCCATACCAAAATAGTTACTCTAAAGTGCTTACATATTATAAGATAATATAGATAATAAATATAAATTATTTGTTTAAAAAATATAATAAAAAATTTGGCCGTGACGAGCCAATAGAATTTGGGTAACAGTCAGTGCCAACACGACCCGTTACCCAAACATGTCGGCACGTCTAAATTGTCGGCCCGTCCCGTCCCGTCCCGTTACCCAAACGTGACGGCACATCTAAATGAGCCACGGCCCGTTTAGCACCACTAGGTAGATAGAGGCTTTATTTTCCCTCAAAATAATCACAAGTTGTGATAAATTATCCCAATAAATTCTTCATATTACTTATTAATCGTAAGCAGTATTTTATAAAAGGATTAATGTAGGCAGTTTTGAAGTAAATTATGGATGTACTCGATAAATAAGCACATCCATCGTTAATCTATTGAAGTAAACATTGCCTTTTGGCTTAATGTTAATGCAAGATTTAGTTAAAAAAAAAAATACATTGCCTATATGTATATAGAATACTGTTTTGGAGTCAAAGTGATTTTTATATAAAACGTTTTTTAAAAATATTTTGATAAATAATTATTTAATTATATAAATATGATATTTTCTGTTATTTGTTATTTATGAAATATATAGTGTTTATAAGAAAATCTATTTTTGAATTAGGAGCAAGATGGTACTTTCATGATCATACCATGATATTATAAATGGTTATTCATAGACCTCTCATCGATTATAATATAGTATAGATATCATAAATACAGGTAATCACAAACATAACTTTGCATATATCTTTAATTTCTATATATATATATATATATATATATATATATATATATATATATATATATATATATATATGTGGTAATTTTAGAAATTTGAATTTTGTTGCCTCGGATCATCCTGTTTTTTCAATTTTGGATCCCACAAATTGCCTGACTCTCAAGATATAGCAAAACAAAATGTCATATTTAACATAAATATGTTATCTTAGACAAACTTGCGTTCATATATCTTCTACATAATAATAATAATTATCCCAAACAACCCTTATTTTCTACATAAATCCGACAGATTTTCACTGCTTCCCATGCAGAAATAACGAAAAAGTATATAAAAAGTAAGATGATTACGTTTCTTGATTTTTCTTTTAGAATCCATGCACGATTCTTGAGCATGTGTTCTTGAACCAACGCAATCCCTTCTTCAATGAATTCTTGATCTTGCCTTCAACTGAATACAACTTGTATTTTGCGATCCTTTTCTTTCTCTTCAGCTCCCCACCACCATACCATGGGCGAGGATTTGGCCTCGCTTTCGGGTTGAAATCTCTGTATGTCGAAATACGTGTATCTGAACCATGCCCGTGCATTTTCCTAGTATAGTTACCATTGGCCATCCTGGCCATCTTCCCCGCTGCCCCGAATCCCTCCATTTTCCTTCAATTTTCAAAATATTGGAGGGATTTCGGAAGGAAAAAATTGAAGGGGCTGTTATGTTTTTCTTCTTGTTTTGTTTTGTATTTGGGAAATAGCCAAAATGGCTTCTTCGTTGATTTGATCATAGTGGAAGATAATGAGACATTTAGTTGAAAGGGTGCTTACTTTCAAAGGTTATAGAATACTATTTTTGTTAGGAGAAAAATAAGGGGAGTCGCATATATTTGTACATGGTTAACAAGTTTAACGGATGCAATTAAATGGCCCCTTTGAATAGGAATGGCAACGGGTCGGGTATGGGACGGGTTTGGCCAATCCCACGACCCGCCCCGCTACACATAAAACCCGGACTCGCCCCGCCCCGCCTAGACCCGCGAACCCGGCGGGTTTACCCGCCCCGCCCCGGTTCCCGTTTATTTTTTATTTTTTATTTTTTTTTTTTAAAAAAAAATAGCTAGAAATCAATTTTGAAACACAAAAGTTGAGTTTTGTGATTAAATTTCATGTTTTCTCTAGTAAATATTTATATTAAACATTGTAAAACTATCTTTAAACTACTAAATATTTATTAATTTGCTCTTATTTCCTTCAAAATGTCCAACTTCTTTAACATGAACACATGAATTTTGATATAAAATTAAATAATGACATTTTATTGTTCAATCAAAGAAGTAGAATGTATAATCAATATCATATTTTTTTTTTAAAAAAATTAAAAATGTATAGCGGGGCGGGTCCGGGGCGGGTTCGGCTAATCCCAGGACCCGCCCCGCCCCGCTTCCAAACCCGGTTGAAGCGGGTCCAGACCCGCCCCGGCGGGGCGGGTTCAATGCGGGTCCGGGTTTGGACCCGTCCCATTGCCATCCCTACCTTTGAATTACCTCTTATAATAAGCCATCTAACATTACTATTCATTTAAACAGTATAACAGTTTGGGCTTTTTTATTAAGTTTTACTCTTTTGTCTTCTTGGATAGCTTTTTCCTTCTTGTTAAGTTTTGGGCCTTTTAATTTTTTTCTCTTATAATAAGCCATCTAATATTACTATTCAGTTAAACAGTATAACAGTTTGGGCTTTTTTAACAGTTTGGGCTTTTTTATTAAGTTTTACTCTTTTGTCTTCTTGGATAGCTTTTTCCTTCTTGTTAACTTTTGGGCCTTTTAATTTTTTTTGGTTTTTTAATACATCCCATTTTTTTTCCCGCACCATTTTTTATGTTTTCTTAGGTATTTGGTCCTTTTTTTGCCTTTGATGGTCAGTTTAACGATGGTTATGTTTAACATGGTTAATTACTGTGTCTGATTGTTTGGTTTTGACATCTTCGTACTTTCTTATCTCTTATTTTATCTCAAATCATCATCTGATCGCGTGTGTTTGTGTTTCTCTGTACGAAATCAGATGGATAGGTGGTTTGCCATGCCTCGGTTGGTGGTTTCGTGCCTTTGTAATTTTCTTTTCAAGCTTTATATTGGTTTTTCTCTGCTTCCATTTATCTTCCAGACCACTCCTGCTTTTCGCGACGATGTTTCCTCTTTTCTTCGTTCTCCCGTGATGCTTCGTACGTTTTAGGTGGGCTTTTTTCCCCAGTTTTTCCTATCGCCTATTTTTGCCTTCAGAGGTCGCATTAGTCGTTCCTTTGATTCTACTCATTCGCTGTCTTAAGTCATTTCTGTGTATGCTTGGTTGTGCTCTTGGGCTTTAGGGACGAGAAAACCTTGGACATCCTATTCCATTTCCCTCTACTATATGCACGCGTTATCACTTATCAGTTGCGCTTCCACTGATTTTACATTTTTAGGTTCATTTACTGTATAATGGATACAATTACATAGGTTATGTGGGTTAATATGCTACATATGAGCTAAGATAATTCTTGCCTTTTTACGTTGATCTCTGGAAGTCACTTTCTGGGTGACGTTTGTGTCGATTCACATATTAGTTTCCTTAGATAAAATAAATTAATGGTTTGAGAATGATGAGTTTAAGTGGGATGAGGTGTTGTTCCTTTACGATTGTGTTTCTCCTCCTTTCGACCTCTTTCGTAGCTTTTCTTTTTATTTCAGGTTCGCGGGACTTTTCTGTTATCCCGATTTGTGAAAATTATGGATGTTTAATAGTTTTCGTTTGATAGATGATGCAGATGGTGTATTTGGATACCACAATTCCTCATTTTTGCGTTCGGACTGTTGACTGTCAAATGGCCCATTATAAGCTTTGTTTCGATAATCGTTTCAGATATTAAATTTAAGATCCGCATGCATGCATTACTTTTGTGCTACCGTGTAACAATAAAACAGTTCCATGAAAAAAAGGTTTACTCCTCAGATAATTGATTGCCCATGAAACAAAGTAATGAAAGATGTCATATATCTTGCTTTTGTTTGTTAGGAAAATATATCAAAAATTAAAGATGGTCGTTTTTCGCGCGCTCGACGACAATTTCGATAATTTTTTCTTAATTTTAAATTTAACCTTCTCACTGCATGCATTTCTTTATGCTACTGCGTAACAATAAATCAATTAGTAAGGAAAAAAACAAACCAAATGTTATATTTTTTAAATCTACTTTTAAAACCCCTTTCATAATCTACCTCATACTTGAACTTTGCTTTTGAAGAATTTTCCTACCTTGGTTGTGCCAAAAAAATCCTTTTTATGTTTTTTTATATTGCGCTTGATTCGTATTTGTCTTCGTTTGTTTTTATTATTATTAAAATGCTCGTGTTAACATTATACTCTACCCTATTCTTTCTAGGTATTCCAGTTGTTACGATAGGACCAGTTGTCGTCATGTCGTCTGAACCAATATCTTCCATGCGAGACCGCCGGGACAAACGCAAAGGTAATTCTCTTTCAACTCAATATGACATTTTTGGCACCCCCTAAGAATATCTTCGCTTTACCATATAAAACTTGTGCTTAAATTTTATCATGTGTGGTATTTTAAGATCGTCATTGCGGTGAGGAATCAAGTGAGCCTACGATGGTTCTCCCGTTATACCGTTCTAGCCGGGCCAGACCAACAGGTGTGCACATAATTTTATTTTACGCCATGTTATTTATTTTGGATAGTCAGTTTTTTTCCTTTCGTCCTGTCTCTTTCATACCATCTTCTTTATTCATTAGCATTTTCATGTCTTCCCATGCGTTTTCAGATTGTAATGTTCACTATTGAATTGAATGTTGTCATATTTGATCTATACTCAAGTCAACATGAATTGTGATGCTCCATTTGAAGCTTGTCTTTTCCATGGCTGGTTACTCGAATGCTTCATCATCCCCAACAGGCTAGACCTTATTGAAGTAGCATCCATACGAACTAAGTAGGTCAGTTGACGACACGTATAAAAGACCGCTCATTCGTTTTGTTATCCATTTTGTATTACCATGTAGCCCTTCTCAAGAAAAAAAATAAAGTTGACTGTCATACAGATTCGAACTTTCCGATATTGTATAAAAAAACAATAATTTTGCCACATTTCCTTAAGAAAAAATTATACCAAATCATTAGATTTTGTCATCAATTCAGCTTTTGGATATTTTCCCTTCTACTTCCTTCAACTAATTCAAGTTTTTCCCTATATACCTTGGCAATTCTAGGTTACGCTGCTGGAGGAGTTCGAAGAATTAAAAATACCTCGCTAAAATATATTGATCGAATAGGGCGTATACCCAAAGAAGTTTGGGCCCTGCCTCCAGTTGAAGATTGTGATTATTGTGGTGCGCGACGGATGTTTAGAGAACCTCCAGGCTTTTGTTGTGGGACAGGTAAATTGATTTGGAGCGAACCAAAATGCCAGACAAAATGTGGCAATTTTATGTTTATGATACTTCCCACATCGCGGACCATTTTCGTCAACGTTGCCGGACATATAACAACTCGTTCGCATTTACCTCTCTCGGGATTTATTATGACCACGAACTTTGCAAAGCAGCTAAGGGGATTTACACGTTCAAGGTGCAGGGCTGTATCTATCACTTCATTCGTGAACTTGTTCCTAAAGAGGGATGTGGCCGACAACAGCTATATTTCTATGGAACAGAAAATGAACTTTCCAATAGGTTGGCCCAATCGGGGGATTTAGATGACAAAGTTATATCGTTCCTAATGGAGGTCATGGCACTCAATCCATATGCAACTTTTTTCAGGAGCTTACGAGAATTGCCAGATTTGGGCTCGTACAAAATTGTACTGCGTGCTGATCCTTCTTTGGACCACAGGGTTTATAGCTTGCCAGTAATTGACCATGTTGCGGCCATTTGGAATGAACTTACAGATTCACCTTCAGACCGGCCACACGACGTTCGAGTCTACACAAAAGCTGATAATACACAGTTTGTCCATTATTATTACGGTTGTTATGATCCATTACAATACCCGTTATTGTTCCCCTATGGCGAGCCAGGTTGGCACACAGGAATCTGAAAGCACAACTCTTTCGATCATGCTTCTGAACCTATGTCTTTATTACTTGCTGGCGAAGACTCCACACTTTTACCCGACCAGCACAACTCCGGTGAAGCGTTGTTAAATGCTGAGCACGAAAGTAATCTTCTTCCATTCTTTCGTTTTTTTCCTTTCATTTATTGGTAGCCTATAATTGGCGTTATTAGTTTTTGTTTTATTATATTTGACAATCTTTTTATATACTTCAGATCTTGAATGCAATCGGGATAATAAGAAAAATGTGTCTGCAAGAGAATTCTATTGTTATAGATTTCAACTACGGCGTGATGATGCTTCTAACATACTTTGTGCTGGCCGTCTTATCCAACAATACCAAATAGACATGTATGTTAAAATTGAAACTCAACGCTTGGATTACTTGCGCAACACACAAGTGCAAAGCAATATTCGAATGGAGTCTTACCAAGGTATTGCTGATAGCATGGTATCTGATGGTGTGACTTATGGCAGATCAATCGGCCAACGCACAGTATTACCATCTTCATTCTTGGGTGGACCTAGAGACCTTCGTCGACGCTACATGAACGCTCTTGCCTTGGTCACCACCTTTGGACGACCTGATTTTTTTATCACCATGACATGTAATCCAGGTTGGCTAGAGATCCAAAAAGAACTATTGCCTGGGGAACAAGCGCATAATAGGGCAGATTTGCTTGCAAGTGTGTTCCGTGCAACGAATGAGGAGTTAAAAAATGAAATTCTGAATAAAGAACTTTTTGGGAAAGTTGCTGCATACTTATATGTAATCGAGTTCTAAAAGCGCGGCCTTCCACATGTACACTGGCTCATCATTTTGAAAAGGAAGCATAAAATCACTTCTGCTGAGGCATATGATCTCTTTGTGTCAGCTGAGATACCCAATCCTGATTTGGATCTCCATCTACATACATGTGTCTCGAAGCACATGATGCATGGTCCATGTGGGGTCTTGAACCCGACTAACGTATGCATGAGGATGGGCGCTTGCAAAAATCATTACCCAAAAGAATTTGTTGACATCACTACGCATCGTACCGATGCTTACCCAGCATACAGGCGCAGAGACGATGGTAGAAAAGTGATTGCACGGAAAAAAACCTCGATAACCGTTGGGTTATTCCATACAACCCTTATCTATTAGCGAAATTTGATTGTCACATTAATGTCGAGATATGTGCAGATGTGAAAGTTGTTAAATATCTTTACAAATATGTTTGCAAAGGAAACGATAAAGTTGCATACAGTGTCATTGATTCTCCCACTGTTGAACACCCAGATGAAATACGTGACTTTCAATCAGCACGCTGGCTTTGTGCACCTGAGGCAATGTGGCGCATTTATGGTTATGCACTTTATGATATGAGCCCAACGGTTGTCCAACTACATGTACACCTACCTAATTCTCATTACATATTTTTCCATGCTGGGCGTTCTTTAGAAGATATCTTATCCAACCCTAATATTTCGCGGACTCAGCTGACAGAATTTTTCTCAATGAATGCTAACCATTCAGATGTTCGCTCCTCGAAACTATTTTACCGTGACTTTCCAAAACATTTTGTGTGGAATACTACACAAAAGGAATGGACTCGCCGCAAGCGCAGTACTGCAATAGGTCGTCTCGTCACCGTCAGCCCTATTGAAATTGAAAGATACTATTTGAGATTATTGTTGAATCATGTAGTAGCACCTACCTCCTTCGAATATTTGAGAACCTATAATGGCCAGCTATTGAGTAGCTTCCCTGAAGCCGCCTTGCAACGAGGCCCGTTGGATGTAGATAACGATGTTCGGTCGACCTTGGAAGAAGCATCAACTTATCAACTCCCATATACTCTACGTCGATTGTTTGCCACACTACTCGTTTTCAACATGCCTTCTGACCCTGCTGCTTTATGGGACGCACTCAAGATACACCTTTCAGAGGATTTCCTACGCAATCCTGACCAACCTGAAAATGGCGCATTCGATCGTGCTCTCCGCTCAATAGATGTATTCTTACAGTCAATGGGCAAAACAATCGACGACTTTAGCATCACCCCATTTAAGTCTTGGGTGAGTGAGGATGAAATGCGCAACAAAGATTATGAAAAAGAACTCAATATTAGTGTGTCTGAACGAGACCTTAATTCCGTATCTCTGTTGAACTTTAAGCAAAGGGAAGCATTCACTCAAATTCTAGCATGTGTTGATGGCCCAAACGGCGGCGCTTTCTTTATTGATGGTCCGGGAGGAACCGGAAAAACCTTTCTTTATAGAGCATTGCTTGCTGTCGTTCGCACAACCCGGGGACTCGCCTTAGCGGTTGCTTCCTCTGGTGTCGCGGCATCATTGCTTCCGGGTGGTCGAACTGCTCATTCAAGGTTCAAATTTCCAGTTATCATCGATCAAACGATGTCCTGCTCTATAAAAAAAACAGAGCGTACACGCCCAACTTATATTATCAGCAAAATTAATTGTTTGGGACGAGGTTCCTATGGTCAACCGAAGATGCATTGAAGCGTTGGATGAGTTCTTGCGAGACTTGACAGATAAGCCCATATTATTCGGAGGGAAAACGATTGTTCTTGGTGGTGATTTTTGCCAGACCATCCCGATTGTTGTTGGTGGTTCTCGGGAGGACGCAATAGATTCTTGTTTGGTCAATTCCCGTTTATGGCCTGCTATCCAAAAAATTCACCTAACTGAAAACATGCGCGCACAAGAGGATCCTTTGTTCATAGAATTTTACTGAGTATAGGTGATGGGATTGAACCTACTATTTCCGGGGAAATCACATTACCAATTAACATGTGCGTGCCTTATGTTGATTGTGAGGAGCCTCTTGAGCATCTTGTGAAACAAATCTTTCCTTCATTTGATGACTATTGCACTGATCCCTTCTCCATTATAAATAGAGCAATTTTGACACCCCAAAATGATTGCATGGACAATATCAACAACACTCTTATTGATAAGTTCCCTGGAGAAATAGTTGAATATATAAGCAATGATATAACAAAAAACACGCATCAACAATGTCAATACCAGGATTTTTTGAATGGTATCTCAGCGCCAGGCTTACCTCCACATATTCTTCGCTTGAAAAAAAAACAGCCCTATAATGCTTCTCAGGAATATTAATCTCTCTGAAGGGTTGTGCAATGGCACACGATTGATATGTCGCGATTTGGGAAGAAAGATAATTGGCGCAGTGATAGCATCTGGTGAATACATCGGGAAATATGTTTTCATTCCAAGAATCCCATTGGAGCCTTCGGATAATATAAAATGTCCTATTCCTTTTAAAAGATTTCAATTTCCCGTACGCCTTTGTTTTGCAATGAGCATTAATAAGGCACAAGGCCAAACCCTAGACAGAGTCGGGATATACTTGCCGCAACCCGTTTTCTCACATGGCCAACTATATGTTGCACTATCTCGGGTTAGAAAGGCTGAATCAATTAAGGTTTTGATCAAACCGCCCATCCCAATATTTTCTGCGCATTGCCAAACAAGAAATGTGGTTTATAAAGAGATCCTAAATGCTGCCACGTGAAAAAAACACCAAACTTGAAGCCACATTTTGTTGATGTTCTTCCGTCTTTAAGTGCTTTGCTGTTACATCAGTACTTTTGGTTCGTTACTCTTTCCATCCATTGTTTTTCTTTCTTTTATGATTTTACTATACCGACAGAGAATACCCGATCACTATATATTTTTTAAAAACCATTTATAAGCATTTCCTGACCAGCTTATATTTTTCCCTAACTACGTACTTTAAAAAAAATAGAATTGCAATCCGAAGTGGAAGAAAGAATTATGCCTCTTAGTTCGATCACGGATGAAACTAGAAAATGGACAGCAAAAGTATGTGTGATAAGCAAACTCGGCGTAAGGACTGCGATGCATTCTGCTCTTACATACCAGAAGATTATTCTTGGAGATGAAATGGTAAGCAGATAAAATGCTCCTTATTATTGTGTATTTTTTTAAATGCATGGATTACAATCTGTTTATTTCTTTGCCCTGTAAATTTAAATCAGGGGACACGGTTCAAGCAATTATTTACAAGAATGACATAGAACTATATAACGACAAGCTGGAGGATTCGAAGACATATAAAATCTCAAACGCTCAAGTTTCTAAAGCAAATGAAATGTACAAAAATGATCTGATCAGTAGTCCATATCAGTGGACTATTAGTTCAAACACATTTGTTATGCCGGTATATGATGACATAATTCGCTCCACTTCCTTTCGCCCGGTTTTCTTACAATATGACAAGTTTGCTGAAATTCGTGACACCAAAACACCTATCTGTGAGTGGTTAATATGTTATTGTTAGTTTGCACCATCAATTATACTACCTTTCAAACAACAATCTTAACCAAAATTTCACGACCGTTTTTATTAGGTACTGTCTGTGTGATTATTGAAAAACGTGGATCAAGGAGGGTGTTTGTACATGGCCAACAAGAAATCCTACATGAATATGCAGCTATCGATAGACAGTTAGTCACTTTTATCATATCTTCTATATCATACGAGCTAATAATTGACCAAGATAGTTAACGCTCATATATTTTTCCTTCTTTTTACCAGGATGAACCCCTTTTGTCGTTACTTTTTGGAGTAATGTGGTATCCGATACGACATATGCTGCCTTGGACGCATGTCATGAGCGCCCTGTTTTCGCTCTTTTAAATTTTATTGTCAAGAGCTACTATGGTTGGTCACTATCATCACAGAACTGAAACTTCTATTTTGTACATTGGGCTCATGCATATTTTGTTGTTATAGGTTTGTCTCTTAGTTCAACCTCATCTTCAATTGCATTGCGCAAAATGAACGACGAGACGTTCACAAAAATGCTTGCATGGTTAGGCTTTTCACCATACATTTTCAGTACATAATGCTTAAAATCTGATTCTTCGTTATTATTGCTTGTTCTATCTTTCAGGCGCATGGAGCAAAAGCTATTCATAGACGAAGTTGTTGAAAAGGGCGGTTTTTTCGAAGAAAAGATTGGTCATATAGCTGGAGTTGCAGCCTTGCCAACTACTATTTCTGAAATCCTTCAGTCAGATAAGGTCGTTTACTTCTTCCAAGTTCTTACCTTATGTTTTGTTGCCATCACATGACCCACCCACCCCACTAATAATTAAGTATATGATTTTCATAGCTTGGGATATTTAATGTCAAAGTAAAAGGATATCTTGACGATGAAACACAAAGCTTTATTTATATGTGCTGTGAAGAATGCCGCTATGGCATTAATGTTGATCATAATGCTCTGTTCAATTGCAACAAGTGTAAAGCCAATAGAATTGCCAAGCCTAGGTAATGAACGTACCCCGATACATATTTACAAGTTTCATGTATTCAATCATGTCCAAATTTTTACTCAAACAATTAATGACTTGTAGATTTAGATTCCGGCTAACAATTTCTGACGAGACTGGGTCTTTACAAATTACAATATTTGGGAATGATGGGGAATCTATTCTTGGACTAACTGCGCATGAGTTTTATGAACTAACTATCAAGGTAACAACCAACAAACTTCCCCTCACGATGCCTCATTTACCACATTTATAAATGGTTGAACCATATAACATTTATCTCTGATTTAGGATGAAGCACCTCCAATCCATTCTGTCAATTCCAAGCTTAAGAACCTTGTCATGCTAATGAAAATACGTTCGAGTCTTTTTACTGGTCAACATGGAAAAGAGACTACTGTCTACAGCTTGTTAACTATGGAATTACTTAACGAGTTGCATTGTTCAAGTCAAATTACGACACCTAACCTAGCGAAACACAAGGCTCCTTCTTCAACAAAGCCTGAAAATATTAAAGGTAAATTCCTATAATATAGACGGTTGATTACACAAGTTAATTCCATATTTTCATAACCGCAAGAACATACCATAAAACTTGTCGTCCGCTGATCGCCCAGGTAGGAGAAAGCTGTCCTTTGCTTCCTCGGTCACTTCATCAGATGAAGAGACTGTTTCATTCGATTCGAAGAGATCGATCAAAACTTGTCAAAAGGGTTAGCCATATATTGTACTCCATATCCTACACAAGCTATTGCAACATCGTATTTGTTGAATAAAGTATGCTAATCTATGCTTCGATACCATACATAGATGATATGGCTCTTAAAAAGCGCAAGATCAAGAAAGGGAAATCTAAAATAGCCGGAGATAATATAATAGATATACAAGGCAAGTTATTCTATTCATAGATGATTATTATCAGATTTTTTTGCCTCGTCCTTATCCGTTACAATACCAAACGCAATATACAAATACAAATTTTGTTGCACGCAGATGTTGCCAATCCATTTGACGAAGACAACTTCACCCCCATTGCTTTCCACAACAATGTTTCTGACGATAACGAGATGACTCTATCAGGTTAATGTTTTTCCCTTAATTAATTAATACACAAATAAAAAATGACATATCTTATTGGACAATATACTATTAATATTATGTTTATATATCAATAGATCTCGTTAAAAAAAACAAACACCAACACTTGGCCAAAATAAAGGTTGCTTCCAAAGGAAATTCGAATCAGCAAAATCGTCACAAAAATGATGATCTTCACTTAACAACAAGTACGTCCATAAAATAACCTTCCTACATACAATTCAAATCTGAGCAATGTTTAAAGAGAAAAAGATTTCATTTGTCAAAAGTATTCATATATGTCTAAATTTTGCAGGTTATGACCAAATGCATATGCCCTTAAACGTGGACTTCGAAAAAGGTCATCCCCATCAAAACAATGTTACTTTTGAGTAAAAAAACATCATTTGCAATTTTAACCAATATATTCCATAAACTCAAAATTTACACGTCTATATAATACTCCTGACTATCAAGCTGAAAAAAAACAATATCCAGCGAACAAGCCCAAAAAAAATTACATTGCAAGAAGATCTTTGCAACAAATTGTTATACATGACGACATCCCTAGGAATGACCTTAAAGCTGCTTTGAAGACAAGCCAAGAAAAAACTGACCAAGAAGGTTAGTTCTGTAAAGCTTATGTCATCTCCATAATATTTGCAGTTGCCCATATTTATTCATCAAGATTAAACATCTTCTATATGGTTCTGTTATACAGATGTTGTTGAACTGATAAAAGACATAAGGATGTCCACAAAAGGGAGGGTTATCAAACGCAAAAAACTCGACTAGATATTTTGCACCTTTCTGTTGTATTGCAGAAACCATATTTTGCTTTTGAAAGCACCCCATGAATTTTTTGTAATCTTTTGCACATTTATTATGTATGTTATGTCATTTGGGGTGAACTTTTCATTTTGAACAAAAAACCTTTATATATATGTATGTACTTTTGTATGATCGAAATATCAAAACAATATCATTTACTTATTCAAATCCTTTTGTATATAATTATAAATCCTGTCACTACTTACTTTCATGTAAATATGCCCTCTTAAGCCTTCCTCACTCTTCGGAGTATCTTGATGGACATGGATACTTTCTATCTAGAGCCAAAATGAATATTCCACATATAGTAAGCTCTTTAACTTAGTTATCAATTTTTTTTATGATTATCTTGTGATTTATTTCATAGATATCAATGATTCAACTTAAGATAATGATAACAATGATGATGATTATGATGATATGGTGGTTCTGATGCAGTGTGAATTTTTATTGTGCTCATGCTTTGAGCGTACTTCATTCTTGCCCTTATCAGAGTGGGAATCAGATGAATCTAGGTATTTAGCTGCTTGTTTTCTCATAACATCATATTAATAGCCGGATAGAAATACAATTTTCATGCAAAAAAAACTATACACTTCCACTTTATGTAATTCTTGCACAGTTAATATGATAAAATTGTCTTGATTCTGATTACAGATCTGAAGCTGTGTTCCATCAAACTACATGGATAACCAATTTGACATCAATGAAAGAATGAAAGCTTTTCTTATTCACCGTCTGACCGAGGTAATAAACTGAATTTTTGCAAACCAAATTGCCTCCTCTTTTTAAATAAGAATATACTTCTGGGATTATCAACGTTTTACATTGCACCTATAGGCGCACTACAAGTTTGAACTGATGGAGAAGAAGTTATATCTAACAGTCAATCTCTTTTAAGAATTTTCCATTTTTCGCTGTTGATTAAAAGCTTTATCTTTGAATAAAAAAAAGATCTCTTTTTGCAGCTTGTTGAAGTTACTACCATGCTCCTTGCTTACAAATACGAAGAAGTTTTTGTTCCTGTCGTTGAAGATCTTATACTGATATCTGCCAAAGATTACTACAGAAAAAAACTTCTCACTATGGTACATTACTACCTATTCAATAAAAAAAACATGAATTCAATTTAAATGGCAATTAATCTTTATCATATAAAGCTGCTCATGAAATACGTTTATATTCTATTTGGCTACATGAAAAGTTGATAACAAACACCTTTCTATTTAATCTTTCGCTGCAAACTCCATAAGTTTTCATGAGACGATTTTTAGAACATCAGCAGCTCGATTACTTCCGACTGCTCAGAGATTCTAGGTCTTTCTTCTCTCATTATTTCAAACAAGTTGAATTTTATTGTTATACCCAAATTGGGCAAAACTGAAATATACTTTTAACTATATCATTTTCCTACACAAACATGCTTTGCCTATTCATTGTTGGTGATATTTCGTTATTTATTATCTGCCTGGCGCGGTGCAATGAAAAACTAGTATATCTAGAAGTATGGGCGAATCTAGACATCAATGGGGAAAAACTAATATTTTTATCGATGGATAAAAGTTAATGATATAAAATATGAGGAGCGAAAATAAGTTAAAAGCAGCCAAAATATAATTTGATATATATAATATTTTTTTTTTAAGGGCAGGTGTTGGCATTTAGTAAATCTGAAAAAAAATAGGTTATATTTAGGTTAATTATTAATTTTGAAGAAAAATTAATCGAGTTGTTTCCAATGCTATGCAACGGTTCGTTAAATCATGCTAACGTACAAGTCCATTGCTTACGCCTCTCTTATGAGTTCAACCCTTTGAAAAAGTTAGTTCTACAAGCAGGGATGGCAACGAGGTGTGTCAAGACGGATTTAGTCAAATCCGAGACTTACCTCGTTACAAAAAAAAGTTCCCAGACCTGCCCGCCCAGACTCGCGAACCCGTTTATTTTTGTAAAAAAGATTAATAGGTAGAAATCATTTTGAATCACAAAATTGAGTTTCGTGATTGAAGTTTATGTTTTTTCTAGTAAATATTTATAACAAGTCTTGTAAAACTTTTTTTTTAAGGTGACACGATGCCACTTATTTTATTAATGGAGAATAACAGTAAAAGGGAAATCAGACGATACCCCTTGAACTGTAAAACTTAAGTCACCACAACAAACGCTTATCCATCCCAAATCAGAAATACAGTGCAAACAAAATAAAACAATTCAATTAACAAAATCCCATTATTTTGATCTTGTACGATATGGTCCTTAAATTATAAGTCTTGGATGTTGATGATGAGGGAACCCTAAAAATCTTCTCTTCCTCCGACTCAATCCTATCCTCATCATTGGAGCTAAGGTGGTCCCAATGTTCTTCATTCCCGTAATGTTCAACGATTTCGACACCCAAGCTTTCCATGAGCTCAACATCAAAAAGGTTATCTGGCTCATCATTGACCCGTTATGCCCAAGTTTTGGATGCCTTTTCGGTTGAGCATTGGAGAAGCTAGTTTCACCCTTGAATAAACCAGATTTTAACCTAATTTGATTAAAGGTTTTGAAGCATTAGAGTTTGGAGGGGGGCGATGAGGAGTCGAGACTTTCTTTAGATTGTCTGAATCCGATTGGGATTTAATATTTTCAATTCTCGAGATGCCCTGAGAGTTGGATATGGTACCCGTGTTGGTATACGGGCTACCCGCGCTGCCCAAGGTAAGTACCGAGCTGCCCTTAGTTCCAAACAAATAATCTGACCCTCTCCCAGCCGTCTGAGATGCCATAAAACCGTTCCCCAATGCCGAATCATGCCTGCCCTGACCTTGTTCTAAGCTCTCCGAAGTTTCAAAAAATTGGTCATTGCTCTCAAAGTTTGAAAATTTGTGTGTAGGAGAGCAATCTGCTGAATTAACTATTTTAGGTAATCTAGGAATTTGAATATCGGTATGGCCGATATTAATTGCTTCATGCTGCAGAAAATGTCTTGGGTCTAAAACTTCTACCGGAACATCAAGAGCTCCTGCCTCCTTGACCGAAGAAAAATTATGCTGCAAGTTTTGAATTTGAATATCATCAGCGGACGCTGCACCATCACCCTGACCGCTGTTGCTGAAGTCTTGTCGTTGGCATGCTGATCAACCATGGACGCCAAGATTAACCAAATTTTTAACTCCGAATCAATTTTCGCATTATCATTTGCAGCTTTTTGGCAAACGACCAGATCATGTCCAAATAAAGAACAATGTGAAAAGTATTCAGGGACATTTTCATAGATCAAATCTTGAATCCACGTTTTAGAACCTTGTGTAATGCACACAGCCATTGGGCGTTCCTTTATTAGATCAAATTCCACACGCATACGAGCAATACTAGGACGAGATTTCCTAATAGTTGCATTATCAATACATATGGGCTTACCAATCAATTGTCCAATGGATATAAGAGCATCTGGATCGAACAAGTGGAACGGTAAATCTGGAAAGCTAATCCAAATGGGACTGGTTGAAGGTTCTTTCTTGAAATTGAAGAACGGAGACCATCTGAATATTTTCATAGGCACGCCCGCTACCTTCTAGATGCTATTGGACCAAAGATAGTTGAAATCCTCTTTGATAGTAACCCGAATAAGCACAAACCCTGCTTTAAGTGCTCCAATTGAAACTGCACCTTTAAGCTTTATTGCATCAAAAGTCTTTCGAACAGCCTCCAATTTTGGACGCCGGACAAAAATATACCGATTAAAACAAGCTCTAGGGGTTTAGACAAAATATCCACCTCTTTTTTGGAGAAATGCACCACCGAGATTCCATTGACGAGTAGTGGAGCTCTGATGGGGATGAGTTTTGGGGGATGGGTTATTAGCAATTTCGAATGATTTGAGGGGCTTAAGCAAAGAAGCAAAGGACTTAGTTTTTGAATGTTTTTGGGATGGAGATGGCGGCGGCGTCGACGACGCAGCAGAGGAAGGACTTACCGGTGGCATTAAGTGTTAGCATAAAATAACCGGCAAGCCAAAAGTGAGCCCGATGGATTTTATTGGCCCTAGCACAATTAGCTAACACATAACCACTATAAATATAACATTCCCTCTAGGGTTAAGATATACCATTCAATACTCTCATAAGTCGTCATCACACTAGCACTGGTGCCGAGCTTGTAGATCTGGTCAGGTTGATTGGACTAGATGATCACCACCATCAGATTGATTTTGCTGTTATCGATAATTCATTTTCCTGCTTTTATATTTGATATTTTCACATGTTCTAATATATGAACAGGTGCGATCTACCCGTCCCCGAGTTATATTTGTTTATGTTTTATTCCGTTGCGTTTGGATTTTACGCCGGGGTACGGAAACCCAACAGTGGTATCAGAGCTAGGTTGCGCTTTGATTCATGTATTTGAATTTTTGTTTTTTAGATCGTTCCCAATCGATGCTAATCGTGTTCGAAATTTTCGAAATTAAACTGTCCGGAAAAAATCGATACCCACTGTTCATCGTTTTCATGAAGGAGCAAACTTTAGGCAGTCTCGCGTGGCAGCACACGCGGCGGAGAAGTGTTCTCTGCCATCGTGCGCCGCCTACAAATGACTGCGCGTCACTGTTCTTCACGGTCAGTGAGTTATCGCGCAGAGTGGGTCGCAACCAAGCTCCAGTACATATCCCGAAACCATTCGCGTCCGATTTGTTCTCCACCCTTTCGCGCCGAGTTACTGAATCTTGTAGACAACTCGATGTGCGCGGCTCCAAATCGACGAGATTAAGGCGGCGGCGTGAGCTAGGGTTTCTGACCGCCGCACTTTTCATGGTGGGAAATGAGATGAACAGTGCCAAATATTGCCCTAATTTTTTATTTTTTAAAAAAAAAATTATATTTGATGATCGCAATTTTGATTTTTGTTTGAGTTTATTTTTTAAATTTTTATTTTTGGATCCAAATTGGTTGGTATCCATAAATTAATTTTGGGACATTATAGATATTTTTTGTATATTAATTTCGAAATAACAAATCATAAAAGAATTAATTATTAAAAAGTAGGATTTTTAATTTATTATATGTAAAATAGAAATTTTATAAAGTAATTGAAAATTAGATGAAAATGTTTCATTTAATTTATTTTCGATTAATATTATGATTTGAAAGGTAAAATAGAGATTTTACCAATTAATTGAAATTTAATTAATTAAAAATTAAATAAAATTATTTAATTTAATTTGTTAATTTATTTTCAATTAATAACACGATTAGTGGTGAAACGATAGAATAAATTAATTATTGTTCTCTCATTACATGTGATGTGATTAGTATAATTACATATGATGTAATTGTTTAGTTTAATGTTAAATTACATATGATATGATTGCATGGTGGATGATTACAGGCATTGACCAATGTGTTTAGGTGAATGTTTAGGTATTTATTTTTTCATTATAATTGTGATTTTGGTTATCGGGTCTGCGCGCCTGCTCCCTCTATTTTCTGATGTATCCCACCCCGGATTTGTATCCATATTCTCTTGTTTGCACGATTTAAATGTAAAATCTTTAGAATTAGTGGGAGATCGAGATTGAAGATTGAGCATCAAGAATCAAAACATGTATAATAGAAGCAAAAATGTAATAGGATTGCATTGCATACATGCATCACCTTAGACAGACTTGTGATCCACGTGTGGCTCACATGGATCAAGTAAGTTTTTATACGATGCACGTGGCTAGGGGAATACGAGTACGTAAATAGATTTTCGATATACCTCAAAACCGAACTTGAAAAACCGAAGGGGAAGGCTTGAGTTTCTCGGCTATGGCTTCACAGCCATTTCTTCATCTCCCTTGCTATATAACGAACGATTCATGAAGTGTTAGGAGACAAGCATTTGAGGCTTAGGGGACAAGGAACAAGCAAATATTTGTTTGCCTCTTGAGATAAATATTTTATTTCTTATCATTATTTTATTTCTTCTTATTAATTTTTTTTATCATTATTATATTATATACACATATTTAAAATATATTCTAATATATGTATACACATGTGGACGTTAATATGCATGTAAACATATAAATATATTCGAACTGTTAATTAAATTGAACCAAATTTCTTTCAAAACGAATATTTTACGATCATTTTGGAGGTGTTATATTCCCCATATATATATGTATATATATTAGGGTAAATCTTGATTATATTTAATCAAAATTCTTTTTACGGTTATTTTTGGGGCCTTACAATAAAATAACCTTAGTTTTCTAAAATTTCTTCTTCTTTCCTCCATTTGGCTTAGAAGAAGAACCTTTTTCAACCATATTAACATAGTCATGTTGCCTGAAGCGACCTTCAGCTGCTTGAAGTTCTGTCAGAAGTTCCGCCAATGAATAAAGCCTTTCATTCATATTATAGTTCAAGTGAAACTGATTAAAACTCTTAGGCAGACTCTGGAGTATGAAATCAACTTGGTTTCCCCATCGATTTCAGCTCCAAGGATCTCCAGTTCATTCAGATGACTCATCATCTTCAGAACATGATCCCTTATAGATGTCCCCTCAACCATGACAATGTTAATTAATTCCTTCATAGCAGTTTGCCTAGCAGCTCGATCTTGATGTCCAAACATCTCCTTGAGATGTAATATCATGTCATAAGTGGAGATCATGATTGAAGTTGATATTGTAGCAAATTTGACATAGAAGCCAAAATATAACAACGTGCCATCTCATCAGCCTTACTCCATCTCTTATAAGCATTGCATTCCTCCTCATCAGCCTTATCACTAGGCTTAGGAGGACAATGCTCAACAAGCACAAATTTGTATTCTTCAGCAGTTAACACAATATCAAGATTCCTCTTCCAATCAATATAGTTAGGACTAGTCAACTTATTATCCTTAAGGATAATCATGAGTGGGGTAAAACTAGACATCTTAATTTCTGAGAAACATCATGCAATAAATATCATGTAAGGCAAATAAAACATTGTATTTAAAACAAATATTGTACCCTCAAACAATATAAAATAAATACGCCAGCACCCTAGTACTTGCATGAATCAGCATGTCACGATAGTGTGAACGTACCATTCATAATCAATATAGAGAGGAGAATTCCTATTAATTTGCTTACTAGTCAACTTAACCTTATGACAAGCAAATTAAATAGTTGGCCTTACTTTGGTCCTACAAATAATAACAATGACTCCGATGGGATGATACAATTATTTGCATCTAACTGTGTAAACCGTTACTAAATTTAACCAGATTGTTTTTGTATCAATTTATTCAGATTGAGAAGTCAATTAAGATTGAGAAGTAAATTGACATAAATTCAATCATATAAATTATCCTTAGATATTATTCCGATGATTCACAAGTAGACCCTTCCGATATGGAGAAGGCACTTAAAGAATCTAATTGTATCATCAACAAACCAGTAACGAAGACCGTGGGATTTCATTGATATAAATCCCTCTCCCACTTAGTTATTTAATAGTGAGGGTTATTTATTTTTCTTTTAATAATCATGTTTCAGTTACAGTAGTAACTATTGATGCAAAGATGAAATTTAGAAATCAGAAGCAAATACACAAATCAATTTTCATCTTGGGGAATTTCCCAAGTCATCATAATGATGATTTTTAATGATATCATCATTATTTAGAAATCAAATTTTGATTTCTAATGTGAAAGACATTTCTCCCACACAGTTCACGGATCAGAATATTTATTGGCATAATACACAAATTAATCAACTAAAACACAATAGCATATTTCGATTTTTATCCAGAATTCAAAATAAAATTACATACAAATCAATCTGCTATTCCATAAATTGATAATGATTCACAAAACATCCAAAACCGTTAATCTATACGAAATATCAACCTGGCTCTAATACCAATTATAAGGTAATTTATATAAATTAACAATTGAGATCTGTAAATAATGAATAACCCAATTGCCAAAATAAACTAAAGTCTCGATTATACCTGAAGCGAGAAGAATCACTTACCTTTGGTTGAATTTGATACCTTGGTGTTTCTATCGTAAATCCTAACCAGCGATTCTTGAATACAGTGTGGTCTGTTTTCTATCAACAATTTCTCCTTAACTTTATCTATTGATTTCTTCTTCTCAAAAGTGTATCAATCAAGGTTGAGAAAGCTGGTATAAATAGGCTACAATAGAGACTCCTAGGAGAAATAGGTTATGTGTGATGTCCATATTATTATTAATCATTTGTTGGACTAAATATGATTTGGATTTTAGTGATAATTAATTTTAGAATTAATCATTTGTTGGACTAAATATGATTTGGATTTTATTGATAATTAATTTTAGAATTAATTAGAAGTGGAATTGACCAAGTGAAGGTCAACTGACGAGTTAATCGAATCATAAAATAATTTAAGGTACGTGCGACGTACGAGCATTACTTTATATGAGCATTTGTGAAATGCATAATGTATTTTGATTGCATTGATGGTTGTGCGTATGGTTATATATATGTGTTGATATAGTTATGGAACGACCCAACCTTGACATCGCCGCCACAAGCGTGTGTGATACTAGAGTAGTGTGACCTTATAAGAGATATGGGGTACTGGGTTTATATGACTATTGCAGGGGATTTGAGATGCCTGAGAATGATCGTGGAATCATGTATTCATTATAAGACATGTGAGATGTCTAAGTATAATGGAGAATTGGTAAAATAAATGCTAGACATTTGAGCTATCTGTGATTGGTAGCAAAGTTGAAAATCAGTATTAGATATCGAGATATCTATATTTGTATGTATAATGAATTTGGAATCATTAATTATTGATACTTGAGAATCAGGCATGCTATGAGTTAAATCAATGTGTTGATTTACTGATTTTTGAGATTTGACGAGTTTGATGATTGTGAGAACAGGGACAGTACACAGAATCCCGGATGAGGACGTTGCCATCCAGGGAGTATCATTTAAAATTCATTAGTATTTACTTTTGTTGTAAATTATGAATTTCATTATTGTGATTATGGGATTTTGTGTATTGGTATGCTCACCCCGTTGGGGGCTGTCTCTGTTGGGGCAGGTGAACAGGTACATCGATGGCTGTGGAACTGAGCTCGAGCTGTTGATTGGATGTACTCACAGGATCGTGGTACCAGGGCTTGATGGAGCACGGTATCGTATAGAGTACTTATATACACCCGAGGTTTATATACACATTTATGATGCTCGCATGTGAGCACGGTTATACTTGTATATGAGTTGTATATAAAGGCATGAGCATTTCTCTCTTTCATTTTATGTTGCATGCAATTAAGGGTAGAATTGCTAATGATATGAGAGTCATTGGTGTATTATGTGGGTGTTGAAACCCACTTTTGTTGTCATATGTGTGGTGTCTTCCCTGGCTGGGAATTTACTTGGTATTGCTGTATTCTGATGAGTATTTTGTTTTCCCTGGCCGTGAATTATGTTATGTGTTGAGCTTTTATTTCGGGATAGCTCTATTTATGGGGAGACTCTGCCTAAATTTTTATAAAAGTCCACAATGTAAAAAGTGGCACAAAGGGGATGGTAATGGGCGAACTTTATGAGTCTAATTGATGTTAGGCTGATGATCTTATAACATCGAGTATTAAAGAAAATTTTGTATTTGCCATTCAATGATAAAGCATCATCTGAGTTTCCCGATCGATTTTTATTGAAACCATGTACCACACATATTGATTAATGCACTAATCAAGGGTTAAGGGCTTGGGGTCCTTACATTATGTCTGCTCATGGGCTTAGGACTCTACCCAGAACAACCATTCAAGCTCATCAATAATAATTCATTCCACTATAGAATCATTATTGAACTACACTACGTAATCCAAATATTATTTGGGCTCCTTTTATTATATGCTTATATCATCTCCTCATGTTTAAGATTCAAAATGTCCATTAATTAAATTAAACTACTGACAGTTTTATTTAATTAATATCTAGACCTTGGGTTATACACTCAACTTATTCGTCATGTCGGATAATTAAATCCACCTGCAGGGTTTGACACCGACAAATCTTATGAGCTCTCAAGAGGACATTTTCAACCCAAAATAGACAGGACGTGGATTCTTTTGATAATCAACTTCCCACCATGTACATAGTGGTATTACCCAACTCATTGAGCCTTTTGATTCAATATGAACCTCACTCTTAAATGAATCAAAGCAATAGCAATATGTACACGTGTTCATTATTATCTCCGGATTAAGAGCGTAATGTCACGGGATGAGAGCTTTCACCCAAACTTTCTCGAACCCGTGCGGCACTTGACTAGTAACCCCGCGTCGCTAGCAAGTCAGCCTTCCTCCCGAGTTGGTTGCTAAAGTGCTAGAAAGAGAGAACACAAAGAGATTTGAGAGAATGCTTTGTATTGCTTGAATACTTGATTGAAAACTTGATGGTTACAAATGAACTCCTCCCCCCTATATATACAAGTCCACCTCCTTAATGGACGGTGATGATCAATTTGATCTAATGGCTAGAAATGATCTTCTAGGATGTTCCACACATCTACAAGCTTCTACATGCTTCTAATATTTCTATAAGGTTCTAGAATGACCTACAAAAGAATGTACAAGGAATGTCTAGAATCTTCCGGGGTGCTCCAAAGTGTTCTTCAAGCTTCCGGGAGCTTCCGGATGTCCCAAAGCCTCTCCAATGTATGCCGGAATCTTCTAGAAAGTTGCGGGTCGTGACATTCTCCCCCACCTAAATTGGCGACGCCCTCGTCGCCTGAATATCGCGGAACTCCTTGATCTTGTGTGCAAACTGCCACAAGTGGTCTTCGTGCTCCCAGCTAGACTCTGCCTCGGGTAGACCCTTCCATTGCACGAAGTACTCTGTGTATGGGGGAACTCCTCTTTTACGTATCACTCGGTCTGCCAGAATCTCCTCCACGCCTTTGTCATATGATGTGACCACAGCAGTTGGCGCCCGATGTGATGTCCCACGGCTTGGATCCTCCATGTCTGCATGATATGGCTTCAACTGACTCACATGAAACACTGGATGGATCTTTAATTTTGGCGGTAAATGTAGTCGATAAGGTAGTAGCTTTACCATTACAAGGTCCCCTTCCTTGAACTCGACCGCTCGTCGCTTAAGATCTGCCCACTTCTTCATCTTTTTGGCGGCTTTGTTCAATGATGCCCAAGCCAAGTCAGTCTCCTCCTGTATGGACATGGCGAATGTGTATGCTGCGGGGCTGCTCCCTGTGTAGCCCGTGGCAATGTTATGTGGTGTCATCGGCTGTCTGCCTGTGGCTAACTCAAATGGACTACGTCCAGTAGATTCGCTTCGCTGCAGATTATAAGAGAACTGGGCAGTGTCTAAGAGTTTTGCCCAATCTCGCTAGTTGGCACTCACATAGTGCCGTAAGTATAATTCCAGTAGCGCATTCACCCGTTCGGTCTGCCCATCCGTTTGTGGGTGGAAGCTTGTTGAGAATGCAAGATCGGACCCCAAAAGCTTGAACAGCTCGGACCAAAACTTCCCCGTGAAGCGAGGGTCGCGATCACTTACAATGGTATTCGGAATGCCCCAATGCTTGACCACGTGCTTAGTGAAAAGCTTGGCTGTGTCAACGGCAGTGATGTCTGACGGTGCAGCAATAAAGATGGCATACTTAGAAAACATGTCCACCACAACAATGATAGTCCCGCACCCTTCTGACTTGGGTAGTGCCGTAATGAAGTCCATGGATATGCTCTCGAAAGGGTGCTCAGGAATGGGAAGTGGTTGTAGGAGACCGGCTGGCTGCTGTTGTTCCACCTTGTCTTGTTGGCACACAAGACAAGTCCTCACATAGGCCTCCACGTCCTCCCGCATCCTTGGCCAATAATATGAATCCTCCATGAGTGCCATAGTGCGATGCATCCCCGGGTGGCCCGCCCACTTTGAATCATGACACTCCTTGAGTATTTCCCAGCGCAAATTTCCCCACTTGGGCAAGAAGAGGCGGTCTCCCTTAGTGAATAGCAAGCCCTCTCGAATCCAAAAGCGTCGGGTTTTGCCTTCCCTAGCAAAGTCCATGATGGTCTTTGCCACCGGGTCTTGACCTAGTCCTTCCCGTATGCGATCCTTCAACATGCTTGCGGGTTGGCTTATGGCTGCGAGCTCCGCCTTCTGGCTTAAGGCATCGGCTACACCATGGGTTGTCCCGGTTTGTACTCCAATGTGTAGTCAAACTCCGCAAGAAACTCCTGCCACCTTGCTTGCTTCGGAGTGAGCTTCTTTTGGGTTTGGAAGTAGCTTGTAGCAACATTGTCCGTCCGCACAATAAACTTGCTCCCAAGCAAGTAATGCCTCCATACTCGTAGACAATGAACCACCGCAGTCATCTCCTTCTCATGGACTGTGTAGCGCCGCTCGGCATCTTTCAACTTGCGGCTCTCAAAGGCAATAGGATGCCCATTTAGCATAAGAACGCCCCCAATGGCATAGTCCAAGGCATCATTGTGCACCTCGTATGGCTTCGTGTGATCTGGTAGGGCTAGGACTGGTTGCTCTGTCACCTTGCTATTTAGCTCTTCAAATGCTTCCCGACACTTTGGATCCCACTCCCACTTTTTGTTTTTCTTCAAGAGATTAGTGAGGGGTGTGGCAATGTTAGAATACCCCTGTATGAAGCGACGGTAATAGTTGGCTAGCCCCAGAAAGGATCTGAGTTGGGGCACATTGGTTGGAGCCTCCCAATCTCGTATGGCCTTCACCTTGGCCTCTTCCATCATGATACGCCCCGTCTTGATGTTGTGGCCCAAGAATGACACCTCATCTCGGGCAAAAGAGCACTTCTCCAACTTGATGTAAAGTTCATTCTCCCGAAGTGCCTGAAATACCTTTCTCAAATGCTCCACGTGTTCCTCCAACGTGGATGAGTAGATAACAATATCATCAAGGTAAACAACCACAAAGTTATCCAAGTAAGGGTGGAATACCTTGTTCATGAGGGAGCAAAATGTGGCCGGGGCATTGGTGAGACCAAAAGGCATAACTAGAAATTCATAAGACTTGTACCTCGTGACCATGACGGTCTTTGGCTCATCCCCTAGGGCAATCCGCACTTGCCAATATCCGGACCGCAAGTCTATCTTTGAAAATCACTTGGCCCCTCCAAGTTGGTCGAACAACTCTCCAATGAGTGGTATAGGGTACTTGTTCCGGACCGTCAACTTGTTCAAGGCCCTATAGTCCACGCACATGCGTAGAGATCCGTGATGCTTCTTTTGAAAGAGCACTGGTGCACCATATGGGGACTTGGATGGTTGGATCATCCCCGCATCAAGTAGTTCTTTGAGTTGTTTCCTCAACTCCTCCAATTCAGGTGGTGCCATCCGATAGGGTGTGCGTGAGGGCGGGCTAGCATCCGCTACTAGCTCGATCTTATGGTACACGTCCCTCCTTGGTGGTAGCTTCTTTGGGAGCTCCTTTGGCATAATATCTTTGAAGTCCTCAAACACGGCCTTGACTTCCATGGGAAGCTCCCCCATGCCCTCAGTCTTTGGCCCTTCGTCTATCTTAGGAACTATGGCATAGGTCTCCTCACTACGCCTAAGTCCCTTTGCAAATTGAATAGCCGACAACATGCTCGGCCCCTTGGCCTCCCTCTTGGCCGGTATAGTACATGGAGTGTTTGCATCAATAAAATATAAAGAGTCCGAAAAGGGTAAAATGCAAGCTCGTACCTCATCGAGCCACTCTAGCCCAAGTACCATATCGTAGTCATCCATAGGCACCACTGTGTAGGAGACATATCCCTGACATTCTCCTATCGTGGTCTTTACTCCCTTGGCCGTTCCGGCAATTGGTTTGGCCTTTGCATTTACTGACTTGATTGATCCTCCGGTCGGAGTGATGGCAAGCCCCAGCTTCTTCGCCGCCTCCTCCCGGATGAAGTTGTGTGTGGCTCCCATATCCACCAATGCCTTGACTCTTTGCCCCTTAACCAAGGCATCCACAAACATAGACCCACCCTTGGGTCCTTTAGCGCGCTCCACCTTTGCTTTGACGGCATTGAGGAGCCGTAGAGATCCAATCTGTGTGCCCTCCTCCCGTGGCTCATCATCTTCATCTGCAAGAGCTGCTAGCTTGTTTACTTTTGGGCAATTGGCCATGAAGTGGTCGGTCTTGTGAAAAAGGAAGCAAGTCCGTTCCCGGTCATTGGACCTATAGGTTGATGGTCTTGGTACATTGCCCCTGTTGTAGGTTTGGCTTGAGTTTGACTGGTTACCTCCCATACCTTTGCCCTTGTCATCCCTCTTGCCTTTGTTGTTGCCATCATTGGAGGGCCGCAACTCAATAAGGCTCTCGGCATATGCAATTGCCGTAGCCAAATCCTGCACTTGACGGCGTTGGAGCTCCTGTTTTGCCCATGGCCTGAGCCCATCAAGAAAAGCAAAGAATGCCTCGCGATCCGTCAACTCTGGGATCTCCAATATGATCTCTTGGAACTCCTTGATGTACTCTTTTATAGTTTTGTTGTGTGTGAGCCGTCGTAGGCGTCCCCGAGCCTCATACTCCACATTCTCGGGATAGAATTGCCGCTTTAGCTCGGCCTTGAAGTCTTCTCATGTATCCATGCGGCATGTGCCTCGCTCAATATCGGCGTGTCGCCTCCTCCACCATAGAGTGGCTGTGTCGGTCAGGAATAGGGGCGCTGTGGGAATCTTGGCCTCGTTATCCCGTACATTCGAGGCGGCAAAGTATTGCTCCAAGTTCCATAAAAAGTTGTCAAGTTCCTTAGCATTGCGAGTCCCATTGTATGGTCTTGGCCTTGGAACATCGATCCTGGTTGGTGCCGTGGCCACATGATCCCCCGCATTGCCATGGCCCTTTTCCATATAACCATGTCGTCCTTGAGAGTTTTGAACTCTTCTTGCAAGGCCTCAATCATGCCCCTAAACTCATCGAATTGATTTTTCACATCAAAATTGAAAGAGTTAATTTGTTGGAGTACCTGACCTTGAAACTCCTCCCCCGAGGTGTTTTCTTCAAGTTCTCGCACCCTCTCGGCCACATCCTCGAAGGCTTGGGAGTGATCCGACATGTATTGCTCCAGTCGGATCATCCGGTTCTCCATGCCACCCATAAAGTCGACCGAGGGTTCCCTTGACTGGCCTCGGCCCTTCCTCGATGCCTTCTCTGGCTTCTCGGGTTGTTGGACCACCCCTGAGTCCGACATTCTTTCTTCTAGCAAACACCAACGATCAACCTTGAGTGTGGAAGCTTTAGGAGCCAACCTGGCTCTGATACCACTTGTCACGGGATGAGAGCTTTCACCCAAACTTTCTCGAACCCGTGCGGCACTTGACTAGTAACCCCGCGTCGCTAGCAAGTCAGCCTTCCTCCCGAGTTGGTTGCTAAAGTGCTAGAAAGAGAGAATACAAAGAGATTTGAGAGAATTCTTTGTATTGCTTGAATACTTGATTGAAAACTTGTGGTTACAAATGAACTCCTCCCCCTATATATACAAGTTCACCTCCTTAATGGACGGTGATGATCAATTTGATCTAATGGCTAGAAATGATCTTCTTGGATGTTCCACACATCTACAAGCTTCTACTTGCTTCTACTATTTCTATAAGGTTCTAGAATGACCTACAAAAGAATGTACAAGGAATGTCTAGAATCTTCCGGGGTGCTCCAAAGTGTTCTTCAAGCTTCCGGGAGCTTCCGGATGTCCCAAAGCCTCTCCAATATATGCCGGAATCTTCTAGAAAGTTGCGGGTCGTGACAGTAAGCACCCATAATAACAGAGAAATATATTTTTTTATATAGCCAGTATAAGGAAATCATTCTCACTTAGTCTCATTCAATACACACATAGTGTACTAGTGAAATATATTAGTCAAGATAGACTTATTATATGTTTCACTACGATCTGATGGCCAAACCAAATCCATCAATGACCGTGAACTATTTCTTACATTCCACAATGAACTGATAATTTGATCCTCAGTGTGTAATCTCTACACACCAAATTACCTACTATGTGAAATGATAAACCAACATGCATAATTTAATCAATGTATAATATGCAACATTATTTACCCATGATGTTTCTCAAATTAAGATAATAAAAGAAATTAGTTAAATACATAAAAAGCGTTGCTTTCAGTATACCAAAACTAACAGAAGCCATGTGTACTCCAAAAATTCCTGACCTTTAACCCGTTATCGTTACTCAAGATTAAAATTAAAATCTACGAACATAAGCACAATTTCTCAGAATCCGCACAATGTTTGAGCAGATTGCAAACTAAATGACTCAACTCCTTAAAATACCAAATCTAACAATTTCAAACGGATAAAAACAATAAAGATAATTTTCCATTTAGATAGGTGTCAAATGCATGTGGTGAGTGAGGTAGAAAAGATACAAAAATTGACCTGTAATTTGGATAAATGTTGACGTGATACCTCCATTAAAGCTTTGGAATTCAGCATGTCAGTTGCAAAGAAAGCAAGGAGTTCCACTTTTTTTTTTTTTTTTTTTTTTTGCAGAATTGGAGTATAACGGTTTCCACTTCTTTCTTTCAGTTTTTACCCACGATCATTTTGGTCGTAATATGAAGTTGGGTACAATAGATGATAGAAAGAGAAGAAAGAAAATATGATGAAGACGTGGGGAAAGTGGATAAATAGTTTAGGGTAATATTGGCAATTTAAAAAAAACATACCGTCGGACCAATAGTTACTATCCATTTAGGGATGGCAGCGGGTGGGTTTGGGACGGGTTTGACAAATCTCCGGACCCCCCGCCCCGCTACACATAAAACCCGGACCCCCCGCCCCGCCTCGCCTAGACCCGCGAACCTGGCGGGTTTACCCGCCCCGCCCCGGTTCAAGTTTTTTTTTTTTTTTTAAGTTTAGCTAGAAACAACTTTGGAACACAAAATTGAGTTTTATTATTGAATTTCATGTTTTTCTATAGTAAATATTTTATAATAAGCATTGCAAAACGATCTTTAAGCAACCAAATATTTATTCATATGCTCTCATTCTCTTCAAAATGTCCAATTTCTTTAACATGAGCACATGAATTTTGATATAAAATTAAATAATGACACTTTATTGTTCAATCAAAGAAGTAAAATGTATATTCAATATTAACTTTTTTTTAAAAAAAATTAAAAATGTATAGCGGGGTGGGTCCGGGGCGGGTTCGGCCAATCCCAGGACCCGCCCCTCCCCGCTTACATACCCGGTTGAAGCGGGTCCAGACCCGGCCCTGCGGGGCAGGTTCAGTGCGGGTCCGAGTTTAGACCCGCCCCATTGCCATCCCTATATCCATTGCTCTAACTTAATATTATACTAGCGGCTGACGCGCACAAATTACGTGTGTAATGAAATTTTAAATTTTATATGTTGTATATATATACTAAATTTTTATATTTGACATATCCGATTTAAATATGATATTTTATGGGGAAGAGAAAAAACTGCAGCACATATTTTTGGAAGGAAAAAACTGGTGAAAAATTGGGAAGTTAATAGGTGATATTCCGATATTATCCATTTATCACATGGTCTCATAGCTATTACTAAAGCAAATAGATGATATTTTTTTAATTTCATAATGGTTATACTAAAGTGGTTACTCTAAGGTGCTCACACATTATATATAGTATAGATATATTATATATTACATATAATAATAATTATTGTTATTATTGTTATTGTTATTATATATATTATTATTATTATTCTTTATTTTATTATATTAGTATTAGTATTATTACTATTTTATAATTATAATTATTATATGTTTATTATAAATTATTATTATTATAGTGCTGAGGGTATTTTAGTTATGATATCAAATAATAAAATTTATCAACCATCTTATCATCCATCCAATAATATATATCGTAACACATATAATTTTTTACAATCATTTCATAATTTTAATCTTTTGATCAAGGTTGTGAAAATCGGACCGGCCGGTCCGACCGGTCCGACAGGTGACCGGGCATAGGTCCGGTCCGGTTAACTCCATAGAACCGCCATGATAGAAAACCAGTGCTAACCGTTAAGAACCGGTCAAAAAGCGGTCGACCGGTCACACTTACTTTTTTTTATATACATTTTTTCCAGTTTTTATATATTTTTATTTTGTTACATTTTAAAGTTTTTTTCTTTATTCCTAAATAACCTAGATAAAGACCAAACAACTAAAACCCTAGTTATTTTCCCACAAACCCACAAATATCACCGTTCATTTTTTTTTTCTTTTGGTCTATCGGTCTTCTTCCTTTCAATCAAACAAGGTATGCTCTTGCATTTTATTTGATGTATTATATCTTGAATCTTCATTTCTCATGTACGCATGAGTTGAGTTTTAATATGCTTTAACTATTGTTTAGGATTTCTGTAGGTTAATACTGAGGGTAGTAGTAGTCTAAATATGTGATTTGATTTTCTTGTTCCTGGGTTCTGTTTCGCTATTAGTTCAGTAGCTTTAGTTGGTGAGGATTCCACCATTTTTTATGCGTAACTTCTCTACGTTTCAGCAAGATTTCTTTTGATGTCACTTATTGCTTACGCAACTTGTCGATGGTGTTTTGATTCTGTTCAACGTGTGCTTCTGGATTCCAGGATGTGTTTATTGGGGGTATAGTTCTCGTGTGGCATGGAATGGAGACCCGTTGTTGGTCTATGAGATCTTAATACCATATATGCTTGTCTCATTAATTTTGCTAGTCCTGAGTGTAAAACATGTTACTTTTAAATTGCTCATCAATTGTGTATGAAAAAATGGTCATGGAGATCAAGCTTATTAGTCGAAGGATGAAATTGTGTATGATACTTTTTAATTCGTATCAAACAAGAGACTTTTAATGAAATCCTTGACACAAGGTCTTGATATTTCTGTTAAATTGTATTCTTTATTTATTGAAACATGACATGGAAAATGCTTTAGGTATGCCTATGCAGCCTCAAGGAGTTGAACAATCAAGTTCAACACTTAGCTCTGCTCAAAATCCTCGGCGAAAGAATGACATAGCGTGGAAGCATTGTTACGAGGCACCATCAGCATACAGAAAGACTAAATCTATCATATGTGTTTATTGTGGTCAATCAATTAATGGTGGAGGAATTAATCGCGTGAAGCAACATCTTGCGGGCATTACTGGTAATAGCTTGTACTAAAGTTCCAGTAGATGTTCAATTTGAAATTAAAGGTGCATTAATGGAGATTGCACAAAGTAAAAACGAGAAAAGAATTTCTACATCTCAATTTGAGAATGATGTTGAAGAAATTCCAAAAACACAAGAAGTAGATGATAGTAATATAAGGAAGAAGACAAATCATATAGGAAGTTATATGAAAGCTAGCGCAGGGATTGACTCATCTCAGCCTAGTATACGAGTGAAAATGCAAAGTAAAGAGAGATGGCATGCAACTGATATGGCATTTGCTTTGTGGGTTTATGATGCATGTATTCCAATAAATGCTGTGAATTCACCATATTTTCAACCAGCAATAAGTAGGATAGCAACTATGGGTCGTGGATACACTGGTCCTAGTTATCATGCTTTAAGAGTTCCTTTGCTTAAAGAAGCCAAAACCCAACTTCAATTTACTGTTGATGCTCTTCGAAGTAAATGGGTTGAGACTGGTTGCACAATCATGGGTGATGGTTGGAGTGATAAGAGTCATAGATCATTGATAAATTTCTTGGTTTATTGTCCTTATGGAATATCATTCATCAAGTCCGTTGATGCCTCTGACATTGAATCAAACGCCGAAAATTTGTGCAATCTCTTTTCTGAAATAGTTGAAATGGTAGGCGTTAAAAATGTAGTTCATATGGTTACAGATAATGCGGCAAACTACAAAAAAGCTGGAAAGTTGCTCACTAGAAAATATCCATCAATTTTTTGGTCTCCATGCTCTGCTAATTGCATTAATTTGATCTTGAAAGATGTTGGAGAGCTTTACATAGTGAAAAATTTGGCAATTCTTGCATCAAAGATTACATGTTTTGTGTATAATCGCAAATGGCCTCATGCATGGTTGAAGAAAAGGCCTGGATGGACTGAAATAATTGTTCCAGGAGCCACACGCTTTGGCACAACATTCATAGCATTGAAGAGTATTTATGATCGCAAACAATATTTGGAAGCTATGGTTGTAAGTACAGGATTTAAAAGGTTTCTAAAGGAGGAAAAGGGCAGAGAAGTTAAGCAAATTGTTCTAGATGCTACATTTTGGAATAATTGCTTAATTGTTGTGAATATTATGGGCCCAATTATGAGATTATTGTGCATATGTGATACTGATGAGAAGCCTTCACTAGGCTATGTGTATGAGGGAATGTGGAGGGCTATTAAGGGGATAAAAGAATTATTCAAAAACAAAGAGCGTCTTTACAACACATATGTTAATATTATCAATGATAGGTGGGATAAAATGTTACGGAAACGTCTCCATGCAGCAGCATTTTGGTTAAATCCTGCATTTCAGTATGACCCAAATAGCCCTTGCCAAAATCCCGAGGCTTTGAATGGTTTACTTGATGTCATTGAGAAGCTTCTCCCGAGAGTAGATAATGTGATGGATGAAATTGCCATATTTCGAGAGCGTGGAAAAGGTTTTGGACGAGCATTAGCAATAAAGAATGCAAAAACTACTCGTCCCGATATGTTTGCTAATTCATTTTTATATATTTATTTTACTTGAAAATGTACTAAATTGATTTTAATTTCCTAGATGAATGGTGGAGGCTATTTGGTATTTGATGCACCAAACTTGCAGAAGATTGCAATTAAAATTCTAAGTCAAACATCATCTTCATCTGGATGTGAACGTAACTGGACGGTATTTGAGTGCATCCATACAAAGAAGAGGAATAGGTTGGAGCATCAAAGGCTAAATGATCTTGTATTTGTTCATTATAATTTGCGTTTGCAAGATCGGTATGGCTTCTATTTTGTTGTTTTATATAAGTATTTACTTAAATTTGTATGTTCTTCACTATTTAAATATATTAATATTTGTTATGGATATTTTGTAGTGGTAAAGTGAAAAAAAGGCCATATGATCCAATTGACTATGAATGCATTGATAAACTGGAGTTTGGATAGTTGAAGAAGATATAATGAAGAACTTGATTATGACGAGTTGGAAGAAATGCTTGAAGAAGATCCAGTAAATGATGAAATTTCACAACCATCCATAGGTTGTCATGTTTTATATTATTTATTTATAATATATATTAGTATCTTATTTTGCATATATTTTCTTTATAATTTTGGGACTAGGTGTTGAGGATGTGGATGTGATCAATGATCATGTTGATTTGACAAAGTTTGATAGGGTAAACTCAAGTCTTTGTGATGGCGATGCACTTCATATTCCAGGCCAACAAATGAATTTCTTTGTTGATGAAGATGATGAAGATTAGAGAAATGACATTATGCTAGTTCTTGAATCTTGATACATTGTTCTTATTTAGAATATTTTTCTTTTGCTACAATGATATTTCTTTTATTATGAAAATTTGACAAATATATGTTATAAATATTATAGAAAAACTAAACGTAGATATACATCATGCTGACGTCATACACCGGTTGAACCATCGGTTTAACCGGTTGAACCGATCGAACCTGTAATCAATAAGGGTATCAATTTTGTGTCCGGTCCGATTTTGAAAACACTGCTTTTGATTACTTATACTATCTCTCAATTCAAACGGTATTTTAAGCTCAAGGGTTTCGCTCAGCCTTTGCGTCTAACTGCAATCCAGGGCCAGCCCTGCAATAAAATGTCAGCCTTGCACACCAAATGGTCCAGAAAACCATAAAATACTTGGTCAAGGGCCTGAAGCCCATATAACTAACAAAGTAGAATCGTACTCCTCTGAACTAAAATTTCCAAATTATCTCGTTTGCAATTATGTTTAATCTCATATATTTGGTACGCATTTGTAAATTTGTTTTTAAAATTGTTTAAAATTAACTTTTGGACGAAGAATATGAAATCAAAGAATTTCAATTCTAATGTCATGAATTTATTTTCTCAATTCCAAATTTAGCTTATCCATAAATTAGTATATCGAATTTCAATTTCTCATAAAAAGAAATCCTTTGAAATTCACTATTCAAATCATATTCAAATAATTTCATCACGCAATTAGTAATATATATTATTATTATATTATAATATATGAGTACTCTAGAGTAACCACTTTGGTATGACCATTGTGAAATTACAAAAATAGCCTTTATTTATCAAATACTATATATAATATGTGAGGATGTTAGTGGTATGACTTATAGTGAACTTACCATAATATCCTCACATGTGTTGTCAAATAACAAAGATGGATAATGTGTTAAATGACCGCAAGACCCCTGTTAATTTAGAAAACCACAATAACATATAAAAAAATATTTGGGAGGGTATTAAACTATAAAATCAATTTGAAAAAAAATTTATTACATCCCAAAAGCCAAAATTAAAATTAAATTTATAATTATCACATCACTTTACAAAACAAATATTGTATATGCACGCAACACATGCAACGGAACACTAGTATACAATAAAACATCATTATCATTAAAGAGTATATTTAATTACAATAAAACATCATTATCAGTTAATTATCTCCGGTCTAGTTAAGAGTATATTTAATTCCCAATTGATAAAGCCTATTAAACCAAATTTGTTCTTTGAGCAGACAACAATACCAATGCAGGTTCAAAGTATTTTCTTGAAGACAATAAGTCAAAAAACAACAGCAAATAACCAAGCTTCCAGGAAATATACGACTATAAAATATGTATCCAGTTTTTCTTGTAAATTTCGTGGTTTTTCTTGTAATTTCTTGGTTATTTTTCTTGCAAAAATAACCAAGCTTCCAGGGTTTCACGCACTAGTCCGCACTCTTCGAGGTTCTCGAGTGGAAGCACGCCTCTCGGAAAATCCACGATGTTCCAGCATCTTTAGGGAGTGCTTGTAGCACTCCTCAGCTCCATGGACGATTTCTGCATTTGCACAATGATTTTCCCGAGGCTTGTTTCTTGCCATTTGCTAAGAATTTGATGGATGATTTGCTTACCAAACAATTTTGATCATGGTGGGTGGATATCAATTACTCTGTTGGCTTGTGCAACCATTTGCACAACAGGGTTATTGGGATCCATATAATACATATCCCACCAGCAATTGCTCATGTAGAGAAGATTCGATCAGCCGGATGGAGATCTTAATTCAGAGATTCGTGCCTTATTCTTTTTATAACACGATGAAATTTGATTTCTTGCTCATATTCATAGCTAGAGATTTTGTAAATTACATGCGGTGCCTGCCATTTCCGTAGGGCGAGGGGGTTGTGCAATGTAGTCAACAAGTAAATGTATATAAAAAGGAGACAATATGAACAGCCACAGGGAATCAAATGACTTTAATCTGCATCACATCCAACTGCATAGAAAAGTTCTACGAAATTCGAAAAGATTAGCTAGCAATCAGATTTTGGCATCCTTATGAGTATTCGTCGAGGTTCTCAACGCAACCAAGAACCTGCAGATTCACATAAATTCCTGTTAGTCCAACATGAGTTTATCTGCAATCCACAATTCATAAATTCAGACTAAATAAGCAAAGTTGAACTTAATTTCCGGAAATGAGGAATTAAAAGAGAATAGAGAGTTAGATATCATCAAATGTGCCCAGAGTGATCTATTCGTGCAGGTCTGCTTCCATGGCATTCAAAAAATGGAAATTTTCATTACTGCACTACATAATGTGTGCGGATGCATGCATCGGGTCCACACCCGATGCATACAAGAATTTTTCGTTCCTGCTCCACGGTAGAAGCAATTTTAAACGAAACATGAACGAATCAGGGGATATTATTTCACCATGCTGTAGCAATTTTAAACGAAACATAAACTTTTTAAAAAAAAAAAATCTATAAAAAGCTCTAAAAAATTCCCCACCCCCACCCTGCGTCCCTGTATATTATTAATTAAATACAATAAAACATCGTTATCAGTTAATATCCTGGTCTAGTTAAGAGTATATTTATTTCCCAATTGATAAAGCCTTTGTGCTTTGAGCAGACAACGATGTCCAATCCAGGTTTCATGGTATTTTCTTGAAGAAGATAATAAGTCAAAAACAAGAGCAAATAACCAAGCTTCCAGGAAATATACGTCTAAAGAATATGTATCCATTTTTTCTTGTAAAATTCCCGTGTAGAAAACTAAACACAGCTTTCTTAGTAATTTCTCCCCTTCTGCACTTTCGAAAAAGTTTTGAAATTTATTTTTTAAAAATTGCATTTGAAACTATACATTTTTTTAGGCTTCTTTGCTTAATTCATAAAGGATTGGCCTAGGATTTCCGATTAGCTGGTCCCAGAGGGAAAAAAAGTCGAAAATATAATTTGAAATGCTTGCCTCCTTATTTGATGATTAATTTAGTTACTGATGGTATTGACAAGTGGGTCGAGTCGATTGCTCTGATACCACTTGTTATGATCGAGATTGAAGGTGGTCAATCCACCCAGCTCAATCCAATTAGGTCAGCTGCAATAGCTCATGTTCTCGAAGTTGTTATACTGAGAGATTAGATCGAGTTTGGTTTAAAGAAACCAAACGAAAGTAACTTAAACTAACCTACTCTGAAATGATTAAATAAGGTAATAAAATATAAAATAAACACACGGAAAAGCAAATCTAGGCACAAATTTGTTTATAAAAGTTCGAAGGCTTGATCAACATTCCCTTCTTCCACCGCATATAAGAATTTCACTAGAAAACTTCAATTTATACAACCCTTTGTAAAACTCACTCCAGTTGAGGTCACCTTACGACTGGCAGTCCTAGCATCTCAACTTAACTACTCTCCAACAGTCGAACTCATCTCTACTCTATTATTTTGTTCAGATACAAGTATGGCAGTTACACAAGTCACTCTTGTACAAGAAAGCGCACTATACAAGGATTGAGTGTCTGTGCCTCACCGTTGATCCTATACTGATCAAATATTATATGCAACAGTGGTGCATATGTGTGTGGGTATGCTCTCAACTAAGCTGATATATCCATGTAAGCTCCCCTCTAGGATCGGTAACTCTGAGATATCTTCACGATAAGTTGTAAATTGGATCGTTCGCCCTCTCTCTCTCGATGTCTCTTTCTTGTCAATCTTCGAGAGTTTATTTGTAGCATTCATCTTGATTTATTCGTTAGGCACGAAAATATGTCAGTTAAATAGTACTTGTACGATTCTGACTTTTGTGTACTTTCTTCTGACTTCTACAACATTCATATCTGACTAGTTGACTATTTGCAGTTTTGCTGTTATAGATGACTTCGCTGGTTTACTCTAGTTTAGTTAAGTTGAATACTCAACTGGCATGGTATTTTAGTTTGTTTGACTCAGCTAGTATTTGTATGTATCAGTTGAGTTGAATACTCAACTGATTTCTTCCATTCAGAGGTTGGTTGATTTATACTCCACTGATCAGATAACTAGCTTTTTTCTTTGTAGTTGTGCTGGCCTCTTTGTTGCTCTGGCATAGATTAATTATGTCAATCCTCAACTAGATATGGAGATTGGTTCTGCTAGTTCTTAGTGGACTCATGTCAAGTAGCCTAAAATGATTGATTAGTGTTGCTGATCAATTCACTAGTTTGTCTTCTCAGGAACGAGTCTTTCATTCGCTGAAGTTGTGTAAGCTAGGAGAAATTCACTACACACTACATAGATTGATTAGTAATAAGTTTAAAATTATAATTAGTGGGGTTATTCGAACCCAACAGTTACAATAAGATGTAATTATATGTTGATATCATTGGATTTTAGGCTAAATTACAAAGATGGTCTAAAGAATAAAGCTCCAACTATCGGCACATATTATCATGTACACGACACATGTTTGTTCCGTTTATTTTAACATATAAATGGAATGTGAATTATTTTATTAAAAACAATTTCTATTAGACTATTTTGTTAGGTCTAAAATTTTTGGACTATTATTGTAAATGACACTAAAATATCATTCTTACGATTATCTTAGTTTAATGTTTCTAGAGATTAAAAAAGCTAGAAAAAAGGAAAAATATAGTCTTCATTTCATTAAATTCAAGGGGTACTCCAAACTTTTTACAATAAGCTCAACAACAATATCCAATTATAACTGCACCATGAAAGTGTGTGGTCTTTTGATATTTTAACGTTAATGTTTCGATTGTTTGGACAAATTTAGGCAACATAGTTTTTAATCATATAGTTTATTATTCAGTATTGATCAAAACATGTGTTGACGAAAAAATATTTATGGGTTTCTATTATATATTTCAAAATAATTTCAAATATCATATTCAAAGTTAAGTTTAAATAATGAAAATCTACTAAAATCGTGAAACCAATAGACAAGAGGGAGAAATCAAACCTATTTTCTTTTGAAATTTGTATGAAACAATAATAATATATCATAGGAAATGTAGCAATGTTGTCCCATTTATTAGATAATAAAAATAAAGAGATCAATCTAGACCAAGACCTCCGAAAAAAGATAAATAAGATAAATCTAATCTCCTCAGTTTTACGAGAGCCCAGATATCTCTATATATATATATATATATATATATATATATATATATATGTGTGTGTTTTTTTTTTTGTTGAAGCATCCCAAATGTCTCTACTTAGATATCAAAGTTAGAAGGAGACCTTTAGATACATGTTGGAAAAAAATAAGATACGTATTGAATTACAATTAAGCATTGGAGACCAAACGAGAGAAACCAGTATATTGAAATTTCTGGAGGCCGCAATCAATCGCGACATGTGAAAAAACAGACACCAAAAATCTGTCTAGCGCGATCGATTGCTCTTGGCTGAATTTTGTTTTAAAAGGGCGATCGATCGCGTCCTGAACGTTTTGATAGAATGGGTGTGTCCCTTCAGTTGTAGGCGCGGTTTTTCATGAAATGGTGGCTTCAAATGGTATCTTTTGGTGACATGACTTGATTTACTATAAATATAACATCCCTAATTTGATTTAAACATGAAATAACATGAGACTGAAAGATCAAGTGATCTGAAGCATTTTGTTCATCTTCTTCATTTTCAAGTTGAGTGCTTTCAAACCTTTGTGGTTTGAGAATTTATGATTTGAAGTACTTATATCACAAATCATAAGTTGTTGTGTCTTGGGAGACAAATTGTCAATTGAACCGTTAAGACCGTAGCGGGATAATATTGTCTTATGGACGGAGATTCCAAATCTCGCTTCAACATTCTTTCTCAAAAGTCATTGTTATTTTGTTTGTTACTACCCGAAAGATACACATCCAGAAAATATTCTACTGCAACGTGAGCATCGGAAGCAAAGGAATCTATAACAGCGTTTTTTTAACGATAAATGTGGTGTAGATCTAAATTGTTTAAGATAGCAAGCTGCCAGTTTAGCATGGGCTAAACACGGATGTTGAAAATCAACGGCAGATGTTACCACTCAAAGCACTGTTCATGGGGTAACATCAAATTTTCACATTAATTGGATGTTTAATATGCCCCAAGTAATCTTGAAAAAGTGAGTCCAAGAACATGAGATGTATTAACACATGACGCCAATGTTAGGGAGAAGCCAACATTAATAAAATGTTTGAAGTATGAAATGGAACCGAATTTTAGCAAGGAAACCTCGATCCCACAATACTTCGAGTTATTCAAATGTCTTATTTAACATATTTGAAAATATCCATCAAAAGCACACAAAGTTGCGCAGATATGTTATGTAATAAATAGGAAGAAAAGTTACCAAAATCGTCCAATAATTTAGTTGGTTATTAGAAACGAACCCCTTTGTAGTTTTCTAAATAAACATATTATACCCATGTGGTTTGAAAATATGAAATTTACCCTCCAAGTTTTTCAAATAAGCATTTCATCCCACATGATTTGAAATATATGCAGTTTATCCTCTTATGGTTTGTAAAAATAGGCAGCCCACCCCCTAGTTTGTGAATATGTGCAAAACACTCACTCCATGTATGCCATGTTTTGCAAATCATATGAGGTAAAGTGTTTATTTTGAAAATCGTAGGGGATAAACTACATATTTACAAATCATATTGGGTAAACTACCTATTAGGCATACCACATGGGTAAAATGTCTATTTCCGAACCAAATAAATTTAAAGTTCCTATTATCGATATCAATGTTTGCCCATTTATTAGATAATAAAAAATAAAGAAAGATTAGTCTAGATCAAGACCTTCGAAAAAAGATAAATAAGATAAATCTAATTTCCTTAATTTTATGAGGAGCCCGGATGTCTCTATTTTTTTTTTCCAGCATCCCAGATGTCTCTATTTAGATATGAAAGTTAGACGGAGACCTTTATATACGTGTGTTGGGAAAAAAGATACGTATTGAATTACAATTAAGCATTGGAGACCAAACGAGAGAAATCCGTACATCGAAATTTCTGGAGTCCACGATCGATTGTGACAAATCGAATTTTCTGAAGGCCGCGATCGACCGCGATATGTAAAAAACAGGCACAAAAATCTGCCTAGCGCGATCGATTGCTCTTGGATGAATTTTGTTTAAAGAGGGCGCGTCGATCGCACCCTGTTCGCGATCGATCGCACCCCGTTCGCGATCGCACCCTGAACGTTTTGACAAAATGGGTGTGTCCCTTCAGTTGTAGCCGCAGTCTTTCATGAAATGATGGCTTCAAATTATGTCTTTGGTGACATGACTTGATTTACTGTAAATATAGCATCCCTCATTTGATTTAAACCTGAATTTTTGAGATCAACAAGAAATTGAAAGATCAAAATCTGAAGCATTTTGTTCATCTTCTTCATTTTCAAGTTGAGTGCTTTCAAACCTTTGTGGTTTGAGAATTTATGATTTGAAATACTTCTATCATAAATCATAAGTTGTTATATCTTGGGAGACAAATTGTCAATTGAACCGTTAACACCGTAGATGAACAATATTGTCTTATGGACGGAGATTCCAAATCTCGCCTCAACATTCTTTCTCAAAAGCCATTATTACTTTGTTTGTTACTACCCTGAATATACATATCCAGAAATATTCTACAACAACGTGAGCATCGGAAGCAAAGGTATCTATATCATCATTTTCTTCACGATAAATGTGGTAGATGGGGTTCTAATGAGAGTAAAATAATAAACGAATTACCGAGTGATATAGCCCGCAAAAAAGTTTTAGAAGGCTATAGAATATTAATTGTTGATTGGGAGTTCGTATTAATCTAGAGAGTAAATAAGTCAAAAGTCGATGTAGATCTGAATTCGTTTAAGATAACACGGATATGAAAATCAACGACGGATGTTATCATTCAAAGCACTGTTTATGGGGTAACATTAAATTTCACATTAATTGGATGTTTAATATGCCCCAAGCAATCTCGAAAAAGTGAGTCCAAGAACTTGAGCTGTATTAACACATCCACGCCAATGTTAGGGAGAAGCCAACATTAATAAAATGTATGAAATTGAACCGAATTTTAGCAAGGAAACCTCGATCCCACAATACTTCGAGTTATTTCTAATGTCTTATTTAACATATATTTGAAAAATATTCATCAAAAGCACACAAAGTTGCGTAGATATGTTATGTAATAAATAGGAAGAAAAGCTACCAAAATCGTCCAATAATATGTGCAAAACACTCACTCCATGTATGATATATTTTGCAAATCATATTTAGTAAAGTGTTTATTTTGAAATCATAGTGGGGTAAACTACATATTTACAAGCATTGGATAAACTACATATTGGGGATACCACGTGGGTAAAATGTCTATTTGCGAACGAAAGAGGTTTAAAGTTCATATTATCGATATCAAATGGGTAAATTGCCAGTAGCTCTAATTTAGCATAATTTGGGTTTTGATAATTTAATTAGTTAAAATTTGAAGTTCAATGAGTTAGTTTCTTTACTTTTAATCTTTTTTCGTCGTAGTACTACGTCAGATATTACTGATGTATTGTTGTATATTGTTGATGTGTACAACACCATGTTCGCCGTTACTACTATCTTAAGAGGATAAATTATTGGACTAACCCAATTAGGGAAAGTTAATGAACAAGCCTTTGTAATTTTCCCATAATAAATATACACCAATCAAAAACATATAATATATTTTTCTTTTTAAATTGGATTTTTTTTAAAATATATATATAATTTTACAATAATGTGATAAAAAATCTGAAGTTCAACACAACACCCAAAGGACAAAAGTTTATATTTTTAGAATAGATGTACGAGTATAAATCCATTAGGGCTCAATTTTTTAATTATTGTGTAAAAAAAATTACTTCACAAATTCCCATAAGAAGAATTGGTGTTACCATTTTATTGTAACTCGTCACTCCAAGTGACGGGTTAAACTTTACCATTAAAGTTGAACTCATCACTTGGAGTGACGGATTCAGTTTTAAAGATTAACCGTCATATTCAACATTATAAGAAGAACTTGTCACTCAGAGTGATGGTTCAGCTTTCATTTTTTTTTTATTTTTGTTTTAATAATTTTTTAAATTTTATTCATAAATAAACCGTCTCTTTAAAAAATCTATTGAACCCGCCACTTCAAGAAACGATTTCAATTTTATTTTTTATTTTTTATTTTTTAAAATAAAGGTGAATTCGTTTGTTGGAGAAACGAGAACTGCGAAAATATTACTATATTATTCGATTTTGAGTTCATTGATTTTTTGTTGTTGCCTTCTCCAGCACTGTAGAATGGTTGTAGTGTAAATTGTATAGTCGCTTGGGACTACATGCCTAGCTAATTTGATTCATAATACATACATGAATTCTTAATTTTACCGTCAATCTACATATTCTACTTACTCATTACTTTTGAATTTTCTAATGTTATTACTCTCTGCCATTTAGCTTGTTCAGACAAATTTTAAAAATTATTAAAAAAAATTTAAAAACTAAAGCTGAACCCGTCACTCTATTCTTATAATGTTGAACATGACGGGTTCATCTTTAAAACTGAATCCATCAATCCAAGTGATGAGGTCAACTTAAAAGTTGAACCCGTCACTTGGAGTGACAAGTTACCATAAAATGATAACACCAATTTTTCTTATGTTAATTTGTGAATTAATATTTTTTTCCACGATAATTAAAAAATTGAGCCAATCCATTGGGTTATTTATTTAACTAACCTGAAATAAATAATTAATTATCAAAATAACCCAAAATTATAACTAATTATATAAGTAACCTTAGCCGTCAACCCAGTTGGCGTCTTTAACAAAAGACGCCAACTCAGTTGGCGTGTACCATATTTAAAATAAGACACGCTCCATCAAAAATAAAGGTCACGCCAACCTGATTGACGTGACCATCTGGAAAATAATAATCACGCCAACCCAGCTGACGTGACCTTGTCAAAATATGGACACACCAACCCAGTTGCCGTGTCCAAATCCCCACTATAAAAACACCCTCCACCTCTCATTTTAATGAAAAGAAAATTCACTCGAAAACATATGAGAATATATATAAGTTGGTGTGTGTTGTATTATTTTTCTATATAATAAAATATGAGTATACTCTGTAGTTGCAGCTTTAGCTGATCTTCTACATCAGAAAAGATTTTATTATTAATAATAAATTACAATTTAGCATGACTACTTGATTCAGAACATGGTCATAGTTGCTTGGAACTTTATATACAAGCATAACCAATGAATTATGATTCAATTCCAGAAATGCCAATTAGTGGCTGTGTTTCAGAAGGATTGACTACATCTATGATTCAAGAGACGTATGTTGCTCGACATCAAGCTGAGGGTTCATATAGTGGTAGAGAACGAGATGATCATCCAGTAGATGTTGATAATATTGCTGATGAGCCACGAGCAGACAATTTTGCTGATTTTGGTGATGAAATTCATTCTGAACCAGAGGGGATTCCATCTGATGATGAGGCTGATGCTGATGATGATGAAGTTGATATTGGTGTGACGGCAGAAGCAATTGAAAACCAAGAGGAGGAGGCACCAATGAGACGAGAAGTGTCAGTTACAACCATGATAAATGATCGTAATCTTTATCCAACAATCTCATTCTTTTCCATGACACATCCAGAAGTTTTTGGAGATTCGATCGACAATCCAACAGGTCGTTGGGGAGTATTTATGATTACTCCAAAGGTGAAATCTATTGCAACATGGTCTTCAAAGATAAAGTTCATCTGCAAGCAGCTGTGAAGGATTATTCAGTACGGGTTGCAAAACGTGAGTACCATGTGGTTAAGAGTATTTTTTGTCATGGAAATAGTTCTTGGAGATGGTTAGCAAACACATTATTGGAGAATCTGGTGGTGTGTGTTTGATTTCTTATCGACATCCGGGCCTTATTGCAGCAGCCGAATGTATCCCCGACTTCAAACCCCTCCCCCCCCCCCCCCCCCCCCCCCCCCCCGTGGAGTGCATCGATTTTGTTTTGAGACATCTGTGCTCAAACTTTAATAGTCGTTTCAAAAACGTGCACTTAAAAGACTTTTGTTGGAAAGCTGGATCAGAAAATCAACTGATAAAGTTTGAGCGTACGATGGAAGAGATCAAAACCATTGAACCAAGGGATTTTGATTACTTGAATCAGATTGTTAAGTCTAAATGGACACTTGCTCATGATGAAGGATGGCGTTGTGGTATCCTAACAACAAATATGTCGGAGTTCATAAACGGAGTTATGAAAGGTGCTCGTCGCCTTCCATTCACTGCTATTGTACAATTAACATTCGATCGTTGTGTGCAATATTTTTTTGAGCGATTGAAAAAGCGGATAGAATGATCCAAAATAATCAAGAATGGCCGGATTATGCATTTGAAAAATATGCTCGGGCTGATCATCACTCCATTCATCATGAAGTTCAGATGTTTGATCGAAGACATCTAACAGCCTCAGTAATCTCATGGATGCAAGCTGGACGTGGGGGGTAATACGCATATCAATGGAATGTTCTTGTGGAAAATGGAAAGAATTTGGCATTCATTGCTCACATGTGATACAAGTATGTCAAAATTATGGCTTAGACGCAAAAACATTTGTCAAGTCATATTATAATATTTAAGAATATTGGAGCACATATCAAGGACAATTTGAGCCATTATGGGGAGAGCAGTATTGGGAAACCCCGTCATTCGAACTGTACCACAATTCCACCCTGCGTACTATAAGAAGACGGGGTCGAGACCAAACAACACGCATGCAAAATGAGATGGATTGGCCTGAAGCCCGGACAAGACGACATATGGCATCAAGTTCCGAAAATCAATAAAGTTGTAATCTTGTTATTGTTATTGTCATTGTTATTGTTAAATAAATAAGACATTCACATGGCATGAAAGTACACTCATTACATTTAATAATAAGATTGACAATAGGCAAAACATAACTACATATATTACTGATAAAAATCTATAATGCCCCTCCAGTACCACAACAAATCGGTTCTTTTTGTCTCTGACCTCGTCCTTCCTGAATGGCCTGGTCATCCTTCACTACAGGTACATCGTCCAGCTGGACATCATGCGACAAATTAGGGAACACAACCGGTGACACGTCAAATTGTGGAGACATCAATGTATATATTTCAGGGAATCTAATATTAACATCTGGGCTGGAATGTTCTTGTGTGTACATGGATTGATAAGACGTGAAAGACGTTTAATCATACGACTGATGCGGTGGTTGAGGAATATAACAATCTCCATACATGTCGCCGGCATATGAAGAAGATGGACTTGTCAGATATGTCGGGACATAGTTTGATGGGCCAGCATGTCCCTCACTCGCATGCATCGGCTGTACTTGTTCTTTGTCACTCACATGCATCGGATGTACTTGTTCTTCCTCACTAGCATGTCCCTCTTCGTGCTGAAACTTTCTATCTCGTCGTTTCTGCGCGACATGCATCGTATGTTGTATTATATTTCTGACATCACTAAATGCATCCACATACGCCCCAAATGGACTGATCCTCGTCGATATTACGGTCGCAGGTAACATTTAATTGCGCCAACTGATCAATCTGAAATGAGTGAACAATTTTTATCAAGTTGTTAAATCTAAACACAATTTTCAAATATATAATAGATATGTAATAAATCAACATACCACATGTTGCCATGCGGGGCCATCTCAATGTTGATATCCAGTCTCCACAAATTGTCGTTGATGGCCAATGAATCTACGTGCTACTCGTTCATACCAGTCATTGTACTCGACAATTACACCTTGTCCAGCTGAATCATATCGCGGGCTATCCACGGTATGAGCATGCACATTAACCCATATAGTCATGTACCGCATATGGTGCGCAGACCAGTCATTATTTGTTTTGCCCCTTCGGTTAACTGCATGTAATTTATCATCCCCTAACCGTGGATCTGGTGGGATGTTTTTGTACCATGCCGAATTGACGAAAAACCCACCCAGGACGATGCATCTCAAACACGTCATAGAAAGTCAGTGGGCCACTGTATGTCCATAACTCAGTACACAATCCTTCGATATAGTCATCAGGGTACAGCTGCCAATTAAACTACAAATATAGTATTACAATAAAATAACGTACAAAGACCATCATATTTTATACATAAACATAAAAAACAAATTACTTGGCTTAATGGTTGCTGGTCAAGGATGTCCCTAATAATTCGTACAGAATATGTACCAGTTTCTGTAAATCTTAATTTACATGACCACCCGCGTAATCATAATCATCATCAGAAAACATAAATTATATAACAAGTAAATAAATATAATATTATACATTGCAACATAATTTGTAATACATCACCTTGCACCATATGGAGCAGCAGGTAAATAATTATCCTCGTCGATTGGTATTGGCTCAATATCAATTCTTGAGCATCCTAGTTGAGGAGCTAAACTTTGGAGCCGTGACCATGCCCAAATCTAAAATACTAACATGATAATATAAATAAAATATGCAAGCAATATTTTTTCATTATTTTAAAATAAAGGTAACGATTACCTGTAGGAGTTGTAATGCACCATATATTACTTTTTTCCCTCTCTTTGCTGTAGTGCACACTCACGATATAAGAATGTCATCACAACACTACCCCAGCTAAAAGTACCAACAGAACTGATATCTTCTAATTTATGTATGTACAATAATTTTACAGTATTGCCGGAGCTATCAGGGCACATAATTCCACCTATCATTAATAATGCACAACCCCATGCATATTTAACAACCTCATCCGTCGTACTATGTAAAAGGAGACGCTTATTCACTAATTGATTATTCAACGCAGACATTAACAAACTTGCACCTTTAAAGTGACCCGGATACAGTGTAAATCCCAAATGACGATCACAATATTCTTGTCATTCGGGTATTGTCCTATCATAATTGGTGTCTGACACTGCAAGACCATTTATTGGTAAACCCCAAATAACTGCAATGTCTTGCAGTGTAATAGTCGCCTCTCCAGATCTAAGATGGAATGTGTGTGTCTCACGATGCCATCTCTCTACTAACGCCGTGATTAGATGAGGGTCAAGCGTAATCTTATTACACCTATATACACCATAAAACCCAAACTCATTTGGCATACTTACAACACGTATGTCTAATGGGCAAAGATCCCAAAAATAGCCACTGGATTTCTCACACGCAATGGGCGATCAATATCACATGCCCATACATCTTCAAAACGATGACAGAACTGTAATGACAACAGATGATCGATTGGGCCTGGGAAGCAATATACATTCTTACCTCTATGTTTAAAAATATGATGGGGTGAGCAATCTGGAAGCAAAAGGAAACAACCAATGCTTGTTGAGGGGAGAAATGGAGGTGCTGGCCGAGGAAGAAGAGAAGTTGTGGCTTGATTTATAGCACAGATTCACGCCAACCCAGCTGGCGTGATTATTAATTGGTCACGTCAATCGGGTTGGCGTGACGCCTTAAAAATAATAGCCACGCCAACTGAGTTGGCGTGACCATTATTTTCCAGATGGTCACGCCAACCTGGTTGGAGTGGCCACTATTTTTTATGGACACGTCAACCGAGTTGACGTGACCATATTTTTAATGATCACACCAATTGGGTTGGCGTGTCTTATTTTAAATATGGTACACGTCAATTGAGTTGGCGTCTTCTGTTAAAGACGATAACTGAGTTGACGTATAAGATTACTTATATAAATAGTTATATTTTGGGTTATTTTGATAATTATTTATTCATTTTAGGTTAATTAAATAAATAATCCTGATCCATTAGGTCAAAATCTGTCATTTCTTTCTCCACTCATGGGCTGCACAATTTACCAGTTTACAAATAACCACTAATTTGAAATAGAATTTACCGTTAAAAGTTTTGAGATTGATACTAAATAATTTGGAACGGGTCATATATATGATTATCATATACCAATGTTTAATATATATATTTTTTAAAAATTAATTCTTTATAAAATAATTTAGAAGTAATTAACTAAATAAATTATGGGAAAACTCAAAAAAAATCCCTATTGTCAAACTTAATTATGGAATCAGTCCCTATGTCAGAAAAAATTAATTCAAACTCCTTACTGCAACTTAGAATTTTGTTCCAACTCCCTATTTTATTAACATGACTATAATACCCCTCTACTAAAAGTTAAACTTTTAATTTGAGAAATCATTACAGTCAGTACGAAACCTATACAATTTTGGTACACGTTACACATAAAATCGGTATGAAATTTATACAATTTTGGTACAAGTTATACATGAAATTGGTATGAAACATAGGGTACTTATTATATGTGAAGTTGGTATGAAACATATACAATTTTGGTACTAGTTACACGTGAAGTTGGTATGAAACCAATACCATTTTGGTACTAGTTACACATGAAATTGGTATAAAACTTATACTATATTCGGTACTTATTACACGTGAAGTTGGTATAAAACCTATACAATTTCGGTACTAAATATACATAAAATTGGCATGAAATCTATACAATTTTGGTACTAATTACGAATAAAATTGGTACGAAACTTAGACTATTTTCAGTACTTGTTACATATGAAATTGATATGAAATCTTTACAATTTTGGTATTAGTTACACATGAAATTTGTATGAAACCTATACAATTTTGGTACAAGTTACACATAAATTGGTACGAAACCTATACTTTTTTCGGTACTTATTGCACATGAAGTTTGTATGAAACATATACAATTTTGGTACTTATTACACTTGAATTTGGTATGAAACATATACAATTTTGGTACTAATTACATGTGAAGTTGGTATGAAACATATACTATATTCGAAACTTATTACAAGTTGGTATGAAACCTATACAATTTTGGTACCAACTATGCATAAAATTGATATGAAACACATATAATTTGGTACTAATTACGAATAAAATTGGTATGAAACCTATTCTATTTTCAGTACTTATTACAAATGAAATTGGTATGAAATCTTTACAATTTTGGTACTACTTCCACATGAAATTGATATGAAACATATACAATTTTGGTACAGTTATACATGAAATTAGTATGAAACCTATACTTTTTCGGTACTTATTACACATGAAGTTGGTATGAAACATATACGATTTTGGTACTTATTACACTTGAAGTTGGTATGAAACATATACAATTTTGGTACTAGTTACACGTGAAGTTGGTATGAAACCTATACTATATTCGAAACTTATTACACGCAAAGTTAGTATGAAACCTATACAATTTCAGTACTAAGTATACATAAATTTGGTATGAAATCTAAATAAATTTGGTACTAGTTACACGTGAAGTTGGTATGAAACCTATACTATATTCGAAACTTATTACACGTAAAGTTGGTATGAAACCTATACAATTTTGGTACTTAGTATACATAAAATTGGTACGAACCTATTCTATTTTCGGTACTTAATACATTACATTAGTATGAAATTTTTACAATTTTGTTACTAGTTACACAAGAAATTGGTATGAAACTTATACAATTTTGGTACAAGTTACACGTGAATTGGTATGAAACCTATATTAGTTTCGGTACTTATTACATGTGAAGTTAGTATGAAAGATATACAATATTGATACTAGTTACACATGAAGTTGGTATGAAACCTATACAATTTTCGTACTAGTTACACATGAAATTTGTATATATATATATTCGGTACTTATCACGCGTGAAGTTGGTATGAATCTATACAATTTCGGTACCAGTTACATATGAAATTGGTATTAAACATATATCATCTTGGTACAGTTACACATGAAATTGGTATTAAATCTATACAATTTTGGTACTAGTTACTCATGAAATTAGTATTAAACTTATACAATTTTGGTACTAGTTGTACATGAAATTGGTATTAAACGCATACAATTCCGGTACTAATTACACATCAATATTGATGTTAAATTTATATATCGAATAAACAAACAATATCAAATTCAAACAACAATAACAACATTTCTATAGAATCTTCTATATTAATATTCTATATCGAACAAACAAAAATATCAATTTCAAATAACATCAATTTCAAACTTTACAAACAATATTTGTTTGTTCTGGTACTAGTTACACATGAAATTTGTATGAAACATATACTATTTTCGGCATTTATTACACGTGAAGTTGGTCTGAAACCTATGCTAGTTACACATGAGATATGTGTATATGAGTTGTATAAATGTCATTGACCTTACTCTTTTCAATTGGGCATTGCATGCAATGGGTTTAAGAGTAAACGTGCATGATGAATCTAGAATATGATAAGTGCATTATAATGGATTATGTCAAATCGTGCTTTATTTCTACTTAACACTCGGAAGAGGCAATAGAATAACATATGATTTTTTGGCTAATAAACTGAAGAACACAAGATAGTTGATAGTTGGGTGAAGTCGAATCTCTAGAATCCGTTCTCATTGATTTTCTCCACTTAAATATTCATCATCTTGTTAGTTTATTTTAGTTATTTAATTAATTCTCCCCTTAATTCGATTCATCAAGCACCTTTACTTTTAAACCCACTGCATGCAATGCCCAATTGAAAGGCGTAATGACAATGCCATTTATACAACTTATATATAACATATCTCTATGCTCACAGGCGAGCATATAATTTGTATTAATTCGTATCATGTGTAACTAGGACCAAATTATATAAGTTTAATACAAATTTCAATTGTATAGGTTTAATAGTACGGATATTATATAGGTTCCATAATTCATACCAATTTTATGTATACATAGTACGGAAATCGTATAGGTTTCACACCAACTTCACGTGTAATAAAGACCGAATATAGTATATATGTCATACAAACTTCATGTGTAACTAGTACCAAAATTGTATATGTTTCATACTAATTTTACGTGTAATAAGTACCGAAACTAGTATAAGTTTCATACAAATTTCACGTGTAACTTGTACCAAAATTGTATAGGTTTCATACCAATTTCATGTGTAATTAGTACCAGACTTGTAAAAATTTCATACTAATTTAATATGTATTAAGTATCGAAAATAGCATAGGTTTCGTACCAATTTCATTCATAATTAGTACCAAAATTATATAGGTTTCGTACCAATTTTATGTATACTAAGTACCGAAATTGTATAAGTTTCATACCAACTTTACGTGTAATAAGTTTCGAATATAGTATATGTTTCACACCAACTTCACGTGCAACTATTACCAAATTTATATAGATTTCATACCAATTTTATGTATACTTGGTACCGAAATTGTATATGTTTCATACAAACTTTACGTGTAATAAGTTTCGAATATAGTATAGGTTTCATACTAACTTCACGTGTAACTAGTACCAAAATTGTATATGTTTCATACCAACTTCAAGTGGAATAAGTACCAAAATTGTATATGTTTCATACCAACTTCATGCGTAATAAGTACCGAAAAAGTATAGGTCTCATACCAATTTCATGTATAACTGTACCAAAATTGTATATGTTTCATATCAATTTCATGTGTAATTAGTACCAAAATTGTAAAGATTTCATAGAACTGTCAAAATGGGCCAGGCCCGCGGGCCTGGCCCAACCCAACCTGCCAAATAGACGGGTTGGGTCAGCATTTTTAAGGCCCGCCAGCAGGCGGGCCTATACGGGCTAGCCCAAACGGGCCGCGGGTTTTGGCGGGCCAACCCGCGGGTTGGCGGGCTGGCCCGCGGGTTGGTCATATTTTTTTTCAAAAAAAAAAAATTATTATTTCTTTTTTAAGGCTCAATTCATAGATAAAAACTCAATATCACATTGAAGCATTCGATCTACTATATAATTTTCACTTGGTCTTGCTTGAAAGTTGCAACAAGTATTTCAAAATTGAGTAAAATACTGATTTATTAATCAAGTTTTTTTAGTAGTAGTGTTAATATCTAGATAAAACCAGAAACAAGTTTCAGTAATCTTCTAGCATCAGTTCCAGGTTCGGCAAGTTTAGATGGAAATTTTTTTTTTGAAGTTTTTTTTTTTAAAAAAATTTAAAAATTTATTTTTTTAAAAAAAAAAATTAAAATAAAAAAAAGATATATTTCGGCGGGCCAGCCCGCCCCAACCCGCGGCCCGCTTCGGGTCGGGTTGGGTTGGGGTTTTCCAAACCCGCCTGGAGGCGGGCCCAAACGGGTTGGGCCCGTTTGGGCCGCGGGTTGGGCGGGCCAGCCCGTTTGGGTCGGGCTGGCCCGTTCTGACAGCTCTAAGATTTCATACCAATTTCATTTGTAATAAGTACCGAAAATAGAATAGATTTCGTACCAATTTTATTCGTAATTAGTACCAAAATTATATGGGTTTCATACCAATTTTATGCATAGTTATCGAAATTGTATAAGTTTTATACCAACTTTACGTGTAATAAGTTTCGAATATAGTATAAGTTTCATACCAACTTCACGTGTAACTAGTACCAAAATTGTATATGTTTCATACCAAATTCAAGTGTACTAAGTACCAAAATTGTATATGTTCATACCAACTTCATGTTTAATAAGTACCGAAAAAGTATAGGTTTCGTACCAATTTCATGTGTAACTTGTACCAAAATTGTATAGGTTTCCTACCAATTTCATGTGTAACTAGTACCAAAATTGTAAAGATTTCATACCAATTTCATATATAACAAGTACCGAAAATAGTATAAGTTTCGTACCAATTTTATTCGTAATTAGTACCAAAATTGTATTGGTTTCATACCAATTTTATTTATATTTAGTACCGAAATTGTATAGGTTTCATACCAACTTCTTTATAATAAGTATCGAATATAGTATAGGTTTTATACCAAATTCATGTGTAACTAGTACCAAAATTGTATTGGTTTCATACCAACTTCACGTGTAACTAGTACCAAAATTGTATATGTTTCATACCAACTTCACGTGTAATAAGTACCCAAAATAGTATATGTTTAATACCAATTTCAGGTATATCTTGTACCAAAATTATATAGATTTTATACCGATTTTATGTGTAACGTGTACCAAAATTGTATTAGGTTCGTACCGACTGAAATGATTTCTCAAAATTAAATGTTTAACTTTTAGTAGAGGGATATTATAGTCATAGAGAGTTAGAACAAAATTGTAAGTTGCAGTAATGAGTTTGATTTAATTTTTTCTGACATAGGGACTGATTTTAAAATTAAGTTGACAATGTGGATTTTTTTTTAGTTTCCCCATAAATTATTGTGTAAATATTAATCAGTAACTCAACTTTTACATAATCATACCTAGCTACTGATTATTATTTTGTTTCTTAATTAATAATTTATATCAAAATAGGAAAAAAAAATTTAACATTTTAAAAATAAATAACTTTGAAGATTTTCTTAAAACATAACTTTTTTTATATATAAATAATACTATATTTTAAGGAATTTTTTATGGTGGGTATATTGAAGAAATAATGTTATGTTTTTTTATAAGTTACTTATTTCATGAATTTTTTATATGAAAATTTTATGAGTGATTTATTTAATTTTTCTATTTGAATTAGGTCAATTAATTATTACACATATTTCAAAATTTCACTCAAGCATAAATTTGATATATAAATTTTATTTGTTATGATATTTTCAGAATAATCAATATTGATATCTGATTATTTTTAATGTTAAATTTATGAAAATGTTATGATAATAACAATTTAATGCCCCCGATAACATTATTTTCAAGTTGTATGCAGTGGATTCGAGTAGGTTTTAGGACACGCGCCACAACCTTCTGTGAAACGCGTGTGCTGTGGGGTTTCACCTCCCTGCATCTTCCGCCAAGCTTCCCAAGGAGAAAACTGGTCACTGTATTGCTTCTGCATTTAATGAAGATTTTCGAATTTTGCTGACCGGCGACTGCAGGTAACCCACTTGATTATATTTTTTCCTGGGTCTGGCACTGTTTCGAACCGATCAAATTCTAGACTAATCTGCGCAATTATCCGAGTTATTTTTCTAATTCTTTTGCTGATAGAATACTGGGTTGTTGAATGTTGACATTTTGTTTATATCCTTTGTTGTACTCTACCGCTCTTACGCGGTTATTGCAGCAATATGTCTGTATATGTAGCAAAAATTAAGTCAGTTGTCACTATTTTTTAAGTTGGATGATGAAAAGATCGTATTTTTACATGGTCCCAGATAATTAAATACACTAATCCAACACTAGCATACTCAGGATTTGTGGATTCGTGATTAAAATACTTAATTATGGTCAAAGGGTTCTCTTGTTCTTGTTTGTCTTGTGGTATAATGGTCGACTACACTTGACTTTTATGATCAATGTGTTCGTTTACTTAAACGAAGCTTCCCATGTAGTTTCCAGTGAATTGTGCCGTACTGGATGCCTATTTGGCTATTTAAGAGTGGTAGTTGGAAGTTCTGTGCTACCTGTTTTATTCGTTGCATTGTTTTCTGTTACTTTAAACTGCTAAGGTTTTTTTTATGGCACTGAAACGACAGCTTGTGGAGGGGAGTGGGGAGTGTTCTGAGTTTCAGAATGGCGGCTATAAACGCCGGCAAATACTTGACACGTGGGTGAATTAGTTCTTGATGCATTTGATATTTTTTCCTTTCATAATTTATACAATTTTGTTGGTTTTCTTGAATGCCCTATTCTTTGGTAGTGTACTCGAAGAGGCGAATGATGGGCAGGTTATGGAAGATTTTATAGCTATCTTGGAACCCAAGATGAGAAAATGGGTACGATATTTCGAGTCATGAGCATTTCCAATATTGAAAATAATTCTTTTCTTGTATTTTGTAGATATATGTTTTTAACTAATCTTGAAGCTTAGGAACTCTTGATTCAAATATATTTTATCAACGAGTGAGACTGCATACTTATGCCTCTGTTCTTCCTCTGTTGATAGGTGCAAGAGGAAGTGGACCATTCATTTGATTCATTTCTAAGGTTTGTTTATACTCAGTTATTTTGTGCAAATCGTTATTTCTTATGTGTTTTCGGTTAATGTGGGAGTATGCGTACGCTATTAACTTGTTGAATTTTAAATAAATAAATATATAATGAATAGGAAACCCAACGCAGTTTATGATTTACGTAGCTTGATCATGAAGATCTAATATGTTTTTGTTGGGAAATTGTTTATTCTAAAAGTGCTTATATTGAATGTTTCTTGCAGATCCTCTTCAAATCAAATCAAGTCCTCTGGATCAAGAACTTGGCAGCTGCAGTTTCATTGTAACCTGCCCTCTAAACTGTTTACGAACAGTAGTGTCCTTTCCGAAGACAAAAGTCCTATAAAGATAGTTCTGTATGATTCTGTTTCAAGAACTATTGTACAATCTGGTCCTCTATCTTCTGTCAAAGTGAATATTGTGGTACTCGATGGTGAGTTTGGTCCCGACGATAGGGAAGATTGGAGTAAGGAGGATTTTGAGAAGAAGATTATCCAAAATAGAGTAGGGAAAAAACCACTGGTGACTGGGGGATTGATAGTTCTCTTGAAGGATGGAGTTGGTCATATCGATGAGATCATCTTTACCGATAATTCGAGCTGGATTCGGAGTGGGAAATTTCGGTTGGGAGCAACAGTTAATAGCAGTTCTGATGAAATTCAGATTCGAGAGGGAATGACCAATGCATTTAAAGTTAAAGATCACCGTGGCGAGTGTAAGTGTCTTGTGAACCATTTGTTTTTTTCTAATATAGAGTTTTCTACCTCTAAAGGCCGCATACGAAAATTTGCTGCTCTTCTCAGTTGGAGCTTGTCAATAGATAAACATACTTCCATCGTTGAAAAGATATGCGTACTGATTATTATTTGTTATTCAGCATACCAGAAGCACTACCCCCCATCCTTGGACGATGCAGTATGGCGATTGGAGAAGATAGCTAAGGATGGTGCATCCCATAAAAGGCTAACAAACTCCGGTATATGCACGGTTAAAGATTTCTTGAGGATGTACAGTGTGAACTATAACTTACTACGCGAGGTAAGATACTTATTCTAGAAGCTCACACTAAGACATCGAGCTTCCTTAGCTTTGATGAATTAAAAAATTAATCTTGTTGACCCTTGTGTTCTGTGTGTAGGTACTTAGTAACATTTCAGACAAGACATTGGAGATAATCATCAGACATGCAGTTACGTGTACTTTAGATGACACGAAATATTTGTACTGGACTGCACATGGTGAGGGACTGGTGTTCGACTCCATCTACAAGGTCATTGGGATGACCTCTGATGGACTAACTTTACATTCTTTGGATTATCACGACACGCATCAAATGGTTTGTATCTTTAAACTCAAATCATTTTCTTGGATTATCACGATACGCATCAAATGGTTCGTATCTTTAAACTCAATTCATTTTCTTGCTATAATGGAGGGAAAATCGCAATCTGTGACACTTTTTTTTGTTAATCCATTATGCTAGATTGCTATATTCTGATATGAAAATGATCTTATTTCCTTGTTGCTTTGGTCAGAGGCTGGTGGAATATCTGAAGCAGCATGCTTACAAAAACTCAGATGACTGGATTCCAGTATGTGATCCATCTGTTCTCAACTATCCGTTGCTGTTAACGGATGCGAGTTCTGGCTATTTAAACAATCCTAATTTCGAGCTCCAGGAGAAGGGTGATGACTAGTTATCAAACTCGTTCTTTCTCCCAGTCTCGTTAATTTTCTTTTTTGAACATCAACGTAGTTTTGAAAGTAACAGAAATCAATTTTCAGATCAACTTGAAATGCGGAAAAATTCTGTTCATCCCACAATTTCGCCTCCATGTGACTGTGAAGTGGAACATGACTATAGTTCATTTGAAAATCTTGCACGGGAGAATTTGTCTGAAGTCCAAGTGTTCAATACGACATTGAGAAACAGTTTTGGTATGAATGAATCTTTAGGGGGACTCGATACTTGGGCTTCTGAAGGCAACTACATGAGGTCTCAAGTATCAAACGATGAGGATTTCCAGATTGATTATAGTTTTATGGTTGAGTCATCAGCGTCGCACGGAAACGGGAAGTTTTTTGATTCGTCCAATCATCAAATGTTCTCTTCTAACTCTGGAATCGACGTCCGCAGGACCGTGAGACCTAAAACAAGCTGGTGTATGATTGTTGCAGTTGTCAAATGGCGAATACTGGCTAAGCGTAGCATAGCTGCTAAAAGATGGAGACGCTTCAACAGCTACATGAAAATATAAATTCTTAGCTTTGATTCTTGCATGTACGACTCTTTAGCCGTGATCTGTTTAGCTTTCGCTGCATAGGCAACAAAGGGTTTTCCAAAGATTAGTTGTATTCATGCTTGGACCAGCAACGAGAGAAGATTTGTGCCTTTCGAAGACGGTTCTTAGCTGTCTTTACTGAGCTTCCTGATGCTGGTGTAGTCTTATAGAGTCTTTCATGTTTCATTTGTATGATTTGTTTTTTTCTGCATCAAATTAACAAATTAAGTGTTCGTGTAGAGAGCAGTTTTTGTACCATGTTGGTACATGTCTGAGTTTTAAATTTATCTGTTGTGTTGTTCTTCGGATAGTTCTTCAAGAAAAGCACATTCTTTTACGCTTATCGTAGGGGATTTTGACAACGAAAGGGGTTTTCAAATTAGGTGGTTTTTGCTTTTATGCTTTGAAAATAGACAGTTTATCATATGTGATTTATAAATAGATGAGAAACATCCTCGTATATAACATGTGAGGGGACAAGTGTTATGTCTTGCAAATCACGATAAAATGTTTATTTATAAACCTCATAATAAAAATGTATATTAGCAATACCATGTGGGTGTAAAACTATTTACAAACTAAAGAGGGATAAAATATCTATTAACAATATTATATGTGATTAAATTGCCACTGACTCCGTTTTTGGTCAATATTTGGAGTAAATTAGCTGCAAAAGTTATAAATTTCAAAGTTGTTTCATTTTCTGGGATGTCTTATTTTCATCCAAATTCCATTTTCATATATCAAATATAACCTTTTAAAAACAAACATAACCATACAAACTTTCATTTTTCAATAGAGATTTTTAAAAATTATGCTTTTAAAATCAAATCAATCAAATCTCGGCCACTGCTGTTCCGATAATGCTTTTAAAAATTATGCTTTTCGACTACCGTTCCGGTTATGAAACGGCCAGAACGGCGTTCCTGCGAACCATGGATGGGTTCCTCGATCTCTTTGAGGAAGATGAGGTACGTATAATCTCTTTTTTTACTTTTAAAATTAATTAAATTTAAAATTTAATTTTGTTATTGTTTAATCAATTGCCAATTTTAAAATTATGGATTATTCGATTTGGGTTATATTTCTTGTGATATTGTACAAAATCGAGATGGTATGTCACTTTTAATCTCTCTGAATTTGTTAGACTATTTTGATTTGTTTATTTATTTATTTGGTTTTGGTAAATTTCTATAGTTTTTATTAGTTTGTTTTTTCTGGTTATAATTAAATTATGTTGCATTCCAAGAATCAATCAATAAATGTTGTGATTGTTCCGACTTGATGCGGGCCGAAACCAGGCCAACTCGTTTGGGTGAGCTGACCCGTGAGTTGGATCAATTAATTATTTATGATAGAAGTTAAATTACTTAATTAAAATATGATTTATTAGTAATTTATTTAATAATTTTAATCATTAAAAATTAATAAAATCATGTATTTTTATTTTTTGGTTGGTTGGCCCGCGTAACAAACAATCCGTTGCGAGTTGGATTGGGTTGGAGGTTTTTCAACTCGTCTAGAGGTGGGCCCAAATGGGCCAACCCGTTTTGACTGTTAAATTAGGCGGATCGGCCTGTTTAGATCGGATTGTCCTGATTTGATACAATTTTGATGTGAATATCATTCAATTCCACATCACTAAGGGATGTATCCATGGGTAGAAAAGTGAGATTTGATTAAGATTAAGTTTTGATAATATGATTGACCGAAACCGAAATTGTAATTATGATTGAAAAATGATGACAACTAAGGACAACCTAGATATCCAACCTAGAGGTGTCAAAACGTGTGGATCATTCGAGTTACCCGTTACTGAATATTTAATAGAATAAATATTTAATAATTTTAATTTTGGAAATAGTAAGGTAATAAATACGTTGACACAACCTGAAACTGCAAACTGACAAAATAATAAAAAAATAAAATGGGCCACCTTTTTAAGTTATAAAAAGAGAAAATTTCGAACTACTATTAGACAATGGCTAATGATAATGTGGGCATTTGTTGGGCAATTGCCCGGCAGGAAATCCCAATATTAATGACATATGTAATATTATATAAATAAAATTAGATTTGTAGTTTTTAAGGTATTATTAGAAGGTATTGGGCCAATAAAATAAATAAATCATCAGTCCAATTACATTAGTTGTTAGCCCAATTAAAATTTAAAACCCAATCCAAATTATAAAAAATTACAAAAGCTAGTTATTTAGGTTTTATCAAAAGAATAACGGCAACACCAATTTACAAAATCAATTTAGTTCAAAGTTTCAACTCTCCACCAATTTATTCAATGTTTACGCCTCCTTCATCTGCTACAGTAACATGTATGAATATTAGAGTTATTTTAATTGTCATTTTGGCATGAATTTTTTACTCCATTATTATGTATTTTTTATTTTTATTGTGAAAATAGGAGCAGATGCATAATGTATGACAATGTATATTTAATAATAATATTAGGTGAAATTCTAAAAAGAAGACCAAAACATTATGTGTATTTGTTGTCAATAAATTGGTTTGTTCAATTTTTAGGTTTCTGAATAAATTAAGTTATGAAATTATTAGGGTACATTTATATGAGTTCAATGTTATTTATGTAACATTCTCCTTAAAAGATTCCATGAATTTAAAAATTATTTTGCTTACATGTAGATTACAATGAAAATTCGAAATATTTTTGATTTTTTTAATAAGAAAGATGATGCATCGACAACAAATGCAAATGGTCCACAAGATTCATCTATTTCGACTTCAAAATCATAATCAGAGACTAAAAGACCCAGACTTGAAAATGAAGTTGATGTTAAACCAAGTGACAATAATACCTCATTTTATGAACCTGATCCTGGAAAACGTATTCCAATATTACAATATCCAGTTCAGAAACATGATGAGGTTAGAAGAGCATACATTGATAAAGGGCCGAGTCAACCTACATATAATTATCCTTCTACTGATTGTGAAGGTCAAAATCGTAGATTTAAATCTTCTTGGTTCCTAAAATATCCTTGGCTTGAGTTTTCCATACAGAAGGAAAGTGCATTTTGTTTCCCATGTTATGTCTTTGACAATAATTCAGTGCAATTTGATACATTCACTGTCAAAGGATTCAAAAATTAGAAACGAGTCAACTGTAAAAATTGTCAATTCAAACGACATGAAGGAGAAGGAAATTCAAGACATGATTTTGCTATGAGAAAAATGGGGAGACCTAAAAAATCTTGATCAACATATCGATAGGAGGATACAAAAATAATCTTTGAAGGAAATAGAGCAAAATCGATTACTTCTAAAAGTATGTATAGAAAGTGTGAAGTTTCTAGCGATGCAAGGATGTGCTTTTAGAGGCCATGATGAATCGGTGGACTCTAGCAATCGTGGAAACTATCTTGAATTGATGAAACTATTAGGAAGGATAAATCCAGAAATTGGTGAAATTGTTCTAGAATAAACAACTAAAAAAGCCAAATATACATCACCATTGATTCAGAAGGAGATTTTGAAAATTATTGCAGATACTATTAGAGACAAAATTCGTGAAGAAATTGGTGATGGAAAGTTATGTATTCTAGTTGATGAGGCAATTGATGAATCAAACAAGGAACAAATGGCTATTATTTTAAGATATGTTGATCGGGAAGGGTTCATAAGAGAACGATTTTTTGAAGTTATGAATGTTGAAAATACAAATGCATTGACTTTGAAAAAAGAGATATGCGATGTATTAAATCGATACAATATCTTTATCAGTAATTTAAGAGGGCAAGGATATGATGGTGCTAGCAACATGCGGGGTGAAATGGGATGGACTAAAGGCTTTGTTTTTGAAAGATTGTTCACATGCTTATTATGTTCATTGTTTTGCTCATAGGCTACAACTTTCTTTAGTTGCATTTTCTAAAGAGATACATGATGTGTGGCGTTTTTTTTTTTCAAAAATAAGTTCAAGGCGCTTCTGCGAAACGTTATTGTCAATTGAAATTAGTCCGAGAAGCTGAAATTAATGATTTAATAACATCGTGGGAAGTTGAGACTGGTACTGGAGCTAATCAAGAATGTTCTTTGGTACGTGCTGGAGCTACACGTTGGAGTTCACATTTTTACTCAGTTCGAAGATTGATTGATTTGTTTGGTTCAATTTGTACACTTATTCAAGATCTTGTTGATGGAGGTTTGAATAGTAATATCCGTGGAGACGCTATGGGCTTATTCTTAGATATAAAATCATTTGAGTTTATATTTATTTTGTTTTTGATGCGTGAAGTGCTGGGAGTATCAGATATATTGTGCCAAGCATTGCAAAAAGATAACATAGACATTTTGAGTGCGGTGAATTTAGTGTCTACTACTAAGTTGATTCTTCAAGAGATCCGCGGTGATAGATGGGAAAGTTTCATTTGGACTGTTGTGGAGTTTTGTGAAAGTAATGATATTAATGTGCCTGATTTAGATGACCGCTATATGCAAGGGAGAAAACGTTCTTGTCAGCAGATGTGATATCCCCGAAATAATTGATTGCAATTTGGACATTAATTGTGTTTATATGATTAATTACGGTGGTAATTAATTATGTGCTGGATTTATTTATCATGTTGAAATGCTTAGTCACATGGTAGGCGTGACCGGGAATGCATTTCGGGGTGCATGTGATGCATGTTGGGTAATTGGGCGTTTTAATGGCTTACATGTGTTGGTAGTCATTTATTTGGTGAAACATGCATTTAATTGGGATTTGGTGCTTTGTGGTGAAATGTGTTTAAAATACCATGTTGGGGTATAATTTACATCATGTTAATTGTTGGGGTACAAGTTTAAATAAAAGGATTTAACCCTTTACCCCACCACTTTATTTCACTTTACTCTTTACACTCTAAATCCCCAAATCTCTTCCCAAACCCTCACTTTTCCCCTCAAACTCGATTTTGGCACCAAAGTGGACAAGAAGTTCTTGTAAAAGCTTTGTTCTTGTACTTCTTGGTAAGATTTAAGGCCTAGGATGTTTATATATCACTCCTTGTTGTTCTTGAAGTGTTTGGTGTGAGTTTTGGAATGATTTTAAAAGGGTTTGAAATGGGTTTGTTGTGGGTTGGTGTTGTTTTGGTTGAGGGTTGGATTTATGCTTGTTTTGAGGTGTATTTTGGAAGTTTATGATGTTATTTTGTTGTGGGTTTGATGGTTTAAGTTTTGGTATGGATTGGAATGGAGTTTACCCGAAAATGTCGCAGCGACCGATCGATCGGTAGCAGGGCGACGATCGATCGGTGCAAGTGCGTAGCGAGGGGTGAAATTTCTTTGCTTACCGATCGATCGGTGAAAGCGACCGATCGATCGGTGGATGGCTAACGATCGATCGGTATCCAGGACCGATCGATCGGTGAAAAGCCGTAGCTTAAATTGAAATTGTGAACAGTTGCCGATCGATCGGTAAGGGTGACCGATCGATCGGTAGAGCGTTTTTGCTGAAAATTATTTCCTTGGCATGATTGATGGAATTTTTGGTATTTGACTATTATTTGGCTTCTAATATGGGGTTGTGTGATTGTGTAGAACCATCCCAGGTAGCGACGCAACCAAGGAAGTGAAGTCATATCAATTCCACTTTTGGAAAGGTACGTAGAGGACGTACGGGCACCCAACGGTACATGTATCTAATATACTCATTGTTTATGCATTGTGGATGCGATTATATATGGAATTATGCATTGTGGATGCAAATACATGTTGAATTATTCATGATGATTGTATATGCATATGATGGTTATTGGTGCACATCCCATGAGTCGTGATCATCCCTTGATGATTTTAATGCTTGCCGCTATTTGATTTGTTGCCGCTAAATGTGAAGCGAGGGGTGGGAGCGCCGCATGTCACATTTGAGCGTGGTTATCATATAGGGCGAGGAAAGAATATTTGCCGCTCAATGTGAAGCGAGGGGTGGGAGCGCCGCATGTCCATTGAAGCGAGGTTATTCTATGCCGCCTATATGTAAATAAGCGAGGGGCATTAAAATACATTGTGTTAGGATCGGCCCGGAGTGTTTAGAGGGGGGGGTGAATGAACACTCCTTCTAAAAATTAATCCTTCGTGATTTCTTTCGGATTAGTGAAAGAAATCTGTTTCTTAATCAATTCTTGTACAAAACAGACCACTGAAAATATAAGTGCGGAACGGTATGTTCTTGTATGTAAGAACGGCTCGATGGCTAGTGAGAAAGAACGAGTGCAGAAATAAGATACACAGGATATGTTTCTGGAAGTTCGAAGGTGGTGTAATCCTTCTACGTCTCCCCTTCTTCCAATTAAGGAAGGTTTATACTAGAAGACTTTGATTTATACAATCCTGTTGTACAAACCCGATTCAGACTGGATTTACCTCACTACCAATCTGAAACTCCTAGTCACTCAATCTGCTCAGACACACTCTGTCTGACAGTTACAATATGTTTCTCACTTTCTGATTTTCAATATGGAAAACACAAGATGCGCACAGTGATCCTAAATGATCAAATGTTACAAATAAGACGTGCTTAAGAATGATTTCAGCTTGAGAGCTTCTGAGCTTGTAAGCTTGTGCTGTTTTTGCTTTCTTGTTTTTCAATTGATCAGCGAATGTCGGTTATCAGCCTCTGTAAGTTCCTTTTGTTGCATCCTTTTATAGTTGAATGTACCAACGACATTATTTCCCTTAATGTGCAACTTTGACTCTGCTTAAACTCTGAGTAGGCTTCAGTCTTTTTCTTTAGGATACTTGCCGTTCTGGTTCATACTTTCGGCGACTGTCAGGCAAGCTCTTCTTTGTCTTCTTACCTATTATGGCAATCTTCAGTCTTTGGTCTTTTGTAGCATTAATTACAATATTAAATGCTACAATAAATAGCCGTTAATGATTCGGACTGAGGAGCCATTCTGTATGTATCCTAAGCTGTTCTGATCTGATAAAGATAGAGATCGATCTGAAGCCACGGTTGAGTCAGTCTGATAATCATCGATCCGGTCTGATAAGTAATGTGACTTATCGGCTTGTTCTGTTGTTGAGCTATCGATCTGGTCAGTCTGATTACCCTCGATCCGGTCTGATATGCTTTGTCATCTTATCAGCTTGATCTGTTTTGGGCGATCGTTCTGGTCAGTCTGATTTATCTCGATCCGGTCTGATTTGTTTTGTCATCTTTAAAATCTCATCGATAAGATCCGGGACTAACAAATTCTCCCTTTTTGATGATGACAAAACCTAGCTTCTAAGTCTTTTTAATCAGTCTGAAGAGAACTCTGAAGCGAAAACTTTCGGATCGATTACTTCTTCTTGTTCAAAATAAATGAACATCATTGAGTTGGATCGATTAAACTTTTATTATTAAGCCTTATGTTGAAGTTCAAAATAAATGAACACAGACTTAATCAAAAGAGGATTTTATTGATCACCAAGAAAATCCTAAATACACAGTCCGAAAAAAATTATTTTCTAGAAGACTGAGACGGAGGCGGCCTGAAGTCTTTCTTCTTTTCCCCCTTTTTGTCAGCAGCAATCTCTTGAAGAAAGTCGACAACTTGAGCTAGCTGCGCGCTGATAGCGTCAAGACGAGCGTCTTGAGCGCGGAGGGAATTGGCAACAGATGCTCTGACTTCAGTGGCTAGCTCGATCTGCTCTTTTCTCAGACTGTTCTTGTAAGAGGCTTGTTGAGAAAACAGATCGTTTATGCCTCGCCGAAGGCTTCCGATACTGGCAGTCATCTTCTCTTTGAAAGAATCAAAGTCCAAAGTTGTAAGCCTCTGACCTTGATGAACTTCGAGAACGCGTTGAGAAAGAGACAGGCAGTTGTCGGAGAGATGCTGAAGAGTCCTTGCCAGAAATGGAGGTGCATCAGAGTGTTGGCTGGGAGAGCGATCTGATGAGGACAAAGCCTGTTTATCGTCCTCAGCAACCGGAACAAGTGAAGATACAGCAGCTTGGTGACTCTCAGACTGGATCAAGGTGACCAGATCCGAAGAAAATGTTTGAATGAAAGCCATATCTTCATCGGATTGGACTGGAGGAGTGCTAGGTCTGGAAGGCTCCTCAGTCTGGAGAGCTGCAACAATGGTGGACACCACCAGATCCGGATCGACGAATTCTGAAGCGCCAACGGTTGCCAGTTCTCCTGTTGGACTGATTTGAGTACGGGAGGCTGAGGACCCCAAAGGAATGGAAGTTGTTGGAGAGTCCAACAACACATTCAATGGTTCATCATCGGGCACAGACGGAGCATTAGGTAATGGCTGCTCCGCTTACTGGTCTGGTAGTGGCTCTGCAGTCTGATCTGGTATTTGCTCTGCAGTCTGATCTGCTACAACAGAAGGAATAACCTCAATGAAGGGTTCTGCCATAGTCTTGCTTGCAGAGGGATGATCCGGGCTGGTTGTGGGAGTGGATATACTAAGCTTCTGTTGTTGAAAACGGACAACTAAGTGAAGAGCATGAACATCCATCTCTAATTGAGCAATTACAGCCCCATCATCTCTGGCAGTTGGAGCAAGCGGATCGAAGTTCTTTTTCTTGGCAGCTAGAAGCAGATTGGCCAGTCTGAATCTGTGAATAGCCGTAAATAGGTCTTTGCGCTGCACGGCAAGCCGAACATCATCAGTCTCTGTGCCTTTCAGAACTTCCTCTTCCATCTTCTTCAGTCTGCTCAACTTTCCGAAGAATAATTCAATGTGGTTGATAGTCCTGTACTGGACATATTCATCAAAGACCACAATGAGTTCCTTCAGCCTCTCATCAACATCCTCCATAGCGATGTCGATGGCTGTCTGCGCTGCAGATTTGGGTTTAGAGGAGAGGGGTTCGGAGAGAATGGCTTTTCCCTTGCCGGTGGAGGAAGGAGACTTGATCCCCGATTGGGTATAATCACCCAACTCAGTGATAACTATTCCTTTGACCGTGGGAGAGGCAGAGGGGACTCGGATAGTGACTTTGGGTGCAGGAGTTGGAGCCTGTGAAGGTTGGATAGAAGGTTGTGGTGCAGGGGTGGCTGTAGGTGGAGGCAATATGGGTAATGCTTTCAGGGGTAAAGGCTTGCTGGGCTTGGTAATCTGGGTTCTTGGCTTTTTGGGAGGTGGCTTTGTTGGTGGCGAGGGAGCAGACTGAGTTTATTCCGAATCAGTCTGGATGGTCAGTTTGCGCTTGACGCGAGGTTTGCGCGCAGCAGCCTGTTCTTCGCCCTTCTCAATCTTGACAGCAGCCAGAGTAGCGGGAGTGGGCGGAGCACTCTTGGACTTCAGCAAAGCAAGTCCTTTGGAGTTTAAAATCTTGAAGGGGCTGAGAACGGACTGCTTTCCCAGCTCGATTTCCAAGGACTCCAGTAGTTTACTGAGGGGAACATCAAAGCAGACAGCTTGTTTCGAGGCAATCACTGTTTCCATCAGAACTCCAAACAGAATCACGGACCAGTTCATCTTCTGTCCGGATACGATAGCCGTCATAGCTCTGAACTTCTCTGCGGTCACTGCGTCAAAACTTCCTGCTTTCCCCAACAGAGGCTTGCCCACTATCTCGCACAGCACCTGGAAATGAAAGTGTATTTCCTTCTTCTTGAACGATGGTTGCAGGCGGGAGCCAAGAATAGATATCTTCTTTTGAAGATTTGAGAGTGACGCCTGAGGAATCTGTCCAAATTCCGTCAGTCCGGAATTGGGGAGACCAAAGGTTTTGGCCAGCGTCAACGGCGAGATCTCAAAAGTTGTGCCCTTGATGGTAGTAGATATTGATGTCTTCTGGGAGACGGCATTGGCGAACAGTTCGCGGATTTCTGATTCATAAACACCGGTGCCGCATTCCAGAAAGTTTCTCAGACCAGAAGATTCCAAAGCTCTGAAGATGGATACCATCTCTGCATCTTATGTCCTGTAGATTTCATTAAACTCAACGGAGAGAGAGTTGTGAGTAATGGTAGCCATTTGAGAGAAAGTAAAAGGGTGCAAGGATGAAGGAGAGTGAGAGAGTAAGAAAACAGATAGCGGTAATATGTAAAAAGTGAAATAAAATGAGATGTTCAGCCCGCTAAATATGAGAGAGAAGACACGTGTCTTTATCTCGATGACTGATGAAAAGAAATTCAAAAATAAACGGTCAGGATAACATATAGTTAAGGCGGTTAAAATGCGATCAGTCCGGGCTGTTTTTGTGCAAAAAATGTATTGTCCAAACAGATTATGGGATAACATCAAATTGACATAGATCGGTCTGAAAGTTCGGACCGGTCTGTGTCTTTCTGAACATTGTATTATCAATCTGTGGTAACAAGAATCTTTAAACGCGAAAGAAAACAAATCTAAACTATTAAGATAAGTCAATTAATCCAAGAATTTGACGAAAATAATTAAACTTAGCCTCTGGGAGCGGTTTGGTGAAGATGTCTGCTGCTTGCTGCTCTGTTGAGATGTGCTCGATCCGAATTTCCTTTTTGCCAACATGATCCCGAATAAAGTGATGACGTATATCAATGTGCTTTGTTCGAGAGTGCAAAACTGGATTATACGTTATAGCGATTGCACTTGTGTTGTCGCAGAATATAGGAGAGTCAACAGCTTGGATGCCATAGTCTTTGAGCTGGTGTTGAATCCAGAGCATTTGAGCGCAACAGCTTCCAGCAGCTAGATATTCTGCTTCAGCTGTGGACGTGGCAATCGATGTCTGCTTTTTGCTGAACCAAGAGATCAATCTTTCACCTAGAAATTGACATGTTCCACTGGTGCTTTTACGATCAATCTTACAACCAGCGTAGTCTGCGTCTGAATATCCGATCAGGCTGAAGTTTGAATCTTTGGAGTACCAAAGACCAACGTTCTGAGATCCTTTTAAGTATTTCAGAATACGCTTGGCAGCAATAAAATGTGATTGCTTTGGTTCTGACTGAAATCTGGCGCACATACAGACTGAAAACATAATATCAGGCCGGCTCGCTGTAAGATACAATAGCGATCCGATTAGTCCCCTATACATGGTTACTTCAACTGCTGTTCCCCCTTCATCTTTGTCTAACTTGATTGTGGGACTCATAGGAGTTGATGCAGTTGAGCATGTTTCCATTCCAAATCTCTTGATGAGCTCTTTGGTATACTTGGTCTGATTGATGAATATGCCATTGCTGAGCTGTTTTACTTGGAGACCCAAAAAGAATGAAAGTTCTCCCATCATGCTCATCTCAAACTGTCCCTGCATTAGCTTAGAGAATTTCTCGCACAATTTGGGGTTAGTTGACCCAAAGATTATGTCATCAACATAAATCTGAACTAATAGGGTATGTTCCCCCTTAATAAATTTAAATAGAGTTTTATCTACAGAGCCGATCTGGAAATCATGGTTCAGCAGAAATTGAGATAGAGTGTCATACCAGGCTCTTGGAGCTTGTTTCAGACCATACACTGCTTTATTCAGTAGATATACATGATTAGGATACAAATGATTCTGAAATCCAGGTGGTTGCTCAATGTAGACTTCTTCCTGAAGCTTTCCATTAAGAAAGGCGCTTTTGACGTCCATCTGATATACTTTGAAGTCTTTAAAAGCAGCATATGCAAGAAATATTCGGATAGCTTCAAGTCTGGCGACTGGTGCAAATGATTCATCGAAGTCGATTCCTTCTTCTTGTCTGAATCCCTGTGCCACCAGTCTGGCTTTGTTTCTAACCACAATTCCATCTGCGTCTAGCTTATTTCTGAAGACCCATCTGGTTCCAATAACAGGCAGATCGCTTGGTCTGGGGGTCAGACTCCAAACTTGATTTTGTTCGAATTGATTAAGCTCTTCTTGCATTGCTTTAATCCAATTGAAGTCAGTCAATGCTTCATTGATCTTCTTGGGTTCCAGAGTTGAGATGAAGGCAGCATGAGTGAACTCATCCATCATCTGTCCTCTGGTTCTGATCGGTGCAGAGGGACTACCAATCACTAGATTAGGTGGATGCTTCTTAGTCCATCGATAGCTTGACTCTGGATTGTCTAGTTCGGTCGGATGAACGGTAGCAGCATGATCAGCATCTGCTTTAACATTTGAGTGAGGAACATCCGGATCAGCTCGATCTGGGGAAGCTTCAATGGCTTGATCCGGTCTGTCTGGTACTTCTGGTTCTGGTGGATTGTCTCTTGACCTGTTAGCTACAATCTCATCATCACTGTTAGCTTCGAGATGGATATTTTCCATCTGATTTTGAATTGAATCTTTGTTGCCCTCAACACATAATGATTCATCAAAAACTACATGAACAGATTCTTCTACAGTTAAGGTTCGATTATTGAAAATTCGATAAGCTTTGCTAGTTGATGAATATCCTAAGAATATTCCATTATCTGACTTAGCTTCAAATGCTGTAAGATGATTCTTACCATTGTTATGAACGAAGCATTTGCAGCCAAACACATGAAGGTGAGAAATAGATGGTCTGTTACCAGTCCATATTTCATAAGGGGTGAGATTCAGCTTCTTGTTAATCATAGACCGATTTTGAGTGTAGCAAGCAGTGTTTACAGCTTCTGCCCAGAACTTTTGCGAAATGCCAGAATCAGCAAGCATTGTTCTTGCTACTTCCTTGAGCGTTCTGTTTCTTCGTTCTGCAACTCCGTTCTGTTGAGGAGTTCGAGCGGCTGAAAACTCATGCTTGATTCCATGATCTTCTAGAAATGATTCAAGATTCTGATTTGAAAACTCAGTGCCTTTGTCACTACGAATCCTGTCTATACTGGATGATTTCTCGTTCTGAGTTCGTTTCAGCAGCTTGATCAACTTCGGACCGGTCTGATCTTTACTGCTCAAAAATATAGTCCATGTAAAGCGTGAGTAATCATCAATAACAACAAGAGTATACCGCATTCCCCCTAAACTTGTTATTGGTATAGGACCAAACAAGTCCATATGCAGTAATTCTAAACATCGGGAGGAGGATTTGGCATTCTTGTTCTTGAAGGATGATCTGATCTGTTTGCCCATTTGGCAAGCTTCGCAGATCTTATCCTTAGCAAAATCGATCTTGGGCAGACCGATAACTAAATCATGTTTACACAGGCTGGAAATGGTCTTAAAGTTTATATGATTCAAACGCTTATGCCACAGCCAATGTTTATTATCATTGTTAGCGATGAAACAAGTAGGATTATCAGGTTGAGCATGATTCCAGTTAATCTTATATGTATTTCCATTCCTGATTCCTACGAGCAAGGTTATACCGTCTGATGATTTAACAGTGCAAGTGTGTTTGTGAAATTCTACAGCATAACCATTATCACAGAGTTGACTAATACTGATCAGATTATAGCACAGATTTTCAACTAACAACACATCATTGATAATAATGTTACCATGGACAATCTTACCCTTGCCCACGGTCTTACCCTTTGAGTTATCTCCGAAGATGATCTTGGGTCCAATACATTCTGTCACTTCAGACAGCAGCTCGATGTTTCCAGTCATGTGACGGGAACACCCACTGTCCAAATACCAGTCTGATGCGAGTTTCTTCGGTACCTGTCATCAAATATAATTATTGTTGGTACCCAATCCTATTTGGGTCCAGAACGGATTAGCCCTTTGGGAACCCACACCTGTATCAGCTTCAATGGCTTGTGTGTGTAGGGTGTGCTGTGTGCTGGTCTGTTTCGATGTTGTGTGTGATAATGTGTGCGCTGTGAAAACCTTTGATTTTCATAAGGTAGTCTATATCTTCGTTGAATCGGTTTTGAGTTATAGTAATTGTATTGTCTTCCTTGCCTTCGATCTTGCACCTTTGGATTTGGTCTGATAGACGCAAATCTTGCTGGTGCCTTTTCTTTGGCTTGGTCAACATAACCAATTCCTTTTCTCAGATTTTGATTCACGTAAGAGACTCCTGTTTGAATCTTAGGTGCTTCAGTTTCATATACTGTGCTGGATTTAACAAATGTCATTTGTTTGACTTGATTCTTTACCAGCAACAGCTCAGATTCATCTTTGGTGCATTCTTTGGTGTCAAAGCCTATGCCGGTGAAATCACCGACGTTTCTTTGAACCTCTTGTAATTCTTCCAAGGATGTTCTGGATTTTGTCCATGTTTTGAATATATGTGAGAGCTTAGCATTTTCTGTGCTAATTCTCTTATTTTCTTCATGGAGCTGATCATAAGAGATTTTCAGCTTATTCAGCTCGATCTGGAGATTTTTGCACTCACCCTGCTCAGAGCAGCTTGGTTTGTTGTGCTCATCCATTTGATCACTGACTTTAACTTTATTTTTCTCAAATGATTCAGCTAAGATTCTATAATCATTAGCAATGTCTTGTAGTGCGGACATGAGCTCTTCTCGTGTAAATTCATTTGAGTTAATATCATATACCTCGTCTGTCTGACTCATCTCTTCGTCTGCCATAAGACATTGAATATCTTCTTCGCTTTCGCTGGAAGAGTATTCAGAGCTTTCCGAGTCTGAGTCTGTCTGAGCCCATTTGCTGTTTCCTTCTTCAGCTACTAGGACTTTTTGGGATTTTCCATGATTCTTGCGGTCTTTGTAGTGCTTCTTCTTTCTATCATCACGATGCTTCTCTTTCCGTTCTTCTTTCTTCGGTCTGGTGCAATCTGCAATAAAGTGTCCGGTCTTACCACAATTGTAGCAAGCCTGATCATTAACAGTATCATCTTTTCTTGATTTATAATGACGAGAGGGTTTGAAGTTCCTCTTATTCTTAGACATAAATTTACCGAATTTCTTGATAAATAATGACATAGCATCGTTACTTATCTGTTCAGCAGATCGGTCTGATGTTGAAGCGATCTGGTCTGGAATGGCTGCCAGGGCCTTGTTTGGTTGAGAGATGAATGGCTCTGCTTCACCACTGCTTATCAGTTCAAACTCATAGGCCTTAAGATCTGCAAACAGATCATGAATTTCAACCTTGTTAAGATCTTTTGATTCCCTCATGGCAATGGTCTTAACATCCCATTCCTTTGGCAGAGCTCTCATCACTTTCAGAGCGATCTCTCTGTTAGAATATTCCTTCCCCAGACCATTCAGTTCATTTATGATGCCGGTGACTCTTTCATCAAACTCATTTAGAGTTTCTCCACTTTTCATCTTTATGCTCTCAAATTTTTGAAGAGCAACAGTTAACTTGTTTTCTTTGGTCTGGTCGTTGCCTTCACATAGCTGTGCTATCTTCTCCCAAATTTCTTTGGCAGTAGAGCACATTTGATTTTGCTAAACATGTTCTTGTCCAAAGTCTTGAACAAGATGTCTTTGGCCACATTATCGAGATTTGCTTTCTTTCTTTCCTCATTCGTTCAGAGGGATCTGTCCTTTTCTACCATTTGTGGTTCTCCACCGGTAATGGCGACTGCTGTATTTATTTTTTGGATCTTCATTGGTCCATCAGTGATGACGAACCACATGTCGTCATCCTGAGCTGCAAGGTGAGCTTGCATTCTGATTCTTCAGTCATCATAGTCTTCTTTTGAGAACATAGGGATTTTGTTGAATGATGCCATCAACTCGAGTGATTTAGCTGATTAAGATGACCTGCTCTGATACCACTTGTTAGGATCGGCCCGGAGTGTTTAGAGGGGGGGGGAGGTGAATGAACACTCCTTCTAAAAATTAATCCTTCGTGATTTCTTTCGGATTAGTGAAAGAAATCTGTTTCTTAATCAATTCTTGTACAAAACAGACCACTGAAAATATAAGTGCGGAACGGTCAGTTCTTGTATGTAAGAACGGCTCGATGGCTAGTGAGAAAGAACGAGTGCAGAAATAAGATACACAGGATATGTTTCTGGAAGTTCGAAGGTGGTGTAATCCTTCTACGTCTCCCCTTCTTCCAATTAAGGAAGGTTTATACTAGAAGACTTTGATTTATACAATCTTGTTGTACAAACCCGATTCAGACTGGATTTACCTCACTACCAATCTGAAACTCCTAGTCACTCAATCTGCTCAGACACACTCTGTCTGACAGTTACAATATGTTTCTCACTTTCTGATTTTCAATATGGAAAACACAAGATGCGCACAGTGATCCTAAATGATCAAATGTTACAAATAAGACGTGCTTAAGAATGATTTCAGCTCGAGAGCTTCTGAGCTTGTAAGCTTGTGCTGTTTTTGCTTTCTTGTTTTTCAATTGATCAGCGAATGTCGGTTATCAGCCTCTGTAAGTTCCTTTTGTTGCATCCTTTTATAGTTGAATGTACCAACGACATTATTTCCCTTAATGTGCAACTTTGACTCTGCTTAAACTCTGAGTAGGCTTCAGTCTTCTTCTTTAGGATACTTGCCGTTCTGGTTCATACTTTCGGCGACTGTCAGGCAAGCTCTTCTTTGTCTTCTTACCTATTATGGCAATCTTCAGTCTTTGGTCCTTTGTAGCAATAATTACAACATTAAATGCTACAATAAATAGCCGTTAATGATTCAGACTGAGGAGCCATTCTGTATGTATCCTAAGCTGTTCTGATCTGATAAAGATAGAGATCGATCTGAAGCCACGGTTGAGTCAGTCTGATAATCATCGATCCGGTCTGATAAGTAATGTGACTTATCGGCTTGTTCTATTGTTGAGCTATCGATCTGGTAAGTCTGATTACCCTCGATCCGGTCTGATATGCTTTGTCATCTTATCAGCTTGATCTGTTTTGGGCGATCGTTCTGGTCAGTCTGATTTATCTCGATCCGGTCTGATTTGTTTTGTCATCTTTAAAATCTCATCGATAAGATCCGGGACTAACATTGTGATGGACAGACTAGGGATTGGTGATTGGTATTCGGTGTTGATGAGATGGTATTATGTCATGACATGTGTAGACCATTAAATAATCTATTGATTATACTCATGAGTTATGGTACACGGACAACCAAACTGGAAGCGTTTAAAATGCATGGGAAAAACAGGAAGTGTTTTATTATGATTTATGCATTTACGCCTTATATTCATATTGTGTTGAATATGAATGATATTATTGCTCATGTTTGGGGGTTGTCCTTGTAGGTACACTTTTGGCATGATAAGAAGGGGCTAAGGCGGGTTGAGGCAGTGAGCTTGCCAAGAATACCTTTGGGAATTGAAGGACGGGATTGCTTTTCTATAGTGTCTACTCTAGGAGTAGCGTAAAACTATAGTTGATAACATTCATTAGATTGGGAATGTAATTAATCCATTGATAGTCCTCATTTTTGGCATGTAATTCTTGAAGCTCATAGTCTCAACACGATCATTTTACTCTGATAATTTATATTAGCTCTAATTATGCCCTTAATCCGCACTTAAGGAACTAGGGTCCTTACATTAGTGGTATCAGAGCCAGGTTAGAGAACCCGGGAACGAGTGAAGGGTAGCCTTAGCATGATTGGCTAGGTTCTTACATTTGAAGCATGTTTATGCATGTGGTGCATATTGTTGTATATACTGTTATACTAACATGCTTATTATCATTCCTGTTATCTAACGGTGTAACATATATATTTGTTTTGGAATTGTTGTTAACCTTTGTGTTACAGCATGGCTGTTATGAACGCGGGGAACCTTAATGAAGAGGTCGGGTGATGTTGGGAGCGTGAACGCTAGCATTGGTCAAGCAAACCCTCTACCTCCACCAGCTGGAGGCATGGAACCAGTGGCTCAGTTATTACTACCTGGTGAGATCAGCTTGACTCAGTTTCTGTCTTACCACCCGCCCCGGTTTGAGGGGACAGAATCAGGAGAGGAGGCCGAGGAGTGGCTAGAAAGGCTTGAACAGATATTTGTATCGGCTCCTTGTGCTGTTACAGCATGGCTGAGGCTGGCGGAGTTCCAGTTGGCAAAGAAACCTTTGATGTGGTGGAGGAGCACGGTAATGGAACTGAGAGCACAGGGTGCAGTGATCGATTGGACGCTCTTCAGAACCCGGTTTCTGAACCGGTACTTCTCTGCGGCGGCGAGACAGACGAAGGAAGATGAGTTTGCAAGCTTGAAACAAGGGAGCATGTCGGTGTCAGACTATGCCATGCATTATTCCTCGTTGCTGAGGTATGTTCCACACATTGCCACCAACGGACATGCGAAGATGAGAAACTTCATGAAGGGGTTGCGACCGGAGCTTTTTGACCGGGTTATCACCAATAACCACACTTCCTTTGATGATGCTCTCACGAGAGCAGAGCTTGCGGAGATTGGAGTTGGAGCCTATCCTAGTGCTGTACCCCCGCAGGCGCCACAACAGAGACAAGCTACTGATAGCTTGAGCCCCGAGGAGAACCATTTAAACCTCGTGGTGCCTCTTCATCTTCGCGGTTCAGTGGGAAGAAATCTTATGGTCAGAAACATGAGAACAAGAAGAATTGGTCGGCCAACCGAGGGCCTGCGCAAGGGAATAGATCGGGGGAGCAAAGGTGCGACAATTGTGGAGGGCCACATTCTTCGAGTAAGTGCCCTGGCTGTTATAGTTGTGGCAAGATGGGCCACATCTCTCGGTATTGCCCCACTCGGGGAGGACAGTCAGATTTTCAAGGGAACAGGCCGAGATTTGATGACAGGACAGTGCACCAGAGGCAGCAGTTTGTGCCTCGACCATCGGGAGGTCAGACAGTGGGACCGTCCCAGGGGCAGGTGTATGCGCTGACTAGAGAGCAGGCCCAGGCAGCCCCAGAGGAGGTGATCGCCGGTACGTGTCATTTATTTACGTACCCTGCTTTTATTTTGATAGATACAGGTGCCTCCCACTCTTTTGTATCTGTGGGCTTTGTGGAGAGACACCATATGCGCACGTCTTCTTTACCCACGCCTCTCATGGTCTCGACACCCACTGGAAGAAATGTCGTTGCCGATCAGTTTATGGCAGATTGCCTCATTTATTTTGAGGGCAACGAGTTGAAGGCAGACTTGATTGTGTTAGGCATGTCAGACTTCGACTGCATTGTGGGTATTGACATTCTGAACAGGTATCAGGCAGTGGTAGATTGCCGGCAGAGAACAGTGAGGTTCAGACCTGATTCAGGAATTCAGTGGACTTTTTATGGCAACGGTTCTCGTGCGAAGATTCCGTTGATTTCAGCAATCAAGATGACTCAACTGTTGGAACGTGGCCACATGGGCTATCTCATCTATGCCGTGGACACGTCTGGGAAGAATAAAGAATTAAGAGTTGAGGATGTACCAGTGGTAGCGGAGTTTGCTGATGTATTCCCAGAAGAGATCCCAGGATTTCCACCGGCTAGAGAAGTTGAGTTTGGGATCGAGTTATTACCAGGGACATCCGCTATCTCTCGTGCACCTTACAGGATGGCACCGGCAGAGTTGAGAGAGTTGAAGGAGCAGTTGCAGGAGCTCCTTGACAAGGGATATATACGCCCGAGCGTATCGCCATGGGGCGCACCGGTTCTTTTTGTAAAGAAGAAGTATGGTTCGATGAGGTTGTGCCCGATTACCGGCAACTGAATAAAGCCACAGTGAAGAACAAGTATCCTCTCCCAAGGATCGATGATCTGTTTGATCAGTTGCAAGGTACCAGACTTTATAGCAAGATTGATTTGAGGTCCGGGTATCATCAGATTCGAGTCAGAGAGGAAGATGTGCAGAAGACAGCATTTCGGACTCGATATGGACATTATGAGTTCCTAGTGATGCCGTTCGGCGTGACGAATGCTCCAGCGGTCTTTATGAGTCTGATGAACAGAGTGTTTCAGTCGTATCTCGATCAGTTCGTCATTGTATTTATTGACGACATTCTCATCTACTCCCGGAGCGAGGAAGAGCACGTGAAACACTTGAGGACAGTGCTCCAGATTCTCAGAGATCACCAGTTGTATGCCAAGCTCAGTAAGTGTGAATTTTGGTTGAGCAGTGTAGTATTTCTGGGGCATGTCATATCTAGCAGCGGGATATCTGTAGATCCCAGGAAGATTGAAGCTGTGATGGAGTGGGCTGCACCCACTTCTGTGCCTGAGATACGGAGCTTCCTTGGTTTGGCCGGTTATTATCGACGTTTTGTCGAGGGATTTTCGAAGATCGCCAAGCCTTTGACACAGTTGACCCAGAAGGGAGTACCATTCTTTTGGTCAGAAGCTTGTGAGGAGAGCTTCCAGGAGTTGAAGCACCGTTTGACGACGGCGCCAGTATTGGTAATTCCTACGAAAAACTCCAGATTTGTTTTGTATACCGATGCATCACTTCAGGGCCTTGGGTGTGTACTGATGCAAGATAAGCATGTGGTAGCTTATGCATCGAGCCAGTTGAAGCCGCATGAGACTAGATACCCAGTCCATGACTTGGAATTGGCGGCTATCATCTTCGCCCTGAAAATTTGGAGACATTATTTGTATGGTACTTCGTTTACCATATATACGGATCACAAGAGCCTCAAGTTTTTATTCACTCAGGCGGAGCTGAACATGAGGCAGAGAAGGTGGATGGACTTACTCAAGGACTATGATTGTGAGATAGAATACCATCCCGGAAAAGCTAATTTGACAGCAGACGCTTTGAGCCGGAAAGTGAGGAGTTCTGCTGAGGACGTCATCCATTTGTCGACTATGATGACCTCCTATTGCCATCTAGGCTATGATTTCGACATAGATGCATCACCTGTGTATGTATCGACCTTGTTAGCTGAGCCAGATATCTATGAGAACATCAGGAGAGCTCAGAAGTCAGATGGTGAGGTTCAGAGATGGTTATCTTTAGTACATCTTGGTCAGCCAACGAAATTCAGAGTGGCCGATGACGGATCTTTGAGATTGGGTAGCCGTTGGGTGGTTCCGAGTACGCCGGAGTTGCGTAGAGGGATCTTGGAGCGAGCTCATAGTAGCAGACTTAGCATCCACCCAGGCGGGAAGAAGATGTATAAAGATCTGCGTGGTCAGTTTTGGTGGAAAAGAATGAAGTGTGATGTCGCCACTTTTGTTAAGAAGTGCTTGATCTGCCAGCAGGTTAAGGCAGAGAGACAGAGACCTGGCGGCGAGTTGAAAAGCTTGGAGATACCGAAGTGGAAGTGGGAACATATTTCCATGGACTTTGTGACTCACCTGCCGAGGAGTACTTCAGGTATTGATGCTATTTGGGTGATTGTGGATCGATTGACTAAGGTAGCTCATTTCATCCCCTATAGCATGACTTTCACCTTTTTGAGGATGGCGCAGTTGTATATTCGAGATGTGGTGAAATTGCATGGGATCCCCATTTCCATAGTGTCGGATCGAGATCCACGATTCACATCTCATTTTTGGGAGGGTCTTCAGTCAGCCTTGGGAACTGAAGTTAGATTGAGCACTGCATATCATCCTCAGACGGATGGCCAGACTGAGCGTACTATCCAGACGCTCGAGGACATGTTGAGGGCTTGCGTATTGGAGTTCGATGTTTCTTGGCAGGATTCGGTAGCCTTGGTAGAGTTCTCTTATAATAATAGCTACCAGGCGAGCATTCAAATGGCTCCTTTTGAAGCTCTTTATGGCAGACGGTGTAGATCACCCTTGTGTTTGGATGATTTGGACCGCAAATCGGTCGGAGGACCGGAGTTGATTCGGGAAATGGAAGAGAAGATAAAGATGATAAGGCAGAAAATGAAAGCAGCCCAGGACAGACAGGCAGCTTATGCTAATAAACGGCGGAGACCGTTGGAATTTCAGTTGGGAGATAAGGTTTTTTTGAAGATCTCGCCTTTCAGAGGCGTTGTGCGATTTGGGATGCGCGGGAAACTGTCTCCGAGGTATGTTGGACCGTACGAGATTTTGCAGCGCATTGGCACCTTAGCTTACCGACTGGCTTTGCCGCCTTCTTTATCTGGCATACATGATGTGTTTCATGTATCGATGCTGCGGAAGTATGAGCCGGATCCATCTCATGTGTTACAGCCTTCCGAGGTCCAGTTGGAATCCGAGGTCCAGTTGGAATCCGATGTGTCTTATGTGGAACGGCCTGTTAGAATTCTGGATCGAGCAGACCGTAGACTTCGGAACAAAGTGATACCTATGATCAAGGTTCAGTGGGATCGCAGGGGTGTCGAGGGGGCTACGTGGGAGACGGAGCGGCATATGGTGCAGCACTACCCGGAACTATTCTCTGGTATGTGATTATGTTTAGTTTCATTTTGGGGTAAGTGCACGTGATTTCGAGGACGAAATCTTATAAGTAGGGGAGTATTGTGATATCCCCGAAATAATTGATTGCAATTTGGACATTAATTGTGTTTATATGATTAATTACGGTGGTAATTAATTATGTGCTGGATTTATTTATCATGTTGAAATGCTTAGTCACATGGTAGGCGTGACCGGGAATGCATTTCGGGGTGCATGTGATGCATGTTGGGTAATTGGGCGTTTTAATGGCTTACATGTGTTGGTAGTCATTTATTTGGTGAAACATACATTTAATTGGGATTTGGTGCTTTGTGGTGAAATGTGTTTAAAATACCATGTTGGGGTATAATTTACATCATGTTAATTGTTGGGGTACAAGTTTAAATAAAAGGATTTAACCCTTTACCCCACCACTTTATTTCACTTTACTCTTTACACTCTAAATCCCCAAATCTCTTCCCAAACCCTCACTTTTCCCCTCAAACTCGATTTTGGCACCAAAGTGGACAAGAAGTTCTTGTAAAAGCTTTGTTCTTGTACTTCTTGGTAAGATTTAAGGCCTAGGATGTTTATATATCACTCCTTGTTGTTCTTGAAGTGTTTGGTGTGAGTTTTGGAATGATTTTAAAAGGGTTTGAAATGGGTTTGTTGTGGGTTGGTGTTGTTTTGGTTGAGGGTTGGATTTATGCTTGTTTTGAGGTGTATTTTGGAAGTTTATGATGTTATTTTGTTGTGGGTTTGATGGTTTAAGTTTTGGTATGGATTGGAATGGAGTTTACCCGAAAATGTCGCAGCGACCGATCGATCGGTAGCAGGGCGACGATCGATCGGTGCAAGTGCGTAGCGAGGGGTGAAATTTCTTTGCTTACCGATCGATCGGTGAAAGCGACCGATCGATCGGTGGATGGCTAACGATCGATCGGTATCCTGGACCGATCGATCGATGAAAAGCCGTAGCTTAAATTGAAATTGTGAACAGTTGCCGATCGATCGGTAAGGGTGACCGATCGATCGGTAGAGCGTTTTTGCTGAAAATTATTTCCTTGGCATGATTGATGGAATTTTTGGTATTTGACTATTATTTGGCTTCTAATATGGGGTTGTGTGATTGTGTAGAACCATCCCAGGTAGCGACGCAACCAAGGAAGTGAAGTCATATCAATTCCACTTTTGGAAAGGTATGTAGAGGACGTACGGGCACCCAACGGTACATGTATCTAATATACTCATTGTTTATGCATTGTGGATGCGAGTATATATGGAATTATGCATTGTGGATGCAAATACATGTTGAATTATGCATGATGATTGTATATTCATATGATGGTTCTTGGTGCACATCCCATGAGTCGTGGTCATCCCTTGATGATTTTAATGCTTGCCGCTATTTGATTGTTGCCGCTAAATGTGAAGCGAGGGGTGGGAGCGCCGCATGTCACATTTGAGCGTGGTTATCATATAGGGCGAGGAAAGAATATTTGCTGCTCAATGTGAAGCGAGGGGTGGGAGCGCCGCATGTCCATTGAACCGAGGTTATTCTATGCCGCCTATATGTAAATAAGCGAGGGGCATTAAAATACATTGTGATGGACAGACTAGGGATTGGTGATTGGTATTCGGTGTTGATGAGATGGTATTATGTCATGACATGTGTAGACATTAAATAATCTATTGATTATACTCATGAGTTATGGTACAGGGACAACCAAACTGGAAGCGTTTAAAATGCATGGGAGATACAGGAAGTGTTTTATTGTGATTTATGCATTTACGCCTTATATTCATATTGTGTTGAATATGAATGATATTATTGCTCATGTTTGGGGGTTGTCCTTGTAGGTACACTTTTGGTATGATAAGAAGGGGCTAAGGCGGGTTGAGGCAGTGAGCTTGTCAAGAATACCTTTGGGAATTGAAGGACGAGATTGCTTTTCTATAGTGTCTACTCTAGGAGTAGCGTAAAACTATAGTTGATAACATCCATTAGATTGGGAATGTCATTAAGCCATTGATAGTCCTCATTTTGGCATGTAATTCTTGAAGCTCAGAGTCTCAACACGATCATTTTACTCTGATAATTTATATTAGCTCTAATTATGCCCTTAATCCGCACTTAAGGAACTAGGGTCCTTACAGCAGAAGAATAATATTACAATATGTGATTACTATCATTTTGCTATATTCAATGCCGTAATATATTTTCAGTCGATGGAGTTGAATGACAGATTTTCAGAGAATACAATAGAACTTCTTACACTCAGTAATGCTCTGAGTCCCGTTGATGAGTTTGTATCATTTTCATCACAAACTATTTGTTCTCTGGTTGATAAGTTTTATTTTCAAGGCTTTACTAAGGAAGAAAGAGAAGATTTGGAGAGACACTTGGATCATTATAAGTTTGATGTGCTTCGTCTCGCGCAATTTCAGAAACTTGATTCTCCTCACCACTTGTGTCAAATATTGGCTACAACGGAAAAGTCACATTTATCCCTTGATTGATAGGTTGCTTCGGTTGGTGTTGACTATTCCAGTTTTTACAGCAACCACGGAGCAAGCTTTTTCTGGGATGAAACTCATCAAGACACCACTTCGCAATAAATGGAAAATGAATTTCTAACCAATACCATGGTTATTTATATCGAGATGGCGATTGCTCTTACTGTTGATTCAGAGTTCATCATTGACAAGTTTGATATTTTAAAGAATCGTAGACTGCGACTTAAATAATATTTTTATTAAAGTTTTAATATTTTCTATTTTTGTTTCTCATGTTAATATGTATAATATATTGCATTTTTTTTTCTACGTTTATACATGTACTTCACAACTAATTTTTTGCCCACCAGATAAAAAATTTCTGGTTACGCCCCTGCCATTAGGTAAAATATTTTTCGGCCTAGTCACCCAAGAAAGTTCTTTCAACTAAGTCAATTTTTGAATACAATACCAAACTAACCCCAGTTATGAAAATACTCTGCACCGCATAAGTAATTTTTACATGCACCACATGAGTAATTTTACATGCATCGTATGACTCATTTTTACATGCACCGCATGAGTAAATTTTTCATGCACCGCATAACTCAATTTTACATGCATCGTGAGTAATTTTATATGCACCGCATGAGTAATTTTTACATGCACCGCATGAGTAATTTTTACATGCACCGCACGAGTAATTTTACATGCACCACGTGAGTAATTTTTATATACATCGCATGACTCAATTTCACATGCACCACATGAGTAAATTCTACATGCACCGTATGAGTAAATATGAGTAAATTTTACATGCATCGCATAAGTAATTTTTACATGCACCATTTTACAGAACTGTACACATTATCATTAAGACAAATCACAAATTACTGAACTCACAAGTCATCAAAAAATATTTAGACAAATCACATACACCGCCATCGTCCTAAACGAAAAAATTGAAAATAAAACACTAAAAATCATTATTTTCCAATCAAGAAGAACAAGTCAAATGATAAATCCATTAAAAACAAAATGTCCAGCAATCGTAAACATGTAAAACACCCATCTTCCACTCCACCCGCTTATATTAATTTCTCAAATTACTGAAATTTAAGAAACGATGACTCACAGGTAATCGATTGAAGCGGGGCCCAAAGAATCCTCACTCAGAGAAGAGAAATAGCGACATCGAACGGTATTGTATGAGAAATCCGAGAGCCAAAGAGAAGCATCACATGTTGTTGAGGAGAAAACAAGGATTCCCAGATTGAGATTGAGTATGAAAACGGTGGTGAGAGGTTTCAGAGTTTGTCACAGTGCTCTTCTAAAGGGAATCAGCTTATATAGGTTTTATGAAAAGAAGAACGACAACACCAATTTACAAAATTTACAAAATAAATTTAGTTCAAAGTTTCAACTCTCCACCAATTTATTCAATGTCTGCATCTCCTATATCTGCTACAGTAACATGTATGAATATTAGAGTTATTTTAATTGTCATTTTGGCATGAATTTTTTACTCCATTATTATGTATTTTTTATTTTTATTGTGAAAATAGGAGCAGATGCATAATGTATGACAATGTATATTTAATAATAATATTAGGTGAAATTCTAAAAAGAAGACCAAAACATTATGTGTATTTGTTGTCAATAAATTGGTTTGTTCAATTTTTAGGTTTCTGAATAAATTAAGTTATGAAATTATTAGGGTACATTTATATGAGTTCAATGTTATTTATGTAACATTCTCCTTAAAAGATTCCATGAATTTAAAAATTATTTTGCTTACATGTAGATTACAATGCAAAATCGAAATTTTATTTTTTCAATAAGAAAGATGATGCATCGACAACAAATGCAAATGGTCCACAAGATTCATCTATTTCGACTTCAAAATCACAATCAGAGACTAACAGACCCAGACTTGAAAATGAAGTTGATGTTAAACCAAGTGACAATAATACCTCATTTTATGAACCTGATCCTGGAAAACGTATTCCAATATTACAATATCCAATTGAGAAACATGATGAGGTTATAAGAGCATACATTGATAAAGGGTCGAGTCAACCTACATATAATTATCCTTTTATTGATTGTGAGGGTCAAAATCGTAGATTTAAATCTTCTTGGTTCCTAAAATATCATTGGCTTGAGTTTTCCATACAGAAGGAAAGTGCATTTTGTTTCCCATGTTATGTCTTTGACAATAATTCAGTGCAATTTGATACATTCACTGTCAAAGGATTCAAAAATTGGAAACGAATCAACTGTAAAAATTGTCAATTCAAACGACATGAAGGAGAAGGAAATTCAAGACATGGTTTTGCTATGAGAAAATGGGGAGGCCTAAAAAATCTTGATCAACATATTGCTAGGAGGATACAGAAACAATCTTTGAAGGAAATAGAGCAAAATTGATTACTTCTAAACGTTTCATTTGGACTGTTGTGGAGTTTTGTGAAAGTAATGATATTGATGTGCCTGACTTAGATGACCGTTATATGCAAGGGACAAAACGTTCTTGTCAGCAGAAGAATAATATTACAATATGTGATCACTATCATTTTGATATATTCAATGCCATAATAGATTTTCAGTTGATGGAGTTGAATGACAGATTTTCAGATAATACAATAGAACTTCTTATTAATGCTCTGAGTCCCGTTGATGAGTTTATATCATTTTCACCACAAACTATTTGTTCTCTGGTTGATAAGTTTTATTTTCAAGACTTTACTAAGAAAGAAAGAGAAGATTTGGAGAGACAGTTGGATCATTATAAGTTTGATGTGCTTCGTCACGCGCAATTTCAGAAACTTGATTCTTTTCATCACTTGTGTCAAATATTGGCTACAACGAAAAAGTCACACATTTATCCCTTGATTGATAGGTTGATTCGGTTGTTGTTGACTCTTCCAGTTTCTACAGCAATAACAGAGCGAGCTTTTTCTGGGATGAAACTCATCAAGACACCACTTCGCAATAAAATAGAAAATGAATTTCTAAACAATACCTTGGTTATTTATACCGAGAGGGAGATTGCTCTTACTGTTGATTCAGAGTTCATCATTGACAAGTTTGATATTTTAAAGAATCGTAGACTGCGACTTAAATAATTTTTTTATTAAAGTTTTAATACTTTCTATTTTTGTTTCTCGAGTTAATATATATAATATATTGCATATTATTGTTCTAGTTTATACATGTACTTCACAACTAATTTTTGCCCACCAGATAAAAAATTTCTGGTTACGCCCCTGGGTACATGTAATTTATATGCACATGTAGACTATATTCTGGTTAAAGACAGCACCTGAGCCTACCGCTGCATGTAATTTTACATGCATCGATAAACTAGTGGTCTATCGATGCATGCAAATTACATGCACCGCTAGGTAATTCCTTATTAGTCTTGTGCGGTGCATGTAAATTACATGCACCGCTAGGTAATTTCTTGTTAGTCTTGTGCAATGCATGTAAATTAAATGCACGACTCACATGCACCATATGAGTCTATAGGTGCATATAATTTACATGCACCTCTAGAGTCATATGGTGCATGTATATTATTTTTATTTTTCTAGTAGATCTTTTGACAAACAGATTATGTGCACCATAATTGAAATAAAAAATCATTGTTAATTAAAGAACAAAAATCACATAAAACAGCAAAAAAAGTCAAAATTTTCTATTTTTCACTTAATTAAAAATTATTGCATAGTAGCAATTTGCCATGTTGAATTGCACTATTGAGCATACATGATAATTTCAGAAAAAGAGGAATGACGTGAAAATATGAAAGGAAATTCATCTATTGTTTCTTAATAATTTACACGTAATGAAAAATGCAACGATTATCCCGATGTGGGTACTCACATCTACGGCGGCGTCGGCAGCCCTCCCCCGCCTTCTGTCGGCGGCAGTAAATATGGAAACAGTGGCGTTTAGGTAGTTACATCAAGCTCGTGGAGAAGGAGAACTGATTCAAGGGTGTTTAAGTAAAACAAAAGGACTTTTAGGTTAGGGTTCCAAAACATGGACTTATTTGAAAGAAGTTTTTTAAAAGGTGTATTTAGTTGAAATGAATAATTTTTGGTAGATTTAGTTGAAAGATGCTTTAGAAAGTGGTACCTATGTGTAATTTTCTCCGATAAAAAATAAAACAAGTTAAAAAATACTGGTCAAGAAATGGGCCAATATTGCCAGCCCAGCAATGCCCATGTATACGAACTGGGCTAGGCCAGCCGTGGGCCGTAGGTAGCATCGCTGGAGCTTTATGCATAAATTATATCTGATCTCTGTCAAGTCAATAAAAAAATTATATCACAATAAGTTCCTGGAAAATATATTAAAATTATCATAAATTATGATATGGGTCCGCACTATATTTGAAATTATCTAGAAGCTTCAATTATAATGCAGGGCATGGGAGATTTCTCGATGAGCATGATGGATCAAAACGTTGAGGGGCAGGTAAGAATTTCAAATCTTACTTCGAAGGATAGATATCCTGGCAACTGGTAATTTAAAATTCAAGCATTTAACTTCTAAATTGCTCTTTTTATGTGAAGGAGGAGAGCCTAGAGGATCTGCAGAAAACGTTTGTGGAATTGTTTGGTGATGATTTTGCTGGGATGAATCCAAGGAGTTGCGATCCAACGAGCAAAAAGGAGGACACGTGGTAGTGGAGCAATGCACGGGCCTCATTCGAACTGCCCGTGTGATACTATCTAATGTGGGGGTAGCCTGGTGTTATTCCTTCGATGCTAGCACGAGGGCAATGCACACGCTAGAGTGAACTTACCTTGTAGTTAGGGCATTTTCAGGACCAAAGAAAGTTAGCAATTTGCTGACAGCGGGATAAGATTTCTTTCTTAGTTTCTTTGTTTTGTTGAATATTTCATTAGGGACATTGGTTGGTAATTAGTATTTAATTAGGTTAAAATGTAATATAAAACTTGCAATAAGCATAATTACAGTCGAGTTAAGTAGGCCCTTGCCTTGAATTTTACTTAATGACATGCATAAAGTTTGGGTAAAATGTGTAATGTCTGCCAGTGAAATATGTTAGTCACACCTACTTAGTGTGTGGTGGTCAAGCCTCAATAATTTTAAATTCCTGGCTTCATCCCTACTTTTACACACATAATGTCTAAAGGAGATGCGGGAACCAAGTGTTGGAAAACATTAGGCTTAATGAATTGAAATTAAGCAAGAAAGACACAAAGAAAAGTCGAATGTTTGAAAAATGGATGAAATGAAAAAATCTGGCACTATTGCGCTGCCGGGAAATATCCTAGCCAGGAAGGGAGTTGCTTGGCGCTTGAGCACCTCATATGCTGCCTGGAATTTTCTAGGCATCAACCGGACAGTACTGCGCCTCCTCCTGCACGTTTTCAAAGGGCTTTGCACATTTTTGTGTTTAAGGTGTGACTTTTCATGAAATGATGTTTTGAAATGGTGTCTTTTGATCATATTTTATGGGCTAATATATAAACAACAACATCACTTGAATTAAATATAAGTTTTCTCAAGATTAACATAAAAATTAAAGAGCAAATATGATTTGAAAAGAGCATTTACATTATATTCATATATTATTGAATATGAGAATTTGCAACATTTGTGGTTGTGAGGCTTGTGATTTGTAATGCTATTATTACAAGCAAAGAGACGTATATTGGGAAAAGATTGTCATATTCCGTGAGGACCGTGTGCGGCTCAAAATCTTATTAAGGAGATATTGTAGAACACTAGCATCGACTCAAACTTGCTCTTGTCATCTTCAGATTTTTTCTTCCCGCTGAAAACAAAGACGCCAATAAATTTCTTGTGGAGTTGAAGATAAACAAGATATCCTACAATCTTAAGAAGATTTTGTTACAGGAAATTCAAAAGATAGCAACAACTTCCACAAATGTTCCTGAGATGCAAAGAGAGAGGCCGCCAAAGTTTATAGGCGCAAAATTTAAGAGATGGCAACAAAAAATATTATTTTACCTTTGACAAGGTAAATAAAAGATGATCCTCCTTCCCTTTCTAAAAAAATGAGATTGACCCCGAATGAAGGCGTAAATGCTGGAATCACTTTGATTTCCTACGCAAAAACTATATCTTGATGAACTTGATGATATATTATATGATGTGTATTATCAAGTTGGTGCTGCAAAGGTACTATGGAATTTGCTTGAGAGCAAGAATAAGGCGAAAAATGTCGGCATTGAGAAATTCATAGAGTGGCGCTTCTTAGATTTCAAAATTGTAGACTCGAAATACATTGTGAGTCAAATGCAAGAACTTCAAGTGATCTTGCACAAGATTCATGCAGATGAGATGAGTCTCAGCGAGCCCATCCAAGTCGCTGTCATGATTGAGAGACATCCGCCTTTGTGGAGAGATTTTAAATGGAATCTGAAACACAAGAGGAGATAAATGAGACTCGATGATTTGACGACTAAGGATTGAAAAGATAATCGAAAGTCGGAAATCAATATGAATAAAATGACTGAACATACCAATATTGTTAATTCGAGCAATAATGACAAGATTGTAAGAAAGGATTGAAAAAGATAATCGAAACTTGGAAGTCAACAAAATGAATGAAATGACCAATATTGTGGAAACAAACAATGTTGGCAGAAAAGGGAAAAAAGGTAAGGAACTTCTTAAAAATGAATGAAATATGGTACAACGTAAGATTGATGGCAATTGTATGAATAATTCTATCTACTTGTTCGAGTGCGTCATATTTGGCATGTTCATTTGTACATGCAAATTACAATACTCTATGGTGTTTGATGAATTGAATTTATTGCCTAAAAATGAGATCAATCCAACACATAAATGTGTATGTGTTGAAGCAAAAATCACAAAAGCATTGTTCTATATCCTAATTAATTATATTTGAATTTTTAAAGCATTTTAAGCTTAAAGATCGAATTTCCAATATTTAGAATCTTGGACTCGAATTTCTAAGTTTCATATGCTTAAAATCCAAATTATGAATCGAATTCGAGAACATTGTCCAAGTTTTGATTTTTTTTTTTAAGTAAACACGCTTAAATAAAAATCTGCAAGAATTTACCCCTTAAATTTTGATTTATAAGTTCATAACGCTTATAATTTGAAACTTGGAAGTTTGTACTGAAGAGAAAATGGCCAAGTGTCGTTTCATTTTGTGGAAAGAAGTACAACTCCTCTAGAAATAATTCATTCTGATATGATTTTGTGCAAACTAGTGGAGAGAAATTTTTTTCATTGCTTTATCGATGAGTGCACGATACATTGTTATGGTTATTTGCTACGAATCAAAGATGAGACAACTGAAGTATTTAAACATTATTAAATGAATAAGGTTGAAGACCAATTATGCAATTGAATTTGCAACGGATAATTGTGGCTTGATTCTCTTTGAGTTTTTTTAAACATTTTACGCATAATACTCAAATTTGCAAGAAATTAAAAAATGGTATAAAACCCATGCATTTAGAGCAAACATACCGGATTTTAAAAAACACAGAGTTTGAAAGACATTTTGCAGGACATTCCTAATGAGTGGATGATTGTCTCAAATTTGATTTGGTGAGTGAGTCCTATTCCCCAAATTAGACCCACTCTTCAAATTAAATAGGGAAAATTGAGGGCCGGTACCCTTTCCTGAAACTTAATTCATCCTAGTCTAGTTAAAAAACCTTAGTTCATTTAGGTTCATTCTTGGTTGAAATGACTATAAAACCCTCATGTGATCCATGTGGTCCAAGTGGTCCACATGGTCCAACCAACTCTTAATAAAATTGTATTCTTAACCCTAAGAAAATGTTTAAAGAACAAATTGCATCTATGTACTATTTATCATCTTCTTTATCTTATTATTCATTAAACAGTGGCATTTATGAACATGAGATCCTTCAGTTTCTGTCATCTCGGGTGAACCCAAGAGCATACTTTTGCAAAGGACTCACAGTTCATATAACGTTCTTCTAATTATTTCATAACCCGTTTTGGAGATCATGTTAAAAATAAATAAAAGGTACAACATGCTTCCGTATTACAATAAAATTTTAACAAACTGAAATATACCATTTTGACCATAATGGCACCGGATGAGGTGGGTCGTAACGCCACCAGCCGAAAACTTACTGCCTCCAGACTATTTTACGAATGGCTCCTCACCATTCAACCTCAGCTCACGGGCGAGGCTAGTCTGCCAGTTATCCGACTCCTTTAGAAACCCACAGCACAGCCCTAATTCGTTTCCTACCTTAGGGCGTAAGGTATAATCAAGATATAAAAAAGATTTAAAGAAATCTGGGAGATAGCTGGACAACAACCTTATTTTTATTCTGGAATACTTATAATATCTATTACATTAAAACGTCTCCTTTAGGGAGGAGACGGACTTGTTTAGCCTCTCATATAGATGAGGCTTGACTCAAGAACACATAAACTTAAAACAAACAGAACAAAAATACAAACTATTACAAAAGAAAGAAATATTACCAAGCTACGAAAGTTGAAATATTATAAAGCTTGGAGACTCTAATTCTCAGTAAACTATGGAGAATTTTCGATGTCATTAGATTCCTGAATGCCTTGGTATTTATAGAAGTCTGGAGGTGGATGTGAAATCCGGACTTCAACTCTTGTTTATCATCAGACGTCATTGCATGCGTCATCTTTCTTGTTTGGTATCTTGTGGTCCCTTCGACTTTCGGCCGAAGAGGCTGTCCTACCATTTTGTTTTCTTTTTATAATGGTAGTGGTCCTCGTCAGAGTCAGATGACTCTTGTATCCCTGTGGTCCCTAGAAATTTGATTTTTGCAGCCCGCGTGGGAATCTTCCACGTTTGCCCGGTCCTGCTTTGTCCTCTTTCTTTTGGTCCCTTTTGACAGGGAATCCTTTCCCGAACAGTGGCTCTTTCTGCTCTGGACAGCTCAAGCAGATGTAGTCTTGCCATCTTCCCACATGAGCCATTTTGCAGGACTTCCGGCTAGTTTCTTTGGTTGCCGGGATCTTGTTGTCCCATAATATTTGCCTCTTCTTTTCAAAGATGTCCTACAAATTTTGTAGTATGGCTTATCATGGAGTTAACCATGAATGATCCGTTCGCTGTTTTCTGGAATATTTTGAACGGATACTTGACTTTGTCCATCTCCGTGAGACAGACCCATAATCTCCAAGCTCTTCTGGTCGTAATGTCATCTTCTGTAAGCGGGTAGTGTTGTTCCTTCAGGCGGTGGTTTTATTTGATCCATCGCCTTCCAGTTAGGCTTTTGTAGTTTTACAAAGTGAAAACTAGGGTGAAGGCCTTTTCTTGTGATTTCTGGGGCTGTAGTTATGAATTTCAACTCCAAAACATCTCCTCGTCCAAGTGTATGATTATTCTGCCATGAGTAATTATTATGATTTTCGGAAAACTTGGTGCTGTGGTAAAGACTGAGGCTAGGCAGCCAAAATCAAATCACTCACGAACACTTTCTGGTTTGACACCAGGATGCATCCACATTCTCGGGTATTTTCCTGACCAGTCTGCTGTAATTTTTTCCCATGAATTATACCCACTCTTGTACAAAGTTTCTCCCATGATCTTTGATATTCCTGCAAAGGGGAAGTTGGGAAAACAATATTCTCGTTAGTTTTAACCTTAGATTTGCCCGCTGATGGCCTAAGATTAATCTCTCCCTTTTTAACCCCTGAGGTGCTAGGTTGGCTTGATTCTTGAGATATCCTAGATACATTGGAATCAAATTTTCCTTCTGTATCTTCCCCGAAAGGATCAATACTAGTACCTGTAGTGGCGGTACTTGAATCCTCCACACCGGTTGATGAGCCCGGCTCTCTGAAACACGACTTTAGCTTCACCGCTGAAGCATCCCGTCCGAGGGGAATATAAAGACTGTCCCATAAACAGGTGTGAGCCTGCATGGTATCCTTCATAGCTTGTTGGACCTTCGTGAGATCCAGTTCCTGTACTTGACCCGCAACCTGCGAATTAATCACCATGTCGTTGATCTTCTTGTCTAGCTCCTCCAGATTTTCTCGGAGGTGCTTTGATCTCGTTATGATGGAATTAGCTTCACTCGCTTTCATCTCTCGTCAAAAAAGCTGCAAGAATATTTTTATCAGATTTTACAATGACAATATCATAATCATAATATTGGCATTCAGCTTGCCATCTTAAAAGTCTAGCCTTTTCTGGTTTAGATTCAATTTTATTTTTTAAAAAGGCATTGACACTCGTATTATCTATTTTCAAGATAAATTTCTTTGCAAGTAGGAAAAGTGGCCATTTTTTAAAAGCCTTTCGAACAGCAAAGAACTCCTTCTCGTTGATGTGTCATCTGATAACTTCGATGTTATCAAATAGCCCACTGCAATATCTGCATGTCACTTCTCCTTCTGGAGTAATTTTCATGAGAACTGCAGCCCACCAATGATCACTGGCATCTGTATATAATACAAATTCATCCTCGTCGTTCGGAATTGCAAGCTTTGGTAGCTGCTTGCACACTTCTTTAAGCTGTTTCACAGCTTGTCTGTGATCTTCATTCCCCTCAAACTTAACATCTTTCTTGAGTAGTGAACTGAACACCTTCTTGTGGTTTGCTAGATTGTTGATGAACATTCCAGCAAAATTAACAACTCCTAAAAAACTCTGAAGTTGCTTTAGATCCTTGAGGTCATCCGGATATCCTTGTACTTTTTCCACAATATGATTTTGTAGGATAATTCCAGTTTCGTCGATCTCGACTCCAAGGAACTCGATTTGTCTTGTAGCAATCACTGCTTTCTTTTCGGAAAGCACTAATCCTTCCTTGTAACAAACATCTGAAAAGATTTCCAAATGTTTAAGATGTTCTTTCATGTTTTTTGATGCTATAAGAATGTCATCAATATACACGAACATGAAGCTGAAGTAATCCTTGAAAAGATTATCCATCTTTCTCTGATATATCTGGGGAGCATTCGCTAATCCCATTGGCATGACATTCCAGATATAATGTCCTTGTGGTGTGGAGAATGCTGTGAACTTTCTGCTTGCTTCATCCATTTTAATATGGTAGAACCCAGACTTACAATCGAACTTAGAAAACATTTTGGCACTCTTGATGCTATTTACCAAATGTTCTCTGCTTTGGATAAAATATCCATTGAATTCCAAGATTTCGTTGATCCCTTTATAGTTGATCACCAATCTCAACTTTCCTCGTTTAATTTCTCCATGATTCCGAACAAGAAATCCTGGGCTACTGTATGGAGAAATACCTGCTGAGATTAACTTAAGGTCAAGATGTTCCTTAAGTATGGTCTGCATATCCTTCCGATCTTCCTGGTTCATGCTGTACCTAACAAACTCATTTTCTTTCCAGTTTTCACCTTCAAAGTAGCTCTGAGCTCATTTTTGTTCTACCATGCTAGTGGATCCTCGTTGTAGTTCCTACAAATCTTCCTTTTTACATCCTCTAGAGTGATTCGCTCTTCGAGGGTAGTTTCAGGTTGTGGAACTTCTTCTCGTAAAGCATTTTTCAGTAGCAACAGGGTTTCTGGAGTTACTCTTTCCTCATCCTGCTCTCTGAAAGACATGATATTAACCCAGTCAAAAGTTTAAGAATCCTTTCCACTAGGACCTTGTTGTCGGAACTGAAGAATTGCCTCTCCAAATTTCCGCTGATCTTTCATCTTTGGGTGTCGAAGTTTTCCTTCATCACCATGCTTGTTGCAAAAATGAATAGGGAACTTTCTGTGAAACGCCTCCCATAGTCTTTGCACAATAATCTTATGATCACAAAGGGTTTTGAAAATAAGTCTCCTGGTCTCGTTCTTCTGTGTGAACCGCTTGAATGTCTGTAGGAAATTGTTTCCTAACAGCATATCAGCGCCTGTGTCATGGAAATAAATAAGTGAAGTTTTGACTTTGTACCATGGGGTACCGCCTGCTCCTTCCATAATTATTTCCGATCCTCGGACTCCTTCATTAAGAATAAGGATCCGTTTGGAAAAGTCTCTTCCGGCAATGGCTGGAATTTCTCACCAACGTCTTTGGTGAAGATTTCTCGCCTGGCAGTGCATATTCCAGCTCCTGAGTCAATGTAGGCTGCAAAATATTCTGTCCGGTACTTCTCATATAACATCCCAACTGAGATGTATAGGGAGAATGGACTGGTGGTCATCTGATTCTATATCTTTTCCCTTCCACTGTGAACTCCATTCCATCTTGCAATCTTTCCCAAGGTTTATGTTCCTCGAGAAATTCAATCCCTAGAATAAGCTGTTCTGAGATTCTTCCTGCAGTGCCTGCAATGGCTAGATCAATTTCACCGATTTGTAGGTTTCCTTGATACTTGCCAACTGTAGATTGTTGCAAATAGTATAGGACATCACAAGGGAAGATATTCTCTTTCTCCGTAATGTCAAAAATTATCTGCACTTCTCTCCAGCCTTCTGGGCATTTCAGCTTTCCTGTTGTTTTGAATACATCAGGGATTTTCTGAATTCTGCTCGAGACTGCCTTCTGTGTTTCCCTTGGATAGCTACTAATTAACCTATCATGTTGGAAAGACATCATTCTTGGTTCGATCATAAGGCTCGTGCTTCTGTTCAGAACAGGTTGATCTTGTATCCTCATGTCGATTTCTCCTATTGTCGGAGTATCAATGATGTCCAGCAATACTGCTTTGGCGAAGTCTTCGAAGATTCTGGGGACTTTGATGAATTCCTTTCTCAAGAATACCTCGGAATGATGAGTATTCAAGAGTGCGTATGACACCTTATAGGTGATCGAGTAAGGCATGTTCCCTTCTTGCATCAAATCTTTTCTTTTGAAATCTTGATGAAGAGTGAGAACTTTGTTGAAGTCTCGATCTCCTAAATGATAACAATCCTCGGATAGATGTTGAATGCCATCTTTCCTGCATACAGAGTTCCTGCCACTGCTCCCAAACAAGAATCTTTGAGGTTCGGTGTAAGTAATCCAACAAGCATACAACGCAGCGGAATTTAAAATTTGGATTACTAGAACCGCGGATCTATACAAAGTTGTCATATCGGAATAGAGAAATAAGAGTCTCACCCTTGTAGCGTGTTTGAGCATATTCCACGAAGCACCACGTCCAACAAATTCCGAGTCAATAGCAACACCTCCAAGGTCTTGCCTCTACGGTATCCACACGATCAAATCGAACAAAGGGATAGTTAAGACAAGTTGCTAGACTCGTTCTTAAACCGGAACAAAAACACACTCGATTCACAATCGAAAAACCGGCAACCAAAACCTCAAGATCGACGGTAATGGAAGTCGAGACCTTGGGAGATAGGTGGCGGCCGTGGCTAGGTTAGCTTTTCAAGTTGCTTGGTTGGAATGAATTAAATCTTCACTTGATAGCTTAATTATATATATTAGGCTTTAATTAAAAGTTCAAGACTTTCTCAAAGTCTCATGGGCCCAACCCATGATTTAATTAAATTCTAATAATCATATTATTATTTAATTAAGAGTCTTCTTAATTAATTAATTCATCCAATGAATTTAATTTCCCTTTATTGCTTTAATCTTTTGTGCGACCCTATAGGATCTTGCAATGTTGGTAGTGACATAAAGTCTCATTTTATGTCGCAAGCAATGAGCGGTATCTAGCAACACATCAATGCTACCCAAATTACAAGAATGTCAATGACTCGACATAACCTAAGAACTTGTGATAATATTAACCATGTAACTTAATCCCTTCGTCCATGTGTTTAGATTGAACACGAGTCATGGAATAGTCATACTCGTATATTCAATCTCTATTTCTTGATCCCCAAGTAGAACTAGAATAAACGAATAAGCTCGATATCACATATCGACTCATTCGAGCACGGCCATGCATTTTAGTCTTACTTGATCAAGGGCCCAAACACTTCTCCTGTTATATAGGAGGGACAAATCCTATCTTGATCAATCAACTTCCCTATACATAATTCGTAATGTATCCAATAGTTGCCTTTATAGTTTACCCTGTTACAGGTAACGTTTGACAATATCAAGATACATAACTCCTTATGTTGGGATCTCTGATGATCTCAAGTTTTAAGGATTACATACATTATTATCACTATGAGAATTGCTTATGACACTCATATAACTATCCATGTAGCATTCTCATGGTGGGTCTGTCCAGTACATTGTTCTCCAACATGTACCCATGTGTTGATTTGATATCTCATATCCATGAACAATTCATCAGTCAAAACATACTAGTCTCAATGTATTATCATTATCCTTATTTATGATAATACTTGACTAGGGACAATCTTTAAGAATAATACAATATTATTCTAAGGACATTAACTTATATATCAATTCATATTGCACATATATTCGAATAATATATAATAATGATTTACCATTCAAAATAATCATAATACATTGTATGTCATAAACAATCATCTAATGACATGTCTTAGGGCATATCCCAACAGGATTCTCTTGTCGAAGATTGCCAAGTTGAATGGCGAATCTATTCCTTCCTTGAAAGTCGCCTTGATGATTACTCTAATGGCTCCAATATGAATACATGAGAGCGTGTTAGCAACTTCTCTTTTGAACTTGTTCTTAATCTCATGGATTTCTCTGTAGGGGATTAGCTGTATCTCAATTTGGTTTCCCGTGAATTCCACCGGGATAGCAAATTCACCCATTGTAACCCTATGGATAATCTGATGCTTCCTACTTCGAAGACCAATCATATCCATGGATTTTTCCATTGCTCCAATTGTAAATCCATCGTACATCTGAAGCTTTGGCTCTTCTTTCATGATCCTCATAAGGGTTTTATGAGAAACAGTTGTATGAGAGAAAAACCCTGACGGCTCTTCTCTGATCACGTGTTGAAGGAATTATCCTTCACTCTGATTCTGAGCTGGATTCACCTCCATCAGAATAGATCTCTTCTTCGTAGATGCTTTCATCTAGGGAATATCCTCAAATTGATACACCTGTATCAAATCCTGAAAATAGACAGCATCCTCAAATTCCTTGGTATGCTCGAACTGTCTTACTCCCCGGCTTTGATTTTCTGGACAATCTGTTGAGATATGTCCTCTTGCTCCGCATGTCCAGCAGTTACAATCTCTGAAACTTTCATTTGCACGAGTAGGTGTGCGTCTGGAAGTTCTCTTTGTTGGTGTTTGACCGCTTTATTTTTAAACAAAAAGATTTCAGAGTGTAGCGCGATTCTCTACCGCAAGTGCACAGTGTCAAGTTTTAGTATAGTTAAATGAAAGTAAGGGTTGTCGAATCCACAGGGACTAACGTATAAGTACCAAATAAAATTAGTAAAATTATATTTAGCCTAGGGTAGATTAAACTAATTCAACTCTAGAACTGAAGGACCCAAATAAAACAAGAATAAATAAAATAAATGGCTTCCGGATATGCAAAGGAATTTCGCTCGAGAAATTTATCTAGCTCTTCGTTCAACTGTGTTATCGTCAATGATTCGTTTGAATAAGCAATTACTAAACAATCGATTCTTAAGGTGAAAGGCTTTCGCTGTTATTCAATACACTCTCTCGAGCTGTAAAGAAACTAATATCAAATTAGAACAAGTAACTCTCGTTCACTTATTTACTAATCCGATATTGCATAAATCTTCAAAACCTCGTTACTCTAAATCTCTCGATTCAAAGTGCTCACGTATGTGATTTTATCTCTCGATCTCAATCTTAAACATACATCTTGAATTATTGTAGCGTATTAAAACGTTATCTCTCGATCTCGGTTTTAACTCACAAATTCAATCAAAGTTAGCTAGACTTTGATATCTTTAGGCATATAATTCATGAACAATAAGAAATCAATCCACTCGAACACATTCAAATCAATAACTCAAACACAATTATATTCAAACTCGACAAAATAAACCAAATTCAATTCAAATCAAATCAATAAGACGTTTAATTGTTTCTCAACCTCAAAAAACATCAAATGAATATGAAAATCAAATAAATCAAAGTTTAGAAATACGATAAACGTCGGAACAAATCCGTGCGCTGCACCGTAATCTCTTCTCTTGCTCCTTCCTTGCACTCCGGAAATGGCTCGCTCAAGCTTGGACGAAGAACGGAGGGAGATGGCTTTTCCTCGGGTTCTTCTCGGCGGCTACTAGGGTTTTAGGGTGATGAAAATCGGCTCCCCTCCCTCTCTGATATGATATGGAATGATATGGAAATGATCTCCTTTTAAATCCACGGAAAATCAAGTTATTTTTGGAAGATAAGATTTTCAGAAAATCGTGTATCGATCGATCGAAAAGATTTTTCGATCGATCGGTGCACTGTTCACTTCAGCATTTAAAACTCTCTGCCTCGATCGATCGATCGAGATTTTGGGTTCCGATCGATCGACACTTCGATAAAATTGCTGCTGAACTCTCTGCCCGGATCGATCGATCGAGAAATATTCTCGATCGATCGGTGCCTTAAAAAATCTGAAATCTTCACTTTTTCTCTTTTTCGCCTCGATTTCACCCGTTTTCTTCATTTTAGCTCATTTCTACCATTTCCGACCTATTTTCCTGAAACAAACAAATAAATACCAAAAAACGCAATTTCATCCAGGAAAAAGTACGAAAAACGGTAAGAAATTACAACATCCAATTTCCGACCTATTTTCCCTCGTTTTCACATCAATTTTTTTTTTTTTTTTAACCAACATTCAAATTTTATAATTATGTATATGCCGTTGCCTGTTCAATTCCAGTATACTGTACCAAGTCCCACACAGAATTTCCGGTGTCTAAATCAATCGAATTCCACCGTCATTCTGAGATCCTCAAATTTTCACTTTATCATATGCTTCACCCGGTGATACATATAGTAAAATGTCGTTGCAACCGAATGCAAGGGCTGAGGTCCGCCGCAACAGGTACAAGGTGGGGTAGACGCTGAGGAGGGTCGGAGGCGGAGGAAGGACAACATGATCGGGATTCGGAAGACTCGACGAGAGGAGAGCTTGCAGAAGAAGAGGAAAAAAGGAGCCCCGCCACTTGGTATCCTCGTTGAAGCCGCCACAGCCAATGAGAAAAAGGTACGATAAATCTTATATATCGCTGTTAGGACAACGAGGTCATGCCGGTAATTTTTGTGTTTATTTTTCATTTAATTTGTTTTGTTTCGTTTAGATGTTTTGCAGTCAGCTTGTTGTAAATTTGTAATCCTCTGATTCGCTTATTATTATTGTTGTTATTTAAGATTAGAATGGAATCTCTTGAGTCTGTTGTATTGTGGAAACTAAGGTTTCCGTTATATATTGAATCTTCGGATTAATATTCGTGATTCTGGTTTTTTGTTGTGTTTAGCACTGGTCTGTGTTTCCTTCTCCTGATTTAATTTGAATCTTAATAGGTTAATGTGGAACTTGGCGAATATTCGTGTTTCTAATTTTACCATGTAGATCTTTATTATTTTAAAAAATCATTTCCAGAGTAGTAAACAAGGGTCATTATGATTTAAACAAGCGATTCACATTTTGTTTAATTTATGAGCTTTATATTAATTAACAGAAATTTACATGTGTAGGTGCAGTTAGAAAATCTACCTGCCATGGTTGCTAGTGTTTGGATGGATGATGCCACCAGGCAGCTTGAGGCAACCACATAGTTTCGTAAATTGCTCTCTATAGGTGATGATCACGCTCTTAACAATTTATATGACAGTATTGTAACAATCCTTGGAGTTAGTCATTGAATTTCATTTCTTTGTTCTGTAAATAAATTACCATACCAGAACGCAGTCCTCCGATTCAAGAGGTAATTCATGCCGGTGTGGTTCCTACCTTTGTTGAATTTCTCAGAAGGGAAGACTGCCCACAACTCCAGGTTATAAAATCAATGGGTTAATCATCTTCGGTTTTAATTATGCCCCTTATGATTCATTTAAACTCACATCTCTTAATATGCGAATTTTTTTACAGCAGCTTGGGATCTCACAAACATTGCTTCTGGGACATCCGAGCACACTAGGGTGGTTGTTGATCATGGAGCTATCCCAATGTTCGTGAAACTTCTTGGTTCTCTTAATGATGATGTCCGGGAACAGGTGAATACACATCATAGCAATAAATGTGACCTATAGTTGCTTCGTTTTGATTCATAATCATTGTGTATTCAATTGTCGTGCTATGATCTATTATACAAGCATATTGGGGTCCTGAAGTCCATCAAGCTTTAATCTCTCGGTCTTTATGGTTTTAAGGCTGTATGGGCCATGGGAAATGTAGCTGGAGATTCACCCAAGTGTCGAGACCTTGTTCTTAATTACGGTGCATTGGCTCCTTTGCTGGCTCAGTTGAATGGGCATGCCAAGTTATCTATGCTTAGAAATGCCACTTGGACACTGTCAAATCTTTGCAGAGGCAAGCCGCAGCCTGCATTTGAACAGGTTTGTCTAGTGTATGAGTCAAATGCATGCATTTTGATTAGGGTCGTATTCTATGGTCATGATTCTACCATATATGTCTTTTTCATTCCGTCGAAATAGATTTTACGGTATAGACGCTTATGAACTAATTGTTCTACGCTTCTTACTTGGTGTAGCTTGTTACATGGGTCGTGAGTGGGAGCTTAGTTTCCATCTGGGTATGCGACCTTGGATATAGCCATATCAGTTGGTCGAATTTTATATCATGCACTTGGGTTTTTAATTTTTGTATGCTTGTTTGCAAGGATGTTGAATTATTTTACTTAGGGGTAGACTAATAGTGTCCTGTCATGTTGCAGATTTTTTTTACCTTGATATTTTTATGCGTTTAAAAACTGAAGTATGTCTGCAGAAAAAGGTTATTGCTAGGTTACTAATGGTCCTAAGGTATATATATATTTTTCCTTTAAATCTACTTGTGCAAATGTTGAATTACACCGTAAATTTCCTGGCCTTAAGCTTAAGCCCTGACATTTCAATTTTGTAAGCATGGATTTGATTATGGTTCTTATGGATCACACTGAGTGATTTTTTAAAATATTTGCTTAATATGCAGATAAAACCTGCACTTCCAATGCTTCAGCAACTTGTACACTCAAATGATGAAGAAGTTATGACTGATGCATGTTGGGCATTCTCATATCTCTCGGATGGAACTAATGATAAAATTCAAGCTGTGGTTGATTCTGGAATATGTCCCCGATTGATTGACTTATTGTGGTAAGTATCTGTATTTTTTAATGTCGCATATACATGGGTCAAGTGAGTTTCTATTGATGCTTCAGCATCTGATGAATAATAATTTTAATTGGTATTTCAGCCATGAATCTCTCTCTGTCCTTATCCCTGCCCTCCGAACCATTGGAAATATTGTTACCGGAGATGATATACAAACTCAGGTAGATAAAGCGGGTAAAAACCCTTCCTTGTTTCCAAATATGCTGTATTTCTTTTTGTCCTTGAAACGTCAACCTCCAGAAAACAATATTTGGAAAGTCTTCAAATGGATCTCAAAAGTAGTTATTAATTGAACAAACTCTGGAACGTTTAAGAAAGAATCATTTTTCCAGTTTGCTGGTGTTATTTGTGGGAACAACCTTTCTCTATCGTATAACTGATAAACGAACATTAAACTAGCCTTTAATCCCAATGAATTGTGGTAGGTTATATGAACAATATGAACAATAGAGAGAATCAAGTCGGTTGGACACATTCGTCAGTCTTCTCCAAACGCTTCTATCGGTCAAAATAGTCTCTTTAATCCCCTTAACTCCAAGTCTTTGCGTACGTGGACTCCACTCGACGCACACATGTACATTGCTGGGTCTACGTCGTACGTGGCCAAACCAACGTAAACGACTTTCTTCTATCTTTTCTTCTATACAAACTACACATATTTTAGCTCGAATATCTCAGTTCCTTATTTTATCTCTTATGATCTTACCGCAGATCAAACGAAACATACACATCTGTGCCACACTCATCTTTTGGATGTGATTTCTCTTTGGGTGCCCAGCATCCTCCCATACAACATTGCAAGTTTAATGGCGTTTGATATTACGATCGCATAGAACTCCGTTAGTGTTTCTCCATTTCAACCAGCCCGTCTGAACCCTGTGGTTAACGTCACTGTCAATCTCTCAATCCTTTTGGATAATAGAACTCAGGTCTCGAAACTTGTTGCTCATCGATATCTCTTGACAGCCGAGTGCTACAACATCGGGATCCCGAAAGGTACGATCATTAAATGTGCACTCCACATATTCCGTTTTAGACCTAATTAATCTAAAACCTTTTTGATTCCAAGGTCTCTCTCCATAACTCCAGTTTGGCATTTACCCCTGCCCTGGTTTCGTAGATTAACACAACATCGTCAGCGAAAAGCATGGTCCAAGGTAATTCACTCTGCATATCTTTTGTTATCTCATCCATCACTATGACAAACAGGAAAGGACACAAGGTAGACTCTTGGTACAATCCAATAGTGATCGAGAATAACTTGTCACCCCACTGCACGTTCTCACATTGGATGCTAGTTCATCATACATGTCCTTGATTATATTGATACACTTGATGAGAACTCTTTTATTGAGCAAAGCCCATCATAATATCTCCCTTGGGACTTTATCTTTGGCCTTCTCCATATGATAACCATATGCAAATCTTTATTACTCTTACGTTAGTGCTCGATAAGTTGACGAAGTAAATAGATAGCTTCCGTAGTTGACCGTCTTGGCATGAACCCGAATTGGTTCTCTGAAACATTAATCTCCCTCTTTAACTGATATTCGAATATCCTTTCCCAAATCTTCATTGTGTGACACGTGTTTATACCATCATAGTTGATGCAACTCTGAATGTCACATTTGTTCTTATAGATATGGATGAGAGTATTCATTCCCCATTCATGGAATTTTGTTACTCCTCCAAATCTTGTTAAATAGATCTGTTAGCCAATTTATCCCCGTTGGTTCTAAATATCTCCATACTGCAATAGGAATTGCATCAGGACCAACTGTTATTCGTGCTTTCATTTGGTCAAAGCTTCTTTAACCTCAAATTCTCTAATTCTGTGAGTAAACTCACATTTTACATCATGTTGATGGATGTTAAGATCATCTAAATCTTGGCTAAAGCTACTGTTGAACAAGCTGTTAAAATAATTCTTCCATCTTGTTTTGATGTCTTCATCTCTAACCAAAACTTTATGGTTCTCATCTTTTATGTATTTCACCGCACATAAGTCTATTGTCTTCCTCTCGCTCGCTCGAACAATCCTATAGATATCTTGTTATGCCTCCTTGGTATCTAATTTATCGTACACTTCTTTGTAGACTTTAACTCTAGCACTTCAAACCGCTGCCTTCGCTTTTTTTTGGGCAAGCCTTCGAATGTTGCCCCATTGTGGTTCTTCTTCAGCTCTTTGTAAACATCCCGCTTGATTCAAATAGCCTTTTCAGGTATTCATTTCACCATAATGCGTCCTTACCTGGTTGAGCATATCATCTTGACTCACCAAGCAGCTCTTTAGCTGCCATTTTAATGCCACGAGCCATTTTGTTCCATGTGGTATCAGGATCATCTCTTGGCGTCCAATTAACTTCCTCGGCTATCCTCTCCACAAAAGCTCCTGAGTTATCTTCTTTTAACCGCCACCACTTAATTTTACTAACTTATGTTTAGTTTTAGGAGCCCTATTCTTAACCCTAACATCCTAAAAGTCGGTACTGTGTAACTACACTTTCTTCTGGAATTACCTTACAGTCCAATCTTTTAACTCTATACATCCTTCTAATTCAAAAAAAAATCAATTTTGTTGCACTAGACCCACTTCTAAAGGTAGCTAGATGAGGTGATCTCTTCTTAAACTAAGTATTTGCTAGAAATGTCATATGACTTAACAAAATCCAAAAGTGAATTACCTGCGACGTTCCTCTCACCAAAGCTATAACCTCCATGGACACTCTCATACCCATCTCGATCAAAACCTACGTGCCCATTGAAATCCCCCCGATGAAAATTTTATATTAAGGGTATTCCTTGCACGACATCGTCTAGATCTTCCCAAAATTTTCATTTAATAGCCTCATCTATACCAATTTGTGGTGCATAGACACTTATGATATTAAAAATATCATTACCTAAAACTAGTTTAACTAAACTTCAACTACATACTTGACTAGTTTATTTTCTATGATTGTATCTACCCTATTACGGTTTTTATCCTTACCTATGTACCAAAGTTTATAGCCCCAATGAGCTATAGCTCTGGCTTTCTCATCTACCCATTTGGTCTCATGCACACACAAAATCTTATTTTTTCTTCTGCTCATAGTCTCTACTAACTCTACTAATCTACTGGTATGGGAACCTACTTTCCAAGAGGTTAAACGAATCCTATGGTCCTGGTTCCGAACTAACTTCTTTACCGCCACTCGTTCGAAATGAGGGAACCTTTCCTTATTTGACACCAAGCGTCGATTTGGTGGGTCGCTTCTTGGCGACGACCTAGCAACCCACTTACCACTACACCCAGACTCCGGTGCAGCGCGTCGTTGAGTAGGCACTCCTCAACGAATTTCATCTTATAGTTCATGTATGAGATGTGATTATTTTATCCCGATGGCTGCCACAGGCCTACCGTCACCCTTCTCCTTTACCATGGCTTGGGACAGACAACAATACATATCACAAGTGAGACATATCACTGGCGGAGTTTCTATCGTATAACTATTAAACTATAAATTTTAAATTAAAACAATATATTTTCAATCTTAATTAATTTTCTAGTTAAAGGATCGTGAATGTTGTATTTATCAGTCTGCCTATGGGATAGAAGCATGTAGAACTATGGCATCCTATTTTCTTGTTTCAATCAGTAGTGATCCTAATATAGGATGAACTTTAAATGTATCACTCGGTGTATTCGTGGCATTGTTGAAGTTCATGGATTTTCTTTGTGCGGAATTTACAATATCTGTTTCTTGTTATTCTAAGCTTGAACGCCGCAGTAGATCATTCAAATTTTTTGGATACATGCATATAATTGTGTATAATATGAATTCGATAAAAAATTTCCAAGGCTGAGCAATTGTATTGCTTTTCCAGTATATCATAAACTGTAATGCACTATCCTACCTTCTGAACCTCTTGATTGGTAATCACAAGAAGAGCATTAAAAAGGAAGCATGCTGGGCGGTCTCCAACATCACAGCTGGAAACAAAGAACAAATTCAGGTTAAATTTTATTGAAGAAGATACTTGCATTTGTGTGAAAACGTTTACCAAACATAGTACCAGTTGCTGATATAACGTTTCTCATTCTTCAGGCCGTGATTGAGTCCAATATTATAGGTCCATTAGTCCAGCTGCTTCAAAATGCGGAATTTGATATAAAAAAGGAAGCTGTATGGGCTGTTTCAAATGCCACGTCTGTTGGCACACACGAACAAATCAAGTCCGTAATCAAACAGTAGAGTCCCCATTTCTTTTAGTACTCCATCTGCTATTGGCATTAAAACCACCTTTGTTCTAGACAGGTATCTCGTTGGTCAACAATGCATTAAACCTCTGTGTGATTTGCTAGTTTGCCCTGATCCGAGAATCGTCACTGTCTGTCTAGAAGGCCTGGATAACATCTTAAAGGTAGGGGAAGCTGAAAAGAATCTGGGTCGAACCGGAGGCATCAACGCTTATGCTCAAATGATCGATGATGCGGAAGGAGTGGAAAAAAGTAGAGAACCTGCAAAGCCACGATAACCACGAGATTTATGAAAAGGTGGTGAAAATGCTCGAGACATACTGGTTGGAGGAGGATGATGAACCGACGCCATGGGAGACATATCTCAACAGTTCCAGTTCGGAGGGGGAAACATCTCTGTCCCCTCTAATGGGTTTGTATTCAACTGAAGAATAGTACCTAGATGCTCGGGGGTTCAAGGGATTTAAAGGTGTATTCTAGTACCTCTGTAAATTGGCATGACTTCATTGATGTGAATTTATTTGGACTCATCGATGTGGCAGCTGCTCTGAGGGTGTCTTGAGAAAACATGTGTTTGTTTGGGTCCGTTGGTGATTTCTTGATTTAAATTTTGATTGCAGAAAAACTTAGATTGGGTTTTTTGCTCTTAAATTTCATATATCGATTTGTTTTTTAATTGATCAATGTATTATCTCTGTTGTGGTAAGACAGTTTCTATGCTATACCGGTGTGTCACATCCATTTTGCTGGGAGCAATGGATAATCTGATTCCATAAAAAATCATGTGGAGTCTCTATGTATTTAAGAGATCCAAGGGCTCAAGTTTTACTCGGATTTTTATGCCATCTTTTAAGGGTAAGGGCAGTGTATCAAGCAACATATGTCGTGTTTTGTAAAAGAGAAAAAAATGTGATCTCGCTTGACGTTTGTCCCAAGAACCTGAATTAAAGGACGTCATTAAATAAATCGTTTGAAACAATAAAAGTCTAAATGTGAAAAAAATTGGCTAATGTTAATAATCACTTTTAAGTTGGAAATGGAAAATGAAGTTAACAAAAACAAAAGTCAATTTCCCAAAAAATTTAAAGCACAAAACCTAAAATATTTTAAAATATATTTGTTAAATATGCATAATACTTGCTTCAATGTACTAATACTAATACTAATTAATTAATTAATTAATTAATAATATATACTTCACAATATGTTAACAACAGTTCAATATTCATTCATCCAACGTACGAGGCTGGACAACCGACTCTAAAAGAAACCCTAATTTTGACGTTTGCCTATGGCGGTGGAGGCGGCGACGCAACCCAGCAAGATGAGATGGGGGGAGCTGGAGGAGGACGACGGAGAGGATTTGGATTTCTTGTTGCCTCCAAAGCAGGTGTTGGGACCCGATGAGAACGGGATAAAGAAGGTGGTGGAGTATAAGTTTAACGATGAAGGGAACAAAGTGAAGATAACAACCACCACTCGAATCCGTAAACTGGCCAACGCTCGACTCAGCAAACGTGCCGTGGAGCGCCGCTCGTGGCCCAAGTTTGGCGACGCCGTGCATGTGGACGTCGGCAGCCGCCTCACCATGGTCTCTACTGAAGAAATTCTCCTCGAGCGCCCACGCGCCCACGGTATTTACCATTTGCACAATCTGATATAAATCGATCTAGTTTACCATTTACACATCCTCAGTTACTTCTATGAATCTGTATGTAACAAAATAATTATTTCATATATGCTGCTTGTGTCCAGTTGAACTGATGTGTTGTTTGACGGGCTAATTTGGTGGTATCATAGTTCATCAAATTTGAGATATATAATTGTAGTACAATCGTAAAGCCAACGAGTAGTTGGCTTTCTTTGTTCTCTGTTGACGTAATAAAACTAAGCTATCGTGGTTTTGTCTGTGGTCTAAGGTTCTAGTGTTAGAATCTGGAATTGTGAGATTAATTTGTTTGTTTTAATACCTAATTTCTGATGAAATCTTACATGCTTTGTGGTTCACCTGATTTATCAAACCTTGTCATGATGCGGATGTTTCATTTTGGGTTAATATTTTGCACTTTTTTTATGCTCTTGCGAATATCTAAATTTGGAACAAGCCTGATGGTGGGGGCAATCAGGAAAGCGGACCATTGATCTGGTGGGTTAAAAGTTGTTGCTGACTCGTTCGTGGTCTCTTTTCTTCCGCTAATTGTGTTCCCCATGAATATAGTAATAACTTGGATGTGGTTTGGGGTGTTCTTTTCTCGTGGCAGTTCCTCATCGAAACAAGTGAGCAAGGATTGAGAGTATCTTACCGCTACACAACTTATGTTTGTGAGGCATTTAAATAAAAAAGGTTTTGGGTGGTAAAAAGTTGATTCAAAACCATAACATTGCAAATGAAAATGCTTTAATTTGCTCTTTCAAATTTGTTTATATTTTGATGAAGGAATCAATGGAGATGTGTACTTTTTTGCATTTTTGATTTTGATTATGCAGCGGTATGAGTCGCACGACGATTTCTTTAAATTTGTTTCAATTTCTATGTAAAACTCATTATGGGAAGGTTTTTTCTGATGTGCTACTCTTCAGAATTACTTGTGACTGTTGAAACCGTGACTGAGAGTTCTTCAATGTCCTTGATTCATACTTGGTCCTCTTCGTGGTTCATACCAATATTTGGTTTTCGTATTATGGTTCTTCTTGATCTGAATTTTGCTTTTCATTGACATTTTAAGTTGTGTTTCCCAGAAGCATTGGGATGAGATTGTCTGAACTGATTTTGTTCAATATATTGAACCAATCACATTGACCAACATATAGAATGATATTGTATTATATCACACACTGTTATAAGTAAATTTCTTTTGCTTTCAAGAAGATAAGGTATTTTTGTTGGACAAATATGATGTGCCTTTTGCTGATTTTGAATCTTCAGTTTATGTTACCCCTACACCTATATTCTTTCTTGGTTTATCAGTATAACTTGATGAATGGAAAAATAGGTAGCAAACAAGAGGAAACAGCTTCTGGAGATCCTTTAGCTCAGATGGGGAAAGGTGGAGCTGTTCTTATGATCTGTAGGAGCTGTGGGAAGAAAGGTGATCACTGGACCTCAAGGTGTCCTTACAAAGATCTTTCTCAACCAAGTGAGACCTTCATTGATAAGTTACCATCCGAAACTGCCACTGCTACATTGGGTGCTACAAAGGGAGCATATGTACCTCCAAGCATGCGAGGCGGTAATACTGAGAGGAGTGGTACAGACATGAGACGCAGGAATGAAGAAAACTCGGTTAGAGTCACTAACCTTTCAGAAGACACAAGAGAGGCTGATTTGCATGATCTCTTTCGTCCTTTTGGTGCGGTTAGCCGAGTTTATGTTGCGATTGATCAAAAGACAGGGACCAGCAGAGGATTTGGTTTTGTCAACTTTGTGAGCAGAGAGGATGCTGAGAGAGCTATCAACAAACTCAACGGATATGGTTACGACAATCTTATCCTTAGAGTCGAATTGGCTGCTCCTAGGGCAAACTAGTTATCTGGTATAACCCTGTAATAAGTCTTTACAGACTCGACCTTATCGGAATTTGTGTTGTTTACATTGGATGTGATTTTGATGCATTTGTCAGCAACTTTGATCTATTTTGGATGTTATTTTGATGCATTTGTCAGCAACTTTGATCTATTATTTTGGGAGGTTTTATCTCCTCAGTGCTGCAATTGTTTTTGCCTTTTTGACCATTTTTTTTATTCGTAATTTTTTTGACCCTTTTTTTAGAAGGTATATATACATATCCATGCAAAATTTTCTATGTAATCATCACAATACTGATACACCTCAAATGGAAAAAAAAAAAAAAAGTCAATAAAAATAAATATATATATAATTCAAGTTTTATCCATCTCGCGAGACTCTTCATAAATTATCAGTCCTCATGCACGTTTGTACTCTAAACCATAGTATTTAAATGTATCATCTTCATCTAATTTTCAAAGAACTTTCTATATCGTTGTTATTTTACAAAAATAAAATATAAAAATAAAACAAACCTATTTCAAATTAATTTTTTTTATGACTTCAAATTAATTTTTGTTTTGAACATAATTTGTTTTTACAGAAATTACATCCAAATGTCACTCAGAAGCATGTTTTGAAAATCGGATCGCACCGGCCGGTTCAACAAGTAACGAGCACTTGGTTCGGTCCGGTTCACCCTCTTAAACCATCATGCTAAAAACTAGTGTGAACCAGATTAAACCGGTAGAAAACTGGTTCAACCAGCGAAGCGGTCGCCAGTTGAACAGACCGGTTCCTTCATTTTTCTTTCTTTTTCTAAAAAAATTCATATTTTTATTTTTGTTAAAATTATAAATCAATTTTTTAAAAGAAAAATATATTATATATAATTTATTGTTAGTGAAATCATTACAAAATAATATTTTATGTATGTCTTTATTAAAAAATCCATATAATTCTAAATGTGTCTTGTATATTATATATAAAATGTTTAGTTTCTCGTAAATTATAAAATATGTGAGTCATTTAATAATTTTCTAAATAATTTTTTATAATTTTGGGACATTGTTCTTTTTGGATATTTCTTGTTGTTTTTTGAGATGTATTATTATTATCTTTTATGTTGGACATTTCAGGATGCATGTGATGCATTTTGGGAATTTGGGTGCTAGCATGATTTATTTGTGGTGGTTAAAGGTTATTTTGGTGAAGCATGTTTTAATTGAGGTTATGGTACATTTTTGTAAAATGCTTTTAAAATATCATGTTGGGATATTTTATACACCATGCTAATTATTGGGGTACATGTTTAATTAAACCCCCCACTTATCCCCACTACCCCACTCACCCTCCCATCACTCTTTACCAATCAATTTCACTCCCGACCCTATCCCCAAAAATCCCCAACCCGTTTTTGGTGCCAAGGAGGAAGAGGAAGCTTTGAAAAACTTGTTTTTGGTTGGATTCTTGGAAGGAAATTGAAGCTCTAGAGGGGTATGATGTCTTCCTTGTGTTATTCTTTTGATTTGGGTTGAAATGGGTTTGGATTTTGGGATTTGAAAATGGTTCATTTTTGGGTATGTGTTGTTTTTGGTTGGGTGTTAGATTTTTGGTTGTATTGAGGTGTATATTGAAGGTTTTTAGTGTTTTTGTATTGTTGATGTAATGGTGTTTGAGTTGGGTTGGTTTGGGAAAAGATTTGAGGTGAAAAATGGTGGAAATCGCGTGTGCAGGCTGTGGCAATCGATCGCTGTAAATGGCACGATTGATTGGCGAGAAGCAGTGGCAAAAATCGGGTTCGAGCGATCGATCGCCGTAAATGGCGCGATAAATCGCCTCGAGGCTGTGAGGTCTGGCGTTCGATCGCTATGTCGAAGCGATCGATCGGTAAGGCTCGCGATCGATCGCCTCGACATAACGATCGATCACCAGCAGTCAAATTTTGGGAAAATGATTGTTTTGTTGAATTTTTGGTATTGGGCTATTATTTGGCTTCTAATATTGGTTTGTGTGATTGTGTAGAACCATCCCAGGTGGGGACACAACCAAGGAAGTGAAGTCATTCCAAATCCTACTTTTGGAAAGGTACGTAGAGAGACGTACGGGCACCCAACGATACATGTATCTTATATACTCATTTGAATATGCATTGTGGATGCAAGTATGTATTGAAGTATGCATTGTGGATGCAAATACATGTTGAACTATGCATTATGATTGCATATGTGTATGATTTGTTTGGTGCACAACCCATGAGTCATGGTTATACTAGAGTGATGATTTTAATGCTTTGCCGCTGTCACTTGAAGCGATGATAGAATACTTGCCGCTGTCATATTGTAGCGAGGAAAGAATATTTGCCGCCAAATGTTGAAGCGAGGGTATTGTCGCATGTCGCCTTTGAGCGAGGTTATTCAATGCCGCTAATATGTAGAAGCGAGGGGTATTAGTGCCGCTGTCATGACAATCGAGGTGCATTAAAATACACTGTTATAATAGACTAGGGATTGGTGATTGGTGATAATGAAATGGTGATATGTCATGACATTTGTGGAACCATTAAATAATCTATTGATTATACTCTTCAGTTATGGTACAGGGACAACCAAAAATGAAGCGTTTAATATGCATTTAGGAAGTGTTTTATAATTTCGGTTTATGCATTTACGCCTTATAATCATATTATGTTGAATATGGATTATTATATGCTCATGAATTGGGGGTTGTCCATGTAGGTACATTTTGGCATAAAAAAAGGGGGCTAAGGACGGGTTGTGGCGGTGAGCTTGCAAAGAGCGCTTTTGATAAGGAAGGACATGATTATTTTGTATAGTGTCTACTCTAGGAGCAGTGTAAAACTATAATGATTGACATTCATTTGTTGGGGAATGTTATTAATCCATTTGGAAGTCCTTAACTTGGCATGTAATTCTTAAGGCTCAAGGCCTCAACACGAACTTTTATACTCTGATTATACATGTTAGCTCTACTTATGCCATTAATCCGCACTTAAGGAACTAGGGTCCTTACATTAATGGTATCAGAGCAGTGGTTAGAGAACGCGTGATTGAGTGAAGGGTAGCCTTAGCAAAGGGTTGGCTAGGTGTTTATATTTGGGCATGTTTATGCATGTGGTGCATATTGGTGTATATATTGTTATACTAACATGCTTATTGCTACTTGTGTTATCTAACGGTGTAATACATGAATTGTTTTGGTATTGTTGTTAACCCATGTATTACAGCATGGAGGCTATAAATCTGGAGAACCTTAATGAGGAAGTGGGGGATATAGGGAGCGTTAATGCAAGCATTGCCCAGACTAATCCCCTACATCCACCTGCCGTGGGTGTGGAACTTGTTGTGCAACCATTATTACTTGGAGAACTGAGCCTGACACAGTTCTTGAACTTCCATCCGCCCCGTTTTGAGGGAACAGAGACTTGGGAAGAAGAGGTGGTTAGAGAGAATAAAACAAATCTTTGTGTCGGCACCCTGTGCCAGACTGCTTGGCTGAGATTAATGGAGTTTCAACTGGCTAAGAAGTCTTCCATATGGTGGAAGACAACTGTGATGGAGCTGAGAGCTCAAGGAGTACTGATCGATTGGAGCTTGTTCAGAACCCGGTTTCTGAACCGGTATTTCTCAGCTGCGGCCAGACAGATGAAAGAGGATGAGTTCACCAGCTTGAAACAGGGAAGCATGACTGTCTCAGATTATGCCATGCACTATTCTTCATTGTTGAGGTACGTCCCTCATATGGCTACTAGTGGGCATGCCAAGATGAGGCATTTCTTGAAGGGGTTGCGGCCGGAACTGTTTGACCGGGTTATCACCAACACGATGATGCTCTTACTAGGACAGAACTGGCAGAGATTGGAGTTGGGGCCTATGCTGATGTTGTACCCCCACATGTACCACCACAGAGGCAAGTTACTTATAGCTTGAGGCCACAAGTGGAGTCATTTAAGCCTCGTGGAGCTTCTTCATCCTCTCAATTCAGTGGGAAGAAATCTTTTAACCGAAAACAGGAGAGTCGGAAGAGCAATGCATTGGCCAACAGGGGACCCATGCAAGTGAATAGAACGGGGGAAACAAGGTGTGATAATTATGGAGGGCCACACTCATCGAACAACTGCCCAACTTGTTACAGTTGTGGCAAGATGGGCCATATTTCTCGGTATTGCCCCAGTCGGGGAGGACAGTCAGATTTCAGGACGAACAGGCCGAGGTTTGATGATGGGACAGTGCATCAGAGGCAGCAGATTATGCCTCGACCATCGGGAGGTCAGACAGTGGGACCACCCCAGGGGCAAGTGTATGCACTGACTAGAGAGCAGGCCCAGGCAGCCCTGGAGGAGGTGATCGCTGGTACGTGTCATTTATTTACGCACACTGCTTTTATTTTGATAGATACAGGTGCCTCCCACTCTTTTGTATCTGTTGGTTTTGTGGAGAGACACCATATGTGCACGTCTTCGTTACCCACGCCTCTTATGGTCTCGACACCCTCCGGAAGAAATGTTGTTGCTGATCAGTTTCTTGCGGACTGCCTCATTTATTTTGAGGGCAATGAGTTGAAGGCAGATTTGATCGTGTTGGGTATGTCAGACTTCGACTGCATTGTGGGCATCGACATTCTGAATAGATATCAGGCAGTCGTGGACTGTCGGTAGAGGATGGTTCGGTTCAGATCCGATATGGGGATTCAGTGGACTTTCTATGGGAACGGTTCTCGTTCGAAGATTCCGTTGATATCGGCGATCAAAATGTCACAGTTATTGGAACGTGGACACACGGGCTATCTTATCTATGTCGTGGACACGACGGGAAAGCATAAAGAGTTGAGGGTGGAGGATGTACCCGTGGTAGCAGAGTTTGCTGATGTGTTTCCGGAGGAAATCCCAGGATTCCCACCGTAGAGAAGTCGAGTTTGGGATTGAGTTATTACCGGGACGTCCGCTATTTCTCGTGCCCCATACAGGATGGCACCGGCGGAGTTGAGGGAATTGAAGGAGCAATTGGAGGAGCTCCTTGACAAATGATATATACGCCCTAGCGTATCACCTTGGGGCGCGCCGGTTCTTTTTGTGAAGAAGAAGGATGGATCGATGCGTCTGTGCATCGATTACCGGCAACTGAATAAGGCTACAGTGAAGAACAAGTATCCCTTTATTTGATCAGTTGCAGGGTACAAAGCTGTATAGCAAGATTGATTTGAGGTCAGGATACCATCAGATTCGGGTCAGAGAGGAGGATGTTCAGAAGACAGCATTTCGGACTCGGTATGGGCACTACGAGTTCTTGGTCATGCCGTTCGGTGTGACGAACACCCCGGCTGTCTTTATGAGTCTGATGAACCGGGTGTTCCAACCATATCTTGACCAGTTCGTCATAGTGTTTATTGACGACATACTCATCTACTCTCGGAGTGAGGAAGAGCACGTGAAACACTTGAGGACAGTGCTCCAGATCCTTAGGGATAATCAGTTGTTTGCCAAGCTCAGCAAGTGTGAGTTATGGTTGAGCAGTGTGGTGTTCTTGGGGCATGTTATATCTAGCAGTGGGATATCGGTGGATCCCAGGAAGATAGAGGCAGTGATGGAGTGGGCTGCACCCACTTCTGTACCCGAAATACGAAGCTTTCTCGGTTTGGCCCGATATTCTCGGCGCTTTGTCGAGGGATTTTCTAAGATTGCTAAGCCGTTGACACAGTTGACCCAAAATGGAGTACCATTATTTTGGTCAGAGGCTTGTGAGGAGAGCTTCCAAGAGTTGAAACACCGGTTGACAACGGCACCCATGTTAGTGATTCCTACGGAGAACACGAGGTTTGTTCTTTATACTGATGCATCCCTACAGGGTCTGGGGTGTGTGCTGATGCAAGATAAGCATGTGGTAGCTTATGCATCGAGGCAGTTGAAGCCGCATGAGACTAGATATCCAGTCCATGACTTGGAGCTAGCGGCTATTATTTTTGCCCTGAAGATTTGGAGGCATTACTTGTATGGTACGTCGTTTACCATTTACATGGACCACAAGAGCCTGAAGTTCTTATTTACTCAGGCAGAACTGAATATGAGACAGAGGAGATGGATGGAATTACTCAAGGACTATGATTGTGAGATTGAGTACCATCCTGGAAAAGCTAATTTGACAGCAGACGCCTTGAGCCGGAAAGTGAGGTGCACTGCTGAGGATGTCATGCAATTATCAGCCATGATGACTTTCTATTGCCATCTGGGCTATGACTTCGATGTAGATACATCACCAGTACATGTATCAACCTTATTAGCTGAGCCAGATATCTATGAGAATATCAGGAGAGCTCAGAAGGCAGATGATGAGATTCAGAGATGATTATCATTAGTACATCTGGGACAGCCATCGAAGTTCAGAGTGGCTGAGGACGGATCTTTGAGGTTGGGTAGCCGTTGGGTAGTTCCGAGTATGCCGGAGTTGTGTATAGGGATCTTGGAGCGAGCTCATAGCAGCAGTCTTAGTATTCACCCAGGCGGGAGGAAGATGTACAAGAATCTGTGTGATCAATTCTGGTGGAAAAGGATGAAACGAGATGTGATAGCATTCGTTAAGAGATGCTTGATCTGTCGACAGGTGAAGGCAGAAAGACAGAGGCCTGGTGGCGAGCTGAGGAGCTTAGAGATACCGAAATGGAAGTGGGAGCACATATCTATGGACTTCGTGACCCACTTGCCGAGGACTACTTCTGGTTGTGATGCCATTTGGGTGATCGTGGATAGGCTTACGAAGGTTGCTCACTTTATTCCCTACAGTATGACGTACACGTACTTGAGGATGGCTCGGTTGTATGTTCGGGATATAGTGAGACTACACGGAATTCCAGTGTCTATTGTATCTGACAGAGATCCACGGTTTACATCTCACTTTTGGGGAGGACTTTAGACAGCTTTGGGTACTGAAGTGAGATTGAGCACAACATATCATCCCCAAACGGATGGTCAGACTGAGCGTACGATACATATGCTCGAGGACATGCTACGGACATGTGTATTAGAGTTTGATTCTTCATGGCAAGATTCATTGGCCTTAGTAGAGTTCTCGTACAATAATAGCTATCAAGCGAGTATTCAGATGGCACCATTCGAGACTCTATATGGTCGGCATTGTAGGTCGCCATTATACTGGGATGATTTGACCAGTAAAGCAGTAGGAGGACCCGAACTGATTCGGGAAATGGAGGATAAGATAAAGGTTATCCGACAGAGAATGAAGGCAGCCCAGGACGGAGACCGTTGGAGTTTCAGTTGGGAGACAGGGTCTTTTTGAAGATCTCACCTTTCAGATGTGTTGTGCGGTTTGGTATGCGTGGGAAATTGTCTCCAACGTATGTTGGACCGTATGAGATTTTACAGCGCATCAGTACCTGGGCTTACCGTTTGGCCTTGCCACCGTCGTTATCTGGTATTCACGACGTATTCCACGTATCTATGTTGCGGAAATATGAGCCGGATCTGTCACATGTATTGCAGCCTTATGAGGTACAGTTAGATTCTGATGTGTCCTACGATGAACGGCCAGTCAGGATTCTGGATAGAGCTGATCGCAGACTTCGGAACAAAGTGATACTGATGGTCAAGGTTCAGTGGGATCGCAGGGGTGTCGAGGAGGCCACGTGGGAGACGGAGCAGCATATGGTGCAGCACTACCCGGAAGTATTTTCTGGTATGTGATTTATGTTTAGTTTCAAATTTGGTAAGTGCATGCGATTTCGAGGACGAAATCTTATAAGTAGGGGAGTATTGTGATATCTCCGAAATGATTATATGCATTTGGGCATTAATTATGTTTATCTGGTAATTATGGTGTTAATTAATTTAGTGTTGGAATTAATTAATATGGTGAAATGCTTAGTCATGCGGTGGGCGTGACCTGGTAATGCATTTCAGGGTGCATGTAATGCTTGTTGGGAATTTGGGTGCTAGCATGGTTTATTTGTGGTGGTTAAAGGTTATTTTGGTGAAGCATGTTTTAATTGAGGTTATGGTACATTTTTGTAAAATGCTTTTAAAATATCATGTTGAGATATTTTATACATCATGCTAATTATTGGGGTACATGTTTAATTAAACCCCCCACTTATGCCCCACTACCCCACTCACCCTCCCATCACTCTTTACCAATCAATTTCACTCCCAACTCTATCCCCAAAAACCCCCAACCCGTTTTTGGTGCCAAGGAGGAAGAGGAAGCTTTGAAAAACTTGTTTTTTTGTTGGATTCTTGGAAGGAAATTGAAGCTCTAGAGGGGTATGATGTCTTCCTTGTGTTATTCTTTTGATTTGTGTTGAAATGGGTTTGGATTTTGGGATTTGAAAATGGTTCATTTTTGGGTATGTGTTGTTTTTGGTTGGGTGTTAGATTTTTGGTTGTATTGAGGTGTATATTGAATGTTTTTAGTGTTTTTGTATTGTTGATGTAATGGTGTTTAAGTTGGGTTGGTTTGGGAAAAGAAAGGTGAAAAATGGTGGAAATTGCGTGTGCAGGCTGTGGCGATCGATCGCTGTAAATGGCGCGATCGATCGCCGAGAAGCAGTGGCAAAAATCGGGTTCGAGCGATCGATCGCCGTAAATGGCGCGATCGATCGCCTCGAGGCAATGAGGTTTGGCGATCGATCGCTAAGTCAAGCGATCGATCGGTAAGGCTCGCGATCGATCGCCTCGACAGAGCGATCGATCGCCAGCAGTCAAATTTTGGGAAAATGATTGTTTTGTTGGATTTTTGGTATTGGGCTATTATTTGGCTTCTAATATTGGTTTGTGTGATTATGTAGAACCATCCCACGTGGCGACACAGCCAAGGAAGTGAAGTCATACCAAATCCTACTTTTGGAAAGGTACGTAGAGAGACGTACGGGCACCCAACGGTACATGTGTCTTATATACTCATTTGAATATGCATTGTGGATGCAAGTATGTATTGAATTATGCATTGTGGATGCAAATACATGTTGAACTATGCATTATGATTGCATATGTGTATGATTTGTTTGGTGCACATCCCATGAGTCATGGTTATACTAGAGTGATGATTTTAATGCTTTGCCGCTGTCACTTGAAGCGATGATAGAATACTTGCCGCTGTCATATTGTAGCGAGTAAAGAATATTTACCGCCAAATGTTGAAGCGAGGGTATTGCCGCATGTCGCATTTGAACGAGGTTATTCAATGCCGCTAATATGTCGAAGCAAGGGGATTAGTGCCGCTGTCATGACAAGCGAGGTGCATTAAAATACACTGTTATAACAGACTAGGGATTGGTGATTGGTGACAATGAAATGGTGATATGTCATGACATTTGTGGAACCATTAAATAATCTATTGATTATACTAATGAGTTATGGTACAGGGACAACAAAAAAGGAAACGTTTAATATGCATTGGAAAAACAGGAAGTGTTTTATAATTTCGGTTTATGCATTTACGCCTTACAATCATATTGTGTTGAATATGGATTATTATATGCTCATGAATTGGGGGTTGTCCTTGTAGGTACATTTTGGCATAAAAAAAGGGGGGCTAAGGACGGGTTGAGGCGGTGAGCTTGGGAAGAGCGCTTTTGATGAGGAAGGACATGATTATTTTGTATAGTGTCTACTCTAGGGCTCCGTTTACTTTGAGTGATGGGATTACTAAACTTTACATTACTTATCACATCCCATGTTTACTTTGTTGTATAAAAACAATTTTATCCCACCCATTTTATCACATTCTAATCCCACTTTATAATAAAAAGACATATTTACCCCTTTCCCACATTTTTACTATTTCAAAACTTGAAATTCCCGCCAAAAAGTATTACTTATTTCCTACAACATTATTATTATTTATTGTATTTATATTATTTTAATTTATATTATTATTATATATATATAAATAAGAATATTAATCGATATAAAAGAAAAATAAAATAATATACATAGATATAATATTATATGTTTATTATTAGACAGAGAGGTATATATAGTATTTTATAAGAAAAAATTATTATTCTATAGGGAGAGAGAGGGATATTAGAGGATTAGGAGGATGGAGAAAACTGGGGAAGGGATTAGGGAGATAGGAGATATAGATAGGAGGATAGGATAGAGATAGAAGAAGAATTAAGCGAGAGATAAGAAAAAAGAAGAATATATATATATATTAGGGATATTATGGTTATTAGGATTATACATAGATATATACATAGAGGATTTTATAAAACTGGTTATGGAGGATTTAAGGATTATAGATATTTAGATTCTATTATTAGGATATAGGTATTTATTATTAGTATATATATAGATAAAGAATAAGATTAAGCGATATATAATACAAATAAATATAATATATATATAGATTATATTATGGTTAGATTATTATACATATAGGTATAGAGAGGATTTTAGAATAAAAATAAATAGAAGAAAGATAGAGTAATTATATTAGAGTTATTATTATTATACAGAGAGGGAGAGATATTTATTTGAGAATAAAAATAAGAATAATTAGGGAGATATATTTGAATTATTTTTTTTATATAGATGGATTTTTAGGATAGATACATAGAGGTTTAGGATTTAGATAGTAGAGAGGAGAGAGTATAAAATATGATAATTATATATAAAAATGTTATAGATGATAAATATATTATATAGAAGTATGAGTATATATATAAATAAGAGCGAATATAGTTATTATAGATTTTTAGGATATAATAATTATTTATAAAAAATAATATATCGTATCTATAAGTAATGATATAATAAGATAGAAGAGTAATATATGTTAATAATCGTATATATTTATGTATTATTATTATGTTTATTACTATTTTGTATATAATAATAATAATTATTATATGATTTTTTATAATTACCATAAATGATATGATTAGTACGCATTATATTATTTTATTAATTATTATTATATATATAGCTTATATATATATATATTTAATTATATCTATTTCATAATAATTATTATTATATGATTAATGTGTATTATTAATAATATATAATAGTAATAATTGCTATATTATTATATTATAATATTATATAATAATAATAAAATACATATTTAAATTATTATTATAATCAGAGGGTATTTTAGACATTTTACCAAATAATAAATTTTATCAACCATCTTATCCTCAAACCAAACATCATATAACTTATCACATATTATTTTTACAATCATTTCATACTTTTTAATCTTTACATTACTTATGACATCCTTCAAACCAAACGGTACCTAGGAGTAGTGTAAAATCATAATGATTGACATTCATTTGTTGGGGAATGTAATTAATCCATTTGGAAGTCCTTAACTTGGCATGTAATTCTTAAGGCTCAAGGCCTCAACACAAACTTTTATACTCTGATTATACATGTTAGCTCTACTTATGCCCTTAATCCGCACTTAAGGAACTAGGGTCCTTACACCTCATAACTTTCTTTGCAGCTTTCCAATAATCAATACCCAGGTTACTCTGATATCTTCCCAACATTCCCACAACAAATGCAATATCAGGTCTAGTACAGACTTGAGCATACATTAGGCTTCCAACAAAAGAAGCATATGGAATGTTTTTCATTTGTTCCTTTCAAACTCATTTCTTGGACATTGATTCAAATTGAATCTATCACCTTTCACAATGGGTGCTACACTTGGTGAACAATCACTCATCCGAAACCTCTCCAGCACTTTGTTTATATAGGTTTCCTGCGATAAACCCAAAATTTATTTGGATCTATCCCTATGGATCTTAATACCAATTACATAAGATGCCTCACCCATATCCTTCATATCAAAGTTCTTAGAGAGAAATTGTTTAATCTCATATAGAAACCCCTTATCATTGGTTGCAAGTAATATATCATCTACATACAACACCAAGAAACAAATTTTACTCCCATTAACCTTCTGGTATATACATTGATCCATGACGTTATCAGCAAAACCGAATGAAGAGATAACGTGATGGAATTTTAAATATCACTGACGGGAGGCTTGTTTCAATCCGTATATAGATTTCTTAAGCTTACAGACCAAATGCTCACCATCACTAGAGGAGAATCCTTCTGGTTGTTTCATATAAACCTCTTCCTCTAGATCACCATTGAGAAATGTCGTTTTCACATCCATTTGATGCAGATCCATATCACAATGGGCTACCAATGCCATAACCACACGGAGAGAATCGGTTAGATACAGGAGAAAATGTCTCTGTATAATCAATTCCCTCTTTCCGATTGAATCCTTTGGCAACGAGTCTAGCCTTATATCGTTCAATGTTGCTCAGTGAATCTTTCTTTGTTTTAAAGACCCACCTACATCCAATGGCTTTTACACCAAATGGCAACTGAACCAACTCCCAGACTCCATTATGTGCCATTGAATCTATCTCATCATTCCTGGCATCAAACCATAACTTGGATTCATCACTTTCCATCGCTTGTGAAAACGTTTTGGGATCATTCTCAGCTCCAATATAGTCAGATTCTTGTAGATACACAATATAATCACTAGGAATTGATGATCTCCTCATTCTAGTAGACCTTCTCAATGTTGTATCAACATTTTCTTCTAAGACAGGATCATGTTGTTCAACAGGGTTCTCGACAGTATCTGGAATCTGTCGATCATCAGGAACTACTAGATCATGATCAACTACTTGTGGAATCTCTAAGACTGGTTCATCAACATGCCTAAGAACTTGAGGGCAGTTGTAAACATCAATCAGTCGATCACTTACAGTGGATGGAAGAGCATCGTAATGATCTTTTTCAGAACAAATATCCTGAAATTGATCGCTCCCACTAATCAGGTCATTCTCAAGAAATTTTGCATTCCTCGATTCCACAAATTTAGTGATGTTAGATGGACAGTAGAATCTATATCCCTTAGACCTTTCGGCATATCCAACGAAGTACCCACTAATGGTCCTCGGGTCCAACTTCTTTTCATATGGATTATAAACTCTCACCTCAGACGGGCATCCCCAAATGCGTATATGTTGCAAACTCGGTTTCCAACCTTTCCATATCTCAAAAGGTGTCTTAGAGACAGCCTTGGTTGGAACTCGACTTACTATATATATGCTGCCGTTTTAAGAGCTTCAGTCCACAATGATTTAGGAAGTTTAGAACTACTAAGCATACTACGCACCATGTCTAATAATGTCCGGTTTCTTCTTTCTGCCATACCATTTTGACTCGGAGAACCAGGCATGATGTATTGGGCAACAATCCCATGCTCCTGAAGAAACTTAGCAAACGGACCAGATGCCTGTCCACTCTCAGTGCATCTACCATAGTACTCACCACCTCCATATGATCTCACGATCTTAATTTGCTTACCGCATTGTTTCTCTACTTCAGCCTTATAGGCTTTAAAAGCATCTAACGCTTCATACTTATTATGAAGCAAGTAGAGATACATATATCGTGAATAATCATCAATGAAGGTGATGAAGTATTTATGACCATACGAATCCATATCATGACTACATATGTCTGTATGTATGATCTCCAATATATCAGAACTCCTCTTAGCACCTTTCTTTGACATGTTGGTCTGCTTACCCTTAATGCAGTCCACACAAGTGTCAAAATCGGTAAAATCCAAAGCACTAAGTACTTCATCATTCACTAATCTTCTAATTCTATCAAAGGAGATATGTCACAATCTCCGGTGCCACAAAATAGAGGAATTCTCATTCACAACACATCTTTTAATACCAATATTTTGTTGAGCATGCATTACAGAATTAGTGGTATCATTTTGTAAATTCAATCGAAAAAAACCATCAGACAAAGTACCATTTCCAATAATCTCAGATTTATACAATAAACTGAATGATAAATCCGAAAAATTAAATGAAAATCTAACAGATACTAGTCTTGAAACTGAAATCAAATTTCTAGAAAAATTTGGAATATAAAATGTCTTTACTAAAATCAAAACGAAACCACTACTTAAAACTAATTTGCATGTTCCAACAGCCTCCACATGTGAGGGCATCTTGTTTCCAGAATAGATGCTCTGCTCACTTCCCAATGGCTTCCTTAGGTTTTGCAATCCCTGCAAGGAATTGGTAACATGGATTGTAGAACCAGAATCAATCTACCATGTGTTATGATTAACATCAATCATATTGGATTCATAACAAACAAATGAGAATTGAGTACCTTTCTTTTCAAGCCACTGCTAGAATTTGGGACAATCTTTCTTAATGTGATCTTTTTTCTTACAAAAGAAACACTTGATTTCCTTCTTAATGTCCAGCTGAATAGGCATTTTGCCTTTCCCCTTATGCTTGTGCTGGCCTTTCTTCCTCACATGGGTAGCTACATGCACACTTTCAGGTTGCTCCATAGCCAATCGACCATCTTCTTGAACACACATGGTCATAAGTTCATTTATTGACCATTTGTCCCTATGTGTGTTGTAGGAAATCTTAAATGGACCGTATTGGTAAGACAAAGTGTTCAGAATGTAGTGCACCAGGAAAGTATCAGACACCTCAACCTCAAGTGTCTTAAGTTGAGCTGTTATATCCCTCATGTGCATGATATGCTCACGCACTCCTATAATACCAGTGAGCTTCATCGATGAAAACTTCAAAATTAAGGTGCTTGCCAATGCCTTATCCGAAGACTGAAATTGAGCATCAATAGCCTTCAGCAGATCACAGACATTATTATGCTGATCGACAGAACCCCTGATCCCAGCAGAAATCTTGGTCTTTATGAACATAACACAGAGACGATTAGATCGCTCCCATTTCTCATGAAGATCAACATCATCCGGAATGCTGGTTTCAGTATTAGCAGGTGGTTCATCTTTCCGTATAGCATAATCAATATACATCCAGCCTAAATGGAGAAGAATCCTCTCCTTCCACACCTTATAGTTATCACCTTTGAGTTCAGGAACTTCACATTTCATATCAGATAAATTAACAGGTTGAATAACTGCAAGAATATTCAAAATACATGCTTATATCACAATTTCCGAAGCAAATAACCAAACGACATGTTTTACCCATGTAAATCATGCAATAACATATGAATCACTGACATAGAAATTACACATGGGCTAATTTCTAATTCAAATAAATTCATACAACTTTATGATAAAACTATCGAATTATCCGATATTCTTAATACCTGTGGGTAAATTAAGAAAATAATTCAATATATCATCCTAATTAAACGTATTTAATATAATAAAATTTCCTGTGGGATAAATTCCATTATATCAAATATAATTAATTACAAGTAATGTCTATTTAGCTTTATGTGATGTTTGAGAAATTAATGCATAATTAATTAAAGTTGCTGTGGCTACACTTTAATCAATCATATAACGCATATCACATAGACATTTAATCTGAATGCATAAAACTATGCCATAGTTGAATTAATGTAATGCCTATTATACTTTAAGTGCTCCACAAAATTAATGTATAATTTAATCAATTAAAGATGATGTGGCTATACTTTAATTAATTAAACTATACGAATCACTTAGACATTTATTCTGAATGCATAAAAATAGTTTATGCTATATCTTAATTCATATAAATATTGTCTATTAAACTTTATGTAATTCACATGATTAATGAATAATTTAATCAATTAAAGCTGCTGTGGCTATACTTTAATCAATTAAACTATACGAATTACTTAGACATCTTAATTATTTATGCATAAAAATATTTTATGCTTTACATAAATTATGGTGCATTTATCCATAATAAACAATCAAAATTACACATAAAGATTGCATAAAATAAATTTTAAAAATAAAGCAGAATTTCAAATTTCATAATTGCAGCAGAACCAAATAGGGTCTTAAATTAAGAATCATCAATACCCAATCAGAAACCCTAATTTCAAAATCAACAAAATAAAACCCTAAACCTAACCCTAACCCTAACCCTAAATGAAATTAGCGCCGCCGCCGCCATCTCTTCCGGCCAGATAATGGCCGACCAACGTCCGACCATCGTACATACACGATCGTACAACAATCTGCCATTATCGGCCTTAAATATGTATCCAAATCGTGATTTTCGGGTCTCACGCAGAGCCCGACTTCAGGCCCGAAATCCGGCCAAATCCGAGATTTTTCGACGTTAACCACCTCTAAAACCACCACAACCGCGATGGTTACACCTTATTTGACGATTAACATACAGAGCCTCAGTCCAAATGGTCGGAAATCGATCAAAATTCGATTCAAAAGAGACAAATCGCGCGCACCAAAAACGCAATCTGATCCCGGCCGATTTTCCGATATACGATTCCGTCCAGCGACGTCCGATGGTTGTCCTTGCATGGTGGTTCGGGCAGTACCTTCAATTCCGGAATTGGGTTCCAAAAGGCGGCTAATTTCTCATCCCAAAAGCTAGGGTTTTTGGTTCAATTTCAAAACTAGGGTTCATGCCAAAATTGAAATGGGGAATTTTTTTAATTCAAATGAATTTCTGATATATATTTAATTTCGAAAATTGTGCAAAAAATTCATGATACAAAATCAAAATTGCATCAAAATTATTTTCAAAATTTTTGGCCCAGATCAAAAATCTCAAACGTATCAAGGCGAAAGCAAAAAACTGGCTCTGATACCAAATATTAGAAATTCATGAATACTAAATCGATTTTCAATGTACCTAAACGTATGGCACACAAAATCGAATATGCGGAAATAAAAGTTCAAGATCAGTGTTACCTCCAGCCATTGATATGCAGTTTGATCCAGACTGATCTTAAGAATTGAGTCGCGATAGGGCGCTTCTAAACCTTATGCAATTCTAATAGATGGTGTATTTTATGAAGTGAATTGCTTGGCTTAGGGACCCCCCGCAGTGTCCTTTATATATAAGTATTGCCATCAAAGATTTAGAGTTTGACACAGTTACACCACTTAAGATAGTGGGTGGTTATCCAGATAGTGAGCAATCTTCTGGATTAAATATTCTTGATATTATCTTAATAATATATTAACCAAATAATATTAATTATTAACATCCGGTTCTACTTTTAGAAGCTATTCTTAATGCCATGCCGCTCGGGCTCCCACGGACTCCACTTTCATCATAAGGCGTGCCTGGACCCTTGCGCAGAGCGAGTCAAGTAAGCAACCTCTTGTTTGCCTAGGTTTTAAGGCTAGGGAAAGACAGTTCCAAGATCCCGGATCGAGCCCTAAATAAGATTTTTTTATCTTGCCTTTCAATGGATACAACTCCTTTTTGCACCAACCAAGTCTCTTTTAGGTTGAGAGAGTTCCAATGGGGTTTGAGGAAATCGAGGCCGACGAAGATAAAAGGGAGGAATATATTTGTCCTTTCTGTTTGGAATATTTTGACATTGTGGGACTCTGCTGCCACATGATGATGAGCATCATGTAGAGGCCAAGAATGGGATAATGTTTGCTACTGTCGGTTCTAAATGGCGTAGAATTAATATAATCTGATAAACCAAGTAGTAATGGGATGTTTAAAATGTCTATATCCCTACATCAATTAATATGCCAAGCTAAAACATAACTTACTAGAGCCGGTTGGAAAATATATTTAATGAGTTGAAATTAAGCATAGTTTGGAATATTTTGACATTGTGGGACTCTGCTGCCACATGATGATGAGCATCATGTAGAGGCCAAGAATGGGATAATGTTTGCTACTGTCGGTTCTAAATGGCGTAGAATTAATATAATCTAATAAACCAAGTAGTAATGGGATGTTTAAAATGTCTATATCCCTACATCAATTAATATGCCAAGCTGAAACATAACTTACTAGAGCCGGTTGGAAAATATATTTAATGAGTTGAAATTAAGCATAGATGAGTCAAAAAATCGAACAAAAAAATAAAAAATAGAGGAAAAACATTGATGGCCAAGAAGCATGAGAGGCATGTTCACGCCTCCATGGTGGCATGAACACGACTCCTGGGCAGCAAGGGAGTTGTGTTCACGCCTCCTGGGACGAAAAGGGAGGCTCCTTGGTGGCATGAACACGCCACCTGTTCTGTTTGGGAACATTCCAGGTCGTAAGAGAGGTATGTTAACGCCTCCTAGGCGGCGAGACGTTTGTTAACGTTTTCTGATAGGTTTTGCACCCTTTGGTATATGCCTGCGATTTTTCATGTATAGTTGCTACCAAATGTCGTCTTTTGTTGATATCTATTGGACTAGTATATATAACAATCCATTTGAGTTTAAACACACATTTTCCAGAGATAAAATACAAGATTGAGAGAGAAATTCCGTGCATTTTATCATTTCATCTTCCTTGTTCCAAGTTAAGTTTGAATGTCTTTGAACCTTTGTGGTTTATGGACTTGTGATTTGAAGTGCCTCTATTACAAGTCATAGTCAAATTGCCGTTGAAACCGTAAGAACCACATCGTGACAATATCGTTTTAAAGACATAGATTCAATTCTCGCCTCAATAAACTAAGTCATTTGTTATTTTGCTTGCTACTAGCCAAAGATACATATATTTCCTACAGAGTCTAGATGTCTATGGATACATCTCGTAGTTTAATGAAGTTGGTAAAAATGTTATTGTTACCAAAAGAGATGATGTTCTCAGTACCGAGAAAAATTATCTTCCTACTATTTTATTTTCATGAGAAAATGGAGAGTGAAGGATTAACTCTAAGATTAGTGACTGGTTGGTTGATGGCTGAAAGAATTTATCAAGATTCTTGATATGTTCTTTGTGCTGTATTTATTAAGATTTGGAGTTTTTCAACGTGGAGATCAAATATGAAAGAATTAATTCATCATTGACTATCGAATTCAATCAGAGACAATACAGAGAGAAGTTTTCAAATGAAATTGAATACATAATTGGGAAGAGTATCAATACTTTTAATCATTATTATTGTGTAATTTTTATATCCATAAACAACTTGTAACTATATTTCAAAGTGAATGTAACGACTAGTTTGTAACTTGGCTTTGTTGATCATTTCTCGATTAGTTGTATCTTGGCAGCCCTCCGATATATAAACATGGGTGTTTTTCATGTTCATCTTGAGAAAAAATAAATCGAACAATTGAACGCCCATTGGTTTGTTAAAGATATCCACAATTTGCTCGGTAGATGGAATGTGCAGAATCCTGATGAGACCTTCTCTCGCACAAGGTGACAATCAATCTGAATATGTTTATTCGTTAACGAAACACCGGATTGTTTGCAATGCAGCATGCTGATTTGCTATCAGTGTACATAATAACATGGAAATCATGTGTGATTTTGAAATCATCTAAGAGATGGATTAACCATTGAACTTCACAAGTGGTTGAAGCTTGTGCCGATACTCAGCTTCCACTGATGAACGACTGACTATAGATTGTTTCTTGGAGTTCCATGAGATTAAAGAGTCACCAAGGAATATAGCATAGCATGTTGCGCTTCGTCTAGTATCCATGCATCCGGCCCAATCACTGTCATTATACCCTTTGTAATTTTGATGATTTGTGCATAAAGAAACCTCGCCCCGAGGTTGATTTTAAAAATTGCAATACCCTGTGAGCTACTACTAGATGGCTTTGTGTTGGTTTGGACATGAACTGAGTGAGTGATATGATATTATAAGATAAGCCAATCATTGTTATGGTGAGGTAAAGCAATCTGCCAACTAGCTCTCTGTAGGATGTAGGATCTGCTAGTGGTTCTCCATCTGTTGCACTTAATCTGAGACTAGGATCCAATGGTGTGGAGGATGGTTTACATCCTAGATAACCTACATCAGTTAAAATATCTAAAGCATATTTTATTTGACATATACTAACACCTGCTCTGGATCTGGCTATTTCGAGTCATAGTATATATTTTAAGTTACCAATATATTTAATAGTGAATTTTTCGTCTAGATGCTGCTTGATATCCCTAATATGTTTTAAGTTATTTCCAGCTAGTATAATATCATCTACGCAAATCAGAAGGGCAGTAAAGTGAGTATGAGATGACATAATAAACAAAGAATAATTAGCCTTTGATTGAGAGAAGCCATAATTAAGAAGACATTATGTAAGTTTATATTACCATTTCCTTGACGCTTGTTTTAGGCGGTAGATGCTTTTGGTTAACTTACAAACTTTGTTAACAGTGGGTTGACAATAACCCGGTGGTGGAGACATGTGAACATCTTCGTCTAGATCACCGTGTAGGAAAGCACTGTTGACATGACATTAGTGTAATAACCAATCTTGATTGGATGCAATTGCTAAAAGGATCCGAACAGTTGTTAATTTTGCAACAGGGGAAAATGTGTTAAAGTAATCAATACCTTCTTCTTCTTCTTGGGTGTATCATTTAACAATTACCTTGGTTTGTATCGTTCGAACTACCATCTGACTTAAATTATAATTTTATAAACCCATTTGCATCCAACAACGGCTTACCAGGTTGCAATTTATGAGTATCCAAATGTTAGTCTTCTCTAACGGTTTTATTTCAGCAGCCATGTCAACTTGCCATTTCGGATCTTGTGATGATTGTTTATAAGACTTTGGTTCATGTATCTTTGATATGAATGCTGTAAATGAGATGTAGATAATTAATTAGATGAAAGAAAGTGTAATGCTCCATATATTTTAACCAGTAATTTAATGAATTCCCCCAAATTTAATTTTTAATTTAGAATCATATAAAAAAATATAGATTTTATTTGTCTTATGCTCTTTATAAATTTTAAATTGGAAACTCACTCTAATGATGCATTTAAGAATTTTAAAGAACGAATTTTTTTATATACATATGATGTCATAAATGCATTATTGTCATGGTGAGGGTTCAGGGCCTTACGAAAAGTGAGCAATTAGGTATGGCTTACCGGATAAAGTAGGCTGTAATGATGCCTGGTTTATGGATTTTGGTATTTGTTTAATCATATATCTTGAGATAAGATGGTGGATTCCTCTTTCTGGATGATTTTCAATGATTGTTGTTATTTTCATTTTGGAGAGTAGATTGAATATCATTGCTCGTATGCAAATCAGATTTATCTAGCAGAGTGTTATTATTAGGAATCACTTGAGGCATTTCTGTTGCCTCATCTATGATAGATAGAGATTCATTGTTTTCATCCTGCAAAGATAAATTGTTTGATATAGATTTGTTTTGAGTATTAGCAGCAGGATAAGGGAAATTGTCAGAAGATGTTGGAAGAGGAAATAGAAAATCAAATGACTCCAGAGGTATGCTTGAATTAGATTGTGCCATATCTTAAAAGGTAAGACGTTTTCATAGAAAATAACATTTCTGGAAATGAATATTTGCTTCGTGTCTATGTTATACAATTTGTAAACTTTATATCCTAAAGGGTAGCCAATGAAGATACACTTTATTGTTCTAGGTTCAAACTTGTTCCTATTAGCAGTCAAAGTGGAAGCATGCCATAGAAAACCACCATAGGTGTGAATAAGTAGGAAGTTTGTTGTACAATAGTTCAAAAGGAGATTTATCATTTAAGATCTTTGATGGAACTCTATTTATAATATGTACAGCAGCAGATTAGCAATCAGACCAAAAGTGTTAGGGCAGGTGTGCATGAAACATAAAAGACTTTGCTACTTGTAACAAATGTTAGTGTTCTTTCAACCCTTCCATTATGTTGAGGATTTTCAACACAACTACGTTGATGTATGGTTCCATATGCATGATAAACATCTTTAAGCAGAAATTCAAAACCATTATCCGATCCGATCTAAGAACTTTTATCTTCGAACTAAACTGAGTACATACTAAGTATGAAAATGTTGTAAATGTGTCTTTGTTTCAAACTTTGCTTTCATGACATATAACCAAGTACACATATGAAATCATCAACTATGGTAAGAAAAAACTTAACACCACTATAAGAAGGAACAAAAAATAGATCCCATATATCACAATATATCAATGCAAAAGGAAGAACATATAAAGATGTACTAAGGAGATAGGGAAACCTTTTCTGTCTTGAGAAATTACAAACATCACACAGTTCTTTGTACTTAGCATTATAATGAAGATTTAAAGCTGTAATAGCATAAAGTTTATTGAAAGATGAATGGCCTAATCTATAATGCCATGTGTCAATGTTTACAAGACAAAGTTATAGAGGTTGAGGTAGCCATAATACACTTATCAGGTAAGGTGATGTGATATAATCCTTCATGCATTTCAGCAAAACCAATCATTTTCTTGGACATTGGTCCTGTATAAAACAATTATTAGAAATAAACTGAAGTCTAAAAGCATTAGACTTGATTAGCATTGAAACAAATACAAGGTTAAATGTAAAACGTGGAACACATAGGACATCTATTAAAATAATATCAAAAGTAAGCTTAACAATTCCTATATGTGGCACCTATGATGCACAGACACGGATACGCCGATACGGGATACGCGGATATGGATACGATTGCACGAGATTTTCGAAATTTCTAGGATATGATACGTGTGGATACATCAATTTTTTTTATTTTTAAATACATATATACATCAATAATATTTATAAGAAATAATGTTTCAAATATATAGTTAACAATAAACACATAAAATCAAAATAACAAAGTTTAAACTTCATCAAATCCACGACAAATAATAGAGTTTTAAACACCAATTACTACTTAAATCAAGAAAGTTACATAAAAATATTGTCTAATCATTATATTGACTGCGCTATCTCGATATATTGATTCGTCATTAGCATCATCCGTAATATAATGGACTCAAATGCTGGTTCATCAAGTGAGAGATTCGCAATATCAAGAATGTTAACATCATTTAACGACTCAAAAACATCTCCAGCCACATCCCATATTTTGGATCGCCCTTCATGTATTGTGGAGATGTCATTGAAAGAAGACATACTATGAATTAAAATCAAATCTTGGGCACGTTGTAGTGTTATTTGGTTCCTCTTTGTTAAATGAATAAATGCATAAGTACTTCAATTTCTCTCACAACAAGAAGAAAAAACTTGGGCGTATTCATATAACTATCTGAGATTAAAAAATAATTTTTAAATTTTGATACTCCACATGACGTATCTGATACGTCTGAATCTGAAGTATCTAGACAAGTATCCAAAATAAAAAAAATTAATTTTTAATTCAGATACGCCATGTGGCGTATCGGATACGTGTCATGCAAGTATCCGTGAGTATTGGTATCCGAAAAATATCGGATACGTGACCGTGAAAATTCTAAGAGTATCCGTGCATCGTGGCACACATGTAACTTCACCATTAGGCGTGTGGGTATTTACCGAAACAGATGAAAAAAATTATGTGTAAAGAATATCGTACATCATATGATCGGTCGCTTCAGTATTAAGAATACACATATTCGAACAATTGGAAGTTAATAGTACTACCTGTGGTGATACCTTTCATAGTGGTGGCAGCCATATGAGAAAGAACATAAGATGATAACTGGACTTGATTCTGTTGGGAAAGAGATTTGGTGAACGCCATAAACTGATTATATAGCTCTTGAGAAAACTCCGAAGGAGAAAAAAAATGAGAACTTGAGGAAGTGACATTAACTGCTACGGGATCATGTAACAATCTGGGTCCTCTAGGACCCTTCCATCCGGGAGAATAGCCAATTATTTGATAGCACTTGTCAATTGTATGGTCATTGTATCCACAATGTATGCATTTAGGACGTTTCTTTTCCTTATTATATGCACTTTTGGCTAATAAGGCAGTGAAATCCGTGGAAAGGGCAGGCTGAGGATTAGATTTATGTATTTACTTTGCAATCACGGCCAAGGAATCTAAAGAGATGTTGATTGTGTTTGAAGGGCTCGTTGGCTCTCTTCTTGCAATAACAACTTATAGACTTTGGCAAGGAAAGGACAAGGGGAAACCAGGAGAATTTTACGTCGTATTGTAGAATACAAGTCATGTTAACCAACTAAAATTTTAGAACACTTCTTGATTACATTGCTTGATTACTTGTATCTTGACAGTATTCGGTATGATTTGACTTTCTTGGGCAATTGCCTCTTGAGTACTTTTCCTTTTAGTTTCTCTATTTGCAGAAGATATATCACGTAGTGATTGCTCGGATGTTCCTGCTTGTTTTATGTTACTTGTTTTCTATATGATTCCTGACCGTGCTTTACATATCAAATAAAAGTGTGGCAAGAAATGCAGTTCAACGGTTCTTCAGATATTATATTAATCGAACATCTCAATATCTGAAAATTGCAGCATGTCAGGATCAACTGGTTTTTTTAATACCATGTGAATGCATCCATGTATTTCATTCTATTATATGGTCCAAGAACTCAACTATGTTCCCTGAGTTCCTTGACTGGTGATTACATGCAGCGCAAGAGGGACTCACAAAGATCTGGCTCACATTCAACACTTTCTTTATTGAGGAGGGAACTGAGAGAAGGGAATTTGTAGTCTTTTTTTGGAGGGTTGGTCACCACAGGTTTTTCTGTTAATGCAGCTCCGGATCCGCACTTGTCATAGTTCATTATGCCAATGGTAGAAGATTTAGAAAGTGTTCCATCATATTCTTAAATTGTATCAGTATCAGCGATGAAAAGCACAAGTGAGAGCATTTTAGATACTGGTTCACATCCCAAATCTTATTAGCATCCAACACGTCCTCCATTAAGATCTTATTTTCCCCTACCATCTGTTCTTATCGCCGTTTCCGATCTTTCACCGACCACATTTGCCTTTGCTCCGCTATCTGCGTCTGACCTTTGCAGTAATATTACTGATGTCCCTTCGCTCCTCCTGATTCGTCCCTTTCATCGACTGCCGTTCGTTTCTCGATTCTCAGCTGCGCGACTAGATTGCGTGGCTTCCGTTCCGTTTTCTTTTCATCACTGGCTCTGGGTGTAGCTTAAGCAATATGACTGCCTAGAGACAGTAAGTGTGGAGAGTTTCCCGCCAACAAAAACTTCCAAACCTACCGCCGACCATATCTCATTCTGGCTCGGCAATCTATTCCTTACCCTAACCCAATTCTTTCTGAGCATGGACGAGATTCCCGTAGGGTCCCTTTTGGGCCTGAGTGAGACAACATAGTGTCCAGGTTCAGAATCGGAACCCCAAGGTTACAGGGCCAAATCATTCCATGTTAAGCCAAAAGTTGAACGATTTATCCAAGGAGGACTCTGTCCCATACTTTTTCACAAACTTCCCAGAAGGCTGGAACCTAGATAGCATGAAGCAAACGTTTCAAAAATTTGGGGAAGTACGTGACTTGTTTGTACAAAATAAGACAGATCTCAAAGGCAACAAGTTTGGATTTGCCAAGTTCAAAGCTAGTTCAATTCGGTCTGATTTGGAGGAGAAGCTGCAGATTTGGTTGGGTTCTTACAAGCTCAGGGCAAACATTCCATGCTTCAACATGAATGTTGTGATGCCTGGAACTTAATTACATTAGTTAAAATGAGTTTAATGTGATAATGAAAATTAATTATTGAAATTGGATTCGGTTTTGAAAAAAATCGAGTGTGGTTGGGAATTATGATAGGGTGGTTGAGAATTATAATTGAGTCATAGTAGTTGAATTAGTAAATGATCGAAGTGAATTATGAAAGTAGTTATGAGTTTGAAATTGTAGGGTAATTATTGAAGTTGAACAATAATTATGAAATTTGGGATAAATAATTATTGGCTAAAATTTGTAATGTTGATTAAAGTCGGGGGACTATTATGCAAATTTTTGGGAAGACTTGATTAAGTCTTGGTGGTGCACCATACACCACACAACACCAACCCCTTTTCTTCTCCCCCATCTTCACGCCATTCTCCATCTCTTTATGCTCAAGTTTTGCCTCTTCCTTTTCAACTTGATTTTTGTTGAATAAAAACTTGGGGTAAGTATAATTCTATGCTTTAGAAGTGATTTAGTTGAATATGGAGATGAATATTGAGCTTGTTCTTGATGTTTTAATTTCAAAATCATGATAATGTTGGGTTGATTTATGGAGTATTGGGGTTATGCTTGTTGGGTTGAATTTTGTGGGGGGTTTTGAGCTATAAAATCTTGTTGTTTGAAGGTGTTGTTTAAAGGTTGGTATTTCATTTGGGTAAGTGTTGGTGTAAATTTGATGAAGAAATCACAGGTTTTTGGCGAAAAACCAGACGGATATCGATCTCTATAATAATAGCGATATATCTTTGTGTCCAGTAGCGAGATACCAATTTTTTTTAGCAGCTAGGGATCGATTTCTGTGGCAAAAAAAAAAATTCCTTTTTCATTTTTTTGGGGACTATTTTATGGGTCCATAGATGTTTATTGTTTAAATTTGAGATTGTGATATTGAGCATAAAAGTTATGCTAATGAAATGAAGTTTAATGATTTAAAGGCTATGTTAATGAATTTCTATTGTATTGTTGAATTCATGCAGAGCCTGCTCAAACCTCAAGATTGATATCAATCTTGAGCAATGAATTAATGTTTTAAATGTGGAACTTTAGACTTGTATATATACTACTTATTTGAGTTAGTAGATAACTTGAATGAACAAAGAGTGAATTTGATTGTTTGTGATTAGTGGCTCGAAGAAACTATATAATAAATGATATATTATTGATGGACTATTGTTGAGAGATTAATATTGAATTAATATTCGATATAGATACTTCACAAGCCTCCGGATGTCGAGAGTGACTTAATCCCGTTGTCGACTTTAAGTATGTGGACGTACGAGCATATATAAATATATTATTGTTTCGTGTAATGACTAATATATTTGTGTTGTGTTTGAATTAGTACATAGAGACTTACCAGTTTTGAATGTGTGTTGATATAATGAATTGGGAGCACTAATATAATGATCAATCATTAATATAATGATTGAGTAGTGTGTTGATTAGTATTGGGAGCACTAATGAATGGTGCTAGGAATTCTTGTGATGTCGCTATTGAGCATGCGATAGGTGATGGTGCCGCCGGTTGAGCGAGCGATGTGACATGATGAGTTATGACTAATAAATTGATAACCAAAATGTATCTGATTTCTGTAAATCATTGTTATCATGATTTATTTATTGTCGTCTGTGGAACTGATGGTTTTGAATATTGGTACAGTAAATCATTCTTGTGATGGTTTAATTGAAATTGAAATTGATGATTTTGGATGTTATGAGAACAGGAGCAACATGAGAGATCTTTTATGGATGTGGTATACTCATGGAGTATTTACTTAAACTACAACATTATGTTCTGTAAATTATTAATTATTTATTGATGATATTGAGTTCATGTTGTTGGTATGCTCACCCCGTGTGGGGGCTGTTTCAGTTGAAACATGTAGAACATGTACGATATTGATTCTGGAAACAAGTTCGAGCTATTGAATGAGGGTGCTCCTTGGTAATGTGATTATACGACCACATTTACACTTATTATCGAATGCTCGCCTGTGAGCATAATGATGTGTATATATGAATGGGTTGTATAAATGTCATTGATATTTCTCATTTCATTTGGGTATTGTATGCAAATTTAGTTATGAACATATTTGCATAATGAATTGTGAATATGACTAGTGCATTATAAAGCGTGTACATTTGTGAATTAAGTTGTGTTGGGAGTCGGGTTAAAGGGGGATTTATGTTGAGAAATTTTATAGAGGTTATACCATAAGTACGAAACATGTAATGAGAATTCACAATTGATATAAATGTATGCACTAATGTCGTCGATAAATGCACTAGTGACGAGATTAGGAGTTGGGGTCTTACAAATACAGTTCCAGAGGCAAGACCGAAAGTTGGAGCTTGTTTGACCGTAGGTTGTTGAGTGAAAGAAATGGGAAGTCTTATGTAGAAGCTGTGACGGGGAATTCCCCTCGTAAATTGGCAGAGGACTCTCGGGTTAACCCAGAAGAAGAGGCGAGTTTGGTGTTTTGCTCTAAACCAAAGGATAAACAATGGATTGAGGGTGTCTTGTTGGCAAATTGCATGATCAGATCAATAGGCTTCAAGTTCAAGATGACTTTAGGGCGAATGGATTACCAGGTTCTAAAATAATTCCTTTGGGAGGCTCTCAGGTATTCATCTTTCATGAACATAAAGACAAACTAGCTAAGGTCCTTAAGGAGGAGAAATAATGGCTTAGTTTCTAGTTCAAATAGATTATCATGTGGAATGATACAACGATAAATATAGTTAGAGAATTATGGATAACGTGTTCGGGTATTCCAGCGCATGCGTGGAGTCCGAGATTCTTTGAGCTCTTCTCAGCTTCTTTGGGGATGCTGGTGGAAATTGACAAGGAAACATTAAACAGAGAAAACTTGGAGCTTACCAAATTCTTGATAGCCACTCCCAGTCAAGAGTTTATAAACAAAACAGTCAGAGTTTGTATTGAATGCTCCATGTTTCATATTAGAATGATGGAAGACTTTGTCAGGAGAGGGTGGGGATCTCTGTATCTAGTACAATTAATTCTGGTTGGCTCAAATATCCTAAAGGGGTTTCAGATTCTTCGTCATCAGAATCCGAATATTTTGATGAGGTGGTACGTCAATCGCCGTTGGAGGAACAACTGTTGGAGGAAGTTCAGGAACAGATCTACTCTAATCATAGCAAAGGCGTTCGGGAGATATCACTTTTTGGATGATCAAGTAGCTGGGGATAGCTCCAAAGCCAAAGGAAAAGAATAGGTTATAGAGGACCATGCGATGTCTGATTCGTCAGAAAGTAGCAAGCATGTTTCTAAATCGATAGTCAGCCTCAGGGGGCCTTCTCCAAAGGAGATTGATCTCTCTCCAGGCCATTTTCTCATTTCTCAGTACTCGCGTAGGCATGGGAAGGGTCTTCAGAATTATAAAAAAACAACTTAGGAAGAGGACAATGAAAGCCAAAAGAAAGTAGATCAAGGGAAATGGAAAAGTTTTATTAAGGATATGTGCAGGGAGGACATGCCTCACAGCCCGAGGAAAGAGAGTACTCAGGGGAGGCAGATTCTCTAGCCAGGGTAAGGGAAATCTTGATGCACCTTGTGTCTCAGTCTGTAAAACACCACCATAGGATCAAGTTAAACTCAGGGAACAAAATGTGATGAGGGAACAAAATGTGATGAGGGAAGGAGAAGAAATTTGGAATTTTGGGAAAACACTCGGGATCAAGGGAGTAGGTAACAACAAGGAAATCGTAGGTAAATTGGTGGATATGAAAATTTGAGACAAAGCAGCAATTGAGAGCAAAATGCAATCCAATCCCGAGGTAGGGGATTTGAACAGGTCTTTATGATCATTGAAATCTATAATATTCGAGGATTGGGGGGGGGGGGGAGGATCAAAAGAAGGGATATAAGGGCATTTGTTATGAAAGAAAGGATTGTTGGGAGTGGAAGGAGCTTGGGGAAGAGATCAAGTTACATGCCATATAGTCAATGTCTATTCCTCGGGTGATTTAGTTTCGAAAAGAGAGTTGTGGGACTTATTGGAGTCTAGACTGACAAAGCTTTCTGAGCATAGATGGTGCATATGTGGGGATTTCAACGCGAATCGAAGTCGTAATGAGAGAAGAGGTAGAAATTTGATCACTAATAACCATGAGATTCAGGAGTTTGATGACTTAATAAATCGAATGGACCTCGTGAATTTACCACTGGTAGGTAGAAAATTCACTTGCTATCGAGCTAATGGATCTTGTGTGAGCAGACTGGATAGATTTCTTTTATCTACTAAGTGGGTTGAAGACAGACCTAACTTAATTCAATGTGGCATGCAACGGAGTTTGTCGGACCACTGTGCCATTTTACTGAAATCACATTCTGAGGGCTGGGGTCCCAAACCTTTAAGGGTAATCGACTCATGGGAGCATCACCCAGAATTTAAGACTTTCGTGGAAAGAACATGGGGTGATTTGAGAGTTCAAGGTTGGGGGGGTTTTATTTTGATGGAAAAATTAAAAATGATGAAGGATAAGTTGAGAAGTTGGAATAAAGAGGTTTTTGGTAATGTGGATGTCAGAATTGAAGAGACTAGGGGCAGAATTCGGGATTGGGATGCGATTGCAGATCAAAGAGAATTACAATCTTCGGAGGTTGAGTATAGAAAGAACGAGATGTTGAATCTTTTTGGTCAAATCAGGATGAAGGATTCGTTGCATTTCCAGAAATCTTGACTCAAGTGAATTCAAGAAGGATACGTAAACTCAAGCTTCTTCCATAAATGTGAATAGGAGGAGAAAAAGAAATGAATTGGTGGGAGTTGAAATCGAGGGGCAGTGGGTGGACAATGTGGAAGGGATGAAGTTATGGGTCCAAAGATATTTCGAGAATCGGTTTCATCAGGAGGTCTGGAACAGATCTCGTATTTGTGATATTCAGTTCAAGAAATTGTATAACTTGGAGAATAGTGTTTAAACAATAGAGTTTGCAGAGGAGGAGGTCAGAGAGGCGGTGTGGAGTTGTGACAGTTCGAAAAGTCCTAGGCCAGATGGTTTCAACTTCAGGTTTATCAAAGAGTTTTGGCTTGCTATCAAACAAGGCTTTATGATGTTCTTGTCCGAATTCCATAGGAACGGTATAATTGTCAAGGGTGTAAGCCCTGCTTTTATTGTGTTGATGCCTAAAACGGAGAACCCAGTTAAGATTGGAGAATATAGACCAATTTCCGTAATAGGTTGTGTTTATAAAGTTCTGGCGAAGCTCCTAGCGAATATGTTAAGCGAGTTTTGGTCATTCTTTGTGGTTGAGGATGCTGATCTCTAGATATGGCAATCTCAATTGGAGCGAGCTTTTGTCAGGGAGGGGGGAGTTTAGGGGTGAGCAGTAGGTGTGGTGGAAAGATCTGCTTAAAAACATATTCATTAATCCTTTAGAGTGGTTTAGGGGGGGTTGGTTAGAAAGGTGGGAAATGGGATTGGGACAATTTTGGAGGGATGTTTGGGTAGGGGAGGAAAGCTTGGAAATAAAGTTTCCTAGATTAGTTGTGATTGCGAGGGATAGAGATATATTAGTTGGGAATATGGGGGAGTGGGTTGAGGGGCTTTGGGTCTGGAGATGGGATTGAAGACGGGAGCTTTTTGAATGGGAAAATGATGTTTTTCTTTTGTTACTAACTTTCATTGACAGGACAACTTTGAAGCAGTGTAAGGAAGATACATGGGAATGGCGTCTTGAGGACAACACATGCTACTCCGTCAGATCGGCTTATGAAACATTTTTAAAGGAGGACGTTCTAGACGAAGATTCTTTGACAGCTTATGAGTGGAAGATGGCTCCTAACAAGGTGGGAGCGTTCACATGGAGGATGATTAAAGACCGAATTCCGACAAAGCAGAATTTACAGAGACGGAACATTAGAGTGGGACCTATTCCAGATCTCAGCGACTTGTGTCAAGCAGAAGAGGAAACATTTGCTCACCTTCTGTTCTATTCCTCAGAGTTTTATGCTTTATGGATGAAATACTATAAGTGGTTAGAGTTTAATCAAGTACTACTGCGATCCGGTTGCTCAATTGGCGCATCACAGAGGGCTGTGGATGCAAAGAAGAGGTGGGAAAGGTTGGATATGGTTGGCTATAATCTGGACTTTATGGTTACATATGAATAAAATAATTTTCAGGGTGCCTCAGGATTTGATTCAATATAGATTTTGGTTTTGGATTAAGAATAGATGTAAAGTGAAATTTAACTATGTATTTTCTGATTGGGTCAGGAAACCTAGGGTATGTTTATTAGCTTCTTACTTTCGGGTCTAGTACGGTTGGATTATTATTGTAAACTTTTAGAGTATCTCAGTTATTTATATATATATTTTTCCGATAAAAACAAAAAAGGATAGGTAATAGACTACTTTCTGACCGAACTTTTATTCTGGTACTATTGGTCTATCACTTTTTAGGATTCAATCACGGGCAACAGCTGAGGTATTTGACAACCTTTAAGAATGTTTTCTTTTAGCTTCTGTCCATTAAGCATCAGAATTTTTTTATCCCATCAGCATTGATGTTACTGTGTATAAAGGATAATGGGCATGCTGGAAATTTAAAATGATTTACTGGATATGCGTATTTCTTTCTTAAGAACTTCCCACTATTAGTAATAATGTAATGTATCCAGGTTCGTCTAGATCTTATGAACCTCATTTGTATGCATCATACTTTGTCATGTTTACTGGTTATTTATAATTTATAATTTCAATTGTGTGTCCGAGTTGGAACTTTTATGTGTCTGTATCATATTATGGATTTCTGAAAAGATGTAAAGATTTTTTTGATTGGTTTTCTTATAGAATCTTACATTGGTTCAAACAATCATTCAAATTTGAAGTTACGCAAAATCAACTCCAAAGTACTTGTTAGAGAGATTTGAGGAATGATTTTTCCATAATTTGTCTCCTTTTTTTTAAGTAAATATGTTGTCCAGATTACAAAAAGTTGTTAATCCAAGTGATTGAATCGAATCAATGAAGCCACAATGAAATATAAGAGGCATTTCAAAATGATTTTTCTTTTTTTCTTTTTGAAAACATTCTGGTCCAAGTATGCAGAAGAAAAAGTTCCTTAAAATGCCTTGTTTATGACTCCTTTCTTATTGCCCTCTCCTTATTGAAATAGTGAGTTGCAATGATTCAACTCTAACTTGTCTTTACTTTCTTGGGACAAGCACGGATGCACTATATCCAGTTTTACTTGTTGCAATAAGAGTCGGCCTTTATTCTGCTACAATTCCATTAGACTCAGGAAAAACTTTGAGACCAAGACGGAAGTTAATGTAGATACTAAATCAGCCTGAAAAGATCCTTTTGAGTTTAATGTATGCATGCTCAATATGCAGAAAAGTTTTCTGAGGTGCCCTTGTCCTTCAAAGATAAGGAGGAGAAGACGAAGAGGTGCGACTTTGTTCAATGAATGCTGGCTTTGGTGTTATAACTCGGTGATACTGCATGACAGACTGCTATCTACACAGCAACTATCCCCGAGTGTCAAAAGTGGAATAAGTTTGTAATAATTGTAATCAATGTTCATGTAGCATTAGTGGAAGGCTAGAAGATGTGGGTTTGAATACTTTTTTGATTTGCTTTCATGCTTTGATAAAGAAAATGGTATACTTTGGGCTATCTCATAATTTGAGTCTTATTTACATGCCTGTCCCATAGCCTCTATATGAATCTGAGTATGATGGTGGTTTTGCCATTCTTGGAATCGTTGAGGTGAATCGCTTGTGGTTTGATGCTCACATTTATCCGATAATAACCCCGGTAGCTTCAAGAAAATGAAGACCATTGTGTTCAAATTTTCATGGAAGTTCTCACTTATAATCAATTGGTGAAGTATGTATGCATCAAGGAAAAAAGGGGTGAAGTAATGGTAGAGGTGATAATATTTAGTCCATTCATATGTAAGTTCTTGGTTCCTGTTGTGGTTCTCTAAATGAAATCTTACAAATGATTCTAAATTTGGCATTATGAGACGATCTTTTCTGGCAAACATGTATTCATCTAATTTGGGGGAATTTGATGCAAGGTCAGATCCAACAGCCCCAATGCATTTGAGACGTTGGATCAACGTTTTAATGTATGGATCCCATGTGAATTGAAGTCTTTGTTATGGAGTCAAGGTAATCTCCTGACTCCAGCATTGTATTTTCCTGTTATATGAATCAAGAATACCCCCAATTTTTATTTTTTTAGCATCCATTTTAAAATCTAATTAAGTTAAACATATTCTTGAAAATAGAATATTCTTTTTTGAGAGGATTGAAAATGTCAATTTTGGTGTATTATATGCAGCACAACATGTTTGACCTTTGCAAGTTGAATATTACCATGTCGATCAAGACTAGCTTTTTTAGTCCCATCCGTTTATAAAATAACAAAGACTTCCAATCTTCAATTCATGATAACATTGACTGTTCATTTTCACGAGAATATTTGTTAATGACCTATTTTAAAATTACACAAATACCGAAAAAATGTAAAAAATCATTCTTGTATTTTTTAAAACTTGTGGGATATAATAGATGATATATAAAATTGTCCCTATTGAGTTAATTTTTCAAGTATGCTCGAAATAAGTCTGAATTGAGGCCTTTTTTTTTTAAACTCAAGAGAATGAAAAGATCTACAAGTTTTATTTGAATACCGAAATCAAATTCGCAAGAGAATATGCCCAGAAAGTCGAATTACAGTCTGCATGTGACATGCAGAGTAAAAAATGAGCACTGAAAGTAAAATCGACATAACTTTTATTTCCGAGACCCAAATTGTATGCTTCTTTTTTTTTAAATTAAATAAAATGGAAAGATCTACAACTTTTGTTTGAGGCTCAAAGTCAGATTCAGATGTTAAGGAAATCGAAAATACAGATTTGAGTCAGAAGGGAAAATATTCTCTAGGCAAATGATCAAATCAGATAAGGCATCTTGAATTTTTGGTAATGTCATGTGGTCTCACAACTATACTAGTAGAGTTATGAATTTGATAAATAAAATATTCCGCAACTTTTGGGCGGAATTGTAATCATATTCATCAGTGGTATACTAGTGTATACGAGATCCGGAAGGAACCACACAGAACATCTACGATTGATGATTCAGACGCTTCGTGAAGCTCAAATTGTATACCAAGTTATCGAAATGTATATCTTGGTTGGATCGAGTATTGTTTTGGGATCGGTGATATCAGCTCACCGGATACTTGTTGATCCCAGTAAAGTAAAGGGAGTACAAATTTGGCCAAGACCGATCAGTGTACTCGAGATACGAAGTTTTACGAGTTTGGCTAGATATTGTAGGCTTCTATGGAAGGATATTTTAGTATAGCCTGATCTATGAACCACTTAACCAAGAAGAAAGTTGAGTGACGTTTGGTCAGATGAATGTGAAAAGCAGTTTTCATAAACTGAAACAGAAGTGGATTATAGCCCCAGTGTTGATTTTCTTAACTGGTTCAGGGGGGATATACATAGTTTGTGCAAATACGTTGATCAAAGATTTGGGATATGTTCTGATGCATCATGAAGAGATGATTGCATATGCTTGAGATAGTTGAAGCTGAAAGAATTATGATCTCCTGTTCATGAACTCGAGCTTGTAGCCATTATTTTTGCCTTGAAGATGTGGCAACGTATCTGTGTGGCGAACAATTCATAATATACTCTGATTTTTGGAGTTTAAAATATCTATTATTCAGTCAGAGTTGAACATAAGATAGAAGCGATGATTAGATTTATTAAAGAATTTGACTCTGATAGCCAATATCAATCAGGGAAAATGAAACTACTAGCAGATGCACTGAACCAAAAAGTGCAAGGTGCAATGGTAGCATGAATATATGCTCTGCAGTTTGAGTCACCTCTGATTTCGAAGATCAAAAGAACTCGAAGGACAGAGCCATACATATATTGAGTGAAGAAATTGGTTCTGTCTCATCAACCAACTAGATTTTAGTGTGCAATTTAGTGGCGGGTTGCGATTGAACAATCAGTAAATAGCATCGAATCCTACTGATTTGAAAGAAGTATTACTGCAGAAAACACACTATAGATGACATAGTGTTATTCTGGGAATGATGAGATGTATCATTCTTGAGTATTTCTGACGGGATGGTATAAAGAAAGAAATTTTGGCAATTTCGTGGCAAATTGTTTAACATGTCTGCAGGTCAAGATAAAAATACGAGACCTAATGGGATACTACAGAATTTGTAAGTACCACAATGAATTTGGGAAATTTCTAGCTTTGAGTTTTATAGCTCAAATTGTTTAGATCAAACATAGATTGTGAAACAAGTTGAATCGGAATTGATTGACTATTCAATACAAGATATTGATTTCATATGATAGTCTATATGTCTATGAGAAAATGACATATTTAAGATGTGGATAATGTGGTTTAGTTACAGTGAGTATTCTGTAACAATTGTAGCTGATTGAGATCCGAGGATAATATCATAATTCGAAAACTATTTTCAGAATGTCATGGGTACTAAGTTAGCAATGAGTATTGCTTAGCATACCCACACTGATGGATAAACTGAGAAAATATCCAGATTTCAGAAGTTATGTCTCGATTAATAGTGATGAATTTAGTGAGAATTGACAAAAATCGCTATTCACTAGTAGAATTTTCGGGGGAAATTTAAGTTTCGGACAACTTTTGGGATGTCATCGGTTCAGGTTTTGTAGAGCCAGAATTGTCGATCGCTGATATGATGATAGAAAAGTGATAAGGAAGTTTTGGCATAACTTGAGATTGTTGAGAAAATGCCAGGAACGATAAAATTTCCCCGTAAACGATTGAAATTTGGCTTAAGGTGAGCAGATTTGCTACGCCAAAGAGAAATATATCGTTAGAATATCGAGTTGAGAATCAGGTAAATATGAAGATATTACCTTTGCGATGACCAATATGATTCGTTAAGTGAGGTATGCTGTTACCTCGATATTTTGAAACTTTGTGGAATCATAGAAAAGTTGATTCAGTGGTATATCGTAGACACTACCACATCAGTTCTTATTGATACATGACGATTCTTATGTATCTATGAATGAGATTGATACATCTCATATGATTTAATTTATTGAGTTATACTCGGTTTTGCGACTCGAGGATGAAATCTTTTTAAGAGGGGAAGAAGTGTAAGGCCCCGATGCTAATTAATCCGGATTAACGATGATTAAGCAAACACGGATAATTAAAAGTGTAACTTTTAAATTAAGATGTCCCGACTATGATGAGTTAACCAACTAGTGGAACATGTTTTTAGTGCATGAGCATGTGCATGATCACATGGCACTTGGAGAACACATGTCACTAATTAATTTAATTCATGTTTAATACATGATTTGGACCTTTAATCTTCCAAGACAGTGATGTATTGACACATGGATTTTACAATACATCAAATACATTAAAAATCATGCATTTTATCATGGAAACTCACACCTAGACCCTCATTTTCAGATTTGATTTTTTTTAAAAAAAACAATAAGCATGCAACCATTTCTCTCTCTTCAATCCCCATAAAAAATCCGACCCTTCTCTCTACCTAATTTCGAAAATTGCAGCCCTTTTTCCTACCAAATTCTTGTGAAATATTAGTGCATGTTACATGCAATTAAGGATTTAGAAGCTACAAGGCTAGGGAAGAGAAACCCATCAAGAATTTTCTAATTTGGAGCAAGAATTTGAGAGGTGAAAGCTTGGTTTGAGCTAGGTTGATGGTTTGTGCATCAAATCTTCAAGAGGAGTGATGGTATAACAATTTTATTTTGTTTTATATACCTTGGTGTTGTTTAAGGATCGAATTTTATGAGTCTTGGCATGAGAAAGGTAGAGATAACTTGCTGTCAAAAAGTGTACAACAGATTTCAGCATGCATGTATCTGTCATTTAGAATTTTGGGTTTAGTTAAGTTTCGAATTTAAGGTTAAGGCTCAAACAAAAGTTGTAGATCTTTCAATTTTATGCAATTTTAAAAAAAAAGAAGCATGCAATTTGGGTTTCGGAAATAAAAGTTATGTCGATTTTACTTTCAGTGCTCATTTTTGACTCTACATGTCCATGCATGTCACATGCAGACTGTAATTCGACTTTCTGGGCATATTCTCTTGCGAATTTGATTTCGGTGTTCAAATAAAACTTGTAGATATTTTCATTATATTGAGTTTAAAAAAACAAAGAGGACTCAATTCGGATTTATTTTCAAGTAGTTATTAATTTTATACTTTAAGTGCACAATCTATGTCCTGCATATGGGCGAAAATCCCATGCAGTGTGTTATCCAAGTTCCTGAGCATTTTTGGCTAGGCATTCCGGAAAATGTCCAGACATATGTATTTTATTAATTTGAGTTGGCTGTCATTGTCCACTAGAATCACCCAATTTGAAGTTAAAATGAAAAAGATATGGCGATTTTACTAAAACTGCTCGAGCTGGAAAATAGAATTTCAAAAGCTACTTTTTTAGTGTTTTTACTACTTTTAAATGGAGGAATTAGCTCAACATCATTAGTTAAGAAACTGAACTCCTTTGAGTTTTTGAACTTTGAAAACTGGATTTGGGTCATTTGGACATCATATGAATTTATTATGAATTTTGAACGAAAACTGGTCAGTCTGAATTTTGAAGAAAAATCAATAGGAACCATCCTTAAAACTTGTTGTAGCTATTGTGCCTACTTAAGCACTTAGTGATAATTTTTAGTATATATGACAAGGTTTAATAAATCCGGGGCTGTTGAGGAGCACTCGGTATAGTTAGTGCTGGTCCAAGGTACGTAGAAAATCGGTTCTATCACGATGTCTGGCAAAGACATGTGATGTTGCCGGGGCATGATTTACTTGTCATTACTTGCTACTTATGCGACTATGACATGTTGAACTGCAGTATGTGAAGTACATGATACATTGACTGCATGATATATGATGACATGACACATTGAGATGCATTACATGAGATTATGATATTGCATGATGCATTGACACGCATGGACATTGAGCATGTCATGTTGATCATATCGATTCTTTCGTTGATACCCATACCTTTCCGTTGGTATCTGTGATGCGTGTCTGGGGATGATGGGGACGCCGATGGTTCGGCGGAGAGAGTGAGCTGAGTGATGCCGTAGCGACGAGTGTGCCGACGTCGCCCAGACACGAGGGGGCTGTCATGTCTTTGTTGTATGGGCATGACATGTGGTACATGTGGACATACTGTGGATGCTCGAGATGAAGCATCGATGATTACCAGAGCTCCTTGAGAGCGAGCTCAGGTATATGTTTTATGTTTTGAGTCCCATTAATTGCTTGAGTACTTTTTAACTACATTTTAAATTACCGGGGTATGCCCCGAGTATCTGTATTTTAAGTATTCTATTACTGGTTGGTTATATACTTGCTTATATGATGAGTAACATGTTGAATTGGAAACTGAAATTACATATTTTCAGTACCATTATATATGTATCACTTAAAAAACGAAATTTTTTTAGGGCTATTTGACAAGACATCTGAAAATCATTCTTGTATTTTTTAAAACTTGTGGGATATAATGGATGATATTTAAAATTGTCCCTATTGAGTTAATTTTTCAAGTATGCTAGGTTGTTTCGATCACGTATCGACATTAATTTTCCCGTCAATATTTAAAGGATTAAAGATACTTGAGGGACAAAATTAGTATATGAATAAATTTGAGCTATGATTTAATGTGTAATCCCTATGTTTAGTTGAAAATATGCGACTCTCACGTGTTTGATCCTTAAAATATTGACGTGAAATTAACGCCAGAGACATAACATATCTGATAGACTAAATCAGTATATAGGTAATTTGAGGGACTGAATCGTGACCAAACCTAAATTAGAGAGACGATTTGATGTATTATCCCAAAACTTGTAAAATCTTTTCGTGAAAAATCAGTGGGATAAAAATCTTTTATATTTTTTACATTTGTAAGTTGGAAAGTTTATATAAAAATCAACTCTATGAAATTCGTTGCTGATTCGTTGTAAGAAACTAACGAACTATATCGTTTGTGTTATTAAATTTGTTGCTAAAACCTCAATTGATGAAAAATTTATTCAGTGCTTAACAAATATTATACCAGAGTTTGTTTAGTGAATTTATTCTTAAGTGAAAAATATAGCAGTAAAAGAATTTAATTTTCAAATCTGTATAAGTTCTTTGTTGATTATATTCCTCAAATTTAATTTATATGTCCAAAATTATTTTTATCCTTTCATTTAAATGATTTCTTTTTCCTTACTATTTCTTGACCAAAATCTATATTATTTCCTATTAATATAATCTCAAAATATTTGAAATTCCCGACAAAATTTAACATTCAAATTTCGATAATATTTTAGTCATTATACCAAATAATAAAATCAATCCATCATTTAAAATCATACCAAAATCATAGAATTTATCGCACTATATTATTTATTATCATCTCATAATTTTAATCATTACATTATTTATCACATCCCGCACTCCATACTATAGTTAGAAATGTCACCAATACAGATTAAAACAAACAAAGAATAATGTTACAACTTCAATATTTGAACCAAAAATCATTCAAGAATTTTTAAAAAATTGTACTTTCCTTTCAAGCACAAAATAAAAAAAAAGTACAAAATAAAAGCATGTGCATAGTTTATTCCTTAGGCCTAACTTCAATTCCCTCCACAATGAGTCCGCTTTTTAAGTGATGACCCTTAATCTCCATCAAACTCATCACAATTTCTTCATCACAAATTTCACAATTAAAGAATTCTCCAAGCTCAATCTCCATCCATCCATCTTCCCTCTTTTGGGGCAGCTTTTCGTCCCCTTGATCGACTCGTTTCTTCAACATTTCAGCACGATTCCCGTAGAATAGGCCTTCTAACTGTTGCTTCTTGCTGTCCGGATCACGTAAATATGTTGTGTTGCTCGCTATGGCACGATCACCGGTTGCGATGGAGATCTCACATGGGATCGAATCGAGCCCATATGTTCGGTTCGAAACTTTTATGATCAAGTAAGCGCCATATTTGGTGTTGGGAGACAGTGTTTGAGTTCTGATCCTGCCCTTGATTTGTAACATGCTTGCTGTTACAAGCTCAGCCACTTCACAAAACCTGTGCGTGAGCGGGTGACATTTAAATTCAACTCCAATAATTACATGACAAAATGGCCCAATTTTTGGTTATCCAATTAACTTATTGGCCAGATATTAGGCAGTACCAAATTTCAAGAAGAAGTTCAAATTTATATATATATATATATATATATATATATTAATAAGGAAAATGAAGTATATTAAACGATCATGAGGGAACATCATATACAACCACCAAGCTTCGATAATGAGACAACAACACGAAGTAAAGCATACGAACAGTCTATCCACTATTACCATGAAATATTCTATATCAATGATTATGATGTTTATAAGGACAAGTGTCTTAGGACAATATCAAACTAGCCCCGTATAACATGAACAGATTTCTTCGGGCTGTTCCATAGAAGAAAAAATAGGTGGTAGAAAAGTAACCTTGATTCTGGGATGGATTTCCAGCTCCAAATATTGTCTGTTCCGCTGCTCAATATAGAAAGCTCTCTAGCTGAAATAATATAACACTTTCTACCACTTGATTTTTCCAATCCAAAAGCCTGCAAATTAAAAACACACACACACAGACAAAAACCCATCAGTCCATCAATTCAAATTCATATTTCAGAACACAAAACATTGCTAAATTACATTAAAAACCATCACCTTTTTGCCACGGTCCACAAGAACATAATCAGATAGAGCTAAGAACAGCTCCTTCTTTGATGAAAAATCCAGAGGTAGGCAACTGTTTGATGGCAAAATTTGGCTATAATCAGTGGGCAAGAATCTATCCCACACAAGATTTGAGTCAGCTGGGGCTCGGAATTGTTTTGAAACAGCCAGCATTCTGCATGAATCTTTAGGGGATGTGAGGGACAGAATTCTTGAAACACAGTCTTCTGGGAGTCTGCAGATAGTTGAAACATGATCCATTATTTTTTGAAAAAAAGTTAAATGCGGTCACCTGTATAATTATTTGATTCCAAAATGGAATTAGAAAAATTCTTTCAAGAAAGATATATATTTTTCTTCCAAATTTGTATGAGATGTTCCCTTTTTATAGTGTATGAGTTGTTGTTTGTGGACTAGAGACCATTGGGTCCACGTCTACAACCTTAACATATATTAAATACGTGTTTCACACATGTATATATATATATATATATATATATATATAGAACCATTCACACGTGTATATATAATCAGTATTAAAATAGGAGAGAGATGGGTGGTCAAAGGCGTGATAACTTTCTTTCAATGAAAAATAATATATTAAAACTTAATATATAGTTTGCATTGAAAAACTGGAGAAAATCAACATATTCGTGTTAAAGTAAATTGTTCTGTTGTGAATTTAGATTGTTGATATTAGTGTAACAAATTAGTATTGTTTATATTCTTAGTTGTTTTTCATCAGAGTGTCATAATGTCAATAATATCTAACATTATATATGTTACCTTGTTTTTTAGTTCGCTTTGATAACAATGAATTTATATGGGATAAGGGGTGAGCTATTTCGCGAAATCAATGGTTACGCCGGAGACTGGGAAAAGCTGACCGGTCAAGAATCCCCCGGTGATCAAATTGGTGAATAGTTGGTTTCCCCCCTCTTTTTCTCAGCCCCCCCTCTTGTTAACAATCCTCCTCTTTATAGGGGAAGGGTAGCCAGTGGTCCCGCATTGCCTGGGACTTTGGAGATAATGTCTGATATCGAGGGAGAACCGCAGACGGGGGACCACCTACAACTGTTACCTACCTCGTACAACTTCTCTGCTTTTGCGATTCTGTCTACATCCGGGGATATGCTTTTCGTACTCAAGGTACTTGGTCATCTTCTGATTGGTTAATGGGCGTAGCCTTTGCTTTAATAGGTGTCCGACTCCTGCGACTCCAGCTCCGGTATACAGGACCACCATATGTGTGTCAGCGACCACTTCGGCCTCAGCTCGGCTGTCCTAGCCAGCTGCTGCCCGCCCCGACCTCTTGAGGTTCATCTTTGCCTCAGCTCGAAGGGCGCCCCGAGGACTCATGACCAAGGAGCGCGTAATAGGGCTCTGCTCGAGAAAGGCCACGGCAGCTGACTAGAGGTGGTCGTGCCCGGTGTCAACTCGGCTCGGGCGGCGAGCTTGAGGAGAACAACACGGTATCCGTCCTGACGACTTCTTTTGTCGGGCTATAAACGGGTCCCCAACTGACCGGGCCCAAATAAAGTTCCGGTCCCTAAACCTATTGAGCCCCCAGGGCTAGGGATATCATCAGTATCCCCCAAAGTCGAGCTAGAGTAGCGCTGCCTCGACTAATGGGTTTATGACGAACTTTATTCACTCCTGACACCTTGGTCCTTTGATTGGATAACTCATGGTCCCGGGGTCATAGGTGTCTTGCACCAAACCCTAGGATGGGTTGTCTGGCCACGTGCCCTTATCTGGCGCTCCGACCGTTCAGATTCCTTAATTCGCATCGTTGGTTTGGGCCTGGCTTTCTCGGCCACTCGCCATATCCCATATAAATAGAGGCTCCTAGTCACTTTCATTCATTTGTGCTCTAGGTCGGATCAATCGTCTCTCCTAAATCTTGTAAGTCAGCTCTGCCTTTTTCTGTTCCTTTTAATGTCAAACTCCACATCTTCCACCTCTGGTGCTCTCTTTCGTAGGACGAGGACGCCGAGGTGTCTGAGCTACCTAGCCCATCGGGTCGGAGGTCGGATGCTCCCGAGGGAAACATTCCCGAGGTGGCACCCTCCGACAGGTCCCTCCTAAAATATTTGATCCCTCTCTCCCCACCTTTGAGGTTTTTGACCAGAGGAGTCTGGCCCAGACTGGACTTCCTTGGTACGAGATTCTCGACTCGGGGGTTTCTCCCGATGCCGAGCACCTTCTCCGTACGTGGTTTATCCCGCCGGACCACGACATCCGGGTTCCTAGGGCTAGTGAGCGTCCGCATCTCCCCCCGCCCGGGTACTTTCCCTTTTTCATCGAGCAGCTTAAGAGCGGGCTCCGCTTTCCTATCCCCCTTTCTTACGAGGAGTTCTCCCATTTTCATTGCGTTTCTCTGAGCCAACTTACCCCCAAAGATTAATTAATGAAAGCGATTCTTGGTATCGGTCGACTCTTCCTTGGAATTATCATCTATTTCATCGATTCACAAAAGACTCAATTTTTCATATGAATATTCATCGTTAAACGTTTAATCCAATAATCAAAGTCCTATCTCACCTTACGTTTAGTTAAGTAGCCCAAGCGTTCTAGTTTAGCCCTTATCAAACAATCAATCAAAATACAAGCAATTAAGATTTAAATCGATGATAGCATATGAACTAGTGAGATCGATAAAGCTAAATAACATAATCCAAGCGTCTATGTTTAATCTAGTCAAGTGTTCTTCCTAAGAATTTAACAAACTCACAAGCGAAAATTCATCAATCTTAGTTGCTTCTTAAATTAGAGGGATCAAACGATTCCGTATTTGATATCTAATTTAGCGTTAGATTACATGCAAGTTATTAGGTTGTCAATCCAATAAACAAACACAACAATCATTTCAATAAAATCAGAAAAACTCTTGATACTCACTAAAATTGATAATTAAAGCGTAAGAATCTCCCCAAGATAAATAAAATCCAAGGATTTGTCTTCCTCAACCAAGAATTAAAAACTAGCTAGACATAATCTAAGAAAAACGATAAATAAAAGCAAGGGAAAAGAAAACTAACCCGATCTCCGCTCGTCGAGGTGTCGATCCCGCCTTCGCTTCGATCTTTGTAGTGTTCTTCAACAAAATTGAGAGAAAAATATATAAAACTATCATAAACTACTCTACCCTAACTATCTAGATTTTTTATGGTCTGATTTTCGTCCATATATGTATAGGGAGGCTGATGGAGTAGGTTAGAATCCATGTGGGAAGGAAAGAAATCAAGTCTTTACACTTTCCAAAACTCTGCAGGCGTAGCTACGCCAGAAAATGGCGTAAAGACGCCTGATGACGTGTCAAAAATATGGCTTCCCGCGTTTCTGGCGTATTTACGCCTTCGAATGGCGTAATTACGCCTGTCAATGCCGTAGCATTGGCGTAGTTACGCCTGATAATGGCGTAATTACGTCTGTCTACCATTTTTCTGGCGAGTGTTGTATTTTGGCCGTAACTTTCTCGTCCGAACTTTGAATTCAATGAATCAGCTGTCCACGCGAAGATAACTCAAAGTTCTACAACTTTTTTATGGACCACATTTCCAAAACATGGCTCAAACATATAGAAATATGAGGAGAAAGGAGCAACATGTGTCTTGGATTCTGGTTTTTCCTCTTTTCTTCAACTTTATTGCTTCTTTCATCATTTTAGCTTGATTTCTTAACCTTTCCCTATATTTACACAAATATACGATTAGGTAGCATATGTATCAATTTATACATCAAAATATACCAAATCGTAGACAATTAAGCGCAATAGATGTGTCTATTTCTAGTCACATCAGGCCTCATACACCTGGGCTTCAGTGACAGGGCTGACCTGCACTTTTATTTTGTGCCAGTGCCTCATACACCTGGGCTTCAGTGACAGGGCTGACCTGCACTTTTAATTTGTTCCAGGGCCTCATACACCTAGGCTTTAGTGACATGACTGACCTGCACTTTTAATTTGTGCCAGAGCCTAATACACCTGGGCTTTAGTGACAGGGCTGACCTGCACTTTTAATTTGTGTCAGGGCCTCATACACCTGGGCTTTAGTGACAGGGCTGACCTGCACTTTTAATTTGTGCCAGGGCCTCATACACCTAGGCTTTAGTGACAGGGCTGACCTGCACTTTTAATTTTGTGACAGGTCATACACCTAGGCTTTAGTGACAGGGCTGACCTGCACTTTTAATTTGTGACAGGGCCTCATACACCTGGGCTTTAGTGGCAGGGCTGGCCTGCACTTTTAAATGTGCCAGGACCTCATACACCTGGGCTTTAGTGACAGGGCTGACCTGCACTTTTAATTTTGTGACAGGGCCTCATACACCTGGGCTTTAGTGACATGGCTGACATGCACTTTTAATTTGTGTCAGGGCCTCATACACCCGAGCTTTAATGACATGAGATTAAAGGAAAAATTCGCTAAATAATAGTGTTCATACATCGAATTGAAATAACAATAATAAAATGCCTAGGAAAAATATTTTCTGAGGTGATATGCATTCCAAGGTCTTTTTAGACGTCGGCCTTCGCCCTCCTCTAAGTAATACGATCCAGAACTTAGTCTTTGGACTATCTTGTATGGCCCCTCCCATCGGGGATCCAGCTTTCTCACCTCCCCTGCTGGGTTAACCTTTTTGAGGACGAGGTCCCCCACTTGAAAATTTCGGGGTATCACCCTTTTGTTGGAGGCCTTGACTATCTTACTACGGTAAGCATCCATCCTTATAGCAGCCCTTTCTCTTTTCTCATAGATCAGATCCAAATCCAGAGCCCGGTGTTCTTCATTGTTGTCATCATATGCTTGGACCCTGGCGGAGGATTTCCTGACCTCAGCTGGGAGCACGGCCTCCGTTCCATATACCATGCTGAAAGGCGTCTCTCCGGTTGGGATGCGAGCTGTAGTTCTGTAAGCCCACAACACACTCAGTAACTCATCCACCCAATCCTTACCAACCCCATACAGTCTTGTCTTTAATGCTTGCACAATCGATCTGTTGGTGACCTCTGTCTGCCCGTTGCTCTGTGGGTAACCCACCGATGTAAAGGCCTGCTCGATCTTCATTTCCTTGCACCAAGCCATTAACTTCTGCCCCTCGAACTGCCTCCCATTGTCTGATATCAATTTCCTGGGTACTCCAAAACGGCAAACTATGTTCTTCCATAGAAAGTCCAGCACATTCTCCTCGGCAATCTTGGCGAAGGGCTCGGCTTCGACCCATTTCGAGAAATAATCCACAGCCACCAACAGAAATTTCTTTTGCTTTGGGGCTATCGGGAAAGATCCCACAATATCCAAACCCTATTTATCGAAAGGGCAGGCCGATGTTACCGATTTCATGAGCCTCGCTGGCCTTAACTGGAACTTATTGTTCCTATGACAACCTTCAGAAGTGACTACTGTCCTGATCGCATCATTCCTTAGGGTCGGCCAGAAGTATCCAGCAAGGAGGGTCTTTCTGGCCAGAGCCAATCCCCCGAGATGGTCTCCACAACATCCCTCGTGAATTTCCCTTAGCACATATTTTGCCTCCTCCGCGCTCAGACATCGGAGCAGGGGTCCGGCAAAGGACCTCTTATATAGCACATCCTCTCTCAGAACAAACCGGAATGAATGCCTCTTCAACCGCCGGGCTTGGTTCTTATCAGCGGGTAACTCGGACTTTCTTAAGTAGTTCAAAATCGGGGCCATCCAATTATATGCTCCCTGATTTACCACATTAGAACATTTTCATTGTTGTTCCTGTTTCATAAACTCATGCACAAATCATTAGTTCACAATATAATGATCGATACCACGTTCCAGTTATGACCACAATATTCCACATTAATCACTAGAAATGTGACTGTTCCGGTCCTGTTACAACAGTGGAATTTTAGGACCCCTCGCTTCGACATATAGCGGCATCATATGATATCCCTCGCTTCACAATGACAGCGGCATGTACATCGCTTCGACATGACAGCGGCAAATATCATATTACCATCGCTTCATATGACAGCGGCAAGTACCTCACTCGCTCGTATATAACAACTACCGGAACAATCAAGCATTTCTAACCACAATACTTGAGTACACAATCATAATGCATCACCATTATCTCAATATATATCAACACACTTCGTAATCCACACTTGTCCACGATATATATATAACCAAAGGCGTAAGAACACATTTTACCGTCCGATGCCCGTACGTCTCACTACGTACCTTAGTCTCAAAAGTGGAGAAGTTGAAGAACTTTATCTCCTTGAAGTTGTTGGTACCTGGGATGACAACCATACAAATCAATATTAGAAGCCAATTATAGTACAATATCAAAATCCTACAAAAATATCCAAAAACACAATAATTTGCATCTCGCGATCGATCGCGCCTCGCGATCGATCGCCGCAAGGGCGCGATCGATCGCGAGATCATTCTGCCCGATGCCAAAAAATTTATCCTTCGGCGATCGATCGCCACATTTGGCGCGATCGATCGCCCAAAAGTGGCGATCGATCGCCGAATGCTTCTGGAGCCTACTGGTTGCGCACGATCGATCGCCAAAAACGGGCGATCGATCGCCGCTGCCTGTGTTGCGAGAAAAACCATTTTTGCACCATATATTCTCCACCAACCTCACCAACACTTATACCAACAAACCAAAAACATAAAAACACTTTAAACCTTCAATATACACCATTAACAACCAAAAATCCAACTCCCAACCAATACCCATAACAACCCAACACAAACCCATTTTAAAGCTCAACACACCAAAACAAAAATCCAAACTAAACACCATTAAAGTACCAAGGAGGTATCCATACCTCTTGGGGACTCCAAATCTCACAAATAATCCCACAAATCAAGTTTTTGCAAGGATTTCTCCTCTCCTTGGAGCCAAAAATCGAAAATGGGAAGTGGTTTAGGGTTGGGAATGAAATTTGGGGATTTAAAAATGGTGGTTAAAGTGAAAGTAAAGTGATGGGTAAAAGGTGGGGTTATAAGGGTTATAATTAAATTTGTACCCCATTAATTAACGTGATATATAAAATATCCCAACATGGTATTTTAAAAGCATTTTACAAAAATGCACCAAACTCCCAATAAATTCATGCTTTCCAAAATAATTGCCAACCAATACAATTAATTCATGCTAACACCCAATTTTCCAACATGCACAACATGCACCCTGAAATGCAACCCCCCGGGTCACGCCTATCAAGTGACTAAGCATTTCAACAAGATAATTAATTTCAACACATAAATCAATTATCATCATAATTAATCACGTAAACATAATTAATGCCCAAATTGCAATTAATCATTTCGGGGATATCACAATACTCCCCTACTTATAAGATTTCGACCTCGAAATCGCATGCACTTACCCAAAACGAAACTAAACATAAATCACATACCAGAAAATAGTTCCGGGTAATGCGGCACCATATGCTGCTTCGTCTCCCATGTGGCCTCCTCGACACCCCTACGATCCCACCGAACCTTTACCATCGGTATAACCTTGCTCCGAAGTCTGCGATCCTCTCGACCCAAAATTCTAACCGGTCGTTCCACGTAGGACACATCTGAACCCATCTGAACCTCTGAGGGCTGTAAAACATGAGACGGATCTGGCTCATACTTCCGCAACATAGAGACATGGAAGACGTCATGTATACCAGACAATGACGGCGGTAGAGCCAAACGGTAAGCCAAAGTACCGATGCGTTGCAATATCTCATATGTCCCAACATACCTCGGAGACAACTTCCCGCGCATACCAAAACGAACCACACCTCTGAAAGGTGAGATCTTTAAAAAGACCTTATCTCCCACTTGGAATTCCAACGGTCGCCGCCGTTTATTAGCGTAGGCTGATTGCCTATCCTGAGCCGCTTTCATTTTCTGACTGATCACTTTGATTTTCTCTTCCATTTCTCGAATCAAATCCGGTCCTCCGACCGTCTTACTAGTCAAGTCCTCCCAGTACAACGGTGACCTACAACGTCGACCGTAAAGAGCTTCGAATGGAGCCATCTGAATGCTCGCCTGATAGCTGTTATTATAAGAGAACTCTACTAGTGGCACTGAATCTTGCCACAGAGTATCAAATTCCAATACACATGCCCTCAACATATCTTCGAGCGTCTGTATGGTACGCTCTGTCTGACCATCTGTCTGAGGGTGATAAGCTGTACTCAGTCTCACTTCCGTGCCCAGAGCTGACTGAAGACCTTCCCAAAAATGTGATGTGAACCGTGGGTCTCTGTCGGACACAATCGAGACTGGAATCCCATGCAACCTTACCACATCTCGTACGTACAATTCGGCCATCTTTAAGTATGTGTACGACATACAATAAGGGATGAAGTGAGCCACCTTCATCAATCTATCCACGATCACCCAGATTGCATCATATCCCGAGGCAGTCCTTGGCAAGTGGGTCACGAAGTCCATAGATATGTGTTCCCACTTCCATTCCGGTATCTCTAAACTCTTCAACTCGCCACCAGGCCTCTGCCTCTCCGCATTTACTTGCTGACAAATCAAGCACTTCTTGACAAAGGTGATTACATCTCTTTTCATCCGCCTCCACCAAAACTTGTCGCATAAGTCCTTGTACATCTTTCTCCCACCTGGATGTATGTTAAACCTGCTGCTATGAGCACGATGCAAGATCCCTTGACGCAACTCTGGTGCCCTCGGCACTACCCAACGGTTACCAAGCCTCAAAGAACCATCTTCTGGCACCCTGAACTTTGATGACTGACCCAGACGTAAATATGATAACCATCTCTGCACCTCAACGTCTGACATCTGAGATTTCCTGATAGATTCAAAGATGTCCGGCTCTGCCAATAGGGTCGATACATGTACCGGTGATGTATCTACATCAAAGTGATATCCCATATGACAACATGAAGTCATCATGGTTGATAACTGGATAACATCCTCCGCGGTATACTTCACCTTCCTACTCAAGGCGTCAGCTGTCAGGTTCGCCTTCCCCGGATGGTACTCTATCTCACAGTCATAGTCCTTGAGCAAGTCCATCCACCTCATCTGCCTCATATTCAGCTCCGCTTGGGTGAATAAGAACTTCAAGCTCTTATGGTCTGTATAAATGGTAAATGAAGTACCATATAGGTAATGCCGCCAAATTTTCAAGGCGAAAATGATAGCCACCAGTTCCAAATCATGAACTGGGTATCTGGTCTCATGAGGCTTCAACTGCCTCGAAGCATAAGCCACTACGTGCCTATCCTGCATCAGTACACAGCCCAAACCCTGCAGTGATGCATCCGTGTACAAAGCAAACCTCTCGTTCTCCGAAGGAATCACCAGTACAGGTGGTGTAGTCAACCGGTGCTTCAACTCTTGGAAGCTCTGCTCACATGCCTCAGACCACAAGAACGGAACTCCTTTCTGAGTCAACTGCGTCAATGGCTTAGCGATCTTAGAGAATCCCTCGACAAAACGTCGGTAATAACCCGCTAAACCAAGGAAGTTCCGGATTTTGGGCACAGATGTAGGCGCAGACCAATCCATCACTGCCTCTACCTTCCTGGGATCCATAGATATCCCATTACTAGAGATCACATGCCCCAAAAACACCACGCTGCTCAACCAAAATTCACACTTGCTGAGCTTGGCATACAACTGATTGTCCCTAAGAATCTGAAGCACTACTCTCAAATGATTCTTGTGCTCTTCCTCACTCCGAGAGTAGATGAGTATGTCATCAATAAACACTATGATGAACTGATCAATGTATGGTTGGAACACGCGGTTCATCAAGCTCATAAAGACAGCCGGGGCGTTCGTCACTCCAAACGGCATGACCAAAAACTCATAATGACCATAACGGGTCTGGAATGCTGTCTTCTGCACATCTTCCTCCTAACTCGAATCTGATGGTACCCTGACCTCAAATCAATTTTACTATACAACCTCGTGCCCTGCAACTGATCAAACAAGTCATCGATCCGCGGAAGAGGGTATTTATTCTTCATTGTGGCCTTGTTCAATTATCTGTAATCAATGCACACACGCATCAATCCATCTTTCTTTTTCACAAATAATACAGGCGCACCCCAAGGCGATACGCTGGGGCATATGTAACCCTTGTCAAGGAGTTCCTGTAGTTGCTCTTTCAACTCCCTTAACTCTGCCGGTGCCATCCTGTAAGGGGCACGAGAAATAGCGGGTGTTCCCGGTAGTAATTCAATCCCAAACTCGACTTCCCTAGCCGGTGGAAATCCGGGAATCTCCTCCGGGAATACATCGGCAAACTCCGCGACTACGGGTATATCCTCGACCCTTAACTCTTCCTTCTTATCAGCAACATCAATGGCATAAACAAGATAACCCATATGCCCACGTTCCAATAACTGAGCCATCTTGATAGCCGATATCAATGGGATTTTTGAATGGGAACCATCCCCATAAAAAGTCCACTGAACCCCCAAATCAGATTTGAACCGAACTGTTCTCTGTCTGCAGTCCACCACTGCCTGATACATGTTCAGTACATCAATGCCCACAATACAGTCAAAGTCTGACATTCCCAGTACAATCAAATATGACTTCAACTCGTTGCCCTCAAAATAAATGAGGCCGTCAACAACAAACCGATTAGCAATCATACTCTTTCCAGCGGGTGTCGAGACCAGAAGAGGCGTGGGCGACGGAGACGTGCATATGTTGTGCCTCTCCACAAAACTCGTCGACACAAAGGAGTGTGATGCACCTGTGTCTATCAAAATAAAAGCAGGGTGCGTAAATAAATGACACGTACCCCCTATCACTTCCTCTGGAGCGGTTGTAGCCTGCTCCCTGGTCAGAGCGTACACTTGCCCTTGAGGTGGCCCCAACGGCTGACCTCCCAATGGGCTCGGTACAAACGGTGGTCTTTGTTGCACTGCCCTGTCTAAACGTCTCCCCATAGTGTTCTGTTGTCCTCCCCGATTAGGACATGCTCGAGCAAAGTGGCCATGCTTACCACATTCAAAACAAGCAGAACACTCTTTCACCGAGCGGGGTCCCCCGCAAAGGAAACATCTAACTCTCCCATGATTACTTGCTTGTGACTGTCCCCTATTTGACTGGCCATTATTCCCACGGTTTCCCCTTCCACGCACATCAGGTCGTTTACCACTGAATCGAGAAGCTGATGAGTTCCCCCTTGGCTTAAAATGGTCGCCCCTTGGTTTCAAGTTTTCCGGGGTCGATCTCTGTGGTGGTGCTGGAGGTGGCGCTACAGTCGGGTATGCACCCCCTTGGTTTCAAGTTTTCCGGGGTCGATCTCTATGTTATTGTGCTGGGTATGCACAATAACATAATTAATTGCATGAGATATGTATGTATGTATGCTCCCTGATTTACCACATTAACACATTTTCATTGTTGTTCCTGTTTCATAAACTCATGCACAAATCATTAGTTCACAATATAATGATCGATACCACGTTCCAGTTATAACCACAATATTCCACATTAATCACTAGAAATGTGACTGTTCCGGTCCTGTTACAACAGCGGAATTTTAAGACCCCTCGCTTCGACATATAGCGGCATCATATGATATCCCTCGCTTCGACAATGACAGCGGCATGTACATCGCTTCGACATGACAGCGGCAAATATCATATTACCATCGCTTCATATGACAGCGGCAAGTACCTCCCACGCTCGTATATAACAACTACCGGAATAATCAACCATTTCTAACCACATATAAATAACCACAATACTTGAGTCCACAATCATAATGCATCACCATTATCTCAATATATATCAACACATTTCGTAATCCACACTTGTTCACGATATATATATAACCAAAGGCGTAAGAACACATTTTATCATCCGATGCCCGTACGTCTCACTACGTACCTTAGTCTCAAAAGTGGAGAAGTTGAAGAACTTTATCTCCTTGAAGTTGTTGGTACCTGGGATGGTTCTACACAACCATACAAATCAATATTAGAAGCCAATTATAGTCCAATATCAAAAATCCCACAAAAATATCCAAAAACACAATATTTTACATCTCGCGATCGATCGCCGCAAGTGCATGATCGATCGCGAGATCATTCTGCCCGATGCCAAAAAATTTATCCTTCGGCGATCGATCGCCACATTTGGCGCGATCGATCTCCAGCCTCACCGATCGATCGCCCAAAATTGGCGATCGATCGCCGAATGCTTCTGGAGCCTACTGGTTGCGCGCGATCGATCGCCAAAAATGGGCGATCGATCGCCGCTGCCTGTGTTGCGAGAAACACCATTTTTCCACCATAAATTCTCCACCAACCTCACCAACAATTATACCAACAAACCAAAAACATAAAAACACTTTAAACCTTCAATATACACCATTAACAACCAAAAATCCAACTCCCAACCAATACCCATAACAACCCAACACAAACCCATTTTAAAGCTCAACACACCAAAACAAAAATCCAAACTAAACACCATTAAAGTACCAAGGAGGTATCCATACCTCTTGGGGACTCCAAATCTCACAAATAATCCCACAAATCAAGTTTTTACAAGGATTTCTCCTCTCCTTGGAACCAAAAATCGAAAATGGAAAGTGGTTTAGGGTTGGGAATGAAATTTGGGGATTTAAAAGTGGTGGTTAAAGTGAAAGTAAAGTGATGGGTAAAAGGTGGGGTTATAAGGGTTATAATTAAATTTGTACCCCATTAATTAACATGATATATAAAATACCCCAACAAGGTATTTTTAAAAGCATTTTACAAAAATGCACCAAACTCCCAATAAATTCATGCTTTCCAAAATAATTGCCAACCAATACAATTAATTCATGCTAACACCCAATTTCCCAACATGCACAACATGCACCCTGAAATGCAACCCCCCGGGTCACGCCTACCAAGTGACTAAGCATTTCAACAAGATAATTAATTCCAACACATAAATCAATTATCACCATAATTAACATAATTAATGCCCAAATTGCAATTAATCATTTCGGTGATATCACAGCATCATTATGGGGTGCTCAAACATTTTTCAGATCCCGTGGCCCAAAACTGATCACCACCCCCCTCCCCGGTACCGCAAACCCCTCCTACACTCAGGGTCTCTCTCCTGCTAGCAGCCTTCCTGGCTCTGTTAGAATCCCCATTAGTCGTGCCGCTCGAGATCATGTTGATGACGCCTCGAGTTGGTGAATCAACTCGGGGAGGGTTGGCGTCATTTAGATTCCTCTGGGGTCCTCGACCGCGTCCTCTACCGCAAAACGGAGGCCGGAAGTTAGTCTGTCCCCCTCTCCCTCTTATCCATGACGGACCTCGACCTCTTCCACGAGGAAGATTATCCCTAGGTGGACCGGGTCGGGACAACAACTGCTTGAACTGGGAGCTGCTCTATATCGCCTTCTCGAGATCCTGATCCAAACGATGGCATTCCTGACTAGTATGCCTGGTCGCTTGGTGGAAGATGCAGTATTTCTCCGAGACCTCCTTTCCCGGCTCTACACTGGTTTATGTTGGCCTTTGCAAGATCTGTTTGTATTCACATATGCGGACGGCCTCCTCCTTGGAGACTTTCAGCGGCGTATATTGGGAAAAGCGGTCGAGTTGCGCCCCTTCCACGGGCCATTTTTCGACCTGGCTGGGCCGTTTCTCCCCAGTCCGCGCACTTCCTTCCTCCTCAGTTGCTGGGCCTCTTCCACGTTAATGTACTTTTCCGCTCGGGTGAGCAGATCATCATATGTAACAGGAGGCTTCTTTACTAAGGATAGGAAAAAGTCTCCTCATCGCAGGCCTTGGGTGAAGGCGCTGATCAGAATTTCCGCTAGGCAGGTCGGTATTTCGAGTATCACAGTGTTGAAGTTTTTGATATACTCCCGCAGTGGCTAATCCTCGGCTTGCCTCATCTCGAATAGGCTCAGAGATGTCTTCTTATATCGCTTGCTGCTGGCATATTAGTGTAAGAACACGGAGCTAAATCCTGCGAAGGAAGTAATGGACACAGGCTCCAACTGGTTGAACCACTTCTGGGCCGACCTCACCAAAGTGGTCAGGAACACTTTGCACTTAAGTTGGTCTGAGTAACAATGTAGCATGGCTGCATTTTCTAACCTACCCAGGTGTTCCTCCGGGTCCGTACTCCCATCATACTCCCTAGCATTGGGAGGTCGGAAATTACTTGGGAGCTCCTCATTTACTATTTCACCCGAGAAAGGGGTTCCCCTCCGGACACAGGCACCCCCCATTCCCTTTTTTCATCCTCTGGACCTCGTCCTTCAGCTCCTCCACCTGGCCCTCTAGATCCGGGACAACAGCCACTTTAGGACGGGAAGTTGCTCCCTGTTCGGGCTCCTTCATCTGCTGGGAGCTTTCCCCAAGCACGCCCTCGGACGGACCTTCCTTCCTCCTCATGGTCTGTTCCACCGTAACTGCAATTAGTCGGGTATGATGTTCCAATGTTAAAGCTCCTATTGTCATGTTGACCCCGGACGGTGGCTGTTCTTCTCCATTGGTGGAGGCGTGATGTTCTCGGTTTTCCTCCGCATCGGTTATCCATGTTCTCACCATTATATCAACGTCCTTTGCTCACTCTTCCCACAGACGGCGCCAATTTGTTACCCTTGTTTTTTGGTTCGCTTTGATAACAATGAATTTATATGAGAGAAGGTGTTGGGAAAACGATTTCTAAGTTTTGGTGATTACAAACACCTACTGGATATTAAAGATCAACCGGATGCTAAAGACCTACTGGATATTAAAGATCAACCGGATGCTAAAGATCTACCGGATATTAAAGTCTCACCGGGTAAAGTCATCAACCGGATGAAGACATCAACTGGATAGAGACATCAACCGGATAAAGTCATCAACCGGATGAAGACATCAACTGGATAGAGACATCAACCGGATAAAGTCATCAACCGGATGAAGACATCAACTGGATAAAGACATCAACTGGATAGAGACATCAACCGGATAAAGTCATCAACCGGATGAAGGCATCAACTGGATAGATACCAACCGGACAAGCTATCAACTGAATAAAGTCATCAACCGGATAAAGTCATCAACCGGATGAAGACATCAACTGGATAAAGACATCAACTGGATAGACACCAACCGGACAAGTTATCAACTGGTAAAGACATCAACCGGATGAAGACATCAACCGGGTGAAGATATAAACTGGATAACTATCAACTGCAAAGTCTCTCACTGAACAAGGACATCAACTGGTCTTAAGAGGATGAACGACCAGTTGAACAAAGAAACCAGCAGAAGTCTAAGCAACAAGACAAAGTAAGTACAACATTCTCTGACAAAGGTACAACAGAGCGGCGCACCCTGCTATATCTCCGCCACCATTACCGTCAGAGTGAAAAGAGCCGTTGTTTTCCAAAATAGGAAAGAAGACAACAGGTATTTGGAAAGCTAATCCATTCCATATACAAAAAGGCTACCGTTGGACAACAAAACCTATAAATACGTCCAAACAGAGAATGAAGAAGTGCTGAGCAACTTTCAAACTAAGAGAAATACTTCAAAGCAAGAAAGCTATACGACTGATATTTCAAACGTTCAGCAAAGAGCAGACAAACCGCAAAACTGAATCTGTGAAAGATTATTTTCAATTGAAGTCTGCTGCTCAGAAACTCTCAAAGCTAGAAAGTTTTATTCTGTAGAGAGTGTTGTAAAATCACTTGTATCCAAAAGATAAGAAGAGTGTGATTGCTAGGAGTTTAGGCCAAGTGTGTTAGTGCCTAAGGAGGTTGTATACTGTAAAGTGTAAACCAAGTCTTCTAGTGAATCCTTCCTGCAAAGGAAGAAGGGGAGACGTAGAAGCGTTGTGCTTCGAACTTCCAGAAACAACTCTCGTGTTATTCGTTTACTGCTTTATTACTTCAGTTTTATTCCTCACAAGTTTTGTAGACGTCTTCCGCACTATAATAAGTGTCTACTGACTTGCCTGATATTGAGAAGCAACTGTAACACTTAACAGTTTACAGTTAACCAGAAAAAGAAATCGAAATTATATCTAGTGTTTATTCAACCCCCCCCTTCTAAACACTACCCCGATCCTAACAAGTGGTATCAGAGCTTAGGTCTTCTCAATCTTGAGAAATTACCATTCACCAAAACTGATGGCCTCATTCAGCAAAATTCCAATGTTCAAGAAAGACGAATATGATGACTGGAGGATCCGCATGCAAGCACATCTAAGTGCTCAAGATGATGATATGTGGTATGTGATCACCGAAGGACCGTTGAAAATCATGAAAGTCAATACAGCTGCTTCTATCACAAGTGGTGATCCACAAATGGTAGAAAAGGAAAGATCTCAATGGTCAAATGAAGACAAGAAAAAAGCAAATCTAGACAATGTTGCTAAAGATATTTTGTTCAAAACTTTGGACAAAAATATGTTTAACAAAATCAAAATGTGCCCAACAGCCAAAGAAATCTGGGAGAAGATTGCTCAACTCTGTGAAGGAAATGATCAAACCAAAGAGAACAAGCTTACTGTGGCTTTGCAGAAGTTTGAGCATATCAAAATGATAAATGGAGAAACTCTCAATGAGTACGATGAAAGAGTGACTGGAATAGTAAATGAACTAAGCAGTCTGGGTAAGGAGTTACCCAACAGAGAAGTCACTCTCAAAGTGATGAGAGGTCTACCAAGAGAATGGGATGTCAAGACCATTGCTATGAGAGAATCGAAGGATATCAACAAGATAGATCTACATGATTTGTTTGCTGATTTAAAAGCCTATGAATTCGAATTAGGCATTCGGGTTGAAGATGAACCAAGTTCAAGTCAACCAACAAAAGCTCTCACTGCATCTGAGTCTCTGCCTACTCCTACTGAAATGACTCCAGAGAAGATGTGTAACGATGCGATGGCAATGTTCGTAAAGAAATTTGGAAAATTCATGAAGAAGAACCAGAGACCTTATCAATCATATCCTCGAAGGCAAAGCTCCAAAGGAAATTCAGAAGAAGAAGAGCGAGTATGCTTCAACTGTCTCAAACCAGGGCACTTTATCGCAGACTGTCCTAAACCCAAAAAGGATGATCACAAAAGAGGATCCAAGGATTACAGAAAATCCAAGGAAACCAGAAGAACATCCAAACGGGACAGAGATCAAAAGGTTTTAGTGGCAGAAGATAGTAAGAGCAAATGGGCTGATTCTGAATCAGAATCAGAGGAGTCAAATAGCTCATCCAGCGAGAGTGAAGACGAAGAAGTCCACTGCTTAATGGCGAATGATGAAAATGAGGTACATGAAACCAACCTATCTGAATTTACACATCATGAACTCACAAATGCATTGCAGGACATGATAAATGAGTATCAGACGCTATACGAATCTTTTGAAAGCTATAAGACTGAGCACTCAATTCCAACTAAAATGCTTGAAAACAAACTTGATTGTGAACAATCAAGGGAGTTGAATTGCTTAAGGGAAGCAGCCAGTCGCCTAGTGAAAGAAAGAGATGAAGCCAAGTGTGAGTACCAGAAACTCAGCAAACTGGTTAGCACTTGGAATGCGTCGACTACCAGAAAGGATGAAATGCTTGAGTCTATAAGGCTTGCTGGTGATTTAACTGGCATAGGCTTTAATAGCAATGACAGCAGATCATCTGGTAATGAGCCTCAACTGTGTCTAACAAAAGGCAAGGTTCAATCAATGAACTTTGTAAGATCTAGCACAGTATATGACCCATATGAACTGGTCAAAGAACCTGTTAAAGCAACACTCATCAAAGAACAGGTACAGCACAGAGGTATCGGTTATGTAGAACCACTCAAAGAAGCTAAACCAAGGCAAAAGTTCAGAAATGAACTTAAAACCACTGGTCGAGCAGCTAGAGAGGTTAAACCCAACTGGTACTACAACTGTAAACCTGTTCAGAAGAGGTATATGCTAAATAATAGGAACTACAAACCAAAAGCGCATGCATACACATATTATCACACTCCAAAGCTAAAATCATCACCTACATGTATAAATGCACACACATTTCAGAACACACACCGACCTAAGTCATTCAGGGTCATACAAGTGTGGGTTCCGAAAGGACTAATCCTACCAGGACCCAAGTAGGATTGGGTACCAATCAGTCTATCGCGTTAATTGCAGGAAACTAGAATGCATCCAGTTCGGAGCTCAGAATGGTTCCTAGACAGCGGGTGCTCTAGACATATGACAGGGAATGCAAGCTTATTGTCTGAACTAGTGGACTCCACTGGACCCAGAATAACGTTTGGAGATAACGCGAAAGGTAGAACCGTAGGTAAGGGTAAGATTATCTACGGTAACCTCATCATTAAAGATATTCTCTTAGTTGAAAATCTATGCTATAATTTGATTAGCATAAGTCAATTATGTGACAATGGTCATTCCGTAGAATTCAATCAGCATTCATGCATAATTAAATCTTCTGATGGCAATGTATTACTTATAGGAAGAAGGCATGATAACACATATAAAATTGATTGGAATCTTAATCAGCCTACTTCCTTTACTTGCTTAGCTGCTCAGAATTCTTCCAAAAATTGGCTTTGGCACAAACGGTTGAGTCACTTAAATTTTAAAACTATTGCTAGTCTGCGTAAACTTGATCTAGTTGTTGGACTGCCTCAAATTGAGTTCTCAAAGGACAAGATCTGTGCAGCATGCCAACTCGGTAAGCAAATCAGATCCTCCTTTAAGAACAAAGGGAGTAAATCTTCTTCTCGGTGCCTAGAGTTGCTGCATATGGATCTGTTTGGTCCTATACCAGTAACAAGTCTAGGGGGAATGAAGTACACCCTAGTGTTAATAGACGATTACACTCGTTTCACGTGGGTCTTGTTCCTAAGTGGTAAAGATCAGGCTACTCCAAAGCTGATCAAATTACTGAAAAGACTCCAAAATGAGAAATCGTGTGGGATAGATAAAATTCGCAGTGATAAAGGTACTGAGTTCACCAATCAATCACTCGAATCATATCTAGATGACCTTGGCATTAAACACGAATACTCTGCAGCTAGAACTCCTCAACAAAATGGAGTTGCTGAGCGTAGGAACCGCACTTTGAAAGAAGCTGCGCGAACTATGCTCGCGGAATCAGAAATATCGCAGAAATTTTGGGCAGAAGCTGTCAACACAGCATGTTATACGCAGAACAGATCGATGATTAATAAGCGAGCAAATAAAACCCCTTATGAGATCTGGAATGGCAGTAAGCCAAATATTTCTTATTTCCATGTGTTTGGTTGCAAATGTTTTATTCACAACAATGGAAAGACTCATCTCACCGCCTTTGATGCCAAATCTGATGCTGGAATATTTCTTGGCTATTCTACAGTTAGTAAGGCATTCAGAGTATTTAATAATAGAACTCTTAATGTAGAAGAATCAGTGCATGTAAAATTTGATGAACCTACTGACTGTACACTATCCGATATACAAATAAACAACTTGAGTAATCGACTGGAAAGCACTTATATTGACGAAAATGTTGATGATGAGATTGATTACAGAAGCAGGGCTGACTGCTCCTTAGAACCAGAAATCCCTGAAGCTCAAGCAGAGGAGTCTGCAGGCCAACAAGCACTGCAGCCAGCCATCAATGAAACAGTGGCATCCACCTCTACTGCAGTTGAAGGAACCAATGAGAAAGATGGGTCAATCAGAATCTCTGATTTACCTACCCACATCCAGTCAACTGAAGAACTCAACCCACTAGGACCTTCGCTCCGGTGGAAGAAGGATCATCCACCCGAGCAGGTCATCGGTAACCCTCTTGCTCCTCTACGCACCAGAGGACAAATGATTAACGAATTTCTTCATGCTGCATTCATATCTCATATAGAACCTAAGAAGATTGATGAAGCTATATTAGACCCAAGTTGGGTAGAAGCAATGCAGGAAGAACTAAACCAGTTTGAGCGAAACAGAGTATGGTATCTAGTACCACGACCACAGCATCACACTGTAATTGGCACCAAATGGGTATTTAGAAATAAATTAGACGAAAATGGAACAGTAATTAGAAATAAAGCAAGATTAGTTGCACAGGGCTACAGACAGGAAGAAGGCATTGATTTCGATGAAACCTTTGCCCCTGTAGCACGATTAGAAGCAATTCGCATATTTCTTGCATTTGCTGCATTTAAAGACTTTAAAGTCTATCAGATGGATGTTAAGAGTGCATTTCTTAACGGCAAACTCCAGGAAGAAGTTTATGTTGAACAACCTCCTGGATTTGAAAACCATCAGCAGCCATCTCATGTTTTCCGACTGAATAAAGCTCTGTATGGTCTAAAGCAAGCTCCCCGTGCCTGGTATGAAACTTTATCAAAATATTTGACAGAGCACAACTTTGTTATTGGCACGGTGGACAAGACCCTTTTTAAATTTACAAAGGGAGATCATACGTTGCTAGTTCAAATATATGTTGATGATATTATCTTCGGGAGTACTAACCCAAAACTGTGCGAAAGATTTTCTAAAATCATGCAGGAACAATTCGAGATGAGCATGATGGGAGAGTTATCATTTTTCTTAGCATTGCAAGTCAAGCAATCTAGTGAAGGAATTCTGATAAATCAGTCCAAGTACACCAAAGAGCTACTGAAGAAATATGGAATGAGTACCAGCTCAGCTGCTGCTACACCAATGAGCTCATCTGCCAAACTCGACTTGGATAATTCAGGAATACCAGTCGAAGTTACAATGTATCGAGGCATGATCGGATCTTTACTATACTTGACAGCCAGCCGACCCGATATTATGTTTGCAGTATGTATGTGCGCCCGGTTTCAAGCAAATCCCAAGCAGTCGCACTTCACTGCTGTCAAGAGGATCCTAAAATACTTAAAAGGAACCGAGAATGTTGGTCTATGGTATCCAAGAGACTCAACTTTTAATCTCATTGGATACTCAGATGCTGACTATGCTGGATGTAAAATTGACAGGAAAAGCACCAGTGGATATTGTCAATTTCTTGGTGATCGGTTAATATCATGGGGATGCAAGAAACAGACATCCATCGCAACCTCCACCGCAGAGGCAGAGTACCTTGCTGCTGGAAGCTGCTGTGCCCAACTGCTCTGGATTCAGCAACAACTCAGAGACTATGGAATTGAGTCCACAGAGGCTCCTATTTTCTGTGACAATACGTCTGCCATTGCCATTACATACAATCCAGTTCTTCATACTCGTACTAAACATATTGACATTCGTCATCATTTCATCAGAGATCATGTTATGAAGAAGGAAATACGGCTGGAGTACATTTCCACAGAACAACAGGCAGCAGACATCTTCACAAAACCCCTACCGGACGCTAAGTTTTCTTACTTTCGAAATATTCTTGGTTTAATTGAAATTACTTCTTGATTATTTTGATTGGGTAATGGATTCAGGGGGAATTTGTTAGTTTAATTGCATTTATTTAGGGGGAATTTCTGTTTTAATTTTATCATGGTTATTTAAGCTAAGCTGGTAATACAATGGTCAACTGCAGTGGGAGTATTCGTACCAGTAGGACTCTGCATCCAGTAGATGTTTTCCTACCAGTCGAACCCCACATACCAGTTGATGTTACCAAATAAGCTTTGACAAAAATAACCCTCGATACTAATTAACCTAATGAACGTCGGAATTCAAAATTACTTTTGTGTAAAATAAATTATTTCACTCCCGCCTAAATCCTGTCCTTTTATTTTTTGGTTAAAATCTTTCTAATCGTTAGATGATTGCCACGTATACATGTGTCCGCTCATCTACAGTACGACGTTACATATACTTCCTTTTTCACCGCCTTTAGTTTTTCTCCTCTTCATCTTCTCCAAACATCTTACTGCTACAATCGTTTCTTTCAGAAAATTTCCTTTAACAGATTGCTGCTGCTTCTTCACCTAAATCATTCAAAATGACGAAGACTGTTCAACCAAGTTTTATCACAAATGCTGTTCACGTCGACTTTAACTCCATATACACTTCATCTGATGAGGAAACAAAGGATTTGATTCAAAAGCTGGATTCCTCAGGGCTATTAGTGATCCTAAGCCAGGCTCCCTCATTTTACCAGGATGAACTACAAGAATTCTTTGCCACAGCAACTGTTGTGGATGACACCGTTGTGGCATCCATCTCTGGGCAGTCAGTCACCATCACTCAACCAGAGTTTGCCACTCATCTGTGCCTACCCTCCACTGGACTCTCTGACTTTTCGACTATTCCGGCAGACCTGAGAGAAGAGATGCGGCTCACAGTGTCGGACTCTGACCATCGTATTCAACGACCTCCCTTCAGGAAGGTATTAATGAAGAGCCACTATCGACAACTGGCAGACATCATCTCAAAGGGGATCCTCTGTAAGGCAGGATCATTTGATATAATTACCCCTGAGAAGTTTGACGTCATGAGCGCCATATGCAAAGGGTTGGAGATCAACTGGTCAGCTGTACTATTTCAAATACTGACTAGTCTCGTCGTATCTGGCAAAGGTCAATCCGGTTTTGCTCTCCCTCTAAGCAGTCTATTTGAGAGCAAACACATCAAGACAGGAGCTCTCTCTCATCTTCATCCAGGGAGACTCATCACTCACAAGTACCTTCAGCTTCATCGCCAACGAAGTGGCAGAGAAGGTGGAGCCACAAAGCGCCGTTTGACTCAAGTCATTAGTGACTCGGAACAGACTGTCTCTGAATCCGCTGAGTCTCCTCCTCCTCCTCCTCCTCCTAAGAAGCCAAGGACCAGAAAAATTGCTCCTCTAGTTGCTCGTCAGAGAGACACTGCCACATCTGACACTATCTCCTCTGCCGGACCTACAGGTGTTATTTCTGACAGAGAACCCAGCCCTGTCATCCCTTCAACTGGGGAACCCACTGCTGTATTAGCCATGGTGTCTGCTCCATTAATAGACACTCCTTCAGCTCAGGTGAGCTCTCAGCAGGCTCCAGGCTCCATCAGCTTCAGGACACCCAAGTCTACGTGTCCTTACTGTCATCCCAAGGCCACTCCAGCTGACAAAGGAAAATCTCTTATTGCTCCAGTGTCCACTCCTGTTGCATTCGAGATTCAAATGGTCATGGATGCAGTTAACGCCCAACTGGAACCCCAACTGGAGATTTTTGATCGTTGGGTAAAGGCTCGAGTACAGGTTCGCTTTGATGATATCGACCCAATTCTGGCTCAGGCAAAGCAAGATGAAAACAAAATCCTGACCTATCTTCAAATCCCCGAACCTGAGAAAAGTTTGAAGCTGCGTGATGTCTTTAGGATTATGAACTATGTGGGCGGACTCCAAGATCTTGTTACATCCCGCGTTCAAATGTTTGATGGCCATTCAAGAACAGCGAATCATGATCGAGCAGTTCTAAACGCTCTAGGCCTCAAGCTGGAAATGGCTGAGCTTGCTCTTCATGATCTTCGCATATCCACTGGGATTCATTCATGCTCCTCTTCTGAAATTATTGCAAGCCCTGACAGCCAGATCTACAAATGGCTATTGCAAATTTAGAGGTTGTCCCTCCTACTGTGGAGCTTACTTCTACTGCTTTGGAGACCTCTCCTACTGGAGCAGACGCCACACCGACAACTTTGGAGGCAGCATCCTCTGCTCCCAGCTCTCCACATGATCAACAGCCCCACCAAATGATTGTTGATCACACCAATGTCGATTCAGTTATTCAGAATGTGGTTCAGCTGGTCACCATCTCCTCTGCAAATAATGAACCAAGTGAATCCTCTCATTCCAATGATCATACTCAAGCGTCTGCTGCTGAGATTGATCAAGACAATGCTGAACTGGATGCTCAGCATGTGGAAGAAACTGGAACTATGGATATAGCTATCTCCGCTTCAACTGCGGCCCCTCATGTTGACGCTACTATTTTGCCATCCACTGCAGTCGTCATTGCTCCTCCAAATGCGTTTGCCCCTGCTGCTGATATCCCGATGCTTGCCGGCGATCCGTCCATGGATCAGGAACTATCCGAGGGTTTCTTTGTCTTCACAAACCCTCTGGACGAGCCACCAAACATCGCTGCCCAGCTAGCTCATCTCTCCACCGCTATTACAGCACTGACCCATGATGTTCACAAGCTTAAGCAGGAAGAGAGGGCTGCAACACTTGTTTTAGGAACTCTTCAGCAGCAAACAGACTCTAAATTTCAGCAAGTCTACGCTGACCTAAGTAGTTTAACTACTACTGTCACTAGACTTCAAACCTTTGCTGAGAATGCGGTTGCAGAAGCAGTTTCTCATATTGGCCAGGCGCGTCTTCAGATCAATCAGAACAATGAATCTCTTCATACTGCCACCTCAATGGCTCTTGGAGAAAAGATTGACGACGCCAAAAAGATTTTGACTGATCAATTGGCCACCATGCAAGCAGCGTTTGCATCTCAAATTCAAGATATCTGCAACAGTCTGCCTGCTGCTCCTAAAATTATCCGCAGGCTGCCTGAACCCAGTCGAACTGCTCCCTCTTCTCAGAGAGCGTCAAGTTCAGCTGCTCATTCATCCCCTGCAACTGGAGCACTCCCTCAGTCCAGACCCACTGCTCAACAAAGATCTCGAAGTCCGCGCCAACCGCCTACCGAAAAACGCGACTATACCAAACATTGGTTAGGGCGCAAATAGTATCACTTTCTGACTCACTCTTACTTACTCCTATTTACTTACTGTGTTAAATTGACTGTCTCTCTGTATTCACTATTTAACATAAATGCATTCACATTTATTGCTACCTTGTTTTTCCTATAAATAGAGGTTCTTGTTTGATCACATAACACACATTCACTCATCATGCTTACTTTTAAGTTATTTCTCATTCCCTGGTTTTCTGTTAGATCCTTTCCTGCTTCATGGGTTTATTACTTATCTAAATCAACCCCTCATGGGTTGATTACTTATCTAACCCAGCTCTGATAAGCTTCAGCGCTTTGATCCTGTTCTGGTGCTCCTCATCAGTCAGGAACTACTAACAGCAGATGCCTGGGTGCTGATGACAAAAAGGGGGAAGATAGAGATAGAGTATTCTCAACAGAGATAGAATATTTTTATTAGGTGATTCCATAAAAACTAAAGGAGCTGCCTGATGAATATTCATATGACTCTTCCTCTTCCCGACATTCTCTCTGAAACAAGGTGGATCGAGCTCTTCCTCTCCGCAACTAAGTGAATCGAAGCCCTCCGGTCTACTTTGTTTAATTAAAGAGAAATTTGTCATGTATCATCTATTTTATGTAAAACTAGACTTGTCTTAGACTCTATTCAAAGTGTAAGAATTCATCTTATATAAAGATGAATTTCTCTCAATTGTCCAGTTTGATTACAACTTGTAATCTGCTTATATTTAATGAAAATTTCTTTTTCATGATGTCTTCAAGCATTTTCAGGACTTTTATCTTATTTACTCTAGTAGGAAATCGATTACTGCTTAGTTTTGTCATCACCAAAAAGGGGGAAATTGTTGGGAAAACGATTTCTAAGTTTTGGTGATTACAAACACCTACTGGATATTAAAGATCAACCGGATGCTAAAGACCTACTGGATATTAAAGATCAACCGGATGCTAAAGATCTACCGGATATTAAAGTCTCACCGGGTAAAGTCATCAACCGGATGAAGACATCAACTGGATAGAGACATCAACCGGATAAAGTCATCAACCGGATGAAGACATCAACTGGATAGAGACATCAACCGGATAAAGTCATCAACCGGATGAAGACATCAACTGGATAAAGACATCAACTGGATAGAGACATCAACCGGATAAAGTCATCAACCGGATGAAGGCATCAACTGGATAGATACCAACCGGACAAGCTATCAACTGAATAAAGTCATCAACCGGATAAAGTCATCAACCGGATGAAGACATCAACTGGATAAAGACATCAACTGGATAGACACCAACCGGACAAGTTATCAACTGGTAAAGACATCAACCGGATGAAGACATCAACCGGGTGAAGATATAAACTGGATAACTATCAACTGCAAAGTCTCTCACTGAACAAGGACATCAACTGGTCTTAAGAGGATGAACGACCAGTTGAACAAAGAAACCAGCAGAAGTCTAAGCAACAAGACAAAGTAAGTACAACATTCTCTGACAAAGGTACAACAGAGCGGCGCACCCTGCTATATCTCCGCCACCATTACCGTCAGAGTGAAAAGAGCCGTTGTTTTCCAAAATAGGAAAGAAGACAACATGTATTTGGAAAGCTAATCCATTCCATATACAAAAAGGCTACCGTTGGACAACAAAACCTATAAATACGTCCAAACAGAGAATGAAGAAGTGCTGAGCAACTTTCAAACTAAGAGAAATACTTCAAAGCAAGAAAGCTATACGACTGATATTTCAAACGTTCAGCAAAGAGCAGACAAACCGCAAAACTGAATCTGTGAAAGATTATTTTCAATTGAAGTCTGCTGCTCAGAAACTCTCAAAGCTAGAAAGTTTTATTCTGTAGAGAGTGTTGTAAAATCACTTGTATCCAAAAGATAAGAAGAGTGTGATTGCTAGGAGTTTAGGCCAAGTGTGTTAGTGCCTAAGGAGGTTGTATACTGTAAAGTGTAAACCAAGTCTTCTAGTGAATCCTTCCTGCAAAGGAAGAAGGGGAGACGTAGAAGCGTTGTGCTTCGAACTTCCAGAAACAACTCTCGTGTTATTCGTTTACTGCTTTATTACTTCAGTTTTATTCCTCAAAAGTTTTGTAGACGTCTTCCGCACTATAATAAGTGTCTACTGACTTGCCTGATATTGAGAAGCAACTGTAACACTTAACAGTTTACAGTTAACCAGAAAAAGAAATCGAAATTATATCTAGTGTTTATTCAACCCCCCCCCTTCTAAACACTACCCCGATCCTAACAGAAGGGGTGAGCTATTTCGCGAAATCAATGGTTACGCCGGAGCCTGGGAAAAGCTAACCGGTCAAGAATCCCCCTGGTGATCAAACTGGTGAATAGTTGGTTTCCCCCCTCTTTTTCTCAGCCCCCCCTCTTGTTAACAATCCTCCTCTTTATAGGGGAAGGGTAGCCAGTGGTCCCGCCTTGCCTAGGACTTTGGAGACAATGTCTGATGCCAGGGGAGAACCGCAGACGGGGGACCACCTACAACTGTTACCTACCTCATACGACCTCCCTACTTTTGCGATTATGTCTGCATCCAGGGATATGCTTTTTGTACTCAAGGTACTTGGCCATCTTCTGATTGGTTAGTGGGCCTAGCCTTTGCTTTAATAGGTGTTCGACTCCTGTAACTTCAGTTCCTGTATACAGGACCACCATATGTGTGTCAACGACCACTTCGGCCTCAGCTCGGCTGTCCTGGCCAGCTGCTGCCCTCCCCGACCTCTTGAGGTTCATCTTTGTCTCAGCTCGGAGGGTGCCCCGAGGACTCATGACCAAGGAGCGCGTAATAGGGCTCTGCTCGAGAAAGGCCACGGCAGCTGACCAGAGGTGGTCGTGCCCGGTGTCAACTCGGCTCGGGCGGCGAGCTTGAGGAGAACAACATGGTATCCGTCCTGACGACTTCTTTTGTCGGGCTATAAACGGGTCCCCAACTGACCGGGCACAAATAAAGTTTCGGTCCCTAAACCTATTGGGCCCCCAGGGTTACGGATATCAATATATATAATAATAAGGGCGTAACATAACCAAGATTTTTCATCTTGGGGCTAAAATAAATTAGAAAATAAATGTTCTTTGAAAAAAAATCATTTTAAAAAAACATATAAGGATACATATTGGATAAATTTTAATCAACTCCACAAGCGAACAAATAAAAAAAGAGATATTCAAGGTGGTCTAAATACAATCAAACAATTTTGGTAATGTAATATTTTAATTTACAAGACTTCTCGTCAAACTCGTCTATCATGGATTCAACATTTATTGAATCAGCAAATTGTCATTCAATGTAAACAATCATGCAATTTGCAAGGAAATTATTGTTCATCTTGTTGCAAAGTGTAGATTCATCATTGAAAATGTCCTCTCTGTATTGATTTTGAAATTGAAGAGTCAACACTAAGTGAATCAGACTATCAACCAAAAAAAAAGAGTTTAGATTTTCTGGTTTCGACCAGTACTTGAAAAAATTTGGAAAGAAATTCAATACTGTGAAATTCTATGTGATGAACTACTACATACTCATAATAATTCAACTATCTTCTCAAAATATCTAACTCAATTAGAATAAAGTCTCTGAGGATAGAACTTTTGAGAAAGAGTACAAATATCAGCAATACAAAATGATCTAAACATATCAATAGATTCAAAGTTGTGTTTGATAGTTAGGAGTTCCATTGTTTATTCAGTAGACTTATTATTCAACAACATCAACTAATAATTTATCAAAATATTGAATATGTTAACGTGATAATGTTGAATATTAATATCATCTTTATATGGATACGAATGTCTTGTGCTTTCCATATATCGAGCGCTCATGCTAGTCATCTCAATGTAATATCTTAAAAAAAATCATCATATAGTAGTTGACATTTGAAATGAAATATAATTGGTTAAATAAATTAGATTCATACATTTCACAAAACTTCATGACACCTTCAAAAGAAAATCCCACATCTAACTTCTCTCAACTTTTGATGAAGCATTTTGGTTGATGAAACTAAATTGATCACATTTAATAGTTGGGCTTTCATTTGTAATGCAAGTGCAAGATAAATTGATCACATTAATAGTTGGGCTTTCATTTGTAACACATGAAATATTATAGATTCCCAAGAATTCATTCATCAAGTGCAAGATAAATATAAATTCAAACGACATCATCTCTTTATAAATGTTTTTGGCATCTTCGCATATGCTACTATTGAGTCAATTGTCAATCATTCTCACAAGAAGGATACATGTTACACCAAACCTATCAATTAAACCACTGCTTGAAGCAAAACAGAGCTCCAACGAGTAGCTCAAGCTCGTTGTAAAGTACGGATTTGATTAGCTTATGTACCAGTTTCAAGTTCTCCAGAAGCTATCATATCAATGATAATGGAACCTAATTTCGAAAAGAATATTCGTTTGCTCCGCAAGCAAAGCAAGTTGTAAACGATGAGTGAAACAATATATATAATAAACATATAGTCAATTTGCAAAACAAAGCTTGTAAACATTGATAATCACGACTAAAAAACCAAGCGGAAGTAACTAGAACTAACCTGATACCCCTTGTTAGGATCGACATTAAGGGATTGATCAGTCTACCCAACTTAGTCCACCCAAGTCAGCTAGAATAGCTCATGTCCTTGAAATGATCTGCACCAAGAGATTATATCAAGTTTGGTCTAAGAAACCAAGCGGAAGTAACTAGAACTAACATACTATGTTACTGACTAAAAATTTGTAAAAATAGAGTAAAAACAATATAAGGACAAAAATAAAATGCACACTGTTTTGTTTCTTGAAGTTGGATGCTTAATATTTCTACATCTCCCATTCTTCATTCGAATAGAAGGATTCACTAGAGTACTTTGAATTATAAAACTCTTTGACAATCTCACTTAGACCAAGGTCACCTTATGATCAAAACTCCTAGTATCACAACTCCAGCTGAGGTCACATTTACAAATGGGGGCATCTTCTTTTACGTCTTATATACAAAAGACATTATATGGACATGTATTCTAATTACAAACAGCACGTTTCTATGAAGCTCACTTATACAAAGATTAAGTGTGTTGGGTTGACACAAGTGATACTAAACTGATCTAATATAACATTCAAAGATGGTGCCTATTTTGAGGTTGCTCTATCTAGCAAATATGTCTTTGAAGCTCATCAATATGGATTCTAGCTTTAATCCATCTTTTACCCCCTGACTTGAGTTTCAAAGTCTTGTATAATAGCATTCAACAATGATACGTTTTGAATGATTCATGGGCTTGCAACGGTCATATTCGTGTTCTGGGTTATATTTCATAATTTAGCTGGTCAGCTTAGTTGACTATGCTGAGTTTTGGTCTGACTTCTCTGGTATACTCCTCCTTTTTTACTTTGCTAGACCTTTTTGTTCCATTTTAGTTAACTCGGTTTATAGCTCTTGATTCGTTGATTTCTAGGCAAAGTGATTAACATGAAGTTATAGTCCTTTGTCTTGGCTTTCCAAAACTCAGGAATCACTCCACTTTGATCAGTCAGCTAAAAGTTGCTGCCAATATACCAGAGTTGTTCTAGCCATGATGTTATCTTTTATGAGGTTCAGCGAGTTCCAAGTCTGATTCCAGCAATATAGCCTATTTTGAATTTCATCAAGGTTGTAAAATATCATCTATGATCTGCACTCTTGATGAAATTTATTAGCAACACAATAAAAAGTTGTTGGAACCGAAGAGGGGGGTGAATGAGGTTCATTGGCTACTTTAGCGTTTTAAAATGAATTTGTAAATAATCGAGTTTGCGATGCGGAAGACTTCAAGTCAATCGAACAATAAATAATAAGAAGTAGTAAATAAATGTGTAAAGTAAATAAAGTGATAAATGACACAAATATTTGTTATAGAAGTTTGGTGATGAATCGCCTACGTCTCCTCTTCCCGGCTAGAAACTTCCAACCGAGGTTCCACTAGAACAACTTTGATCTTGGCCTTAAGGGCTCCAAGTTAGCCACAACACACTCTTCCCGAGTAACACACTCTTCACGAGTGTTCTTGGCCTTAAGGGCTCCAAGGATAGCCACACACAAACTCTTCCCGAGTCACACACACTCTTCACGAGTTTTCTTGTCTTTAAGGGTTCCAAGGATAGCCACAACCTTGCACCAACGTCACTTGTTGATGTCTTATATAATTTCCAACTTGCGTCGGTGTTGGAGGACCTTACAATAAATTAAATAACACATTCATGGTGTAACAACATGAAGAATCAAAAGCTCTCACACAATAAATAAATTACAAACTCCAATACAACACAAATGTATGAAGTTTGCAATGCTAGAATGATTTTGATTGAATACAACTTTCTTGTAGTTTATACTCTTGTTTCTTGTCTTCAAATTGATCCACAACATCCATTTTATAATGTAGAAGGCTCCCAAGGCTCCTACTAGCCGTTGCTACACATAAGGCTTGAATCACTCCAAGATCGCATCGGGCATCGCCTCGCACCAACGATCGAAATCTTGCACAGATCTCCTCAGGCGATGTATAGATCGCCACATGCGATCGTAACCAAAAACAATGCCATAGCTTTAAATGATCAGAAACTTTCATCGCCTCAAACGATCCCTCCATCGCCTCAAACGAACCATGCATCGCCTCAGACGATCTCTCCAAGCGCGCAGTCCTCGGCGTCACTTCAGTCCATGAGCATGGCGTTGTCTCCCTTGGCTGCAATCGCCTGGGGCGATGATCACCATCGCCTGGGGCCATCCGCCCATGACCTTGCATATTTGATCTCCTTCAAATAATCCAATTTTCAACCACTAACCCTGTACACTAAGTAGACACATTAGTATAACAAATGCAAGTTTTGTAGATCATCAAAACTCATAAATAATTCAGACATAAATTAAGCATTAAACTCAACAATGCGTTTAAGGCTCAACAATCTCCCCCTTTTTGATGATCACAAAACTTGATAAACTTGTAAATGAAATATGCATGAAAAATGAGTAAACAAGACACCCCCTTAACAAATGCATAGCACATACAAGTTTTACTAAATAAAGCATAATACAAAAACTCTCCCCCTCTAAACATGCATGTATTAAGCTCCAAGTTTATCACAAAATTCTCCCCCTTTTTGTGATAATCAAAAAGCACAAATTTCAAATAATCGTAGCATAAATATATTGACACATATCCATAGTTTAACAGTTAGCACATGTTCCTCATCAAGCATGTAATAGCCATAACAAGCATAAGATTAAATCATTGAGAGGAAGACAAACATGCATTTAAGGCTTTAAACAATAATGAATTCTAGATGTGCGACGTGTGCATATGTTCCATAAAAATTCAAGCATTCTTGCTCAATAAACATTAAATTGCTCAATGCATCATCATAAACAAATGGTAAGTTAGTAAGGCGCATGTGATGAGAGTAAAAACATTTACTCAATAAGGATGTATGGAATTTTTAGGCCATATTTCTATGATCTAAAAAAGAGCATCTAAACACTTAAAGCATGCTTAATCACATTTAATTAATTTTCACATTGCGTATTCAAATTTAACTCATGGCACATAATAAGATTTTTACCATAATGAGTTAAGCATAAATCATGCATTTAAACAAATATGCAACAAAGTTCATTATCATAATAAGATATCATCATATTGTGCAATAACTAAATATAAGCATTTAATTAAGTTATACCAATTTTAACAACACAATAATCAACTTGCAAACTTCAAGCATATAGGCATATAAGAGTTCTAACATATGGAGAATATATATAGTCACAAAAATATGCACATGCTAAGGGGAAATGAGATTTACTATCAATAAATATTGAGCTTCTTTATTTATTGGTCATTGGTCATAATTAATTTGTGCCAATGAAATTTTGTAATTGCTCTATTAAATGCAAAAAATATAATTAGCTCCCCCTAAATATTATATCATAATAATCTACTTGAAATTAATTTCTCAAAGATCACCTTCAAAGTAATTGAATTTCACCACATAATTATAACATTCAATTCAAGGAAAATTAACCAAGTAAAAGAGCTAATTATGCTATTATGATACTCAAAATGAATTTACCTTTGGATGATATGATTGAGTTCATATCATTGGTCATTTACCTCGTGCTTCTTCCTCTATTGTGGTGCATAAGATGATTTCCTCCCTTGAGGTGTTATTGCCTTCATCCTCTATCCCTAATTGGAGATTCTTTGGTACCCATTTTACTTTTGGGTCCTTGCGGGTTAGATTTCATCGATGCCTTTGGAATCCATTTCCACATCTTATTTGGTTGGTATTGGTTTCTAACAAATTTACATTTATTCTTTATATGACCAACCTTACAACAATAAGTGCAAGTAGGGGAATTATGCTTAACTTTGGCCAACAAGTTTGAAAAAGTTTTTGATTTGCTTGAAAAGCCTAGTCCGGCTTTATCGACACTATATCGTTGCAAGCCAAGCAATTCTTCCAATTTTTTAAACTACTTTCACTAAACTTGCAAAAGGATTTCTTCAAAGAACTTAATACATTTTTCAATGAATAATTTTCTTCATCTCTATTAGCTAACTCAAGTTTGAGCAATTTGTTACTCATCTTGGTTTTGCCAAGAACGTCAATAAGCTCATTTTAGGAATCTATAACTCATCAAAGGATGGTACCTCATCGTCGTTTTCCTCTTCTACGTCATTTGCGTCATCTTTGGCCATGAGGTAAATGTTTGTTGCTTCTTCTTCATCGGAGTCACTATTACTCCATGTGGCTATTATACCTTTCTTTTTCCCCTTATCATCATTCTTCTTCCTAGGACATTCATTAGCATAATGACCTTTATATTGACAACATGTTAACTCTTGTTTGGAATCATGTTTGGTGGCACCGGAGGTCTTTGGCTTGTTGTATTTGTTGTAGAATTTCTTGAACTTTCTTGTGAACAAGATCATCATCTTCATCATCGGATTGTTCTTTCCTCCCGACCAAGGCTATCCCCTTTCTTATGGATCTATCTTCCTCCTTTAATCCCTTCCGGGTTGACACTTGAAGCTCATGAGTCACTAAGGTTCCATGGAGTTCATCAAGATCATATGCCGCACTATCTCTTTTTGTTGGATTCAATGATAGACGTCCTCTTGGCATCCCATTCTTTTGGTAAAGCTCTAAGGGCTCTTCGCCATATTTGCTTTGGATGATACTTTTCTCCAAGTTGGGCAAGCTCATTGATGATTTGAGTGAGCCTTCTAAACATTGAGTCAACATTTTCTCCGGACTCCATCTCAAATGTTTTGTACTTGAGTTGTAGAAGATCTATCTTTGTCTCCTTTACTTGATTGGTTCCCTCATGACAATTTTGAAGTTTGTCCCAAATCTCCTTGGCGGTTGAGCACATCGAAATCCGGTTGTACTCTTTCATATCTAAAGCACAATGCAAAATATTAATATTTTTAGCATTTTGAGAAATTAAAATCATATCCGCCCTTGTAAAATCGTCCATTTCTTTGGGAACATGCCTTTCCGCGACTTCCTTCAAGGAATATGTGGACCTTTCACAATATCTTTCATAGGTCATAATCTACGGATTGAATATATAGAGAAATTCTATTTTTCCAATATCAGTAGTTATCTCTCGTGAAGAGCGGCGGTCGGTTGGTCGATTGACCTTGAGCAAACTCACTTGCTAGATTAGCCATAAAAAAATTTGGTTTAAACATAAAACCAAGTGGCTCTGATACCACTTGTTGGAACCGAAGATGGGGGTGAATGAGGTTCCTTGGCTACTTTAGCGTTTTAAAATAAATTTGCAAATAGTCGAGTTTGCGCTGCGGAAGACTTCAAGTCAATCGAACAATAAATAATAAGAAGTAGTAAATAAATTGGTAAAGTAAATAAAGCGATAACGACACAAATATTTGTTATGAAAGTTCGGCGATGAATCGCCTACGTCTCCTCTTCCCGGCTAGAAAACTGCCAACCAAGGTTCCACTAGAACAACTTTGATCTTGGCCTTAAGTGCTCCAAGTTAGCCACAACACACTCTTCCCGAGTAACACACTCTTCACAGGTATTCTTGGCCTTAAGGGATCCAAGGATAGCCACACACAAACTCTTCCCGAGTCACACACACTCTTCACGAGTCTTCTTGGCCTTAAGGGCTGCAAGGATAGCCACAACCTTGCACCAACTTCACTTGTTGATATCTTATACAATTTTCAACTTGCGTCGGTGTTGGAGGATCTTACAATAAATCAAATAACACCTTCATGGTGTAACAACATGAAGAATCAAAAATTCTCACACAAGAAATAAATTACAAACTCCAATACAACACAATGTATGAAGTTTGCAATGCTAGAATTGTTTTGATTGAACACAACTTTCTTGTAGTTTATACTCTTGTTTCTTGTATTCAAATTGATCCAAAACATCCATATTTATAGTTGAGAAGGCTCCCAAGGCTCCTACTAGCCGTTGCTACACATAAGGCTTGAATCACTCCAAGATCGCCTCGGACATCGCCTCGGGCGATCACCATCGCCGCGCACCAACGGTCGAAATCTTGCACAGATCGCCTCAGACGATGTATAGATTGCCTCAGGCTATCGTCACCAAAAACAATGATGTGGCCTTAAATGATCAGAAACTATCATCGCCTCAACGATCCTTCCATCGCCTCAAACGAACCATGCATCCCCTCAAGCGATCTTTCCAAGCGTGCAGTCCTCGGCGTCGCTTCAGTCGATTAGTGTGGTGTTGTCTCCCTTGGCTGCCATCGCCTGGGGCGATGATCACCATCGCCTGGGGCGATCCGCCCATGACCTTGCATATTTGATCCCCTTCAAATAATCCACTTTCCAACCACTAACCCTGTACACTAAGTAGACACATTAATATAACAAATGCAAGTTTTGTTGATCATCTAAACTCATAAATAATTCGGAGATAAATTGAGCATTAAACTCAACAGTGCGTTTAAGGCTCAACACAAGTTTTATTAACATCAAAACTATGCTTAGTCGGGTTTCAAAACCCAAGAATATCCCCCTTTTTATGATCACAAAACTTGAAGAATAACGTACATTGTTTCATAACACATGAATCCAATAATTAAGACATTTTGAAAACATTTAAAACAATGTAATTAAAACATTTTAAACTAGCACATTTCTTTTTTCAATCTTGTTTTAAATCGGCATATTCTTTATACATTTCTCCCCAAGAAGAAGGAAAAACGTCGAAATAAAAAGTTTCTGGATGGGATAAAAATATTGAACTACCCCTTAAGGTTTTAGATTAACTCTCCATCTGGAAATAAAAGCTCACACGTACTCAAGGTTTTGAAAAAGTGTGCAAATGGAGGGATGAAATGGTAGTCGATTTAAAAGAAAAAAAGAAACAAATTTTTTTTTCCTCTTTTGGTAACCTGTCCAGCAGACTTGGTTATGTAGCGTGTCTCTAGCCATTTCCTCTATTAAGTCACAGTACATAATGGTTCGTCAACGAATAAAAGTTGAACATCCTAATCCGCAAGTGATCTTGCATAAATCTGATTTTGCAAGAAAGAGCACGAATTGAGTGGTGGATAATAGAATAGAGCTTCATTACTTTTCTAAGGGTTACATTATGTCAAAAGATTTTTAAATATGCAAAAACAATTTTGAAACATTTGAAATATTTCCTTTTAAGATGCAGTAAAGGCATAGTTCATGAGAAAATATTTTTACACCAATTTTGGAAAATGTGCAATGAAAATATTTAACAGATAAAAGTTTTGAAAATGATTTTAAAAGTTTTTCATATACAATCAATTAAGGTTTTCAAGAATAACCCGCTCTAATATCAATTGATGGGCATAGATAAATGGATCAAGTCGACTGCTCTAATATCACTTGTCGTTACTGAGGGGTTGATCAGTCCACCCAGCTGAGTTCAATCAAGTCAGCCGCAATAGCTCATGCCCTTGAAATGATTTGCACCGAGAGTTGGGTCAATTTTGGTCTAAGAAACCAGACGAGTAACTCGAACTAACCTGCTTTATAACTGATTAAACATTTGTAAAAAATAGAGTAAACATTTAAAGGATGGAAAGTAAAATGCACTGTTTTTGAAAGTTCGAAGGCTTAATCTTTCTACATCTCCCATTCTTCCATCAAATGGAAGGATTCGCTAGAAGACTTTGAATTACACAACTCATTGTACAATCTCACTCAGACCGAGGTCACCTTATGATCTAAACTTATAGTATCACAACTCCACCGGCTGAGGTCACATTTACAGCTGGGGGCATGTTCTTTTACGTCTCATAAGCGGAAGAACCTATGTAGACAACATGTCTCATAGTTACAAACAACACTCTTCTATTAAGCTCACTTATACAAATATTAGCGTCTGTTGGGTTGACATAAGTGATCGTAAACTGATCTGATATAGATTTCAATGATAATATATATGTTAACACAAGAATATGGCAACTCGAAAAGGTTCTGCACGATTCCCGAGCTTGCAACAACCATATTAACGTTCTGGGCTATATTTCGTCACTTAGCTGGTCAGCTTAGTAGAACTAATCTGAGTTCACTTGTACTTCGTTGGTCTAACTTCGCAAGTCTATTCCTCTTTTTTTGATTTAGTTAGACCGTGTTGCTCCGCTTCAGTTAACTCATTTATAGCTCTTGATTTGTTGAGTTATAGGCAAAGTGATTAACATGAAGTTATAGCTCTTTGTCTTGGCTTTCCAGAAAATTTGGAATCATTCCACTTTGATCAGTTAGCTGAAAGTTGCTGCTAATATACCAGAGTTGTTCAAGCCATGATGTTATCTTTTAAGATATTCAACGAGTTTCAAGTCCGATTCCAGCGATATGGCTTCTTTTGAATTTCATCAAGCTTGTAAAATATCATCTATCATATGCACACTTGATATGAAATTAATGAATCAACATGTTTTGTTAACATCAAAACTAGGATTAGTCGGATTTCCAAAAGCCTACACTATTAAAATTAAATTTTGACTATTTAAAGAACCAAAAAAATATAAAAAAAAGTTGATCCTATTATTAATTCAATTATATATTTTTCTCATAAAATTCATGTTATTTTAAGGAACTTGAATGATAATTAAAAATAAATAAAATTAAATAATGACTTCATTTAAATAATTGAAAACAACTATAATGGATAAATAATTATTGATAACATTGGGAGTAAAAGGCGTACGAACTTGTCAAAGTCTTTCTTCATCGTGTAATGACGTATGGGGTTATGTGTTGTAGTGTGACGCCGGCTACCTTTAATTCGTTTCACAAATGCGTCACTCTAACAATATTGTGGCCCATTCTTTTTTACTTTATTTATTTTAGCCATTTTAAGTTAAAAATCAATTATAAAGTTAACCAATTGTGTAAGTTAGGTTAAATTTATTAAATACTTTACATTTATAATTATATTATATTTATCCCTCTTCGGATTAGGGTGTATTTTGTGTTGTTCTTGAAAATTACTTATCTCATTTTCAGATTAAAAAAAAAAACAGATTTTAGGTAATTGTTTTTCTTTCTTCTGTTATTGTTTTTCTAAAAAAAAAAACAAGTAAAAAGATAAGAAAATAAATAAGTCATTAGATATTTTTTGCTGCTTTAAGTTGAACAATGATAATTTTATAATAAGTTGAAGTTCATTTGCTGTTTTTTTTTTATTTTAATAAACTCTCAATACTTTTTAATGAAAAATAATTTTTTTTAACTTTAAACTTTAAATTTACAATCCAAAACACACATTTGCATATCACATCACACTTATATAAACTTTTTTTGTTTTTCTTTCAAAGGGCATATAGGACGAGCCAGATGCGGTCACCCGAATCACCACACACCCTGTTGACATTTATCGAGGACCAACAATTTACAATTTTAGATGCATATAATTTATCATATATTTAAATGATAATAAATTTAACAAGTTTAGTTTAAAAAATCATTTTTCTATTTGAAATTAAATGGCAGTTCAATAGTTACTACACTACATAAGTTTAGGAATAAAGTACAAATACTTTTTTGATAGAAAGCCATAGAAAATTCTTATTTTGTGTGTTCTTTTAATATAAAATTCTATAATTTTTTTAGTAATTTATTTTTTTCAACCTATATCTTTGATCCTTTGGTGTACTTGGGCACAGGGTAACCACAGATCTGTGGTATCTTTAGTGAAGATTTTATGCCTAGTAGTATGTTATGGATATGTAATGTTAGAACCTTAGAAAAAGAAAAAAAAAAGATAACCTTAGAACCTAGAGGGGTGGATTAGTTTCTATTGGGGTTTTTAGCGATTTTAAAGTTATTTTCTAGTTTGTGCTTGGGATTTATTGTCAATAATTCAAAAATATAAATATAAATGAGGAAAGTAAATATAAATAATTGCAAAAAAACTAAACAAAACTAGAAGCACAGCAACCAATTCTTGGCTTTTATTATTCCACCCTACTAGCTATTGGTTTTTATTTTTCCTATCCTACCGGCTGCTGCAGTACGTACTGCCCCACTTGAATATTCTGTTTGCAATATTTTTTTAAAAGAAAGAATTCTGACTCAAAATATATGGATCAGTAGCAAGTTTTGATGTCTATGTTCTATTCTGCAAAAGAATACGGGTAGGTTGACTGAAATGGAAAAACGTCATTGAAGTTTTATGCAATCGTAATATCCCGATGAGATTGAAAGACAAATTTTATTAAATTATTATGAAGCCTGCAATATTGTGTGTTATATAATACTGGACACTTAAGAGGATCATCCTATTTATACCATATATCAGATGTGGGATGTAGATATCCGGGACTGTTTGACCAATGACAGCTAACATCTTCCACCAAGGACTGTTTGACCAAATATGTTTTCATTGTCAGGCGTCGACTATTCTTAGTTTATATATCTCTATATATACTCGTATATATAAATGCAGCAATATGGATATAAAATATTATAATTTTTTTTAAAAATTATATACGACATGAAAAGAGTACGACTGTATCAACAATTTTCTAAAAATTTAAAAACAGGCCTTATACAAAAAAACTATGACCATTGCTATGTTGGACTATTAAACCTCTATAAATTAAAAAACTTTGGAGTGACAAAATTATATTAATTTAGGAATTATTAAATAATCGATAAATTAATAATTATCAAGTTATAAATTAATTAATACATAATTACCTCGTAACGAAATAAATGTTGAACATCTCTTGAACTTCCATGAATAAAATAACATAACTTCAAAAATATTGATTAATAATTTGATAATTGAGAGCGTCCTGGGATGTGAACAATTTTTCATTGAGTATGAGAAACCACGCCATAAGTTCTTATACATTTTAAGAAAATCATATTGAAATTCAAGATATCATCAATTTCAACAAAAACACAGATAACAATTACGTCATTGTTTTATGAAATCTTCATAGCTTAATTATAAATGTACTATGTATAAAAGTAGTTATTAATTTATATATTGCAATGGGTCTATATAAATTGTCGTATATGTATTATCTTATATATTTAGTAAATTATTAATTTGGCATGTTTCCCCAATTGTTTCAAATTCTTTTATTATACATTATTACAAGAATTTTTTTTTTAAAATTTTGGAAATTTCATCTTGTAGTAAAAAGAAATGCTTTTTTATTTTTTGAACTTATAAATTATCATTTTTTTGTATTAGTAAATGTTTAAAGTTATTGATATTCTAATTTGATGGGTGGAAGATTTTGATACTCTAATTTATTATGTTTTTTATTTCGCATTGTGAGAGAGAATTTTCATTTTCAGGTTTAACATATGATTTGGATATATATGGTTTTAGCAAGAAGTTTTAGCTATCATTGATTTTCAATTATAAAGATTTGATAATTGTATTTCAGATAATATTTTTATTCATATTTTAGATTTTTATTGTTTTATAATATTGCTCTATCATTTATTTAATTTTAATTTTATTTTATTATCATCGACAATAAATTACTTAATTTAAGAACTTGTAAAATGCACAAATTATCATTTATTTTTATTTGACCAGCTAACCATCTGCACAACCCAAATCGTGCGCTTTTGTATATTTATTGTGCAATTACAGTTTAACAATTTAGCAACCACATATATTACGTTCGGTGTTATTTTATATACTAGCCACCCAAACATCCCCACATACATCCCTGCACTCGAGTTTCACCTCTTGGCTACGTACAATTTTTTTTTTTTTTAAAATCAAATAATAATAAAAATTTGTTAAAACAAGGGCCCACTCACCTAAAATCCCTAAAGCCAAAGTTTTTATTAAGTTTAGTCATCATGTCAGAAAATTATTGTTTGGACTCCCAACTGTCAAATTTTATTTGTTTAGACTCTCTATCTATCCAAAATTACTAAAATACCATTGCATTTAAAAAAAAAAAACAAATTTAACGGGTTTTCTGCATGATGTGGCTTTGTTGGGCGAATGAAAGTGCTTCAGGAATTAGTATTATCCAACACTTTTTTCATAAAAAACTCTTTAGAAAGTTGGTATTAAATCCATTTAAAATCGGTATTAAAGTAGTATGAATTTGATATTAAAATATAACAATACATAAAACATGTAATTGTACAAATTCAAATTATTTTATTTTTTGGTTTGAAATTTGTATTATTCAACACTTTTCCAGTATTAACTATGTAGAAAATTGGTATTAAATCCATTTAAATCAGTATTAACGTAGTACAAATTGGTATTAAAATATAATAATACATAAAACATGTAATTGTGCAAATTAAAATTATTTTATTTTTTTGGTTTGAAATATGTAGTATTAACTATGTACAAAGTTGGTATTAAATCCATTTAAAATCGATATTAACGTAGTACAAAGTATGTATTAAAATTTAATAGTACATAAAAACATGTAATTGTGCAAATTAAAACTATTTTATTTTTTGGTTTGATTTGGTATTATTCAACACTTTTCCATTATTAACTACATACAAAGTTGGTATTAAATCAATTGAAAATCGGTATTAGCATATTATAAAGATGATATTAAAATATAATAATACATAAAAAATGTAATTGGGCAAATTAAACTATTTATTTTTTGATTTGAATTTGGTATATTATATAATACTTTTCCAGTATTAACTATGTACAAAGTTGGTATTATTTACAATCGATATTAACGTAATACAAAGTTGATATTAAACTATAATAATAAATAAAAACATGTAATTGTGCAAATTAAAACTATTTTATTTTTTTGGTTTGAAATTGATATTATTCAACACTTTTACAGTATTAACTACAAGGTTGGTATTCAATCAATTTAAAATCGGTATTAACGTAATACAAAGTTGATATGAAAATATAATAATACATAAAAACATGTCATTGTGCAAATTAAACTTTTTTATTTTTTGATTTAAAATTCAACACTTTTCCAGTACAAAGTTCATATTAAATCCATTTAAAATAAGTATTAATGTAGTACAAAGTTGGTATTAAATTATAATAATACATAAAAGTATGTAATTTTACAAATTAAAACAATTTTATTTTTTGATTTGAAATTGGTATTATTCAACACCTTTTCAGTATTAATTAAGTACAAAGTTGGTAATAAATCCATTTAAAATCGGTATTAACGTGGTATAAAGTTGGTAGTAAAATATAATAATACATAAAAATATGTACTTGTGCAAATTAAACTATTTTATTTGTGGTATGAAATTGGTACTTTTCAACACTTTTTACAGTATTAACTTATGTAAAAAGTTTGTATTAAATCCATTTAAAACTGATATAACTTAATACAAAGTTGGTATTAAAATATAATTATACATTAAAATGTAAATGTGTAAATTAAAACTAATTTATTTTTTTGTTTGAAATTGGTATTATTCAACACTTATCCAATATTAATTATGTACAAAGTTGGTATTAAATCCATTTAAAATATGTATTAACATAGTACAAAGTTCGTATTAAAATATAATAATACATAAAAACATATACTTGTGCAAAAATAAAATAGTTTAATTTACACAAGTACATATTTTTATGTATTATTATATTTTAATAACAACTTTGTACTATGTTAATACCAATTTTAAATGGATGTAATATAAACTTTGTATGTAGTTAATACTGAAAAAGTGTTGACCAAAAAATAAAATAATTTTAATTTGTACAATTACATGGTTTTATGTACTATTATATTTTAATACCAACTTTGTACTACATTAATACCAATTTTAAATGGATTTAATACCAACTTTATATGTAGTTAATTTTGAAAAAGTGTTAAATAATACCAATTTCAAACCAAAAAATAAAAGTTTTAATTTGCACAATTACATGTTTTCTGTATTATTATATTTTAATACCAATTTGGTACTACGTTAATACCGATTTAAATTGATTTAATACCAACTTTGTAAATAAAAGTGTTGAATAATATCAATTTCATACCAAAAAATAAAATAGTGTTAATTTATACATTTACATGTTTTTATGTATTATTATATTTCACAACCAATTTTGTATACTTTAATTCCGATTTTAAATGAATTTAACACCAACTTTATACATAGTTAATACTGAAGAAGTGTTTAATAATATTAATTTCAAACGAAAAAATAAAATAGTTTTAATTTGTACAATTACACGTTTTTACGTATTATTATATTTTAATAACAATTTTGTACTAATTCAATACCGATTTTAAATGAATTTAATATCGATTTTCTATTAATACTGATAAAGTTTTGGATAATACTAATTCATGAACCGCTTCCATTCACCCAACAAAGCCACACCACACAAAAAACCCATTAAATTGGTTTTTTTTTTAAATGCGAGCATATTTTAGTCACTTTGACTAGATAGGGAGTCTAAACAAATAAAATTTTGACAGTGGGAGCCCAAACAATAATTTTCTGACAGATAGATTAAATTTAATAAAAAACTTTGGCTTTGAAAATTTTAGGTGCATTTGCCCTAAAAATAATTATTATATTTTTTTTTATTTGAAGTATTAATGGAAACATAAATAACTGTACTTACATTTAGTATAGGAAAACTATTTAGTATAGGAAAACTAATAGTTGTAATTTAAGATAGGAAACTAATATTTTATGGAAACATAAATAACTGTACTTAGATTTAGTATAGGAAAACTAATATTTTAAATTTAAGATAGGAAGACTAATACTTAAAAGTTTTTAATGATATTCTTTTCGTCAATTAATAGATATCGACATTCAAAATCATCTATGTGCATAATTTATTTTAATTGAATTTCCAGTTATTTTGAAAGCTTGAATTTGAAGTTTCAAAATTAAGTTCTATGAGATAAGCTCACGCAATAAATAGGAAAAAACGGAAGAAATTCCAAATTAAGTTTCTCATTCATTTTTCAAAATTGAGATAGTATTAATCCGTACTTGCGCCATTTGATGATCAACAACTCGTACTTTAAGGATGATGCAAAAGCAATGTATTTTCAAAAGTGTTTCAATTTCGATACATAAATAGTTATTTTAAAAATATTATCTAAATTTTAAAAGGGTAAAAACAGTTCTATATTTTAAAAATAAAAACTTTTTTAAAAAACTCTTTGTAAAAACGGGGTGAATTACCTACCCTCTAGTTTGACCAATAACAAATTACACACCTCTAGTTTGACCAATAACGTCTACCTCTCATACTATGTATTTCAAATCATCAGAGGCAATTATAATTTTTTATATATCTATTATATTATAAAACATCTAACCTACATGGGGTCATCCTTTATTATTAAAAATAGATGTCAAACATTGTAATAACTTTTTCTATAAATGAGTCAGCTGTAATTTAATCTAAAAAAACCTAGAAAACCTTAAAACCACGTTTCTTAGCTCTTGTACACCATCACAACTTGTATATAGTAAAGCTGGATGACAGTTAGCAATTGGCAATTGGCAATTGGCTAGTTCTTTGAATCTTATTTCCTCTATCGGACATCATACCATAGGCTAATTCTTACAAAAATTAAATCCCGAATGTCAAACGTATATTATTAATGATACTGAGAAATAATCTATTTTTAAAAAGTTGGTAACAAAAATAAAAAAAAAAGTTCACTCGCACCCTTCTAGCTAATATCCGACGAGGCAAGAATGTGAGAGAAGTAAATTGGGAGTACAAAGCTATTACATTTCCCAACAAGGGGAAGAATACCTGGAAATGCTCTCAAAAGACAAGCCCGATTTGCTGTGATTCCTCACTGATCTACAGCAAAGATAGAAAGGATGTTCTTCTTCAATGTGAACTCGTCCGCCTTTGCTGGGCTAATTGACTGTTGATAAACATCATAAAAAATTTAAGCTATTAAACATGAATGTATCACCAGTCATGGCTCTGACGTAGATATACACTGTAAATATAATTTTGACATAAATGGAAGCTTAGTTGCATAAATTGTAAGTTATAGTCACGAAAGTAGATTGACTACTACGGTCAGTCTTATCATGATCCAAGTATTAGGGGGAAATGACTAAGTTTCAAGAATGTGAGAACAATAAAATTCATGTGGACGTCTCAAAATAGAAAGAGGTGCAGACGTCCCAACATGAGGTGTCAGCACTATGAATGTTTAGACATTAGGGATTCCCTCACTCGCTAGCAACCAAAGCAAAGGCAAAAAAAAGGAATGCCATAACTCTACTCTTTCTATTCAAATTCAAATTCTTTTAGAAACCAAAGCTATTATTTAAATGATTAATCGATAAATAAATGCAACAGGTCAAATGATTCAAATTTATGAGTTGAGAGAGAAAAGTATAAGTGAACATAGATTGAAAGATCAGCCGACAATTTACCTTGGCAAGTATGCGTTCCAACCTTTGAATTTCATTCTTGGCATAATCAGCACCTTTCTCCATGCAACTCTTAGCAGCTTTCAAGTATATCTTCCCATGTCTGAAGAGATTAAAGAGAAAATGTGAGAAATGGATACTAGGGATGACCTATGTCGCGTAGATAGCATGTAGTAAAAAAAAATGCATAAAAGCAAGCATAATCCATCATCATGTGAAAAATCAACAAGTCAAACTACATGACAATGACATGATTTCATTGTTCTTTAACGCCCATAACACTACGTTGCACTGAGCGACAAATTTTAGATTTAGGCGTTCTTACTTGTTTTATTTCATATTTTACCCACAAAATTAGCAGAAATGAAAGGAAAAACACCTAGCCATTTCCCAAATTTGTCACATACTGTATCATTATATTAGGAAAACTCTCCACATCAAATCCTTACCTAACCCATATCTCAGCCTATAAGAAAATTCTAAAGAGCATCCCCTACTCCAAAGGTGATTAAATACAGACTTTCTCCATGGAGCAAAGAACCCCCATGCACAAAGGTAACAATAACATGACTAGAAGATACACACTCAAGTTTTATGCGAGAGATGAAAGTACAAAAAGCCTTTACGAGAACCTTGCAGCAGAACCCGTTAACTTTTCAGCTTCGTCTTCTATTCGTTTGAATATAGCCTTCTTCTCCTCACTACTTGAAGCAACAAATTCCTTCACCAAGCTACTGAAGGCCTCAACAACTCCAGCCTAAGATGAGAAAGAAAATTAGAATCACAAAGAAGTGCCAAAGATGAAGGTAAATGGCCATTTGTTACTAACCTTGGAAGTCAATTGTCCTTTTCCATCTCGGCTAGTTCCACACTTCTCATTGATGAAAGTAACAAAGTCATCTAAATCTCGGCCACCATCATAATCTTCACCAGCCTTGTTATTCTTCGGGAAGAATTTTAAGGTAGGATAACCACTTACACCATACCTGTTTAGCAAAAGTTGTGAATCAGGTTGATTCATTTCCAACTGAGCTGTCTATTCTAGAATTTATCCCCACACTTTTGAAAGGGACTTAAATAGGATAGGGATAAAGTAACTATGTACCCAAATGGAGAATGTGGAGCAGCAAATTTTCCTAATACTTACTTCTCTGCAAGATCCTTGTACTTATCAGCATCAACATTAGCAATTACAACATCTTCTTCAAAATTGAATGCGGTTGCAACCTTTTCATAAGTCTACAAAAACAAAGTTGAGGAAGTCAAGTTTTGCGCATAGTTTTCATCAAAGGCCATGTAAATCCTTAATGAGTCAACGAGGAACTTACAGGAGCAAGATTCTTGCAATGACCACACCTAGAAAAAGTAAATATCAAAGATGGAGAGCACAGTTACATGTATTAAAAAATCACCATCAAACAGTCGTACAAAACAATAAATAAATTTCTATAAACACCTAAAATGAACACCATGCTTCATATTAGTTTACAGGAATGGAGGGAAGTAAATATCCACATATACTTACCAGGGTGCATAAAACTCCACGAGTACGTCTTTCTTCTCATCAAGCACAATATCATTAAAGTTGTCAGAAGTTAGAACCACAACAGTTGATGGGATTGAAGCAATCTTAACATTGGTCCCTAAGATGAACAAATATCCTAAAAATTATTGCTGTTCCAAGGAAAAATACAAATGCGACAATTTTATAGGAACCAAAGCACATAACTTATCAGATAAAATTAGAAAAATTCACTTTGCAATTAATTAAGGATGATAGATGATGCTAAACCCAAATGGTTTTACCTCCTTCATTGTTTATAAATTCGGTAAGAGCTTCTGCATTTCTTGCCCCTTCATACCTAAGAGGGGAAAAATTATTCAAGGGGAATGTGCTTTTTGTAGCCAAGATTGACTAGAAAGAATATGTACCAAGTATACCAACCTCAAACAGTTGAAATATGAATTTTCAAGAAGAGCATAAACTCACTTTTGTTGCTCCAAAGAGCCCTTAGGAAACCACTGAATGGTGGGATACCCAGAAACCCCATATTTGCTGCAGAGGCTTTTATGCTCATCACAATCGACCTACAACATAGTTATTGATTAAATATTTCAATATCTTACATGTTATTTCACGCTGTGTTTCTGAGAAAATGAAACCCAGATGTTGGAAATAGAGCACAAGAGCAATTAACGAAAATCCAGAAGGTCGAAAAACAAGCTTATCCGCAAATAAGAGAGAATATTCAAGCATTGATATAACATCATCTAATGCTCTAGTTGACCCTCAAAGCCTCGAATGAATTACAATACAAAAAACTATGATAAGCAGACAATTTCTGAAAATTGGCAAATGGAAGCGAAACTGGAAGAAGGCTGTTAATGGCATCCAATGTTTGCGAGAAATTTTTGCATTCATTGCGTGGACCACGTACATACATAATATATATAAAAATATTCAATTATTGTTTGATACATAAACTCTTATCAATTATGGTTGAATATCCAGATCTGATATGTAGATCAAGACCACAGCCAGTCCATAGTTATTGAGTAAATATTTCAATATTTTACATGTTATTTCACGCTGTGTTACTGAGAAAATGAAATCCAGATGTTGGAAATAGAGCACAAGAGCAATTAACGAAAATCCAGAAGGTCAAAAACAAGCTTATCCGCAAATAAGAGAATATTCAAGCATTGATATAACATCATCTAATGCTCTAGTTGACCCTCAAAGCTACAAATGAATTACAATACAAAAACCAATGATAAGCAGACAATTTCTGAAAATTGGCAAATGGGAGCGTAACTAGAAGAATGGAGAAACTATCGAGCGAAACATTCCCAAAATCTCAAATCTCAAATAAATCTAACCTTGCCGATCAAAACAGATTTGGCCTTCTTGAAACTTGCGCCGAGCTTTTCGTATTCGGGAGCGAGCTTTTTACAGTGTCCACACCTGGACAGGAAGCAACGCTATACCGCATTAATCTCAAAAGCCAGTAGAATTCAGTAAGCATTTTCAAAGATTATATTAACACATAAAACTTAATTTGCTCCCCACAAGGAAGATTCAACTTGGAAACCAGCAAATATCAATCATAAAAATAGTTCCATTATCATCGTAAAAGGAAAATAAAAAACTAGTTTTGCTTTGATTAATCTAAATCAGCTGCAGTCAAGTTCATATCAAGTCACAAGACAAATTCCAGGATTACAGTAAAAATCCGATCAACTCAGATCTAAATCAACAAAATCCAGCTCACAGATCGTAGATCTAATCAACATTCACAAAAACAAATCATAAAAACCCGACCGAAGGTCAAACCACGTTATCAATAGATATTAAACACATACAGCAATAAAATCTACCAGCAACACTGTAAAACATGATCAAAGCATTTCATACCATGGAGCGTAGAATTCCACGAGTGCTCCTCGATCTTGACCGACCTCTTTCTCGAAGTTGTCCTCCGTCAACACTACGACGTCGTCCGCAAAAGCCGACACGAACATGAACAACGTTAAAGTGCCCAACACACAGCAGATCCATGATGCCGCCATCTTCGTGCCCTCGATTATTTTAATTTTCCTCTGCCGAAGAGTCGCTCTCTAAATCTAACAAATATTTGTAAATCGGTTTATCGAGAAAACCCTTTGCGGTGTTTTACAACTTGAAGACGTAAACCCTTTTTCTTTTCAATTAAAATTTATTATTAAATTTATTCCACATAAATAAATAGAAATAAATTCTACCAGCGTGTATTCGAACCAATTTGATATTTTCATACGTGAAGACATCGTTTGATGTATTTTTAAAGATATAATTAGTTAGTATATTTAATTATTCATCCTTTATTTATTTCATCTCATCTGATACCCCGATAATTGTCCCGGCGGTTTGGACCCGGATTTTATGGGCTCGACCCAATCTGACAAGATACCAGATTCCATCCTACATTGGCCCGTTTGCCTTGACCCATTTTCTTTTTAATAAGCTCATTAACTTTAAATTAAGGGCTCATTACCCTTACCCATTTAATTAATTAATAGAATGCACTAAGTAATGGCCCACTAGGGGGAGAGGAGAGATTAATGGAACATTAGGTTTTAAAAGAGGGGATCGCCTCTTCCTTCCAGCAGGCTGCTCCTTGGCTCTGGCAGGGGCTTTCTTCCCCATTTTTTCTTCATTGCTTCCTCCTCCATTGTTGTATAATAAAGATTGTAAACTCTTGAGATTATAGTGAAAATTCAGACTGGACTAGGTCCCGTGGTTTTTCCCTTCGGGGTTTCCACGTAAAAAATCTTGATGTTTATTTATTTCTTGTATAAATTCATTGTTACAAATCGAACCAAAAAATGAGGTAACATCATCCATTGTACCAAATAATACCATATGGTAGAATCAGTCTTGAAATATAAAGGTAACTTGATTGGTTTGATCTCGAATGTTCATTTCGAGTGTGTTCAGATTCTGACCAAATTTGGATTAACTCAAGGAATAAACTAGGTAAGACATTCCTAGAAGTAGTCGGGTGAACTTTGACACCTATATTATCAAAAAAATAAATAAATAAACAGTTTGATTTGGTCCCAAATGTTCATTTCGAGTGAATTTAGACTCCGACCAAATTTTTATTAGCTTTAGGAATGATTAGAGGAAGACATTCCTCTCCAAAATTAGTTTAGTGAACCTCGGTGACCTAGATTATCAAAAAATAAATAAATAAATAGTTGATTTTACTTTCAATTTCAATTGTATGAGTACATTTGTTTTTATTAATATTTCAACTTATAGCTATATTTTAAAAACCTATTGGAATGAAACACATTTAATAAGCTTTCCACATCTAGCATTGTTAGAAATTGCCACAAAAATTGACTTTCGCTAACTTTGAACATGTCCAATTTGTTTAACGTGAACAATTCTTCATTGCTTTGTTCTTAAATTCATGAAGAGCATAAATATTGATTTTATCCAACAGAGATAGTGATCGGGGTGCATCTATCATCCATATGCAATATTCCACATGGACGGTAAATAAAGGATAGTGATATCCCTAAAGACAATGGTAACATTGATATGACTAGAAATAGACACACTAAGTGGATTTAGTTGTTAATGATTAGGTGTATTTTAATGATTAATTTGATGCATATGTTACCTAATTGATTATTGTGTGAATGTAGGTGGAATAGAAGAAATCGAGCTAATAATTACGAATAAGGATAAAAAAAAACATTGGAGATGATAAATGATCAAAGTAGACGAAGAAAAATGCATAAAAGAGAACTAAGACTCGCGATCCATCACGCCCCGAAGCCCGATCCATCGCGCCTGGCAGAAAGTTTTACGCAACAAAAAAAAATCATGTGACCTATTGATCGCGAGTTTGGGCGATCGATCTCGCTCGGAAAAATCGAAAAAAAAAATTACTCGCGATCGATTGGCCACGTGAGTTTGGGCGATCGATCGATGTCTCCAGAGTCCAAGAAAATAAGAAAACACGATTCTTTACCATCCTTGGGAGATTCTAACATATTCCATCAGTCCTCCTACCTTATAACTCGAACCTAAGCCTCATAACTGACTATTGATCATACGTTAGACCTTAGAATAAGTTCCTCTCAACTTTCAAAGAAGAACTTGAAGATCCAAAGGCACGAAGACAGAAGTGACACTCCGGAAGAGTGCTACTCTTTACTAACTTTTTATTTTCCTTTTATTTATGCTTTTTACATTCAATTTTGATGTTTTGCATTGAGCATGAGTGGCTAAATACTTTATGATTCTTGGTTAAGGAAGACAATATATTGAAGTTCATGATTCTCGTGAGATTATGCTTTTAGTTATCGATATTAAGAGTACTTGGGTAAGCTTTACTAGTATCTGATGGTATTTACGCTTGTGTTTGGTTGGATTATGTAAAGTATGGAAGATTTGAATGTTGAGATATTGTGTTAAAAGAAGAAAAAAGTGAGCTTTTATGATGATTGTTAGATTATCTCGTGATATGTTGAGTTATAAATATGGTGGTATGGGGTGTATTGATTATTGTCTCGGTTGAGGTTGAAAATGTGTTGGAAATGGAAGATTTTCGCACAACAAATGGAAGATTTTCGCACCACAGGGTTGCACGATCGATCGCCCGATAGGCCGATCGGAGTGGCTTGAATAAAATCCTTTGTCTAGAGAGGGTATATCGATAACAAAAGCTGACTGTATTATAAACTCAAGCTGCCCAAACGAAATCTTTCAATTTCTTATTTGACTATGTTCAACTCTATGTACTCCTCTATCTGTAGAGTAGGAGTGCGGTTCGTTCGAGAAATTTCTACCTCAATGCTGGTTCGAGTCCAGCTCGTTAGTTGTCAAAAGATATAGTTTTAAAGTCCCATTCTCGCGCGTGGTGGAACTCATTTTCTGGTTAATGTACAGCTCTGCGATCGATCATGAGATTGTCTGTGATCGATTGCGGAGGGTAGAAATTTGGTACCAGGATTTTGAACATCTAGCGATCGATCGTGAGGCTTACAATTTTGAAATCTTGCTATTTTTTTGGGATTTTAAGATGAGATCTTTTATGACCTTTAATATTGAATTGTTAAATTTACGTGGAGCCTTCTCGAGCTTCAGGATAAAGGGGGGACATCTTAACCTTGGTTCTGGACACTAAGGTACGTTGTATCGTACGAGATTCCTTAAAGGTATAAATTATATGTGTCATGGGATATGAATTTGGAACGTCATGTGTTGACGTGGAATTGTTATGAATGTCACGGGTTGACGTCGATTTATTACTAATGTCATGGGTTGATGAGGTACATAACGGGTTGACGTTGATTTATGATTAATGTCACGGGTTGAAGTGGAGTTATTATAGATGTCACTGGTTGACATGGAACGTCACGGGTTGACGTTGATTTATTATTAATGTCACGGGTTGACATGGAATGTCACATGTTGACGTGGAAGACTATAAATGACACGATGTCATAAGGATGTTTAAATATAAATTGTTATATCATATTGTAGCATGATTTCATTGTTATGAATTATTAACACAGGAACAATCAGGACACCTTCTAATATTCCAGAAACATCATGAAGTATTTTCATGACATTATACAATCTCTTGTGAATTTCATATTGCAATACTTGTGCTATTATTGGTATGCTTAGTTAAAGTTTTCCTGTAGGTACATGTATCGGGACTAGACTTTTGGAAGACATGGACGAGTTAGATTTGCTATGACCAGAGGAGTATTAGGCAACCTTTTGTTCTAGACGACTAGATCCGAACTGAATCTTGACTTTATTATTAAATCTTTTGGAATTGTATATTTTGTCAGTAGTTGTTCGATATCTCCTTCTAAATGTTGTAACAATGGTCATATGAAGTAATCTGTGATTATGCAACTTGTATGTATATGTTAGTAGATGATCTTTTGAAAATTCTCTACTTGAAAATTTATTAGTAAAACATGTCATTATTGATGTATTAACAGTTATGGAATTGGGGCCTTATATGTGAGGAGAAGAACTTGGTACTAAATTGGGAGAAGTGTCACTTCATGGTGCGCGAAGCTATAGTCTTGGGCCACAAGATATCTCAAAGGGATATCGAAGTGGATCGAGCAAAAAATCAAGTGATACAAGAACAACCTCCACCGGTATCAGTGAAGGGGGTTCGAAACTTTTTAGGCCAAGCAGGTTTTTATACGAGACTTATCAAGGATTTCTCTAAAATCTCAAAACCTCTATCTCATTTATTGACTAAGGCCACATTTTGATTTCACCTCTGAATGTTTGTAGGCGTTCGAGACATTGAAGGAGAAGTTAGTTACAGCCTCTGTTTTGGTAGCACCTGACTGAGAGCCTCCATTTGAGCTGATGTGCGATGCTAGTGATACAGCAGTGGGCGCGGTACTTGGCCAAAGGAGAAACAAGGTATTTCATACTATATACTACACTAGTCACACCTTAGATGAGGCACAACAAAATTATGCCACCACGGAAAAAGAATTTCTAGCTGTAGTATTCGCATTTGATAAGTTTCACACCTACTTGTGCAACACAAATATATGGTTTGTGGTCCGTGGCCCAAACACGGACAACAAACCCTATATATGTGTATTTTTCATGTCTAAAGTAATTGTTTACACTGATTACTCTCTACTAAAGTATTTTTTTGCTAAGAAAGATTCTAAGCCACGTTTGATTTGTTGGATTCTCTTATTACAAGAGTTTGACTTAGAGATTAGAGATAAAAAAATGTAGGACATTCCTAATATCGTCATTAGTACATTAACTCATCATTAATGTATACACTTTTATCATTAGGGAATTTTCATTTGCATGTTTCATAATTATTGCATGACTTCTATAAAATTTCTCAACAATTTCGCCATAAACCAATTCCCAACACAATTCAATTCACGTAGGTATACACTCTATATTGCACTAACTATATTCTCAATTCATTATGTAATTTTGTCTCAATTAAATTGCATGCAACTCATAATGAAAGAGAAATCTCGACCTTTTATATAAAACATATACACATATCAAAAAGCTTACAGACGAGCATTGAACAAATAAATGTGTATCTATTCGTAGTAAAGCATATTATGCTGTACCAATACTGCTACGTCACTCCTAGGAGCATCCTCATGTGCCATTCCAAACTCATTTCCCAATTCAATGTCGTACATGTTCCACCAACAGAAACAACCCCCAAACAGGGTGAGCATACCAACAACTCCCAACATCATCATATAAACAATTAATAATTTACAGAATATGATGTTGTAATTTAAACAAATACTCCATAAGTATACCACAACCACACGAGACCTCCCGTGTTGTTACTGTTCTCACAATATCCAAAACCATCAATTCCCAAAATCATTTAAATCATTACATCTATAATTCATTGTCCTCATACTCATGGTCATCAATTCTAATATTGATAATAACTCAATAATTACGACAATGATTTACTAAAACCAAATACAATTCAGTTATCAATATAATCATCATATTTCATCACGTTATACCGCACGATTAACAACGGCGGCACTATCACTCATCGCACGCTCAATAGCGGCGACACAAACCATCGACGCTCAACAGCGGCGGTACCATGACCCATCACACAGTCAATAGCGGCATCACAATAACTCATCATGTAACATTGATATCATATCTCCATTCAATTACAATTCATTTAATGCAACGATATTTACACTTCTATAATGAATTCTCAATTCATTAGTTTACAACATATCTCATTTCCTTACATTTATGAATCATAATTCATAATTTACATTTTGCATACCTGCTTGTACGTCACTACGTACCTTAAAGTTGACAACATGATTTAGACGTCCTTGAAAATCAGAGGCTCGTACAATATCTATATTGAATATCAATTCAATATTAGTATCTCAATAATAACTCTCACGACTATACCACATCTATCATACAAATTCGTCATGTTTCCTATCTAACCAGTCACGATTAATCATACTTCATATACTACTCAAATCACCCAATTATCATTTATTAACTTGAGTTATCAATTAACTCAATCAAGTAGTATAATCATTTCTAGGGTTCATTTAATCGATCTTATTTCATTGCTCAATATTACGTTAGAATGTCATAAACACCATAAAAATCATTCATAACATACCACATTTCAAAATCCCAAAACTAAACAAATTTTCAAAAATTAAACAGCGGCGATCGATCGGCACCCAGCCGAGATCGATCGCGCGCTCATAATCAAGTCTTGGTTTGCTACGCTCGCTCACAATCGATAGGCACTTTGCTAGCGATCGATCGCGAGCTCTGAATTTTCTCAAATTTTGTTACGCTCTGTCGCGATCGATCGGTGGCCACACCACGATCGATCGCGGAGCTCTGAACTTCAAAAATTCCACCCCAAAACCTTTCCAAACCATTTCAAACTCAACCCAAAACATAACCACAACCCCATAACCTTCAATACCTCAACAAAAATACAATAATAACCATCATTACACTTCATTTCATCAACCTACAAACAACCCACAATCTTTACGCAAAAATCAACTAATTCAAACATACACATTTTGAACTCAAACACAATTAAAACCAACACTAAGGCATGTATTAGCTTACCCAAGCTCCCATGCACACAATATCAAAGATGCAATCAAACCCATGCTTTGATCTTCACCAAAATGGAAGAAAGAATTGAAAAAGGAGAAGAAGGATTTGTAGGGATTTAGTAGGTGGAAAATGGTGTAATGTGTGAATAGAAGATGATTTTACTGTTATCATTTTGCAAGTTGGTCCCTTAACTTTAATCCACATTACAATATCACCCCAATTCTTATTCATATCCAATCCCCTGGTTATTGTTCAACTTCAACAATTTCCCTACAAATTTCAACTTATAATTATCCTCATAATTCACATATTCATTTAAATGAATTATTAATTCAATAATTATGACTCAATCATAATTCTCAATCGTACTCGATTTATCTCGAAACCAAGTTCAGATATAAAATGACAATCATTCTCAATTACTCCTTAATCAACATAATCAATATCATCTAAGGAAATTAAGTTACATGCATCACAATTCTCCCATACTAATGAAAATTCGTCCTTGAAATTTAGACACACACTTATCAAATAGTCAACAACCCACAATCATAGAAGAAGTATCCAAGATAAAGTCGACATGCCGTCGAAACATCTTACTGGACCACCCATGGTCTATCCAAACCAGAGTTCGACGCTCCGTATAAAAAAATCATAATATCATTTCACTCTCAAAGGTTGCAAAACATGCAACAATCTATTTATATGATCTATCAACATCATTATCTCATGAGATAGTATTACCAATTCATTTCCACACGGATTTGTTTCATGACTTCTTAGTTTTTAACTTGGCTGAATTAATCACGATCGATATATTCAATATCATTCCAATTTCTTAAACATCCCTTCCTAGGATTATAATTACATGCCATATAACATTAATTCCTTGGGGTTTTAACATTGTCTGCCATCAGCGACTGATTACCTTTAGAGTCCTCTACTCTCTTACACATTGCAGTATGTAAGGCCTCACTACCTTAAGTATGGATTTAAGTGCAATAAAAGGGCTAAACATGCATTCATCAGAGTATAAAGTTCATGTTGATGCCTTGAGCTATTAGGATTACAGTGCCAAAATAAAATTCCAAAAAGATTAATTACATTCTCAGCCAAATGAATGTTAATCCTATAGCTTTACATTACTCCTAGAGTAGAGACTATACAAAAGAATTCTGTCATGGTAAACCAATAGCATTCCTCACAAGCTCACCGCATCAACCCGGTCCTTAGCCCTGCTTGCCAAAAGATACCTACAGGAACACCCAAAACCATGAGCATATAATAAACCATAATCACACCAACAAGATTATGATACAAAAATGCATAACCGTAAATACAAATCACTTCCTGTAATATATGCACTTAAAAGCTCCCTTTGGTTGTCCCTGTACCACAAGCATAATCAATAGATTATAATGCCAATAATGTATGTCATGACATGTATCCGTTCCATTAATACAAATGACCAATTTCAAAGTCTTCTTATATCAGTGGCATAATACCCCTCGCGTTGACATGACAGCGGCATTAATACCCCTCGCTTCGACAATACCAGTGACAAATAATATCCCTCGCTATAATATGACAGCGGCGTGTTCTTCGCTTCTACATATTAGCGGCAAATATTCTCTCATCGCTACGGTATGATAGCGGCAAGTATTCTATCATCGCTACGCCATGAAGGCGACAAGTACTCTTCATCACTGGAATATAATATCTACTTACAATCACATGCACCAATGCATCCAATGAGTGTATGCAACCATAATGCATCAACCAATATGTGTATGCAACCATAATGCATAACCCAACAAATATATGCAACCATAATGCATAATCCAATACGTAAAAATACATTTTACCATCCGATGCCCGTACGTCTCACTACGTACCTTTGTTCCAAAAAGTTGGATGTCGTAGGATTTTATCTCCTAGGTTGTGGTGCCACCTGGGATGGTTCTACACAATCACACAATTCAATATTAGGAGCCAAATAATAGTCCGATACCGAAAATCCCACAAAAATAACCAAAATAACCAATTCTGGCATCTCGCGATCGATCGCAAGATCCAGCAGCCTTTAATGCCAAAATTCTGTCACCAGCGATCGGTCGCCAAGTTTGGCGCGATCGATCGTGAGACTCACCGATCGCCCCAACTTGGCGATCGATCGCCAAATGATTCTGCTCGATACTGCTTGCGCGCGATCGATCTCTCGTTTTGGGCGATCGATCGCCACGACCTGTAACCCGAAAAATCACCATTTTCCACTTTAAACCTTCCCCCAAACCATACCAACTCAAATACCAACCAAACAATAACATCAAAACACCATAAACCTTCAATATAAACCTTACCTACAACCAATATCTAACATTAAACCAAAAACACCACATTCCCAAAATCAAACCCCTTTTAAATCCCTAAACTACAAACCCATTTCAACACAAATCATAATAAAACCATACAAGGAGGAACTCATACCACTTTAGGCTTCAAATCCTACCAAGAAATCCAACAATACATGTTTTGAAAAGTTCTCCTTTTTCTCCTCCAAAATCGATTTTTGGGTTCATTTGGGGGAAAGGGTTTGAAAGTGGTTTGGTTAAAGAGTGATGGGAAAGTGAGGGTAATGGGGAATAAGGGGTTTAATTTAAAACATGTACCCAATTAATTAGCATGATGTATAAAATACTCTACATGATATTTTAAAAGCATTTACCAATAAATGCACCATAACCACAAATAATCATGCCAACACCCAAATCCCCAACATGCATTACATGCACCCTGAAATGTACTACCAGGTCATGCCCACCGCATAACTATACATTTCACCACCATAATTAATTTACACCATATTAATCACAGAAACATAATTAATGGCCCAATGGCACATTATTATTTCAGGGATTTCACATAGTATCACACCCAACAATTCATTCACAAATCATTAATTCCATTAATCTCCACATGACATCTCTGTACCATGTATCAACCAATAACAAAATCATATTACCAATGTCTCATTTAGTGGAACTAATTCACTATCATTATCACACAATATTGTACCATTGATTGCTCGAGTTTTTCTCATATACAATCACTTGCGTTGATCTTGATCTTCAATGGCTTGTGATGGTATGGTATGGGTGGAGGCTGCTATTAGGTCTGGAAAAATATGTGCAAAAGTCCTAATTTTCATGTATTAAGTCTCTTATATAGTGGAGGAAGAACACATCATCTTGTAGAACACAAACTCTTCAAAACCATCCAATCTCGATTTTTTGACAACGGGCGATCAATCGGTGAAAATGTGGCGATCGATCGCTGGGTGATCTTCAACCCACACAATTTTTTCTGCCATCGGTGATCGATCGCAGGGCTCCTGTCGATCGATCATCGAAACTCGACTCATGTTTTTCACTTTTCATCACACAACGATCGATCGGTGATAGATGAGGCGATCGATCGCCGTGCTCAACAATCTTGAACTTTGAGATTATTCTCCATCTTTCAACTAATTATCTCGATTTGGTCCTTTCCATTGCTAAATAACTCAAATCCTCCACTTTTAGGAACTTCCACCTAGATTCATGAAATTAACAAATATATACCAAAAATTGTAAAATTGTCCAGGAATCAACAGGAAAATCAATACAAAATCATAGCAAAAAGTGTAAAAACGACACTTATCAGGCACATGGGCCCAACGAAGACGACTGCCAAGGTACTTGAATCTGGTTTTTATTGGCCACCTTTATTCAAAGATGCATTCATGTATGTCTCTACTTGTGATAAGTCAAAGAATAGGTAACACTTCTAAGAAGCATGAGATGCCCCTAAACAATATTCTTGAATGTGATCTCTTTGATGTTTGGGTTATAGACTTTACGGGACCTTTTCCATGTCCTTTTTCTAACCACTATACACTTGTTGCTGTGGATTATGTGTCAATGTTGGTGGAGGTCGAAGCTTCACGCACTAATGATACTAAAGTTGTGGTGCAATTTTTGAAAAATCATATTTTTACTCGGTTTGGCACCTCTCGAGCAATCATTAGTGATGGTGGGTCACACTTGCAATAAAATCTTTGAAAAACTTTTGAGCAAATATGATGTCACCCACTAAATTGCAACACCCTATCACCCACAAACTAGCGGACAAGTAGAGGTGTCAAATAGGTAGCTGAAGTAAATTCTAGGGAAAACTGTGAATGTGAGTAGAAAGGATTGGTACCTTAGGTTAGATGATACTTCATGGGCTTATAGAACTGCATATAAGACACCTATTGGCACATCACCGTATAGGCCGGTATTTGGAAAATCATGTCGTCTTCCTGTTGAACTTGAACACAAAGCGTATTGGGCAATCAAAGAATGTACTTTGAGTTAACTGCTGCAGGTGAAAAAAGGATTTTATAACTGAAAGAGATGGAGGAATTTAGGAACCAAGCTTACGATAATGCCAAGATCTACAAGGATAAGACCAAAAATGGCATGACCCTCGTATTACAACAAGGGAGTTTTGTGAGGAAGATATGGTGTTGTTAAACAATTCCAGGCTACGCTTATTCCCAGGCAAGCTGAAATCTTGTTGGTCTGGACCATTCAGAGTCTCCAAAGTACACCCGTCAGGTGTTATTGGGATACGTGAATCTACTAGGAGAACATTTACTATCAATGGTCAGCGGTTGAAACATTATCATGGTCACGATTTAGATCGGCCACCACTGTCCATTTTGACACTTGAGGCGAAAGTGGTAAAAAGTCTAGCTTTGGACTATAAATCAAGAACTTGTTATTTCTCTTATCTTCATTTTTTAATTCCGTAGTTGTTTTTCTTTTCATTTTTGATTTTTGGTAAGTGACCTTGTGTGCGCTGTTCATGCCATCTCTCTTTACTTTGCATTTTTACTTGTATGCTAGGTTGAGATGAGTCAATCCCCGCACTAGCTTTCATATAACTTCCTATTTGATTTGTCTTCTTCCTCTTATTACTATCATCTACTTCTTGTGATTTTTGAATTTCTTCAACATCATTCTCCTCAAATTGAGATGTAGATAGTATTTTCTCTTTTTTACTTTGTGCAATCTCCACTAAAGCTCCTTTAATTTCAAAACAAACATCCGGGGGAATTAGTACAAGCTTTTACATTAGCAGTAATGCCCGCAAGATGTTGTTTCACACGATTAATTCCCCCACCATTAATTGATTGACCACAATAAACACGTATGATCGATTTCGTCTTACCAGATGCTGATGGTACCTTGTAACAATGCTTCCATGCCATATCGTTCTTTCGACGAGGATTTTGAGTAGAGCTATGGGTTGAATTTGATTGATCCACACCTTGAGGCTGTGTAGGTGTACCTAAAGTACTTTCCATCTCCTGTTTTAATAAACGAAGAACAAATTTTATCAAATATATCAAGAACTTGTCAAGGAGACATGTGTGACTACATCTCAAGATACATAATAGCTCTGAATAACTTAATTGTAAAATGCAAGATCATGATATAATCTATCAACAAAAACCATCTGAAAGTAAAAACACCACCAACAAATTAGTTTAGTCTATCTAAATATTTTTTCTCATTATTTTGGAGCATGTATATTGTCACCATAGCTCAAACATATCAATGTGATTCAAAAATGAAGCATGTATATCAAGCATAACAGTGAACCACCACAACACATGTGACATATATTCCTCATCCTCAAACTCGAAGTTCACAAAATGTTCCCATACTTTTCATTAATCAATCATTCTTATCTTTTATTCCCTGATTGTTTTAATTTTTTATAACATTTTCAAACAAAATGGACAGGAACTTGGGTACAACAATGAAGAAAAACAAAAACATAATCAGCATCAAACAAAATGGACAGGAATGAAATGGCTTCACTGATGCCAACTTGTAATAATATTATACACATGAATCATGATATATGATGACGATAATTAGGAAAAAAATCGAATCCTGACATCTTAATCCTTTCTGTTAACTACGAAACAGATTAAAATCATTAAATGATATTTATAAAGTAAATACCTTGACTGATAGAAATACGATTTGCACGGCTTATATTCCGGCGAGAAGTATGACGTCTTATCGATTCCGACGAAAATGGAGAAAAGGAATAAACCGTAAAATGTATGGAAGAATGGCGTAGGTTTTAAAAAAAATTGATCGGTAATAGCTTAGGTTCTCGTTTGTTTGGACTATGGACTTTGGGTGGCTTACAAAAGAAGTCTTACGGCTTTACCATTGCATTTAATAGGAAGAAACAATAAAAGAGGAAAAAAAATCAAAGTCAGACTCAAAATAATATATAAAAGTGCAAAATATATTTTAAAAAGTATGAACGGTTCAACCGGTCGACTTGTTTTGACCGATTCTCACCGGTTCTTACCGATTTTTAAGTGCAGCGGTTTTATGGGGTCAACCGGACCGGACACGGCTCCGGTCACCGGTCCGGTTTTCACATCACTGCTTTTGAGTATAAAACTGAAGTCCCTTTTCCTCTTGCTTTGAAGGAAAATAGGAAGGATGAGAGCATCAAAGAACTCTATAACACATTTCGAAGATGCGAAGTGAATATTCCACTACTAGACGCTAACAAGAAAATCCCTCGCTATGCTAAGTTCTTAAAGGAGTTATGCACTGCAAAGTGGAAGCAAAAGTTGAAGGGATGCCAAAAAGTTGAGTTGGGGGAGAACATCTCCGCTGTGATTCAAAGAAAGGTACAAACCAAGTGCAAAGACCCAGGTATGTTTACTATCCCTTGCACTATTGACACAACATGACTTGAGAAAGCCCTGCTAGATTTAAGAGCATCTATAAATGTCATGTCTTAGTCCTTATATGCTTCATTAAATTTAGGGCCTTTAAGAAAAACCGATGTAATTGTCCAATTAGCAGATATGTCTAATGCATATCATAGGGGTGTTATCGATGATGCTATGGTAGAAGTTAACCAAATGCTCTTTCCTGCTGATTTTTATGTCCTTGATATGGAAAATGGAGATAACAATACCCCTATTCAGTTAGGGAGACCCTTTTTGAAAACGCCAATGACAAAGATAGATATTCATAGTGGTACTCTTACTTTGAAATTCGATGGTGAGGTAGTAAAGTTTAATATTCCATGATGCCATGAATATGATGTGGATGATATTGTTTACTCTATCGATATTCATGATTATTTGTCCCAAGAAGTTTTTGAGTTTACAGGTAAACATGAGTTGGAGATAGCCATCCTCACCCCACTTGAGTCTTATGATCAAGCGTTGACATTAGGAGTTGATATGAAAGACACGATAGAGGCCATGAATTGCAAGCCTACTTTGCTACTTTCAGGTATGATTTCTTATGTTTCTTTACCTATTCCTGACACTAGACCTCTCCCATCTATTTCACAGGCACCCTATATCGAATTAAAGTCGCTGCCATCCCATCTCAAATATGTGTTCCTAGGAGAAGGAGACACACTTCCAGGGATCATATCAAGTAACTTGGATGGACACCAAGAAGAAGACTTAGTGCAAGTACTCAAGGAACACAAGGTTGCCATTGGATGGACGATCGCTGATATCAATGGTGTAAGCCCCTCTACATGCATGCATCACATACTACTTGAGGAGGGAGGAAAGCCTACACGCCAACCACAAAGGAAGCTCAACCCACGCATGATGGAGGTAGTTAAGGACGAGATACTTAAACTCCTTGCTGTAAGAGTCATTTACCCCATCTCTGATAGTCAATGGGTGAGTCAAATCCAAGTGGTTCCCAAGAAGACAGACATCACGGTGATCAAGAACAAGGACAATGAGTTGGTTCCCACACACATTCAAAATGGTTGGAGAGTTTGCATTGATTATTGGAAGCTGAATGCGGTGACTCGCAAAGACCATTTTCCTCTACCATTCATCGATCAAATGCTTGAAAGGTTAGCCTGCCATTCTTATTAATACTTTCTTGATGGGCATTCCAGCACATGCCCATTTGGAACATTTGCTTATAAAGACATGCCTTTTGGACTATGCAATGCACCAGCCACTTTTCAGCGATATATAGTTAGTATATTTTCTGAGTACATTGAGCATATCCTAGAGGTATTTATGGATGATTTCACTGTCTACGATGATTCATTTGAGGCATGCTTAGCTAACCTTACACTTGTTCTTAAGACGTGCATAGATAATAACCTTGTCTTGAATTCTGAAAAATGACACTTCATGGTAGAATAAGTATAGTCTTGGGACATGTAATTTCTTCAAAAGGGATGGAGGTAGATAAAGCAAAAAACTGATATTATACAATCTCTACCTTACCGCACTTGTGTGCGGGATGTACGTTCTTTTCTTGGCCATGCAGGGTTCTACATGAGATATATCAAAGATTTTGCTCCTTTGATTTTGATGAAGGGTGCAAGAAGGCATTTGGCACGTTGAAAGATTCATTGGTCTCCACTCCCATAATTCAACCACCTGATTGGAGCAGGCCATTTGAGATCATGTGCGATGCTAGCGACTACGCCGTGGGCGCCATCTTGGGTCAAAGAATTGGGAAGGTTTCTCATGTCATCTACTATGCCTCCAAGACCTTGAACGAAGCCCAACTCAACTATACCACTACTGAAAAGGAGTTTTTAGCTGTTGTATTTGCTTGAAAATTTTGATATTATTTGCTTGGTACTAAAGTTGTTGTATTTTCTGATCATGCAGCACTTAGGTACTTGATGAAAAAGAAAGAAGCAAAGCCAAGGCTGATACAGTGGATCTTGTTATAGCGAGTTTGACTTGGAGATCCAAGACAAAAAAGGGGCTGAAAACACAGAAGCAGACCACCTGAGTCTCCTACCACACATAGATGATGAACTCTGCTTACGCGAAGAATTTCCTAAAAAGCATCTCTTCTCCATTCATGGCAAGCTTCCATGGTACGCTGACATTGTGAATTATTTGGCCACTAATAAACTTCCTGTTGATATCTCTAGGGCCAAGCAAGCAAAGATCAAGAGTGATGCCAAGTACTATGTGTGGGATGATCCATATCTTTGGAAGCACTGTACCGACCAAGTCATTAGTCGTTTCGATCCTGATCATGAGGTAATTTCGATACTAAAATTTTACCATGCTTATACATGTGGGGGACACTTTGGAGCCAAGAGGACTTCAAGAAAGTACTTGAATGTAGCTTTTTTTGGCCATCATTATTTCGAGATACTTATAACTTCTGCAAGTCATGCACAGAATGTGTTAGGATCGGTCCGGAGTGTTTAGAGGGGGGCTATTAAAAATTAATCACTTGTGATTTCGTTCGGATTAGTGAGACGAAATCTGTTTCTTAATCAACTCTTTTGCAGAACAGACCACTGAATGTTTTAGTGCGGAACGGTCTGTTCTCAAATTAGTAAGAACGGCTCGATGGCTTTGAATAACAGAACGAGTACAGAATGATAAGACACAGAATATGTTTCTGGAAGTTCGAAGGTGGTGTAATCCTTCTACGTCTCCCCTTCTTCCAATTAAGGAAGGTTTCCACTAGAAGACTTTGATTTATACAATCATGTTGTACAAATCCGATTCAGCTGGATTTACCTCACTACCAGACTGAAACTCCTAGTCACTCGATCTGTTCAGACACACTCTGTCTGACAGTTACAATAATTTCTCACTTCTATTTTTCAATACAGAATACACAAGATAGACTTCTGTCTATGCACACAGTGATCCTAAATGATCAAATATTACAATGTATTCGTGCTTAAGAAGAATTTCAGCTCGAGAGCTTCTGAGCTTGTAAGCTTGTGCTGTTTTGCTTTCTTGTGCGTTTTTCGATTGATCAGCGAGAGTCTGCTTGAGATCTTCTGATGCATCCTTTTATAGTTGCATGTACCAACGCCATTATTCCCTTAATGTGCAACTTTTGACTCTGCTTATACTCTGAGTAAGCTACATTCTTCTTCTTTAAGGTACTTGCCATTCTGGTTCATGCTTTCGGCGACTGTCAGGTAAGCTCTTCTTTGTCTTCTTACCTTTTATGGTAATCTTCAGTCTAAGGTCTTTTTCAGCATTAATTGAGACATTAAATGCTTCAATAAATAGCCGTTAATGATTCGGACTGAAGAACCAATCTTTATTCATCCTTGACTGCTCTGATCTGATATAGGTTGAGATAGATCTGAAGCTTCGATCTAGTCAGTCTGTTTTCTATCGATCCGGTCTGATATGTAATATGCCTCATCAGCTTGATCTGTTTTGAGCGATCGATCTGGTCAGTCTGATTTCTCTCGATCCGGTCTGATATGTTTTGTCATCTTTAAAATCTCATCGATAAGGTCCGGAACTAACAGAATGCCAAAAGGCAAGTAACATTTCTCAACATAAGGAGATGCCCCCAACAACCCATACTCATTTGTGAAATTTTTGACGTATGGGGCATCGACTTCATGGGACCTTTTCATATCTCTTGTGGTTACATATATAGCCACCTGGACTAACGACTCTACAGTGGTTGCAGGATTCATTAAACACAATATTTTTTCTAGGTTTGGAATCCCAAGAGCAATCATCAGCGACAGAGGCACACATTTTTGCAATAGGACGGTAGTAAGCTTGTTGAAAAAATATCACGTCGCACATATGGTATCCACCACCTATCACCCTCAAACAAATGGGAAAGTTGAGGTGTCCAATAGAGAAGTCAAAGCCATTTTAGATGGTAAATTGGATACATATGCTACCTAATCGTATATTTGTGTGAATGTAGGTGGGTTGGAAGAAATCGGGCCAATAACGACGAATAAAGATCAAGAAAAGTGTTGGAGGTGATAAAGGATCAAAGTAGACCAAAAATGCTTAAAATGTGATTTTTGAATAGAGACCCATCACCTGGGAAGAAGAAATCGATCGCCTATGGACAGAAAGTTGAGCAACAAAATTCACGATGCAGCGATCGATAAGCAGAAAGGGGCGATCGATCGCCAAAACATACAGGAAAGCAGCGATCGATCGGTACAAGGGGGAGATTGATCGCTGAAACAATTTGGCTGAAAAAAATATAGGGGCGATCGATCGCCATTGTATAGAGATAGATCGTCGGGGAGTCCGAGAAAAAAAGAAACTTGATCTTTTACCATCTTTGGAAGATTTTTACCTATCCTAGCATATTCCCTAGCCCTATAACTCCAAAATTAGCCTCGTAACACCAGAATTCAGACTTTTAGACATTAGAATAAATTTACTCTCAAATTTTGAAGAACAACTTGAAGAACTCAAGTACAAAGACGGAATTGACGAGCCGGAATCGTGTCATCTTTTAGTAACTTCTTCCTTAGCTTTTGTTTAATTTTTCTACATTAATTTGATTGTTTTAAATTCAATTATGAGTAGCTAAACTCATATTCTTGGTTGAGGAAGATAAAACCATTGGAGTTTAATTTATTCACGAGTTTTTTGTATTGAATTTGTTTGTGATTTTTATTGAGTATCATAAGTTTTTCTATTATTCATGTCATGATTGTATTGTTTGGTTGTTCGACTAACTATCTAATGATTTTTCATATAGTATAATGCTAAGTTTGATATCAAATCCGTAATTGTTTGATTAATCAAATTTGTGAAGCAACTATGATTGATAATTCTCTGTTGTTGAGGTTATTAAATTCCTAGGGATAACTTTTGACTAATTAAACATAATTGTTGTTGTTTAGCTTCACCAATCTTACTCGTTTGCATGCTATCATTGGTTTAAATCTTAACTTTTGTTGTTAAGGTTGATTAATTGATAAGGGTTAAGTTTGAATGCTGTTTTTGATTTAACTAAACCTAAGGTGAGATATGAGTTAAATCTTCAATGGTGAATATTACATCTGTGGGAAAATCGATGAATGAATGAATGAATTTCAATGGTAGAGTCGACCGAAACCAAGATCTCTCTTTAATTGATTAATTCTTATGATTTAATTCTTGCATCCTAGTAAATTTAGATAATGGCAATCTCAAATCCCCCTATTTCGATACTTGTTAGCATAAAAATACTCAATTCCCTGTGGAATCGTTCCCTACTTTCAGTACTGCATTAATTTGTTGTTAACTGAGAAATAGTTAATTTGAGCGTACACAATAAGCGCGACCAATGAGCCTAAAGTGAATTTTTTTATTGCCATAAGGGAGTATAATAAATCTCATTAGATGCACATAAAGGTTCATATTTTGATGAGCTTAAAGAAAAATACTATGTGTGAAGCCCTGAATAATTTATATTTATTTAGTTGTTTCAGTTGTGGTAAATTGTGACATAAATTACAGGATTTAATTCCTTGGAATTATATTTAGTCCGGAGTTGGAAAAAATAATCTCGGGTATAACTCATTGTGTAAATTAAATTTAAAGGAGTTCTTGCAATAATAAATTAGTGGGATTTAAATGAAAATATAAATTTATGTGAAGATATGATATTTAATGGTGGGGATTTAAGTTAGGGTTTAGGTTGAAAAACAGAACAAACATACAATTTCTCTATCTTCCCTCACTACCATCAGTCGCCCCCTTCGATTTCCACCTCCGTTTCCTTCCCCTTCGCTTCGACCACTGCCCACACCAAAAGGGACAATTCCAGCTTGGTTTTTTGGCATGATTTCCTTTCAGATATGTGTATACATGATGCTACATCGTTCCTTAGTTATTCATCTTTCTTGCATTTTCGTTTTTCCATTCTATGTGCAATTTTTGGGTGAAAATTTTGGGGAAAAAGATTGTTACTATATTGGGTCAGTGTCTTTGTTGTTGGGGTGATCTTTTGTTTTGGGGGAAAGAAATTATGCTTTTATTAGTTCGAAATTGCTGTCATTTGGCTCGAAAATTCTAATGTGTGTGTGTGTGTGTGTTGTCGTGTTCATATGTGTGTGGTTGTGTGCTTTTATTTCGGTGAGGGAGTAGGTTCGAACCAGTGTGTTTTTGTGCTGCTGTTGTTGATCGAGTTAGATACTGTTTGGGAGAGGTTGATGTTTACATATTGTGATTATTGTCCAGAAAGAAAATGAAATATGCAAGTGGGTTGGTTTTATGCACATTTGAAGTATTTTGGGTAGACTAATAATTAATTAGAAGAATGGAATTACTTCACCGTAATTTTGTTTCCTCCACTGCTGCATCGATCGAGCTAGCTGTTGTATAGAATGAAAATGGCTGGTACATAGTCTTGTGGAGTTATGTTTAGCTTCTGCCAATCTTTAGTTGGATGAATTATTGGTGTAGGGCAGCCTACAATCATTAATCAAGTTTTTGGAATGTACTACCTTATTCCTAACCCAAATTGCATAATTGAGTGGAGATTGACTAATGTAAAGTTTTTTCTTACTAAGAACTTGAGAATATACTTGTTCATGACTCAAACATCCCAATCATTACTCGCTCAAAAGCGGCACCATATAATTCCCAATGTATATATGTCCATTTATAGTGATTACCATAAACCATGCAATTCAATATACATTTATTACAATATAGCTTACCATGCACTCACAATTGCAATTATAATAAAGGGTTATGCTCGTACGTCATACGTACCTTATGATTCCGTAGTTCGAGTCCAACCTTGCTTGAGTCCCACGACCCGATGAGTTAAGTGCTAACATGCAAATAACTCCCAATTAAACATAGGCATGCAATCACGTGCCCAAGCACGTTCACAACTTCCAAACCTATCGTCTATCCATGACGATTACCAAAATAAAAGCCCCCCGGCTAAGCATGCATAATACCCAAAATATTCCATTTTATATGTTTAAAAGGTAGCCAAGAACTCAACCGAGAATTCCGATATATTAAATTTTGGCTCCAACCAATCCATTTAAAAGTATAGCATTCCCATTGGAATGTAGACATCGCCCCGGAAACGGGTTACTTAAACCTCGAATCCAAAATCCCGACATTTTTCCAAAATTTCCAAAAAAACAAATCATACGGGCGGCGATCGATCGCCACTTTCAGTGCGATCGATCGCCCCTGTCCAGTGGGCAAAATCGCCTTCTCGCGATCGATCGCCTATCCTCGCGATCGATCGCCAAGCTGCTCGCGATCGATCGCCTAAACCACGCGATCGATCGCCTGCACTGTTCATCGTCACCGATTTTTACAGTTGCACGTCGCGATCGATCGCCCCTCCTCGGCGATCGATCGCCACCTGTGGTTTTCCAAAAAACTCGAGCTTCCATGGTGTTTTTCACACCCAAACTCAAAACCAACACCCCATACACCTTCAACACCTCAAATACACCTTTAAAACTCAATAAAAACTCCAACAACAAACTTTAAGATTTTTACCCAAAATCCACAAATCCAAATTTAACATTAATACCTAACCAAAATCAACAATACTACTACCAAATCGAAGACAATGACGAGGGGATGGTGAATACCTGATTATCTTCAAGAAAATCGGCTCCCGAGCCAAGCTACCAACGATTTCTCCTCCAAGGGAGAAAAGAGGAAATGGGGGAAGGGTTGGACACGCAGAGAGAGGGAGAGAGAGAGAGAGAGAAGGGTTCCGTGTCAAATGACGGAATACCGAGTCCACTTGGTATATATAGCTCCAAAGCTCCAGAATACTGATTCCTCCACAAATACATCATGATTCATTAAATATCATCTGTTTTCAAAAATCATCTCTCTAACCTCAATTCCCATTACCAGCCCCAGTACAAAGTACTCTGACCGCTTTATTTTTAAACAAAAGATATTTCAAAGAATAGTGTGAAGCGATTCTACCGCAAGTGCACGGTTGTCAAGTTTTAGTATAGTGAAAATTAAGTACGGGTTGTCGAATCCCCAGGGACTAACGCATAAGTACCAAATAAGATTAGAGAAATTATATTTAGCCTACGATTTCAGAAGTTGATTAACTTAAGTCACATTAAACTAAGGACCGAAAATTAAACAAGAAATAATAAAATGAATGGTTCCGGATATGCGAAGGCAAGTCACTCGAGAAAATTACCAAGCTCGTCGTTCAACTATGTTATCTTTAATGATTCAACTGAATTATCAAATTATCAACCAATTGATTCTAAAGGTGAAAGGTTTTCGCTATTATTCGATACACTCTCTCGAGCTGTAAAGAAACTAACATTAAATTAGAATAAATCACTCTCGTGCATCTATTTACTAATTCAACATTGCATAAATTGTCAAAACCTTGTTACTCTAAATCTCTCGATTCTAAGTTCTCACGTATGCGATATCATCTCTCGATCTCAATCGTAACATACATCATAAATTAATGGAGCGTGTTACAACGTTATCTCTCGATCTCGGTTATAACTCTCAGATTCAATCAAAGCTAGCTAGACTTTGATCTACACAAACAATTAATTTATGAACAATAGTAATCAATGCGCTCAAACACAATTGAATCAATAATCAAACACAATGAAACTAAAACCCGATAAAATAAACTAGATTAATTCAAATCAAATACATAAGAGTTTAATTGTCTCTCGACCTCAAAAACATCAAATGGAATTGAAAATCAAAGAAATCAAAGTTTAGAAATACGATAAACGGTGGATGAATCCGTGCGTTGCACCGTGATTTCTTCTCTTGCTCCTTCATTGCACTCCGGAATAGATTGGCTCGACTTTGGACGAAGAACGGAGATTGAATCTCCTTCGGCGGCGTTCGGCGGCGGCTAGGGCTGCTTATTCTCGACCTAAATCACGTCTGGTATGGTATATCTGATATGGAAGTGATTTATCCTTTTATACCTCAAAAATCATTTCAAAAATGGAAGATAAGATTTTCCCGGATTTGCGTCTCGATCGATCGAGATTTGCGTCCGATCGATCGGTGCACTGTTCATGTCAGCCTTTGAAACTCACTGCCTTGCTCGATCGATCGAGATTTTCTTCCGATCGATCGAGACTTTGATAAAATTAGCTCTGAAGTTACTACCTCGCTCGATCGATCGAAAAATTGTTCCGATCGATCGAGACTTGAAATTCTTTTCTTCTCAGCACACTGTCTGACTCGATCGATCGAGACATAATCTCGATCGATCGAGATTCCGAAAATCTCACTTCCTTAATTTCAACTCTTTCTCGCCTCAATTTCGCCCGTTATCTTCATATTAGCTCATTTCTTCCACTTCCGATCTAATTTCCTGAAACAAACGAATAAACACCAAAAAGCATAATATCATCCAGGAAAAAGTACGGAAAATGGGAAGAAATTACAGTTAAAAACACTTAAAATCTAAGCCTATCATACTCCGGACCCCAGATTCCACCAAAAACCAAATTCCAATGTTATCACCACGATGAGAATACAATCTCATCCCTTGGATCCAACGACTCCAAAAATAGGATTTAAAATCCCCGAAAGTCCCAAAACCACAATTAAAACACGATTGCCACAGCTAAAATCCATTAAAGATTATTACCACACCGGGATTAGTACCAATAATTCCCGGGTATCACATATATTGTGAGTTAATGATGAGACTTTGATATTGAGTTGATATATTAGACTTGATTTATATGAGTCTGAGCATCGAGGAATAAGTGTGTAAGGGAGCAAAGTGTTGCACGTGATGTGAGTCACCTCTTGAGTCCGAAAGGAACAAAGTGATACATACATGTGAGTCACCTCTTAAGTCTGAAAGGAACAAAGTGTTACATGTATATGAGTTCACCTCTTGAGTCCATGATAATGTCGTTGTCATGTCGAAGCGATGATAATGCCGCTGTGATGTCGAAGCGATGGTAAATGCCGCTATGATGTCGAAGAGATAATACATGCCGCTGTGATGTCGAAGCGATGATACATGCCACTGTCAAGTCGAAGCCATGTAAATATTATATTCTTATGTTGAATTGACATATATTGAACTTGTGGGGCTCGTTGATAGGGGTGTTTATGGTTACGAGTTGATATATATACATACATATATATATATATATATCTAATTGTGTTTGTCGTTTGTCAGTTTATTGGTATGCTCACCCCGTGTGAGGGCAGTTTCTATGGAAACATGTGTCAGGGTAGCTGTCGAGAGCTCGAGGTATCAGAGTTGCTGAGTCGGAGGCTTAGCAAGGTCGAGTTGAGTTAGTACACTAGTTATATTGTTTCCTTTGTTTATTACATTTTGTACGGGATTTGTAATATGTATGTCGTTCTGTAATCATCTATTGTCATTTGATTGGATAGACATTTTATGATTACAGTTAGTTGTGAGACTTATTGTTTGAGGATTTATTTATTTGTTGTGTAATTTGGATGGTCCAAATTACGTTGAGTTAATTGTCAAGAAATTTTGAAATCCTTGTATTATTGTAGTATAATTTGTTTAGATGAAGCGGTGTCCTACATTAGTGGTATCAGAGCAGTGGTTAGGTGTCTGGACTAGTGAGAGTCTAGCGTGAATTGAGCACTACTTATTATTGTGGATATCTATGTCTAGGGAGTATTGAGAGTAGTTATCTAGTGTTGAGCTAGCTTTAGGTATAGCGTGAGTCTCTGTGATAGATTGAGGAGTTGCGACAGGGTCGTCCAAGTATAGAGCGACGTATCATGTGTAGTTGTGGTCAGATAGTCTTTGTTACATATGCATCGAGGAATATGCTATGTGTAGTCAGTGATGTGTCGAGGTACCCGGCTTGGGTACGTGTTGTGATTGTTTGACGCATGCATTGATATTGCATTGCTCTACTTAATATTGTAGTTGTATGTACAAGTATAGTGCGATCATTGGGATCCTACGGTTATATCGAATAGCGATGGATCAAATATTTGATGTTGTCTTATCGAGCAATGAATCGGGATATTTGCCGCTGTCATATCGTAGCGCGGGTCGCTGGTTGATAAGTGTGATTTTACACTTATTTTGCTATGAATTTATGTGCAAATTATTATGATTCTGGAACGATATTATGCGTTTTCGTATATATTTATATGTTTCAGGAATCAAAGCCCAATTGCATAAAAGTGGAGTAAATGAGCAAATAATGATGAAAATGGACCAAACCAAGCGAACATGTTGAAGGAAGGACCAAAATCTCAAGTTTGAAAATGATTGAAGACCGCGATCGATCTTCGGCCTCATCGCCGATCGATCGCGGGTTGACGAAACTGATAAACAAAATTAAGACGTTGGCGATCTATCGCCACCTCTTGCCGATCGATCGCAAGAATCCAGGAAGTTATGGCGATTGATCGCCACTTCTCACCGATTGATCGCGGATGGGAAAATTTTGAAAAATAAATCCAGAATGTTTTGGCGATCGATCGGCAGGATGTCACGATCGATCGCCAGAACCGAAAAATCGAGATTTTGTATCCTTGTTGGATATTTTGTGTCCAAAAACATGTAAACTCTTCTCCCACTTTAAAAGAATGGTCTTGGACGACTTAGAGGACTTTTGCTCAGATTTTCACCCTAGAAAAAAGCCTCCAACTCCATTGAAGCTTCTAGCCATTGAAGAGCGAGCCGGAAGCCAAGAGACGGGACGATGCAACGAAGCAAGGAATCAACGCCTAGCATCTTTAGTATTTCTAAACTCTTGATTGTTATTTATTTTCAGATTTTGGATGTTTGATTTGTTATTAAACAAGTTTTTACATTCATATTTGATGATGGTAGTTGGCTAAACTAATTATCGAGACTAGGGGATCCCGTGTATGAACCCATGATTCAAGTATGAGTTTTGGATTGATTTTTCTACAATTCTTTGAGTATGATTATGTTTTTAATGCTTTTTCAAGGATTAGCGACCTTTGAATTGATGTTAGTGATTATAATTGACTTGACCATATGATATTATAATTTGACAAAATAATTCATATCGTGGGATTTAGACTGAGACTGACCACGTAAAATCCAGCACACGTGTGATAGCTATAGATTTACCAAAATCGAAATCTAGAAGTTTCATAGAGCGTACGCAATATTGAATGTTAAATAAGTGCATGACCATTGACTTGTTGCATTACAGTATTAGGTTCAATATAGATTGACCAAAGTGTATTGAATAACATAGGAAACTCGTCGCCTTAGAACGTAGAATTCGAAATCTTAATTAATAGGAGAATTGTGGGAATTACATGGGTGAACAAAAGTCTTGATATTCGTCTCTATTGATTTTCGTCTCTCTTTATCACTAGATTGATTGGTTTGGCTAATTTCTATTCCATCTCACTAAATAATCATAGGCTAAATATAGTTAAGCTAATTGCATTTGGTAATTGCTACTAGTCGCTGTGGGTACGACATCCAACTTTATTTACTATACTAAACTTGACACCATGCACTTGCGGTATAAATCGTGCCACACTGAGAATTTATTGTTTAAAAAAGCCGCGATCAAGTTTTTGGCACCGTTGCCGGGGACTAGTCTTAGTAATATCACGAGATTAGTGATTGTAATTTATCCATTTTCTTTATTAATTTTAGTTTTTTATTTACTACTTTTGATACGGTTTCTACTATTTCACTACTGCTATTTCTTCTTTGGTTTAAAGTTTGCAGATAGTTGTCTTCGTGGTGTATGCTACAGAGTCACAATCCCATACTCGAGCCACTTGACTTAGAGATTGAACGAACTTGCCGTAGACTTCGGAGAGAAGCTCGAGCGATGGCTGAGAACAATCAAGGAGGAAATGGTGAACGTGAACAACACAATGAGGAAGTGCCAATTATATGATCCATGATGGACTACGCACAACCCTCTTTCCAAGGCAATCTGTCGAGCATAGCTAGAATGAGGATTCAGGCTAATAACTTCGAGATCAAGCCTGCTATACTCCAGACGATTCAACACTCGGTGCAATTTGGAGGATCGCCTACTGATGATCCTAATGCTCATATCTCCAACTTCTTGAAGATATGCGATACTTCAAGCACAATGATGTTACTGACGACGCCATAAGGTTACGACTCTTCCCTTTTTTTTACATGATAAAGCTAAAAGCTGGCTGAATTCACTGCCTGCAAGATCGATTACTACTTGGGATGGGATGGCTCAAGCTTTCTTATCAGAATACTTTCCTCCATCCAAGACAGCTAAAATGCACAACGATATCACCACGTTCCTGCAACGTGATCATGAGACACGGTATGAAGCTTGGGAGCGCTTCAAGGATTTACTGCGGAGATGCCATCATCACGACCTTCCTATTTGGCTTCAGATACAAACATTTTACAATGATCCATGGTTGATGCAGCAGCAGGAGGTACTATTATGATAAAGACACCTGAGGAGGCCTATACACTTGTGGAAGAGATGGCTTCTAACAGTTACTAGTGGCAGTCTGAGAGGAACGTGCCAAAGAGACCAATTGGGGTGCATTAAGTGGATGAAGTGACAGCGATAGACGCCCAGTTGGAAGCATTAAACAAGAATATTTACAGTTTGCGCATGACAGCGATGCAAGCTCAAGTGATCATGTGCGAGTTATGTGGAGGCAACCATCCGAGCACGGAATGCCAGGAAGGCAATCCTTTTGTTCAAACTACTAAAAATGCTAACTTTGTAGGAAACATGCCACCACAGGGTAACTCATATTCCAACAACTATAACCAAAATAATGTCTTGAATCCACAACCTCCACCGGGTTATCCACCAAAACCAAGCATGGAGGAGTTGCTAACCAAGTTCATGACTTTAACAGAGAATAGGATGCAAAATCAAGATGCGTCAGTTAAGAACTTGGAAACTCAAGTGGGGCAATTGGCAACTATGTTAGCTATAAGAACACAGGGAGTCTACCTACCGATACTGAGAAGAATCCTAGAGAGCAAGCTAAAGCTATTTCACAGAGGAGCGGAAAAGAGATTGGTGAGCAAACTGAAAACACTGAGGAGTTAGAAGAGTATGAGACCGAAAAAGAGGATCAACCACGCGACAAGGGTAAGTATACTACTGCTACTACTTCACCTATCATACCACCCAAGCAGGTACAAATCCCTCTCCCATTTCCCGCTGCATTAAAAAGGGCTAAGGTAGATGCTAGTTTCTCTAAGTTCTTAGATATCTTTAAGAAATGACATATGAATATTCCATTTGCTGATGCCTTGCTTCAAATGCCTAGTTATGCTAAATTTTTTAAGGATATTCTATCGAATAAGAGGAAATTGGGTGAGCATGAGACAATAAAGTTAACTGAGGAGTGTTCCATGGTTGTGCAAAACAAATTACATCCAAAGTTAAAAGATCTAGGGAGTTTTTCTATACCTTGCACTATTGGGTCTATTTCTTTTGCAAAATCTTTATGTGATTTAGGTGCAAGTATTAATCTCATGCCTTTGTCGATTTTCAGGAAGCTGGGGCTTGGAGAGCCAAAACCAACCACAGTTTCATTACAGTTGGCGGATAGGTCCATTACATACTCGAGAGTAATCATCGAAGATGTTCTAGTATAGGTTGACAAATTCATCTTTCCGGTGGATTTCCTGATTTTGGATATGGAAGAAGATTTGGACACACCAATGATATTGGGGACGCCATTTTTAGCTACTGGGAAGGCATTGATCGACGTTCATCAAGGGAAACTGATCCTCCGTGTAGGAGAGGATCAAGTTACTTTTAATGTCTTTAAAGCTATAAAACATCCACATGATGAGCATATGTGTTTCAGTGTAGATATTGTTGATATGTTATCTTCTAGGATGTTTCAGGGATCACACAAGGACGGTTTAGAAGCATGCTTGGTCGATGATACAGATGAGCTGGATGAAAGTGGCGAGTTGAAGAGGATAGTAGCTCATTTGAATGCTAATCCCCCTCATGCAAGATATGCAAGGAACAAGCTTGGAGAGTTGGGGCAAAGGGACATCAAGCCACAAAAGTCTTCAGTTGAAGAACCATCAATTCTTGAACTAAAACCCCTACCATCTCATCTCAAGTATGTTTATTTAGATATTAATAATTCATTACCAGTAATTGTTTCCTCACCCTTGACAGGTACAGACGAGAAAAAGCTTCTTAGGATTCTAAGGGAGCATAAACATGCATTTGGATGGAAAGTGGAGGATATAAAGGGGTTAAGCTCATCAACGTGCATGTATAAAATTCTGATGGAAGATGCTTACAAACCAGTGGTGCAACCACAATGCCGATTGAATCCAAAGATGCAACAGGTAGTAAAGGCCGAGATCATAAAGTTACTAGATGCAGGTATTATCTATCCTATATCTGACAGTGCATGGGTTAGTCCAGTCAATGTGTGACTAAAAAAAGGAGGTATGACTGTTATTACAAATGAAAATAATGAATTAATACCTACCAGAACAGTCACTGATTGGAGAGTCTGTATTGATTATAGAAAGTTAAATGAAGCTACACATAAAGACCACTCCCCCCTCCCCTTCATTGATCAAATGATAGAGAGATTAGCATGGTATGATTTTTATTGCTTCCTAGATGGTTATTCGGGATATAATCAGATAGCCATTGCACCTGAGGACCAATATAAGACCACATTCACTTGTCCTTATGGTACATTCACATTTAGAAGAAAGACATTTGGGTTATGTAATGCACCTGCTATATTCCAAAGATGCATGATGTCTATATCCCATGATATGGTAGAAAATTTTCTATAGGTTTCATGGATGATTTTTATGTTTGGGCAGTCATTTGATTCTTGTTTGCGTAATCTTGATTTGGCTTTGAGTAGGTGTGAGGAGACAAATTTGGTGTTGAATTGGGAGAAGTGCCATTTCATGGTACAAGAAGGCATGGTCTTGGGTCACAAGATATCCCATAAGGGTATTGAGGTAGACAGAGCAAAAATCCATGTGATACAAGAGCTACCTCCACCAGTGTCAGTAAAGGGAGTTCATAGTTTTCTAGGCCATGCAGGGTTTTCTAGGAGATTCATCAAAGATTTCTCTAAAATTTCAAAACCTCTTTCTCATTTATTGACTAAGGATGCACCATTTAACTTCAATTCTGATAGTTTGCAGGCGTTCAAGATGTTGAAAGAAAGGTTAGTCACAACCCCTATCTTGATAGCACCTGATTGGGATCTCCCATTTGAGTTGATGTGCGACACTAGTGCCACCTCAGTTGGAGCTGTACTGGCACAAAGAAGGAACAAGGTATTTCATATGATTTACTGTGCTAGTAGAACTTTACCTGAGGCACAACGAAATTATGCCACCACTGAGAAAGAACTTCTAGCAGTAGTATTTACTTTTGACAAGTTTCACTCCTATCCTTGTCTATCTAAGGTAATTGTTTATACTGACCACTCTAAACTCAAATATCTCCTTTCTAAAAAAGACGCTAAACCACGTTTGATTCGATGGATTCTTTTATTGCAAGAGTTTGACTTAGATTTTAAATATAAGAAGGGTGTAGAGAACGTAGTGGCAGATCATTTATCTAGGATCACCAACGAGAATGATGAGCATGAACTTGAAATAAATGAGATAAACGAAAAATTTCCTGATGAGCAACTATTTCAAGTCCAAACACTACCTTGGTATGCGGAATTTGCAAATTAAATTGTAAGCGGTGTCCTCCCACAATTGACTTACTATCAAAAGAAAAAAAATTTGTCCGACGTTAAGCACTATATGTGGGAGGATCCATTTCTGTTCAAGGTATGTGAAGATAACATGATTAGGAGGTGCGTTCCGGAGGAGGAAATGTCGTCTACCATGAGCCACTGTCATGACCGAGAGGTATGGGGACACATAGGTCCAACCAAAACTGCTGCAAAGGTACTTGAGTCCGGTTTTTATTGGCCTACCTTATTTAAGGATGCATACAAGTACGTTTCCTCTTGTGATAAATGTCAAATGATGGGAAATATTTCTAGGAAACATGAGATGCCCTGAACAGTATTCTTGAATGTGAATTATTTGATGTTTGAGGCACAAACTTTATGAGACCATTCCATAATTCGTGTTCGAATTATTATATACTTGTTGCGGTCGATTATGTGTCAAAGTAGGTTGAGGCTGAAGCTTCACGCACTAATGATGCTACAGTGGTGGTGCAATTTTGAAAAAGAACACTTTTACTCGATTTGCACCACTCGAGCAATCATTAGTGACAATGGGTCACATTTTTGCAACAAACTCTTTGAAAAACTTTTGAGCAAATATGGTGTCACCCACAAGGTTGCAACACCTTATCACCCACAAACTTGCGGACGAGTAGAAGTGTCTAATAGAGAAGTGAAGCGAATTTTGAAAAAAAAAAGGGTCAATGTGTCTAGAAAAGATTGGTCCTTGAGATTAGATGACATTTTGTTGGCTTATAGAACTGCGTTTAAAACACCTATTGTCACAACACCATATATGTTAGTTTTTGGAAAAACCTGTTATCTTCCATTAGACCTTGAACATAAGGCATATTGGGCAATCAAAAGTCTGAATTTTGATTTAACTACTACTAGTGATAAACGTCTTCTACACTTGAACAAAATGGAAGAGTTTAGGAACCAAGCTTATGAGAATGCAAAGATCTACAAGGACAAGACCAAAAAGTGGCATGATGCTCGAATCAGCCAACGAGATTTCCAAGAAGAAGATCTGGTTATGCTATTCAACTCCAGATTGATGCACTTTCCAGGCAAGTTGAAGTCTAGATGGTATAGACCATTCACAGTAACTAGAGTATTCCCATCCGGTGCCATTGAGGTCAGCGATCCGACAAATGGAACATTTACAGTCAATGGACAAAGACTGAAGCACTATCATGGGCATGATTTCAGTCCGCCCACCACAGTCCATTTTGACTCTTAAGCGTAATTGGTAAAAAGTCCAGCTTGGGACTATAAATCAAGAACACGCTCTTCTCCTTTTCTTCATTTTTGAATTCATAGTTAGTTTTTGAATTTTTTTTGTTAGTATTGATTCCTTGTTTCGTTTTGCAGTGTGGGTGTAAGACCCTCTGTGATATCCCCGAAATGATTAATTGCAATTTGGGCATTAATTATGTTTACGTGATGAATTATGGTGATAATTGATTTATGTGTTGGAATTAATTATCTTGTTGATATGCTTAGTCTCATGGTAGGCGTGACATGGGGGTTGCATTTCAGGGTGCATGTTATGCATGTTGGAAAATGATGTGTTAACATGATTTAATTATATCGATTGTTAATTATGTGGAATATATGGATTTAGTGGAAGTTTGGTGCATTTTTGTAAAATGCTTTTAAAATACCATGTTGGGGTATTTTATACATCATGTTAATTAATGGGGTGCAAATTTAATTAACAACTCTTATAACCCCACTATACCCCTTTTTATTTCACTTTACCCCTCACTTTACTAAATCCCCAACACACTCTCCAAACCCTACCTTTTCCTTCCATTTTCGAGTTTGGCTTCAAGGTGGAAGAGAAGTCTTTGCAAAAAAACTCTATTCTTGTGATTCTTGGTAAGATTTGAGGCCTATGAAGGACATATATCATTCCTTGTCATTTTTGTATGGATTTATTTTGTTTTGGGTTGATATTTGAGTTTTGAAAATGGGTTTGTTTTGGGTTGGAATGACTTTCTCTTGGGTGTAGGATTGTTTGGTTGTTTAATGGTGTAAATTGAAGGTTTAAAGTGTTTTTATGTTTTTGGTTTGTTGGTATAAGTGTTGGTGAGGTTGGTGAAGAATTTATGGTGCAAAAATGATGATTTTCGCAACACAGGCAGCGACGATCGATCACCCGTTTTTGGCGATCGATCGCGTGCAACCAGTAGGCTCCAGAAGCCATTGGCGATCGATCGCCACATTTGGGTGATCGATCAGCGAGGCTGGCGATCGATCGCGCCAAATGTGGCGATCGATCGCGAAGGGCTGAAAATTTTAGAATCGGCCAGTACGATCTCGCGATCGATCGGGCCTGGTGGCGATCGATCGGGAGATGCAAAATATTGTGTTTTTGGATAATTTGTGGGATTTTTGGATATTGGACTATAATTGGTTTCTAATATTGATTTATATGGTTGTGTAGAACCATCCCAGGTACCAACAACTTCAAGGAGATAAAGTTCTCCAACTTCTCCACTTTTGAGATTAAGGTACGTAAGAGACGTACGGGCATCGGACGGTAAAACACACTCCTATACTATGACTATGCAATGATTGCATAAGTATTTATGTAACAGGTTGATGATGTTAATGATAAGTAAGTGTACGATGATGATTATGATAAGTAAAGATACGATGATGTTTATGATAAGTGAGGATGATGTTTATGATGAGTAAGGATGCTATGATGTTTATGATGTATGTTAAACTATGTTATTAGAAATGGTAGAGTGTTCCGGTGGTTGTTATGGGCAAGCGAGGAAGGTACTTACCGCTGACATAGCTAGCGAGGAGATATAAACGCTATCAAGGAGTAGCGAGGGATATCACAGTACCGCTATATGTCGAGCGAGGGGTCCAATCGTGCCGCTGACATAACATGACCAGAACAGTCACATTTCTAATTAACATTGTTGATTATGGGCATATAAGTGAAGTACGATTTTAATCATTTATGTCAAGAACTAATGATTACATGCATGAATATGAAACAGGGACAACAAAAGTGGGTTAATGCGATTAACCAGGAAGTATATGCTAGCGATTATTTCATGCATTTATTTATTTGCCATTATCTTATGATGTTAAATAATGATGTACATGCTCATGATGGGTTGTCCCTGTTGGTACACTTTTGGACTGAAGGGCTAAGGGTCGGGTCGAGGCACTGAGCTGCAAGGAGCACAAAAAGGAATAGGATTCAAGATGATAGTATCTACTCTAGGAGTAGTGTAAACCTATAATGTTAGCATTCGTTTATGGGAATGTAACTAATAAGTTTTGAAACCTATCATGTTAAGGTAGGAAGACCCTACATTAGTGGTATCAGAGCAGTGGTTAGAGAACCCGGGAATGAGTGAAGGGTAGCCTTAGCAATAAGTTGGCTAGGTGCTCCTTTTTAAACATGTTTTGTGCATATGTTGCATATGAAGTATATGACTATTATACTAACATGTTATGGTTTTCTAATGATGTATTATATGAACTGCTTTTGGGTATGGTTGTTAACCCTTGTGTTGCAGCATGGCAGCAAATGTGGAAGTGGGTGATGCAATTAGTGTTAATGCAAGTGCTGGGCGTACAAATCCCCTACCACCGCCAGCCTTGGGCGAAGAACCCTCAGAGCAACAGTTACTACCTGGGGAGCTAAGTTTGGCTCAGTTTCTGGCATACCGACCCCCGATGTTCGAAGGAACTGAGACAGGGGAACTGGCCGAGGAGTGGTTAGAAAGGATGGAACATATATTTGTGGCAGCTCCATGTGCGAAGTCAGCATGGATAAGGTTAACGGAATTCCAACTGGCCAAGAAGGCATTGATGTGGTGGAAGACCACAGTAGTAGAGCAAGAGGCTCAGGGACAGGAAATAAATTGGAAGATGTTTCGAACTCGGTTTCAGCTGCTGCACGACAGGCTAAGGAGGATGAGTTTACTAACCTTAAGCAAGGTAACATGCATGTGTCAGATTGTGCTCTCCATTACTGCTCTTTGCTCAGATATGTGCCCCACGTCACTTCAAACACTCAAGCAAAGATGAGACACTTCATGAAAGGCTTGAGGCCTGAACTATATGACAGGGTGTCACTTATGGCCCTGCTTGCTTTGATGACGCCCTTTCACGGGCTGAGCTAGCCGAACTGAGAGTTGGTGCGTATCCTGATGCCGTGCCACCTCCAGCACCCCCTCAGAAATCTACTTCTGATAATTTGAAGCTGAGGGGTGATCAGTTCAAGCCAAGGGGAAACACATCAGCTTCGAGGTTCAGTGGTAAGAGGCCCGAGAATCGTTGGAAAGGAAACCGTAGGAATGACGCCCCGTCAGGAAGAGGACAGTCTCAGGGAGGTAGATTTGGGAAGGTCCAGTGCTCTCTTTGTGGGCATCCACATTCGACGAAAGACTGTGTAGGTTGTTACGTATGTGGCAATAAGGGCCACTTTGCTCGACAATGTCCCAATCGGGAGGGACAACAGAACTCTGCGGGGAGGCCTGCGGACAGAGCAGTGCAGCACAGGCCACCGTTTGTACCGAGGCAGTATGGAGGTCAGCCTATGGGGCCACCTCAGGGGCAAGTTTATGCATTGACAAGGGAGCAGGCTACAGCGGCTCCGGAGGAAGTGATAGCGGGTATGTGTCTTTTATTTATGCATCCTGCTTTTATATTGATAGACACAGGTGCGTCACACTCTTTTGTGTCGACAAGTTTTGTGGAAAGGCACCACATATGCACTTCTCCATCGCCCATGCCTCTTGTAGTCTCGACACCCGCTGGAAGAAGTTTGATTGCTGATCGGATTGTCTATGACGGACTCATTTATTTTGAGGGTAACGAGCTAAGGTCAGATTTGATTGTTCTAGGAATGTCAGACTTCGATTGCATTATGGGCATCGATGTGCTGAACAGGTATCAGGCAGTTGTGAACTGCAGGCAGAGGACTGTCCGGTTCAGGTCTGATATGGGAGTCCAGTGGACATTCTATGGGGATGGTTCCCGTTCAAAGATCCTGTTGATATCTGCTGTCAAGATGGCACAGTTGTTGGAACGGGGCCATACATGATATCTCATCTATGTTGTTGACATTACTGAAAAGAGGGAAGAATTAAAGGTCGAGGATGTGCCCGTAGTGGCGGAGTTTCCTGATGTCTTTCCGGAAGATATTCCCGGATTTCCATCGACGAGAGAGGTCAAGTTTGGGATTGAGTTACTACCGGGGACGTCTGCCGTTTCTCGTGCCCAGTATAGGATGGCACCAGCGGAGTTAAGGGAGTTGAAGGTTCAGTTGCAAGAGCTCCTTGATAAGTGTTACATACGCCCTAGCGTATCGCCCTGGGGTGCACCAGTCCTATTTGTCAAAAAGAAAGATGGTTCGATGCGTCTGTGCATCGATTACAGGCAACTGAACAAAGCCACAGTGAAGAATAAGTATCCACTTCCGAGGATCGATGATTTGTTTAACCAGTTGCAGGGTACGAGGCTCTACAGTAAGATCGATCTGAGGTCCGGGTATCATCAGATTCGGGTAAGGGAAGATGACGTTCAGAAGACAGCTTTCAGGACTAGGTATGGGCACTATGAATTCTTAGTCATGCCTTTTGGGGTGACAAATACCCCAGCTGTCTTTCTGAGTCTGATGAACAGAGTATTTCAACCGTATTTGGATCAGTTTGTCATTGTTTTCATTGACGATATACTCATTTACTCTCGGACCGAAGAGGAACACGTGAAGCACTTGAGGACAGTACTCCAGATCCTTAGGGATCATCAGTTATATGCAAAGCTCAGTAAGTGCGAGTTCTGGTTGAGCAGTGTGGTGTTCTTGGGTCATGTTATATCTAGCAGCGGGATATCTGTAGATCCCAGGAAGGTTGAAGCTGTGATGGAGTGGGCTGCACCCACTTCTGTACCTAAGATACGGAGCTTCCTCGGGTTGGCCGGTTATTATCGACGTTTTGTCAAAGGTTTTTCAAAGATTGCCAAACCCCTGACACAGCTGACTCAGAAAGGAGTCCCGTTCTATTGGTCCAAAGCTTGTGAGGAAAGCTTCCAAGAATTGAAGCGTCGTTTGACTACGGCACCTGTATTGGTGATTCCTTCTGAGAATAAGAGGTTTGCCTTGTACACAGATGCATCACTGCAGGGTTTGGGCTGTGTGTTGATGCAAGATAAGCATGTGGTGGCTTATGCATCGAGGTAGCTGAAGCCACATGAGGCTAGGTATCCAGTCCATGATTTAGAGCTGGCGGCCATTATATTTGCCTTGAAGATTTGGAGGCATTACCTGTATGGTACGATGTTTACCATCTATTCAGACCATAAGAGCCTGAAGTTTTTGTTCACACAGGCTGAATTGAATATGCGACAAATATGATTGTGAAATTGAGTACCATCCTGTTAAAGCAAACTTGATAGCAGACGCCTTAAGTCGGAAGGTGAAGAGTATTACTGCTGAGGATGCCATGAGTTTATCAGCTATCATGACTTCTTATTGTCATCTGGGCTATGATTTCAATGTGGATACGTTGCGAGTGCGAGTGTCAACCTTATTGGCTGAGCCAGACATATTTGAGGCTATCAGGAAAGCCCAGAGGTCGGATGATGAGGTGCAGAGATGGTCATCGATAGTACTTCAGGGACAGCCATCAAAGTTCAGAGTGGCTGAGGATGATTCCTTGAGGCTCGGCAACCGCTGGGTAGTTTCGAGTATACCGGAGTTGCGTAGAGGAATCCTGGAGCGAGCTCTTAGTAGCCGATTTAGTATCCACCCAGGAGGAAGAAATGTGGTCAGTTCTGGTGGAGACGGATGAAGCGTGATGTGATCGTTTTTTGTTAAAAGATGTTTGATCTGCCAGCAAGTAAAGGCAGAGAGGCTGAGGCCTGGTGGCGAGCTGAAGAGTTTAGAGGTACCTGAATGGAAGTGGGAGCACATATCTATGGACTTTGTGACCCACTTTCCAAGGACGGCCTCTGGATTTGATGCGATCTGGGTGATCGTGGATAGGCTGACGAAGTTTGCTCATTTCATCCCTTACTGTATGTCTTTCACATACCTAAAGATGGCCCAATTATATGTACGGGATGTGGTGAGGTTGCATGGGGTTCCAGTCTCGATTGTGTCTGACAAAGACCCAAGGTTTACTTCACATTTCTGGGAGGGTCTCCAGACAGCTTTGGGCACAGAGGTGAGACTGAGTACAACTTATCACCCTCAGACAGATGGTCAGACAGAGTGTACCATACAGACGCTCGAAGATATGTTGAGGGCATGTGTATTGGAGTTTGATACTCCGTGGCAAGATTCAGTGCCACTAGTAGAGTTCTCTTATAATAACAGCTATCAGGCGAGCATTCAGATGGCTCCATTCGAAGCTCTTTACGGTCGACGTTGTAGGTCATCGTTGTACTGGGAGGACTTGACTAGTAAGACGGTCAGGGGACCGGATTTGATTCGAGAAATGGAAGAGAAGATCAAAGTGATCCGTCAGAAAATGAAAGCGGCTCAGGATAGGCAAGTAGCTTACGCTAATAAACAGCGGTGACCGTTGGAATTCCAAGTGGGAGATAAGGTCTTCTTGAAGATCTCATCTTTCAGAGGTGTGGTTCATTTTGGTATGCGCGGGAAGTTGTCTCCGAGGTATGTTGGGCCATATGAGATACTGCAGCGCATCGATACTTTGGCTTACCGTTTGGCTCTACCGCCGTCATTGTCTGGTATACATGACGTCTTCCATGTCTCTATGTTGCGGAAGTATGAGCCAGATCCGTCTCATGTTTTACAGCCCTCAGAGGTTCAGTTGGGTTCAGATGTGTCCTACGTGGAAGGACCGATTAGAATTATGGGTCGAGAGGATCGCAGACTTCGGAGCAAGGTCATACCGATGGTAAAGGTTCAGTGGGATCGTAGGGGTGTCGAGGAGGCCACGTTGGAGACGGAGCAGCATATGGTGCGGCATTACCCAGAACTATTTTCTGGTATGTGATTTATGTTTAGTTTCGTTTTAGGGTAAGTGCATGCGATTTCGAGGATGAAATCTTATAAGTAGGGGAGTATTGTGATATCCCCGAAATGATTAATTACAATTTGGGCATTAATTATGTTTACGTGATGAATTATGGTGATAATTGATTTATGTGTTGGAATTAATTATCTCGTTGATATGCTTAGTCTCATGGTAGGCGTGACCTGGGGGTTGCATTTCAGGGTGCATGTTATGCATGTTGGAAAATGAGGTGTTAACATGATTTAATTATATCGATTGTTAATTATGTGGAAAATATGGATTTAGTGGAAGTTTGGTGCATTTTTGTAAAATGCTTTTAAAAGACCATGTTGGGGTATTTTATACATCATGTTAATTAATGGGGTGCAAATTTAATTAACAACTCTTATAACCCCACTATACCCCTTTTTTATTTCACTTTACCCCTCACTTTATTAAATCCCCAACACACTCTCCAAACCCTACCTTTTCCTTCCATTTTCGAGTTTGGCTTCAAGGTGGAAGAGAAGTCTTTGCAAAAAACTCTATTCTTGTGATTCTTGGTAAGATTTGAGGCCTATGAAGGACATATATCATTCCTTGTTGTTTTTGTATGGATTTATTTTGTTTTGGGTTGATATTTGAGTTTTGAAAATGGGTTTGTTTTGGGTTGGTATGACTTTTGGTTGGGTGTAGGATTTTTTGGTTGTTTAATGGTGTAAATTGAAGGTTTAAAGTGTTTTTATGTTTTTGGTTTGTTGGTATAAGTGTTGTTGAGGTTGGTGAAGATTTTATGGTGCAAAAATGGTGATTTTCGCAACACAGGTAGCGGCGATCGATCGCCCTTTTTTTGGTGATCGATCGAGCGCAACTAGTAGGCTCCAGAAGCCATTGGCGATCGATCGCCACATTTGGGCGATCGATCGGCGAGGCTGGCGATCGATCGCGCCAAAAGTGGCGATCGATCGCCAAGGGCTGAAAATTTTAGAATCGGCCAGTACGATCTCGCGATCGATCGGGCCTGGGTGGCGATCGATCGCGAAATGCAAAATATTGTGTTTTTGGATATTTTGTGGGATTTTTGGATATTGGACTATAATTGGTTTCTAATATTGATTTGTATGGTTGTGTAGAACCATCCCAGGTACCAACAACTTCAAGGAGATAAAGTTCTTCAACTTCTCCACTTTTGAGATTAAGGTACGTAAGAGACGTACGGGCATCGGACGGTAAAACACACTCCTATACTATGACTATGCAATGATTGCATAAGTATTTATGTAACAGGTTGATGATGTTAATGATAAGTAAGTGTACGATGATGATTATGATAAGTAAATATACGATGATGTTTGTGAGGATGATGTTTATGATGAGTAAGGATGCTATGATGTTTATGATGTATGTTAAACTATGTTATTAGAAATGGTAGAGTGTTCCGATGGTTGTTATGGGCAAGCGAGGAAGGTACTTACCGCTGACATAGCTAGCGAGGAGATATATCCGCTATCAAGGAGTATCGAGGGATATCACAGTACCGCTATATGTCGAGCGAGGGGTCCAATTGTGCCGCTGACATAACAGGACCCGAACAGTCACATTTCTAATTAACATTGTTGATTATGGGCATATAAGTGAAGTATGACTTTAATCATTTATGTCAAGAACTAATGATTACATGCATGAATATGAAACATGGACAACAAAAGTGGGTTAATGCGATTAACCAGGAAGTATATGTTAACGATTATTTCATGCATTTATTTATATGCCATTATCTTATGATGTTAAATAATGATGTAAATGCTCATGATGGGTTGTCCCTGTAGGTACACTTTTGGACTGAAGGGCTAAGGGTCGGGTTGAGGCAGTGAGCTGCAAGGAGCACAAAAAGGAATAGGATTCAGGATGATAGTATCTACTCTAGGAGTAGTATAAACCTATAATGTTAGCATTCGTTTATGGGAATGTAACTAATAAGTTTTGAAATTTTATTTTTGGCCTATAATCCTGTTAGCTCATGTAACAACCGGAACCCTAAGATGTTATTAATGCATGTTTAGTCCATAATACGTTATTATAATCATGTTAAGGTAGGAAGACCCTACACCCTCACTGTCTTAAACCATTTTCATAATAATGTAAACATATTTATATTATGTACTATAGAGTTGAGTCGATTCATTTTACAACCAGTTGTATTCATCCATTACATGCCATAACTAAATACAACTCAAAATAGACATGTCTTCTCGGTTTCTCTAATCGACTACTCTATCATCATCAGTGTAGCAAAATGGATCCACAATCCTGGCTTCCATCGCCCAAAAGAGTCCCTACAGAACAACCCACAAAATACCATGAACACCATTGTACTATGTATTACATATCAACAAAATATATGAAACAATTATACTACTACAGTAGTTACAAAAACTCCCTGTATGTCATTCATATCTCGTGTTCATCGAGTTGTTCCTGTAGCATACTAAATCATAATATAATTTCTGACAATTATATACAATGCATATGTGATGACATACCAAAATCTCATCTTGATCATATCCTGATCTTCGTCTCACACTCATTTCAATCTCAGCCCAATGAATACCATTTCCTCATTTCTTTCCATTGACTGTGTATAATATCATCACTCTGTATATGAGTAGCACATATAACATTGCTATTACGCTCCATATGATCCCATTATATGAGTAGCCAATGTATATTGCATTTCGACTCCATATACGAGTCTTAGATATTATATTACTGCACACCTCTCATCAATACACAATCACGCCTCAATGCTTTGGTAGTCACCAAACCCACTTCATACATCAGCCCAAATATGTATGAATGCAAAATAAAAGTGTTCGTACGTCCCACGTACCTGATAATATCCAAAAGAGGTAGAGCGATCACCAGCAATAACCTTCACCCTGTTCGATGTCCGGTAGTATGTGACGGCTCTACACACATTTAAGATATTAGAATCATGAAATATTTTCATATCTTATCCTCAACATTCTTTCTCACATTTATAATGACAATAGACAATATCCTATAGTTAACCATGTAATAAATCGCGCATAGCAAGAAATAGAAAAATCCCATTTTTTTTACGCTTACCAATTGATCGCTAAGCATTCTCCGATCGATCGCCCAACATGCTCGATCGATCGTCCTCTGCAGAAATTTTGGGTATCATCAACCGATTGTTTGGCGCAATTTACCGATCGATCAGTGAGTCCTGTTACTCGAAAATTCGTCCTTTTTTCACGATTTTTGCACACTCTTCCATCTTTACTCACAAGCAGCTCATCACATATGAATTCACCCATACATACAACATTAAAACACCATAATTGACCTCTATCCTTCATATCACAAAAGTATTCATCAACTCCAACCAAAAGTTATCAAAATAGAAAACCATACCAAGAACACATACTGCACCAAACACAAAGTTATGAAAGAAGAAGCATAAAGAAGATATAATTGACTTACTCTAACACTTTCCTTCCACTTTCAATCAGCATTTGAGAATGAATTTGGCTAAGAGTTCAGAATTGAGACTTGGAGAAGAATGATTTGTATGGGTTGGGTTTTAATCGATTTTCATCACCACTTGGGCATCCTAATCTGATAGAGATTGTGTATTTTCTACTTAGGCATCCAAGTTTTCAAATAAGGATAATTTAATTGTATACGAGTCCTTCATGTTTAGTTAGTTCATAAAGTTGACCTTTCCCCAAATTGCAAATGAATCCCTCAAGTTTTGTCACTTTTATAAATTATACCTATATCCTTTACTCATTCCAACTTCCGCATTAGTTACTATATGCAACTCTTACTTAAGCATCATAATAATATGGTTCAACTCTTTACCTAAGCATCATAGTAATATGGAATATCACATTTCTCCCCAACATATAAGATTTCGACCCAAAATCTAACATACCAACAGTATAAACACAAATAAATACAAAAACATATACCATCAAACAACTCATGATAGAGTTGTCTCATATGCTGTTCCGTCTCCCATGTTGCCTCTTCAACACCCCGCTTATCCCACCAAACATTCACCATAGGAATACTTTTACCACGAAGTTTACGATCTGCATGATCCAAAATGCAAACTGGACGTTCCACATAAGAAATATTCGACTCTAACTGCACTTCTGAAGGTTGTAACACATGCAATGGATCAGGTTCATACTTTCATAACATCGATACATAAAATACATCATGTATACCAGATATAGAGGGTGGCAACGCCAATCTATATGCCAGTGTGCCAACTCGCTGTAAGATTTCATACGGACCAATATACCTTGGTGATAACTTCACTTTCACTCCGAAACGAACAATACCTTTAAAAGGTGAAATCTTTAAGAACACTTATCACCAACTTGAAATTCTAAGGTTCTCCACCTCTTATTGGCATAAGCTGCCTATCTATCTTGAGCAGCTTTCATCCTTTGCCATACGAGTTTAACTTTCTCTTCCATTTCCCTAATCATGTCAGGTCCACCCACAACTGTTTTGTCTATATCATCCCAACATAAAGGGGATCTGCAACGTTTCCTATACAACGCTTCAAATGGAGCCATTTGTATGCTCACTTGGTAACTGTTGTTGTATGAGAATTCAATCAACGGTAGAGAATCGTGCAACGTAGACTCAAATTCTAATACACAGGCACGTAACATATCCTCTAACGTCTGGATCGTGCGTTCAGTTTGTCCATCAATTTGAGGGTGATAAGATGTACTCAATCTCACTTCAGTCCCCATGGCTGCTTGCAATCCTTCCCAGAAACGAGAAGTGAACCTCGACTGGGATACCACGTAGTTGCAATATGTCTCGAATATCCTTGAATTAGAATTGTTGATTCTAAGGGTAAACAAGGGATGACCAGGATTCAAAGTCGTTTGCTGTCGTTGTCGACACATGTTTTGAGAATGCAATTGGGTTTCTTGCATGTTCTCTGTGGAATCATGTGACTTTGTGGAATTTTTTTGATAATGTGTTGGGGCCAATATATGATTTCTTGGAACACTCTGTTGTTGACATCTGTGAAAATGTGTATTTGTGTTTATCGGTGGCCCAAGGTTGCCCGATTCGAGTTGCAAATGGTGCAACTTTTCCTTCAATGAGTAAGATTCCATTATTGTGATGGAATTGGAGCGGCGGAAACCAAGTTTAGTATGAGTATAATGCTGTATACTGGTGGTTTCTTTGAAGCGTTGTGTATTTGCATCGTAGATCAAGTCGTAGAGATGTCATAAATGTGATATCTATGTTGGAATCAGAAGTGATTCGAGTATAGAGCAGTTTAAGGCTAACTGACTACTTTTGATTAGTTAATATCGAGGTATTTTAACATCAGTTAGTGGTTAATGTTGGTTTTGGGAGGATATCTGCATCCAGGAATTCGGTGCAAGGTCGATATCCTCGCAGTTGGTGTTTCAAGAATCCATGCTGTGTATTTGAGTTGAGTTGCATGGTCTGTGTGGTACGTTGAGTACGTGTGTGCAAATTTCAAGGACAAAATTTGATTAGTGGGGGATAAATGTGATATCCGGAAATTAATTATAGTAATCCCAGATTTAATCGAATCATTAATTGATTTTAATTGTGGTAATTATGAAATAATTACCGAATTGAGATTTAGGGGATTAATATCTTGTGTTGGATTTGTTGGATTTGAGGTTCGAGATTTTATTCTCATTGTCATATTGAACATTGGAATAGTGTTAGTGGTGGGATTTTGAGTTGGGGTTTTGGAATTGAGGTTTGGGATATATTTGAGTGAGTTGGAGTATTATTTGTTGTTAAATAATTTTGGTGCGAGTATTTGAGACTCGGGTTTTTGGAGCCTTGAAAATATATATACCAAGTAGACTCGGTATTCAATCACTTTTCTCCGGCTCTCCCTCTCTCCTCTCCCTTCTCTCTTTCCCTTTTCCCTTTTTCCTTTTCCTCTCCCTTTTCTTGAAGAAGATCACCCGGTTTTGGAGCGGGAATCTCGAGCAAATTGTTGGGTAATCTTCCTCATCTATTGATTGTGGTTGTTTTGATTTTATTTTTGTAGAGTTTGGGATTGTTTGGAGTGGGTTTGATTGTTAGGTTTGTGTTTTGGGATTTGTTGATTGGCTTTGTTATTGTTGAATAATAAGGTGTTTATTTGAGTTTTGGTCGAGGTTGTGAAGTTTATTTGGTGTTGGTTGAGTTGGATTTGGGTTTGGGTTCGAAATCGCCATTGAAATGAAGTTTTTTTTTTCTTCAGAAAATCATAGGTCGTGATCGATCGCTGATCGCAGCACTCGCACCGATCGATCTCGACGAGACGTGGAATTTTGGAAACGATGTACGGTGCGGCCAATCGATCGCAAAGACCTTGGCGATCGATCGCCAAGGGTCGAAAGATTATCATGATTTTGAAAGGAGCAATTGATGGCCAGGCAAAATTATTGAAAAATGTTTTATTGTTGAGATGTCAATGTATGCTTTGCCTGAGTCTTTTATGTGATTATTCATCATGATTGGATGATATATGGAGGTTGAGTACGTGCTCGAGTATGTGATTGTGTGCACGTAATTGATTGTGAATTATTGATCGTGTGTAACGACTAATTCCTCGGATCTCGGGGCAAAGGCAAGGAATGGCTCTTGCTATTGGACTATAAGGTACATGTGATGTACGAGCAATGATAGATATATTATTGTTGGGTTTATCGAATAATATATTGTTGTCGTGTTTGAATTAGTACGTATTCAATACGAGCATTACTTTCGACATTGTGATTATGTCATGGTATGTATATGGGATATTGTGAGTTAATGATGAGACTTGATAATTAGTTGATATGTTGGACTTGATTTATATGAGTCTGAGCATTGAGGAATAAGGGTGGGAGCAAAGTGCTGCATGTAATGTGAGTCACCTCTTGAGTCCGAAAGGAACAAAGTGCTACATACATGCGAGTCACCTCTTGAGTTCAAAAGAACAAAGTGCTACATATATGTGAGTGAGTCCTTGATAATGCCGTTGTCATGTCGAAGCGATGATAATACTGTTGTCATGTCGAAGCGATGGTAAATGTCGTTGTCATGTCGAAGCTATGGTAAATGCCGCTGTCATGTCGAAATGATGACACATGCCGTTGTTATGTCGAAGCGATAATACATGCCGATGTCACGTCGAAGCGATGGAAATATTATATTCTTATGTTGAATTGGTATATATTGAACAATTGGGCTCGTTGATAGGAGTGTTATGGTTACGAGTTGATATATATATATATATATATATATATATATATATATATATATATATATATATATATATATATATGATGTTATTAATCGATTGAGTCGATGTATATTATTGTTGTTGTTGGTATGCAGGGATTGTAAGGCATCGATCAGTGTGGTACTGATGATGTGGGATATTTTGTCACGGACGACGTATACGAGGTCGTGGAATATTTGTAAGATGTATCGTTATAAACAGGTGCATGTTGAGGAGTGATTGGTAGTAATGGGGTATTACTACGCATTGTGAATTACTTAGGGAGTAATTCTTGATCATTTATAACTTGTATTGTGCAAGTTATATTTAATTGTGTTTGTCGTTTACCTGTTTATTGGTATGCTCACCCCGTGTGGGGGCAGTTTCTGTAGAAACAGGTGTCAGGGTAGCTGTCAGAGAGCTCGAGGTGTCAGAGTTGCTGAGTTAGATACTTAGCAAGGTCGAGTTGAGTTAGTACACTAGTTATCGTTTTTCCTTTGTTTATTACATTTTGTATAGGATCTGTAATATGCATGTCGTTCTGTAATCATCCAGTGTCATTTGATTGGATAGACTTTTTATGATTACAATTAGCTGTGAGACATATTGTTTGAGGATTTATTTATTTGTTGTGTAATTTGGATGGTCCAAATTACGTTGAGTTATTTGTCAAGAAGTTTTGAAATCCTTGTATTATTTGAGTATAATTTGTTTAGCGTAAGCGGGGTCTTACAATTTCCCCCTCCATTTCTTTCCTCTTCACGTCGACCACTGCCTATACCAAAAGGGACGATTCCAGCTTGGTTTTTAGGCATGATTTCCTTTTAGGTATGTGTATACATGATGCTACATCATTCCTTAGTTATTCATCTCTCTTGCATTTTCAATTTTCCCTTCTATGTGCGATTTTTGGTGAAAATTTTGGGGAAAAAGATTATTGCTATATTGGGTCGGTTTCTTTGCTGTTTGGGCTGACCTTTTGTACGTTTTGGGGAAAGAAATTATGTTGTTATTGGTTCGAAATTGGCTGTCATTTGGATCGAAAATTCTGATGTGTGCGTGTGTGTGTTGTCGTGTTCATATGTGTGCTTTTATTTCGGTGAGGGAGTAGGTTCGAACCAGGGTGTTTATGTGCTGCTGCTGTTGATCGAGTTAGATACTATTTGGGAGAGGTTGATGTTTACATATTGTGATTATTGTCCAAAAAGAAAATGTAACCTGTAAGTGGGTTGGCTTTATGCGACTTGAAGTATTTTGGGTAGACTAATCATTAATTAGAAGAATGGAATTACTTCAACGTAATTTTGTTTCCTCCCCTGTTGCATAGATCGAGCTAGCTGTTGTGTAGATTGAAAATGGTTGGTACGTAGTCCTGTGGAGTTATGTTTAGCTTTGGCCAATCTTTAGTTGGATGAATTATTGGTGTAGGGCAGCCTACAATGTACTACGTTGATCCTAACCCAAATTGCATAACTGAGTGGAGATTGACTAATGGAAAGTTTATTTTTAATAAGAACTTGAAAATATACTTGTTCATGGCTCAAACTCTATAATTTTATTTTGATGAAGTTATATTCATCTAATGATTATGTATTTTATGAATTGATTAATTAGATTTGTGAGAATGGACAATTCTTTGGGATTGTACTGATGATATTTAAGAATTGAAGGTTTAGGTGACTAGTTTAGTAAAACTTTGCACATTCTATGTTTCTATCGATTATATTATGGGTTAAGCTGTTGAGTATGTGTTTAAGTGGCATAATTTCCAAGAAATGAGTTTGCTCGATAATTCATTTATTCTATTGTGAGGTCTAAGTCGGATTTAGCCTTGAGATGTGATCTCAACTTCTTGACAGAACCTTTGTGCTGCTGCTTTCTGGAAATTGTCATAGCTTTTTAAATTCAATGGAGAATACTTCATTCTAGTTGATGAAATATGAAGAAATGAAAAGATAATGGGATTAATTCGGAGTTATGAATATGTTAATGAAAATTATAACATGATAACTTTGTTAAAGCTAAATTTAAACAAATAAATGATATTTGAATGGTGTGAAGTTTATTATAAGTCTTAAATCTTGATATGGGCTATAACTTATGTTTTGTATGACTTTCAAACTTTTCTTGGGATTTTGATAGAACTTTTGAATTTCAAGAACCAAGCCGAAAAGTTGAATCAATGAGTGAAATACCTAAATAAATATTTTGAATCAATATGCGAGAACATATGAGATGTATTGTGTTGAATCTTGATTTAAGTTATCTTATATTTGACAGTACATAAATGATACTGGATGTGTTATGAATGAACTAATATTGAATTGATAATTTTGATATAGATATTCCACGAACCTCCAGATGTCGAGGATGGCTTAATATATTGTCGACGATAAGGTACTTAGTGACGTACAAGCAGGTATGATATGAAGTAATTATACATTCATGCATACATGTGTTGTTAAGATTGATATAAATGTCAGTTAATGGATATGCGAGTTGAATTTGATACCATGTGACATGGTGGATATGAGAAACCTTTGGGGATTGTCATGATTGATAGTTATGCTGACCTTGATAGATTGATGGTCACGATTGAGTGAGAGTTGATGTATTGCGTGAAATATTGATTTATCTTGATATTGAGTATTATGTTATAAATATCGATATTGAACTTGATAACTGCGAAAACGTGAAATATGAAACAATAACAGTTCGAGGAAACTTATATTGGTTCAGACTTATTCAGGGAGTGAGGGAGTGCACTTTATAACTTTCCAATAGCTTTATTTTGTTGTATTACGATTTTGTATATTGATATGATTATGTTTAACATATTGGTAGTGTGTTGGCTAGGGAAAGTAAGTTCGAGCTTCATTGGAGAATAATGTCGTCAGAATCATTTTACCAAGTTGGTAGATTGAGAATGTGATTTATGCAAGTTGAATTATATTTATCTATTCATTGCTTGTTTGTGAGTATCCCGATGCATGTATATGGTCTGTATAGGAGCGTTGGAGTTCCTCTTTTCATTTGATTGATTTATGTGCATTTTATTGTCTTAGGAAAAAATATGCTTTATTATTTGAGTATTGAGAATTGATTATATTGTGATTGAGGAAAATCGAGATTATGATTGAGTATTTAGTATTAGTTAGATGAATGTAGTTTGGTGAACATTTGTGATTCAATTTTGTGAGGTTTGTTGCTTCAGATTTATTGTTGTCATGTGGATATATTTTTTATTTGATTTTATTGGTATGTCTAATTTATGGGAAGACTCTGCCGAAATTTTTATAAAATCCCACGACATATATAAGATTATGTGCTTATTTAATCCCTAATGCTTGGTTAGTATTGAAGGGTCTTACACTATGAATGAGATAAAAAGAAAGGAAAAGTAAATGCTTCATGAAGATGGCACAAAATGGAAAAAAAAAAAAAAAAGAGTTGAAATAGCCTTGAATAAATAAAATTGAGACCCAAGGGAACCAATGCTGAAACAAAGAAGAGAGAACAAGCTCTAAATTTGCGAAAAAATGATTATACTCTCTTGTTTGTGTTATCCTACTATTTTCTTTGCAACCGACACCTAAGCCTAACATTAAAGCTTAAAAATACATTTTGATCCAAGTCTAGGGAGTGACTACACTAGTGGAGAAGTTGTTTGAAAATAGGCATATGAGGTGCTCAACGATAATCTTAACTTTCATTGATTAGCATAGTTTGATTTATGAGGTTTGCACTATTCTTGAGTTTGATAATAGCACTCACGCACGTTCCAAGTTTGAGGCATGTTTCTTGATTGAGGAGAAAACACAACTTGTTAGATATTTTTGATTAACTCTTGTTTGTCAGTAAGTGAGATGTCTGAGCTACTTATTGGCTGTGAAATAATTCATTGCAGTATCAATATTGAACTCCGTATTTTGATTTATTGCTTGCTCGAGGACAAACAAATCTAAGTTTGGGGGAGTTGATAAGTGTGACTTTTACACTCCTAATTCTAGGATTTTAGATTATTTTTATTGTGATTCTTGGATGATATTATGCGGTTTTGTGTTGTTTTTGGATGTTTCAAGAATCTAGGTCCAAGTGCATGGAATGGAGGAATTGAGCTAAAAATGACTCAAATGACTCAAATGAGCTAACCGGCCGAAGAATAGACAAAAGATCGAAGTTGGAAGGAAAAGTTCCGACTGATCGATCAGTGCTCAGGACGGATCGATCGGTCAACGGCCGTAGGTTGAAGATATTTTGAAAGTTCCGACTGATCGATCGGTGCTAAGGACCGGTTCATTGGTAGAACGACGCAGCATAAAGATTTAATTCAGAGAAATTACAGATCGATCATTAGTTCTTACTGATCGATCGGTAGACAAGAATTTCTGAAAAAAAATTACCTTTTAGAGTTTGAGTTCAACAAGGAATCTACTTATTTCCCCTCCTCTATAAATACTCATTGGACAAAATTCATCAGATATACAACATATTTTGACTCACTTTTACCGTAGAACATCAACCTCCTCTCATCTTTCAAGCCGCCAAGCAAGGGAGCAACCAAGAGACGGAAGACGAACGACGCCCGGAGTCTAAACCTCGCGTTTATTAGTATTTTTGAACTTTTGCTTATATAATTCATAGATTCTGATGTTGTTTAGCCTAAAAGACATTATTAGTCATCTTTCTATGTAGATGATTATAGGCTAAATCTATTTTATCAAGACTTGGGGATCCTATGTTTGAACCTTCAATTTAATTGTTAGTTTTTGATTGATTTTCTATACTATCCTTGTGCATAATTTATATTTATAATGCATGTAGAGGATTAGCTACCCTTTGAATGATTTTAGTTATTGTGATTGAGATCGGAAGATAATATTGTAATATAGATTAGTAAATTGTGCCGTGGATTTCAGATTTAGATAGGAAGATAAGATCAAATACACGTGTGATAGCCATAGATTACCCAATCGAAAGCTAGTAGTTTTCACAAATCGTAATGCAAATTGATAGTTTAATAAGGATACGTGAGTGGCTTAATTAAACGTCATTACTAGGTTTAATATAACTTGAAAGAGTATATTAAATAAGTGTGGAAAACTCGTCACATTGGATTTGTATGGATGATCAATCAATAATAATAAGCAAATTTTAGGGGATTACATAGGTGAACCAATGTCTTGATAAATCTTCTCTAATTGAATTCCTTCGTTTTCGCGCACTTGTTTGGTGTTTTGATTTCTTAATTGCTTTTATTTTAGTTTTAATAATCACTTGATTTTCGTAGGCTAAATATAGTTAAAGAAATTTAATTTGGTACTTGCTACTAGTCATGGTGGGTTAGACAACCTTTACTTCATATGTTCTATACTAAAACTTGACGACCATGCACTTGTGGTATAATTGTGCTACACTAGAGTTCTACTGTTTAAATAAACCGCGATCAACACACTCACACCTACCAGCACACACTAAACACATTTTCTGCACATAAACTCACACACAACGATAAAACAGCCACCACACCTCAATGAATTCGACCAAATACACCTCAAAATCGTCCCCGAGGAAGGACCAAACATAGCCCTTAATAAGCCCTAAATTTTGAACCCCAACTTGGCAAAATTCAACCCAAACTCGAAAATAAGAGAGGTAAAGAGGCTTAAGGAGTAAGGAAACATCATACCTCACAAATCTTGGCAAGATATTTGAGCTTGAAGGGGGAAATTCCAACCCTAAGCTGCTATGAAAGAGGCGACGGGTTTGAGGGGTTTGGGGAAGGAGGAGGCAAATTCTTAGTGTGTGTGTGGGAGTGTGTTTTTATGTGTTTTATTATCTCACTTTATAAAATAAATCCTCAACCCTACCAACATACTCACTTTACCTATTAATTTAACAATTCTCAAAACTTATAACTCAAACAAGTCTTCATTAAAACAAATCCATAATAATATTTACGAATTACTCATTATTCCATAATTTACCATTTAAACAAGTAATTAAATGCAGAATAAACCAGGCATCACAGATTGCATATATTTTTATAGTTGTTGAGGACATGTGTGTCCGAGTGTTAATCCACTTGATCAGATTCACATTGTTGAGTGAAGGTTTGTATACTGATGAACGAATATACATTTGGCTTCATTTGAAGTACTATGTGAACGATGTTATAGATCTCAATTCTATGTGAAATATTTCAAGTTTAGTCTTGGTCAGTGAATCAGAGATGATTAGTACGAACCAGATAAACATGTTTTTGTTTTGTTTAACATCGATGGATGTTAGTCTTTCAAGTGTATGATGTTTGGTGGGAAGAGTTGGTGCATGCGTGTAAATTTCGGGGACGAAATTTTATTAGTGGGGGAGAACTGTGATGCTTGAATTCAAAATAATGAATTAATTGTATGGCTAAAGTAAGATACAATATTTTAAGGAATTGGGTTTGAGGGTGGAGATTAATTTGACGAGTAGATAGCAAGAGGAATGGTTTTAGGTCAACCAGGAAGTTGTAAGTAATCCAACAAGCATACAACGCAGCGGAATTTAAAATTTTGGATTACTAGAACCGCGGATCTATACAAAGTGGTCATATCGGAATATAGATAATAAGAGTCTCACCCTTGTTGCGTGTTTGAGCAGAATCCATGAAGCACCACGTCCAACGAATTCCGAGTCACGAGCAACACCTCCAAGGTCTTGCCTCTATGGTATCCACACGATCAAATCGAACAAGGGACGTTCAAGAACAAGTTGCTAGACTTATTCTTGAACCAAAACCAAACTCTCGGTTCAAAACCGATTAACGGCAACCAATCAACAACCAAAAGGATCGACGACGACCGTGAAGAAAAGGCTACGGCCGTGAAGAGCTTTGGACGAGAGGAGGCGGCCGAGAAGCTCTTAGGTTTTGAGATTATGAATTGTATCAAGGATTAAACACAATTAATCACCTTGTTATCATTATATATGATTTAATTAAAGGCTTTCACAAAGCCTCATAGGCCCAAACCCATGATTTAATTAAATCCTTATAATCATGTAATTAAGACTCTTCTTAATTAATTAATTCATCCAATGAATTTAATTCCCTTATCGATTTAATCTTTTGTGCGACGCGATAGGATCTTGTAATGTTGGCAGTGACATAAAATCTCATTTTATGACACAAGCAATGAGCGGTATCTAGCAACACATCAAGGCTACCCAAATTACAAGAATGTCTTTGACTCGACATAACCTTAGAACTTGTGATAATATTAACCATGTAACTTAATCCCTTTGTCCATGTGTTTAGATTGAACACGAGTCATGTAATAGTCATACTCATATATTCAATCTCTATTTCTTGATCCCCAAGTAGAACTAGAATAAACGAATAAGCTCGATATCACATATCGACTCATTCGAGCACGGCCATGCATTTTAGTCTTACTTGATCAAGGGCCCAAACACTTCTCCTGTTATATAGGAGGGACAAATCCTGTATTGGTCAATCAACATCCCTCTGCATAACTCGTAGTGTATCCAATAGTTGCCTTTATAGTTTACCCTGTTACAGGTAACGTTTGACAATATCAAGATGCATAACTCCTTATGTTGGGATCCCTGATGATCTCAAGTCGTAAGGATTACATACATTATTATCACTATGAGAATTGCTTATGACACTCATATAACTATCCATGTAGCATTCTCATGGTGGGTCTGTCCAGTACATTGTTCTCTAACATGTACCCATGTGTTGATTTGATATCTCATATCCATGAACAATTCATCAATCAAAACATACTAGTCCCAATGTATTATCATTATCCTTATTTATGATAATACTTGACTAGGGACAATCTTTAAGAATAATACAATATTATTCTAAGGACATTAACTTATATACCAATTCATATTGCACAGATATTCGAATAATATATAATAATGATTTGCCATTTATAAAATCATAATACATTGTATGTCTTAAACAATCATATAATGACATGTCTTAGGGCATATCCCAACAAATCTCCCACTTCACTAAGACCAATCAGACATATACCTAATGCCTAGAGATCTAGTATGACGATCATGCTTCTGCTGTGACAGTGGCTTCGTCAATGAGTCAGATACATTATCATCTGTTGGTACTTTGCATATTTTAACATCTCCCCTTTCAACGATTTCTCGAATGAAATGAAAGCGCCGAAGTATGTGCTTGGATCTTTGGTGAGATCTAGGTTCCTTACCCAATGCGATCTCTCCATTGTTGTCACAATAGAGTTCTATCGGATCCTCAATGCTAGGCACCACTCCAAGTTCAGAAATGAACTTCCTGATCCAAATAGCTTCCTTTGCTGCATCTGAGGCAGCAATGTACTCAGCTTCCATTGTAGAATCGGCTACTGTCTCTTGCTTTGAACTCTTCTAGCTCACAGCACCTCCATTTAGGTAATACACATATCCTGATTGCGATCGAAAATCATCTTTGTCGGTTTGGAAACTTGCATCAGTGTAACCAATTACATTGAGCTCTTCCTCACCTCCATAAATCAAGAATGTATCCTTAGTTCTTCTCAAGTACTTCAGGATGTTCTTGACTGCAATCCAGTGACTTTCACCTAGATCAACTTGATATCTGCTCGTCTTGCTCAAAGCATACGAAACATCGGGACGAGTACATATCATGGCATACATGATAGATCCAATAGCTGATGCATATGGAATCTTACTCATGCGTTATCTCTCATCTGGTGTTGAAGGACACTGATCCTTCGAGAGATGTATTCCATGTGTCATAGGCACGAATCCTTTCTTAGATTCTTGCATGCTAAACCATTTTAGCACTTTGTCTATGTATGTACTTTGACTTAGGCCAAGTAATCTTCTCGATCTATCTCTATAGATCTTGATTCCTAATACATAGGTGGCTTCACCCAAGTCTTTCATAGAAAAGCAATTCCCTAGCCAAATCTTTACAGATTGTAAGGCAGTGATATCATTCCCAATTAGAAGTATGTCATCTACATACAATATTAGGAAGATAATTATGCTCCCACTGACCTTCTTGTAGACACAAGGTTCATCTACGTTTTTGATGAAACCAAACTCTTTGACTGCATCATCAAAACAAAGATTCCAACTCCGAGAAGCTTGCTTCAATCCATAAATGGATCGTTGTAGCTTGCATATCTTTCCAGCATCCTTTAGAAAGACAAAACCCTCGGGCTGTGTCATGTACACATCCTCAAGCAGATTTCCATTAAGGAAAGCTGTTTTGACATCCATATGCCAGATTTCATAATCATGAAATGCAGCTATTGCAAGTAAAATCCTAATGGATTTAACCATGGCAACTGGTGAAAAGTTTCATCATAGTCAATACCATGAATTCGTTTGAAACCTTTTGCAACCAGTCGACCTTTAAAGGTTTGTACATTACCATCCATGTCGGTCTTCTTCTTGAAAATCCATTTGCACCATATGGGTCTCACCCCTTCAGGTGGGTCAACCAAAGTCCATACTTGGTTTGCATACATGGATTCCATTTCAGATTTCATGGCCTCTTGCCATTTCTCAGAATCAGTGCCCATTATAGCTTCTTGATAAGATGACGACTCATCATCATCAATAAGTAGTAAGTCACCTTGTTGAGTCACAAGAAATCCATATCTCTGTGGCTCCCGGTGTTCTCTTACAGACCTACACTGGGCTTGTGTCTCTTGAGCAGGTACTTTATCCACAACAGCTTGTGGTGTCTGCTCTGTTTCCATCTCAATATCATGTTCAGTGTTTTCTTGTGGTTGAACTTCACTAAGTTCTATATGTCTCCCACTGGTTTTTCTAGAAATAAATTCTCTTTCAAGAAAAACACCAGTCCGAGCAACAATCACTTTGTTCTCGGTGGGATAATAGAAATAGTATCCTTTCGTTTCCTTAGGATACCCCACAAATAAACACTTATCAGATTTGGGTCCAAGTTTGTTGGAGACGTGACGTCTCACGAAAGCCTCACAACCCCAAATCTTCATAAAAGACATACTAGGACGCTTCCCAGTCCATTCTCATATGGTGTCTTATCCACTGATTTAGATGGAACACGGTTCAGTATAAATATTGTTGTTTCTAAAGCATGTCCCCAAAAGGATATCGGAAGATCTGCATGACTCATCATTGATCTAACCATGTCCAACAAGGTTCGATTTCTCCTCTCGGATACACCATTCCATTGTGGAGTATACGGAGGAGTGAGTTCTGGGACTATCCCACACTCCTTTAGATAGTCATGAAACTATTGGCTAAGGTATTCACCTCCTCGATCTGATCGAAGGATTTTGATACTTTTACCAAATTGGTTTTGTACTTCATTCTTGAAATCCTTGAACTTTTCAAAGGTTTCATGTTTATGTTTCATTAGGTACACATACCCATATCTACTGAAGTCATCAGTAAATGTAATGAAATATTGAAAACCACCTCTAGCATGTGTGCTTATTGGTCCACATACATCACTATGTATTAGTCCCAATAAAACATTTGCCCTTTCAACATGTCCCTTGAATGGGGCTTTAGTCATCTTGCCCATTAAACAAGCTCGCATGTTTCATATGATTCAAAATCAAATGAATCTAATGCTCCATCCTTATGAAGTTTTGATATGCGGTTCTCGTTTATATGGCCCAAGCGACAATGCCAGAGATAAGTTGGATTAGAATCATTATTCTTAATCATTTTAGTATTAATGTTACAGACAGGCATATCTAGATTTAATATATAAAGACCATTAATCATTTGTGCACTTGCATAAAACATATCATTTGAATAAATAGAACAACAGTTGTCCTTTATCATAAATGAAAATCCATACTTGTCCAAACAAGAAATAGAAATAATGTTTTTGGTAATAGACGGCACAAAATAACAGTCTTTCAAAATCAATGATAAACCAGAAGGCAAAGATAAATGGTAATCTCCTACAGCTAATGCAACAACTCTTTCTTCATTTCCAACTCGGAGATCTACTTCGCCTTTTGCCAATATTCTACTCCTTTTAAGATCCTGCACATTAACACAAATGTGAGATCCACATCCAGTATCTAATACCCATGATGAAGAAGTAGATAAATTGACTTCTATAACAAAAATACCTGAAGTGGAAGTCACACTTCCCTTTGTCTTCTTAAGATCCTCCAGATAAACTTTGCAATTTCTTTTCCAATGTCCGGTCTCACCGCAATGGAAACAGTTCCCCTCTTTTGCCACTCCTCCCTTTGGCTTTAGTGCAGAAACATGTGGCTTAGACTTAACAAGGACCTTCTTGTTCTTCTTGAAGCTCTTAGCTTTAGTCTTTCCTTTGCTCTTATTCACAATAAGAACATTTGTAGGCTTAGACTTCTTGCTATTTGCTTCAAAAGTTCTAAGCATGCCAAGTAACTGTGGTAGAGTCTTTTCAATTTCAATCATATTGTAATTCAAGACAAATTGACTTAAGCTTTCAGGCAACGATTGCAAGATCACGTCAGTGGCCAACTCTTGGTCCAAAGGAAAACCCAGCTTCTCCAGATTCTCAATATACCAAATCATCTTGAGTACATTAGTTCCAACTAGACTTCCTTCTACCATTCTACATTGGAACAATGCTTTAGAGACGTCATACCTCTCTTGTCTTGCTTGTTGTTGGTACAGTTGCTTTAGATGCTCGATCATATCGAACGCCTCCATTTCCTCATGTTGCTTCTGAAGCTCAGAGTTCATGGTGGCAAGCATAAGGCACCCAACATCAAGTGCGTCATTTTGATGCTTCTTGTAAGCATCTTTATCGGCTTTAGCAGCCGTCAAGGGAGGTTCCTCAGCAGGTAAGGGTTCCTCTAGGACATATTGCTTCTTTTCTTGCTTGAGGACAATCCTCAAATTCCTATACCAGTCTAGAAAATTTGTCCCATTAAGTTTTCATTCTCAAGGACCGATCGCAATGATAATGTGCTAGTATTGTTGTTGGTTGCCATGGATATCTAAAATATAAATATGCAAAATAAGTTTATGATTTTAATCATTTAATATGGTCTTATATTAAATGACACTCCCACTATTTTGTTTAAAAATATCAATCCTCGAAAACTTTAGTGGGCCAAGATCCATATTTCACTTAATCTTGAGTTAGCTTTGGCTAATCGCCCAAGACTCGGTTATTTAGGTAGACAACACTTTGTGAATTACATCACATGTAATTCTTGGATGGTTGGACGAACAACACTTTGTTCAAATTCATCTAATGAATTATTATCCAACCCCATGCCTCTAGGTTCCCAATCCTATTGAGATAACACTAGTTAAGTCGAACCCAATTTTAAAATAACACGGATATCACATTTATCATTTCGCGTCTTACTTAGATTGTCACGGTGCTTTGCTTTGGCAAACCCACACATGTTCAATCAAAGTATTGACGAGTATTTTTAATTGGAAGGCATCTTAAACTTAATATTATAAGAGGGATTTATTGATCTCATGATTTTATTAATATTGAAAATATGTCCCGTACATATATGAATATATACATATCTACATATATATAAGCATCAATATTAAATAAAACACTAAACATGCATCTCATACATCAACATAAAGTAAACGTGACATGGTTATAGCCCCAACTAAATATTTCTCAAGCCAATGAGAAAATCTAAAAGGTCAACCTAAGGGTAACTTCTCCAAGCACCTATTTGGCTCCCTTTTGTGAATGACCTTCTCATCCCGGCACCATGGTCCGTCTTCGTTGATCTCCATCAATGAAATTCTAACTAAACTTTATAACAATTACATGATTTAGAGAATTCCTCGAGTTACATTCGAGGGGGAGCATAGGGGAGGGAATACATTCAGAAAAATAGAGAAGGCACGACTCGCAGGTCGTATTAAATACAAACATTCACAAATCCTATCTAATAGGTTAAATGGCTATAACCATGCACCATGCTCAAACAACACATATAACATGCAATAACAATTAATGAATTAAATTCTAAACATTTTAAAATTTAATCCGAATAAAAATTGTAAAATAAATTTTATGAAATTATCGTACGCTCGGGACATCACATGTCACGGAACCTTAGCCCAAAATCACGGCCCACCACGCATGTGACTAGGGTTCGAAACCCTAGTCATATCGGCGCCTTCACGGGCCGAAGTGGCTAAGGGTTCGAAACCCTAGCCTCTAAAACTTGCGGCGGCCGTGAGCCAATTGACCCTAGGGTTCGAAACTCTAGTCCAACGGCGGTGGCTCAGCTTATGCACGATTCATGACGGTGGCGGCTCGACCATCTCGAGCCAAGGGGTTCGAAAAAACCCTAGCTCTCATGTGGAGGAAGCCGCCAACCATCTAATCGAGCCAAAAGTTCTAAACCCTAGCATTGTTTCGACACTTCCATGCACAATTATTAGCCACAACGGCTAAACCATCTCGAGCCAAGGGTTCGAAAACCCTAGCCCTCGTGTGGCAGCCGTGTGTCATTTGTGATGGTGGTGGCCGAACCATCTCATGCTATGGGCTCGATTTTGCGCCTTCATGTATCGTATACAATAAACTTCAATTATATCAAATATAATTTTACGATAATTACACAAACTCGATTTACTCATATCATATATGATTATATACAGTTTTATTAGCATGCAATACAAATCTAAATATGATTAAACGATTAACCACATAATTCCGATATGAGCTTTGAACACGGCTCTGATACCACTGTAAGTAATCCAACAAGCATACAACGCAGCGGAATTTAAAATTTTGGATTACTAGAACCGCGGATCTATACAAAGTGGTCATATCGGAATATAGATAATAAGAGTCTCACCCTTGTTGCGTGTTTGAGCAGAATCCACGAAGCACCACGTCCAACGAATTCCGAGTCACGAGCAACACCTCCAAGGTCTTGCCTCTACGGTATCCACACGATCAAATCGAACAAGAGACGTTCAAGAACAAGTCGCTAGACTTATTCTTGAACCAAAACCAAACTCTCGGTTCAAAACCGATTAACGGCAACCAATCAACAACCAAAAGGATCGACGGCGGCCGTGAAGAAAAGGCTACGGCCGTGAAGAGCTTTGGACGAGAGGAGGCGGCCGATAAGCTCTTAGGTTTTGAGATTATGAATTGTATCAAAGATTAAACACAATTAATCACCTTGTTATCATTATATATGATTTAATTAAAGGCTTTCACAAAGCCTCATGGGTCCAAACCCATGATTTAATTAAATCCTTATAATCATGTAATTAAGACTCTTCTTAATTAATTAATTCATCCAATGAATTTAATTCCCTTATCGATTTAATCTTTTGTGCGACCCGATAAGATCTTATAATGTTGGCAGTGACATAAAATCTCATTTTATGACACAAGCAATGAGCGGTATCTAGCAACACATCAAGGCTACCCAAATTACAAGAATGTTTTTGACTCGACATAACCTTAGAACTTGTGATAATATTAACCATGTAACTTAATCCCTTTGTCCATGTGTTTAGATTGAACACGAGTCATGGAATAGTCATACTCGTATATTCAATCTCTATTTCTTGATCCCCAAGTAGAACTAGAATAAACGAATAAGCTCGATATCACATATCGACTCATTCGAGCATGACCATGCATTTTAGTATTACTTGATCAAGGGCCCAAACACTTCTCCTGTTATATATGAGGGACAAATCCTATCTTGATTAATTAACATCCCTCTGCATAACTCGTAGTGTATCCAATAGTTGCCTTTATAGTTTACCATGTTACAGGTAACGTTTGACAATATCAAGATACATAACTCCTTATGTTGGGATCTCTGATGATCTCAAGTCGTAAGGATTACATACATTATTATGACTATGAGAATTGCTTATGACACTCATATAACTATCTGTTAGTCCAGGATCTTATCGATGAGATTTTAAAGATGACAAAACATATCAGACCGGATCGAGAGAAATCAGACTGACCAGAACGATCGCCCAAAACAGATCAAGCTGATAAGATGACAAAGCATATCAGACCGGATCGAGGGTAATCAGACTGACCAGATCGATAGCTCAACAACAGAACAAGCTGATAAGTCACATTACTTATCAGACCGGATCGATGAATATCAGACTAACTCAACCAAAGCTTCAGATCGATCTCTATCTTTATCAGATCAGAGCAGCTTAGGATACATACAGAATGGCTCCTCAGTCCGAATCATTAACGGCTATTTATTGTAGCATTTAATGTTGTAATTAATGCTACAAAGGACCAAAGATTGAAGATTGCCATAATAGGTAAGAAGACAAAGAAGAGCTTACCTGACAGTCGCCGAAAGTATGAACCAGAACGGCAAGTATCCTGAAGAAGAAGACTGAAGCCTACTCAGAGTTTAAGCAGAGTCAAAGTTGCACATTAAGGGAAATAATGTCGTTGGTACCTTCAACTATAAAAGGATGCAACAAAAGGAACTTACTGACTCTTGCTACTGACTCTCGCTGATCAATTGTAAAACGCACAAGAAAGCAAAAACAGCACAAGCTTACAAGTTCAGAAGCTCTCGAGCTGAAATCATTCTCAAGCACGTTTACTTTGTAACATTTGATCATTTAGGATCACTGTGCGCATCTTGTGTTTTCTGTGTTGAAAATAGAAGTGAGAAACATATTGTAACTGTCAGACAGAGTGTGTCTGAGCAGATTGAGTGACTAGGAGTTTCAGATTGGTAGTGAGGTAAATCCAGTCTGAATCGGGTTTGTACAACAGGATTGTATAAATCAAAGTCTTCTAGTATAAACCTTCCTTAATTGGAAGAAGGGGAGACGTAGAAGGATTACACCACCTTCGAACTTCCAGAAACATATCATGTGTATCTTATTTCTGCACTCGTTCTTTCTCACTAGCCATCGAGCTGTTCTTTCATACAAGAACAGACCGTTCCGCACTTATATTTTCAGTGGTCTGTTTTGTACAAGAATTGATTAAGAAACAGATTTCTTTCACTAATCCGAAAGAAATCACGAAGGATTAATTTTTAGAAGGAGTGTTCATTCACCCCCCCCCCCCCCCCCTCTAAACACTCCGGACCGATCCTAACAAGTGGTATCAGAGCCAGGTTATCTTAATCAGCTAAATCACTCGAGCTGATGGCATCATTCAACAAAATCCCTATGTTCTCAAAAGAAGACTATGATGACCGGAGAATCAGAATGCAAGCTCATCTAGCAGCTCAGGATGACGATATGTGGTTCGTCATCACTGATGGACCAATGAAGATTCTAAAAATAAATACAGCAGTCGCCATTACTGGTGGAGAACCACAAATGGTAGAAAAGGACAGATCCCTCTGGACGAATGAGGAAAGAAAGAAAGCAAATCTCGATAATGTGGCCAAAGACATCTTGTTCAAGACATTGGACAAGAACATGTTCAGCAAAATCAAAATGTGCTCTACAAAGAAATTTGGGAGAAGATAGCACAGCTATGTGAAGGCAACGACCAGACCAAAGAAAACAAGTTAACTGTTGCTCTTCAAAGATTTGAGAGCATAAAGATGAAAAGTGGAGAAACTCTAAATGAGTTTGATGAAAGAGTCACTAGCATCATAAATGAACTGAATGGTCTGGGGAATGAATATTCTAACAGAGAGATCGCTCTGAAAGTTATGAGAGCTCTGCCAAAGGAATGGGATGTTAAGACCATTGCCATGAGGGAATCAAAAGATCTTAACAAGGTTGAACTTCATGATCTGTTTGCAGATCTTAAGGCCTATGAGTTTGAACTGATAAGCAGAGGTGAAGCAGAGCCATTCATCTCTCAACCAAACAAGGCCCTGGCAGCCATTCCAGACCAGATCGCTTCAACATCAGACCGATCTGCTGAACAGATAAGTAACGATGCTATGTCATTATTTATCAAGAAATTCGGTAAATTTATGTCTAAGAATAAGAGGAACTTCAAACCCTCTCATCATTATAAATCAAGAAAAGATGATACTGTTAACGATCAGGCTTGCTACAATTGTGGCAAGACCGGACATTTTATTGCAGATTGCACCAGACCGAAGAAAGAAGAACGGAAAGAGAAGCATCGTGATGATAGGAAGAAGAAGCACTACAAAGACCGCAAGAATCATGGAAAATCCCAAAAAGTCCTAGTAGCTGAAGAAGGAAACAGCAAATGGGCTCAGACAGACTCAGACTCGGAAAGCTCTGAATATTCTTCCAGCGAAAGCGAAGAAGATCTTCAATGTCTTATGGCAGACGAAGAGATGAGTCAGACAGACGAGGTATATGATCTTGACTCAAATGAATTTACACGAGAAGAGCTCATGTCTGCACTGCAAGACATGGCTAATGATTATAGGATCTTAGCTGAATCATTTGAGAAGAATAAAGCTAAAGTCAGTGATCAAATGGATGAGCACAACAAACGAAGCTGCTCTGAGCAGGGTGAGTGCAACAATCTCCAGATCGAGCTGAATAAGCTGAAAATCTCTTATGATCAGCTCCATGAAGAAAATAAGAGAATTAGCACACAAAATGCGAAGCTCTCTCATATATTCAAAACATGGACAAAATCCAGAACATCCTTGGAAGAATTACAAGAGGTTCAAAGAAACGTCGGTGATTTCACCGGCATAGGCTTTGACACCAAAGAATGCACCAAAGATGAATCTGAGCTGTTGCTGGTAAAGAACCAAGTCAAACAAATGACATTTGTTAAATCCAGCACAGTATATGAGACTGAAGCACCTAAGATTCAAACAGGAGTCTCTTACGTGAATCAAAATCTGAGAAAAGGAATTGGTTATGTTGACCAAACCAAAGAAAAGGCACCAGCAAGATTTGCGTCTATCAGACCAAATCCAAAGGTGCAAGATCGAAGGCAAGGAAGACAATACAATTACTATAATTCAAAACCGATTCAACGAAGATATAGACTACCATATGAGAATCAAAGGTTTTCACAGCGCACACATTATCACACACAACATCAAAACAGACCAGCACACAGCACACCTTACACACACAAGCCATTGAAGCTGATACAGGTGTGGGTTCCCAAAGGGCTAATCTGTTCTGGACCCAAATAGGATTGGGTACCAACAATAATTATATTTGATGACAGGTACCAAAGAAACTCGCATCAGACTGGTATTTGGACAGTGGGTGTTCCCGTCACATGACTGGAAACATCGAGCTGCTGTCTGAGGTCACAGAATGTACTGGACCCAAGATCATCTTCGGAGATAACTCAAAGGGTAAGACCGTGGGCAAGGGTAAGATTGTCCATGGTAACATTATTATCAATGATGTGCTGTTAGTTGAAAATCTGTGCTATAATCTGATCAGTATAAGTCAACTTTGTGATAATGGTTATGCTGTAGAATTTCACAAACACACTTGCACTGTTAAATCATCGGACGGTATAACCATGCTCGTAGGAATCAGGAATGGAAATACATATAAGATTAACTGGAATCATGCTCAACCTGATAATCCTACTTGCTTCATCGCTAACAATGATAATAAACATTGGTTGTGGCATAAGCGTTTGAATCATATAAACTTTAAGACCATTTCCAGCCTGTGTAAACATGATTTAGTTATCGGTCTGCCCAAGATCGATTTTGCTAAGGATAAGATCTGCGAAGCTTGCCAAATGGGCAAACAGATCAGATCATCCTTCAAAAACAAGAATGCCAAATCCTCCTCCCGCTGTTTAGAATTATTGCATATGGACTTGTTTGGTCCTATACCAATAACAAGTTTAGGGGGAATGCGGTATACTCTTGTTGTTATTGATGATTACTCACGCTTTACATGGACTATATTTTTGAGCAGTAAAGATCAGACCGGTCCGAAGTTGATCAAGCTGCTGAAACGCACTCAGAACGAGAAATCATCCAGCATAGACAGGATTCGTAGTGACAAAGGCACTGAGTTTTCAAATCAGAATCTTGAATCCTTTCTAGAAGATCATGGAATCAAGCATGAGTTTTCAGCCGCTCGAACTCCTCAACAGAATGGAGTTGCAGAACGAAGAAACAGAACGCTCAAGGAAGCAGCAAGAACAATGCTTGCTGATTCTGGAATTTCGCAAAAGTTCTGGGCAGAAGCTGTAAACACTGCTTGCTACACTCAAAATCGGTCCATGATCAACAAGAAGCTGAACCTTACCCCATATGAAATATGGACTGGTAACAGACCATCTATTTCTCACTTTCATATTTTTGGCTGCAAATGCTTCGTTCACAACAATGGTAAGAATCATCTTACAGCATTTGAAGCTAAGTCAGATAATGGAATATTTTTAGGATATTCATCAACTAGCAAAGCTTATCGAATTTTTAATAATCGAACCTTAACTGTAGAAGAATCTGTTCATGTAGTTTTTGATGAATCGTTATGTGTTGAGGGCAACAAAGAATCAATTCAAAATCAGATGGAAAATATCCATCTCGAAGCTAACAGTGATGATGAGATTGTAGCTAACAGGTCAAGAGACTGTTAGGATCGGGCTAGTGTTTAGAAGGGGGGGTTGAATAAACACTAGATACAATTTCGATTTCTTTTCTGGTTAACTGTAAACTGTTAAGTATTACAGTTGCTTCTCAATATCAGGAAAGTTAGTAGACACTTATTATAGTGCGGAAGACGTCTACAGAACTTGTGAGGAATAAAACTGAAGTAATAAAGCAATAAACAAATAACACGAGAGTTGTTTCTGGAAGTTCGAAGCACAACGCTTCTACGTCTCCCCTTCTTCCTTTGCAGGAAGGATTCACTAGAAGACTTGGTTTACACTTTACAGTATACAACCTTCTTAGGCACTAACACACTTGGCCTAAACTCCTAGCAATCACACTCTTCTTAACTTTTGGTTACAATGGATTCTATAACACTCTTTACAGAATAAACTTTCTAGCTTTGAGAGTTTTTGAGCAGCAGACTTCAATTGAAGATAATCTATCACAGATTCAGTTTTGCTGTTTTTCTGCTCTTTGCTGAACGTTTGGAATATCAGTAGTATGACTTTCTTGTTTGCTTTGAAGTATATCTCTTAGTTGAAAATCGCTCAGCACCTCTTCATTCTCTGCTTGGACGTATTTATAGGTTTGGTTGTCCAACGGTAGCTTTTCTGTATATGGAAGAGATTAGCTTTCCAATTATCATATTGTCTTCTTTCCTATTTTGTAAAGCAACGGCTCTTTTCACTCTGACGATAATGGTGGCGGAGATATAGCAGGGTGCGCCGCTCTGTTGTACCTTTGTCAGAGAATGTTGTACTGATTTTGTCTCGTTGCTTAGTGCTCTTACTGGAAGTTTAGACTTCTGCTGGTTTTCTGTGTTCAACTGGTCGTTCATCCTTTTATGACCAGTTGATGTCTTTGTTCAGTGGGACTATCCGGTTGATAGTTGTTCAGTAGTTGTCTGTCCAGTTGGTGGCTATCCAGTTGATGTCTATCCAGTTGGTAGCTATCCAGTTTATGTCTTGTCCAGTTGGTAGCTATCCAGTTGATGTCTATCCAGTTGGTAGCCATCCAGTTTATGTCTTCACCCGGTAGGAGTCTTTATCCAGTTGGTCTTTGTTATCCGGTAGGACTTCATCCAGTTGGTTTTTGTTACCCGGTAGGACTTCATCCAGTTGATCTTTAATATCCGGTTTGTAATCACCAAAACTTAGAAATCGTTTTCCAAACAATTTCCCCCTTTTTGGTGATGACAAAACTAAGCAATAATCTATTTCCTACTAGAGTAAATAAGATGAGAATCCTGAAAATACTTGAAGACATAATGGAAAAGAAATTTTCATTAAATATAAGCAGATTACAAGTTGTAATCAAACTGGACAATTGAGAGAGATTCATCTTTATTTAAGATGAATTCTAATAACTTGAATAGAATCTAAGACCAATCTAGTTTACACAATATAGCTGATACATGACAAATCTTTAAACAAGCATTGTAGACCCGGAGAGCTTCGATCCACCTAGTATCAGAGAGGAAGAGCTCGATCCACCTTATTTCAGAGAGGAAGAGCTCGATCCACCTTGTTTCAGAGAGGACCTAATTAGAATACTCTATCTCTGCCGGTCTACCTTGTTTCAGAGAGAAGGTCGGGAAGAGTCATATGTATATACATCAGGCAGCTTCCATGGTTTATCGATTCACCTAATGAGAATATTCTATCTCTGTCTTCCCCCTTTTTGTCATCAGCACCCAGACATCCCCCGAGAGCAGTTCCTGTCTGATGATGAGCATCAGAACAGGATTCAAACGCTGAAGCTTTATGGAGCTGGGTTAGATAAGTAATCAACCCATGAGGGGTTGATTTAGATAAGTAATAAACCCATGAAACGGAGAAGTTTTTAACAGAAAACCAAGGAATTTTGAAAGTTTTGAAGTTAATCATGATGAGTGAATGTGTGTTTTGTGAACAAACAAGAGTCGCTATTTATAGAAATGAAAAGGTTGCAATTAATGTGAATGTATTTAAGTTGATCAGTAAATACAAAGAAAAAGTCAACAAAAACAGTAAATAGATAAGAGTGATTAAAGGAGGAGTCAGAAAACGATACTATTTTCGCCCGAACCAATGTTTGGAATAGTCGCGTTTTTCGGCAGGCGGTTGGCGCGGACTCCGAGATCTTGGTTGAGCAGTTGGTCTGGACTGAGTGAGTGCTCCAGTTGCAGGGGATGAACGAGCAGTTAAACTGGAAGCCCGCTGTGTTGAGGGAGCAGTTCGGCTAGGTTCAGGTAGTCTGCGAATTATTTGAGGGGCAGCAGGCAGGCTGTTGCATATATCTTGAATTTGAGAAGCAAATGCTGCCTGCATGGTGGCCAACTGATCGGTCAAGATTTTCTTGGCGTCGTCAATCTTTTCTCCAAGAGCCATTGAGGTGGCAGCATGAAGAGATTCATTATTTTGAGTGATCTGAAGACGCGCCTGGCCAATTCTAGTAAAAGCATCCGCCACTGCATTCTCAGCAAAGGTTTGAAGTCTGGTGACAGTAGTCGTTAGACTACTTAAGTCCCGGTAGACTTGCTGGAATTGAGAGTCCGTGTGCTGCTGATGGGTGCCTAGAATGAGAGTTGCAGTTCGCTCTTCCTGCTTAAGTTTATGAACATCGGTTGCTAGTGCTGATATAACAGTGGAGAGATTAGCTAGCTGTACAGCAATGTTTGGAGGCTCGTCCAGAGGGTTTGTAAAGACAAAAAAATCTTCAGAAAGCTCTTGAACCATGGACGGATCTGCAGCAATCAGTGGAGTATCAGTAGTAGGGACAAGAGCGCTGAGATGAGCATCTTCAACTGCAGTGGGGTGCAAACTAGTAGTTTCAACATTTGGGGCAGCTGTAGAGTCTGAGATAGTTACAGCCAAATTGGCAGTTTCTTCATTTTGGGGGACAGCCACAGCAGTAGTGGCTTGATCAACCGCAGCAGCAGATGACTGGGTGTGATCATTGGAGTGGGAAGACTCACTGGGTTCATGATTGGCAGAGGATATAGTAACCTGCTGAACCACTGTTTGAATGACTGCATCCACATTGGTGTGATCAACAGCCATTGGTTGGGGCTGATGATCATTATGAGAGCTGGGAGTAGATGGTGCGGCCTCTGCTCCAGTGGGAGTGGTCTCCAGAGCAGTAGAAGTGAGCTCCACAGAAGAGGGGACAATTTCCAAATTTGCAATGACCGTTTGTAGATCCGGCTGATCAGGGCTGGCAACAGTTTCAGCAGTGGAGCAAGAGTGAATCCCAGTGGATATGCGAATATCATGAAGAGCAAGCTCAGCCATTTCGAGCTTGGGTCCAAGAGCATTTAGAACAGCTCTATCATGATTCGATGTTCCTGAATTACCGTTAAATTGTTGAAGGCGGGTTTCAACCAGGGCCTGAAGTTCACCCACATAGATCATCAGGCTAAAAACATCTCGCAGCTTCAAGCTTGTTTCAGGGTCTGAGATTTGAAGATATGCTAGGATTTTGTTCTCATCTGCCCTAGCCTGATCCAGAATTTGATCAAAATCATCTAATCGAACCTTGATACGGACCTTTACCCATCGATCAAAAATCTCCAGCTGTGGTTGCAGTTTGGCTTCCACTGTATCCATGACCATTTGAATCTCGAAGGCAACAGGAGTGGACACTGGAGCCGTAAGAGATTTTTCTTTTCCAGCAGTGGTGGTCTTGGGATGACAGTATGGACATAATGACTTGGGTGTCCTGAAGCTGATAGAGCCTGGTGCTTGCTGAGAGCTCACCAGTGCTGACGGAGTGTCAACTGGAACCATTGAAGGAGCAGGCACCATGGCTAATGAAGCAGTTGGTTCCTCAGTTGAAGGGATGGCAGGGCTGGGTCCCTATCAGGATTTACGTCTGTAGGACCGGCGGAGGAGATAGTATCGGAGGCTGCAATGTCTGTCTGTCGGGCGGCCTGAGGAGCAGCTTTTCGTGTTCTGGGCTTCTTAGGAGGGGGAGGAGGGGGAGAAGACTCGGCGGATTCCGAGACAGTCTGTTCAGAGTCACTGATTACCTGAGTCAAGCGACGCTTTGTCACCCCGCCTTCTCTGCCACTTCGTTGGCGATGAAGCTGAAGATACTTGTTAGTGATGAGTCTCCCTGGATGAAGGTGTGAGAGAGCCCCTGTCTTAATGTGTTTGCTCTCAAAAAGACTGCTTAGCGGGAGAGCAAAACCTGATTGACCCTTGCCAGATACTACGAGACTAGTCAGTTTTTGAAATAACACAGCTGACCAGTTTATCTCCAACCCTTTGCATATAGCACTCATAACGTCAAACTTTTCAGGGGTAATCATATCAAATGATCCTGCCTTACATAGGAGCCCCTTGGAGATTATGTCCGCCAGTTGTCGATAATGCCTCTTCATCAATACTTTCCTGAAAGGAGGACGTTGAAGGCGATGAGCAGAGTCCGAAACTGTGAGACGCATCTCTTCTCTTAGTTCCGCTGGAATAGTGGAAAAATCAGTGAGTCCGGTGGAGGGAAGGCACAGGTGTGTGGCAAATTCTGGTTGGGTGATGGTGACCGACTGTCCAGAGACGGATGCCACCACGGTGTCATCCACAATCTTGGCCGTAGCAAAGAACTCTTGTAGCTCGTTCTTGTAAAATGAGGGGGTCTGGCTCAGGATTACCAGGAGTCCGGAGGTATCCAGCCTTTGTATCAACTCCATGGTCTCTTCATCAGAGGATGTGTATATAGAATGAAAATCGATGTGAATAGCATTGGTGATGAAACTCGGCTGAACATTCTTCGACATTTTGGATGAATAACAGCAGTAGTCTTGCTAGAGGAAAAATTTTCTGAAATAAGAAAAATAATTGCAGTGAATTGTTGGAGAAGATGAAGAGTAGAGAAAATAATGGCGGTGAAAAGTAGAAGTATATGTAACGTCGTACTGTAAATGAGCGGACACATGTATACGTGGCGATCATCTAACGATTTAAAAAGATTTAACAAATAAATAAAAGGACGGGATTTAGGCGGGAGTGAAATAATTTATTTTTATACAAAAGTAATTTTGAATTCCGACGTTCATTAGGTTAATAAGTATCGAGGGTTATTTTTGTCAAAGCATATTTGGTAACATCAGCTGGTATGCAGGGTTCGACTGGTAGGAAAGCATCCACTGGATGTGGAGTCCTACTTGTTCGGATACACCTACTGCAGCTGACCATAGTATTACCAGCTGAGCTTAAATAACCATGATAGAACTATAACAGAAATTCCCCCTAAATTTATGCACATAAACTAACTAATACCCCCTGAATTCATTACCCAAACAAAATAATCAAGAAGTAATTTCAATTAAACCAAGAATATTTCGAAAGTAAGAAAACTTAGCGTCTGGTAGGGGTTTTGTGAAAATGTCTGCTGCCTGTTGTTCGGTAGAAATATACTCCAGCCGAATTTCTTTTTTCATAACATGATCTCTGATAAAATGATGACGGATGTCAATATGTTTAGTACGAGTATGAAGAACTGGATTGTATGTTATGGCAATGGCAGACGTATTGTCACAGAAAATAGGAGCCTCTGTGGACTCAATTCCATAGTCTCTGAGTTGTTGCTGAATCCAGAGCAGTTGAGCACAGCAGCTTCCAGCAGCAAGGTACTCTGCCTCTGCAGTGGAAGTTGCAATGGATGTCTGTTTCTTGCAACCCCATGATATCAATCGATCACCAAGGAATTGACAATACCCACTGGTGCTTTTCCTGTCAATTTTGCATCCAGCATAGTCAGCATCTGAGTATCCAATAAGATTGAAGGTTGAGTCTCTTGGATACCATAGACCGACATTCTCAGTGCCTTTCAAATATTTTAGGATCCTTTTAACAGCAGTGAAGTGCGACTGCTTGGGATTTGCTTGAAACCGGCGCACATACATACTGTAAACATAATATCTGGTGGCTGGCTGTCAAATATAGTAAAGATCCGATTATGCCTCGATACATTGTAACTTCGACTGGTATTCCTGAATTATCCAAGTCGAGTTTGGCAGATGAGCTCATTGGTGTAGCAGCAGCTGAGCTAGTACTCATTCCATATTTCTTCAGTAGCTCTTTAGTGTATTTAGACTGATTTATCAGGATTCCTTCACTAGATTGCTTGACTTGCAATCCTAAGAAAAATGATAGTTCTCCCATCATGCTCATCTCAAATTGGTCCTGCATAATTTTAGAGAATCTTTCGCACAATTTTGAGTTAGTACTTCCGAAGATAATATCATCAACATAAATTTGAACTAGCAGAGTATGATCTCCCTTTGTAAATTTAAAAAGGGTCTTGTCCACCGTGCCAATAATAAAATTGTGCTCTGTCAAATATTTTGATAAAGTTTCATACCAGGCACGGGGAGCTTGCTTTAGACCATACAAAGCTTTATTGAGACGGAAAACATGAGATGGCTGCTGATGGTTTTCAAATCCAGGAGGTTGTTCAACATAAACTTCTTCCTGGAGTTTGCCGTTAAGAAATGCACTCTTAACATCCATCTGATAGACTTTAAAGTCTTTAAACGCAGGAAATGCAAGAAATATGCGAATTGCTTCTAGTCGAGCTACAGGGGCAAAGGTTTCATCAAAGTCAATGCCTTCTTCCTGTCTGTAGCCCTGTGCAACTAATCTTGCCTTATTTCTGATTACTGTACCGTTTTCGTCTAATTTATTTCTAAACACCCATTTGGTGCCAATTACAGTGTGATGCTGTGGTCGTGGTACTAGATACCATACTTTGTTTCGCTCAAACTGATTTAGTTCTTCCTGCATTGCTTCTACCCAACTTGGGTCTAATATAGCTTCATCAATCTTCTTAGGTTCTATATGAGATATGAATGCAGCATGAAGAAATTCATTAATCATTTGTCCTCTGGTGCGTAGAGGAGCAAGAGGGTTACCGATGACCTGCTCAGGTGGATGATCCTTCTTCCACCGGAGCGAAGGTCCAAGAGGGTTGAGTTCTTCAGTTGACTGGATGTGAGTAGGCAAATCAGAGGTTCTGATTGACTCATCTTTCTCATTAGTTCCTTCTACTGCAGCAGGGGTAGATGCAACTGTTTCATTTGTAGCTGGCTGCAGTGCTTGTTGGCCAGCAGACTCCTCTGCTTGAGCTTCAGGAACTTCTGGTTCTAAGGAGCAGTCAGTCCTGCTTCTGTAATCAATCTCATCATCAACATTTTCGTCAATGTAAGTGCTTTCCAGTCGATTATTCAAGTTGTTGATTTGTATATCAGATAGTATACAATCAGTAGGTTCATCAAATTTTACATGCACTGATTCTTCTACATTAAGAGTTCTATTATTAAATACTCTGAATGCCTTACTAACTGTAGAATAGCCAAGGAATATTCCAGCATCAGATTTGGCATCAAAAGCGGTGAGATGAGTCTTTCCATTGTTGTGAATAAAACATTTGCAACCAAACACATGGAAATAGGAAATATTTGGCTTACTGCCATTCCAGATCTCATAAGGGGTTTTATTTGCTCGCTTATTAATCATTGATTTGTTCTGCGTATAACATGCCGTGTTGATAGCTTCTGCCCAAAATCTCTGCGATATTTCTGATTCCGCGAGCATAGTTCCCGCAGCTTCTTTCAAAGTGCGGTTCCTACGCTCAGCAACTCCGTTTTGTTGGGGAGTTCTAGCTGCAGAGTATTCGTGTTTAATACCAAGGTCATCTAGATATGATTCGAGTGATTGATTGGTGAACTCAGTACCTTTATCACTGCGAATTCTATCTATCCCACACGATTTCTCATTTTGGAGTCTTTTCAGTAATTTGATCAGCTTTGGAGTAGCCTGATCTTTGCCACTTAGGAACAAAACCCACATGAAACGAGTGTAATCGTCTATTACCACTAGGGTATACTTCATTCCCCCTAGACTTGTTACTGGTATTGGACCAAACAGATCCATATGCAGCAACTCTAGGCACCGAGAAGAAGATTTACTCCCTTTGTTCTTAAAAGAGGATCTGATTTGCTTACCAAGTTGGCAGGATGCACAGATCTTGTCTTTTGAGAACTCAATTTGAGGAAGTCCAATAACTAGATCAAGTTTACGCAGACTGGCAGTTTTAAAATTTAAGTGACTCAACCGTTTGTGCCAAAGCCAATTTTTGGAGGAATTCAGGGCAGCTAAGCAAGTAGAGGAAGTAGGCTGATTAAGATTCCAATCAATTTTATATGTGTTATCGTGCCTTCTACCTACGAGTAATATACTGCCATCATTAGATTTAATTGTGCATGAGTGCTGATTGAATTCTACGGAATGACCGTTGTCACACAGTTGACTTATGCTAATCAAGTTATAGCATAGATTTTCAACTAGAAGAATATCTTTAATGATGATGTTACCGTAGATAATCTTACCCTTACCCACGGTTCTACCTTTCGCGTTATCTCCAAAAGTTATTCTGGGTCCGGTGGAGTCCACCAGTTCAGACAGTAAGCTCGCATTCCCTGTCATATGTCTAGAGCATCCGCTGTCCAGGAACCATTCTGAGCTCCGAACTGGATGCATTCTAGATTCCTGCAATTAAGGCGATAGAATGATTGGTACCCAATCCTACTTGGGTCCAGGTAGGATTAGTCCTTTCGGAACCCACACTTGTATGACCCTGAATGACTTAGGTCGGTGTGTGTTCTGAAATGTGTGTGCATTTAAGAATATTGGTGATAATTTTGACTGTGAAGTGTGATAATCTGTGTATGCATGTGCTTTTGGTTTGTAGTTCCTGTTATTTAGCATATACCTCTTCTGGACAGGTTTACAGTTGTAGTACCAGTTGGGTCTAACCTCTCTAGCTGCTCGACCAGTGGGTTTAAGTTCATTTCTGAACTTTTGCCTCGGTTTAGCCTCTTTGAGTGGTTCTACATAACCGATACCTCTGTGCTGTGCCTGTTCCTTGATGAGTGTTGCTTTAACAGGTTCTTTAACCAGTTCATAAGGGTCATATACTGTGCTAGATCTTACAAAGTTCATTGATTGAACCTTGGTTTTTGTTAGACACAGTTGAGGTTCATTACCAGATGAACTGCTGTCATTGCTATTATAGCCTATGCCTGTTAAATCACCAGCAAGCCTTATAGACTCAAGCATTTTATCCTTTCTGGTAGTCGACGCATTCCAAGTGCTAACCAGTTTGCTAAGTTTCTGGTAAGCATTCTTGGCTTCATCTCTTTCCTTCACTAGGAGACTGGCTGTTTCCCTTAGGCAGTTCAGCTCCCTTGATTGTTCACAATCAAGCTTGTTTTTATGCGTTTCAGTTTGGGTTGAGTTCTCAGTCTTATAGCTTTCAAAAGATTCATATACCGTTCGATACTCATTGATCATGTCCTGCAATGCATTGGTAAGTTCACTATGTGTAAATTCAGATATATTAGATTCATGTACCTCATTTTCATTATTTGCCATTAAGCAGTGGACTTCCTCGTCTTCACTCTCGCTGGATGAGCTAGTTAACTCTTCTGATTCTGATTCAGAATCAGCCCATTTGCTCTTACTTTCTTCTGCCATCAAAACCTTTTGATCTCTGTCCTTTTTGGATGATCTTCTGGTTTCTTTGGATTTTCTGTAATCCTTGGATCCTCTTTTGTGATCATCCTTTTTGGGTTTAGGACAGTCCGCAATGAAGTGCCCTGGTTTGAGGCAATTAAAGCATACTCGCTCTTCTTCTTCTGAATTTCCTTTGGAATTCTGCCTCCGAGGATATGATTGATAAGGTCTCTGATTCTTCTTCATGAATTTCCCAAATTTCTTTACAAACATTGCCATAGCATCATTACACATCTTTTCTGGAGTCATTTCTGTAGGAGTAGACAGAGACTCCGATGCAGTGAGAGCTTTGGTTGGTTGACTGGTATTTGGTTCATCTTCAACCCGAATGCCTAATTCGAATTCATAGGCTTTTAAATCAGCAAACAGATCATGTAGATCTATCTTGTTGATGTCCTTCGATTCTCTCATAGCAATGGTCTTGACATCCCATTCTCTTGGTAGACCTCTCATTACTTTGAGAGTGACTTCTCTGTTGGGTAACTCCTTACCCAGACTGCTTAGTTCATTAATTATTCCAGTCACTCTTTCATCGTACTCGTTGAGAGTTTCTCCATTTATCATTTTGATATGCTCAAACTTCTGTAAAGCCACAGTAAGCTTGTTTTCTTTGGTTTGATCATTTCCTTCACAGAGTTGAGCAATCTTCTCCCAGATTTCTTTGGCGGTAGGGCACATTTTTATTTTGTTGAACATATTTTTGTCCAAAGTTTTGAACAGAATGTCCTTAGCAACGTTGTCTAGATTTGCTTTTTTCTTGTCTTCATTTGACCATTGAGATCTTTCCTTTTCTACCATTTGTGGATCACCACTTGTGATAGAAGCAGCTGTATTGATTTTCATGATCTTCAAAGGTCCTTCAGTGATTACATACCACATATCATCATCTTGAGCACTTAGATGTGCTTGCATACGGATTCTCCAGTCATCATATTCGTCTTTCTTGAACATTGGAATCTTGCTGAATGAGGCCATCAGTTTTTGGTAAATGGTAATTTCTCAAGATTGAGAAGACCTAAGCTCTGATACCACTTGTTAGGATCGGGGTAGTGTTTAGAAGGGGGGGTTGAATAAACACTAGATACAATTTCGATTTCTTTTCTGGTTAACTGTAAACTGTTAAGTATTACAGTTGCTTCTCAATATCAGGCAAGTCAGTAGACACTTATTATAGTGCGGAAGACGTCTACAGAACTTGTGAGGAATAAAACTGAAGTAATAAAGCAATAAACAAATAACACGAGAGTTGTTTCTGGAAGTTTGAAGCACAACGCTTCTACATCTCCCCTTCTTCCTTTGCAGGAAGGATCACTAGAAGACTTGGTTTACACTTTACAGTATACAACCTTCTTAGGCACTAACACACTTGGCCTAAACTCCTAGCAATCACACTCTTCTTAACTTTTGGTTACAATGGATTCTATAACACTCTTTACAGAATAAACATTCTAGCTTTGAGAGTTTTTGAGCAGCAGACTTCAATTGAAGATAATCTATCACAGATTCAGTTTTGATGTTTGTCTGCTCTTTGCTGAACGTTTGGAATATCAGTAGTATGACTTTCTTGTTTGCTTTGAAGTATATCTCTTAGTTGAAAATCGCTCAGCACCTCTTCATTCTCTGCTTGGACGTATTTATAGGTTTGGTTGTCCAACGGTAGCTTTTCTGTATATGGAAGAGATTAGCTTTCCAATTATCATATTGTCTTCTTTCCTATTTTGTAAAGCAACGGCTCTTTTCACTCTGACGATAATGGTGGCGAAGATATAGTAGGGTGCGCCGCTCTGTTGTACCTTTGTCAGAGAATGTTGTACTGATTTTGTCTCGTTGCTTAGTGCACTTACTGGAAGTTTAGACTTCTGCTGGTTTTCTGTGTTCAACTGGTCGTTCATCCTTTTATGACCAGTTGATGTCTTTGTTCAGTGGGACTATCCGGTTGATAGTTGTTCAGTAGTTGTCTGTCCAGTTGGTGGCTATCCAGTTGATGTCTATCCAGTTGGTAGCTATCCAGTTTATGTCTTGTCCAGTTGGTAGCTATCCAGTTAATGCCTATCCAGTTGGTAGCCATCCAGTTTATGTCTTGTCCAGTTGGTAGCTATCCAGTTGATGTCTATCCAGTTGGTAGCCATCCAGTTTATGTCTTGTCCAGTTGGTAGCTATCCAGTTGATGTCTATCCAGTTGGTAGCCATCCAGTTTATGTCTTCACCCGGTAGGAGTCTTTATCCAGTTGGTCTTTGTTATCCGGTAGGACTTCATCCAGTTGGTTTTGTTACCCGGTAGGACTTCATCCAGTTGATCTTTAATATCCGGTTTGTAATCACCAAAACTTAGAAATCGTTTTCCCAACAGAGATAATCCACCAGAACCAGAAGTACCAGACAGACCGGTTCAAGCCATTGAAGCTTCTTCAGATCGAGCTGATCCGGACAATCTTCACTCAAATGTTAAAGCAGATGCTGATCATGCTGCTACTCATCCGACCGGACCAGACAATCCAGAGTCAAGCTATCGATGGACTAAGAAGCATCCACCCAATCTAGTAATTGGTAGTCCCTCTGCACCGATCAGAACCAGAGGACAGATGATGGATGAATTCACACATGCTGCTTTCATCTCTACTCTGGAACCTAAGAAAATCGATGAAGCTCTAACTGATTTCAATTGGATTAAGGCCATGCAAGAAGAGCTGAATCAATTCGAACAAAATCAAGTTTGGAGTCTAACCCCCAGACCAAGCGATCTGCCTGTCATTGGAACCAGATGGGTTTTCAGAAATAAGCTGGACGCAGATGGAACTGTGGTTAGAAACAAAGCCAGACTGGTGGCACAAGGATTCAGACAAGAAGAAGGAATCGACTTCGATGAATCATTTGCACCAGTCGCCAGACTTGAAGCCATCCGGATCTTTCTTGCATATGCTGCCTTTAAAGACTTCAAAGTGTATCAGATGGACGTTAAGAGCGCTTTTCTTAATGGAAAGCTTCAGGAAGAAGTCTACATTGAGCAACCACCTGGATTTCAAGACCATTTGCATCCCAATCATGTGTATCTACTGAATAAAGCAGTGTATGGTCTGAAACAAGCTCCAAGAGCCTGGTATGACACTCTATCTCAATTTCTGCTGAACCATGATTTCCAGATCGGCTCAGTAGATAAAACTCTCTTTAAATTTATTAAGGGGGAACATACCCTATTAGTTCAGATTTACATTGATGACATAATCTTTGGGTCAACTAACCCCAAATTGTGCGAGAAATTTTCTAAGTTAATGCAGGGACAGTTTGAGATGAGCATGATGGGAGAACTTTCATTCTTTTTAGGTCTCCAAGTAAAACAGCTCAACAATGGTATTTTCATCAATCAGACCAAGTATACCAAAGAGCTCCTCAAGAGATTTGGAATGGAAACATGCTCAACTGCATCAACTCCTATGAGTCCAACAATCAAGTTAGACAAAGATGAAGGGGGAACAGCAGTTGAAGTAACCATGTATAGAGGACTAATCGGATCGCTATTGTATCTTACAGCGAGCCGGCCTGATATTATGTTCTCAGTCTGTATGTGCGCCAGATTTCAGTCAGAACCAAAGCAATCACATTTTATTGCTGCCAAGCGTATTCTGAAATACTTAAAAGGATCTCAGAACGTTGGTCTTTGGTCCTCCAAAGATTCAAACTTCAGCTTGATCGGATATTCAGATGCAGACTACGCTGGGTGTAAGATTGATCGTAAAAGCACCAGTGGAACATGTCAATTTCTAGGTGAAAGATTGATCTCTTGGTTCAACAAAAAGCAGACATCGATTGCCACATCCACAGCTGAAGCAGAGTATCTAGCCGCTGGAAGCTGTTGCGCTCAAATGCTCTGGATTCAACACCAGCTCAAAGACTATGGCATCCAAGCTGTTGACTCTCCGATATTTTGCGACAACACAAGTGCAATCGCTATAACGTATAATCCAGTTTTGCACTCTCGAACAAAGCACATTGATATACGCCATCACTTTATTCGAGATCATGTTGGCAAAAAGGAAATTCGGATCGAGCACATCTCAACAGAGCAGCAAGCAGCAGACATCTTCACCAAACCGCTCCCAGAGGCTAAGTTTAATTATTTTCGTCAAATTCTTGGATTAATTGACTTATCTTAATAGTTTAGATGTTTTCTTACTTTCGCACTTAAAGATTTTTGTTACCACAGATTGATAATACAATGTTCAGAAAGACACAGACCGGTCCGAACTTTCAGACCGATCTATGTCAATCTGATTTTATCCCATGATCTGTTTGGTCAATCCATCTTTTGTACAAAAACAGCCCGGACTGATCGCATTTTAACCGCCTTAACTATATGTTATCCTGACCGTTTATTTTTGAATTTCTTTTCACCAGTCATCGAGATAAAGACACGTGTCTTCTCTATCCTATTTAGCGGGCTGAACATTTCATTTTATTTCACTTTTTACAAATTACCGATATCTGTTTTCTTACTCTCTCACTCTCCTAAATCTTCGCATTCGTTTGATTTCATTCCAATGGCTACCATCACTCATAACTCCCTCTCCGTTGAGTTTAATGATATTTACAGGGCAGAAGATGCAGAGATGGTGTCCATCTTCAGAGCTTTGGAATCTTCGGGTCTGAGAAACTTTCTGGAATGCGGCACCGTTGTTTATGAATCAGAAATCCACGAACTATTCGCCAATGCCGTCTCCCAGAAGACATCCATATCTACTACTGTCAAGGGCAAATCTTTTGAGATCTCGCCGATGACGCTGGCCAAAACCTTTGGCCTCCCCAATTCCGGACTGACGGAATTTGGACAGATTCCTCAGGCGTCACTCTCAGATCTTCAAGGGAAGATATCTATTCTTGGTCACCGCCTGCAACCATCGTTTAAGAAGAAGGAAATGCTCTTTCATTTCCAGGTGCTGTGCGAGATAGTGGGTAAGCCTCTGTTGGGCAAAGCAGGAAGTTTTGACGCTGTGACCGCAGAGAAGTTCAGGGCTATGGCGGCTATTGTATCCGGACAGAAGATGAACTGGTCCGTGATTCTGTTTGGAGTTCTGATGGAAACAGTGATTGCATCGAAACAAGCTGTATGCTTTGCTGTTCCTCTCAGCAAGCTACTGGAGTCTTTGGACATCGAGCTGGGAAAGCAGTCCGCTCTCAGCCCCTTTAAGATTCTAAACTCCAAAGGACTTGCATTGATGAAGTCCAAGAGTGCTCCGCCTACTCCTGCTACTCTGGCTGCAGTCAAGATTGAGAAGGGCGAAGAACAAGCTGTTGCGCGCAAACCTCGCGTCAAGCGCAAACTGACCATCCAGACTGATTCGGAAGAAACTCAGTCTGCTCCCTCGCCACCAACCAAGCCACTTCCCAAAAAGCCAAGAACCCAGATTACCAAGCCCAGCAAACCATTGCCCCTGAAAGCCTTACCCATATTGCCTCCAACTAAAGCCACCCCTGCACCCCAACCTTCCATCCAACCTTCACAGGCTTCAACCCTTGCACCCAAAGTCACTATCCGAGTCCCCTCTGCCATTCCCACGGTCAAAGGAATAGTTATCACTGAGTTGGGAGATTATACCCAATCAGGGATCAAGTCCCCCTCCTCCACCGGCAAGGGAAAAATCATTCTCTCCGAACCCCTCTCCTCTAAACCCAAATCTGCAGCGCAGACAGCCATCGACATCGCTATGGAGGATGTTGATGAGAAGGTGAAGGCACTCATTGTGGTCTTTGATGAATATGTCTAGTACCGGACTATCAACCACATTGAGTTATTCTTCGGTAAGCTGAGCAGACTGGAGAAGATGGAAGAGGAAGTTCTGAAAGGAACAGAGACTGATGATGTTCGGCTTGCCGTGCAGCGCAAAGAGCTATTTACGGCTAATCAAAGATTCTGTATAGCCACTCTGCTCCTAGCTGCTAAGAAATAGAATTTTGATCCGACTGCTCCAACTGCCAGAGATGATGGGGCTGTTATTGCTCAACTCGAGATGGATGTTCATGCTCTTCACTTAGCTGTCCGTTTTCAACGACAGAAGCTCAGTGTATCCACTCCCACAACCAGCCCGGATCATCCCTCTGCAAGCAAGACTATGGCAGAACCTTTCGTTGAGGTTATTCCTTCTGATGCAGCAGATCAGACTGCAGAGCAAATACCAGATCAGCCTGCAGAGCAAGTACCAGATCAGACTGCAGAGCCACTACCAGACCAGACAGCGGAGCATCCATTGCCTAATGCTCCGTCTGTGCCCGATGATGAACCATTGAATGTATTGTTGGACTCTCCAACAACCTCCATTCATTTGGGGTCCTCAGCCTCCCGTGCTCAAATCAGTCCAACAGTAGAACTGGCAACAGTTGGCGCTTCAGAATTCGTCGATCCGGATCTGGTGGTGTCCACCGTTGTTGCAGCTCTCCAGATTGAGGAGCCTTCCAGACCAAGCACTCCTCCAGTCCAATCAGATGAAGATATGGCCTTTATTCAAACATTTTCTTTGGATCTGGTCACCTTGATCCGGTCCGAAAGTCACCAAGTTGCTATATCTTCACTTGTCCCGGTTGCTGAAGACGATGAACAGGCTTTGTCCTCATCAGATCGCTCTCCCAGCCAACAATCTGATGCACCTCCATTTCTGGCAAGGACTCTTCAGCACCTCTCTGACAACTGTCTGTCACTCTCTCAACGCGTTCTCGAAGTTCATCAAGGTCAGAGGCTTACAGCTTTGGACTTTGATTCATTCAAAGAGAAGATGACTGCCAGTATCGGAAGCCTTCAGCGATGCATAAACGATCTGTTTTCTCAACAAGCCTCTTATAAGAACAGTCTGAGAAAAGAGCAGATCGAACTAGCCACTGAAGTCAGAGCATCTGTTGCCAATTCCCTCCGCGCTCAAGACGTTCGTCTTGACGCTATCAGCGCGCAGCTAGCACAAGTTGTTGACTTTCTTCAAGAGATTGCTGCTGACAAAAAGGGGGAAAGGAAGAAAGACTTCAGGCCGCCTCCGTCTCAGTCTTCTAGAAAATAATATTTTCAGACTGTCTGTATTTAGGATTTTTTGGTGATCAATAAAAATCCTCTTTCGATTAAGTCCGTGTTCATTTATTTTGAACTACAATATAAGGCTTAATAATAAAGGTTTAATCGATCCAACTTAATGATATTCATTTATTTTGAACAAGAAAGAGTAATCGATCCGAAAGTTTTCGCTTCAGAGTTCTCATCAGACTGGTTAAAAAGACTTAGAAGCTAGGTTTTGTCATCATCAAAAAGGGGGAATTTATTAGTCCCGGATCTTATCGATGAGATTTTAAAGATGACAAAACATATCAGACCGGATCGAGAGAAATCAGACTGACCAGAACGATCGCCCAAAACAGATCAAGCTGATAAGATGACAAAGCATATCAGACCGGATCGAGGGTAATCAGACTGACCAGATCGATAGCTCAACAACAGAACAAGCTGATAAGTCACATTACTTATCAGACCGGATCGATGAATATCAGACTGACTCAACCAAAGCTTCAGATCGATCTCTATCTTTATCAGATCAGAGCAGCTTAGGATACATACAGAATGGCTCCTCAGTCCGAATCATTAACGGCTATTTATTGTAGCATTTAATGTTGTAATTAATGCTACAAAGGACCAAAGACTGAAGATTGCCATAATAGGTAAGAAGACAAAGAAGAGCTTACCTGACAGTCGCCGAAAGTATGAACCAGAACGGCAAGTATCCTGAAGAAGAAGACTGAAGCCTACTCAGAGTTTAAGCAGAGTCAAAGTTGCACATTAAGGGAAATAATGTCGTTGGTACCTTCAACTATAAAAGGATGCAACAAAAGGAACTTACTGACTCTTGCTACTGACTCTCGCTGATCAATTGTAAAACGCACAAGAAAGCAAAAACAGCACAAGCTTACAAGTTCAGAAGCTCTCGAGCTGAAATCATTCTCAAGCACGTTTACTTTGTAACATTTGATCATTTAGGATCACTGTGCGCATCTTGTGTTTTCTGTGTTGAAAATAGAAGTGAGAAACATATTGTAACTGTCAGACAGAGTGTGTCTGAGCAGATTGAGTGACTAGGAGTTTCAGATTGGTAGTGAGGTAAATCCAGTCTGAATCGGGTTTGTACAACAGGATTGTATAAATCAAAGTCTTCTAGTATAAACATTTCTTAATTGGAAGAAGGGGAGACGTAGAAGGATTACACCACCTTCGAACTTCCAGAAACATATCATGTGTATCTTATTTCTGCACTCGTTCTTTCTCACTAGCCATCGAGCTGTTCTTTCATACAAGAACAGACCGTTCCGCACTTATATTTTCAGTGGTCTGTTTTGTACAAGAATTGATTAAGAAACAGATTTCTTTCACTAATCCGAAAGAAATCACGAAGGATTAATTTTTAGAAGGAGTGTTCATTCACCCCCCCTCTAAACACTCCGGATCGATCCTAACACTATCCATGTAGCATTCTCATGGTGGGTCTGTCCAGTACATTGTTCTCTAACATGTACCCATGTGTTGATTTGATATCTCATATCCATGAACAATTCATCAATCAAAACATACTAGTCTCAATGTATTATCATTATCTTTATTTATGATAATACTTGACTAGGGACAATCTTTAAGAATAATACAATATTATTCTAAGGACATTAACTTATATACCAATTCATATTGCACAGATATTCGAATAATATATAATAATGATTTGCCATTTATAAAATCATAATACATTGTATGTCATAAACAATCATCTAATGACATGTCTTAGGGCATATCCCAACAGAAGTGGATTCTTGTGAAAAATTGTGATGGTAACCTTCTATTACATCTTAAATCCTTGTTTTTAGGGGATATGTTTGGTTGTGATTCGGGTTTTTGAGATTAGGTTGAGCAAGTTCTCGATTCTTGTTGTTTTGAGTTATATGTTGATATCATTATAGTGTACTAGGATGTTTATTTGTGGTGTAATTCAAGTTTGAGGAAGTCTTGGGTAAGGATTTTGAAGAAAATTCTGGTAATTTTTGGTGATTTTCGCCGACTAATCTATCGGAGTTCGGAGTTTTGATTCTTGTAATATTCGGTGATTTTCACCGACCGATCGATCGGTGGATGAACATTGATCGATCGGTCAATGTTCAGGAGAAAATTTTAAAAACTTTTGTGCTACATCGATCAGTAGAAGCACCACCGATTGATCGGTAAAGGCCGTAGCGATGTAAAATTTTTAAGGGGCTACCGATCGATTGGTAGAAGCAATTTTTGGAAAAAAAAAACTTGAGCATGTGTTTGAGTGTGGGGCTATGTGCGCCTAATGTTATTACTGATTAATTGATTATGTACTTCCTGCTCAAGTTTAAAGACATAGGGAAATGTAACTTATCAATATCTCGAACGATAAGATATGGTTGTACGTACGAGCATTATTGGTATAAATTGTTTATATCTAATGAATAATAATATTGTGGTTTACGTATCACGGACTGTCGAATAATTGTTTATGCTTGTTAATTAAACAAGAGATTATTATTATGTGTCACGGGTTGACAAGAGATAACTGTGTGTCACAGGTTGACAACATATTATTATTATGTGTCACGGTCTAACACGAGTTTATTGTGAATATCATGGTTGGGTATTTACAGAATTACATTCTTGTAGTAAAATGATTTAAGCGTCTCGATACTACGACGTTATTGGTATCTATTGTATCCATTGATCAAGTAATGTTGTGAGTGTGAGATTATATTATGGTCATAATTAATATTGAGAATTATGATATTGTGTCTTGATTTAAATGATGTAATCATTGAGATGACGATAGATAAATATATCTGGTGTTGATTGAGTCAATACTATTGTGTTATTTGGTTGTGCTGGAAGCACGTGTTGTTACATTAACAAGGGCTGTAGCTAAGGAGCGAGTAATGTGATGCAAGGTTTGAGTTACCGCTAGAGAGCGAGAATGATGACATTGCCAAAGAGCGAGTGATATTTATTACGAATTGTGAAAACATGAAACAATAAGTATATATATATATATATATATATATATATATATATATATATATATATATATATATATATATATATACACACACATACATATATCTTTATCTTTTTATATTTAAACCGTGGTAGTTTAAATTATGCATATTGATATGGGTTATATCTTTATTTTGTTGTGCTCACCCTATCTGGGGATTGTTTCTGTTGAAACGGGTTTCAGTTTTAGCTTTTGGGAAGCTCATGGTGATAGAAGTTGATGTGTCTAGGAGGGGGGACTGATCGAGTTAAGCTAGACGCCATTAGTGAGTTGGGTTAAATATTACTATCATATGTATGAGGTTGTAATATTTTAGTTCAGTACTAATTGAAGATTGCACCTTGGTGGTTTTTCATTTAGTGATTTTAGTGTTGGTCATTGGCCATTGTAGTTGTGTTTATCATATAAGTTATGATTTAATGAAATTCACGTCTTGTATGTGTTGTGGATTTGTGGACTTATAGGTATAAAATCAAATCGATTCCTATATGGTATCAAACCAAGAGTCATGATTTTATGGAATTGTAATCCCTTATTTTGTAAGATATCATCGTAAAATAGTAAGATTGTAGATTGACTTGATTCGGTCTAGCCCATTTGGAGAGGACATTATGTCCATCCAGGTCTTGATATAGCTCTTAGAGTTTTTGGGTTAGGGCGAGTCATATTCTTTATTCGGATCAATCCAAAATTTATTTTATAGATATGTTTGAATTGAACTTCTATTATATAAGTGTACACATTGAGTTGAAATATTTTTTATAGGTACAAAATAAAGTATATTATAATATGTGGTACCTGTCACCCTAAATTACATAGGATATATAAGACATATAATTAAGAATAGTGTAAATCTAATTCTTGTTACACGATTATTCCTTCATGGACCATCACCATTCACTCCAAAGGAGTGTGAATTAAATGTAGTTTGCCCTAATTAATAGTAATGTACTTGAATATTGATACCGAGGAAATTCACAATCAAGGAGGCTAGTATATGGATTCAAAGATGAGGAAAAATCAAACTTTCACTAAAAAACATATGATATGAGTAGATTTGATATTTTATATATGTTTGTGGTGTTGTATGAATTCGGTAAGTTATTTGTGTAATACCCCAAAATTTTCGTATAAAGATTCCCGAATTTACGATAGTTTAAAATAAATAAATAATAAGTTAATAAATAAAATACAATAATAATAGATAAATCAAAGAATTGAGACTATTCTAGCGTGCAAGTTAAGATAAAAGCATTCGAGAGTTTATCGAGAAGTTTATTTTGGTGAATAAGAAATCTTGATATAAGATGAGGTTTTGAATATTCTAGAGTTGGATTAAATACGTTTGGGAATATTAAGAGAAATTGTTAAATATTAGGAGTATTTAATTTCAAAACTTGTCCATGGATTTTTTGGCGATTTGCAAGCTCGTCAGCCACCGAGTTACCTTCATGGAAAATATGAGTGATATGAATAGGAAATTCCAGTAGAAATTTTTGGATTTTACACAGTGTATAACATATATCCCAATGAGAAAAACCAGCTTCAATAATGATAGTTGCAACCAAGGAGCCTGTTTCGAGCCAAAGAGGAAGAAATTGTTACATACGCGTAACTCAATCCCTTTGAGAATAGCTAGTAATTCTGCTCCTATATTGTTTCATAATCCAACATAATCAAAAAATCCATAACGTATTCTGCATTGATGATCTCGAATTACTCCCCCGATCGTAGAATCGCATATACAGCCCCGAGCATAACCATCTGTGTTTAATTTAAAACATCCGGACTGCTGGTTTACGCCAGTGGAAAATGTAATATTGGATTGCCTTAATCCTGTTCACCTCAATAGATCACTGTTTAACCACCATAAAGAATCCTCTCTAGTGTTCTAACTTGAGGATCGAAGCACATAGACCCAAGTGCTTTTTAATTTTAATGATTATATGATGATATGGCGGGTATAATCCTCGATGCTTAGCATCATTTCTGGAAGTCCACAGGAACCAAACTACGAGACAGGGAATCATTTCACGTTTAATACACTACTTTCCATGATTGAATGTCCAATGGATAGGTACATGAAATAGATGACCAAAGTAATGACATACCTTTATAGCAATGTGGCTGGATGCTCAAATGATTCTTCTTCATTGCAACATTGACACTTTGATGTTATTTGAACTCCTCTTTGTTTAAGGATGCTGTCAACAGGAATTTTACGCAGCATAAAACGCCAGCAAAAGAAGGATATTGTGGGAGTCAAGGCTGAATTCCAACAGGGAATAAAATTCAAATTTTGAGCTTTGCGTTGACGAATCAGTTCCCATGCTGACTTCGAGGTAAATTTGACAGTAGAGCTATGCTTCCAAGCTAATAAATCAGCTGATAAACCTCGAATTGGACAGTCAATTATCAAATCTCAAAGATTAGAGGGAATCACACGAAGTAATTTATTGGTATCTCGGCTGCCATTATCCCAAAATTCATGTAACCGAGCGGATCGAGGGCCTGTAATCTTCTAAACTGGAGCATTGATGTGACTAGAAATAGACACATCTTTAGCGCTTAATTGTCTACGATTTGGTAGGTTTTGATGGATAATTTGATACGTATGCTACCTAATCGTATATTTGTGTAATTGTAGGTACAATCGAAGAAAACGAGCTAAAAATGATGTGTAAAGACCAATAAAAGATATGAACATGACAATGACTCAAAATTGATCAAGAAAAGGGCAAAAACGTAATTTTGGAGGTGGCGATCGATCGCATGGAAGAGGCAATCGATCGCTTATGAACAGAAACTTTTGCAACAAAATCAACGAAGCAGCGATCGATCGCCACTTTATAGCGATCGATCGCCTGAGGCTACTGGAGGGAAGTGATCGATCGCCACTTTATAGCGATCGATCGCCTCAAGTTTTCTACTGAAAAAATAACGAAGCGATCGATCACCATAAAAGGGGCGATCGATCGCCGAAGAGTCCAAGAATTTGGAAATTAAGTCTTTTACCATGTTTAAAAGATTGTAACCTAATTATTAGCCACCATTACCTTAAACTCGATTTTTATCACCTCTTATCAGACATATTTTCGAAACTTAGAATAGTTTTAGTTTTTAGAAGATTTTTTATTTCAAGTTTTATCAAGAACAACGCGAAGTACGGAACCGGAATCGACAAGCCGGAATCGTGATTCGTCTTAGTAATCTATTTCCCTTGTTTATCTAATGTTTTCGAATCATATGATATTAATTTTAGATTCAATTATGCTAGGCTAAACTCTTAGATTCTTAGTTTAAGGGATATTTGCTTTTGGATTTGAATCTCTTGTGAGAATTTTGATTTGTTTATTGAATTTGATTTCGATTTCAATTCTGTTTCTTGGTATCGATTTCAATGATTGTTGTGTTTGTTTATTAGATTGATCACCTAGTATTCATATGCATAATCGATAGCTAATTAAGAAGCAACTAAGATTAATAATTACCCGGCTGTAGGTGTTATTGAATTCTTAGGAGGAACGATTTGGTAATCAATAATTAACGGCTGTAGTTTCTATTGATTAGATTTATCGAACTCACTAGTTTTGAATTCTATCATTGCTTTAATCATTACGGCTGTAGTTTTGATTAGAGATTTGATAAGGGTCGGATTGAATGTTGTTTTCTCTTTGACTATGAATAAGGTGGGTATGAATTCAACTTCCAATCGATGAATAATTGAAAGAATTCGAATGTTAGTAATTTGATGATCAAGAGATAATTTTCCAAAAGTAAAGTTGACCGACAACCAAGAATCGTTTCACTCTCATAAGTTTAAACCGTTTTAGTTGATCTCGTCAATTAGTTTAATTCTTAAAATTTCTTTAGTAGTAATCACTCAACCCAAAACCCCTTTTTACTATTCGTTTTTTAATTGACACGAGAAAATACTACCTTCCCTGTGGGATCGATCCCTACTCTCGCTACTACATACTTTTGCTATTAACTTGAGAAGGGTTAATTTGGGCGTACGCGATAAAAGCTACCAAATTTTGGTGCCGTTGCCGGGGAAGGCATTGGTATTATTTTGTGTCGATTTTTTTATTATTTGTTATTCCGCATTTCTACTTTGGTTTGTTGATGAGTACAGGTGGATCGTTTAATCACGAAGATAACTTTCACTACGATCCTGAGATCGAGAGGACACTACATCAAAGAAGAAGAGAAGCGAGGCTGCTTGAAGAAGAAGAAGAGAGGACCATGATGGCTGCAAATCAAAGCTTGAGGCAGTTGGCAAATCCTAACTTGGATCAACCTCTCTGCATCACTTTCCCTGCCTTCGCAAATAACGTAAATTTCGAACTCAAATCTGGTTTAATTCACTTATTGCCAGCTTTTCATGGTCTTGCAGGAGAAAACCCGCACAAGCATTTAATGGAATTCCACGTGGTGTGCACTACTATGAAGTCGACCGGAATCACTGAGGATCAAATAAAGTTAAGAGCCTTTCCATTTTCTCTAAAGGACGCTGCAAAGGACTGGCTATTCTACTTACCATCCGGATCGATCACCATGTGGACGGACTTACAAAGAGTATTCCTGGAGAAGTATTTTCCTGCTTCAAGGGCGACTAACATAAGGAAGGAGATCTACGGCGTGAAGCAGTTCCACGAAGAGTCACTGCATGAGTACAGGGAACGATTCAAGAAGTTGTGTGCAAGTTGTCCACAACATCAGATAAGTGAACATCTGCTGATTCAATAATTCTATGAAGGTTTGCTTTCTGGTGACAGGAACTTGGTGGATGCGGCAAGCGGAGGAGCATTTATCGACAAGACAGCGGAGGAGGCGAGGAGTTTGATAGCTAACATGGCGGCCAACTCTCAACAGTTTGGACATGTTCGCCATGGACAACCGCAAAGAAAAGAGGTAAACGTATCAAACCTGGAACAACAACTGATAGACCTAACTTTTCTTGTGCGTGGTCTTGCAGGTGGAAATGTAGGGAAGATAAAGCCGTGTGGAATCTGTCTGGCTGCGAACCATCCCACGGACGCATGCCCCTCACTACAAGAGACTTCCACTGAGAATGTGAATGCAGCGGGAGGATTCCCAGGGCCACCACAAATGAGTTATGACCATCCACCAAACAACTACAATCAAGGTTGGAGGGACCATCCGAACCAAGGCTATGGGAATCCACAGATGCACCAACCCCCACCCTACAGACCGCCATATCAGCGACCTTCACCACCGCCAGTGCACCCTCCTTCTGACAGGTTAGAACATAGCATCAAAGTTATTGCTGAAAATAGCTTACAATTTCAAAAGGAGTCGAGAGCGAGCATCCAAAGCTTGACTACGCAAATGGGACAACTGGCAACTTCTCTCAACAAGATTGAAGCAAGAATCTCAAATGGACTACCTTCACAACCGGAGGTGAACCCCAGGGAGAATGTGAGCGCTATCACTGTGAATGTGAGTGGAGATACAACTGAAGAAGAGGTGGTACTGACACCACCCAACACCGAAGAGAAGACGGAGAAGGAGAAAGAAGTTGAGGAACCCATGCAAGAGGAGAAACCACGAGGTAAGTTCCCCAACTTTTATGCATATAAAAGTGAACCCCCATTTTCCCTTGCATTGAAGATGAATTTGAAGGACAAGGGTCTCAAGAGGCTCTACGAGATGTCCCCACACTGTAATGACAAAAGATCCACTCAAGGAAGCCAAGAAAGATGATAAGTGCAAGGAACGCGAAGGGCAACCCAAGGTCGAGCTAGGTGAGAATGTTTCGGCGGACATCCAAAGAAGCATCCCCGCTAAATGCAAGGACCCTGGTATGTTTTCCATCCCATGTATGATTAATGCTAATAGGATTGAGAAGGCTATGCTTGATTTAGGAACTTCTATAAATGTCATGCCTTACTCAATCTATTCTCAACTAAAACCGGGACTTTTAAAAAGAAATGACACTGTGATTCATTTAGCTGATAAGTCCACGGTCATACCTAGGGGGATAATAGAGGACGTAATCGTGCATGTAGAGCACTTGGTTTTCCCAGCCGATTTCTATGTCTTAGACATGGAAAATGGCGATCCATCTAGTCTAATCCTTTTAGGAAGGCCATTCTTGAAAACATCAAAATCAGTAATCAATATGAATAGCGGTATGATAACATTAGAGGCTAATGGTAAAGTTGCAAAATTCAACATCTATGAACCCATTAAGACTCTTGAGCATTTGAGTTACGCTATTGGCATACATGATGATTATGATTCAGATTTTGATAATGATGAGTTGTGGGAAATGGGAAAGGCTACTGATAGCCTTGACGACAAGAGAGGTATGGATTCTAACTTAGTGCATACTGTTCATACTATTGCTGCGTTTTCTACTCACGATACTGCTGACCCTCTTATTTCTCACTTGCAGGATCGTACCGTTGGAAAGAAGCACCCTCCGGATCGACCATGTCAATCAAGTGACGAAGGAGCAAAGACTGGGGACGACCACTCAAAGAGCAACAAGCCGAGATACCGAGGAGTGAAGAAGATATTGAGGTGGTTAAGGAAGGATAGAGCAACACTGCATCAACCACCTTGATAGAGGACTAGCGTCGGGCCACCGACGTTAAACAGAGGCGCTGCTTGGGAGCCCAAGGGGAGTTAGTTTCCTTTCTCCCTTTTATTTTTATTGCTTTAGTAGTTAGACTTTTCTCTTTTCTTGTACTTTTACCTTACATTGGGGACAATGTAAGATTTAAGTATGGGGGAGGGATTAGTGGTGTGTTATTGCTTTTATATTACAATAAATACAAAAAAATCGAAATGTGAAATTTTTGAGCTCATAGTTAGTAATGAACACATGCTTAGAGTCACTAGCCCGTTTTGAAACCTAATTGATATCATGCATGCTTTTGAACATAGGTGAATTGTTAACTTTGGAACACTTTGAACTCTAATACAAAGTTTACTTTAACTTAGTAGTGAATATTTTGAGCACATTATTGTCATGGCTTGTGAAGTGTGCATAGCTTAGTGAAGATTGTGCAAATTTTATGATAGTCTTAAGAAGTCTCTTATACATGCTAGAACTTAACTACATGCTCTTTGAGGCGTATGTCTAGACTACTTGCAAACATGAAAGTGATATAGGCAATCTTTGATGCGTTTGAGCCTTTCAAGCCTACAATGTAAACAAAATCAATCTCTAGTACCCTTTTTGAGCTTTAATGTAAAAGAATGGTAGTATACTAAGCATACTAAAGACCCTCGTTCAACATTCCTTGACTAGCTTATCATCCTACCCTTTTAGCCTAAATATGCTTTTAATCCATACATTTTAAGGGAGTATGATGTATTTCATTCAAATACACTTGGAAATTCATTGAATTATATTTGTGAACGTTATTGTCAAAGAATGAAATACATGAAAGAAAAGGAATGCCTTGAGAAATTTGATAAAAATATGACTCCAAGGGGAGCCAAGGCACAAAAGAAAAAAATGTTGAAATAAACCTTGAAAAAAATGAACAAGGTTTGAAAAATTCATGCAAGAAGAGAAGTTTTAGTGTGCATTTCATCATACTCTCTTGTTTGATATATCTTTGTCTTTTCTTTCATAAGCCAATACCTAGGCCAAGCTACAAGCTAATAAATGCCTACTTGATTTATGTTTGCAAAGTGGCTAAGATAGTGGAGAAGAGTGTGCAAGTGAACTTATACTTGTGTTAGTGTATGACTTGAACTATTATGGCTTTGCATTTTTTGGATCTATAATTTGTACACAACATTTGTTTATGACCACACACACACGTTCACTACTTTGTTGAGTATGAAATGTATAGGGATTGAACTTGTTCCACTGTTAACTTTTCACCGCTTTTCATTACTGTGCATGTTAAAATTGTTGAGGCATTAAAGTGAGGACAAGTTGCTTTGTTATGAACCTATGAGCTAACCAAAAATATTATAGTTTTATTTGTTTACTCGAGGTCGAGTAAAGAGTAAGTATGTGGGAGTTTGATGTGACTAGAAATAGACACATCTTTAGCGCTTAATTGTCTACGATTTGGTAGGTTTTGATGGATAATTTGATACGTATGCTACCTAATCGTATATTTGTGTAATTGTAGGTACAATCGAAGAAAACGAGCTAAAAATGATGTGTAAAGACCAAGAAAAGATATGAACATGACAATGACTCAAAATGGATCAAGAAAAGGGCAAAAACGTAATTTTGGAGGTGGCGATCGATCGCATGCAAGTGGCGATCGATTGCATGGAAGAGGCAATCGATCGCCTATGGACAGAAACTTTTGCAACAAAATCAACGAAGCAGCGATCGATCGCCACTTTATAGCGATCGATCGCCTGAGGCTACTGGAGGGAAGCGATCGATCGCCACTTTATAGCGATCGATCGCCTCAAGTTTTCTGCTGAAAAAAATAACGAAGCGATCGATCGCCATAAAAGGGGCAATCGATCGCCGAAGAGTCCGAGAATTTGGAAATTAAGTCTTTTACCATGTTTAAAAGATTGTAACCTAAGTATTAGCCACCATTACCTTAAACTCGATTTTTATCACCTCTTATCAGACATATTTTCGAGACTTAGAATAGTTTTAGTTTTTAGAAGATTTTTTATTTCAAGTTTTATCAAGAACAACGCGAAGAACGGAACCGGAATCGACAAGCCGAAATCGTGATTCATCTTAGTAATCTCTTTCCCTTGTTTATCTAATGTTTTCGAATCATATGATATTAATTTTAGATTCAATTATGCTAGGCTAAACTCTTAGATCCTTGGTTTAAGGGATATTTGCTTTTGGATTTGAATCTCTTGTGAGAATTTTGATTTGTTTATTGAATTTGATTTCGATTTCAATTCTGTTTCTTGGTATCGATTTCAATGATTGTTGTGTTTGTTTATTAGATTGATCACCTAGTATTCATATGCATAATCGATAGCTAATTAAGAAGCAACTAAGATTAATAATTACCGGCTGTAGGTGTTATTGAATTCTTAGGAGGAACGATTGAGTAATCAATAATTAACGGCTGTAGTTTCTATTGAATAGCTTTATCGAACTCACTAGTTTTGAATTCTATCATTGATTTAATCATTACGGCTGTAGTTTTGATTAGAGATTTGATAAGGGTCGGATTGAATGATGTTTTCTCTTTGACTATGAATAAGGTGGGTAGGAATTCAATTTCCAATCGATGAATAATTGAAAGAATTCGAATGTTAGTAATTTGATGATCAAGAGAGAATTTTCCAAAAGTAAAGTTGACCGACAACCAAGAATCGTTTCACTCCCATAAGTTTAAACCGTTTTAGTTAATCTCGTCAATTAGTTTACTTCTTAAAATTTGCTTAGTAGTAATCACTCAACCCAAAACCCCTTTTTACTATTCGTTTTTTAATTGACACGAGAAAATACTACCTTCCCTATGGGATCGATCCCTACTCTCGCTACTACATACTTTTGCTATTAACTTGAGAAAGGTTAATTTGGGCGTACGCGATAAACGCTACCAAGCATCCTTCTCCATGTTGGAGAGATGTTACTTTTAAGTTGAACACTTGCACGGGAAATCAAGGGGCAATATTTTTGTGTCATGAATTAAGACAAAAGAGAGTCATGTTGTCGAAGCCTTATCCATGATTTAAGTGAGAAGGCTTTTGTTGAATCTTTTAACCTGCAAAAACCAAGTTCTCCTTCCAAGGTTGGATGGCAAATATCTTTCCAAGAAATCCATTGAATTTTGTGCGATGATGGTTTAAAGCCCCATAAAAAATTTGCACAGATAATCTCCATTTGATGCAATATTGTACCTGGAGGCTGAATTACTTGAAGATATAAAGGAAGCGAGCAGAGCACACTTCGAATGAGCACCATCCTACTACATGGGGAAATAACAGAGTACTCCCAACCCATCAGTTTATTACGAGCCTTCTGATTAAGGTATTGGAAATGACTAGTTTTCTTATGGCCCATGAACAAGGCAACTCCCAAATATTTTAAGGGGAACGAACCAGCTTGGAAACCTGTAATGCCACAATATTGCTCCACACGAGACAGTGAACATCTTTTAGAAGTGATGATATTGCTCTTCATTGGATTAACCAATTGTCCTGAAAAAGTCTCACAGTGATATAAGAAATTTTTCAGTTTATTGACTGCAGTGATCGAGCCATTAGTGAATATGATCACATCATCTGCATATGCTAAGTGTGAAAGACGAGCATTGCACCGCGAATGGTAGCAAAGATGAGGACGTGTTGAGAACAAGTTGTCAAGTCCAGGAGAAAAGTATTCAGCAGCAATGATGAACAATAAATGGAATAAAGAATCGCCTTGACGCAACCCTCTATTGGACTTAAAAGAACAAGATATCACACCATTAACATTCACTGAGAACCAACAATTAGAAATGCATCGATAGATAATGTCAATGGCTGGACGAGAGAAGCCAAAAGCATTAAGAATTTGACAAAGAAAATCCCATCTCAACCTGTCATAAGCTTTTGTCATAAGCTTTTTGTTGGGATATGCCCTAAGACAAGTCATTGGATGATTGTTTGGACATACAATGTTTATGATTTTATAAATGGCAAATCATTATTATATATTATTCGAATATCTGTGCAATATGAATTGATATATAAGTTAATGTCCTTAGAATAATATTGTATTATTCTTAAACATTGTCCCTAGTCAAGTAATATCATGAATCGGGATAATGATAATACATAGAGACTAGTATGTGTTGATTGATGAATTGTTCATTGATATGAGATATCAAATCAACACATGGGTACATGTTAGAGAACGATGTACTGGACAGACCCACCATGAGAATGCTACATGGATAGTTATATGAGTGTCATAAGCAATTCTCATAGTGATAATAATGTATGTAATCCTTACGACTTGTGATCATCAGAGATCCCAACATAAGGAGTTATGTATCTTGATATTGTCAAACGTTACCCGTAACAGGGTAAACTATAAAGGCGACTATTGGATACACTACGAATTATGTAGAGGGATGTTGACTGATCGAGATAGGATTTGTCCCTCCAATATAACAGGAGAAGTGTTTGGCCCTTGATCAAGTGAACTAAAATGCATGGCCATGCTCGAATGAGTCGATATGTGATATCGAGCTTATTCGTTTATCCTAGTTCTACTTGGGGATCAAGAAATAAAGATTGAATATACGAGTATGACTACTCCATGACTCGTGTTCAATCTAAACACAAAGGACAAAGGGATTAAGTTACATGATTAATATTATCACGGTTCCTTGGTTATGTCGAGTCATTGACATTCTTGTAATTTGGGTAGCATTGATCTGTTGCTAGATACCGCTCATTGCTTGCGACATAAAATGAGATTTTATGTCACTGCCAACATTACAAGATCCTATCGGTTCACACAAAAGATTAAATTGATAAGGGAAATTAAATTCATTGGATGAATTAATTAATTAAGAAGAGTCTTAATTAAATGATTATAAGGATTTAATTAAATCATGGGTTTGGGCCCATGAGGCTTTGTGAAAGCCTTTGATTAAATCATATATTATGATAACAAGGTGATTAATTGTGGATTATTCGTTGATATCAAAATTCATCAAAACCTAAACCTACACTCTCCTCTCGGCCGCCTCTCAAGAACCGAACATCACCGCCGCCGCGCCGCCGTGTGGTGTTCATCTTGATTGTTCGTCGTTGATCGGTTTTGAACCGAGAGTTTAGTTTTGGTTCAAGAATAAGTCTAGCAACTTGTTCTTGAACGTCCCTTTCGATTTGATCGTGTGGATACCGTTGAGGCAAGACCCTTGGAGGTGTTGCTTGTGACTCGGAGTTCGTTGGACGTGGTGCTTCGTGGAATCTGCTCAAACACGCTACAAGGGTGAGACTTATGATCCTTTATCCGATATGATAACCTATGTATAGATCCGGTGTCTAGTAATCCAAAAATTATTATATTCCGCTGCGTTGCTATGCATGTTGGATTACTTACAGTGGTATCAGAGCCGTGTACAAGGCTCATATCGGATTTATGTGGTTAAATTGTTTTAATCATATTAGGATTATATTGCATGCTATAAAAACTGTATATAATCATATATGATATGATTAAATCGAATTTGTGAAATTGTCGTAAAATTATATTTGATATAATTGAAGTTTATTGTATACGATACATAAAGGCGCATAATCGATCCCATAACAAGAAGTTTCGGCCACCACCATTGCATTTAACTCACGGCGGCTACACCATATGAGGGCTAGGGTTTTTGAACTCTTGGCTCGAGATGGTCTAGCCATTGTGACTCATGTTCGTGCATGGAGGTGTCGAGACATGGTTAGAGTTTTGAAATTTTTGGCTCGATAAGGATCATGGTTCTCGGAATCATACATGTTGGCGCCTACACCACATGAGGGCTAGGGTTTTCGAACCCTTGGCTCGAGATGGTTGAGCCGCCACCGTCATGAACCGTGCATGGCTTGATCATAACTCATGGCTAACAAATTCCAATGTTTCGATCAAGTTGGCTCGATGGGAACACAAGGAAGGAGCAAAGCGGCTAGGGTTGGACCCTAGCGCCGCCGCCGCTCGCTCATAAGTTCGGACCAAGCCGTGGGTTAGGGTTTCGAACCCTAGGCCCATGATTGGTCCAGCCGTGGTCGCTAATGGTTCGAACCATGATGGTTCGTAATTTAATCGCTTAAGTTCGTGGCATGTGATGTCCTGAGCGTACGATAATTTTTCAAAATTTATTTTACAGTTTTAATTAGAATTAAATTTTAAAATGTTTAGAATTTAATTAATTAAATGATATAGCATGTTTTATGTGTTGTTTGAGCATGGTGCATGGTTATAGCCCTTTGACCTATTAGATAGGATTTGTGAATGTTTGTAATTTATAATACGGCATGCGAGTCGTGCCTTCTCTATTTTTCTCTAAATGTTATCCCTCCCCTATGTTCCCCTCAAATGTGAATCGAGGAATTCTATATCTTGTAAATGTTATATAGTTTAGTTTATTTGTTGATGGTGATCAATGAAGATGGAGCATCGTGCCGGGATGAGGAGGTCATTCACAAATTGGAGCCAAAGGAAGGTGCTTGTGAAGTTACCTTAGGTTGACTCTTAGGATTTTCTCATTGGCTTGAGAAAGTCGCTAGTAGGGGCTATAACCATGTCACGTTTAATTATGTATGTTGATGCATGATTTATCTTATGTTTTAGATTGATAATTGTATTACACATATATGTAGATATGTATACACCTATATGTAGTGGACATATTTTAAATTATCTAACTAATCATGAGATCAATAAATCCCTCTAAAATATTAAGTTTTAGATGCCTTCCAAAATTAAAAGTACTCGTCAAAACTTCGATTGTACATGTGTGGGTTTGCCAAAGCAAAGCACCGTGGCAATCTTAGTAAGGCGCGAAAGGATAAAAGTGATATCCGTTATACTTTAAATTGGGTACGACTTAACTAGGTTATCTCAATAGGATTGGGAACCTAGAGGCATGGGTTGGATAATAATTCATTTGATGAATTGAACAAAGTGTTGTTCGTCCAACTATCCAAGAATTACATGTGATGTAATTGACAAAGTGTTGTCTACCTAAATAACCGAGTCTTGGGCGGTTAGCCAAAGCTAACTCAAGATTAGGCGAAATATGGATCTTGGTCCACTAAAGGTTTCGAGGGTTGATATTTTTAAACAAAATAGTGGGAGTATCATTTAATATAAGACCATGTTAAATGATTAAATCATAAACTTATTTTGCATATTTATATTGTAGATATCCATGCCAACTAACAATACAACAAGCACATTATCACTGCGATCGGTCCTTGAGAAGGACAAATTAAATGGGACAAACTTCCTAGACTGGTATAGGAATCTGAGGATAGTCCTCAAACAAGAAAAGAAGCAATATGTCCTAGAGGAACCCTTACCTGTTGAGGAACCTCCCCTGACGGCTACTAGAGCCGATAAAGACGCTTACAAGAAGCATCAGAATGATGCACTTGATGTTGGCTACCTTATGCTTGCCACCATGAACTCTGAGCTTCAGAAGCAACATGAGGAAATGGAGGCGTTCGATATGATCGAACACTTAAAGCAATTGTACCAACAGCAAGCTAGACAAGAGAGGTATGACGTCTCTAAAGCGTTGTTCCAGTGCAGGATGGTAGAGGGAAGCCTAGTTGGAACTCATGTACTCAAGATGATTGGGTACATTGAGAATCTGGAGAAGCTGGATTTTCCATTGGACCAAGAGTTGGCCACCGATGTGATCTTGCAATCGTTGCCTGAGAGCTTCAGTCAATTTGTAGTAAATTACAATATGACTGACATGGAAAAGACTCTACCACAATTGCTTGGTATGTTGAGAACATATGAAGCAAATACAAAGAAGACTAAGGCCACAAATGTTCTTATTGTGAATAAGAGCAAAGGAAAGGCCAAAGCTAAGGGCAATAAGAAAGCAAAGAAGGTCTTTGTTAAATCTAAGCCAAAGTCTTCTGCACTGAAGCCAAAGGGAGGGATAGCAAAGGAAGGGAATTGTTTCCATTGCGGTGAGACCGGTCATTGGAAAATAAACTGCAAAGTATATCTGGAGGATCTCAAGAAAGGAAGTGTGACTTCCACTTCAGGTATTTTTGTTATAGAAGTCAATTTATCTACTTCTTCATCATGGGTATTAGATACTGGATGTGGATCTCACATTTGTGTAAATGTGCAGGACCTCAAAAAGAGTAGATTGTTGGCAAAATGCGAAGTTGATATCCGAGTTGGAAATGGAGCAAGAGTTGCTGCATTAGCTGTAGGGGATTATCATTTATCTTTGCCTTCTGATTTATCGTTGATTTTAAAAGATTGTTATTTTGTGCCTTCAATTACCAAAAACATTATTTCTATTTCTTGTTTGGACAAGTATGTATTTTCATTTATTATAAAGGATAACTGTTGTTCCATTTATCTAAATGATATGTTTTATGCTAGTGCAAAAATGATGAATGGTCTTTATTTATTAAATCTTGATATGCCTGTCTATAACATAAATACTAAAAGGATTAAAAATAATGATTGTAATCCGACTTATCTCTGGCATTGTCGCTTGGGCCACATAAACGAGAACCGCATATCTAAACTTCATAAGGATGGAGTATTAGATTCATTTGATTTTGAATCATATGAAACATGCGAATCTTGTTTAATGGACAAGATGACTAAAACCCCTTTCAAAGGACATGTTGAAAGGGTAAATGTTTTATTGGGACTAATACATAGTGATGTATGTGGACCAATAAGTACACAAGCTAGAGGTGGTTTTCAGTACTTCGTTACATTTACTGATGATCTCAGTAGATATGGGTATGTGTACCTAATGAAGCACAAGCATGAAACCTTTGAAAAGTTCAAAGATTTCAAGAATGAAGTACAAAACCAACTTGGCAAAAGTATCAAAATCCTTCGATCAGATCGAGGAGGTGAATACTTAAGTCAAGAATTTCATGACTATCTAAAGGAGTGTGGGTTAGTCCCACAACTCACTCCTCCGTATACTCCACAATGGAATGGTGTATCCGAGAGGAGAAATCGAACTTTGTTGGACATGGTTCGATCAATGATGAGTCATGCAGATCTTCCGATATCGTTTTGGGGACACGCTCTAGAAACAGCGATTTTCTTACTGAACCGTGTTCCATCTAAATCAGTGCAAAAGACACCATATGAGATATGGACTGGGAAGCGTCCTAGTATGTCTTTTATGAAGATTTGGGGTTGTGAGGCTTTCGTTAGACGTCACGTCACTAACAAACTTGGACCCAAATCTGATAAGTGTTTATTTGTGGGGTATCCTAAGGAAACGAAATTATACTATTTCTATTATCCCACCGAGAACAAAGTAGTTGTTGCTCGGACTGGTGTATTTCTTGATAGAGAATTTATTTCTAGAAAAACCAGTGGGAGAAAAATAGAACTTAGTGAAGTTCAACCACAAGAAAACACTGAACCTGAGATTGAGATGGAAACAGAGCAGGCACCGCAAGCTGTTGTGGAAGAAGTACCTGCTCAAGAGACACAAACCCAGCGTAGGTCTGTAAGAGAACACCGGGAGCCACAGAGATATGGATTTCTTGTGACTCAACAAGGTGACTTACTACTTATTGATGAGGATGAGCCGTCATTTTATCAAGAAGCTATAATGGGGACTGATTCTGAGAAATGGCAAGAGGCCATGAAATCTGAGATGGAATCCATGTATTCAAACCAAGTATGGACTTTGGTTGACCCACCTGAAGGGGTACGACCCATAGGGTGCAAATGGATTTTCAAAAGAAAGACCGACATGGATGGTAATGTACAAACCTATAAAGGTCGATTGGTTGCAAAAGGTTTCAAACAAATTCATGGTATTGACTATGATGAAACATTTTCACCAGTTGCCATGGTTAAATCCATTAGGATCTTACTTGCAATAGTTGCATTTCATGATTATGAAATCTGGTAGTTGGATGTCAAAACAGCTTTCCTTAATGGAAATCTGCTTGAGGATGTATACATGACATAGCCTGAGGGTTTTGTCGATCCAAAGGATGCTGGAAAGGTATGCAAGCTACAGATCCATTTATGGATTGAAGCAAGCTTCTCGGAGTTGGAATCTTCGTTTTGATGATGCAGTCAAAGAGTTTGGTTTCATCAAAAACGTAGATGAACCTTGTGTCTACAAGAAGGTCAGTGGGGGCATAATTATTTTCCTAATATTGTATGTAGATGACATACTTCTCATTGGGAATGATATCCCTGCCTTACAATCTGTAAAGATTTGGCTAGGGAACTGATTTTCGATGAAAGACTTGGGAGAAGCCACCTATGTATTAGGAATCAAGATCTATAGAGATAGATCAAGAAGGCTTCTTGGCCTAAGTCAAAGTACATACATAGACAAAGTGCTTAAAATGTTTAGCATGCAAGAATCAAAGAAAGGATTCGTGCCTATGACACATGATATATATCTCTCGAAGGAACAGTGTCCTTCAACACCAGATGAGAGACAACGTATGAGTAAGATCCCATATGCGTCAGCTATTGGATCTATCATGTATGCCATGATATGTACTCGTCCCGATGTATCGTATGCTTTGAGCATGACGAGCAGATATCAAGTTGATCCAGGTGAAGGTCACTGGATTACAGTCAAGAACATCCTGAAGTACTTGAGAAGGACTAAGGATACATCCTTGATTTATGGAGGTGAGGAAGAGCTCAATGTAATGTGTTACACTGATGCAAGCTTCCAAACCGACAAAGATGATTTTCGATCGCAATCAGGATATGTGTTTTGCCTAAAATATGCAAAGTACCAACAGATGATAATGTATCTGACCCATTGACGAAGCCACTGTCACAGCAGAAGCATGATCGTCATACTAGATCTCTAGACATTAGGTATATGTCTGATTGGTCTTAGTGCAAGTGGGAGATTTGTTGGGATATGCCCTAAGACAAGTCATTCGATGATTGTTTGGACATACAATGTTTATGATTTTATAAATGGCAAATCATTATTATATATTATTCGAATATCTGTGCAATATGAATTGATATATAAGTTAATGTCCTTAGAATAATATTGTATTATTCTTAAACATTGTCCCTAGTCAAGTATTATCATGAATCGGGATAATGATAATACATAGAGACTAGTATGTGTTGATTGATGAATTGTTCATTGATATGGATATCAAATCAACACATGGGTACATGTTAGAGAACGATGTACTGGACAGACCCACCATGAGAATGCTACATGGATAGTTATATGAGTGTCATAAGCAATTCTCATAGTGATAATAATGTATGTAATCCTTACGACTTGTGATCATCAGATATCCCAACATAAGGAGTTATGTATCTTGATATTGTCAAACGTTACCCGTAATAGGGTAAACTATAAAGGCGACTATTGGATACACTACGAATTATGTAGAGGGATGTTGACTGATCGAGATAGGATTTGTCCCTCGAATATAACAGGAGAAGTGTTTGGCCCTTGATCAAGTGAGAACTAAAATGCATGGCCATGCTCGAATGAGTCGATATGTGATATCGAGCTTATTCGTTTATCCTAGTTCTACTTGGGGATCAAGAAATAAAGATTGAATATACGAGTATGACTATTCCATGACTCGTGTTCAATCTAAACACAAAGGACAAAGGGATTAAGTTACATGATTAATATTATCACGGTTCCTAGGTTATGTCGAGTCATTGACATTCTTGTAATTTGGGTAGCATTGATGTGTTGCTAGATACCTCTCATTGCTTGCGACATAAAATGAGATTTTATGTCACTGCCAACATTACAAGATCCTATCGGGTCACACAAAAGATTAAATCGATAAGGGAAATTAAATTCATTGGATGAATTAATTAATTAAGAAGAGTCTTAATTAAATGATTATAAGGATTTAATTAAATCATGGATTTGGGCCCATGAGGCTTTGTGAAAGCATTTGATTAATCATATATTATGATAACAAGGTGATTAATTGTGGATTATTCCTTGATATCAAAATTCATCAAAACCTAAACCTACACTCTCCTCTCGGCCGCCTCTCAAGAACCGAACATCACCGCCGCCGCGCCGCCGTGTGGTGTTCATCTTGATTGTCCGTCGTTGATCGGTTTTGAACCGAGAGTTTAGTTTTGGTTCAAGAATAAGTCTAGCAACTTGTTCTTGAACGTCCCTTTCGATTTGATCGTGTGGATACCGTTGAGGCAAGACCCTTGGAGGTGTTGCTCGTGACTCGAAGTTCGTTGGACGTGGTGTTTCGTGGAATCTGCTCAAACACGCTACAAGGGTAAGACTTATGATCCTTTATCCGATATGATAACCTATGTATAGATCTGGTGTCTAGTAATCCAAAAATTATTATATTCCGCTGTGTTGCTATGCATGTTGGATTACTAACACTTTTGTCATATCAAGTTTCTCTACCATGTTTCCACCCCGAACCCTCATGTTGATGTTGTGAATCATTTCTGTGCCGACAAAATATTATCTGAATTAAGTCTGCCAGTAACGAACCCACTCTGTGAAGGAGAGATAATCTTGACAAGAATCTTGTTAATACGGGCAGTGAGCAGCCGGTTAGTAACGGTTTTATTAGTTACGTTGCATAGGCTGATTGGCCGGAAATCATTCCATTGTTGAGCATTGTCCCCTTTAGGTATGAGAACAATAGTAGTGGCTGTCATACTTCTGATTAATTCATGACCATGAGAGAATTCATCTACTGCCTCATACACATCCAACTGAATGATATTCCAACAAGATTTGAAAAATAAGGCAGAACCCGCAGCACTATCGGAATTCAAAGAGAAAACAACCTCTTTAACCTCCTCCAAGGATGGAGGAGCACCATTGAAGTCATTGTCACCATCCTCAATAAGACTAGGGATCAAAGTGAGGGCAATTGAGAACCATATCTTCACCCACAAGAAGTTGTCAAAGTATCTAGCTGCAGATTCTTGGATGAGAATTGGCTCTTGAATGCTAGTTCCGTCTTCCCAAATAAGAAAGATCTTGCTATTAGAGTGTTTTTTGTTGACCATATTGTGAAACATACGAGTGTTTCTCTCCCCCTCAACCATCCATTTGGCTGCAGCTTTTTGTTTCCAGAATAATTTCTCTAACTCAAGAGTATGATTGAAATTGTCAAGATTGCGCGAAAGTGCCAATTTATGTTCTACCCAAGGAACATGATCAAAGTCTGACTGAGCTATCTCATATAACTCCTCTGCTGCTCTAACGCTGTTGGTTAAGTTTCCAAAAGCATCTTTATTCCACCATTTCAAATGGGTTTTAAGACGCTTGAGTTTAAATACAAACTTAGCCATTCCAAAACTTTCACAAGGATTAAACAAATTCAGTCGAACTGTTTGAAGAAAACTAGTGTGTTTGGTCCACATAGATTGAAACCTGAAAGATGAGGTTGGTTCCGGAAGAAAGGAGCTGAGACGTGTAGGGAACAATGATTCGAGTTAGCACGATTCAAGTGTTCTACCTTAAAAGAATTAAAGATATTACTCCATGAGGATGAAATTAAGACGCGATACAGTCTTTTCCAAATTCTCCCATTAGTCCAAGTAAATCTGGATGCAACATATCCAGCATCCACTAGACCTGATGCTACAATAAATTCATTGAAATCATTTATAGCACTAGTGCGAGAAATCATACCAGGAGCATGTATTCCATGTCCGCAATGGTGTTAAAGTCTCCTCCGACAATCCACGGCAAGTCCCCAACTGGTTTATGATCCCAAAGTTCCTCCCAAAGCAAATTTCTAGTGTTTCTGTTACAACTAGCACACAAAGTTGCAAAGACTGGACAAGGAAATGACACCGAGGTCATTTTAACATGAAGGGCCTGAATATGATCGGAAAGCACTTCCATTTCCAATGACTGATCAGTAAATAGCCATATTTTATTAGACACATTATAATTTGATGAAACCCAAACCAATGATACAATTTAGGGTCCTTTAATAACATTAACTGAATCTTCAAGGTCGTCATCTTGAAGATGCAAAATGTTGTTCAATAGTTGTCATGCAAAAGAATTGAATAGGTATTTTTCACATTTTTTACTGTTAAATAAGTAAAATGTGTTTACATTAGTAATAAATGAAAATTATATGTTGAAAAAGTTATTTCATTTGTTAGTTCAAAGAAATTAATTATATATAGAGTCTATAAAATTCTTGTGATAATTCCGTGTAATTCTATAAAAATTATTAGAAATCAATGAATTTCATAAAAGTCCATCATTTAAAAAAGTTATTAAAAATCGACAAAGTCCACAAAAATCGATTGACAAAAGTCTACGAGGCTCTATATAAAGCTTTTTATAACACCATGGAATTATATAAAAGTCAATAGAAATCTATCACTCCATAGAAGTCAATCAATAAAAAAAGTCATTAAAAGTCAGTAAAAATCTAGATTGAATACACCACCCTAACATAGCCATAAATTTTATACGCAAAGATTTACGTAAGAATTGTATATGATTTTGAGATTCCACGTTTCCAATTCCTCTAATATTCCAAATTAAACCTTCCATTAAAATGTCGAAGAAGTAGTAACCTGGTTTTTGGCTCGGCTCCTAGTAATCCGAGCATCAGGTTTAGCCAAAAAAGTCTCTTGATATTTATCCTTATTAGTATTAGATTGGACAACAGAGTCTAGCTCTTGTACGGACAAAACGCGGGGCAAAGATTTACTTTTTTTCCAAAGGAGGAGGAATAAAATCTTCAACTGGTTCCTTAACATTTAAAATACCCGAAGTTGAGATTGGATCAACGAATTGTCCCGAATCCGCTACCGGCAATGTGTTCTCAAGGCCGGAGTGTCTGATAATAAAATTATTCTAAGCATCATCTAAATATGGAACACGAATATCATTTTGTTCAAGAAATTGGCAATAATCAGCCACACCATTATCAGAAGCAAGCATGTTGTCCTTGAAGCCACTAATAGAAGAAGATTTCCCCGATGCAAGCCCCTTAAGGCTGCGTTTGGTTGCTGTGATAGAATAAATGATGGATAGATAAAAAGGTGGATAATGAGATGATAAGTAAACTGATAGATAAACTATATTGTGTTTGGTGCGTATGATTAGTAAAATATGATAAATAATATTGTGTTTGGTGTACCTAATAATACATAATATAGATTTATATTATTCATAAAATACCAAAAATACCCTTGTTGAGATTTCACTTATTATTACTATTTACAACAATTCTTTTATTCTATCCGATATTTATTTATAAATATTTTAATTTATGACATTAAATAATTTATTTTAATAATTCAATTTATTTAAATAATTAATTAAATAAACTAAATTAAATTAAATTTATTTATTTTGATTATTAATAAAATGTTACAATAGTATTGATAAATTATCAATATTATAAAAAGTATTACAAATGAAGTAAAAAATATATATAATAACGTAAGAATATTTTTCCAAGCTTTCTTCCCCATTTCATAGCTAAAATTCATCGTGTTCTTTAGTTCTATATAAGCAAAGAGGTTATACAATTTCAAAAAAAATGTTCTAGGAGTGATTTTTTTATACCGATGCGCGTTGTTGGTTTAGACCACCATTAACATCCATAAATGTGAATAAGAGTCTTGCTTACTCTAAGAAAAATCCTAGATTAAAACAAAGATAAGATTTTTTGCCACAAATTCATGACTCATTCTGAATTACATTGTAAAACACATCAAGAGAAATGGGTCGCACAAACTGGAGAAATGGGTCGATCACATTCTTCTCCCATTCTTTCTCGGTCTTCTCCTCTCAGTCGAATTTGCTTGAAATGGGTCGGGATGATAGAGAAGATGATCTTCAAGCAAATGCATTTTCTATAAATTAGTATTAATTCATTAGAAAATAACTCGTATTTACTTGAAATGGCAGCAGAATTCATAATACAAATTAGTATAATTACATTAATATAATTTGTTTAAACAAATAATTAAATTAAATTTATTTCTTTAATTTAATAATTAATAAAATATTATAATGAATTATATAATATGTGTAAATACGTTATAAATATTATATTAGATATTACAAAACTAATTTGAAATAAAAAAATGCAAATTCAATAAAAAAAAGTGTGAAAAGGGTAATCTAGTAAATTTGCCTCATTATCATGAATACTATTTGAAATGGGTTTACCAATCATATGTGGAAGAAGGGATCCAATTTCCCATTAATTCCTATATCTACAGTGTTTAATCCCGGGGCTCCGGGATTAAACACTTGTGCTAGTATGCGAGCCAAACATGGAATAATGTCCTTATCCCACTTTAATCCTATGTACCAAACGCAGCCTTAGGGAATTCCTTATCCAAGTCACAGTAATGTGGGGTTTCTGATTGTATAAGATCTTCCCAAGAATCCGGAATATGTTCGATATTTGGTACAGGCTACTCATTGATCTTATCTACTGTTTGTCGAAGCAAGCCTTGTTCTTGATTATTGGAAGGTCCCGCCTCATAATTATAATTGTTTAAGGAGTCTTCCAGTAAGGCTTCAAATCTATTAGATTTTTGGGCAAAGTTCAGGCCGGTACCTTTTACTGAATCTTTATTCATCATAGTCCAGAAAAAAACTTGCAATCATTTAAGTACACCTTATGTTAAAATGACAAAAGTGTCCTTAATAAGAAAAGACGGCAATTTCAGAAAATTTTATTTTCTTCCTTTCAGCACTACGTTCCAGTTCTTCCCTTCACCACTGCGATTCAAATCGCCTCGTAAATCTCTCTTGCCAGTTACGATTTCTTACAGTTGATTTTTCTCTTCATCTATTCGATTTTCCGTTCCATCACTTTTTTCCAGATTTTTTTTCAATTATGGTATGTGTGTGTATGTGTGTTTGTGTGTGTATATGTGTATATATATAATGTTTGTTGCCTTTTGAGGGTTTTTAGTTATTATGCATTGATGCCTATGCTTCTTTGCTCATTTTCAGAATTTACAGTCTGAAACTTGCAACGAAGAAGATGACCCAGCGAAAAATTAATTGGTGCACGAAAATTATAAAAAATAACTGGTGCACGAAAATTTTTAAAGTAACTGGTGCACGAAAAGATTGAAAATCAGTAACTGATGCACGAAAAATCAGTAACTGATGCACGAAAATTAAAATCAGCTACTGATGCACGAAAATTTACACAAAGTTAGTGCACCATTGTTGTATTTTCGTGCATCAGTGTTATATTTTAGTGCACCAAGGTTATATTTTCGTGCACCAGTTATTTTTTATGATTTTCGTGCACCAAGGTTATATTTTCGTGCACCAAAAGATTGAAAATCAGTAACTGATGCACGAAAAATCAGTAACTGATGCATGAAAATTAAAATCAGCTACTGATGCACGAAAATTTACACAAAGTTAGTGCACCAGTGTTGTATTTTTGTGCATCAGTGTTATATTTTAGTGCACCAAGGTTATATTTTCGTGCACCAGTTATTTTTTATGATTTTCGTGCATCAAGGTTATATTTTCGTGCACCAGTTACTTTTTATAATTTCCGTGCACCAGTTACTTTTTATCATTTTCGTGCACCAGTTATTTTTTTATAATTTTCGTGCACCAGTTACTTTTTTATTATTTTCGTGCACCAGTTATTTTTTATGATTTTCGTGCACTAATGTTATATTTTCGTGCACCAGTTACATTTTATGATTTTCGTGCACCAATTACTTTTTATGATTTTCGTACACCAATGTTATATTTTCGTGCACCAGTTACTTTTTATAATTTCGTGCACCAGTTATTTTTCTCTGGGTCATCTTCTTCGTTGCAACATCTTGCTGTCAAACTGTAAATTTTGAAAATGAGCAAACAAGCACGGACACCAATGCATACCTTACTTCTTCATCCATATGCATCATTCAAAAAAAAAAACATACCAACAGACTTTCGATATCTATAATTTAGCATCGGTATTCAAATTTATAATTCACATACACACAGTATACACACACACACACGATGAAATGCGCATGCAGATCCGAAAATTATATTGCAGACTAGTCGAGATCTTCTTCTATTAAAAAAGATTCAAAATGCTACGAAAATTTAGATGATTTGATTCAAACATATTTCATGTACATAACATTTTAGCAAATACTTTGTAGGGATGAAGCGACTAGATGATGTGACGAGATGATGAAGAAAACAATGATCTGAGAATCGCCGGAAAATTTTAGCAGAAAATTTAAGGTGTGGGGCGACGGGATGAGAAAGAAAATAAAGATCTGAAATTAGGTTTATGATGTTTTCAACTGAAGGGTATTTTGGTAACTAAAAAATACCTTTTCAAACCAATAGTTAAAAAATTAGACTTATGTGAATATAATTTTCTCCTAAGTGTATTTTTTGGTAAGAAGTTTTTTTTTGCAGATTTATTTGTAATAAGTTTCTGTAAACAGCATATGTTTGCAATTTCCCCTAGATTTTTCTTTGCCTCGAGAAATAGTTTGCTTAGATCCAAGCCAACTATGTCCCCCATCAGTTTTAGCAAGCCCGCCATGAAGCCCACCAGAATTTGCACGACTTTGATATTTGAAATTCAAATTATAAGCCATAACTGTTTGTTAGCAGGATTCCATAATTTGCTACCTGATCCGCGGTTGATAACCTGATTTGCGGTTGCTAGATTAGTAACGTCCGCTGAGCGAGATTCATGCATGATATGCCGAGAATCCGGGATCTGATGTGGTTGCCTATCACCACCAAAATCGCTAGGGAGTTAGGAATCCGATGAATTCACCGACACCTCCTTACCAGAAGTACAGTTAACTGTGCCTGATGCTCTTTTAACATTTATAGTATTCCGCAAATCTTCCGTAGGACGATGATTGTTCCACTGGGGCTTGGGGTTAGCTCCATTGACATAACATTCTTCCATCGAATGGCCTATGCGAAAGCAATCTTTACAATATTTATGAATCAATTCGTAGATAATTGTTTGATCAAAAACAACATCTCCTAGACCAATGCATAATTTTTCAATATGCGGCTTCAATAAATCAATTTCGACGCAAACTCGAGCCAATGATAGCCTGGAGCAAGTTGACGTCGCTTCATCCATTTTTAATGGCTTTCCAATTGCATGAGCAACAGAGTACAGCCTTTTTACGGTTGAATAGCGGAATAGGAAGATCAGGCAAGGATACCAACACCGAACGATGGAGGATCTTTTGATAGGAGAAAATAGGAGACCATTTCAAAATATGAAGTAGTGGCCACGAATATACCAACGTCCCCGCATTAGAGATTTGATTTTGTGGAAAATTCATTCAATTGTATTGCTTGTCTTTGAGGTCTTTAAATAGAGATTACAAAATCTTATCAGAATAATTACAAAATAATGGAAGATAACAAAGAATCAATCTATTCCCTAAATAACGTGATATATGTACAGCAAGATTTGAAAATTATTAATTGATTATTCCTTAATACGCCCCCGCAAAATCGACGTTCCATCGGCAACAGAGATTTTGGAGCGTAGGGTGTTAAAGCGAAGACGAGGCAGGGGCTTGGTGAGAATGTCAGCAAGCTGATCTCGTGTGTTGACATAAGCAACCGAGAGGTGACCCTTACTGGAGAGATCACGAACAAAATGAATATCCACAGATATATTGTGATGACCCGAAATTAATTATATGCAATTTGGGCATTAATGATGTTTATATGATTAATTATGTTGATAATTGATTTATGTGTTGAAATTAATTATCATGTTGAAATGCTTAGTCACATGGTAGGCGTGACCCGGGGTTGCATTTCAGGGTGCATGTTATGCATGTTGGGAAATGGGGTGTTAACATGAATTATTTGTACTGATTGTTAATAATGAGGAAGATATGAATTTAGTAGAAGTTTGGTGCATTTTTGTAAAATGCCTTTAAAATACCATATTGGGGTGTTTTATTCATCATGTTAATTGTTGGGGGTACAATTTTAATACTTTAACCCCACAACCCCCACTATACCCATCACTTTACCTTCACTTTACCAATCACTCTCTTAAATCCCCAAATCACTCTCAAACCCTAACCCACCTCTCATTTTCGATTTTGAGCTAAAGTGGAAGGAGAAATTTTCACAAATCCTTTGTTTTTGAGATCTTTGTTAAGATTTGGAGTCCTCAAGAGGTATGGAACCCTTCCTAAAGTTTTGATGATGTTTGGTTTTGAAATGTGATGATTTTGAAGTATTTTAGGTGGGTTTGTTTTGAGTATGTGTTGTATGTGGTTGGGGTATGGTTTTATGAGGTTTTTGTGGTGATAAGTTGTTGGGATGTCTTTGGTTTAAGATGTATTGGTTTATTTGGTAGTTTTGTGCCAAAAAATGGAGTTTACCCGAAAATGTCGCAGCGACCGATCGATCGGTGGCAGGGCAACGATCGATCGGTGCAAGTGCGTTCGGTAAAAGTGACCGATCGATCGGTGGATGTCTAACGATCGATCGGTATCTTGGACCGATCGATCGGTGAAAGGCCGTAGCTAAATTCTTAAATTCGGATGTTTACCGATCGATCGGTAGCTTGGACCGATCGATCGGTAGAGCGATTTTGCTGAAAATTATTTTCTTGGCATAATTGATGGAATTTTTGGATATTGGACTATATTTAGCTTCTAATATCGATTTGTATGGTTATGTAGAACCATCCCAGGTACCCACACCATCAAGGAGATAAAGTTCTCCAACTTCTCCACTTTTGGAATTAAGTTACGTAAGAAACGTACGGGCATCAAACGGTAATACATTTCTATACTATGACTATGCAATGATTGTATAAGTATTTACGATGTTTATGATGATGATTATGATAAGTAAAGATGATATGATGTTTATGATGATGATTATGATAAGTAAGTTTATGATGATGATGTTTATGATGAATGAAGATGATATGATGTTCATGATGATGATCATGATAAGTAAGTTTTATGATGATGATGTTTATGATGAGTAAAGATGATGTGATGTTCATGATGATGATCATGATAAATAAGTATAAGATGATGATGTTTATGATATGATGATGATGTATGTGTTTAACTATGTTATTGAGAATGGTTGAGTGTACTGGTAGTTGTTATGGGAAAGCGAGGAAGGTACTTACCGTTGACATAGCTAGCGAGGAGATTACATCCGCTATCAAGGTGTAGCGAGAGGGGGCCAATTGTTCCGCGGACATAACAAGACCAGAAACATCCCCATTTCTCAATAACATTGTGGATTATGAGCATATATGTGAAGTATGATTTTACTCATTATGTCAAGAACTAATGGTTATATGCATGACTATGAAACAGGGACAACCAAAGTGGGTTAATGCGATTAACCAGGAAGTATATGTTACGATTATTTCCATGCATTTATTTATATGCCATTATCTTTATGATGTTAAGTAATGATGTACATGCTCATGATGGGTTGTTCCTGTAGGTACACTTTTGGACTGAAGGGCTAAGGGTCGGGTTGAGGCAGTGAGCTAAAAGGAGCATGAAAGAATATAGGATACATGATTTTGATAGTCTCTACTCTAGGAGTAGTGTAAACCTATAATGTTAGCATTCATTTTTGGGAATGTAATTATTAAGTTCGAAATTTTATTTTTGGCCTGTAATTCTATTAGCTCAAAGCTACAACCGGAACCCTAAGATGATATGAATGCATGATTAGTCCATGATATGTAATTATAATGATGTTAAGGTAGGAAAACCCTACATTAGTGGTATCAGAGCCAGGTTTGAAAACCCGGGAATGTGTGAAGGGTAGCCTTAACAATAAGTTAGCTAGGTGCTCACTTTTAAACATGTTTTGTGCATGTGTTGCATATGAAGTATATGATGTTATACTAACATCTTTTGTTTCTCTAACGATGTATTATATGAACTGCTTTTGGGTATTGTTGTTAACCCTTGTCTTGCAGCATGGCAGCAAATGTGGAAGTGGGTGACGTAGTGAGTGTTAATGCAAGTGCTGGGCGTACAAATCCCCTACCACCGCCCGCCTTGGGCGAGGAACCTTCTGAGCAACGGTTGCTACCTGGGGAGCTAAGTTTGGCTCAGTTTCTGACATACCGACCCCCGATGTTCGAAGGAACTGAGACAGGGGAACTGGCCGAGGAATGGTTAGAGAGGATAGAACAGATATTTGTGGCAGCTCCTTGTGCTAAGACAGCCTGGATAAGGCTAGCGGAGTTCCAATTGGCCAAGAAGGCATTGATGTGGTGGAAGACCACAGTAATAGAGCAAGAGGCTCAGGGACAGGAAATAACTTGGAAGCTGTTCAGAACTCGCTTTCTGACCCGCTACTTTTCAACCGCCGCACGACAGGCTAAGGAAGATGAATTTACTAACCTCAAGCAAGGTAACATGCCTGTGTCAGATTATGCTCTTCATTACTGTTCTTTGCTCAGATATGTACCTCACATCGCCGCAAGTACTCAAGCAAAGATGAGGAACTTCATGAAAGGCTTGAGGCCTGAACTGTATGACAGGGTGATCACTTATGGCCCTGCTTGCTTTGATGACGCCCTTTCATGGGCTGAGCTAGCTGAACTGGGAGTTGGTGCATATCCAGATGCCGTGCCACCTCCAGCACCCCCTCAGAGATATCCTTCTGATAATTTGAGGCCGAGGGGTGATCAGTTCAAGCCAAGGGGGAACACATCGGCTTCGAGGTTCAGTGGTAAGAGGCCCGAGAATCGTTGGAAAGGAAGCCGTAGGAATGATGCCCCGTCGGGAAGAGGACAGTCTCAGGGAGACAAATTTGGGAAGGTTCGGTGCTCTCTTTGTGGGCAACCACATTCTACGAAAGACTGTGTCAGTTGTTATGTCTGTGGCAATAAGGGCCACTTTGCTCGGCAATGTCCCAATCGGGAGGGACAACAGAACTCTGCGGGGAGGCCTGCGGACAGAGCAGTACAGCACAGGCCACCGTTTGTACCGAGGCAGTATGGAGGTCAGCCTATGGGGCCACCTCAGGGGCAAGTCTATGCTTTGACAAGGGAGCAGGCTACAGTGGCTCCGGAGGAAGTGATAGCGGGTACGTGTCTTTTATTTACGCACCCTGCTTTTATATTGATAGACACAGGTGCGTCACACTCTTTTGTGTCGGCAAGTTTTGTGGAAAGGCACCACATATGCACTTCTCCGTTGCCCACGCCTCTTGTAGTCTCGACACCCGTGGAAGAAGTTTGATTACTGATCGGATTGTCTATGATGGCCTCATTTATTTTGAGGCTAACGAGCTAAGGCCAGATTTGATTGTTCTGGGAATGTCAGACATTGACTGCATTGTAGGCATTGATGTCCTGAACAGGTATCAGGCAGTTGTGAACTGCAGGCAGAGGACTGTCCGATTTAAGTCTGATTTGGGAGTCCAGTGGACATTCTATGGGGATGGTTCCCGTTCAAAGACCCCGTTGATATCCGCTGTCAAGATGACACAGTTGTTGGAACGGGGCCATACAAGATATCTCATCTATGCCGTTGATATTACGGAAAAGAGGAAAGAATTAAAAGTCGAGGATGTGCCCGTAGTGGCGGAGTTTCCCGATGTCTTTCCGGAAGAGATTCCAGGATTCCCACCGACGAGAGAGGTCGAGTTTGGGATTGAGTTACTACCGGGGACGTCTGCCATTTCTCGTGCCCCATATAGGATGACACCAATTGAGCTAAAGGAGTTAAAGATTCAGTTACAAGAGCTCCTTGATAAGGGCTACATACGCCCTGTGGTGCACCAGTCCTATTTGTCAAGAAGAAAGATGGTTCGATGCGTCTGTGCATCGATTACAGACAACTGAACAAAGCTACAGTGAAGAATAAGTATCCACTTCCGAGGATCGATGACTTGTTTGACCAGTTACAAGGTACGAGGCTCTACAGTAAGATCGATCTGAGGTCGGGGTATCATCAGATTCGAGTAAGAGAAGATGATGTTCAGAAGACAGCTTTCAGGACCAGATATGGGCACTATGAATTCCTAGTCATGCCTTTTGGGGTGACGAATGCCCCAGCTGTTTTTATGAGCCTAATGAACAGGGTGTTCCAACCGTATTTGGATCAGTTCGTCATTGTTTTCATTGACGATATACTCATTTACTCTCGGACTGAAGAAGAGCATGTAAGGCACTTGCGGACAGTACTCCAGATCCTTAGGGATCATCAGTTATATGCAAAGCTTAGCAAGTGCGAGTTCTTGTTGAGCAGTGTGGTGTTCTTGGGCCATGTTATATCTAGCAGTGGGATATCTGTGGATCCCAAGAAGATTGAAGCTGTGATGGAGTGGGCTGCACCCACTTCTGTACCTGAGATACAGAGCTTTCTCGGTTGGCAGGATATTACCGACGTTTCGTCGAGGGTTTCTCAAAGATTGCCAGACCCCTGACACAGCTGACTCAGAAAGGAGTGTCGTTCTATTGGTCCGAGGCTTGTGAGGAAAGCTTCCAAGAACTGAAGCGTCGTTTGACTACGGCACCTGTATTGGTGATTCCTTCTGAGAATAAGAGGTTTGCCTTGTACACGGATGCGTCACTGCAGGGTTTGGGCTGTGTGCTGATGCAAGATAAGCACGTGGTGGCTTATGCTTCGAGGCAGTTGAAGCCTCATGAGACCAGATACCCAGTTCATGATCTGGAACTGGCGGCCATCATTTTCACCTTGAAGATTTGGCGACATTATTTATATGGTACTTCATTTACCATTTATACGGACCATAAGAGCTTGAAGTTCTTATTCACCCAAGCGGAGCTGAATATGAGGCAAAGAAAATGGATGGATTTACTCAAGGATTATGACTGTGAGATTGAGTACCATCCTGGTAAAGCAAATTTGATAGCAGACGCCTTAAGTCGGAAGGTGAAGAGTACTGCTGAGGATACCATGAGTTTATCAGCTATGATGACTTCTTATTGCCATCTGGGCTATGATTTTGATGTGGACACGTCGCCGGTGCGAGTGTCGACCTTATTGGCTGAGCCAGACATATTTGAGGCTATCAGGAAAGCCCAGAGGTCGGATGATGAGGTTCAGAGATGGTCATCGATAGTACTTCAAGGAGAGCCATCAAAGTTCAGAGTGGCTGAGAATGGTTCCTTGAGACTTGGTAACCGTTGGGTAGTGCCGAGGGCACCAGAGTTACGTCAAGGGATCTTGCACCGTGCTCATAGCAGCAGGTTTAGCATCCACCCAGGAGGAAGAAAGATGTATAAGGACCTATGTGGTCAGTTCTGATGGAGACGGATGAAGCATGACGTGATCGCTTTTGTCAAAAGATGTTTGATTTGCTAGCAGGTAAAGGCAGAAAGGCAGAGGCCTGGTGGCGAGCTGAAGAGCTTAGAGGTACCTGAATGGAAGTGGGAGCACATATCTATGGACTTCGTGACCCACTTGCCAAGAACGGCCTCAGGATTTGATGCGATCTGGGTGATCGTGGATAGGCTGACGAAGATGGCTCATTTCATCCCTTACTGTATGTCCTTCACATACTTAAAGATGGCTCAATTATATGTACGGGATGTGATGAGATTGCATGGTATTCTAGTCTCGATTGTGTGTGACAGAGACCCAAGGTTTACTTCACATTTCTGGGAGGGTCTCCAGACAGCTTTGGGCACAGAGGTGAGACTGAGTACAGCTTATCACCCTCAGACAGACGGTCAGACGGAGCGTACTATACAGACGCTCGAAGATATGCTGAGGGCATGTGTATTGGAGTTTGATACTCCGTGGCAAGATTCATTACCACTGGTAGAGTTCTCCTATAATAACAGCTATCAGGCGAGCATTCAAATGGCTCCTTTTGAAGCTCTTTACGGACGACGCTGTAGGTCACCGCTGTATTGGGAGGACTTGACTAGTAAAGCGGTCGGAGGACCGGATATGATTAGGGATATGGAAGGAAAGATTAAGTTGATAAGCCAGAAGATGAAAGCAGCCTATGCCAATAAGCGACGACGACCGCTAGAATTCCAAGTAGGAGACAAGGTCTTCTTAAAAATCTCACCCTTCAGGGGTGTAGTGGGTTTGGTATGCGGGGGGAGTTATCTCCGAGGTATGTTGGGCCGTATGAAATATTGCAGCGTATCGGTACTTTGGCCTACCGTTTGGCTCTACCGCCGTCTTTATCTGGCATACATGATGTTTTTCACGTCTCTATGTTACGGAAGTATGAGCCAGACCGTCTCATGTATTACAGCCTACTGAAGTGCAGTTGGACTCAGATGTATCCTACGTAGAACGACCGGTCAGAATTCTGGATCGAGAGGATCGCAGATTACGAAGCAAGATTATACCGCTGGTCAAAGTTCAGTGGGACCGTCGGGGTGTCGAGGAGGCTACGTGGGAGACGGAGCGGCATATGTGATAGGGTTGAATATTACGCATTTTTATGCTATGATATGTATATGTTTTCGTGTTGATTCTTGGATTATTTTACGGTTTATGGTATATATTTCTCTATTTCAGGAATCCAGGTCCAAATGCATAAAAGTGGAGAAAATAAGCTTTAATTAATGAAAAATGACCAAACCGAGCACAACCGGATATTATCGAACATGGATGAAATATTATATTATAATATATGATATTATAATATATGATATGAGGAGTTAACGGGAGAAGATATTCGGTAGAGCAGATAGACGAGAAGAGGAGTCCGAGACATAGAAAGGAGAGCAGCAAAGATATTCACGTAAAACACAGCAAAAGCCGAGAGTTACGTGTGAACTTCATACGTGATTGGAGATTCCAGCAGAAAGAGTCGAGGGCACTTCAGGGAGGAGAAGAAGTGAGCGACGTACGTTACTCAGAATTGGAGAATAAAACAGAAAGATAAGCTACGGGTGAGAACAAGATAGTTACGTGAGAATAAGAAGGGAAGCAACGTGAGAAGAAACGAACGAACAGAAGAGGAATCATAAGAGTGACGTGCAGAATTAAAATAGAAAAGAGGTGAACAATAGAAGGGGAGGCAGCAACAGATTGGAGGAGATTTTCACCTAAAGATTATATAGCAGATACGAACGAGGATTGAGGAGGAGAAACAGATTGAAAGGAAGAATTCACGTCCAACAAAACTCACGTACATCAATCAACGAAAAGGAATATAGCAATTTGAGAGACGTATTCAGGAGGAAGAGAGAGTCACGTGAAGAAGTGCTGAAGAAACTCACGTACAGCAAAACAGAAGCAAGAGACGTGAGACATTAAAAGAAACATTCACGTGACAAGAAGATAAGAGAAGGAACAGACAGTTAAGTGAGTTACGTGAGGAAAGCAGAAGAGAGGGTATCTGATACGGAACAGCAGGGAGTGACGGGAATAAAAGAGGGACGTGAGGCAACGGAAGAGAGGAGAGATGCGCACAGCCATAGGGTAGAGAAGGGACGCCTCATACAGCTTCCATCTCACGTCCCCTTTCCTTCAATTCCATCCCACGTCCACCTTTTATTTCACCCTCTCACACGTCCAACCTCTACCAATCTTCCACTCTTCGTCCAGCACTCTTCACCCATTCATCAACCTTTCACCCTATGATTTTGGAACATCTCCAACAAGGCGATTAAAGCGACGATCGAGAAGGAAGCAAGAGAAGGAGCGAGGATCTACAACCGGAGTCGACGCTGAGAGTTTATTCTTACTTTTAAACTTTAGTTTAGTTTTATTTTCATTATATCATGCTTGGATTGTTGCAAGACATGTTTGAGTATTGGTATTTATTTATGAGTATGAACTAAGTTTATTTATCGAGGCTAGGCGAATCATTTGTTATGAACCTTCGATTTGATGATTGAATTCTTATAGTTCTTTCCGTATGTTTTATGTTCTTCATGCTTTTAGAGGATTGTTCACCTTTGAATGATGTTAGTATCGTAATTGAGATCGAGAGATGATTTTATGATACTGAATTAATAACTCATACCATGGATTTTAGACCGAGATCGAGAGATGATGTCAAATACATGCGTGATAGCCATAGATATCTAGTAATTGAAAGCTATGAGTTTTCATGGATCTTATGCAACATTGAATTGTTAAATAAGTGAACGAGAGTTACTTACTGCAATTCGGTGTTAGGTTTAATATAGCTCGAGAGAGTGTATTAGATAAATTGGGAGAACTCGTCACCTTAGAAATATTTGAATATTCAATCGAGAATTGTAGGGAATTGCATTGGTGAGCCAAAGTCTCGATAATCTTCTTTAGTGGATTTTTCTCGTTTACTTTTATTGACTTGGTTGGATTAGTAGTTTATATTAATTAATTAGTCGTTAATTATAAATTAATTATCGTAGGTTAAATATAGTTAAAAGACATCTTATTTGGTACTTGCTTGTTAGTCCATGTGGGTTCGACAATCTGTATTCTTCCTATCTATACTAAAACTTGACACCGTGCACTTGCGGTCTAAATCGCTAGATTGGAAATAATTGTTTAAAATAAAAGCGATCAATATGATGCAGCATTACCCTGGAACTATTTTCTGGTATGATTTATGTTTAGTTTCATTTTGGGTAAGTGCATGCGATTTCGAGGACGAAATCTTATAAGTAGGGGAGTATTGTGATGCCCATTAATTATATGCAATTTGGCATTAATGATGTTTATATGATTAATTATGTTGATAATTGACTTATGTGTTGAAATTAATTATCATGTTGAAATGCTTAGTCACATGGTAGGCGTGACCCGGGGTTGCATTTCAGGGTGCATGTTATGCATGTTGGGAAATGGGGTGTTAACATGAATTATTTGTACTGATTGTTAATTATGAGGAAGATATGAATTTAGTGGAAGTTTGGTGCATTTTTGTAAGATGCCTTTAAAATACCATATTGGGGTGTTTTATTCATCATGTTAATTGTTGGGGTACAATTTTAATACTTTAACCCCACAACCCCCACTATACCCATCACTTTACCTTCACTTTACCAATCACTCTGTTAAATCCCCAAATCACTCTCAAACCCTAACCCACCTCTCATTTTCGATTTTGAGCTAAAGTGGAAGGAGAAATCTTCACAAATCCTTTGTTTTTGAGATCTTTGTTAAGATTTGGAGTCCTCAAGAGGTATGGAACCCTTCCTAAAGTTTTGATGATGTTTGGTTTTGAAATGAGATGATTTTTGAAGTATTTTAGGTGGGTTTGTTTTGAGTATGTGTTGTATGTGGTTGGGGTATGGTTTTATGAGGTTTTTGTGGTGATAAGTTGTTGGGATGTCTTTGGTTTAAGATGTATTGGTTTATTTGGTAGTTTTGTGCCAAAAAATGGAGTTTACCCGAAAATGTCGCAGCGACCGATCGATCGGTGGCAGGGCAACGATCGATCGGTGCAAGTGCGTAGCGAGGGGTGAAATTTCTTTACTTACCGATCGATCGGTGAAAGTGACCGATTGATCGGTGGATGGCTAACGATCGATCGGTATCTTGGACCGATCGATCGGTGAAAGGCCGTAGCTAAATTCTTAAATTCGGATGTTTACCGATCGATCGGTAGCTTGGACCGATCGATCGGTAGAGCGATTTTGCTGAAAATTATTTTCTTGGCATAATTGATGTAATTTTTGGATATTGGACTATATTTAGCTTCTAATATCGATTTGTATGGTTATGTAGAACCATCCTAGGTACCCACAACATCAAGGAGATAAAGTTCTCCAACTTCTCCACTTTTGGAATTAAGGTACGTAAGAAACGTACTGGCATCGAACGATAATACATTTCTATACTATGACTATGCAATGATTGTATAAGTATTTACGATGTTTATGATGATGATTATGATAAGTAAAGATGATATGATGTTTATGATGATGATTATGATAAGTAAGTTTATGATGATGATGTTTATGATGAATGAAGATGATATGATGTTCATGATGATGATCATGATAAGTAAGTTTATGATGATGATGTTTATGATGAGTAAAGATGATGTGGTGTTCATGATGATGATCATGATAAGTAAGTATAAGATGATGATGTTTATGATATGATGATGATGTATGTGTTTAACTATGTTATTGAGAATGGTTGAGTGTACTGGTAGTTGTTATGGGAAAGCGAGGAAGGTACTTACCGCTGACATAGCTAGCGAGGAGATTACATCTGCTATCAAGGTGTAGCGAGGGGTAATCACAGTACCGCTATATGTCCAAACGAGGGGGCCAATTGTTCCGCGGACATAACAAGACCAGAAACATCCCCATTTCTCAATAACATTGTGGATTATGAGCATATATGTGAAGTATGATTTTAATCATTATGTCAAGAACTAATGGTTATATGCATGACTATGAAACAGAGACAACCAAAGTGGGTTAAATGCGATTAACCATGAAGTATATGTTACGATTATTTCCATGCATTTATTTATATGCCATTATCTTTATGATGTTAAGTAATGATGTACATGCTCATGATGGGTTGTTCCTGTAGGTACACTTTTGGACTGAAGGGCTAAGGGTCGGGTTGAGGCAGTGAGCTAAAAGGAGCATGAAAGAATATAGGATACAGGATTTTGATAGTCTCTACTCTAGGAGTAGTGTAAACCTATAATGTTAACATTCATTTTTGGGAATGTAATTATTAAGTTCGAAATTTTATTTTTGGCATGTAATTCTATTAGCTCAAAGCTACAACCGGAACCCAATGCATGATTAGTCCATGATATGTGATTATAATGATGTTAAGGTAGGAAGACCTACATACATGTTTCATACGAGAGTGCATGACGGGGTGTAAAGCCAAACGAGTGGCACCAATGTTATCACAAAGAATCCTAGGGGGTTCCTTTAGAGCGATACCAAGATCACGAAATAGGTGTGTGATCCAACAAACTTGAGCTGCAGCAGAGGCGAGAGAACGATATTCAGCTTCAGTAGAGGATCGAGCAACTCCGTTTTGTTTCCGAGAGCGCCAGGAGATAGGATTGGACCCTAGGAAGACAATATATGCTAACGTAACTTTGCAGTCACTATGATCTCCGGCATGATCAGAATCAGAGTATGTAGTAAGACGAAGGTCTAGAGTGCTGCGAAGAAGGAGCCCATGATGAAGTGTACCCTTGAGGTACCTAAAGAGTCGTTTGACGGCGGCCCAGTCAGTGTCAGAGGGAACAACCATTGACTAGGCTAATCGATTGACAGTAAAGGCAATGTCGGGACGTGTGAGTGTAAGGTATTGGAGGCCACCAATAGCCTGCCGAAACTCAGTGGCAGTGCTAGGTTTCGAGGATGGAGTAGGCGGAGTGGCAGTCATTGGAGTACCCAATGGTTTTGCACCGTCCATGCGGTGACGTCGTAATAAGTCCACGGTGTACTTGTGCTGAGATAGGAAGAGACCTTCATTGCACGTTGCCACCTCAACACCAAGAAAGTGGGCCAAGATCCTTGACAACAAAGTGTGCCTGGAGATGTAATGTGACAGCATCAAAATGTGAGGCACTGGAACCAGTGAGTATGAGATCATCCACATAAACAAGAATAATCAGACGAACTCCATGCCGATGAAAAACGAATAAGGATGTGTCAGATACTGACTGAACAAAACCGAAGGCAAGTAAGGCAGAGCTGAGAGCTTGATACCAAGCTCGTGGTGCTTGACAGAGGCCATATAAAGATTTTTTGAGGCGACAAACATTATGAGGACAGGTAGTATCGACAAACCCTGGCGGTTGAGACATGTAAACAACTTCAGATAAGTTGCCATGAAGGAAGGCATTGCTAATATCAAGTTGCTTGAGGGGCCAATGGTGCATTAAGGCGATGGAAAGAACTGTCCGGATGGTGACTGGCTTGACAACGAGGCTAAAGGTTTCAGTGTAGTTGACACCTGGACGTTGATAAAAACCCTTAGCAACTAGTCGAGCTTTGAACTTATCAATAGTCTTATCGGGTTTGCGCTTGATGCGGAACACCCATTTACATCCGATAATATTGGTGTTGGGAGGAGGGGAAACAAGATCCCAAGTACCATGACGTGTTAATGCAGTGAATTCCTTAGCCATTGCGTGTCGCCATCGAGGGTCAGTAAGAGCCTGAGAAACACAGGTTGGCTCGAGGTCGGTGTTTAGAGGATGTTTAGTGGCAGTATGAGTTTGTTTGGGGCAAAAAATGTTATTTTGGCTGCGAGTACGCATAGAGTGGGAGCGGGCCGGTGGTGGTGGAATATTTGATGGTGGTTGTGGGTCATCGGGTGAAGGGGGTAAGTGTATAGGTTGTGGCGTGGCAGTGGTTTGTTTAGTAAGGGATTGCGAAATAAGGGGTAATGGTGTGGAGCAACAAGGGGACCCGTCATTTGAGACGGAAGTGGGGGATGTGGACAGAATATTTGTGCGAAAGGGAAAAATAAATTCCAAGAAGCGCACATGGCGTGCAGTCTAGATCAAGACACTTGTAGGCACTTTGGGATGTTGAGTAGCCCACAAAGACACACGGGCGAGAAGGGTAGTCCAGTTTGTTGTTCATGTAGGGCTTGAGCCAGGGATAACATAGACAACCAAGAGTGCGGAGCTTTAGATAGTTAGGGTGCCGACTGAAGAGTACTTCAAACGGACTCTTTGACCGTAGGATGGGAGTGGGCATGCGATTGATGAGGTAGACTGATTTTCCATGGCATAAGACCAGAAGTCAGAAGGAAGGTGAGCATAATGAAGTAAGGCTCGACCGGTGGTGAGGATGTGTCGATGACGACGTTCAGCTGTGCCGTTTTGTTGAGGTGTGTGAGGGGCAGTAGTGAGCCAACTTACACCATTGGCGAGAAGGAACGGTTGGAGAGCTGTGAATTCACCCCCATTATCACTGTAGAAGTTTTTAATGGGGTAGCCAAACTGTTTTTCAACAAGAACTTTGAACTGTTGAAATATGGACGCAACCTGCGACTTTACAGTCATAGGAAATAACCAGCAATATTTGCTAAAGTGATCTACCAACAACAAGTAATAACGAGAACCAGTATTGGATGGCACAGATGCAGGACCCCATACATCATCATAAATATAATGTAGCGGATGCAATCCAATAAGCGAAGAATTATTAAAAGGTAACTGCTCAGATTTATTAATATTGCAAGAATCAAAAAAATTGTCATGTATGCTTTTCTTTGAGGAAATTGGTAACTTAAAATGAGAAATAACAAAAGAACTTGTCCTAGATGACGGGTGACCGAGGCGAGTATGCCAAGTGGAGGGAGAGGCACGAAGGCCAAGTTGAGCAAAATGCACTGTAGAGACTAAATGAAAGGATGGTGGACGAAGATGATAAACGTCATTTTCACATGTTCCTTGAGCCAGAGCCGCCCCCGTTGACTGGTCCTTCACAGAGAAATGATAAGGGAAAATTCAACAAAAACATTATTAGCCTTCGTGAACTGATGGACCGACAATAAGTTCTGGTGAGCAGTTGGTACACAAAGAACGTTATGCAAGGTAAAAGTACGATGCGGGAACGGAATAGTGGCCGTACCAGTGTGAGTTATGGGAAGTCCGGAGCCATCAGCAATTTGGACTTCGTCGGTGCCGGCAAACTCTGAGTATGGTCATATTATTAAAATCAGCGGTGAGATTGTGAGAGGCACCAGAATCCATTAGCCAAGGAGGAGAAAGTGGCCTAGCAGAGGATGATGGCGGATAAGGCGATCCGGTGGTGTGATAGGTGCCGGTGGGGGACTTAGCTACGTTGGCGGTAGCAGAGAACTTGCAACAATAAGGAGCAATGTGACCCGGATGACCACAAAGCTGACATATGACTTGAGGGCGTTGTGGAAGGTGCCAAGAATTAGTAGAACCACTTCGAGGGCAGTTGGAACCGCGACTGGAGAAGCCTACATGACCTCGGTGAGGCTGTGAGTGGTTGCGAGGCTGCTGAAAATTTTGAGAGTTGGGACGGCCAGAAGTGGTATTTTGTGCAGGGTTAGCGGATGCAACTAAATTGGTTGTGGCCGACTCAAGGCGACGCAGATACATTTCATGTCCAACCAATAAATCACGAAGTTCCTCAAAGCGTAGAGAGGTCTCCCTGGCGCGAATGGGCGCTGCTATGTCACGGTAGGTTGGGCCGAGACCATTAAGCACATATAACGTAACATCGTCATCAGATATTGGTTTATCGATAATTGCGAGTTCATCCGTTTTAGTCTTAATCTGTTGCAGGAACGAACTAACAGATTGATTTCCAAGGCTCACAAGGGCAAGATCATCTTTAATTTGCATCACACGGGCACGAGAACGGTTGGCAAACAATCGAGTCAGAGTGGTCCAGGCAGCAGCAGAGGTGGTTGTGGAGGCGACAAGAGGGAGAATTTCAGCGGCAAGAGATCCGAAGATGGCTGCCATAATAATTGGGTCTTGTTGAAACCAAGACAGGAACGCCGGAGAAGGCGAGGAGGATGGCCCGTGATCTGAATCTGGACAGGGATTGATCCATCAATAAATCCCGTGAGATTTAAACCATTAAAGAGAGCGACTACTTGAGCGCGCCATGACGAAAAATTTGACGAGGTGAGTCGGATTGGTATATGTTGATGGGCTGTGATGGAAACGATAGCCAAGGGAGATGGTTCTGTGGGTATAGTGGACGTTGCAGATGCATCGGACATGGTGGAGATGGCGGTCAAGCAGTGAACGAAGGGGAAGGATTGAAGGTCTCGTGAGAAAAGGGATGCTTGATAAGTGTGATTTTTACACTTGATTTGATATATGATTAGGGGTGTTTTTGTAGTGATTCCTAGAAAATATCACACATTTTGGTATATATTTGTATATGTCAGGAATCTAGGTCCAAATGCATAAAAGTGGATGAAATGGGCTTAAAAATGCTGAAAAGGACCAAACTGAGCAAATCTGGAAAAGGAGGGACCAAATCGAAAGATTGGAGATTTGAGGTCCGCGATCGATCGCCAACTTTCGAAGATCGATCGCCACCATCCAGAATGTTTCCAAGATCGATCGCCAACTGACGAAGATCGATCGCCAAACCCGAAAATTTTGAGATTTTGTTTCCTTCTTGGTTATTTTGTGTCCAAACCTTACCAAACTCCTTCACCATTATATATATTAGGTCTTGGACGAAAATAGTGACTTTTTATCATATTTTACACCCTAGGAATAGCCTCCATCCATCCTCCCATCCTCCATATCACCATCATCCACCTCCATCCATCAACCATCCTAGGATTTTGGAACACCTTCAACAAGGCGATTCAAGAGACGATCGAGAAGGAAGCAAGAGAGGGAGCAAGCATCTACGAACGAAGTCGACATCGGGAGTTTATTCTTGTCTTTTAATATTAGTTTTGATTTGTTTTGATTTACTATGTTGAACTAATTTATTTATCGAGGCTAGGCAATCCTTTGTCATGAACCTATGATTTGATGATTTATTTGATTGAATTCCTTTAATTCTTTGCGTATAATTTATTGATCTTCATGCTTTTGAGGGATTGATCGCCCTTGAATGATTATTATATTGCGATTGAATTGACCATAGGATATTGCAATACGATAGAGTAAATTATACCGTGGGTTTTAGGTTGAGACGGACCAAGTAAAATCTAGCACACGTGTGATAGCAATAGATTTACCAAAATTGAAGGCTAGTAGTTTTCATAGATCTTTATTCGATATTAATTGTTCAATAAGGACACGGGAGTGCTTTACTGCAACATTAATATTAGACTTGTTATAACTGGACCAAAGTATAACGAATGCATTAGGAAAACTCGTCACCCTAGAAATATTTGGATATTCAATCGAGAATTGTAGGGGATTGCATTGGTGAGCCAAAGTCTCGATAAACTTCTCTAGTGGATTTTTCTCGTTTACTTTTATTGATTTGGTTGGATTAGTAGTTAATTTAATTATTTAGTAGTTTAATTATTTAATTAATATTCGTAGGTTAAATATAGTTAAAAGTGTTTTATTTGGTACTTACTTGTTAGTCCCTGTGGGTTCGACAATCCGTATTCTTCATATCTATACTAAAACTTGACACCGTGCACTTGCGGTATAAAATCGCTACATTGGAATTAATTGTTTAAAATAAAAGCGATCAAGTTTTGGCCGCCGTTGCCGGGGACTAACTTTAGTAATATCATACGAGAAGCTTTGACTGTAATTTAACCATTTTTTTCTTCTTTGTATATATTTATAAAAAAAAAAACTATATTTAATTGTTTTATTTGTTTTCCTTGCGAGGTACTTGTGATGCTTCATCAACAAGTCTTCACAAGATTTGCCCAACAATATTCAGAGCAGTTTTATGCATCTTGGGGAAGATTCAATGAATTGGCAGACAGATTCCGGTATCACAACTTTTCGAACTATACTCTTCTGCAATATTTCTTCGAAGGTTTGGATGAACAGACACGAGAATGGGTATTTAGCGGAGCACTGGTGACTGGGAGTCCCCTGGTTGATAGAGATGAGGACAGTGTGTTACACCTGTTCAATGATATGGCGGACTTTGATTATCAATGGTATTGTGATCCTTCACTACAAGGTTGGAGTCACCAATACCCACCGGAGCCTCACTACCCTAATGATACGCCCCAACCATTTGAACATCACGAAGAGAGGAGAGATAGTTCTGCAGAATCACGACTCAGCTAGAGGATACCTTAATAAGATTTATGGCATCAACTGAGAACAGTTTGGAGTGCCAAACCAACTCTATGCGCCACCTGGAGCAGCAAATGGCAGTCCTTATGGAAACAATTTCAACTAGCTGCCAGGAGGAAGAGACGAGAGCTACCAATAAAGAGGCGACGAATCGAGTTTGGTTATATGATGATGATCACTCAACCAACCAAGTTTGGGGGAGTGATCCTACTCATGTGGAAAAGTCAAGGGAACTTGAGCCTCTTCAAGAGATTGAGCCTACTTTAGAGATGTTATCCGAGGAGTTCTCATGTGAAGATGAGTCTAGTGTGATGTTGGAGAAGGAAGAGACTTTCGAAGATTTTGATTTGAGCCCATCGATGGAGACATGTTCTATGCCATATGTGGATCCGTATTTTCCATCGATGCCAATTTCACCGCACTACATCCTCCAAGATATGAAGCCAACTCAAGAATCGTTCTCCCATGCCTACCACTTCAAGAATGTTGTTGGTGCGACGAGCCTACACTGTTACAATCATGCCAATCTTGAGGGCATACTGAATCAAGACTCGTTAGTTGTATCATATAATACTTACTATGGGCGGCAGCCGCTCTTTGATGGTTGCTTCTGATGGTCAAGCCGATGACTAGAAATCAGCGCTTCTTGGGAGGCAACCCAAGCGTATCCTTACGCTATTTAGTTTTGTTTTATTTTCAGTTTTTACATTTAGTTTGTTTATCTCTCGAGTCGACTATTTTACCATTTGCATGCTTCTCTTGCTAGGTACTCATTTGGAGCGATGAACCCCTACAACAATGGAGTTTTCAAAAGCCAATCTTCCTCAACCCTCATGCAAGCGTCTTGATCAGGGGAGTTTACTGTTTCCCTTTGATTCATTTCAACATTGAGGACAATGTTTGATTTAAGTTTGGGGGAGTGGCTTGCATGTTTTTCTTGTTTTATCCACATGTTGTGTGCTTAATTGACACTTGAATCGTCTGATTAATATGAGCTAAAAAAAAATATGAGTTCAAATTTGAGAAAAGAATGAATCATAGTAGTGGTCTCTATTCCATGATGATATTAATCTCACTACGCATGTCAACTTGAGTTTTGAGGATTGTAAAACTTGTTTGTGAATATCTTGTTTTGAGTTAGCATGTCAAAGATGAGGAATATATTTAGTACATATGAGTCACGATCTTGTGAATTGCATTTGTGGTAGTAAAAATCTTCGTGAACTTGATGAATTGTTTTGAACATCTTAGAGTACCTTAGAAACTATGGGATGATGACACTTTGAGGCGAAATTTTATAGTTATGAACTTGACTTGGAAATGATTTAGGCGATCTTTGGACCGTTTGAGCCTTTCAAGCTTACCATGATATATATCAATCTATAGTGTCCCAATTTGAGATTGCAAAGGAATGGAGTATGTTTAACATACTATTAGCCCCCATTCAACAATTTTTTTTTTGGCAACTTATTATACCCACCTTTTTGAGCTTAAATTGAAAAGAATTATCCTTACCCAAAGGGAGTATAATGATTCTCATTGGATGCACATGAATTGCTACATTTGGATGAGCTTATTATTAAAAAAAAAATGATGAATGAGAAAAGAAAAAGATAGATAAAGCCTTGAGAAAAAGTGATTAAATAAGACCCAAAGTGGCCAAGGCTAAAAGAAAAAGAAGAGAAGCTCATTTTTGTGCTAGAACTATGAACATTACATGCTTATACTCTCTTCTTTGTGCTATCCTATCTTTTCTTTGAAGCCAACACCTAGGCCTAACGCTACAAGCTTAAAAAGTCCTAGTGATCCAAGTCTAGGGAGTGACTACATTAGTGGAGAAGTGTTTGAAAATAGGACTATGGAATGCTCAAAGATAATCTTACTTTTCATTGAATAGCATGATTTGATCTATGAAAATTGCATGAAACTTGAAAGTGACAATAGCACACACGCACATTCTAATTTGGCGACATGTTGCTTGATCTAGGAGAAAACACAACTTGTAAAACTTTTTGATTAATTATTGTTCGTCTGTAAGTGAGATGTCTGAGTTTCATGATTGACTACGAATTGGTTTATTTGAGTCTTCAATATTGAACTCTACTTTGTGATCTTATTTATTGCTCGAGACGACCAAGTTTAAGTTTTGGGGGAGTTGATAAGTGTGGTTTTTACACTTAATTTGATATATGATTAGGGGTGTTTTTGTAGTGATTCCTAGAAAATATTACACATTTTGGTATATATTTGTATATGTCAGGAATCTAGGTCCAAATGCATAAAAGTGGATGAAATGGGCTTAAAAATGCTGAAAAGGACCAAACTGAGCAAATCTGGAAAAGGAGGGACCAAATCGCAAGATTGGAGATTTGAGGTCCGCGATCGATCGCCAACTTTCGAAGATCGATCGCCACCATCCAGAATGTTTCCAAGATCGATCGCCAACTGACGAAGATCGATCGCCAAACCCGAAAATTTTGAGATTTTGTTTCCTTCTTGGTTATCTTGTGTCCAAACCTTACCAAACTCCTTCACCATTATATATATTAGGTCTTGGACGAAAATAGTGACTTTTTATCATATTTTACACCCTAGGAATAGCCTCCATCCATCCTCCCATCCTCCATATCACCATCATCCACCTCCATCCATCAACCATCCTAAGATTTTGGAACACCTTCAACAAGGCGATTCAAGAGACGATCGAGAAGGAAGCGAGAGAGGGAGCAAGCATCTACGAACGAAGTCGACATCGGGAGTTTATTCTTGTCTTTTAATATTAGTTTTGATTTGTTTTGATTTACTATGTTGAACTAATTTATTTATCGAGGCTAGGCAATCCTTTGTCATGAACCTATGATTTGATGATTTATTTGATTGAATTCCTTTAATTCTTTGCGTATAATTTATTGATCTTCATGCTTTTGAGGGATTGATCGCCCTTGAATGATTGTTATATTGCGATTGAATTGACCATAGGATATTGCAATACGATAGAGTAAATTATACCGTGGGTTTTAGGTTGAGACGGACCAAGTAAAATCTAGCACACGTGTGATAGCAATAGATTTACCAAAATTGAAGGCTAGTAGTTTTCATAGATCTTTATTCGATATTAATTGTTCAATAAGGACACGGGAGTGCTTTACTGCAACATTAATATTAGACTTGTTATAACTGGACCAAAGTATAACGAATGCATTAGGAAAACTCGTCACCCTAGAAATATTTGGATATTCAATCGAGAATTGTAGGGGATTGCATTGGTGAGCCAAAGTCTCGATAAACTTCTCTAGTGGATTTTTCTCGTTTACTTTTATTGACTTGGTTGGATTAGTAGTTAATTTAATTATTTAGTAGTTTAATTATTTAATTAATATTCGTAGGTTAAATATAGTTAAAAGTGTCTTATTTGGTACTTACTTGTTAGTCCCTGTGGGTTCGACAATCCGTATTCTTCCTATCTATACTAAAACTTGACACCGTGCACTTGCGGTATAAAATCGCTACATTGGAATTAATTGTTTAAAATAAAAGCGATCAATGCTCTGATACCATATAAGAGATTTGATTTTGTGGAAATTTCATTCAATTGTATTGCTTGCCTTTGAGGTCTTTAAATAGAGATTACAAAATCTTATCAGAATAATTACAAAATAATGGAAGATAACAAAGAATCAATCTATTCCCTAAATAACGTGATATGATTCTATGTACATCAAGATTTGAAAATTATTAATTGATTAATCCTTAATACCCGCATCCATAATTGAGCCATATCATCTTCTGTTGTTAAATCAATGAACACATATCCCGGATTGAGGAATTTAAGATGGTAATTAAGTTGTTGAAAAGCTTCTGTTTGCTTTCGTAGGCCAACTTCCCGAAAATTTCCAATGAGCCCATATTGATGTGCCTTCTCCATCTCTAAAACGTTATCCCCATTAAAGAAAGTTACAGGTCAGTTTTTGTATAATTCCACCGGTTTTGGTTGAGCGGGTGGCTCCAAGCCACCATCAGCGATAAAAAAATTTATCAGTGTTCGAGGAGAAGCTCCTTTAAATGCCACAGCGTAGGATCGAGGAGCATGCAAATCAGGCGGAGCTTTCGACGGAGGATCTGAAGTTGGAGGCCGGTTGTGTTGGAAGTGACCGTGAGGTTGAGAGAGCATTTCAATAAAGTTAGATAAGTGCTTATAACAAAAAGATTATTTTGCTAATGTGAACAAGTTGAGGTTGAGAGAGCATCTTAAGAGCTTATTTTGATTTTGGGAGTTAGAGATTTATCGTTACGGTCCGATTTTGAGAATATTAAGTCTTTAAAAATTTTGGATGAATAATTATTGGCTTTTATTTTTAGAACATTAAATTTGAGAATTTTAAGTTAATTTTATAGTTGTTGTAAATAATAGTTTTTATGGGCCAAAGTAATTGAGAAACTAGAGTTGGGTTTGAATAAAATATATGAACTTAAATTTTACTATAAATTATATTTTCAGCCTTAATTTCAACTGAAAGAAACCTCAAAAATGAAAGAAAGAAAAGAATGCATCAGCCCTAATGGAAATGAGAGGCCGATCGATGTTTCATTTCTTCAAAAAACAAAAATAAAAGAAAAAAAGGAACAAGAAACCCAAACCATTGCCTTCTCGTTCCGCCTGTATACCCACCGGGAAAGGCTTTTGATCGCCGCCTACCGCAACCATGACGGCCGAAGAAACCCATTCCTAAACTCTACACTCACCAGTGGTCCTTTTGTGTAAAAAGCCCCATCAATAGCCGAACCTATCCCCGGAATTTTGCCGTGAAACGCACGAGTTTGTGCACTGGACCAGTCCAACTTTTTGGTTTGATTTGTTTGGTACAACCTAAATTGGTCTGAGCCCAACCAATAACAACCTTCAACACTCAATGGCGCTTTGATATGAACAAGCCACCATCGTTGCCGCCGCGGGGCCAGAATTTCTACCTGCAATCGGTGCCTCCTGCCCGAGAAAAATAGTAGCGATTTCAACATGATTTTCAGCCTTTGTTTTTTATTGCCCAGAAACATGTGTGGATTAGTTTCAAACAATTCTCCAGCCTCGGAGTGGTATAAAACTCGAATCTTGCTTTTATTATTACTTATTTAGTGTTTTGTGAAGTATTGATCTTTTTAAATTTTAAAAATGATTCAATCCCTTCCAATGGATTTTTGGTATTCACAAATTTTAGGAAGTTCCGAGAGACATTTTAAAATTATTTGAAGAGACGATTAGGCTTCGAATTGGCCAAAAACAATTTCTACAAACCAAGAATACAAGCTGCCCGAATTTCCAGTGTCCGGCCAGCAGGTATATGCCAAATTTTAAGGCTGATCGAGGTCCATAAATTGGTCCTTAGGTCTATAAAACATGTTGTTTGAGTGTAGTATGAAGCCCCAAGAAGTAGTAATTGCAAAGTAAGTTTTCGATGTAGTAGAACCGTAAATATGAGATTTTCATATGGAATTAAAACGATCTTTAAAATTTGTAAATTCTCGATTTTCTAAGTAGTTGTGGTAAATTTTTGGTTCAGATAAGTATTGAGAATTATTTAAGATAAAATCACTTAGAAATCGGATTATTAAATTTGAAATTTTGTAAGTAGAAAACAGAGACGATAATTCGTAGGAAAGTTATGAAAATAGATTGTGTTGGAGGTTTTGTGAAGAACTCAATTATTCCTAAATCAGAGAATAAGCTAAGGATACGAGATATGAGACTTACTATCCAAGTATCTAAACTCTACACAGGATTGGATGAGTTAACGTGTGATTATGTATTTTACATAAAATGTGATATTTATATGCTTACGCATATTTTATGTGCTTATGTGGATTTATATGGTTACATTTACTTTGCTTCACATGATATATTATGGCATTTATGTATTTGCATTTTGAGCCTTATCGTTCGTTCTTTCGCATTGTGTATCACTAATGTGGCTAGAAATAAACATATTTAGTGGATTTAATTGTTAATGATTAGGTGTATTACCTAATCGTATATTTGTGTGAATGTAGGTGGCATCAAAGAAAAAGAGCTAATATTGGGCAATAGACCTTGGTCCTAACTCATTTGCAAGAACAGCCAAGGGCTTTGAAAAAAGGTTTTTGGGTGAAGCCCTTTACCAGTCGTCCTTTAACGATATTCGCTTATCCTATTTTTTTTAGTTATTGGGATGTATTGTCCCGCTCATAACCATGAGCGTGACTTTCTTCTAGAAAGAATGTGTGGTAAGTAAAAGAAGCAGTCACTCTTTAGCTTTTTTAAGCTATTACATCCGAACTGTTTATTCGTGGGTAACGATGAATTAAAGACCAAGAGATGGACTAAAGATCGAGAAGAATCGAAGACGGACAAGAATCAAGAAAAAAAAGAAAAAAGCCCAGTGATCGATCGCGAAGGCCGTAGCTGAGCAATAAAATTGAAGATTTCGCGATCGATAACGAGTTTCCCAGCGATCGATCGGCGAGAGACAAATTAAAAAATAAATAAATAAGAGCCAGTTATCGTTCGCCAGCCAGCCACGATCGTTCGCTAGAAGACTCCGAGAACAACATGGAGACTTGATTTTTTTTAACATCTTGGATAGATTTTGACATATCTCTCAACCTCCCCTACCATATAACTCGAAGTTTGGTCTCATAACTGACTTTTTATCAGATTTTAGAGCTACTTTTATAATTTTCTCTAAATTATTGAAGAAGAACTGGAAGATTCAAAGGCACGAACACGAAAGTGACGCTACAGAATTGTGCTACCTTTAGTAATTCTTTATCTAGCTTTTTATTTTATGCTTTTTACACAATTTTTTTTATTGTTTTTGATTTAGCCATGTATGGCTAAACACGTTTAGATTCTTGGTTAAGGAAGATAATACATTGGAGTTTACCATTCTCGTGAGATTACATTTTAATTAACAATTTTCATTGAGTATCAAGAGTTTCACTAAGTTTATTGCCATAATTGTTATGTTTGATCATTAGATTGATAACATAATTGTTTTTCATGCAATCTAACGCTAAATTAGATATCAAATCGGGTATTGTTTGATCCCTCTAATTTGTGAAGCAACTAAGATTAATAAATTTTCGCTTTTGAGTTTGTTAAATTTTTAGGGAAAACGATTGATTAAGTTAAACATAGACGCTTGGATTATGTTGTTTAACTTTATCAATCTCACTAGCTTTTCATGCAATCATCGGTTTGTATTTCGATTGATTGATTGATATGAGTTAAAATAGAACGCTTGACCTACTTAACTAAAAATAAGGTGAGATATGAATTTAATCTTTGAATTGAATATAATGAATATTCATATGAATGTTGAATCTTACATGAAAAATCGATGATCGAGATAGTAAAAGCCAATTGTAAACTTGACCGAAATCCAAGAATCACTTTTCTCTCATATTTTAAATCATCTTATTTTAATCTTGCATACTAGTCTAATTCATAGTTTCTAGACTTTAAATCATAATAGTATTTTAATCATTCTAAAAAAACCCCCTTTTTATTTTGGTTTCTGCTTGTTAACAAAAAATTCATCATTCCTCGTGGGGTCGATCCATACTCACACTACTATATATTTATTGCTATTAACTTGAGAGGATTAATTTGGACGTATGCGATAAACGCTACCAATCACGTTTGACTTTATGCGATTGTGGGTATCAGTCATGATACGGTGTATATGTTATGATTACGGTGCATGTCTTTTTAGTTGTGGCATCCTTTTACCGTGTATATGCTAGGCATGTGGCATCCTTTTATGTTGCATGGTGTGTCCGGCACCATGTCATCCAGCTGACTGTTGTGTCTGTATTAGGCCAATAGTTGAGAGTTCCACCCACGTCTATGCATGTACGAACTGTATCTCAAATCTTAAGTATGACCCTCTTTCGTTCGAGCCCGATATGCATCCGTATGTGTGTGTGTGATTCACAAGCATCATGATGGATGTGTATGTTATGATTTGATTTATGTTATGTCATGTTGAGCATATGGTTATGCATTTTTGAGACTATGGATTGGTTATCCGCTTGAATAGTGGGAACCATATTGAGCTCCTCCCCTGACTGACCCCTTACAAACCCTTAGAGGAAATGAGCAAGGATACGAGTTCGTAGAGGTTACTGAAGTTGTAGGTGATGAGAATGCTAATGAAGTTGGAAATGTTTAAATATTAAGTTTTTGAAATTTCGCACGTGTTTGATTTTACGGCCTTGGTTTGAGTTTATGGGATTTTGAGACTTAGTTTACTTTGTTTGGTTTAATTTTACGTTATGCCAGAGGTTTGTCTCTGTGCACTTACTCTATTTTTTACTGGTTTGTTTGTGAATCAGATAGTTAAAGTTTATTTTTATTAATTCAGCTATTATTATTTCTATATTGATTGTATTGATTCTAGAATAAAAAAAATATCGTTAGGATGTGCTCATTGCATAGAAACAAGCAGGTTTTCAAATTACAACCTGACTAATTAAATCGTTTTCCGCATGTATATTTGTTAGTGTGAGACCAATGACCCTACACATGACTTATTAAAAAATAAATAAAAAAAACAAATAAAATTAATAGTGGCTTTCAAATAAGTCTAATTCTAAAGATAATGACCAAATAACCTAATAACCCATTGTTAATAAAGACGATTCTTCACAAAAATGACGTGAACTCCTCCATCTCTCTCCACCCAGTCCCTCGGCCTCGCTACCCATTTCGGAGTTACAACTGGAGTCTCAGTTCTACGTTTGTTAGAATTCAATAATTCATGAATAATTTGGATCTAAAAAGATTATTAAGCTTTTGAGCTAATGTTGCTATTTATTATTTTAACCATTTATATTATAATTATAAACTTCTTAAATTTATAATAGACTATTTATTCTATGTATTGTTTTTTTATATAAAGGATTAAGCTGCTGTATTTGCTAAATAGGAAGAAAAAAATCAATGTAATTCATTTAAAAATCATCAAATATACTTTTATAAACATATAAATAATCATATTATGATTATATGAAATATATTCCACGTTAAACTTCAAAGAATGTATGCAACTAAATAGATCTTATGTAGATTTCATTTACTACAAGAATAACTATTATTAATGTCAACACATGTCTTCTATTTGGTATTTATATTTTATTACTCTGTTGTAGAAAGAATCTACAAACTCTCATTGTTAATTCTCATCCAGAAAGTACAGCATGCTCATTAATTTTAATTATATTGTGATATTAATTTAAACTTTTTAGAATATTACTTATATTTCAGAGTAAATATTAATTAAATGAAATATTTTTATAAATTTAATGAAGAGATCAATAATATGTCATCAGTCAATATTGGCCATATCTGTTCAAATTTAATGGCAGATTAATAATTTAATATCATAAAAATAATGAAACAAGTATACGATTAAATTGGACATTTAATAACAATGACAATGACAATTTAAAAGTGCGATTCTCAAACAAAATATAGGTTATTAGGTCATCCCCATCCCCATCCCCATCTAACTCATCCCCATCCCCATCCCTACAATGGAGAAGCTCGACCTATCGAAACTGCAAAACAAAATGAAATCTGACCCAGAAGGTTATGGATCAGAACTAAACCTTATTTACAACCAATTTAAGTCATTGCTTGAGCTATTTGAGAGGCAAGCCTCCTTGAATTTCATCTCATTGAGTGGAACCGCCAATGACCCCACGGTGGCAAAAGATTTAGGTGATCGCTCCATGTTTTTGGCCCACGTCACTAAATCTTACCCGGAAAAGTTGTCCGGTTATCCAAATGAGTTGGCCCAGTTCTTAAAATCATCTGCACGAAACCTGCCGTCCGGACTCAGGGTGAATGTCACTCGAGCTTTGGTTCTGTTGAGTAATCGCAAGGTAAAGTTTTCTGTTTGTGTTTTTCAGGAGTGATGTGGTTAAATTTATTACAAAATTTCAATTTTCTTTTTAATTTGTTTTGGATAAATCTTGATTATATGTTGCTCAATTTTTTAGTGGGGATTATAATGTTCATTGGTTGTGTGGCCTTCAAAAGCCCTGGATGCATAAGCGGTAATTTTATTGTGGGATGGAGGAAATTAGATTCGTGTGTAACTGCGGTGTTAGAATTAACAAGCAATGTCGACTATATTGGTATTGGCACGAGTTTAGACCGTGTTTTCTTTGTCATGTGACTCATACCCTTAAATGACAGTTGGAATTGATTTCTTTTGTATCAGATGATTGATATCACCGAGACCCTTGTCTTGTTCGTGGAGCTACAGACTATGGGAGATCGGGCTTTAAAAAAACTTGTGTTCTCTCATGTTATTCTGAGTATTATGGGTATGAACCAGAAGCATAAGAATGATCCAAAGAATCGGGCACTTCAGAATATATTATATGGAATGCTTCAGGTATTTGATCTACCGGGTAATCTATGTTTGTCGTTTTTGTTGATTTTCTCTGTGTTCATACTGTGACATCTCATTGCACAACAGCATGAGGAAGAAGCAAAAGCGAAAGTGGCACTAGTTACCCTTTGTGATCTTAATCGAAAGAAAGTTTGGTTTGATGATAGGACAGCAAATGCAATATGTATGGCATGTTTTCATGCCTCATCAAGGTTTGGATTGATGTGCAATGTGGTATGATTTTTGTGTGTTTCTAAACTCTTATTGAGTCCTAAAAGCTGTGAGTATATTTGGATTTCTCAGGATCATGACAGCTGCCTTGTCATTTCTTCTTGATTCTGAGAAGATTTTAGATGGTGATGATAGTGATGATTCTGACAGCGAAGATGACGCAGCAACTCAACAGCCTCAAATAGTACTGAATAAAGAGGCTGTCTACAAGGTTGGTTGCTCGTTATATTTACTTTTAATACGATTACGCACATGCCTCAGAGACTAACCTTATGTGTTACTACCAGCAAAATTGTAAGGTCCTTAAGCACATGCTCAAACATTGTTAATGATTGTGCTTGCCCATTATTTCTCTCTTTTTTAAAGATACTAAGAAAGATTGTTGGAAACATCTGTGGAATTTTCTACATATCCGAACCCAAAATAGAAAAGTATCTGCTTTTGTTTGCATATGCCTTATTCACTGTCAGCTTTCTAATCCTTGAATATGTAGGCAAGCCATAAAGGCACGAAATCTAGCAAAAAGAAAAAGAAATCAAAGCTGTTGCGAGTCGCCCGTAGCATGAAGAAGAAACAGAGGCTATCATCTGAGAGTATTATCACACACAACTACTCACCACTGAATCATTTGAAAGATACGCAGGTCTGTTCAATATTTTATCCTATCATTTTCTTTAATATGTTCTTGTACAAAGGTTAAAAGATTACTCTGTACGATATTCTGTATAAAGGGCTTTGCGGAAAAGCTTTTGTCACGCCTGCAAAACTGCAATGAAAAGTTTGAGGTAATTGTTGTTCGGTGTTTGGTTAATTTATAATTCTATTGATTTGTGTAACCGGATAAAGTTATGTAGTTCGGTTATATTGCAATTTTCCTTATCATCTTAGGTTAAGATGATGGTGCTCCAAGTAATTGCCCGGACTGTGGGACTTCACCGTTTGGTTTTGTTAAACTTCTATCCATACCTTCAGAAATATGTCCAGGTGTATTGTTGTACTACTCTCCGGTGGTAACTATATGTTATTCTCAGCTAGACCTGCTTATAGTGCGTTTAATTTGGTTTTTAGTCAAGAAATGTTAAAATGCATTTGCAGCCTTATCAACGGGATATCACAAAATTACTTCTTGCTGCTGTTCAGGCATGTCATGACATGGTATAATCTCTTTCGTTTGGTTCAAGTCTTATTCACCCAAGTTCTATCTCTTTACTCTCTCTTTTTTAGTTTTAGCTCTGAAGATTAATGTTCTGTACTAGGTCCCGCCGGATGCAGTTGAACCATTATTCAAGCAAATAGTCAACCAATTTGTGCATGATAGATCCTGTCCAAAGGTGACGATTTTTTTTTCTTGAGACATTTCTTCCATTTGACGATCCTCATTTGACGCCATTGAATCTTGCCAGGCCATCATCGTTGGGCTGAATACTGTGTATCAAATATGTTTACGAATGCCTTTGGTATACTCCTTGAGAGTCTTGAAGTTTGTTTTCCCATTTCCTTCCTGCTTTTCAACAAAAAAAAAATTTACATGTACTTTTTGCCTCGCTCTCTGTCTTCAGTTGATGACCGAAGATTTGCTGCAAGACCTTGTGCTGTATAGAAACTCGCGTGAGAAAGGAGTTCCGTCAGCTGCTCGTTCCCTTCTCTGTTTGTTTAGAGTGGTGCGTTGCACTTTCCACACACACACATCCATACTCTCTCTCACTCACTTTCAGGAAATCTGACATTTGGTTTGCAGGTTTGCCCATCACTGTTGAGCAAGAAGGATAGAGGAAGGCCCTTTAACCCAGAATCCAGACCTAAAGCGTATGGTGAAGTGAATGTCGCTAGTGATATCCCAGACGTTGAGTTGTTGGAGCAAGGTGGTGATGGTGATGAGGACATAGATGAGGAGACCGGTGCTATCACTCTTAATGAGGATTATGAGAACGATGATGGTGTTGGTCTTATTGAAAAAGCTGATGGTTGTGAAAATGAGAGTGCTTCTGTAAATAAATCTGATTGTTCCAGTGATAATAATTTTGAGATGGATGGTAACAACACTGATAATGAAGTGACCAATAGCGATGATAGTCACACTACTGGTGATACTTATGACGTTAGTGATGACAAAAACAAGGAGGATGCTGAAAACATCGGACTACTGGAAACGGATACGAGGAGGGCTGATGGTGTTTATGACAGTGGATCAAAAGCACAAAAGAGGAAGTTCTCTGATTTTGAAGAACTGAATGCTGCCGATAAAAGTTTACGAGCTTTGAAGAAATTAGCTGGAGTAAAATCTGGAAATGCTCTCTCAGACGCAGAAGATTGCATTCTATCCAGCGAGGACTTCCAGAGAATAAAAGAGCTGAAGGTTTGGTTCATATTGATGAATGAAGAATTTATTAAAAAATAAAAGATACCATGTGTGCTTTAATGTTACTTTATGAAGTCCTGAATACTCTTCTCCTCGTATATTTACATCTGGGTTATTTCACCTTTGCCCTTTATCATTAGGCTAAGAAGGAGGCTCGGATTGCTCTGATCCAGAATGGGTTTAAGCTTCCCTGCTCTGAGCAACTTAGGGTGAAGAGAGTGGCTGCTGCCAACCTTGAAGTAAGTATTTCCTTTTCAAGGTTTCTTCTTTCTGGTCTTTATTCTTGATTTGAATTCCGACAAATTTCATTATCCTTGGTCACACTGAATATATTCCTAATGCAACTGTTGCTCCGTCAGGCTAATATAAAGCAGAAATTGACCAAGGAACAAAAACTGGCTTTAATAAGAGCAGGGAGGGAGGGAAGAGGTGAATACCAGGCCCGGGCTGCTATAAAACAGAAAAAGGTGTGTCACAAATATTCTTTGTTGGTTTGACATTTTGACTAAACAACACTTTCAAGTATATTCTTCTTGGGTTTACTTTTCTTTGAGGTATCAATTTTTAGACCTATTACTTGTTGCTATGTTTTTCAGACTGGTGGTTTGAGCAATGAGCAGAAGGAACACAAAAAAGCAATGCCCCTTGCAGCAAAGAGAGCTAAGGTGGCAAAATCTATTCAAGAGAAGAAACGAGCAATGAGATCGGGCAAACAATTCCGTGGGAGGAAAGCATGGAAATGATCTGCATTTCATTGTCATTTCTTCAATTATCATCCATCTTTTTTAATTCCTACTACATATTTTAGTTATTTAAGTTCTTGGTTTTTCGTCTTAGTTATTTAAGTTCTTGGTTTTTCCTTTGTTCTGAACTTTTGCAATGCCATTAAAGAAAACGAATTTGTTGGAAACAATGAGGTCTTGTTCTTTGGAAATATCAGTGGTCAACAATCCAAACACGACCAGTCTCATCACTCTTATATATGATTGGAAAATTAAAATGCATTTTAGAAAAATAGATACAAATATGCTTGTGCCAAATTTTGAACTTCGATAAAAAAGCATCTGCACTATCTATTTTTAAGCATTCACCAGATTATGCTATCTCAAAATTCTCGAGTAATGGAAAATATCATTTAACGTTATTTTTTGGGTCGGAATCCGCATATCAAAGAGCTTGAAAGCTCATTCCATATCTGACAACGTAATATAATGAGAATAAAATGGTTTGAGAAACTAACATTTGCAAAATAAGCTGACAGCTCCGAGCAATTCAAACCCAATGATCCAGTCAATAAGAGCTTAATGTGCAATCCATTCATTCAAAATCTTTGGTTGTGAATCGCAAAACTGTTATTGATAACAGTTACACAGAGGACTAAGATGCACTTAAGTCAAACTTCTCAACACAACCACCTGAAAAATCAAATGTTAAACTATTGGCTTCAGAATTTTTGATCGAGAAACTTAGTAAGATGGGAGGCATGTTGTTCGATTAACTTGGTCAAGGATGAGGCCTTGATGTCAACAGAATCAAGCTTCAACCATTTGCAGTTTTCTAGTCTAAACATTTATAAAACTAGGAAATGATAGACGAATTGGTGATGTTGTGCCAGGATACTCAGAATAAATAGTGAACTCCAGACAAAGTTCACAAAGATTTATGTGATTCGGCAATTGTTTGCGTCCATGAGAGAAAACACAAATTTATTAATATCAACCAATTCGAGAATGTATATTATCCAGGATCATCCTACTCTCACAAATACAAATTCTCACAAATACAAATACAGAAGCTTAAAAGTGATGAATTTGTGAGGATAAGTTTGAGAGATTTACATAAATGCAAACCCTTCCGAATTGAAGTTGAAATCTATCAAACATTGTTTACTATGACCACAACTGTTATATATATATATATATATATATATATATATATATATATATATATATATATATATATATATAAAACAGGAGTTGGGATATTGACAAGTAGTTGCAAGTGGTTCCTGGTCAAATTGTGGATGAAATATTTCTAGTCCCTATTCGTCCTTACTCTAATGATGTTCAAGTTTGGAAGCATACTTCTAATGGTTTATTCTATACTAAGTCATCCTGGGGATTAGTAAGACACGAGAAGTTTGTTGAGGACTTATCGATACCTGTCTGGTTTAAGGCAATTACCCCATCAATCTCATTCTTTTGCTGGAGATTCTCAATAAACGATTGCTGGTTGATTCAATCTTGAAATCACGTGGTATTAAACTTGTATCTATTTACCAATGTTGTCGTGGGAACATCTTTTCTTTTTTGGGCCCATTGTTAAGGAAGTTTGGACTTCTTCGCAAGAATATTTGAGATGAATGGCTCACTTATTTAATTCTTGGATGATTGATTCTAATTGGCGAGCTAAGGGTCACATGCGTGAGATGCTTCCTTTCCTCATAGTGTGGTTCTTATGGTTGAATCGTAACAAATCTAAGCACTAGAGATGTCAACAATTTAATTTATTTCATCTCTGGCTAGAATTTTACTCTTTGATATCTATATCAATTAAAGCTGGAAAAACGCAATGGGATTTAGTCATATGCTGTCTCAAATCCAACTGGGTCTGGTAGAACGTTTGTTTCATTTGGTTTATATCGTAATCTAAATAATATTACTTAGAGTTTGTGTAATTGGATCGAATATGATTTTCTTATCTTAGAACTTATGCAAAAACCATGTAATTCTTTACTTGGGAGGTCTTGGCCTAGTCCTCCTCTCTTGTATTTGGTGAAGAAGGACCAAACTGAGTCAAAGAAGCACAAAGTTGAAACTTTAAAGCCTCGATCGATCGGCGAGCATTGCTCGATCGATCGAGCATAGCAGATGTTTTGACCAACAAAAGTAAGCGTTGCTCGATCGATCAACAGGATCAGCTCGATCGATCGAGGAAGAAAGAAAATTTGAGTAACGAGAAGGAAGAGCTCACGATCGATCGACCACTTTGCTCGATTGATCGCCAGCAGAGTTTTCAGAAAAAAAAATTCATTTTTTGAGTTTGGTTCAACAAGGACACTAACATCCAACTCCTCCACTATATAATGGACCTTTCACACGGATTTTTGGACTTTTGCACCTCGTATTTCAGTCCTAAGAGCAGCCTCCTCCATCATTCTTCATAACATACTATCAAAAATCATTGAAGAAGCAAGAGCAACGCAAGAGACGGAATTACGGAGCAACGCACGTAGTGACGCCCTCGTATATCCCTCATCAATCCTAAGGGACTGGCATTGCTACGATCAAAAAGTGCTCCGCCAACTCCCAAGGATGTTCTGACTGTCAAAATGGAAGTTGGTGCAGAACAGGCATCGGAGATGAAGACAACCAGGGCCAAGCGGAAGCTGGTAATCCAGACTGATTCTGATGAAACTCAGTCTGCTTCTACTACTTCATCCCCCGCTAAACCTCCACCAAAGAAGCCAAGAACCCAAATCACCAAACCTCTGGCAACCTTAAATCCTAAACCCATAACTATCTTTCCTTCAACCAAAGCAACCACTGTATCCCAAGCTCCACTCCCAAAATCCCAAGCTCCACCTCAATCATCCAAAGCCCAACCATCCAAAGTTCCGCCCACTATATCCAAGGTTGTGACCCAAGTCCCCACCAATATCCCTGTTGTCAAGGGAATTATAATCAAAGAACTGGGTGACTACATCTAATCTGGGATTAAGCCCTCGTCTGTTGCTGGGAAGGGCAAAGCAATTGTGATAGAGTCTGTATCTTCCAAGCCCAAATCAGCTCCTCAAACAGCCATTGATATTGCCATGGAAGACATAGAAGACAAAGTACATGAGCTGACCGTCGTATTTGATGAATGGGTCAAATACAGAACGGTCAATCACTTCAGTCTGTTCTTTGGCAAACTCAAGCGGTTGCACAAGATCGAACAAGAAGTCTTGAAAGGCACAGAAACTAATGATGTTCGCATTACAGTGCATCGCAAGGAGCTGTTCCAGGCAAAACATAGACTGAGGCTTGCCAATTTACTCATACAAGCCAAGAATGCAAATTTTGATGTCACCAGCCCGACTGCCAAGGATGACGGTGCGGTCATAGCAGCTGGAGATGGACATTCTCACTCTTCGCATGCATCGCCAGAAGCTCAATATTTCAACTCCACCTCCCAGTCCAGATCACCCAACAGCTAGCCATACTGTGGCAGAGCAACGTTCTGAGCCACCAATTATTGAGACAGCGGACAGCCACTGCCTAATGCTCTGTCTACTGTAGAGGCTGAGGACAGGGAAGTATTATTGGAGCCTCATACCATCCTTCTTCCCTCCGCACCCTCAATCTCTAATGTTCAGATCAGCACTTCAGCTGATCTGGATGCTATTTGCGCTCAGCTTACGCAGATCATAGATTTTCTTCAGGAGATTGCTGCTGACAAAAAGAGGGAAAAGAAGAACTAAGTGGAGCCAGCACAAATAAAATACGACATAGATAACTGCCTGTAATGAATAACACATGTATATGTATTCATCAGACATGTTAATAAAAAAAGTCCTTCAGTCGAAATTATCAGTCTTATTCATTTATTTTGAATAGTTCATTTATCTTGGACAAAAAAACTTAATCGATCTGAACAAGAATTTCAGTGTTCATTTATTTTGAACAAGAAGACTAAATCGCTCTGAAAGAAAATTCTACAAGAAAAGGACTATAAGAGGACTTTTGAAGCTAGGTTTTGTCATCATCAAAAAGGGGGAATTTGTTAGTTTCGGATTTTAAAGATGACAAAACAGACCAGACCGATTGAGCCTATGACAAAATAGATCATACCAATAAAGTCTATCCAAAATCAGACCAGATTGATGTAAACCAGACTGACCAGATCGATGCAGATCCAGATCGATTAACAAGATCAGACCAGACCAGCTCGATGCAGATCAGATCAGAACTGACGAAGTTAGTAAACTTCGTTCTTCAGTCCGAATAATCAACGGCTATTTATTGAAGTATTTAATGGTGCATTTAATGTTGAATAAGACCAAAGACTGAAAAGTACCTTAAATGATAAATAGACAAAGGAGAGTCTATCTGAGAAGCGCTGAAAGAACAGACCAAAAGGGAAAGTACCTAAAGAAGAAGACTGCAGCTTGATCAGATACTGACCAGAGTATAGAGTTGCACACAAAAAGAAATATTGTCGTTGGCAGAGACGATTATATATAGGTGCAACTTCAAAAGCTCAAAGACAAGGAGAGAGACACAAGAGATTCAAAAATGCATAAAAGATCAATCAACTTTATCAAGCATTCAGTTGAGCAGAAAGTTATTATCGAAAGATTTCAACATATTGATCTGCTAAAATTAGAAGCACTGCTTATCGCTTTATTTGATCACTTAAGGATCATTTGTGCTTAGATAAAACCACTCTTTTAATTGTATTTTGTTCTAAGATAGAAGAGTGATATCTTTGTAACTGTCAAACAGATTGTGTCTGAACAGATAGAGACTAGGAGTTTCAGTCTGGTAGTGGGGTAAATCCAGCTGAATCGGGGTTGTACAAAAAGTTGTATTACTCAAAGCCTTCTAGTGAATCCTTCCTTGATTGGAAGAAGGGGAGACGCAGAAGGATTTGCCTTCGAACTTCCAGAAACATATCTCGTCTACTTGCATTTCGCCCTATCTTGCATTTCATAGCCATCAACCGTTCTTACTAGCTAAGAACAGACAGTTTCCGCACTTTTATTTTAGTGGTATGTTCTACTCAAGTACTGGTTAAGAAACAGATTTCATTTACTAACCTGAGTGAAATCAATAAGAATTAAATATTGGAGGAGTGTTCATTCACCCCCCTCCCCCCTCTAAACACTCACGTCCGATCGTAACAAGATGTCACAGTAGTGGTTCAACACCATAATCATAAGTCATATCTTCCAATGATGACTATATACTCAACATGACACTTATTCAATTAATATGACAATTAGCTAATTCATACCAATATTAGTATACATAATTCATTACATTTGCAATAATGTACTAATTCAATGTATATTAGCCTCGTGTCAACTCATGACACACACAATGGTCTCGTGTCCAACCCATGACACACACAATATTCTTGTGTCAACCCATGACACACACAATAACCTCGTGTCGATCCATGACACACACATTAATCTCGCCTTTAATAACAATCATAAACAAACGATTCATAGTTTGTGATACATTAATCACAATATTATCATTTATACTCCCTGTCTATGGCTCACACCCGGAATAAGTCCCTGATCTGCTTTGGCAAGGCTTTCATTTACGGTTTGCCTGTTACTAATTATGAGGTACGTGAGGTGTGTATAAACCATTTTATACATTATTGCTCGTACGTAATCACGTACCTTATCGTACGAGATACTGATAAGTTACATTCTTCTGTATCCTTAGACTCGAGCATGCTCTACCTAATCAATTAATCAATATTAACATTTATGTGGATAAAGCTTCACATCCCAACGCATGCACATGATATTATAATAACATCAATTCATAATTATAACTACTTAAAATCCTCAGATAAAACAAACTTTGGCATCGCAACACAAAATAAATTTTCAGCATTTTGCCTCTACCGATCGATTGGTACCCTCCTATCGATCGATCGGTAGCCCTTTAAAATTTTTGATTTCTCTACGACCCTTTACCGATCGATAGGTACTACCTTACCGATTGACCGGTAAAATCTGGAAAAATTACCCTTCTTCCTGAACAACGACCGATCGATCTGTGTTCGTCAACCGATCGATCCGCCGGCGAAATTCATCAAAAAATACCATAATTTTCAACACATTTCACCAACCAAAACTCACCAAAACTTGAATCCAAGTATTAAAACACTTTCTTGACACTCTACAAGGATTATAACACACTTTAATCTCAAAAATAACAAGAATCAAAAGCTCAAGCTCAAACTGTAAGACCCCAACGTTCCAACACGTCAATAATGCAATTATGACGTTATTTGTGTATGTAAAAATTTCTTTTCTTTTAAAGAATCATTACATGCTTCACATAAGCCCCATGACTTTTATAAAAATTTGGGCAGAGTCTCCCCATAATTAGGCTATCCGAAAATATAGCACATCACTAAATAACTCCCAGCCAGGGAAAAACACAATACTAAACAAAATCATCACCATAAATAAGTTCTCAGCCAGGGAAAACACAATAATAATAAGATATAAGAAGTGGACTCCCAACACCATTATTACAGTCCATATACACGACTCCAAGTGCTCACATGCGAGGAACAAATAATGGATCTAGTAGCATAAATAATGTATACCATTACGCTTCAGGAAGCAATATTATCCAACCAAGCTCGAGCTTGCTACGCCAAAATAACCTTGTAGTTGTAATGCCTGTTTCAACAGAAACAGCCCCCACACTGGGTGAGCATACCAACATCACACTACACATATCATAACAATGCATAAAGATCTTGATATGATCAAATATTGAAAATCTATAAAAATGTACTCCCTGTACAGTTCTGAATCTGTATAGCTTCCATGCATTGTTACTGTTTCAAACTCACACGCTTTCATAACATCAAGTTCAGTATCGTTATTTAAACATGATACTCCTCAACACGATAAATTCAATACAATCAAAATCTATTATTTATGCTTAATCATAAACAAAATTTCATATCGCATATGATCTTGCCTATCAATCTATCTCATTCTCGACATTTTCTCATTTTGATCATGCCCCAGGCATCAATACTCAGCTCGTATACTCGGATCACGTATAACTACGCATCCCTTATACCACACATACATATATACATATTCATATTTTCGGATCACGTACAAATACGTATCCACCATGCCACATATGTCATACTCAACACACATATACATTTCTTACGTTCCATCATGACATTTAATAATTCATGAATATATGAATGTGTAAGTACTTCATAATAAGTATACCTGCTCGTACGTCACTACGTACCTTATAATCTGTGTTTTCCGTCAAGTCACCCTCCTTGTTGTCCGAGATCCCAAGAAGACTCTATACGAACTCATAAGTTTAAGGGTCAATTCTTAACCAATACTTGATGGACATAATCTCACATTCAAACACAAAGCCATGCCCATAACATTACATAATTCAACTTCCCAACACAAACCTCCATTTAACACCCAACATGCTTAAAACGCCCAAAACAACACCAAAATGATTCAAGCAACAAGCCTTGCAAGGAAGAATCCATGTACACAAGAGATTCTACCATAAATAACCGATTTTTCTATAATCCAAACATAAAGTCTTTATTCCATGTTATAACACATACCATACATGCCTCTAAAGGTAATATATTCCACACCATAGCCCAACACCCACCAAAGTATTACAATGGCTACAAGCCATATAAATTAATTCTTTTCACCACCTATTAGCAACTAACAAGGCTTAGAACTTCACTAGAATCACATTTAAGCATATTAACAAACACCTTCCATGCATGGTTTTTAAATCTTCATATTTTATCCAACAATGATACTAGTCAATGCACAAATCAACAATTTCCTTTTAACAATTAATAGCATTTCCTCATACTCTCCAATTCCCAATTACAACACTTCAATATATGTAGGAATACATAATTACTTGCATGAACACCATCTACACACAAAATCACATGCCCAATCAATTTCCAATATGAATAATCATCTTATATACATGGCAAACTTATATCTTCCCATATTAACATATCCAAACCCATGCACACAACATCCACACGCCATTTTCCAACACATACTTAACACAATTCTGCACATACTTGCACACAATTCACGCACACACACACACTAACACACACTTTCCAGCACACACTAAACACACATTCTGCACACACTTGAAATGCAAACCCTTTCCTTTCAATTATCAACTCAAAACACATCAAAATTCATACCAATAAAGGCCAAGCCTAGCTCTCCAATAGCCCCAAAATTCCGAAACAAATGTCACCCACAACCCTAAATTTTCGAACTCAAAAATGGCAAAAACCAATACACCATTTCGAAAATAAAGAGGGCAAGGTGCCTTGGGACAAGAAGGAGTATCATACCTTACAATTGATTGCAAGATGAGAGGGTTTGGAGATGAAAATCGATGTACTCTTTGGCAAAGGAGGGGGGACGACGGGTTGAGGAGAAGGGGGAGAAAGGGGGCGATTTTTATGAGTTGGGAGGAGAATGAGTGGTAAAAAAATTAATCTCCAACAATTAAAACAATACCCAACAAATATTAAACCCATTTCAAGTTAAATCTCGCCAACAATTAAAACAATACAATACCCAACAAATATTAAACCCATTTCAAGTTAAATCTCCCCAACAATTAAAACAATACCCAACAAATATTAAACCCATTTCAAGTTAAATCTCCCCAACAATTAAAACATCTCAAGTTTTGCATTTAAAGTCTCCAGCTCAAATAATAAAATTAATATGAGTCCCCCAAGCATTTAAATTATGCTAAAGTTCCATCTATGCCCAAATAATTCGACCCGACCCAATACACGAGGCCCAAAATTTAAATCACGTAAATTATCCCATAATTTACCATTAGAAGATTAATCATAAACAAAACAAACTGGGTATCACAGTTTTCCCTACTAATAAAATTTTGACCCCGAAATTTGAATACACGCTTACCAGAAAAGCCAAAGTAAATATTTACATACCAGCAAATAGCTCAGGATAGTGTAGGAACATGTGTTGCTCAGTTTCCCATCTTGCCTCCTCGATACCCCGTCTTTCCCACTAGACTTTAACCATAGGAATCACTTTACTGCAAAGTTTACGACGGCCCGATCCAGAATCCGAATAGGACGCTCAACATAAGAGACATCAGAATCCAACTGTACCTCAGAAGGCTGCAAATCACGTCACTTTACCATATCCCAACATTAGCATCTAATGAGCTAACATATATTAGTACCATGTCATGTAAATCATTACAAGATTAACATCATCATATAATCGCTAAATCATGCAATCCATGCATATCACATGTATATCAGAATGTATGACGATACACCAACATTGTATCGTATAATTAACCTCATACCTGTGTGGTTGCAAATTTATGCAATATATACCAACCTCGTCATATCGCATGTCACCCTTGTCTGTATGAAATATTGGTACTCTTGAGCCCCTAAACATCAACTCCTCATATATCATCTTCTGGTTATTACTGGCGCAATGCAATTACTAGAAAGCCCATTAGTAATTCTCACACGTATATCAACATTATACGCACAACAACCACATATCATCAATATCAAATCATAATGAATGGTCTAACACGAATATTCTTACATCACAATTATACTCACATAGCATCATAATATCGTTCATCCCTCAAATTTATCTCATAACCCATCATTTATTCCTATCTACTTGGATAAGTTATCTTGTACTTTCCATCGCTCCTTACTAATCACTTGCATATAAGACATTTAAAACAAGGCATCAACATCAATATCGAATAATTCGTCTCATACCTTTATAGGTGAAGTCATCTACAATATACAATAGCATCATAGTCTCATGCTCATCACAGTACTCACATGCTCTTAAGCATCAACTTCCGCATTTCATCACCCAACTATCATATTAATATCCATGCGTCAAAAGTTTCACGACATCCTGTATACATCATGCTACAACAAACCATCACATATTAGTGTGATTGAATTTCAACATAAGAATCAATTTCATGCCTCAATGACATAATTAATTTCGATCCTTAATTCAACAAAGTACTATTTCATGAATGATTAACATATCATAATGTAGTATGTATTCATGATTTCTCATACATCAGTCTCATCGCATATAGCATCATTTATATGCCTCCCAGTTTCTATCACAATATCAAAATGATCAATCATTTAAAGTGAATGCTCATATATCCCATGTATTCTCATTATGACATCACTATATTGTCTACCACATCATGTCTAACTCATCATTAATCCTTCAATGATTATTTATCAGTGTTGTCATTATATACCAGAGAATAACTTCATAATTTCGTACTTACTACGTCGACCTGCAACGTTCACAGTGATGGCACGTCCACACAGGACATTCATAGCGATCTCACGTCATCCCGTGACGTTCCAAGTCATCTCATGACCTGTTCATTAATCTTGTTCCAACATTGTTAAATTTAACTCAACATAACATGATTAACAGATCCTTAATCTCACAGTATACAAAACAATCATGTTTTTATAAACCAATATCATTTCAATCTGATCATCATTACCCCATTGTTATCTCGTCTCTACACAATTAATCAATGAACATAAAAGACTATACGTCATTTTAATTTCTTTCTCAATTCTTCCTCATTTTTTTTTTAATTGGTTATCATAAATCATAGCAGTCAATCGAGATAGTTCACAATCCACATATATCAAACATATTAAACCAAACGAAATTATTTACCTCAATTCCTCGTTCCTCTAGAACATTCTAATATCATCTTGGGCCTACATCTCATGTACCCAACGAACAACAATAACACAATGTCAACAGCTATCTGAAATGAACACATCATCAATATACATCGCTAGCACAATAACAATACACTAATACTAATGCTAACATAATAGCAGCACATCAATATTCATCGCCCAATGACGGCACCCTAATAGTCATTGCTAATACAATAGCAATATATCAATACTCATCGCCAACACTGGCATGCATAATCTCATCTCCACTACGGGCATGCACAATATCATCGCCATCCTTATAATATCCATAATCACAATGAATAAAATTACATTCTTAAAACAATAAGATGTAATAACACATACTGTACACAGTGGATCCACACTCGATCCTTTAAACTGCCCATGTTCTCATCATAAATATTCCACAAAATATTATTTCATATCAATACACAATTGATATACTCATCATCAATAACATGACCGTCCAAAAATATTTATTGCCTCGACATATCAGCGACATTCACAATATTTCCATCGCTTCGATATGATAGCGGTAATTAATATAAATCTCAAATATCACAATATAATCATACCATCATCTCGCCAATAAATGTCATCAATATATCGGTATCAATCACACCCCGCTATTGCATCCACTACAATAAAAATGAAAGAAAACAATAATGTCTCTTCATCCACTCTCTCCATGATCGCTTTCACCTGTACATTTGATTATCACAATACGTTCAATCAACGAGGTCAATTTAAATCAATGTATATTCATCACCCTCCCTCAATAGTGGAGGCACATAAAATACATTGCACACTCTCAATAGTGTCGATCCCGACAATAATCACATCGCATGCTCTCCCTAGCACTGACTCAATATTAATATGCACGTCACATGCTCTCTCTAGCACTGACCCTGAAATATACACGTCGCTCGCTTACCAGCGGCGACCACATCACTCACTTGTCAGTGGTGACCCGAATCACATCGCTCACTCCTCAGTGGCGACCCAATATCACATCGCTCACTCATCAGTGGCGACCCATATCACATCGCTTGCTCATCAGCGGCGACCACAAATCATATATACACATCACTCGCCTCAGCGGTGACCCCACTCTACATTCACACAACATGATCACATCGCACATTCTAGTGGCGACCTCTAAATAAACACATCACTCGTCTCAGCGGTGACCCTCTGTACATTCACATACACATAATCACATCGCACACTCTAGTGGCGACCCATAAATGAACACATCACTCGCTACACGCGGTGACCCACATCACTCGCTACTAGGCGGTGACCCTTAAATATATTAATACGTCGCTCGTACTCACGGTGACCCACACATAGTAATAACACGTTGGTCAACCATAAAAGCGACCCTAAACCTAAGCGACACTTCGCTTTTCAATAATACAGTGGAAAATATATTCATCCATGCTTGTACATCATCACGTACATGTGCCATCATGTAAATGACATACACATACCCGATTGTCACATCATCTGTTGTCATACTCCAACAGCACAATATTGTCTGCCATTTCCTATACTCAGATATCATGTCTCATTTTCTGATTTCTCCTGTAAAATCAGATTTTTCTCAGCACTGCACATACATATACATAACATGTACACAAAACTCAATAAAACACATTTATCCCTCTACTAGTAACAACATCCACTTATCATCAACGTTAATTACCGTCAGCGGTGTCATTCATCACGCACCTTAAAAGGCATTATCATTTTCACCATAGTCAAGCTAATGATATAAATAAAACGAGTTACCATACTCGAGGCTTTTCAACCATACCCCCTCATTGTGTATGTTCATCGTATCTCCTACGATCCTGCAATCACGATGGTTAGCAATAACACCAATTTTCATTGCTTCATATCATAAAATGCACATAGCAGGTGGCATGTCACAATGACAAAAAACTACGATCATGCATAAAAGATGTGATATACATGTCTATCAACACACCCCTAGGCCATTAAACATCCCAAAGAACTAACCACTGCTCTGATACCACTAATGTAAGACCCCAACGTTCCAACACGTCAATAATGCAATTATGACGTCATTTGTGTATGTAAAATTTCTTTTCTTTTAAAGAATCATTACATGCTTCACATAAGCCCCATTACTTTTATAAAAATTTGGGCAGAGTCTCCCCATAATTAGGCTATCCGAAAATATAGCACATCACTAAATAACTTTCAGCCAGGGAAAAACATAATACTAAACAAAATCATCACCATAAATAAGTTCCCAGCCAGGGAAAACACAAATAAGAAGATATAAGAAGTGGACTCCCAACACCATTATTACAGTCCATATACACGACTCCAAGTGCTCACATGTGAGCAACAAATAATGGATAACCATCTAGTAGCATAAATAATGTATACCATTTACCCAATCTCATTCTACACTTCAGGAAGCAATATTATCGTACCAAGCTCGAGCTTGCTACGCCAAAATAACCTTGTAGTTGTAATACCTGTTTCAACAGAAACAACCCCCACACTGGGTGAGCATATCCAACATCACACTACCCATATCATAACAATGAATAAAGATCTTGATACGATCATAACATTATAATTTACAATTATTGAAAATCTATAAAAATGTACTCCATGTACAGTTCTGAATCTGTATAGCTTCCACGCACTATTCCTGTTTCAAACTCACACGCTTTCATAACATCAAGTTCAGTATCGTTATTTAAACATGATACTCCTCAACACGATAAATTCAATACAATCAAAATCTATTATTTATGCTTAATCATAAACAATTTCATATCGCATATGATCCTGCCTATCAATCTATCTCATTCTCGACATTTTCTCATATTGATCATGCTCCAGGCATCAATACTCAGCTCGTATACTCGGATCACGTATAACTACGCATCCCTCATACCACACATACATATATACATATTCATATTTTTGGATCACGTACAAATACGTATCCACCATGCCACATATGTCATACTCAACACACATATACATTTCTTACGTTCCATCATGACATTTAATAATTCATGAATATATGAATGTGTAAGTACTACATAATAAGTATACCTGCTCGTACGTCACTACGTACCTTATAATCTGTGTTTTTTGTCAAGTCACCCTCCTTGTTGTCCGAGAGCCCAAGAAGACTCTATACGAACTCAGAAGTTTAAGGGTCAATTCTTAACCAATACTTGATGGACATAATCTCACATTCAAACACAAAGCCATGCCCATAACATTACATAATTCAACTTCCCAACACAAACCTCCATTTAACACCCAACATGCTTAAAACACCCAAAACAACACCGAAATGATTCAAGCAACAAGCCTTGCAAGGAAGAATCCATGTACACAAGAGGTTCTACCATAAATAACCGATTTTTCTATAATCCAAACATAAAGTCTTTATTCCATGTTATAACACATACCATACATGCCTCTAAAGGTAATATATTCCACACCATAGCCCAACACCCACCAAAGTATTACAATGGCTACAAGCCATATAAATTAATTCTTTTCACCACCTATTAGCAACTAACAAGGCTTAGAACTTCACTAGAATCACATTTAAGCATATTAACAAACACCTTCCATGCATGGTTTTTAAATCTTCATATTTTAACCAACAATGATACTAGTCAATGCACAAATCAACAATTTCCTTTTAACAATTAATAGCATTTCCTCATACTCTCCAATTCCCAATTACAACACTTCAATATATGTAGGAATACATAATTACTTGCATGAACACCATCTACACACAAAATCACATGCCCAATCAATTTCCAATATGAATAATCATCTTCTATACATGGCAAACTCATATCTCCCATATTAACATATCCAAACCCATGCACACAACATCCACACGCCATTTTCCAACACATACTAAACACAATTCTGCACATACTTGCACACAATTCATGCACACACACTAACACACACTTTCCAGCACACACTAAACACACATTCTGCACACACTTGAAATGCAAACCCTTTCCTTTCAATTATCAACTCAAAACACATCAAAATCCATACCAATAAAGGCCAAGCCTAGCTCTCCAGTAGCCCCAAAATTTCGAAACAAATGTCACCCACAACCCTAAATTTTCGAACTCAAAAATGGCAAAAACCAATACACCATTTCGAAAATAAAGAGGGCAAGGTGCCTTGGGACAAGAAGGAGTATCATACCTTACAATTGATTGCAAGATGAGAGGGTTTGGAGATGAAAATCGATGTCCTCTTTGGCAAAGGAGGGGGGGCGACGGGTTGAGGAAAAGGGGGAGAAAGGGGGGCGATTTTTATGAGTTGGGAGGAGAATGAGTGGTAAAAAAATTAATCTCCAACAAAATCTCCAACAATTAAAGCAATACCCAACAAATATTAAACTCATTTCAAGTTAAATCTCCCCAACAATTAAAACAATACTTAACAAATATTATACCCATTTCAAATTAAATCTCCCCAACAATTAAAACAATACCCAACAAATATTAAACCCATTTCAAGTTAAATCTCCCCAACAATTAAAACATCTCAAGTTTTGCATTTAAAGTCTCCAGCTCAAATAATAAAATTAATATGAGTCCCCCAAGCATTTAAATTATGCTAAAAGTTCCATCTATGCCCAAATAATTCGGCCCGACCCAATACACGAGGCCCAAAATTTAAATCACGTAAATTATCCCATAATTTACCATTAGAATATTAATCATGAACAAAACAAAATTGGGCATCACACAAACCCACCAAAATAACATCAACTCACAACCAAAATAGGTACAATTAAGGTGTAAAAAGAGCTTGCCAAACACACTTCACAAGAAATTACTTCTTGGTTGAGCTAGGACTGATTTCTTGAAGCTAAAACGGTGAAGAATTGAAGGAGAGAGAGAGAGAGAGAGAGAGAGAGAGAGAGAGAGAGAGAGAGAGAGAGAGAGAGAAATGTGTGAACATTAAGGCACTTGGTATATATATAATACCAAGGTCTCACCATATCAGGGTCCCAAAATAATTGAACTTACGCAACTCCAATTAAAAGTTCACATCTTTCTACCCTTGCTCTCTACAAAAATTCTAAAATCCCAAATATAAATCCCCAGTTTTGAAACCCAGTGAGATAAAATACCACAACTAAAGCAAATGAATAATCATCAACTATTCCGGATATCACAAGTTCCTACCTAAAATGTCTATCATCGACGTACCCAGCGTCATGACACTACAGATCTCATCATAATCAAATGGTATCAAAGAGCGGTAAGATCAATATGATATGCCTAACGCTTATGTCATGTATCGATATATATTTGTCAAAATGATGTGTGTTAACAAAAACATTTATTTTCATACATCGATATGTTAATTATGAATGCTATGAATGCTCCATAATTCAACTAAAATCACGTAGCCAAGTAATCTCACGTAGTTCACATAATTCAACAAATCATGTATCAAATAATACAGATATTTGTCATATGTTGTCGATCGCAACATAACTATTCTTTAGTTGATCTGCAGTGAAATTGAGGTGAATGATGCAGAGGTTCAATCTACACAACCATGAAGATAATTTGGCTAATTAACTCATCATATGAATTATTGTGTGTATACTCACACACACATATATATATGGGGAAATTGCATATTGGTACTGTTTTCAAACTAAGTCTTAGAAAAAATTATGTTTACAAAAACATACACTTAGGAGATAATTATATTCACATAAGTCCACTTTTTAAAGAGTTAGTTTGCAAAAGTATTTTCTAGTTCCTAAAATACCCTTTAAGTTATAAAAAAAACTCTAAACCTAATTTTTTTATTAACTCTTTACTTTAAACCTTTTCTCCTCTCTCACGTAAAATCTCTTCTCCTCTCTCACGTAAAATCTATCACCTTTGATCACTCTGTACAAAAAACCGAAGCAGCTAACTTTTTTTTAATTTGAAATTTCTTTTAATCGAGGAGAAGGAAGTGATATACGTTTGTTTGGAGCGCATAAAACTGATGGCATCGATCGTTTGAGTTAAAGGAAGGTAAGTTTTTTTGTAGAGATAATAGATTCTTCTCTAAATTTTTGCTCTTCCGTGTCATTGGTTGGAAGCAATGGATTTTGGAATTATGATTTTATTGAAATTTAGAGAGGAAACACAAGTTTTTAACGTAACTTCCAGCTTTTCTTTCATGGAGTTAAAATCTTCTGCAATTCGTAAATGGAGTGATTACAACTTTGATGGAATATCCTTTAAGTATTCTATACCTGGACACCCTAAATGTTGTTTGACTAATGAAGACGATATAAGGAATATGTTTGTTATGTGTAAGATTATAGACGTCTGGTTGTTGACAGTTGATGTTGATGATGAAAGAATTGCATACCCTGGAGTTTCTTCAGGAAGTAGGAATTGGCAGACATCGTTTGTTGATGTTGGGGATAAAAGTGCATGCGAGGCAACTGACCTTATAGATAGTAGGGAAAATAATGTTGCAGGTGCACGTGATGAAATTGAACAAGCATGTAATTCATCTCCAGAATTTGATTCTGATCGTCTCCGACGTAATGTTAAAGGCAAAGAGAAGTTGTTGTTATGTTCCAGTTGGTCATCAATTATTAGTAGGGTTGGTCAAAAGTTTAGTGGTGGTGTAGAAGAGTTTCGCTGTGAATTGAGTAAATATTCGGTGGAGGTTGGTTTTGATTTCAACTATGTAAAAAACAATAAGGTTAGGGTTGTTGCCGAGTGTGGGAGAAAGCATGATGAAGGATGTAGGTTGGTTTGTAAATGCAAGTATCTCAAGAATGGATAGGTCTTTTTATATAAAGAAATTGAACAACATACACACGTGTGGGCTCAGAATGATGAAAGACAAATCTAAAAGGATGAGTTCTGTTTTAATATCTGAAATTATTGCTGATCGATTGTCTTCAAATCCTAAGTTTTCTGCAACTGATGTATCGGAGTTGATAAAAAGAGATTATGGCTTGGATATTACTTATAGTAAGGCATGGAGAAGTGTGGAAAAGGCTAGATCTATTGCTTTTGGAAATTATGATGAGTCGTTCCAGGAATTGAATTTGTACATTGATGCGGCGAGAACGATAAATGTTGGAAGTTTTATTGAGCTTGAAGTTGATGACAGCAACCGATTTTGCCGTTTGTTCGTTTCATTTCGTGCCAGCGTTGACGGGTTTAAACATTGTCGTCAAATGTTATTCCTTGATGGAACATTTTTAAAATCTCGATTCAAGGGCACCCTTCTGTGAGCGACAGCGAAGGATGGGAATCAAGGTACACAACAATAAGTGATGCACGAACATGAATCTCAGTGGTGCACGAACATAACCAAACTGGTGCACGAATCTTATTACAAAATAAGATTCATGCACCAGATATTTATAAAGCCTTGCCATCATTGTAGTTATATAAGTTTCGTGCATCACAAGTCTTTTCCGTGCATCAGTATATTATTTTCCTGCATCAGTTAATTTATGTAAATTTCGTGCATCAATAATGTTTATATTAGTTTCGTGCATCATTATATTTACTATTATTTCGTGCATCATTTAATAAGTTTTGTTCACAAGTTACTTTACTATGTTTCGTGCACCAGTTATACATCACAATTTTCCTTCGTGCATCAGTATATTATTTTCGTGCATCATTATAATTTGTGTTCGTGCACCAATGTTATTATGTTTGTGCACCCTTATAATTTGGGATTTCTGGTGAACGAAAATATATTGCATTAACATAGTGATGTTTTATTTTGCAAGGTGTGTTCCCTTTGGCTTTCGCTGTTGTGGACTCCGAGAACTACGAGAATTGGCTTTGGTTTTTATCTTACTTCAGAATTTTAGACAATGGTGAAGATGTTGTATATATATCCGATCGTAATATTGGTTTGATGGAGGCGCTACCTGTTGTGTTTGGAGTTTCTCTGAAACACTTTTTTTGTTTATATCATTTAAAGTGCAACCTCCGTGATCGATATGCTGGTAAACACTTTTCAAATAAGTTTCGAGAGAGATTATGTTTTTTGCTCGATGAATGTGCTTACTCACCGACAGTGGCTATGTTTAATGAAAAGCTAGTTGTTTTCAAACGAGAAGGTGGGTCAATTTTGGAAGATTTCTTACAAGGACTTTCTTTGGATAAGTGGACTAATGCATACTCTACTGGGATGAGATATGGAGAGATGTATTCCAATGCAGCCGAGTCATTCAAGGATATTAGAGGCAAGGGGTCTTCCTATTACACATATGGTTGATTCTATTAGGGTTAAGTTGATGTCCTTGTTTTCGGCTAGGAGATTAATGGCACAACGATGGAGTGGGGTATTGTGTGCTCGGATGGAAAAGAAATGGGCATCTTATGTAAATGAAGGTCGTGCATGGAATATTAAGATGTCTTCTGATTGCTACTTTGAAGTGTTTTCATACCCTACAGTTACTGTGCGCCTTGACAATAAAACATGTTCAAAGTGGCAGTTGGATGGATTCCCATGTCCACATGCAATTGCTGTATTTATGAGGAATAAATTGGCAATTAATGAAGTAGTTGACAAATTTTTTCATGTTAATACGTATAGGCTATGCTATGAAGGAGTCATTTTTCCTATTCCAAGATACGCGAATGATGATGTTCCTCTGGTTGGAATGGAAACAAATGTATTACCCCCCCCCCCCCCCCCCCCACAAACAAAAAGGCAACCTGGGCGTCCAAAGAAGAGAAGAATTCGATCTAAATGTGAAAACATTAGACAGTTGTGTTGTAGTCGTTGTAATAAACATGGCCACAATAAGAAAACTTGTAAGGAACCTATTTGATGATTTATGAAAGCTTTTGAAGAAATTTATTTCACTATAATGTTATGCAATATGAGTTTATATTATGGTGTTCTGGAGATTTAGTTCGTGCACCAATGTAATCTTAGTTCGTGCACCAATGTAATCTTAGTTCGTGCACCATTTATGTTCAGTTCGTGCACCAGTTATGTTGCCTTTTCCTTTCACAAGTTCGTGCACCAATTTAATATTGGTGAAACAGTTAGCTTATGTTCGTGCATCGGTGTACGTTCAAAAGTTCGTGCACCAATGTAATCTTAGTTCGTGCACCAATGTAATCTTAGTTCGTGCACCATTTATGTTGAGTTCGTGCACCAGTTATGTTGCCTTTTCCTTTCACAAGTTCATGCACCAATGTAATCTTGGTGAAACAGTTAGATTATGTTCGTGCATCAGTGTACGTTCAAAGTTCGTGCACCAATGTAATTTTAGTTCGTGCACCAATGAAATCTTAGTTCGTGCACCATTTATGTTGAGTTCGCGCACCAGTTATGTTGCCTTTTCCTTTCACAAGTTCGTGCACCAATGTAATCTTGGTGAAACAGTTAGCTTATGTTCGTGCATCATTATACGTTCAAAAGTTAGTGCACCAATATAAGTTTTAAAAGTTCGTGCACCAATATAAGTTCATTTTACTTTTGCAGTAAATTAATGTGTTATTATACATGCACCAAGATAAAACTTCAAATGTTCGTGCACCAGAATAAAAAAGTTCAGGCTCAGTAGAAAAATGATCGTGCATCAGTATAAGTTCAAAAGTTAGTGCATCGATATAAGTTTCAACAACAATATAAGTTCAAATGTTAGCGCACAAGTACAAAAATGTTCGTGCATCATGTTATTTTTGTAGTAAATTAATGTGTTATTATACATGCAGCAAGATAAAACTTCAAACGTTCGTGCACCAGAATAAAAAAGTTCAGGCTCAGTAGAAAAATGATCGTGCATCAGTATAAGTTCAAAAGTTAGTGCATCGATATAAGTTTCAACAACAATATAAGTTCAAATGTTATCGCACAAGTACAAAAATGTTCGTGCATCAGTATAATTTCAAAAGTTAGTGCATCGATATAAGTTTCAAAAACAATATAAGTTCAAATGTTAGTGCACCATTATAAAAATGATCGTGCATCATTTTAATCAGAAACAGTAATCGGAAAAATGAAAAGAACTTTAATCAGAAAAAACCTTTCATACCGTAATCTTAATAGAGAAAAATTCAAACCCTAAATTTTCAACAATACAATTTAAACAACAATAATCGGAAAATAAACAGCATTAAAACCATAATAATATCAAAAAACATTCATTGTGAAACGGAAATCCACCATTACATACCAGATTTCCTCAAGGTTTTTCTTTGTGTTATCGTCTTCCTTGGAGATTTTGCCCGAATACTCTTGATTGATTTTGGAGCCATGTAAAACAGTAGTCACAGAATGTTCCCCCAAAATACGAAGAAATGGAATGGAGTTTACGAGAAGATTGGAACGAAATTACAGATGAAAGGAAGAGTTCAAATGATGTCTGGAAGAATCGAAATAACAGAAGAAACGATGAGCTTGAATGATTCGGAAAGAAGATGGAAAAGCCGCGATTGAAAATGTGGGTTTAAAGGGTAATTTTGTCTTTTCAAAATAAAGTGTACTTAAATGATTGCATGTTTCTTATCTAGACTAGGATGAACAAACTTTTACCTTTTGGTACCGGCCTGAAGTTTTCCCTATATATATATTTACCTTTAGAGTGAGATTTTGATACTTTATTCATTAAGATAGACAACTCTATTTATTTCAATTTCTCAATCTTTACTGATCTAATTATGCATAATTCCAGTTTAAACCCGAGTACAAGTAGTGTATCTAAAATAGTAAATATACTTCAGCTACATACCACCTCATAAATATACTTCAACTCAAAATAGTGTATCTAGTATTTTGAATTGGTTATCCAGCTTCTTTAGAAGCACGTTGTTTAAATAATCGAACGATGAGGTATGATAGAAAGAATTAGAAACGCTCGAATTCCAGCGTGTAAGGCCCCAACTCCTAATGTCGTCATTAGTGCATTTATATCATCATTTGTGTATACATTTATCAGACTAGGGAACTCTCATTACATATACTTCATATGCACAATTTGAGTGCTATAAAAATTTTGACAGAGTTTCCCCAAAAATTTAGTTTCCAATTAACATCAATCATGTATACACACTACGTAATGCACTCCACTTAAACTCGATTCATTATGCAATTTTTCTCTCAGTAAATTGCAAATAGCAACAAAATGACATAGAAATCTCAAACATTTATACATGTCATAAATACATATATCATGCTCCCAACGAGCCTTAAATAAATGAATGCTTATCTATTTGTACAGATCGCACTACCCCCGTACACGTACTGGTGTCACGCTCTTGGGAGCATCCTAACTCGTCGGCTTGAACTCATTTCACTAGCCAATGAGGTACCTGCTTTACCTGTTTCAACAGAAACAACCTCCCTACAGGGTGAGCATACCAATAACACAATTCCGAATGTCAACAATTACACGAACAACAATATATATGGGTTATAATGCTGAAACTTAAAGAAGTACTTCATGAATACACCATATTCATATGAGATCTTCTGAGCTTTTCTTGTTCTCAACAACGGCGGTATCATAAACCGTCGCACGCTCAATAGCGGCATTACAATAAATCATAGCACTCCAATAGTAGCATCAAACTATATCATAGCATTATTCACTCCCATTAACAAGTTAATCAACAGATATATCAACAATTATGGCCTACGAGACTCGTACGTCTTTACGTACTAATTCAAACACGATAGCCACATATTATTGGTTAAACGCAATATTTTTTATATTTGCTCGTACATCACATGTACCTTACGATCGATGACATAATTTAGACATCCTCGACAATCGGAGACTCGAATAGTATCTATATTGAATATCAATTCAATATCAATATCTCATTAATCATTTATAAGATAGATTTGTCATGTCTTCTATTATAATCAGTCACGATTTAACATACTCGATATACGACTCGAACCATCTCATTCATCCATTATTAATTTGAGTTATCAATTAAATCTATAAAGTAGTACGTTCATTTCTAAGGTCCTACATGAATTTATCAATCCCACATAAATTCATTAATAAAGCCGATAATTCATAGAACTCCATTGCTTGGTATAACATTATGCTCTCAAGAAAATCTCATATCCAATTATTAAACATCAATGGAACAATAAAAGCTCCAAAAAAAATTAGAGGAACTAAATTCATTTTAAACAAAAAATAAAACTTATCGATCGATCAGTGGACCCCTACCGATCGATCGGTAAAACCCAGATTTTTGAGCTTTGGCTACAGCCTTCGACCGATCGATCGATCGCTCGCCTCCATCGATCGATCGCTCGTCCTCCGTTCGATCGCTAATCGCCAAAAACTCATCTAATGTTACGACCTTGTACCGATCGATCGCTACAATGCTAGTGATCGATCGATCGCTGCATAGATCCAAAATCGTCATTTTCAACACTTCAAAATCTCACCAACTAAATACCATCCTTACCACAGCCTCATTCAACACGAATCCGACAACAAATAAACATCCTTGGACACTCAACAAGGATTATAAATATTTTATTTCAAGAAACCAACAAGAATCCAAGATTCTTCAAAAACTAAACCCAACTCAAAACTATAACCAAATCCTACAAAATCACAATCAAAACAACCACAAGTAGAGATGAAGGATTTTACCTAATGATTAGCTTGAATCCATCTCAAAAATCGTGTCTTGCTCAATTTTCCTTCAAGAAAATTGAAGAGAGAGGGAGGAGAGAAGTGGGGAGGGAGGTGGTGGAGTGAAGAGAGAGAAGGAAAGCGAGTGAAATGATCGAACATCGAGTCTACTTGATATTTATATAATATCAAGCCTCCAAAAACCCGAGTCTCAAATACTCATAACAAAACTCTTTATTAAAATAAGTTGTCAAAGTTTTATCTCCAACTCGCTCAAAAATATCTTAAACCTCAATCCAAAATTCCCCCAACCTCGAAATCTCATTATCAATACGATTTTAAGGTTCAACACACGACGATCATAAAATCTGAAACCTTGAAATCCCACAAATCCGACACCGGATAATAATCCCCTAGTTCCCGCAAATATTCAATAATTATTGCTCAACTCCAATAATTACCTCTTCATTAATACATTAACTTCATTTAATAAAGGTAATTAATTTTCAGGCATCACAAGCGAGGTATAAATGATGTTCCAGCTAGGTGGTTTTCTTTACAATTCAAATATCATATTCTGGTTAAAACCAGTTTCAGAAATTATTCAAATCAAAATTAAAAACCGTTTGAATTGTACAGAAAATATGTTGGAAAAAAATTATCATAAAATGAGAACTCTTATTGTCATTATAGATTTGATAAGATGCTATTAAATTTTTTTAAAAGGAATAATATTATAACTAACACCACTAAAAAATTTATGTTATCGCTTAGTTGGTTGATGGTTAGTTTGATTATACTCTTTAATTGCTTTGATGTCAATTTTAGTGTCACATATTCGATATTTTGTTGGTTGACATTTGTAAGTGTGACCTCATTCAGCATTGGGGACACGTATCAACATATGATGTGCTGGAAAGCATATCAAAAAGTGGAAATTATATTGTTCAATCATATTTCATTTACTATTTGTTAACAAATATTTTAATGATAATGTAGAACAAGTGGAAAGAGTCATATTACTACAAGAAGAAAATTATGTGCAAAGTATTTAACAAAATAAAGGGAGGTTTGAAAAACAACAGTGGAGTAACTCGGAATTCAATATAATGTCATCTTATACAATCACCAATGTCTAACATCTGCATGCAATATGTAAATTTCTAATGCCCACCATATTCATTCTCATCCCAAAATGTAGAATTCAAACAAAAAAATCAAGATTTTTTAATAAAGATTTTATTACGATTATTTGAGACTCAGATTTTTGGAGTCTTGGTACTATATAAATAGAAGTAGACTTGGTGTTCAACCATTTCACTCGCTTCCCCTCTCTCTCTTCACTCCACCGCCTCCCTCCCCACTTCTCTCCTTCACCTCTCTTCGACTTTCTTGAAGGAAAATTGAGCAAGGCTCGGATTTGAGATGGATTTTCAAGCTAATCATTGTTTTGATTGTGATTTCGTAGGATTTGGTTATAGTTATTGAGTGGGTTGAGTTTTGTGGGTTTCAAAAAATCTTGGATTCTTGTTTGTTTTCTTGAAATAAAATGTTTTATAATCCTTGTTGAGTGTCCAATGATGTTTATTTGTTGTTGGATTCCTGTTGAATGATGTTGTGATAAAGGATGGTTTTGAGCGGATTTACTTGCTTAAATGAACTTATAGTCTTGAACTATTTAGTCGTTGGTGTAATCCGAGACAATTGAAATCCACACCATACCAACTCTGACATTCGTATTGGTTTTTTTACGGTTGTGTACGTTTCGGCCATGTACCACGCTTGGTTTCATAAGTGATTTTTATCTTTGAAGCAGCCACACTTCTCGCTAACGTAGGTGATCTCCTATAAGAGTATCCCGTTATACTTCAACTTATTCTTATATGTATTAGGAATCATTAAAGGTGATCTCATATAAGAGTATCTCGAGCATTACACTTACTTCACCCACATCCTTCATTTCAAACTGTTTTGTCAACATTTTCTTTGTTGTATTGATGATTTCTAAATTGCTTCCAACTATGAGCATATCACCAACATACAAGCATACTATAGCATATGCTTTACGTGTGTTTTTCATATATACACATTTATCACACTCGTTAATTTTGAAACAATTTAACAACATAGTTTTGTCAAATTTTACATGCCATTGTTTTGTTGTTTGTTTAAGCACATAAAATGACTTAACGAGTCTACACATCTTCTTCTCTTGTCCAGGAACCACAAACCCTTCAGGTTGTTTCATATATATTTCTTCATCAAGTTCCCCATTGAGGAATGACGTCTTAACATCCATTTGGTGTATCTCTAAATTTTTTAGAGCAGCGATTGCTATTACCACTCTTATGGATGTTATTCTTGTGACAGACGAATGTATGTCAAAGTAATCAAGGCCTTTTTTTATCTAAATCATTTTGCCACAAGTCTTGCCTTGTACTTATCAATTGATCCATCAGTTTTATATTTCTTTTTCAGAATCCATTTACATTCTAATGGTTTACTTCCGTCTGGAAGATCAACCAACTCCCATGTATGGTTTTGTATTATGGATTCAATCTCGTCATTAATAGCCTCCATTCACATAGGAGCATCAGGGCTAGATAATGTGTCACTAACCGATCTTGGTTTATTTTCTAACACATATGTCGTGAAGTCAGGACCATAAGTCTTTACCACTTTGGTCCTCTTGCTATGTCGTGGTTCTTCAATTTCTTTTGAGTCGTCGTTAGCTACTTCAAACGTCATTTTCTTAGGACATATTTCCTTGTTTGTTTTGTAAGGGAATATTTCTTCAAAAAAATACCACATTTCTTAATGCCATGATTGTACCATCATGCACATCACATAATTCAGACTTCGATATACACTACTATTGTTAGCAAATCCAATAAATACACCATCTATTGTTTTAGGCCCAATTTTTAATTGTTTTGGTTTTGGTACTTCTACCTTAGCCAAGCACCTCCATCTTTCAAGTATTTGTAGGAAGGCTTGTGACATTTCAATAACTTATAAGGAGTTTCATCCTTACTTTTGTGTGGTATTTTGTTTAGAATGTAGTTGGCCGACAGGATTGCTTCCCCCCCACAAGTTTTGTGGAAATCCAGAACTTATAAACATAGCATTCATCATCTTTTAGAGTATGATTCTTACGTTTGGCACTACCATTTGATTGTGGTGAATAAAGGTAATGTCATACTCAGTGAAAAATTCTTCAAACGATGCTCCATATTCTCTACCTCTATCGCTTCGAACATTCTTTATCTTTTTGCTAAGTTGATTTTCAACTTCATTATTATAGTGTTTAACTATCGAGGTCTCGCTTTGCTTCTTAGCAAATAGACGTAACTATATCTCGTACAATTGTTAATGAAGGTAATGAAGTACTTTTTCCCACCTCTAGTTTCCACAAACTTTAGATCACATAGATCCGTATGAATTAATTCAAGAGGTGTCGTAGTTCTTTCAATTGAATGGAATGACAGCTTCATTAACTTGGCCTCAACAGAAGTCTCACATTTATGTTTCAAGTTAACATTCATTTGAGGCAGTAAGTTTTACTTCAATAATTTGTTAAGTGAACCATAATTTACATGACCAAACGATCATTCCATAAATTACAAACTCAATCAAATAAGTAGAATTATCCACTTTATTGCTTTCAAATTGACGTATAATCGTCATTACATTCATTTTGAAAAGGATTTTCTCCATATATCATTTTCCTACAAAAACTCCATTTTTGGAGAGTATAATTTTACTAGATTCTAAAACTAGTCTAATGCCCGCCTTGACTGGTGTCGATCTGGATATCAGGTTCTTTCGAATGTCAGGAACATGTAGGATATCGATCATAGTCAGCTCCTTTCCCGAACTCATCTTTAGAACCACCTTCAACAATCCAACTATCGGAGATGTAGTGGAGTTTCCCATGTAGAGTTGGCGCCCACTTATTGGAGTGTATGTCGAGAACATGGTTTTGTCCGAACACACATGCGGGTTGCACTGGAATCTACGAACCATTCCATAGGATTCTCAACCAAATTTGCTTCAAATATTACTGCGGTTAGCATTAGATCATTCAAGTCGTTTGATATCCGATCATCTTCGGTTACATTGACTCGATCTCTTGCTTTCCCACGATTGTCCTTATTACGATAATTATTTGCCATATGATTGGGCTTTCCACACTTATAGCATTTCCCTTTAAACTTTTTCGCATTCAATTGTTGGAGGTCGTACCATCAAATTACGCTTTGATCTGGTTCTTGGTTCAACAAGGTTAGCCGTTGGTTCCATTTGGAACCTACTCGCCTTCCCCTTGGAATTTTTATTGCCCACCTCGATTCTTAAAAGAACCACAAGGTCTTCAAGAGTCATTTGTTTTCGCTTGTGTAGGAGGCAATTTTTCAATCATTACGCCAACTTGGAATGAATCATTTAGACTCATTCCTTTCGCATGAATGTCGTGCATAATCACTTGCAGTTCTTGTACTTGCGCTATCACGGGCTTAGTATCGACCATCTTGAAGTATAGGAATCGTCCAATGATGAATTTCTTCATGCCGGCATCCTCGGATCGATACTTCTTCTCCAAAGAATTCCACAGTTCTTTGGCCGTCTTTAGTAGACAATATGGATTGTATAATGTGTTGTCCAGTCCATTGAGTATGTAGTTCTTACACAAGAAATCACTTTGATTCCATACGTCAACCGCATCCCTCTTTTGGTTGTCGGTTTCTTCCTCCGTGATTGTAGGAGCATCCTCATTGAGGAACCTTGCCAACCCAAGGGTTGTCAAGTAATCAGCATTTTTTGTTGCCATCGCAAGTCGTTGCCGTTGAATTTCTCCGACCTTTCACCATGATGAATGGGAGTCATTGTTGTACTCGAAGAAGCCATTTGATGCTGTTATTGTCTTAAGATTGTTGCTCAATATTTTTCAGTATGTGTATGAAACGCAAGTGAGAAATGAAATGGATTAACACAAAGAACATCGAGACGAGATTTAGAATCTCCGTTGTTGGGAAACGATTTCTAAGTTTTGGTGATTACAAACACCTACTGGATAAAGACACCAACCGGGTGATAAAGACCAACTGGATGAACACCTACCGGATGTTGAAGTCTTATCGGGTGATAAATACCAACTGGATGAACACCGGGTGATAAAGACCAACTGGATGAACACCTACCGGGTGAAGACACCAACCGGGTGACAGACATCAACTGGATGGCTACCAACTGGATAGACATCAACCGGACAGACATCAACTGGATGGCTACCAACTGGATAGACATCAACCGGACAGACATCAACTGGATGGCTACCAACTGGATAGACATCAACCGGATAGACATCAACTGGATGGCAACCAACTGGAGAAAGACATCAACCGGACAACCATCAACTGGATACAGACATCAGCCGGACAGACATCAACCGGATAAACATAAACTGGATGGACATCTACTGGACAACCATCAACCGGATAGTCTCACACTGAACAAAGACATCAACTGGTCATAAGAGGATGAACGACCAGTTGAACAAAGAAAACCAGCAGAATTCTAAACTTCCAGTAAGAGCACTAAGCAACGAGACAAAATAAGTACAACATTCTCTGACAAAGGTACAACAGAGCGGTGCACCCTGCTATATCTCCGCAACTATTACCGTCAGAGTTAAAGAGTCGTTGCTTAACAAAATAGGGAAGAAGACAATATGAATTTGGAAAGCTAATCTCTTCCTAATACAGAAAAGCTACCGTTGGACAACCAAACCTATAAATACGTCCAAGCAAAGAATGAAGAGGAGAGCTGAACGATTTTCAACAAACAAAAACACCTCAAAGCAAACAAGAAAATCAACTTACTGATATTCCAAAAGTTCAGCAAAGAGCAGACAAGCAGTGCAACTGAATCAGTGACAGATTAATTCCTATTGAAGTCTGCTGCTCAAGAACACTCGAGGCTAAAAAGTTTATTTTGTAAAGAGTGTTATAGAATATTTTGTAATCAAAGTTAAGAAGATTGTGATTGCTAGGAGTTTAGGCCAAGTGTGTGAGTGCCTAAGAAGGTTGTATACTGTAAGGTGTAAACCAAGTCTTCTAGTGAATCCTTCCTGCAAAGGAAGAAGGGGAGACGTAGAAGCGTTGTGCTTCGAACTTCCAGAAACAATACTTGTGTCATTCGTTTATTGCTTGCTTACTACTCAGTTATATTTCTCACAAGTCCAGCAGACGTCTTCCGCACTATAATCAGTGTCTGCTAACTTGCCTGATATTGAGAAGCAACTGTAATACTTAACAGTTTATAGTTAACTTAGGAAAGAAATCGAAATTGAATCTAGTGTTTATTCAACCCCCCTTCTAAACACTACCCCGATCCTAACAAGTGGTATCAGAGCTTAGGTCTTCTCAATTTTGAGAAATTACAAACTACCAAATACTGATGGCCTCATTCAGCAAGATTCCAATGTTCAAGAAATACGAATGTGATGATTGGAAAATCCGTATGTAAGCACATCTAAGTGCTCAAGATGATGATATGTGGTATGTAATCACTGAAGGACCTATGAAGATCATGAAATTCAATACAGCTGCTTCTATCACAAGTGGTGATCCACAAATGGTAGAAAATGACAGATCTCAATGGTCAAATGAAGAAAAGAAGAAAGCCAATCTGGACAACGTTGCTAAGGACATTTTGTTCAAAATTTTGGACAAAAACATGTTCAACAAAATAAAAATGTGTTCCACAGCTAAAGAAATCTGGGAGAAGATTGCCCAACTCTGTGAAGGAATGATCAAACCAAAGAAAACAAGCTTACTGTGGCATTACAGAAGTTTGAGCATTCAAGATGATGAATGGAGAAACTCTCAACGAGTATGATGAAAGAGTGACCGGAATAATTAATGAACTCAGCAGTCTGGGTAAGGAGTTACCCAACAGAGAAGTCACCCTCAAAGTGATGAGAGGTCTCCCAAGAGAATGGGATGTCAAGACCATTGCTATGAGAGAATCAAAGGATATCAACAAGATAGATCTGCATGACCTGGTTGCTGATTTAAAAGCCTATGAATTCGAATTAGGTATTCGGGTTGAAGATGAACCCAGTACCAGTCAGCCTACCAAAGCTCTCACTGCATCGGAGGCCATATCTACCGCTACAGAGATGACTCCAGAAAAAATATGTAATGATGTTATGGCAATGTTCGTAAAGAAATTCGGGAAATTCATGAAGAAGAATCAGAAATCATATCCACGAAGGCAGAGCTTCAAAGGAAGATCAGAAGAAGAAGAGCGTGTATGTTTCAACTGTCTCAAGCCAGGACATTTCATCGCCGACTGTCCAAAACCCAAAAAGGATGATCACAAAAGAGGATTCAAGGATCACAGAAAATTCAAGGAAACTAGAAAATCATCCAAAAGGGACAGAGATCAAAAGGTTTTGATTGCAGAAGAAAGTAAGAGCAAATGGGCTGATTCTGAATCTGAATCAGAGGAGTCAACCAGCTCGTCCAGCGAGAGTGAAGACGAGGAAGTCCACTGCTTAATGGCAAATGATGAAATTGAGGTACACGAGTCTAACCTATCTGAATTTACACATAGTGAACTTACCAATGCTTTGCAGGACATGATCAATGAGTATCGGACGTTATATGAATCCTTTGAAAGCTATAAGACTGAGCACTCAATCCCAACTGAAACGCATAAAAACAAACTTGATTGTGAACAATCGAGGGAGTTGAACTGCTTAAGGGAAACAGCCAGTCTCCTAGTGAAAGAAAGAGATGAAGCCAAGTGTGCCTACCAGAAACTTAGCAAACTGGTTAACACTTGGAATGCGTCTACTACCAGAAAGGATGAAATGCTTGAGTCTATAAGGCTTGCTGGTGATTTAACCGGCATAGGCTATAATAGTAATGACGGCAGTTCATCTGGTAACGAACCTCAACTGTGTCTAACAAAAAGCAAGGTTCAACCAATGAACTTTGTAAGATCTAGCACAGTATATGACCCTTATGAACTGGTTAAAGAACCTGTAAAGCAACACTCATCAAGGAACAGGCACAGCACAGGGGTATCGGTTATGTAGAACCACTCAAAGAGGCTAAACCGAGGCAAAAGTTCAGAAATGAACTTAAACCCACTGGTCGAGCAGCTAGAGAAGTTAAACCCAACTGGTACTACAACTGTAAGCCTGTCCAGAAGAGGTATATGCTCTATAACAGGAACTACAAACCAAAAGCACGTGCATACACATATTATCACACTTCACAGTCAAGACCATCACCATCATTTATGAATGCACACACATTTCAGAACACACACCGACCTAAGTCACTTAGGGTCATACAAGTGTGGGTTCCGAAAGGACTAATCCTGCCCGGACCCAAGTAGGATTGGGTACCAATCATTTTATCGCTTTAATTGCAGGAAACTAGAATGCATCATGTTTGGAGCTCAGAATGGTTTCTGGACAGCGGATGCTCTAGACATATGATAGGAAATACGAGCTTATTGTCTGAACTGGTGGACTCCACCGGACCCAGAATAACTTTTGGAGACAACACGAAAGGTAGAACCGTGGGTAAGGGTAAGATTATCTACGGTAACATTATTATTAAAGATATTCTGTTAGTTGAAAATCTATGCTATGACTTGATTAGCATAAGTCAACTCTGTGACAATGGTCATTCCGTAAAATTCAACCAGCACTCATGTACAATCAAATCTTCTGATGGTAGTATATTACTTATAGGAAGAAGGCATGATAACACATATAAAATTGATTGGAATCTTAATCAACCTACCTCCTCTACTTGCTTTGCTGCCCTGAATTCTTCCAAAAATTGGCCTTGGCACAAACGATTGAGTAACTTAAATTTTAAAACTATTGCCAGTCTGCGTAAACTTGATCTAGTCATTGGACTGCCCCAAATTGAGTTCTCAAAAGATAAGATCTGTGCAGCATGCCAACTTGGTAAGCAAATCAGATCCTCCTTTAAGAACAAAGGGAGTAAATCTTCTTCTCGGTGCCTAGAGTTGCTGCATATGGATCTGTTTGGTCCTATACCAGTAACAAGTCTAGGGGGAATGAAGTATACCCTAGTGTTAATAGACGATTACACTCGTTTTACGTGGGTCTTGTTCCTAAGTGGCAAAGATCAGGCTACTCCAAAGCTGATCAAACTACTGAAAAGACTCCAAAATTAGAAATCGTGTGGGATAGATAGAATTCGCAGTGATAAAGGTACTGAGTTCACCAATCAGTCACTCGAATCATATCTAGATGACCTTGGTATTAAACACGAATACTCTGCTGCTAGAACTCCTCAACAAAACGGAGTTGCTGAGCGTAGGAACCGCACTTTGAAAGAAGCTGCGCGAACTATGCTTGCGGAATCAGAAATATCGCAGAGATTTTGGGCAGAAGCTGTCAACACAGCTTGTTATACGCAGAACAGATCAATGATTAATAAGCGAACAAATAAAATCCCTTATGAGATCTGGAATGGCAGTAAGCCTAATATGTGATGACCAGAAATTATGGATGTTAATCCCGGAGTGTTAATAACCCGTAAAGTTGTTTTACGTGGCAATTGGAGTTTAATCGAAGTGTTGAGCCTTCTGGGCTCGTCTATTTGAGTAGTTGGGATCGTGGGATCCCGAGGTTGAGATCGTATTCTCATTTCGGTGAAAACCTATGAGTTGGTTTTGTTAGTGTGACTCAGAATCTCGGGTGCTTGGTGTGGGCACCGGTAGGGGGTTTTTGAGTTAGAGAGAGAATTTTTGAAAACAGATGATTTTTAATGAATCATGATGTATTTGTGGGGCTATTAGTATTTTGGGGTATTTTTGCTATAAATACCATTTGAACCCGAGATTTTAATGGAAAAAATCATTTCAGCCCCTTTCCTCCTCTCTCTCCCGTAGCCGCGCTGCTTCCCGATTTTTCCCCAGACCCACGCCGCTTTAGGCGCTTCGCCCGCCGCCGTCTGGCCGCCGTTCGGCGCGTGCGACCCGCCGCCGGCTTCGTCTCGTCGAGGCGCAGCTATCCTCTCCATCAATTCAAAGTTTCATCGCGTGTTGAAGTCGGATTTCGCTGGAATGCGCCGATCCCCAATTTCTAGGGTTCTTCGATTTTGGTCCGATTTCTTCCGATTTTCGATTGGGTAACCTCCCTTGCCCCTTTTTCGTCGTTGTTGTGTTATTCCCTGCCATTTTTGTGTTCGATTTGTTCGAATTATTGCTGTTGGTGGGATTGGTTCGAATTTTTGGATGTATGGGTGAAGTGGGTTCGAAAATTGTGATTTTTGGCAAGGGTGTGGCGATTCTTGTTATGGGTCGTTTATTACATGCCTTAGTTGTATAAGGATGCTTATTGTGTTCGAATTTTGGGGGTTTGGCATGTGGGGCGATTATTCATGTTGTTGATTGGTTAATTCATATTTTAGATGAATTATGGTGTTTAATTGGGCTCGAATTGTGGAGTGAGGGTTCGAAAAATTATTGGGGAGCTCTTGAGCAATTTTCGTTGATGTCTCATTCGATTTTCCCTCCCTGCATGTACTCTACCCCGGGTCCTTGAAATGGTTAATTGTCGTGTGTTGACAATATTTTTGAGGGTTATGGGTGTGCTTGAGCATGGGTTGCATGTTCGTAAATAATTGTGAATTATTTATCGTGTTAGCACATCGTTCCTCGGAGCATGGAACTCGAGCAAGGTTTGGCTCGGACTTCGGAGATTTGAGGTACGTGCGACGTACGAGCATTACTTTACGTGATAGCAATTGTGAAATGCATAATGTGTTGTAATTGCATTAGATGGTTGTGGGTATGGCTATATGCATATATGTGTTGATATATATGGGGTACTGAGTCTATATGACTATTGTACGGCATTTGAGATGCCTGAGAATGATCGTGGGATCATGTACTCATTATAAGACATGTGAGATGTCTAGGCATAATGGGAACTTGGTAAAATAAATGCTAGGCATTTGAGCTATCTGTGATTGATAGCGAAATTGAGAAATCCGTATTAGATATTGAGATATCTATAATTGTATGTATAATGAACTTGGAATCATTGATTATTGGTATTGAGAATTAGGCATGCGATGAGTAAATCAATGTGTGGATTTACTGATTTTTGAGATTTGATGAGTTTGATGATTGTGAGAACAGGGACAGTACACGGAATCCCGGATGAGGACGTTGCCATCCAGGGAGTATCATTTAAATTCATTAGTATTTACTTTTGTTGTAAATTATGAATTTCATTATTGTGATTATGGGATTTTGTGTATTGGTATGCTCACCCCGTTGGGGGGCTGTCTCTGTTGGGACAGGTGAACAGGTGCATCGATTGCTGTGGAGCTTGAGCTCGAGCTGTTGATTGGATGTACTCCCAGGATCGTGGTACCAGGGCTTGATGGAGCACGGTATCGTATAGAGTACATATATACACCCGAGGGTTTTATACATATTTATGATGCTCGCATGTGAGCACGGTTATGTTTGTATATGGGTTGTATATAAAGGCATGAGCCTTTCTCTCTTTCATTATATGTTGCATGCAATTGTGGTAGAATTGCTAATGATATGAGAGTCGTTAGTGTATTATGTGGGGGGTTGAAACCCACTTTTGTCGTCTTATGTGTGGCGTCTTCCCTGGCTGGGAATTTACTTTGTGTTCAGTATTCTGTTGGGTATTGTGTATTCCCTGGCCGGGAATTATGTTATGTGTTGTGCTTTTATTTCGGGATAGCTCAATTTACGGGGAGACTCTGCCCAAATTTTTATAAAAGTCCACAATGTAAAAAGTGGCAAAATGGGGTTGGTAATGGGCAACTCTATGAGTCTATATGTTAGTAGAGATGATCTTATAACGTTGATTATTAAAGGAATTTTGTAAGCATCATTTGAGCTTCCCGATTGACTTTTTATTGAAAGCATGTGCCACACATAATGGTTAATACACTAATTAAGGGTTAAGGGCTTGGGGTCCTTACAAAATATTTCCTACTTCCATGTGTTTGGTTGCAAATGTTTTATTCACAACAATGGAAAGACTCATCTCACCGCTTTTGATTCCAAATCTGATGCTAGAATATTTCTTGGGTATTCTACAGTTAGTAAAGCCTTCAGTATATTTAATAATAGAACTCTTACTGTATAAGAATCAGTGCATGTAAAATTTGATGAACCTACTGACTGTACAATATCTGATATACAAATCAACAACTTGAGCAATCGACTGGAAAGCACTTACATTGATGAAAATGTTGATGTCGAGATCAATTACAGAAGCAGGACTGACTGCTCCTTAGAACCAGAAGTTCCTGAAGCTCAAACAGAGGAGTCTACTGGTCAACAAGCACTGCAGCCAGCCAACAATGACACTGTTGCACATACTCCTGCTGCAGTTGAGGGAGCAAGTGAAAAAGATGCGACAATCAGAACTTCGGAATTACCCACTCACATCCAGTCAAATGAAGAGCTCAACCCTCTTGGACCTCCGCTTCGGTGGATGAAGAATCATCCTCCCGAGCAGGTCATAGGTAACCCTGTTGCTCCTCTACGCACCAGAGGACAAATGATTAATGAATTCCTTCATGCTGCATTCATATCTCACTTAGAACGTAAGAAGATTGATGATGCTGTGTTAGACCCAAGCTGGGTAGAAGCTATGCAAGAAGAACTTAATCAGTTTGAGCGAAACAAAGTATGGTATTTAGTACCACGACCACAGCATCACACTATAATTGGCACCAAATGGGTATTTAGGAATAAATTAGACGAAAATGGAACAGTAATCAGAAATAAGGCAAGATTAGTTGCACAGGGCTACAGACAGGAAGAAGGCATTGATTTTGATGAAACCTTTGCCCCTGTAGCTCGACTAGAAGCAATTCGCATATTTCTTGCATTTGCTGCGTTTAAAGACTTTAAAGTCTATCAGATGGATGTTAAGAGTGTGTTTCTTAACGGCAAACTCCAGGAAGAAGTTTATGTTGAACAACCTCCTGGATTTGAAAGCCATCAGCAGCCATCTTATGTTTTTCGTCTCAATAAAGCTTTGTATGGTCTGAAGCAAGCTCCCCGTGCATGGTATGAGACACTATCAAAATATTTGACTGAGCATAACTTTATCATTGGCACGGTGGACAAGACCCTTTTCAAATTCACAAAGGGAGATCATACTCTGCTAGTTCAAATTTACGTTGATGATATTATTTTCGGAAGTACTAACTCAAAATTGTGCGAAAGATTTTCTAAAATTATGCAGGATCAATTTGAGATGAGCATGATGGGAGAATTGTCATTTTTCTTAGGATTGCAAGTCAAGCAATCTAGTGAAGGAATCCTGATAAATCAGTCTAAATACACTAAAGAGCTGCTGAAGAAATATGGAATGAGTACCAGCTCAGCTGCTGCTACACCAATGAGCTCATCTGCCAAACTCGACTTGGATAATTCAGGAATACCAGTCGAAGTTACAATGTATAGAGGCATTATCAGATCTTTACTGTACTTAACAGCCAGTCGACCAGATATCATGTTCGCAGTGTGTATGTGCTCCCGGTTTCAAGCAAATCCCAAGCAGTCGTACTTCACTGCTGTCAAAAGAATCCTCAAATATCTGAAAGGCACTGAGAATGTCGGTCTATGGTATCCAAGAGACTCAACTTTTAACCTTATTGGATATTCAGATGCTGACTATGCTGGATGCAAAATTGACAGAAAAAACACCAGTGGATATTGTCAATTTTTTGGTGATCGATTGATATCATGGGGTTGCAAGAAACAGACATACATAGCAACTTCTACTGCAGAGGCAGAATACCTTGCTGCTGGAAGCTGTTGTGCTCAACTGCTCTGGATTCAGCATCAACTAAGAGATTATGGAATTGAATCCACAGAGGCACCCATATTTTGTGACAATACGTCTGCCATTGTTATAACATACAATCCAGTTCTTCATACTCGTACTAAACATATTGACATCCGTCGTCATTTTATCAGAGATCATGTTATGAAGAAAGAAATTCGGCTGGAGTATATTTCTACCGAACAACAGGCAGCAGACATTTTCACAAAACCCCTACCGGACGCTAAGTTTTCCTACTTTCGAAATATTCTTGGTTTAATTGAAATTACTCCTTGATTATTTTGTTTTGGTAATAAATTCAGGGGGAATTATTTAGTTTATTCGCATAAATTAAGGGGGGATTTCAGTTATAATCTTATCTTGGTTATTTAAGCTCAACTGGTAATACAATGGTCAGCTGCAGTAGGTGTATACGTACCAGTAGGACTCTACATTCAGTAGATACACAGCCAAGCTTCATCACAAATGCTGTTCACGTGGATTTTCATTCAATCTACACATCATCTGATGAAGAGACAAAGGAACTGATTCACAAGTTGGATACCTCCGGTCTCTTGGTGATCCTAAGCCAGGCCCCCTCATTCTACAAGGAAGAATTGCACGAGTTCTTTGCTACTGCAAAAATTGTTGATGGCTCCGTGGTGGCATCCATCTCCGAACAGTTGGTTACAATCACCCAACTTGAATTTGCCACCCACCTATGTCTTCCCTCCACAGGACTTACTGATTTTTCCACTATTCCAGTGGAACTACGAGAAGAGATGCGCCTCAAAGTTTCTGACTCTGCCAATCGCCTTCAACGTCCTCCATTCAGGAAAGTATTAATGAAGAGTCATTTCCGACAACTGGCGGATATCATTTCAAAGGGGCTACTATGTAAAGCTGGGTCTTTTGATATCATTACCCCAGAAAAATTTGATGTTATGAATGCCATATGCAAAGGCTTGGAGATAAACTGGTCAGTTGTACTATTTCAAATTCTGACTGGTCTCGTAGTCTCTGGCAAAGGTCAATCAGGCTTCGCCCTACCACTAAGCAGCCTTTTTGACAGCAAAAACATTAAGACAGGGGCTCTCACCAACCTTCATCCAGGGAGACTCATCACTGCAAAGTATCTTCAGCTTCACAGACAGCGAAGTGGCAGAGAAGTTGGGGTGACGAAGCGCCGATCGACTCAAGTTATTAGTGACTCTGAACAAACCATATCGGAATCAGCTGAGTCTTCTCCTCCTCCTCCCCCCCCCCCCCCCCCCTAAAAAGCCCAGAACAAGAAACGGTGCTCCTCCAGCTCTCCGACAGAAAGTCATTGCAGCTTCTGATACCATCTCCTCCGTCGGTCCGATAGAAGATATCCCTGGTAGAGAACCCAGCCCTAAAAATCCTCCACCTGAGGAACCAACTGCTTCATTGGCCATGGTACTTGCTACCTCAGTGGCCCCCGCTGACAATTCCTCTGCACTTGTGCGCTCTCAGCAAGCACCAGGCTCTATCAGTTTAGGACACCCAAGTCCTTGTGTCCTTACTATCATCCGAAGACCACCACCGCAGGTAAAGGCAAAACTCTTATGGCTCCAGTATCCACTCCTGTTGCCTTTGAAATACAAATGGTCATGGATACCGTTGAAGCCAATCTGCAGCCACGGCTAGACATTTTTGATCGATGGGTGAAGGCTCGAGTGAAAGTCCGATTTAATGATTTCAATCCTATTCTGGATCAGGAAAGGGAAGATGAGAACCAAATTTTGGCTTATCTTCAAATCACAGACCCTGAGAAGAGCCTGAAGCTGAGGGATGTATTCCGTCTGATGAACTATGTGGGCGAACTTCAAGCCCTTGTTGAAACCCGTCTTCAGCATTTCAACTGTGATTCAGGCACAGCGAATCATGATAGAGCAGTTCTAAATGCTCTTGGACCAAAACTGGAAATGGCCTAGCTAGCTCTTCATGATCTTCGCATATCAACTGGTATTCACTCATGTTCTACTGCTGTAAATATTGCAAGTCCCGACCAGCCTGACTTACAGATAGCCGCTACTGATCTGGAGATTGCTTCTACTAATGTGGAGATAACTTCGATTGACCTGGAAACAACTCCCACTGGAGTGGAGACAGCGTCAACTGCCTTGGAGGCAACTTCTCCTGCTAAATAAGTCTCCTCTCCAACTGCTCACCTTGTCTCCTCTGCTCCCAGCTCTTATAATGATCAACCGACCCAACCGATGGTTGTTGATCACGAAAACGTGGACACAGTAATTCAGACCGTGGTTCATCAAGTTACTATCTCCTCTGGCAACCATGAACCCAGTGAGTCCTCACATTCAAATGATCACACCCAGTCGTCTGCTGCTGCGGTTGTCCAAGCCACTGCTGATATGGCTGTACCTGCTCCAGACTTAACAGCTGACCCACTTATTGAAGACACTGCTACTATGGTTGTTACTGTCTCAGACTCAACAGCTGCCCCACTTGTTGAAGACAATGCTTTACTATCCATTGCAGTTGTCGATGCTCATCCCGGTGTTCTTGCTCCTACTGCTGACCCTAAAATAATTGCTGTGGATCCGTCAATGGCTCAAGAACTTTCAGAAAATTTCTTTGACTTTCAAACTTCAATCCCTCTGGACGAACCACCAAACATTGCTGCACAGCTAGCAAATCTATCCAATGCAATTTCAGCACTAGCCAGCGATGTAAATAAACTCAAGCAGGAAGAGCGCACTGCGACTCTTATTCTTGGCACCCATCAGCATCACGCGGACTCTCAGTTCCAGCAAGTCTACAGGGACTTAAATAGTCTAACGACTACTGTCACCAGACTTCAGACTTTTGCTGAGAATGCAGTTGCGGATGCATTTTCTCGAATCAGCCAGGATCATCTTCAGATCACTCAACATAATGAATCACTTCATGCTGCCACATCCCTGGCTCTTGGAGATAAGATCGAAGACGCCAAGAAAGTCTTGACCGATCAATTGGCAACCATGCAGGCAGCATTCGCTTCCCAAATTCAAGATATATGCAACAGCCTGCCTGCTGCTCCACAAATAATCCGAAGACTGCCTGAGCCCAGCAGAACTGCTCCTCCGTCCCAGCGAGATCCGAGTCCAGCAAGTCGTTCATCCACTGCAGCTGGAGCACCCACTCAGTCCAAACCATCTACTCAGCAAAGATCTCGAAGTCCGCGCCAACCGTCTACCGCAAAGCGCGACTATTCCCAACATTGGTTAGGGAGGAAATAGTATCATTTTTTGATCCCTTATTAATTACTCTTATCTATTTACTGTTTTCAGTTGACTTTTTCTTCGTATTTATCGTAACGACATTAATGTTTTCACACTAAATGAATTTCTTCTTTAAATTGAGACTCGTGTTTGTTTTCATAACACACATTCACTCATCATGATTATTTTCAATTCCTTGAAAATTCCTTGGTTTCCTTTTCGCAATTGTTCAGTTTCATGGGTTTATTACTTATCTAAATCAACCCCTCATGGGTTGATTACTTATCTAACCCAGCTTCGTTAAGCTTCAGCGTTTGGATCCTGCTCTGATGCTCATCATCAGTCAGGAACTGCAATCAGGAGTTATCTGGGTGCTGATGACAAAAAGGGGGAAGACAGATATAGAGTATTTTCAACAGAGATAGAGTATTTTCGTTAGGTGAATCCATAAACCATGGAGGCCTGATGAATATACATTTGACTCTCCCAGTTCTTCCCCTCTGAAACAAGGTGGATCGAGCTCTTCCTCTCAGCAACTAGGTGGATAGAAGCTCTCCGGTCTACATTGTTTGTTTAAAAATTTGTCATGTATCAGCTATATTTTGTAAAAATAGATTTGTCTTAGGTTATATCCAGTTATCAGAATTCATCTTAATATAAAGATGAATCTCTCTCAATTGTCCAGTTTGATTACAACTTGTAATCTGCTTATCTTTATAACAAATGAAAATTTCCTTTCCATTATGTCTTCAAGTCTTTTTCAGGATTCACCACTTAAATTATTCAAGTATGAAATCGTTATTGCTTAGTTTTGTCATCACCAAAAAGGGGAAAATTGTTGGGAAATGATTTCTAAGTTTTGGTGATTACAAACACCTACTGGATAAAGACACCAACCGGGTGATAAAGACCAACTGGATGAACACCTACCGGATGTTGAAGTCTTACCGGGTGATAAAGACCAACTGGATGAACACCTACTGGATGTTGAAGTCTTACCGGGTGATAAAGACCAACTAGATGAACACCTACCGGGTGAAGACACCAACCGGGTGACAGACATCAACTAGATGGCTACCAACTGGATAGACATCAACCGGACAGACATCAACTGGATGGCTACCAACTGGATAGACATCAACCGGACAGACATCAACCGGACAGACATCAACCGGATGGCTACCAACTGGATAGACATCAACCGGATAGACATCAACTGGATGGCAACCAACTGGAGAAAGACATCAACCGGACAACCATCAACTGGATACAGACATCAGCCGGACAGACATCAACCGGATAAACATAAACTGGATGGACATCTACTGGACAACCATCAAACGGATAGTCTCACACTGAACAAAGACATCAACTGGTCATAAGAGGATGAACGACCAGTTGAACGAAGAAAACCAGCAGAAGTCTAAACTTCCAGTAAGAGCACTAAGCAACGAGACAAAATAAGTACAACATTCTCTGACAAAGGTACAACAGAGCGGCGCACCCTGCTATATCTCCGCCACTATTACCGTCAGAGTTAAAGAGTCGTTGCTTAACAAAATAGGAAATAAGACAATATGAATTTGGAAAGCTAATCTCTTCCTAATACAGAAAAGCTACTGTTGGACAACCAAACCTATAAATACGTCCAAGCAAAGAATGAAGAGGAGAGCTGAACGATTTTCAACAAACAGAAACACCTCAAAGCAAACAAGAAAATCAACTTACTGATATTCTAAAAGTTCAGCAAAGAGCAGACAAGCAGTGCAACTGAATCTGTGACAGACTAATTCATATTGAAGTCTGCTGCTCAAGAACACTCAAGGCTAAAAAGTTTATTTTGTAAAGAGTGTTATAGAATCTTTTGTAATCAAAGTTAAGAAGATTGTGATTGCTAGGAGTTTAGGCCAAGTGTGTGAGTGCCTAAGAAGGTTGTATACTGTAAGGTGTAAACCAAGTCTTCTAGTGAATCCTTCCTGCAAAGGAAGAAGGGGAGACGTAGAAGCGTTGTGCTTCGAACTTCCAGAAACAATACTTGTGTCATTCGTTTATTGCTTGCTGACTACTCAGTTATATTTCTCACAAGTCCAGCAGACGTCTTCCGCACTATAATCAGTGTCTGCTAACTTGCCTGATATTGAGAAGCAACTGTAATACTTAACAGTTTACAGTTAACTTAGGAAAGAAATCGAAATTGAATCTAGTGTTCATTCAACCCCCCCTTCTAAACACTACCCCAATCCTAACATCCGTCTTTAAGATAATACTGCCCCGCTACGGTACTAACGGTTCAATTGGCAATTTTGTGTCCCAAGATACAACGACTATGACTTGTGATAGGAGCACTCTAAATCACAAGTCCTCAAACAACAAAGGTTTGAAATCACTCAAATTTGAACAAGAAGAATGATGATCAAGATGCACAAAATTTGCTCTTGGAAGTGGTGTGATTTTCGAAAATCTAATCTCAAGATGTCTATGAGTTGTTCATTATATATTAGACCAAGTAATGCCACCTACAGAAACCAATTAGAGTCAATAATTCAGGAAAATATGCACCAATACGTGAAGGTAGCACCCAACCCGCACATCTGAACAGGGTACGATCAATCGCCCAAGGGGTGTGATCGATCACGCCCTTTACCTTTTGCCTACTGCCAGGCGCGATCGATTGCGCCTGGAGTGGCGATGGCAAATCATTTTTCCACATGCACGATCGATCAGGCAAACATATGGCGATCAATCGCAGCCTCAGGTTTTTGGCAAATCGTTTGTCCACATGCGCGATCGATCGGGCTAACATATGACGATCGATTGTAGCCTCCAGAACACTTTGTTTGGTCTTCGATGCTTTTTCTTAATTCATTAAGCATTTTTTTCAACAATTTATGCTGCTAGCTAACTATTTAAATCTTATTACGTGAAACATTTGAAAAGGAAAAAAAAATGGAAATTTAAGAAATATGAATTCATGAAGTTGGCTGACTGAATGAATGATGGATTCTGAGGTTATGATTCACAATATATGTATATAATTCTTAATTTGAGTCATTTATTATAATTTGAGTTGGATCCCAAAGTTATGCTATAAATTAACATATAATTTAATTGGAAAATATTAATAAGCTTAAGTTACTAATTTTGACTAAATGTCCTATGTTTTGGGATGGCTATTTATCAACTTTTATGCACAAACCTTAAAATATTTGTACAAATTATTGGGTAAGGATGATATGGGAAATGATATTTACTCAACGTAAGGTATGGAAATTAAATTGTAGACATGGAATCCTTTTTGAATAAAAAGGTAATTGACATATCGTGTTATGCGAGTTTACAGTGTGAGGTCTTGCATCATAATATTTCACCATATCGTCGTACGTCAACTTAAGGTATGTAGCGATCGGGTAACATACGACAGTTATCTGTATCAGTTAATATATGATTTGATGACTTATGTGAATTACTTGATATTACGTGACTACATGATTTATTTAAATTGTGCGGCATTTATCACATGCATAATTGGCATATCGGTGTATAAAAATAAATATTTTGTTCACACACATCATTTTTTTATACATACATCGATGCATGACATATACGTTGAGCTATGATTCTTTGATACCTTATTATTTTGGATCATTCATAAGGGTTGTACACGGTACTATGACTGGAATGAAAGGCATAGGGATTGGTGGCTCTTATGATTCCTATGATTTGTTGATATGGGATTGATGATGTATTGCCGATGTCCTCCTCTGGATTATCCCTATCCGTTGATATTGTTATAAGGTGGTGCTTTGTGACGTCATCTGTATGATATGATGTCAGAATATGGGATGTGGTGAGCTTCATTGATGCTCTGTATTGATATCCTTTTTGCTTGACAGGCACAATCGATTTAGCTATGTAGTATTTGTACTTTCATTTATTGGCTCCAAGATAGTCAATGAATGGGTGTATGGTACCGACATGACATGACATGCACTGCATTGCATTTCATTCATATATCATTTTATAGATACATGTTTTATATTCTATGATCGTTCCATATTGGGCTTCTGCTCACCTCCAAGGTGGCTGTTCTTTTCTTTGTGTGTGGACAATGACAGGTAATACAGGTGGCAAGACCCCAGAGAGGGCATGTCCAATGGGAGCCACACTTGAGAGGTCTATTCTTCTGTTTATCTTAGTATTATATGTATATGTCTACCAGGGGTTTATCCCTGGGGTGTGTGAGGAGTTTCTATATTTTTAGTTTATTTCAGCTAGTATGGATATATGTTTAATAGCTTGATTGGTGTATGCTGGATTATGTTGATAGATATAAAACTAATGGTATCTACATATATTTTCAGTATATGCATATTGATATTGGTAGTATGTTCTTCATCTGATGAGGTCCTGCCAAAAATTTTAGGGTCACATGTTAATAAATGTTAAACAAATCTTCTGTTGTTTACGCTAATTAACATTGTGTGATAATTAATCATATAATTAGGATTGGCCCTCACATAACGTGAGATATGAGTTGAATCTCCAACGGTAAATATTCAATTGTAAAACTAAATCTCTTGTGATTTGATTGAATTCATAATTCCAAGGCAGAGTCGACCGAAACCAAGATCATTTTTAGTCGATACTTAATCACTTTGCTTTTTAATTTTAATTAGTATAATTAATTCTCAAAACCCCTTTTTAATTTAGTTTGCATTTGTTAACAAAAAATTCATCTTTCCTCGTGGTATCGATCTCTACTCACGCTACTACATATTTATTGATATTAACTTGAGAGGTTAATTTGGGCGTACGCGATAAATGCTACCAAATTTTGGAGTTGTTGCTGGGGAGGCGTTGTTTATTTTTGTGTTAATTTTTTTTATTATTTTCTACACTGCTATTCTGGTTTGTTCATGCATGCATGTCAATCATGGCAAGAAGACTTTCAATACGATACTGAGATCAAGAGGACCTTGCATCGGAGAATGAGAAAACATTGAGAAACAACAGATAATCTAACTTCGATAACTACTCTCACTTTGAGGAGGAAGAGAAAGTGACCATGGCAGCAAATCAAAGTTTGAGACAACTGGCAAACCCAGCCTTGAATTAACAGCCCCTTTGCATCTATTTCTCTGCTCTTGCTGGAAATATTAATTTTCGAACTAAAATCTGGTATGATACATCTTTTACCCACTTTTCATGGCCTTGCAGGTGAAAATCCAAATTAGCTCCAAATGGAATTCCATGTGGTTTGCATTACTATGAAGCCAACTGGCGTGACGGAAGAGTAAATCAAGCTACGAATGTAAGGTCCCGTTACTAATTAATCCGAATTAAAGATAATTATTCAAAACCCGCATGATTAATCAGTTAAGAATTTGGATAATTTAATTGGCAAAGAATATATCAATTTAAATTATCAACAAATAGTATAGGTTGGAATTGTATTACATATCTGGGAGATTGATTAAGTACTTGATTAATGAATTATGTGCAAATATGTGTACTACTGCCTTGGGACTGTCCCTTGGCACCTCGCCTTTTGATAAGTGTCATTTTTACACTTATATTTGCATCTATTTCTTGCTATTTTTATAATGATTCTTGGAGGATTTACGCTTTTGGTTTTATTTTGATATATTTCCAGGAATCCAGTAGAAGTGCAAGAAACACTGGAAAAACCCCGTTTTATGGACTGGAATGTGGAACTGTGACAAGACGAGGCAAGCCATGGGAAAAGAAGTGAAAATTCTCAATTTGATGATGAAAGAAGAAGGCCATAGATTGCATGCACCAAGAGATCGATCGCCTGAAGCCAAAAAGGTGACGGAAATTTGAAGCTGTTAGGATCGGTACGGAGTGTTTAGAGGGGGGGTGAATGAACACTCCTTGTAAAAATTAATCCCTTGTGATTTCTTTCGGATTAGTGAAAGAAATCTGTTTCTTAATCAACTCTTGTACAGAACAGACCACTGAAAGTATAAGTGCGGAACGGTCTGTTCTTGTATATGTAAGAACGGCTCGATGGCTAGTATGAAAGGACAAGTGCAGAAAGATAATACACAGGATATGTTTCTGGAAGTTCGAAGGTGGTGTAATCCTTCTACGTCTCCCCTTCTTCCAATTAAGGAAGGTTTATACTAGAAGACTTTGATTTATACAATCCTCTTGTACAAACCCGATTCAGGCTGGATTTACCTCATTACCAGTCTGAAACTCCTAGTCACTCGATCTGCTCAGACACACTCTGTCTGACAGTTACAATATGTTTCTCACTTCTATTTTTCAACACTATTTACACAAGATGCGCACAGTGATCCTAAATGATCAAATGTTACAAAGTAATCGTGCTTAAGAATAATTTCAGCTCGAGAGCTTCTGAGCTTGTAAGCTTGTGCTGTTTTGCTTTCTTGTGCGTTTTTCAATTGATCAGCGAGAGTCATCTATATTCCTTTTGTTGCATCCTTTTATAGTTGTAAGTACCAACAACATTATTTCCTTTAATGTGCAACTTTGACTCTGCTTGAGCTCTGAGTAAGCTACAGTCTTCTTCTTCAGGATACTTGCCATTCTGGTTCATACTTTCGGCGACTGTCAGATAGGCTCTTCTTTGTCTTCTTACCTTTTATGGCAATCTTCAGTCTTTGGGCCTTTGTAGCATTAATTACGACATTAAATGCTACAATAAATAGCCGTTAATGATTCGGACTGAGGAGCCATTCTTTATGTATCCTTGACTGCTCTGAGCTGATAAAGATTGAGATCGATCTGAAGCTTTGATAACGTCAGTCTGAAATCCATCGATCCGGTCTGATATGCTTTGTCATCTTATCAGCTTGATCTGTTTTGGGCGATCGATCTGGTCAGTCTGATTCACTCGATCCGGTCTGAAATGTTTTGTCATCTTTAAAATCTCATCGATAAGGTCCGGAACTAACAAATTCCCCCTTTTTGATGATGACAAAACCTAGCTTCTAAGTCTGTTTAACTAGTCTGATAAGAACTCTGAAGCGAAAACTTTCGGATCGATTACTTCTTCTTTGTTCAAAATAAATGAACATTATTATGTTGGATCGATTAAGCCTTTATTAAAGTTCAAAATAAATGAACAAGGACTTAATAAAGAAAGATTTTTATTGATAAAAAATCTCGCATACAGTCAGTCTAAAAATTTAATCAACGAGACTGCTATTTTCTTGAAGTTTGAGGCGGCTTGAAGTCTTTCTTCTTTTCCCCCTTTTTGTCAGCAGCAATCTCTTGAAGAAAATCAACAACTTGTGCGAGCTGCGCGCTGATAGCGTCAAGACGAACGTCTTGAGCGCGGAGGGAGTTGGCAACAGATGCTCGGACTTCAGTGGCCAGCTCGATCTGCTCATTTCTCAGGCTGTTCTTATAAGTGGCTTGCTGAGAAAACAGATCATTCAGTCCTCGCTGAAGGCTGCTTATACTGGCTGTCATCTTCTCTTTGAATGAATCAAAGTCCAAAGCTGTAAGCCTCTGACCTTGATGAACTTCTAGAACACGTTGAGAGAGTGACATGCAGTTGTCAGAGAAATGCTGGAGAGTCCGTGCCAGTGATGGAGGTGCATCAGATAGCCGGCTGGGAGAGTGATCTGATGATGATAGTGCAGGATCATCCTCTTCAGCAATCGGCATAATGGAAGATATGGTAGCCTGATGACTTTCGGATCGGATCAGGGTGACCAAATCCGAAGAAAATTCTTGAATGAAGGCCAGATCTTCATCTGATTGTCCCGGAGGAGTGCTGGGACTGAGAGGCTCCTCAATTTGTAAAGCTGCAACAACTGTAGACACCACTAAATCCGGATCGACGAAGTCTGGTGCGTCAATTGTTGCAAGTGCTGCGGTTGGACTGATTTGTGCACGGGAGGCTGATGACCCCAAAGGAATAGATGTTGTTGGAGAGTCCAACAACACATTCAATGGTTCATCATCTGTAGCAGACGGAGCATTAGGCAATGGCTGCTCCGCTGTCTGATCTGCTGGCTGATCTGGTACTAGCTCTGCAGTATGAGCTGCTGCTTGATCTGCAGTCTGATCTGCGGCTGGTTCTGCAGGCTGTGCTGCTGGCTGAACTTCAGTCTGGTCTGCTGCCCCAGAGGGAATAACCTCAACGAAAGGTTCTGCCAGAGATTTGCTTGCAGAAGGATGATCCGGGCTGGTTGCTGGAGTGGATACACTGATCTTCTGTAGTTGAAAACGGACAGCTAAGTGAAGAGCATGAACATCCATCTCTAATTGAGCAATAACAGCCCCATCATCTCTGGCAGTAGGAGCATTTGGATCGAAGTTCTCTTTCTTAGCAGCTAGGAGCAGAGTGGCCAGTCTGAATCTTTGAATCGCCGTAAATAGCTCTTTGCGCTGCACGGCAAGCCGAACATCATCGGTCTCTGTTCCTTTCAGAACTTCCTCTTCCATCTTCTTCAGTCTGCTCAACTTGCCGAAGAACATCTCAATGTGGTTGATAGTCCGGTACTGGACGTATTCATCAAAGACCACAATGAGTGCCTTCACCTTCTCATCAACATCCTCCATAGCAATGTCGATGGCTGTCTGCGCTGCAGATTTGGGTTTAGAGGAGAGGGGTTCGGAGAGAATGGCTTTTCCCTTGCCGGTGGAGGAAGGGGACTTGATCCCTGATTGGGTGTAATCTCCCAACTCAGTGATAACTATCCCTTTGACCACGGGAATGGCAGTGGGAAGTTTAACGGTGACTTTGGGTGCAGGGGTTGGAGCTTGTGAAGGTTGGGTGGAAAGTTGGGGTGCAGGGGTGGCTTTAGTTGGTGGCAATATGGGTAAGGCTTTTGGTTTGGTAATCTGGGTTCTTGGCTTTTTGGGAAGTGGCTATTGATGTCTTCTGGGAGACGGCATTGGCGAATAGTTCGCGGATTTCAGATTCATAAACAACTGTGCCGCACTCCAGAAAGTTCCTCAGGCCAGATGATTCCAAAGCTCGGAAGATGGACACCATCTCTGCATCTTCTGCCCTGTAAATGTCATTAAACTCAACGGAGAGAGAGTTGTGAGTAATGGTAGCCATTGGAATGAAGGTAAAAGAGTGCGAAGATTTAGGAAAGTGAGAGAATAAGAAAACAGATAGCGGTAAGTTGTAAAAAGTGAAAGGAGATGAAATGTTCAGCCCGCTAAATAGGAGAGAGAAGACACGTGTCTTTATCTCGAAGACTGATAAAAAGAAATTCAAAATAAACGGTCAGGATAATAGATAGATAAGGGGGTTAAAATGCGATCAGTCCGGGCTGATTTTGTTAAAAAAAAATTATTGACCAGACAGATCATAGGATAACATCAGATTGACATGGATCGGTCTGAAAGTTCTGACCGGTCTGTGTCTTTCTGAACATTGTATTATCGATCTGTGGCAACAAAAATCTTTAAGAGCGAAAGTAAGAAAACATCTAAACTATTAAGATAAGTCAATTAAACCAAGAATTTGACGGAAATAATTAAACTTAGCCTCTGGGAGCGGTTTGGTGAAGATGTCTGCTTCTTGCTGCTCTGTTGAGATGTGCTCGATCCGAATTTCCTTTTTGCCAACATGATCTCGAATAAAATGATGTCGTATATCAATATGCTTTGTTCGAGAGTACAGTACTGGATTATACGTTATAGCGATTGCACTTGTGTTGTCGCAAAATATCGGAGAGTCAACAGCTTGGATGCCATAGTCTTTGAGTTGGTGTTGAACCAGAGCATTTGAGCGCAACAGCTTCCAGCGGCTAGATACTCTGCTTCAGCTGTAGATGTGGCAATTGATGTCTGCTTTTTACTGAACCAAGAGATCAATCTTTCACCTAGAAACTGACATGTTCCACTGGTGCTTTTACGATCAATCTTACACCCAGCGTAGTCTGCGTCTGAATATCCGATCAAGCTGACGTTTGAATCTTTGGAGTACCAAAGACCAACGTTCTGAGATCCTTTTAAGTATTTCAGAATACGCTTGGCAGCAATAAAGTGTGATTGCTTTGGTTCTGACTGAAATCTGGCGCACATACAGACTGAGAACATAATATCAGGCCGGCTCGATGTAAGATACAATAGCGATCCGATTAGTCCTCTATACATGGTTACTTCAACTGCCGTTCTCCCTTCATCTTTGTCTAACTTGATTGTTGGACTCATTGGAGTTGATGCAGTTGAGCATGTTTCCATTCCAAATCTCTTGAGGAGCTCTTTGGTATACTTGGTCTGGTTGATGAAAATACCATTGTTGAGCTGTTTTACTTGGAGACCCAAAAAGAATGAAAGTTCTCCCATCATGCTCATCTCAAACTGTCCCTGCATTAACTTAGAAAATTTCTCGCACAATTTGGGGTTAGTTGACCCAAAGATTATGTCATCAACGTAAATCTGAACTAATATGGTATGTTCCCCTTAATAAATTTAAAGAGAGTTTTATCTACTGAGCCGATCTGAAAATCATGGTTCAGCAGAAATTGAGATAGAGTGTCATACCAGGCTCTTGGAGCTTGTTTCAGACAATACACTGCTTTATTCAGTAGATACACATGATTGGGATACAAATGGTTCTGAAATCCAGGTGGTTGCTCAATGTAGACTTCTTCCTGAAGCTTTCCATTAAGAAAAGCGCTCTTGACGTCCATCTGATATACTTTGAAGTCTTTAAATGCAGCATATGCAAGAAAGATTCGGATAGCTTCAAGTCTGGCAACTGGTGCAAATGATTCATCAAAGTCGATTCCTTCTTCTTGTCTGAATCCTTGTGCCACCAGTCTGGCTTTGTTTCTAACCACAGTTCCATCTGCGTCCAGCTTATTTCTGAAGACCTATCTGGTTCCAATAACAGGCAGATCGCTTGGTCTGGGGGTTAGACTCCAAACTTGATTTTGTTCGAATTGATTTAGCTCTTCTTGCATGGCCTTAATCCAGTTGAAATCAGTCAGAGCTTCATCGATCTTCTTAGGTTCCAGAGTTGAGATGAAAGCAGCATGTGTGAATTCATCCATCATCTGTCATCTGGTTCTGATCGGTGCAGAGGGACTACCAATCACTAGATTAGGTGGATGCTTCTTAGTCCATCGATAGCTTGACTCTAGATTGTCTGGTCCGGTCGGATGAGTAGTAGCAGCATGATCAGCATCTGCTTTAACATTTGAGTGAAGAACATCCGGATCAGCTCGATCTGAAGAAGCTTCAATGCCTTGATCCGGTCTGTCTGGTACTTCTGGTTCTGGTGGATTGTCTCTTGACCTGTTAGCTACATCTCATCATCACTGTTAGCTTCGAGATGGATATTTTCCATCTGATTTTGAATTGATTCTTTGTTGCCCTCAACACATAAAGATTCATCAAAAACTACATGTTCTTCTACAGTTAAGGTACGATTATTGAAAATTCTATAAGCTTTACTAGTTGATGAATATCCCAAGAATATTCCATTATCTGACTTAGCTTCAAATGCTGTAAGATGATTCTTACCATTGTTATGAACGAAGCATTTGCAGCCAAAAATATGAAAGTGAGAAATAGATGGTCTATTACCAGTCCATATTTCATATGGAGTAAGGTTCAGCTTCTTGTTGATCATAGACCGATTTTGAGTGTAGCAAGCAGTGTTTACAGCTTCTGCCCAGAACTTTTGCGAAATACCAGAGTCTGCAAGCATTGTTCTTGCTGCTTCCTTGAGCGTTCTGTTTCTTCGTTCTGCAACTCCATTCTGTTGAGGAGTTCGAGCGGCTGAAAACTCATGCTTGATTCCATGATCTTCTAGAAAGGATTCAAGATTCTGATTTGAAAATTCAGTGCCTTTGTCACTGCGAATCCTGTCTATGCTGGATGATTTCTCATTCTGAGTGCGTTTCAGCAGCTTGATCAACTTCGGACCGGTCTGATCTTTACTGCTTAAAAATATAGTCCATGTAAAGCGTGAGTAATCATCAATAACAACAAGAGTATACCGCATTCCCCCTAAACTTGTTATTGGTATAGGACCAAACAAGTCCATGTGCAGTAGTTCTAAACAACGGGAGGAGGATTTGGCATTCTTGTTTTTGAAGGATGATCTGATCTGTTTGCCCATTTGGCAAGCTTCGCGGATCTTATCCTTAGCAAAATCGATCTTGGGTAGACCGATAACTAAATCATGTTTACACAGGCTGGAAATAGTCTTAAAGTTTATATGATTCAAGCGCTTATGCCACAGCCAATGTTTATTATCATTGTTAGCGATGAAGTAAGTAGGATTATCAGGTTGAGCATGATTCCAGTTAATCTTATATGTATTTCCATTCCTGATTCCTACAAGCATGGTTATACCGTCTGATGATTTAACAGTGCAAGTGTGTTTGTGAAATTCTAGCATAACCATTATCACAGAGTTGACTTATACTAATCAGATTATAGCACAGATTTTCAACTAACAGCACATCATTGATAATAATGTTACCATGGACAATCTTACCCTTGCCCACGGTCTTACCCTTTGAGTTATCTCCGAAGATAATCTTGGGTCCAGTACATTCTGTGACTTCAGACAGCAGCTCGATGTTTCCAGTCATGTGACGAGAACACCCACTGTCCAAATACCAGTCTGATGCGAGTTTCTTCGGTACCTGTCATCAAATATAATTATTGTTGGTACCCAATCCTATTTGGGTCCAGAACGGATTAGCCCTCAAATCTTTGAAGAGCAACAGTCAGCTTGTTTTCTTTGGTCTGGTCGTTGCCTTCGCATAGCTGTGCTATCTTCTCCCAAATTTCTTTGGCAGTAGAGCACATTTTGATTTTGCTGAACATGTTCTTGTCCAATGTCTTGAACAAGATGTCTTTGGCAACGTTGTCGAGATTTGCCTTCTTTCTTTCCTCATTCGTCCAGAGGGATATGTCTTTCTCTACCATTTGTGGTTCACCACCAGTAATGGCGACTGCTGTATTTATTTTTAGAATCTTCATTGGTCCATCAGTGATGACGAACCACATATCGTCATCCTGAGCTGCCAGATGAGCTTGCATTCTGATTCTCCAGTCATCATAGTCTTCTTTTGAGAACATAGGAATTTTGTTGAATGATGCCATCAGCTCGAGTGATTTAGTGCTGATTAAGATGACCTGCTGTGATACCACTTGTTAGGATCGGTCCGGAGTGTTTAGAAGGGGGGGGGGGGTGAATGAACACTCCTTGTAAAAATTAATCCCTTGTGATTTCTTTTGGATTAGTGAAAGAAATCTGTTTCTTAATCAACTCTTGTACAGAACAGACCACTGAAAGTATAAGTGCGGAACGGTCTGTTCTTGTATATGTAAGAACGGCTCGATGGCTAGTATGAAAGGACAAGTGCAGAAAGATAATACACAGGATATGTTTCTGGAAGTTCGAAGGTGGTGTAATCCTTCTACGTCTCCCCTTCTTCCAATTAAGGAAGGTTTATACTAGAAGACTTTGATTTATACAATCATGTTGTACAAACCCAATTCAGGCTGGATTTACCTCACTACCAGTCTGAAACTCCTAGTCACTCGATCTGCTCAGACACACTCTGTCTGACAGTTACAATATGTTTCTCACTTATATTTTTCAACACAGAATACACAAGATGCGCACAGTGATCCTAAATGATCAAATGTTACAAAGTAATCGTGCTTAAGAATAATTTCAGCTCGAGAGCTTCTGAGCTTGTAAGCTTGTGCTGTTTTGCTTTCTTGTGCGTTTTTCAATTGATCAGCGAGAGTCATCTATATTCCTTTTGTTGCATCCTTTTATAGTTGTAAGTACCAACGACATTATTTCCCTTAATGTGCAACTTTGACTCTGCTTGAGCTCTGAGTAAGCTACAGTCTTCTTCTTCAGGATACTTGCCATTCTGGTTCATACTTTCGGCGACTGTCAGATAGGCTCTTCTTTGTCTTCTTACCTTTTATGGCAATCTTCAGTCTTTGGTCCTTTGTAGCATTAATTACGACATTAAATGCTACAATAAATAGCCGTTAATGATTCGGACTGAGGAGCCATTCTTTATATATCCTTGACTGCTCTGAGCTGATAAAGATTGAGATCGATCTGAAGCTTTGATAACGTCAGTCTGAAATCCATCGATCCAGTCTGATATGCTTTGTCATCTTATCAGCTTGATCTGTTTTGGGCGATCGATCTGGTCAGTCTGATTTCACTCGATCCGGTCTGAAATGTTTTGTCATCTTTAAAATCTCATCGATAAGGTCCGGAACTAACAGAAGCAATAAGCGATCGATCGCATCAAACCAAGTGATCGATCGCATCGGGGCAGAAGACATATGCGATCGATCGCATATCACAAGAGACCGATTGCCTAAGAGAAAATATTGAAGGCGATCGATCGCATCAAACCAAGCGATCGATCGCACGCATAGTCCTCTCCAAGAAAAATTCCTTAATTAAGATTTGGGCTATAGTTGGTACCAGATCTCTTGGGCTCGAAAAGGGGAGTATAAAAGGGAGTTTTTAGGTCAGAAAGAGGGTTCTTCTCATCTCTAAAAGAGCAGCCTACCATTGGAAGAGACATCACCTTCAAGAGGATTCAAAGCAACGCAGCTAGAGACGGGAACATCGGATCGACGCACGATTTCACATCGAGTGTTTATTAGTATTTCTAAACTTTATTTTAGTTTTATTTTCGATTTTCAATGTTTATAATGTTGTTAGATGTTATAAAATGTTGTTTTTTCCGTTAATATGTTAGGCTAAGTTTGTTATCGATAAAGGGGATCTTGTGTATGAACGCACATTTTTAATTCTAGTTTTTGATTGAGTTATTGTTATTTTTGAGTTTATGTTATGCTTTTAATGCTTTAAAGGATTAGCTACCCTTTGAATGATGTTAGTTTACAATTGAGATCGAGAGATGATATTGTAATACGGAACCAATAACATACACCATGGATTTCAAACTGAGATCGAGAGATGACGTCAAATATACGAGTGATAGCTATAGATATCTAGTAATCGAAAGCTAAGGGTTTTCATAGAACGTGTGCAATATTGAATTGTTAAATAAGTGAACAAGAGTTACTTACTACAATTCAGTGTTAGTTTTAATATAGCTCAAGAGAGTGTACTAGGTATAACCGGAAAACTTGTCACCTTAGATGCATTAATTTTAATTGGAACTAGTAGATGAATTGTGTGGGATTACTCAAAGATATTTATCTCTACTATTTACTATCTTAATTCTTTGTGGTGTGGTTGATTATTGGACTATGCACAACCAACTTTTCAAGGCACTATGTCTAGCATCACTAGACCAAGGATTCAGGCTAATAACTTCGAAATCAAGCCTGCCATAATTCAAATGATTCAACATTCTGTGCAATTTGTAGGATCGCCTACTAATGATCCTAATGCTCATATTTCCAACTTCTTGGAGATATGTGACACGTTCAAGCACAATTGAGTCACTGGCGACGCCATCGGGTTAAGACTTTTCCTTTTTCCTTAAATGACAAAGCTAAGAGTTGGTTAAATTCATTGCATGCAGGATCGATCACTACTTGGGAGGGGATGGCTCAAGCCTTTTAATCAAAATACTTTCCCCCTTCCAAGACAGCTAAGATGCGCAATGATATCACCACATTCGTGCAACATGATCCGGAGACACTATATGAAGCTTGGGAGCGCTTCAAGGATCTACTTCGAAGATGCCCACATCATGGCCTTCCGATTTGGCTTCAGGTACAAACATTTTACAATGATTTATTTTCTACTAATAGATCCATGATCGATGCAGCAGGAGGAGGAACCATTATGAGAAAGACACCTAATGAAGCTTACAAACTTTTGGAAAAGATGGCATCCAACAGTTACCAGTGGCAATACGAGAGGAATGTGCCCAAGAGACCGATTGGGGTGCATCAAGTTGATGAGGTGACATCGATACAAGCTCAGTTGGAGGCGTTGAATAATAAAATGGATAGCTTGAGCATGACAGCGATGCAAGCTCAAGTGGTCATATGTGATTTATGTGGAGGCAACCATCCGAGCACGGAATGCCAGGCAGGTAATCCTTTTGTGCAATCAACTGAAAATGCTAACTTTGTAGGAAACAGACCACAACATGGTAACTCTTACTCCAATAACTATAACCAACCGTGGAGGAATCATCCAAACTTCTCTTGGTCCGACCAAAAGAATGTTTTGAACCCCAACCACCACCGGCTTACCAACCAAAACCGAGCATGGAGGAATTACTTGTCAAGTTCATATCATCTACTGACCAGGATGAATAACCAAGATGCATCTATCAAGAATTTGGAGACTCAAGTCGGACAATTGGCAACCATCTTGGCTGTAAGAGCACAAGGAACTATACTGAGTGACACCGAGAAGAATCCAAGGGAGCAAGCCAATGTCGTGACCTTGAGGAGTGGAAAGGAACTTGGTGCCGAGAAAGAGACGGGAAAGATTTCAATGAAGCAAGAGGAGAAGGAGCAACCGTGCAACAAGGGTAAGTCCACTTGAGCCACTATACCGATCTCACCACAAGAAAAGGTACACATTCCTCTCTCATACAATTAATAGGGCAAATGTTGATTCAAACTTTGCCAAATTTTTAGACATGCTTAAGAATTTGCATATCGATATACCATTTATTGATGCATTACGAGAAATGCCTAATTATGCCAAATTCTTAAAGAAAATCTTATCTAAGAAGTAGAAATTGGGAGAGCACGAGACTGTCTTTTTGACTGAGGAATGTAGTGCTATGGTGCAAAAGAAATCGGCCACGAAGTTAAAAGATCCAGGGAGTTTCTCTATTCCTTGCATTGTTGGGCCTATTTCTTCTATTAAATCGTTATGTGATTTGGGTGTTAGTGTGAACTTGATTCCTTTGTCTGTTTTTAGGAGACTTGAATTGGGAGAGTCGAAGCCCACGAGGGTAGTGTTGCAAATGGCGGACAAGTCTATAATCTACCCACTAGGAATCATTGATGATGTGCCAGTCAAGTCAAGATAGATTAATTCACCTTCCCGGTGGATTTCCTAGTGTTGGATATGGAGGAGGATGTGAGAATGCCATTGATCCCGGGACGCCCATTCTTGGCTACTGGAAGAGCCATCATTGATGTTGAAGAAGTGAAGTTGATCCTCCGTGTAGGAGAGGATCGGGTTACATTCAATATGTTCAAATGTTCAACACACGCACACAACGAGCATGATTATCTAAAAGTTAACATGGTTGCTTGTTGATGTGGTGCAAGGTACTAATGAGGTGGACGTGAAGACCGAGCTAGAGACTAAAGAATGCAAGAGCCATGACATGGTAAAGTCAAAAAAGGCTAAGAAGCTCAATGAGAAAAGGACATTCATGAAGGGAGAGACAGTGCAATTGCATAAAGCGCCACCACCTCGCATTTTCCAAAGCAAGCGAAAAGCTTCATGAGTTGGACCATTCACGGTGACTATTGTCTATGCTCATTGAGCAATTAAGCTAAGTGATCCTATTCTAGACATTTATGTGGTAATGGTGAGTGGTTGAGACACTGCAACGTGGATGACATTAATCCACATACTTCGAGTCGTTAAAGCGATTCGGTAAGAAGTCCAGCTTGGTACTATAAATCAAGAACTAATTTTTCTTCTTTCTCCTTCTTTTTTAATTTAGTAGGTAGCTTTATGATTTTAGTTTGGTTGTTGACTGTTGACTGCATTTATTTCAAAAAAAAATAAAAATTTACTGGAGACAGGCGATCGATCCCTTTCTTTTAGGCGATCGATCGCCTCGATAAGCAAAATCGCCTAAAAGCTACTGGAGTCAGGCGATCGATCGCTTCATATAAGCGATCGATCGCCTCAAACAGAAAAATATTCCGAAAGGCTACTGGACACAGGAGATCGATCACCTCACATAAGCGATTGATCGCCTCAAAAAGAAATATTTTCTAAAAAGGCTACTGGACACAGGCGATCGATTGCTTCCTATGAGGCGATCGATCGCCTGTCGCGTTTTTTTTGTTTTTTAAAACACTCAATTCTCACACTCTGCACACACTCATCAGATTTTTCACCTCCCAAATCCCTAATTCCCTCTTCCAAAAATCCCCAAATCCCCAAATTTCTTCAAAATCTCCCCTCAAATCTTCACAAAAGTTATTTCCTCTCCTTTCTATTACAATTATCTAAGTTTGTTCGAATTTTTCTACAGGTTCCAAGTGAGGGGTGAGCATTCCAAACACCAAGTGAAGATTACTCCAAGCCAAGGACCACTCAAAATCAAAGTTTGAAATATTGAGGTACATTGGCTTGAATTTCATGATAATGCTCGATTTCTGAATTTTTGGAGAGAGTTGGACAGATGCAATTTTTATGGATTGTGGTGCAAAGGGTGTAGTTTTTGATAAGATTGGGGGATTTGATATTGTTGATTTTGTTGGGATTGATTTAATCTAGTGGAGTCTTGATATTGTTGTGGGAAAAGTTTGAGATTGTTGATTTTGTTGGGCTTCGTGGTGCAAGTGAATTATTGAAAGTGGTGTGGGAAAATTTTGACATTGTTGGAGGTTGTTGAGAAATTTTCTTGATAGTATATACATATCATGGCACCAAAAAAGAAGCCAAGAGGCGGGGCATCATCTTCATTCCACCCCTACATATGACACTTCCCGCTTTGCTAACCAAGTGGCATCCGAATTCTTTGATAAATGGTGTGCTAGGCCCTTAGTTAGGGAGAGGGGAATGGAGATGGACACGCCAGATTCCACCATCCTCCGAGAGGTGGAACACCGTGGTTGGTTGAGCTTTGTGCAACCCCCATTCCATGCAGTCATCCCCATCGTCAAGGAATTTTATGCAAACTTTAAGGTCTCCGTGAACGAACAATATCTTACCATTTGGCGGAAGAAGTTTCTATTTGATAATGAACGTATCAATCGCATCTACGGAATGCCGAATATAGAAACAGACGAATACTCTATTTACAATCAACACCACCTAGATTATACTAAAGTTATTGAAACCTTATGTGGGGAGCGGGTGGAATGGAAACTAACTGATGATGGGAAGATAAAGAATTTCAAGAAAATTCAGTTGAAACCAGAGGCATATGTCTGGTTTACATTTATTCCTCCCATCTACCCACACTGTTGCTGTTACCAAGGAGAGAGCAGTGCTGGTTTTTGCTATTATGACGGGCCGCTCGGTTGATGTTGGGAGCATCATCTATTCCTCAATGCTTTTAGCGGTGGAAGGCTCCACCACAATTGGTCTACCATTCCCTTCACTAGTCATCGAGCTGTGCCTGCAGGAACAGGTACGTTGGGAGTCTCATGAGGAGACAAGTGTGCCATTCATTCCTCTTCGCCTTCCTAGACCGCCACCGGAGCCAGAGTCAACAGCAGGGCCATCACAAGGGGCCGAGGCCGCACCAGGGCCATCACAAGAGCCAGAGTCATCACGCCGACCTGTGCCACGTCGCTATTCTACAATATCTAATCCTACCACCAATGTTCAAAGATTCCAGTCTCTTGAGGAGGAGTTGATGGCTATGAATTTTCATCATCGATTGATGCAGGGTGAGAATAGACGACTTCGGCGAAACCAAGAGGAGATTTTACAAAATCAGGAGGACAAGCGCGTAGAAATGAGAGAATTCATGCGGTTCTCCTATGAATGGCATATGGTTGCAGCTCAAGCTCACCCTAACTTGGTCTTCCCCACGCCACCCACTCTACAGAACCCACCACCCACCGATGACGATGATGATGATGACGGCGATGCCGATGAGGGTGAGGGTGACGACCACTGACGGTTGTCACAACAGGTATTACGTTGTCCTATTGTTTATTCATGTTCACTACATTGAGGACAATGTAGTACATAAGTTAGGGGGAGTAGTTGTTGAACTTTGATTTGAAAGTGTTTGAGGTGTGAATTGTGCTAGTACTGAGTTTTAGTATGTTTAACTGTGCGTCTGATAACATGCCTACTGCCGCGGAATCTATGATTAGCTTAGTATTGTCCAATGAAGAGCATGAAAATTTGGCACTGGTGTAATTGGATTAAAGTAGTGACTTTATGCCATGATGATATTAGTTTTACGCAACTTATGACTTGAATCTTGATGATTGTAAACATGTGAAAATTTTGAGTTGAGTTGACATGTTGAAAATGAGGAATAAATTGAGCACATTGAGTCATGAACTTGTTGATTACATTTAAAGTAGTGATGATATGTGTGAACTTGATGACATGTCTTGAGCATCTTAGAGTAATCATAGAACATATTTGATGATGGCACTTTGAGGCGAAATTTTTTATAATTATGAACTGGACTTGGACATGATTTAGGCAATCTTTGGAACGTTTGAGCCTTTCAAGCCTACCTTATCTACATTTATCCCTAGTAACCAACTTTGAGCTTGATTGAATAAGAATGGAAATTAGCCACCATTCGACTTTTGTTGATAAACTCATTATACCTACCTTGTTTAGCTTTAAAAAAATGAAAAGTTTTATCTTTACCCCAAGGGGGTATAATGAATATCATTGGATGCACATAAACAGTTATATCTTAATAAGCTTATTGAAAAAGATTGATGAATGAGAAAAAGAGCAAAAAGAAAAGAGAAGAAAAGCCTTGAAAAAAAAAACATGTATATAAGACCCAAAGTGGCCAAGGCTAGACAAGAAAAATAAGAGGAGCTCGAAATGTGCGAAAATTTGAACTGTATATGTTTATACTCTCTTCTTTGAGCTTATCCTATCTTTGCTTTGTAACCGACACCAAAAGGCCTAACATTATAAGCTTGAAAAGTCATTTTGATCCGTCTAGAAGTGCTTGAAATCTAGGCATATGAGATACTCGATGATAATCTTGATTGTTAATGATTAACACTGTTTTGATCTATGATGATTGTATGATACTTGTGATTGACAACAGCACACACACACATTTTCGATTTTGAGACTGTTATTTGACTTAAAGAGAAAACACTTCGTGTCCAACGATTTGAGGGATTCTTGTTGTGATATGAGTGAAATTTCTGAGATAAACATATGAGCACGAAATAATTCATGTCACTTATCAATTGTGAATTCATTATTTTTAAGTCTATTCTTGCTCGAGGACGATCAAGAGTTAAGTTTGGGGGAGTTGATAAGTGTCATTATTACACTTATATTTGCATCTATTTCTTGCTATTTTTATAGTGATTCTTGGAGGATTTTACGCTTTTGGTTTTGTTTTGATATATTTCCAGAAATCCAGTAGAAGTGCAAGAAACACTGGAAAAACCCTGTTTTATGTACTGGAAGGTGGAACTGTGACAAGACGAGGCAAGCCATGGGAAAAGAAGTGAAAAAGCTCAATTTGATGATGAAAGAAGAAGGCGATCGATCGGATGCACCAAGAGATCGATCACCTGAAGCCAGAAAGGTGACGGAAATTTGAAGCAATAAGCGATCGATTGCATCGTGGCAGAAGACATATGCGATCGATCGCATACCACAAGAGACCGATCGCCTAAGAGGAAAAATTGAAGGCGGTCGATCGCATCAAACCAAGCGATCTATCGCACGCAGACACAGTTTTAATTCTAATTTTTGATTGAGTTATTGTTATTTTTGAGTTTGTGTTATGTTTTTAATGCTTTTAGGTACCGTTTGGTTTGAAGGATGTGATAAGTAATGTAAAGATTAAAAAAGTATGAAATGATTGTAAAAATAATGTGTGATAAGTTATATGATGTTTGGTTTGAGGATAAGATGGTTGATAAAATTTATTATTTGGTATAATTACTAAAATGTCATTAACATAATAATAATAATAATAATAACTATTATTATTCTTATTATATAATTAAAATAAATTAATATATTATAAAGTAGTACTAATAAAAATAAATAATAATAATAATAATACATAATATATATAGATTATTATTACGATATGAATAATAATTATTCTTATTATATAATTATAATAAAATAATAATTATTATTATATTACAAATAGTAATAATAAAATAAATAATAATATATAATATATAATATCTATATATATAGATTATTATACATATATTAATAATTATTATATTATTATATATAAATTATTATATATACGTATATATTATTATTTTATAAAAAGATAGAGATCTCTATAGAAGAAGTTTTCTTTCCCTAGTTCTCCCTATCTGTCTATCCTCAGACCCCCCTCTCCTATCTCATATCAGATTCTTTTATTTTTATTATATGTCGATTAATTTATTTATTATCTAATATATAATAATAAGAATAACAATAATAATATAAATTAAAATAATACAAATACAATAAATAATAATAATGTTGTAGGAAATAAGTTGTACTTTTGGAGGGAATTTCAAGTTTTGAAATAGTAAAAAATGTGGGAAAAAGGTAAATATGTCTTTATTATAAAGTGGGATCAGAATGTGATAAAATGGTGGGATAAAATTTTTTTATACAACAAAGTAAACATGGGATAAATAAGTAATCTAAAGATTAATAATCCTTATCACTTAATCCAACGGAGCCTTAAAGGATTAGCTACCCTTTGAATGATGTTAGTTTACAATTGATATCGGGAGATGATATTGTAATACGGAACCAATAACATAAACCATGGATTTCAGACTGAGATCGAGAAATGACGTCAATAACACGAGTGATAGCTATAGATTTCTAGTAATCGAAAGCTAAGGGTTTTCATAGAACGTATGCAACATTGAATTGTTAAATAAGTGGACGAGAGTTACTTACTGCACTTCGGTGTTAGGTTTAATATAGCTCGAGAGAGTGTATTAGATATAACCGAAAAACTTGTCACCTTAGATGCATTAATTTTAATTGGAACTAGTAGGTGAATTGTGGGGGATTAATCAAGTGAACCGAAGTCTCGATATTTATCTATACTGTTTACTATCTTAATTCTTTGTGGTGTAGTTGATTATTGGAGTTGAGTAAATTAGTTAATATTTCAAAACAATTTCGTAGGTTAAATTTGGTAATTACTACTAGTCCATGTGGGTACGGCAATCCTTACTTTTAGACCACTATACTAAAACTTGACACCGTGCACTTGCGGTAGAGAATCGCTACACTGGAATTGTTTGTTTAAAATAAAAGCAATCACCTTTCCGCATCGCAACAAATCGAGAGGAAGAAGCACCTCCTCGTGATGCTTTAAACGATTCCCCTCTGGATCTCATACTATCTAATGTAGGTGGTTGGGATTGTCCTACATCCTTATAAACTCTAACTGCGATCTCAGGCGTCTCGGCTCAGTGCTTCCTCAAATGAAATAGGGTTATTAGAAATCACCTTATCAAACAACTCAGGCCTTAAGCCCTTCAAAAACTGTTTGATCTTGCCTTTGTGTTTGCAGCGATATGCGGTACATACCGTAACAATGAAGAATACTGCAAAGCATAATCAGACACTGTCATGGTTCCCTGTTTCAGATTAGTAAACTTATCTTCTTTCCTCTGCCTCGCAGCCACAGAGAAATAGTGATCAAGAAAACGAGTTCTAAATACATCTCAATCCACAGTCTGTCCCTGAGCTCTCAACTCAAGTAATGTGGCTTTCCACCACATCATCGCTTTCTTCGCTAAATGGAACTCAGCCAAAAGTAACCAGGCGAACATGGCACATGGTGCTGACACAAAGATCTATTCAACGCGTTCCAACCATTCCTCAGCTTGTTCCCCTGATTCAGTACCCTCAAAACGAGGTAGCTGATAACTCATAAACTGGTCAAAGTTAATTCCCCAGGTAACAGTACCTGTTCTACTGGCCCTTGCCCAAGTGGTGGTGGTGGTACAGGCGCCAACCCAACACTAGCATTGCCACTCATGGCATCCCCAACATCATCATGAGGTACTCTGTCTGCCATTACTGCACATCAAGGGTTAACAATAACATTCAAAAATGTAAAGCATGTTAATATCACATCACATCAATACTCTCAACATGTCCTCTACCCTTATTCACCCCGTTCTCGAACCACTGCTATGATACCACTAATGTGGGGTCCTCGTTACTTAATTCGTTATGTATCAGTTCATTATACATATGTGAGTCGGAATTAAGTAAATCATACACTGATCACGAGTTTTATTATGTAGGTTGTTACAATATTGACAAAATCATGTCATAATATACATCATATGTACAGCAAAACAACCTAGACCAATACAACTCCTAAGCAATGGTTCAGCTCGCAGCGGAATAAGACTCACAATCCCGTCCTCCCACGTCTATGAGTCCCTACAGAAACAATCACACAATATGTCATGACATGTCTCACTTATCCTCATGTTATAACGAGACCGATATGATATGCCTATCTTAGCTCAATATGTCAGTGGAACCTCCTCACATCTTCATATTAGCAGCACATATCATAGCACCGTCCTCACACGTTATAACAGTCAGAGCATATACTCGACCGGAGTATACATCTCATGCCGAAGCATATGCAGCATACCTATCGTGACCATAATCCTAGCCAAAGTGTATGCCCAACGATGGCATATCTATCGTGGTAATGATCTCAGCCAAAGCATATGCGACATACCTATCGTGGCATCCATCTCAACAATATGAATCTCATGAATGTACATGCATATGATACCACTGATCATATGATACAATTTTCACATCATCAGCACAATAATATCATATACTTGTACATCAACATGTACCTGTTGTGCGACACAAAAGATATAAATCAGGCGTCAATGTCTGACGGTCTTGTTGTCCCGTCCCCTGTGATGATGCTACAACAATATCAACAATATATCATGTTATAATAGGCTTCCAAATCAAATTCTACGAAAATCTAACATTTGAAAAATATACACCCTAGCGATCGATCGCCATTTGTCCCGATCGATCGCCAACATGTTCTGTTCCTCGTGATCGGTCGCCATGTTTTCACTGATCGATCGCCAAGCCATTTCACCGCCTTATAAGTGTACTCTGCTTCGGCAGTCGATTGCCATAAGGCTCGCGATCGATCGCCGATGTCTGAACATTTCAGAACATGGCGATTTTGAGCATATCCCATGGTTCTCCTTCTCTACATCACCACATACCATCAAAACTTGTTCAAAGTAATACTTAACAACATATGAACACATTTCCATAATTTCTACAACTTATTTCATTGAATTCCATCTCATATGAAATCAATACATTGAAAGTACAAGTCATATCTTCACATAGATGAACTACCAACACATACACATCAAATGCTATGGAATTCTTACCAACTAACCTTGAGTTTCACTTCACACAACTTATCTCTTGATTTCCAAGTTGAAAGCCAAGAAAAGATGCAAGAGCAAGCAAGGGTTTTGATAGGTGCTTGTGTAGAAAGTTTTAGGTGAGAAATGGTGTTCTATGTGTTTGCATTCTGATTTATCATCCTATATATACTCTCCAACTTGCACACAAATGTAGATACAATTCCTCTTTAATTCATGTCAAATGTAGGACATAGTAGTATCCAACTATGTGATGCATTTTAAATTCTCTTGTCTACTATAACCCAAGACATGCACAACTATTTCAATCCAATACATAATGTGTTCTCAACTCAACTTATCTCATATACTTCTCATACTCGATTTAACCCGGACTCAAGTCCATACCGCCATAACCATATCACACATGTATAAGTCATATCGAGGCATGACAATTATTTTATAGGGAATGGATACCTGTAGAAGAGCCTCTTCAAAATGTATGTAATGCCGGTTTTGAAAGCAATGACGTGAATAATTCTATTTGCTTGATTGAGCTTCTAATATTTGGCATGTTCTTTTAGGACATGTAAATTTTAATTCTCTTAGACATTCACAGAATAAATATGTTACCTACATTCAATGTTTGATCCAACACAAAAATGTGAAGTTTGTATTGAAGCAAAAATGACGAGGACATTGTGGAAAGAAGTACGACTATTCTAGAATTAATCATACGGATCTATGTGATCTAAAGTTTGTGCAAACTAGAGGATGGAAAAATACTTGTTATGTTTATTGATGATTACACAAGATATTACAATGTAGATCTTTTGAAAAGAAAAGATGAAGCACTTGAGGCTTTCATGAATTATAAGAATGATGTTGAAAATCCACTTGGAAAACGAATTAAGAATATTCGAATTGATAGAGGAGGAGAATATGGTGCACTGTTTGATGAATTTTGTTCACAATTTGGCATTATACATCAAACCACTGTCCCATACTCGCCTCAATCTATTGCAGTCGTTGAAAGGAAAAATATGTCTCTAAAGGAAATGATGAACGTCTTGTTGCTAAATTCAGGCTTTTACATGACAATTTGTGTTCCTTGCTTGTTTGGCGCAAGCCATTCAGGGATTTCTTTGTGAAAGAGGATGGGTGCCCCATGCGGTGCTTTAGAGAGTTTAATATCACCCGCTTCGAGCAATTAGAAGAATTGCTTTAGAAGTTCTTCTAGGTCGACGGGAGCCATCCGGTAAGGTGCTTTAGCCGGTCAGCAAACCATATTCTTAATAAAATACCACATAAGAAATATGATAAGACGCCTTATGAGATGTGGAAATGACATAACCCTTCCTACAAATATCTCAAAGTATGGGGGTGTATGGCTAAAGTAGAAATGTCAATGCCAAAGTAAGTGAAGATAGGATCAAAAATTGTCAATTGCATTTCATAGGGATATGCACACAATAGTAGTGCTTATCGATTTATAGTGCACAAATCGAAATTCCTGAGATGAATGAAAGAATAACAATCGAATCAAGGAATGGTGTATTCTTTGAGAATATTGTTTTCTAGAAAAGAAAGCAAAGAAGAAAGTTCGAACAACGGGAAAGGAAAGAAGAAAGTTCGAACAAAAGAACACATGAAACTGCAAGTGAAGGTTCGATAGAAACCGAGGATCCTAGACGTAGTAAAAGGGCTAGAAAATTGAAGTCGTTTGGTCTAGATTTTCAAATTTACATGTTGAAAAATGAGCCAGAGACATTGAAAAATGATTTGTCTAGTCCTAAATCTCCTTATTGAAAAGAGGCCATCAATGCGGAAATAGATTCCATTATACAAAATCATACATGGGAATTAGTTGACGCTCCACTGTGTTCCAAATCATTGGGGTGTACATGGATTCTAAATGAAAGTATAATGCAGATGGAACAATCAAAAAATAGAAGGCTCGATTGGTGGCAAAAGGATTCAAACTAATTGAAGGTCTTGATTTCTTCGATACTTACTCGCCGGTGACAAGGATAACATCCATACGTGTACTCATTTCTATTGTCGTGTTGCATAACCTTGAGATACATCATATAACAGCCTTTTTGAATGGTGAATTGGAATAAGAAATTTATATGGAACAACCTGAGGGTTTTATTGTTCCTGGACAAGAAAAGAAAGCGTGCAAACTCATTAAGTCATTATATGTGTTGAAAAAGCGCCTAAACAATGGCAAGAAAAGTTTAACAAAGTTATGTCAAATGGTTTTAAAATTAACTAGTCAAATGTGTGTACATCAAAGGCACACGAGAAATGTTTGTTATAGTACGTCTAGATGTTGACAACATGCTAAGAATGGGAAGTGATCATTGAAACGAAGAAAATGTTGACAAGCCCTTTTGATATAAAAGACATGGGCGTTGCTAATGTCATATTATGTATTAAAATCTCTAGGACATCAGAGAATTGTCCTACCTCAATCTCACTATGTTGAGAAGGTTTTGAGAAAATTCAATATTTATGACACTTCTCCTATAAAGACACATATGGTCTTAAGCGTTCACCTAAGTAAAAATCAAGGTGAACTGGTGTCTCAATTAGAATATTCAAAAATTATTGGAAATCTAGTGTATATTATGAATTGTATTAGTCTGGATATCGCTTGTGTTGTGAATAAGCTAAGTCAATTTACGAGTATTAATATACACCTTAGATTATGGATTAATAAGAGATCTTAAATATTTAAGATATACCTTAGATTATGGATTACATTATACGAAATATCCAGATGTACGAGAGGTATATAGTGATGCAAAATGGATATCCGACACTGACGAATCTAAGTCCACAAGTGGCTATGCATTTAGCATTGGTGGTGGGGCCGCGTTGTGGATATCCACTAAACAAACTTGCATCGCAAGATCCATGATAGAATCAGAGTTTATAGCTCTAGACAAAGCCGTGAAAGAAGCTGAATGACTTCGTAATTTCTTGAAAGATATTCCATGTTGGTCAAAACCAGAGTCAGCAATAATGATTCATTATTATAGTCAATCGGGCTATTACTAGCGCAACAAAACAATACATATAACAGGCATATTCGCTGAAGACAATTGATCTCTAATGGAGTCATCACAATTGATCATGTGAAATCAAAGGATAACTTAGTAGATCCACTCACAAAAGCATTGAATAAAGATGAAGTGTGTGGCTTATCAAGAGGAATGAGGTTAAAACCAAAATAAATTTTCATAGTGGTAACCCAACCTTGTTGACTGGAGTTCCCAAGATTTTGGTTCAATTGAACAACTGAATTATGAAAATTTGAGTTAGCACTCAGAAAATTTTCCCAACCAATTCGTAGGATGAAGAGTACTATAGACTACCAAGAACCGCCAAGAAGTTTAAGACATCATGATCACTTCGTGACCTAGTAAATTCGAAAGTATTCTGCTAAGGAAGGTTCAAAGCCAAAAGCTACCTCTCCTGATGCAATCATTTATCGTGCGAACTCTCTTTCAACATCATGTGCATACATGCATTAATTTCATTCATGTGGGGGGCTGCTGGAAAATTTTAAGGCTTAATGAATTGAAATTAAGTAAGTTAAGATCGATGCAATGGATTAAGATTACGCAACGCTTAATAAATTAAAATTAAGCAAGAAAGACATGAGAAAAAGTTGAATGATAAGAAAAGGGCGAAAAATGTGAAAACCGGGCAGAATGGGAGGAACTAGGGTGCCTCCTAGCTGGCGTCCAAGGTGCAGTGAAGCTAGGGCGCCTCCTGCACTGCCTTGAATTTCCAGGAAGTGAAGGAGGCACAGGCTCCACTCAGGGTGCACCTAGGGCGTGATCGTGACTTTTCATGACAAAATGCGACCCTAGACGAGTGGGAGAAACTTTTCTTGAAAAATAACTCTCAAATGGTATCTTTTGTAGGATGTTCATTGGACAAGTATATATACAACACATCCCCATTCATTATAAAATAATTTTTGGTGAGAATTGCAACACAATATATTCTGAGAAAAGGCAAAATCAAAGATCATTTTGCATCATATTCATATCGTTGTCTTGAAGAAGAGAGTTTGCAACATTTGTGGTTGTAGAACTTGTGATTTGTAGTGCAACAATCACAAGTAGAAGTCGTTGTATCTTAGGAAAAGATTGACATATTACTTACACACTGTGAGTGGGACAAATAAACACAAAGTGTTAAACACTTTTCTCGACTTGCTATTGTCATTTTTCCAAACCCCCTGTTACAACAAAATATTCCTACGAAGAAGCACGTCAACGATCAAAGGATACCAACCAACCGAATAACAAATTACCAAAAATATTTGTGGAAGGGGGAGCAATCAATAGAATAAATGATACATAGATACCATAAAATTTATATTATGGGTGCGCACGGTTTAGCAGATACGAGTGTGATTAATTAATAATTGGGCATCATCACTTGACACTTGTTCTTCTCACTTTTGAAAGCCCGAACAAATCAGCCGGTCCGTAAGAATTATTGCAAATTTCAGTATGTAAATTGAGCATCAATATGCAAGAACATGGAATTCTTAATTTTTGCTTAAAATATTTCGATGACTACAGAATTCACGCAATGCCTCAAGATGCTGGAGCAAGTCGTTTGGTCCCGCAAAGGCATACAAATGGAATATGTGCTTGGAAAATGCAGCTCCTGCACCATGGAGAAACACATATTACTGTCAGAGGATAGCAGCACCTTCTTAACCACAGCATTATGGGAAATATAACTTCACCGCAGAAAGTCCCATCCAGGCTCCATGTAACTCGGCTAACAGAAAATGGTGCATCCTTAGCAGCAGAAGTCTGTTCAAAAGTTCCATATTTTAGAAAACAGTAACGACAACTGAAAAATACAAAAAGAATGGTCATGAGAATAATTGGGAGTATACTAGTTTCAAAAAAAAAAAGCCGACACTTGTACTGCAAAAAAACACTACTTTGAAGAATATAAGGGACATTAATCATTAAATGTAATGGGTTATAGTTTCACAAGAACAATATTCAGCTTTTATTATGAACCTGGAATGTTGATGTAAAAGCTAATATATCCCAGATTTTGAAGGGCTTGGAACCCAGCTTCTCTCTAATTCCAGCTTCCCAAAGTGTTATTTCACCATTACTGCATCCCACTGATAATAAGTAAATCCAGATAAAGAATGGAAGAATCACATCCAGTCCAACTAACATGGAGAAACATGGTCTTGATTTGATAAAAACAGATTGCCAGAATATGATACCAAGAAGTAACATATGGTGTGAACTGTGAAGGATGAAAGTCCAAGCTTGTTACAGGAGATCCTTGATTCAATGTGAAAGCTACATTTCTTGGTAAGTCATCCAGGGACCAAGATACTGGTTGACGAACAGTAGGATATGTAACCTGAACATAAAATAAAAGTAAGGCTCAATTAATGCACAAAAAATTAATTTTGTCAAATTAGTTGAATTTTGAAAATAGTATTACCTCCTCGACTGATTGTGCAGAACGCAAACGCTTCATCAATTGCTCATAATCAGCATTCTGATACTCAACCATACCAAGCGTAGCTGGAGGAGTAATTGGGCACTTCAAGATAGAAACTGTTGTAAAATACATAAAGAATAATGAAAATTGGATCAGCACCATTTTCAAAAAATTACATTATTATCATCCCATGGTAATTGTTAAAGAAAAAAACTTATAAAGAAAAAACATAGAAATCCTAAATAGTACCACTTGTCACTATTCAACTTCTTCAACACCAAATCTCGGGCTAAGGTCAAAGAGTTCTCACCTTGATTAGGCTGGACAGGTAATGAAAATGCAGTGACAACCGCTGCTTGAGCAGATGAAGTTACAGTAGCATTTGCCATCAATCAGCTAAAGCATTAGCATTAGCAGCTGCTGCTGCAGGTGGGAAGGGCTGTAAATATTGAGAAGAAGTGGGTATGAAATATTTAGTGAGCATATGGGACCAGAAAGACAATAAAATAAGACATGGAACATCAGAATCGAACATTAATGTATACCCATGAGCTCCAAGTGATGTGTAAGCAACAGGCTTCGCAGCTGCAGTAGCGGGAAGATTGACAGGGTTGGTGCAAGGGCCTCATTTGGAGTATTGCATGTGTGATCCGTGATCAAGGTTTTGATGTCTGAGTTTGGCCTTGGACTTTTGCAGAGCTGGTGCTGCCAATTCAAACTGCAAACCCAATATGCAGAAAAATCAGAAAAAGACGAGATAAATAGCATGAAAAGTTTGCCACTCTCAACAATAAACATATGGAGACAAAACAAGGAACCGAAATTCATGGCACATAATCTCACAACACAGTGACATAGGTGTACAAATCAGAGACAACTATACCTTTGATTAATAAGGGTCCTCAATCTAGAGGACTTCAATTAGCTTTTTGAGCTCAATCAACATTAACTACGAGCTGTCTTAGTGTCACCATACTTGGAGAGCTGCTCATTTTCCCTGTCATCAATGAAATTGATAAGCTGTCTTAGTGTCACCAAACATTAATTTTTTCATGAATCATAAAACATATGTATATTCTAACAAACTGCAACAGCCATATAACCATATCCATTGCTATGCAGTGTAAATAGTTTCACAAGTATGGTTCTTAGTGTTAGAGAGGCAAAAGCCGATCTCATGCAAAAACAAGTAATATAAATTATAATCAAGCATCACAAAGTGTCCTCTGTATTGATTTTGCGGACTTCATATTTCATTTCCAAGATCGGAGGATTATTTCCATGTTACTTTCATTTATAAAATACGCATGAAGAAGATTCATAATTAAATTGAGATCTTTATGCTTTCAAAGCGATTTTATGAGAATGGCAATCTAACTTGCCATTTAAAAACTTAGCAGCAAAAATAGCAAAGAAATCATGCAATAAATTTAAAATGACTGTAAGGGAAATGGTATTTATAATCTGACCTTGAAGAGGCAATAGTTTCTAAGACAATTATGGAAAAAAAATGAATTACAACCAGTTGACGTGTTCATGAACCTTGTTTAACAAATGGAAGACACACTACCTGAAATTGCCAAGCGTCAACAGCTGACTGATTTCTTTGTACAAATCCTCATTGAATGTGGAGAACACTTTCAAGTCATTCACCAGAATTTCAACTGCCTTTGCTTAGTCTTGCCTAATGGTGCCAATTAAAATAATCAAATGGGAAGAAACAAAATAATTTATATTCAACAAACTTGAATAAAAATTTAAACAACATGAAGAAGTCTATTTAAAGTTTTCTACCAAATACAATTTTTAAGGTTACCTATCAAGAGTTTCAAGATACTTCTGCCTTCGTATCTCAAAAAAAAATTTCATTGAGTATCTATTGTCATCAACTTTTGTAAACCCAGACAAGTATTTCTCCACTACCTCCCAATCACCGGCATGCACTTTCTCCTCAAAGTATTTCATATTAAAGAAAAAACTGGATTCTTGCTCAAGCCTACAAAACAGAATAACGAGTGATTAGCAAAATCAAGCATTCTTGTGTTATACCATTCTCCCATTGAGTTAAAGCAGAAGGAAACTAAGCAGCTCTGAGTTGTTACAGTCAACAAAAACACTCTTCGAAGAATAAAGGCACCAACTTCTTTATAAATAGAGTAATTGAAGTTTTATTTTAACATCATTTGAGGTGATCTAATAACAAAGTGCATAATAACTACTCATAATCGAAAAACAATCAACTGCAATAAATTTAGTTTCAAACTGTAGAAAATCCATCTAAAAGCAAAAGTCCGCGTTAAAACTAACATCACTAAAACAACAAATCATACCAAATCACCTGTTCACCTTCTCTTATTTCCTTCTCGGTTTTAAAAAATAATAATTTTAAAAGATTAAAGCTCGGTATTTTATCATCATATTCTCATCAATCAAAAATCCTAATATCACACATATATTCACACACAAAAACCCAGAGCCAAACACACACAAACATAATAAAAAGTTGCTAAATTTAACCACAAATAAACAAATAAACCAATAAAGGCCAAAGCTTAAGATACCTGTGAACAGACTCCTTGAATTTCTACTCCTCGAGAAACTGAAGTATCAGAAAAACCAACTCCCTGCTCAGCGACGACATTTGCCACCTCGGATTCGACAAAATCAACAGATCGACGCCCCCAACAAATCTCAGCCGCTAACCGACCAAACCTCAGCCCAAATTCCACTTTCTTCCTAGGGTTTTCTCCCTCAAACACACGGTAGAAAGGGAAAGAAAGGCTGCGATGGAGGAAAACTAACAGAGATGTAGAGAGAGAGAGAGAGAGAGAGAGAGTACGATATATACATGCACGCGAGGTATGTATAATGAGAGTAGAATTGAAGAATTTGAAGTAGACATGACCACGATTCCTCAAACCGTCGGTTAATGGTTTGGAATCGCCGGTTCGACGGTTCAAAAGAGCTCAACTCTTAATCTTAACTTTCGTAGACGGTTCCGGTTATGGTTCGTGAATCGTCGGTTATGGTTACGGTTGCGGTTAACCACCGGTTACGGTTACGGATCGACCCTTATATTTTTTAAATTTTAAAAATTAAGATTAAAAAATTATTTAAAAAATTTAAATGTACTCTAAAAGGATCATAAAAAATAACAAAGGAAATGTAAGGGGGAGGGGAGAGTTTGAACTTTTTAAGTTGCCATTAACTCTCTATATTCATATGAATCATTTAGCAATTTATATGTTGAGTTCCAACGTGTGGGTATATCAAGTGAAAATTTTCTAGGTCGCATGTCATTAATCTTACAAAACTTACCCCATTGTTTCATCAAACTCGATGGGACCACAAATAAGATAATGTCATTTTAATTGATTAAATCTGAGTATCTAACGATATTAATTAAATATGAAACTGATGTGAAACATATATAATTTTGATCCTAGTTACAAATGATATTGGTATGAAATAATCACAATTATGATACTAATTACATATGAAATTTGTATGAAACCTATACAAATTTGGTACTAAATACAAAAGAGTTTGGTATGAAACATTTACAAATATGATACTAATTACATATGAAATTAGTATGCAAATATACAACTTTGGTATAATTACAAATGATATTGGTATGAAACATTTACAATTATGGTACTAATTACATATGAAATTGGTATGAAACATATACAATTTTGATACTAATTGCAAAAGAGATTGGTATGAAATATTTACAATTTTGGTACTAATTATATATGAAATTGGTATGAAACTTATACAACTTTGGTACTAATTGCAAATGATATTGACATGAAACATTTACAATTATGATACTAATTACATATGAAATTGACGAGTATAACATTGAATTATTTGTTATTTATCTATAAAAACAACACAAAAGTTATTGTTATGTTAAAAAAATCAGTAATGAAATTTGTCACTATCATTTTACATAAGAAACAAATGTCAATAAAGTTATTTTTATGATGATTTCATTGATTAATCATAAATATTTTAAGTTAGAAGTTATTAATTTATATAATATAAAGTTAGTGGATTATCAATTCAATACGTTGTTCCCAAATCAGTTTAAGTAAATTATTAAAAGATTTTATTAATTAATCAAATATTATATTATCGAGTTTCTATTGTAAATCATATTGTGATAAACTAAGATATACTTATTTAATTATTATATATATAATGTAAATCAAATAATGAACATAAAGTGATTGTAGAATAATTATAAAATGTATATAATATATTTGTTTTGTAATAATTTGCTTCATTATTAAAATATTTTATTTTGCAACCACTATTTATAGTTTTTATTAATTTATGCAACATTTTTTGTTATAGATATGTTTCTATTATGATACTAATTACATATGAAATTTGTATGAAACATATACACCTTTGGTCTAATTGCAAATGAAATTGGTATAATTATTATATTAATTATATATGAAATTGGTATGAAACTATACAACTTTGATACTAATTATAAAATGAAATCGACGAATATAACATTGAATTATTTGTTATTCATATATAAGAAAACAACACAAAATTTCTTATTATGTTAAAAAGAGTCAGTAATGAGATTTTTGATTATCAATTAGAAGTTATTAATTTATATAATATAAAGTTAGTGAATTATCAATTCAATATGTTGTTCCCAAATCATTATAAGCAAATTAGTAAAAGATTTTATTAATTAATCAAATATTACATTATCGACTTTCTATGGTAAGTCATATCGTGGGAAATTAAGATATACTTATTTGATTATTGTATATAATGTAAATCAAATAAAGTGCTTGTAGAATAATTAAAATGTATATATTATATTTGTTTATAATAATTTACTTCATTATTATAATATTTTATTTTGCAACAACTATTTCTTTAGTTCCTATGAATTTATCCAACATTTTTTGTTATAGATATGTTTCTATTATGATACTAATTACATATGAAATTGGTATTAAACATATACAACTTTGATACTAATTACAAAATGAAATCGACGAATATAACATGGAATTATTTGTTATTCATATATAAGAAAACAACACAAAAGTTCTTATTATGTTAAAAAAGAGTTAGTAATGAGATTTTTGATTATCAATTATAAGTTATTAATTTATAGAATATAAAGTTATAGAATTATCAATTAAATATGTTGTTCCCAAATCATTATAAGCAAATTAGTAAAAGATTTTATTAATTAATCAAATATTGTAAGTCATATCGTGGGAAATTAAGATATACTTATTTGATTATTGTATATAATATAAATCAAATAAAGTGCTTGTAGAATAATTAAAATGTATATATTATATTTGTTTATCTTCATTATTATAATATTTTATTTTACAACAACTATTTCTTTAATTCCTACGAATTTATCCAACATTTTTTGTTATATTTACTTTACTATAGTTTATTTCTATTTTACGATGTTTATTTAAGAGCACAACATATTTTTCTAGATAATTTTTATTTATATTTGTCAATGTAAAATAGTTATCATTACATTTCATATATAATATATAGTGTATGTTAGTATATATAATTATATTATCTAAAATAAAACAAACATGATAATAGCTTGGTGGTAAGAAGTTATCTGTACATGTTGGAGGTCAAGAGTTCGAATCTTCATCAACACACACTTTAATTTTTAAAAAAACAAAAAAAAACCGTGGAACTGCCGGTTCAAAACCGTCGGTTCGAACCGGCGGTTCCACGGTTTCCGCGATCGTGAACCTTAGCCGGCCCGTACAGTAACGGATCGGTTACGGTTCGGACCCGTGAACCAGGTCAACGGTTAACCGGCCCGTTGACCCGTTTACGGGTCCGGGCCGGGCCATGGTTTTTATTAAACCACAGTCATGCCTAATTTGACGTGGTGGGGAAAAAAGAAGGTTTAAATTTGAACTTATTGTGAAAAAAATCGAAAATTAACAAATTACTAGGAAAAAAATGAATTCATGATTTTGTGGTACCTCGAGAAGGTGGATTTAATTTTTTTTTATAAAATAGGTAATAGTCTTCTTGTGAGATGATTTCAATTTTACGTGATCGGTAGAACTGGTCGTCACCGATTCTACCGATCATTATTAGTTTTAAAAAAATTATTAAAAGAAGTAAATTTTTTATCGGTAGAACTGATCAAAAATTAATGTTAAATATCAAATTTTGAACACAAATTTTACACACATTCGACCACATATTTTGCACACAATTCACATCCATCAACCGAGGCGGTGGCAGCACGGCGGCGACGGTGGCGGAGAAGGCGGCGGCAACAGAGACAAAGGTGGTGGCAAATTGAAGGTATAATATAATTCTTAAATTTAATATATTGTATATTATATATCATGATTTTACATAATTAGATCTATTCAAAAAAATGTATTTTGATCAATTATTGTTGTGTTGCACACTACGTATATTATATACATTATAATAACATATATATAAGTGTTTACGTATAATAAATATAAATTTTATATTTTTTTATTATATTATATTTGTTTGTTATTATATCAACAAAGATGGTGACAAATTGAAGGTATAATATAATTCTTAAATTTAATATATTGTGTATTACATATCATGATTTTACATAATTTGATCTATTCAAGAAAATATATTTTGATCCATTATTGTTGTGTTGCACACTACAATATTATATACATTATTATAATATATATAATATTATTTAATATATATTTGTAAAATTATATTATATTTATATATATTTACATATAATAAATATAAATTATATTTTTTATTATATTATATTTATTTGTTATTATATTAACAAAGGTGGTGGTAAATTGAAGGTATAATATAATTCTTAAATTTAATATATTGTATATTACATATCATGATTTTACATAATTAGATCTTTTCAAAAAAATGTATTTTCATAAATTATTGTTGTGTTGCACACTACATATATTATATACATTATTATAATATATATATATAATGTATTATTTAATATATATCTTTGTAAAAATTATATATATATATATATATATTTATGTGTGTGTGTTTACGTATAGTACATATAAATTATATATTTTTTTTATTATATTATATTTATTTGTTATATTTGAATTGTAATAATAAATGTTTGTATGATTTTTGTGAAGTTATGATACCTAGAAGAAATGTTATATTTGTCTGTCTATGTTGGTGGGATTTTATCGCATGATTCTTGGTCTGTGATATATGATAGTCTGACTATCAAGTTGTCAATGATATCACGTACAACAACATTTGCTGAATTGGTTTCGAGCATGTGTGAGTGGACCCAAATTGACAGTTATGAGTTTTCAATAATAATATATGCCAAATGGACACGTGAAATGTTGGGACGAATTAAGGAGTCTATTGTACATATCACAGATGACAGTACATTACAAATATTCTTGAATCCCGAGAGATGACGTCCAGAGACACATAGTTTCCACTTTAGAGTAAGTGAGGCGGCCATTACATTGCAAGATGTCGATGTGATATGAGAGCTTCCTATTTTCGGTCGTCCTGTCATAGATCATGATGTTGACAAGTCTGTAGAAGAGTGGCATACTTACGTTCACGAGACACTTGGATACATTGCCGAAGAGGGTGAGATCAATGGGTCAAATGTAAGGACTAAGGACTGGAAGAATACATGAGAGAACACCCAATAGAAGATAATAGTGATGAACTTAAAGTTGAGCAGAACACCCGTGCATGTGCATTCATGCTTCTTGGGGGTGTGGTGTGTCCAAACTCTACTGAAAACTCTATCCCACTACTATATCTGACCATACTAGAGGATGTTGTAAGAGGATATTGTTGGGGTAGTGTTGTCTTGGCGTGCTTGTATAGAGAGCTCTGTACGTCAGCGGACAAGTCAAAATCCACGATTGGCGGTCCATTGCAGTTACTGCAAGTAAAACATATATCTTTTCATACATATTTATTGCTTAAAGTAATTTATCTACAAACGTGGTCATTCAAATATTACAGATTGAGCATGGTCTCGGATAACACCCGTGAGACGTCATGTCGATGACATCACTGTAGACATGAATGAGTGACATTATGATGCGTATGAGTTGATACTTCCAATGCCTACATACGATGCACGGTAAAACAATTAATTTATATATTTAAATTTATAGTTAATTAATGCTTTTACATCTTTCATTACAATAAAAAATGGCAGTTGGAATTTCGGCATGAGATATTATCAGACGACCCGACATTTAGTGCGTCTATTCCGTGAGATACTTGATCTTATGGTGCCACATCAGGTTAATTCATATTTATCATATATTTATTTAATCTGAGTTATCTTGCATACTTTTATTTATGACAGTTATTTTATCATCACAGTTTATATGGCAGCCTTATGACACGATATCATCGTATTTTAAGGAGTTACCACTTGATTGTGCACCATTTTTATGGACAGCTATATGTCCACTTATATTTTATGCTCATGTCGAGTGGCACTATCATGATATGGTATTACGACATTTTGGGATGATACAACATATACCCACCACTCAACGAGGACATTTACATCTACATAGAGTTGATCGTCGGGGACGATCTGGATTTGACTGGACGCATTATCATTCAGGGTATATTATTGCGTGGTTGAATCAAAGTGGAGGTTATGCTAGCGGACCAATGATCACTTCTTCTATAACCACTTAGGATGGATATATGGAGTGGTATTGATAGAATTACACGTCGGTTGATATCACCTTTTTTCACAGCCTCAAAGTACGGGATATCAACATGTGGACGCGTCCATTATGACTTTTGTGGTATATAATTGGATATTATTATTGTTTATTATTCACTATAATCCTAACATATATATTATATTAATCAAATAATTATTATTTCTATTGCAGGCCGACCAGTTGGCATCGATGTACATAAGTGCTCAATCTAGGCCACGAGATGACTTAACGGCTTGTAATTCATTACTAGATCGTTACACTGATGTTGGTGATAATGCCATGAATTTTCTCAACGGAAGAGTACTACAAAATGCTCCAGTATCACCTGAACATTCAGTGTCAGAGCCTCAGTGGTTAGTGGGTCACTCGATGGTACATATACTTGTGTTGACATACCTACTACGATGACATTCACCGGTGGGTGAGTACTTCACAACATACTATTGCAAGATTTGACACCGGCGCTCCTTCCACTTCTCTTTGGATAGTCTTCTACGGTATGAGCAGGGTGGAGGAGGTCTATCATCCGATCATGACATCATATGATGTTTCACCATTTACTCTACATGATCATGGCATACATACAACCTCGTACTCTAAATAGGTGGATCTTCACTTACCAGCTTACGTGCCACAACGTCCACATTTTATATCTCCTATTCCATATGGTGATATGGCGTCGGCATACAGAGATGTACAACAATCCACTTCTTCATCGAGTGAGAATGAGGAAAGTACGGATAGAGATCCACAAATAAATATTAGTGCTCAGCCTATCAATCAGGGGGATAGATAGCACAGAATTACACAACCGCCTAGATGTGGCACTCGAGGGCATTTAATTTATTGCCCATATAAATAGTTAGATGCTACTTATTAAAAAATAAAAAGAAGTATTCCATATCAATAGTTTGAAATGCGATTTTTAAATTAATTTAAATAAAAATAAAATAAATATACGTAAAAATTGGGAAAAAATATTATTTAAACCCATTTAAAATCATCATTTGGAATGATGATTAAAAAAGTAAAATTTAAAAATAGTCATTTCGAATGACGATTTTCAATTTTTTTTTTTTGAAATCTTCGATTAGATCGACTATTTCATTTGGAATAGAAAAAAAATTTAAATCGCCTTTGGCAATGACGTTTTATGGTAAAATCATAACCAATTTTCTTCCCACGGTAATTATAAATATTTTTTTTTGTTTAGCTATATTTTAATTATTTCATGGAAAAAGACTTGGTCTCGCTATCTACGCAGAGGTCTATATTTTCCCACTGACCTATCACTGTTAAGAACAATTATTACTGTAGGTTTCATATCAAGTTCACATGTAATAAGTACCAAATATAATATATATTTTATACCCATTTCATGTGTAACTGGTACCAAAATTATATTGGTTTCATACCAATTTCATGTATAACTAGTGCCAACATTTAATATGTTTCATACAAACTTCAAATGTAATAAGTACCGAAAATAGTATAGGTTTCATACCAATTTTCATGTTTAACTTGTACCAAAATTGTATAGATTTCATACCGATTTTATGTGTAACATGTATCAAAATTGTATAGGTTTCGTACCGACTGTAATGATTTCTCAAAATTAAAAGTTCAACTTTTAATAGATGGGTATCATAGTCAGTTTAATAAGATAGTGAGTTAGAACAAAATTTTAAGTTGCAATGGGTAGTTTGAATTAGGTTTTTCTGATATGGAGACTGATTCCATAATTAAGTTTGACTTTGGAGATTTTTTTGAGTTTCCCCTTAATGCTTAGTTAAATAATTATTTTTGTTGTTAAAGATTATATTTAATATTTAATATAATATTGTTTTAAAGACTAAATATATTTAGTTGAGTAAAATAATTTAGATGACTAGAGGACTAATATTTTGAGAGTCGAATTATGAAAATTTGAAATTTCATCTATGACTATTGAATTTTGAGTAGCAATATTAATCTTTTTAATTTTTTTTTAATAATTTTTTTTTTAAATATTGTTGGAAGAAACGCATAGTGTGCTAGCGTCTCTTGAAACACACACATATTCTGCGTTTTATATTAATTTGTGTAACACTTATTTTTTTACTGTAATTTATTAATTAATATTATTTATTAATTTAGCCCTTAAAACTCACTATACATATCAATAGTTTAGATCTCAAAATTGTAAAATTATTTGTTTTTTTAATGCATTATATATATATATATAGATATATATGTTTGTGATACAAAGTAATTATTAAAATAGATAAGAAGGTAATTGTTTTGTATATTATATGACATAAAATAATTGAAATAAATGAAAAATAAAATTGTGAAATAAAGTAATTAAATTTTAAATTACTTTAAGCAGTTAAACACCAAACATACAACCCCTCTCCCATCATTTCCAAAGATCGATTTTAGGCTTTCCCGCTTCTTCTTCGAGCTTCATTGGACGTATTGCCTTTCTCAGCTCCGCCAGTGCTTTGATTTCGACTTCATTCTCCCGTGGTTAGTAATCATTTCCGAGCATCTGAGTTTCAGTTCGGTGAACCTTGTGCTGAGCTCGGTTCTTCTTCACCTTTCGATCGAACGTTACTTGCATGTTTTTCTAGAATCATACTCAATTTTTTTCTTTGAGCATCATTATACGTCTTGCTTTTCTCAGTTATGCCAGTGCTTTGATTTCGACGTCCTGCTCCAGTGGTTAGTTATCATTTACGAGCATCCGGTCAACCTTGCGTAATCATTGTCCAAGTGTTGATGTCTGTCGTGGTGAGTTCGAAAACTCCTCTGCTTTTTTTGATTCATCGTATATCCATTCTTAAAAGGTAAATGTGGATTGATTATGTGTTATTCAAATTTAATACTCACTGATACCTTATCTTTTCAGTTTTCATGATATATTTTGTATCTCTGTTTTTTTTTTTTGGTATATTTGGCTAGCAGTCTATATGTGTTGTGTTGTTTTTTGTTGTCAAAATTTAAATCGCTTGATAATTGCATGGTGTGCTGTAGGATGATTTCGCAACCTTTTCGATTATTTATTGTGTGTGCGTGGGAGTGTGCAGTGCGTTAGTGTGTGTAAATGTGCGTGCGTTAATGGCAGAAGGTTGCGTGTGCTAGTGTTACAGCGCGTGGGTGTATTATTGCGCGGGTGAGTGTTCTGCTGGGTGTGTGTGGGTGCTGCTGTTGCGTGTGCGTGCTGGGTGCTTGTGTGTGTTTTTGGGGTGTGTGTATTCGGCAGGAGTGTGTTTGTGGCTGTTTTGTGTGTGTGTTGGTTGTTGTTCGGGTGTGTGTGTTCAGGCATAATTGTGTTCATGTGTTATAGAGATGAGAGGGAGGAAGGAGACGAGAGAGGGAGTGGGCCCGTGAGTGTGAATGTTTAATTGGGCTGGGTGGAGAATGTGTTAAATGGAGAGGATGTTTATATATATATATATATATATATATATATATATATATATATATATATATATTATTTGTATGTTAATGTTTATAAGATCAAGAATATAAAAATGATATCGATATGTTATAGACGCCGTCAAATTTAAGTATTGGCCAGTGTTGTATATGTTTAAAGATTTGTTGGGCCGAGTGAGTTTATATTTGTATTGTTGATTGGGTTGTTATCTAGAAACTCTTTAACTCACACATCTATCATCTAATTTACAAAAAAAGGACAATAGAGAAATTTTAACTAATCTAAACTCAAAAATTGTTTGATTGACTGCTTAAAATTATAAGGCGACAACTTTTATAACTCAAATGCCTCCTTTTTTTTTTCTTTCTCCCAACCAATATGGGACAAAAGGCAAAACTCCCAACAATTTGCCGTCCCATTAGGATGAACAATACAACAAATAAGACTTGAGCTCACTCTCACGGAGATCTTGTACTTCTAGATGTTTCATCTCTAGCATCTGAAAGTTGCATAACTGCAATACTTGTCATGTTCACACGCAAGGACATGACATCTCCAAAACATTGGCCAATATTCATAAGAACAAGAAACAAATAAACCATGATAATATGACAAAATATATGTGATGCATCTCGTGCAAGAATGTAATGCATGTACATATACAATGATCTCAGTGAGAATCTCAAGAATCAAAGAATAATATTGTCAATAGTAATAAATCGTACGATTCTTGAGCTGCTGGGAGTTAACATAAGATTATTAAAAAAAAAGGAATTGGTTTTTGTTGATAAATTATTTATGTTTATAATTATAATAGGATTTTATTTAAGTAAATGAATCAAAAAATATATACTTGTGCCAATTTTAATGTTGATCCAAACTACATCACAACTGTGTGTTTCGGCGGATAAACATCAATCTGCGTTTTCACCTCTTCAGTTTTAAAATAATTTTTTTTTAATCTAAAAATTCTTTTTTCTTAAAAAGCTCCATTTATTTTTAATACTAAAAGCCTATTATCATATTTTAGTAACTTTTTCTAAATTTCCTGAACTTTTTTTATTTCTAAAAAACTATTTAATAAAAAATGATTTTCTTGTCATGTTTTAAGATATATTTTTTGATTCTATATATTGATAAACAAAATATGAATAATTAAATTAATACTATTAATAAACAATGTTTTTAGAAATTAAATAATATAACTTTAATATCAAATAATATTATTTTTTAAGTGTCAAATCCAATCTCAAATAATATTTTTAATTTTTACCAAACACAAAATGAAATTTTAAATCCATGATTTTCAAATCGAATTCCAAATAGAGATCCTATTTTATTCCAAACATACACAAACTTTCTTATTTTTTAATACTTTTGGTTTTCATAGTTTTAACTATTAACACTGCAATGAAGACGTGAAATTTCTTGACTTTTTATTTCTTTCGGTTTTATTTCATGCACAATGTGACTCATGGGTTTAACTAGGTGATTGTGGTTTTATTTTTGATGCAATGATTTTTTCTTGTGGTTGCGGGTTTAACCAGGCTTGAGGCAACGCCATGTTTTTTATTTTTCTTCTTTACAAATTGCTATATGCACCCGTTCAACGTTGCCGTAGTCCATGCATGATTGCCTTGTGTTGTTTGAGTAACTGTGTTATGCATATTTTCTTTAATATTTTAGGTTTACCATTAAAATAGTGGATGTGATTGTGGGTTTTATTTCATCGTCGTTTTTTCTTTTTCATTTTAAAAAAAATTGTTATCTGCGCCATCTTCAACAATGTCGTGGTGCATGCATGATTGCCTTGTGGCGTTTAGTTGTTTAAGTTACTGGATCATGCATATTCTTTAATATTTCAGGCTTAAAATGTAATGTAGTCTTGATCTTTTGATGCTTTTGGTTTTATTTCTTGTTGAGTGTTTGTGCCTTGTGGGTTTAACTAGTGATTGTGGTTTTATTTCTTGCTCAGGTATTGTGCTTGGTGGGTTTTACTTCAGCGCCATTTTTTTATTTTTTTCTTTAAAAATTGTCATCGTGGGTCCATGCCTGATTGCCTTATGTTTTTTACTTGTTTGAGTAACTCTGTTTTGAATATTCTTTAATATTTCAGGTTTTCCATTGAAATAATGGATGTCAACGGGGAAGATATTTTTGAAAACTTACCTGAAAATATAAAAACCCATATCCTATCCCTTCTCCCAGCTAAAGATGCATTTCGCACCTGTCTTATGTCCAAAGCGTGGGAATACAGGTGGACTAGTATCTATAACATAGACATCCGTGATTTTAATGCGCTTTCACCTAAACCTTCTAGGAAGAACCATATGACCGAGTTTGTTGATAGGGTTCTATTTCTTTCGCGTACTCCTACCATAAAAAAGTTTCGACTTTCACTTTTGCTTCACAATTACAATCCAAGTCGAGTCACAACATGGATATCAGCTGCCTTGTTGAGAAATGTTCAAAATTTGCATGTAGATTTTAATCATGAAGGTGTTGTGTTACCCCGATGTCTTTTCCAATGCACTTCGTTGACGAAACTGAAACTGTTGTTGCCTTGTATTTTGAGAGTCCCAGTCACTAATTGTTTCCTCAATTTAAAATCTTTGCATCTTGCCTTTGTTGAAATTCTAAGCGAGCATGGTCCCCAGCCTCGCCAACTCGTCTTTCACTTCTTGGTCTTAGAAACATTCAGGCTTCAAGATTGCAAATGGTCGAAACTTGATTATGTTGACATCAAGGCCCCATCATTGACAAAGTTTATAGTACATCAGGACTCTCATCTGCACAAAGCACAAAGTTGCCAGGTCAAAATTTCTGAAGCCAAGAATCTAACATTTGAATTTCATGGTTACTATATTGACAAGTTTGACCTAAGTGCATCTTTGGTATTTTGTGTAACTCTTATCTACAACGGTATCGAGTTACAAGACCAAGGATCTAAGAGGAACGGATTGCATGCTAAGCTCTTACTGGTTGGATGCTCGGATTTGAATTGCTTGGAGTTGTCACCTTATTTTGTGGAGGTTAGATTCCCTAACCATTTTATTCTCATTATATTACATTGTTAGATATCGCATGATTGTGTCCTAACCCAAGAATAAATGAAAACCTATTGATGTAGCTCCTGCTTCCTGCTGTCAAGCTCTTTGGTATACAGATTCAGACCCCAAATAAAAAAATGTTAAAAAGGTGGTTTCGTTACTTGACAATTTTGAGATAGCAGAATCTGGTGAAACCATATTAGTATTACATTTTTACTTGACAATAATTTGAGATTGCTTCCTGCTTTCATATTTACCCGTTACATTATGTCTCTGACTGCTATATTTTATTGGTGCAATGAGAAATGAAATTTAGTGAAACCATATTACTATAACATTTATTATCTGTGATAGGTAATCTGCCGATCAAAACGAGGACATCCAGTTCCTCAATTTAATATGGTGAAACGACTACAAATTTTTCCAGGCTGCAACAGCGAATCACTTGTACAGTTGCTCTATGTGTTGCCATCACTCGAATGGATCAAGTTAAATGTGGTAAGCTTGTCACCTATCAATCCATTGTCTGCAATCGTTGTTCCCTCTTTCTAAATGCAAAAAAGAATTAAATTTCAAGTGTGTGTTTAAATCTAACTTTCCTCCCTGACCTTTAGTTTCACCCCAAATTATCTGATGCATCTTTGTACAGCATTTCTGGGAAAATTATAATTTTGATTTGGTGCAACCGGTGCCTCCATGCATCGTGTCTCACCTTAATGAAGTGCAATTTACTGATTTCGATGGGAAGCGGTCACAAGTTAAGCTAGCAGAATTTTTATTGAAAAATGGCGTGGGGCTGAAAAAGTTTTTGGGACTGTCGAGGAATAGATCCGCAAAGGGACAAGCTGAAATGAAATTTTGGGATCGCCTGAAAAGAGCATTTAAGAATGGTGATTTTGAGGTGGGATCTTCCGTGAAAAGTATGGCAGATTTTGAGAATGTTTTCGGATGAGAAACACAAAAAATCTTGAATTTTTGTTTGAATATTGATTTTGGGATGAGAATGAATATGGTGGGCATTAGAAATTTACATATTGCATGCAGATGTTAGACATTGGTGATTGTATAAGATGACATTATATTGAATTTCGAGTTACTCTACTATTGTTTTTCAAACCTCCCTTTATTTTGTTAAATGCTTTGCATATAATTTACCTTATCTTTTCAGTTTTCATGATATATTTTGTATCTCTGTTGTTGTTTTTTTTTGGTATAATAATAATAATAAATGAAAGGTTTTTTTTTTATATAAATGTATAATAACAATTGCACATGACATATATATATTCGCGTGTTGTGCGCGTGAATAATAGTCTCTCTCCCACACACCTCACCAATTCCCCATAACCGTAACTGTCTTTTTTCCATTCAGCCATTTTCCTCACAATCAAAACAGAATGAGTGCTTAAAAACAACCGGAGAGCTTTAGAGTGAAGGGAACGAAACACAGCATTTTGCCACAAATTGAGCTCAGAGGGAATTGAGTTTCAGAATTGATTAATCATTGAGGAAGGGTCACATTTCAGTGATAGCCGTGGTTGGAACAAGATAAAGGCCGTGAGCAGTCGTAATCTTCAAAGACTTTGAGGTGGAACGTTTTGGTTGTAGAAGAGTTATTGATCTCCTTGAATCCATTGTACTAACTCTTAGATTTATTTTCTCGCTTGCTGTGGCCGAGAAGGATTTTAGGATGGAGAACGGAGGCGAGGACCAGCAACGGGTGGCTGTATAGATCCGAAAATCGTCATTTTCAACAATTCAAAATCTCACCCAAAATCCGATTGAATACTACTACAGAAGATTCAAAGCCGCAAGCCATCTCTCCAGATGCCATAATAATTCGTTGAAGGCACCTGATTGCATCATGCATTAATTTAATTCATCTGTGGGATTGTTGGGGAAAAATGCTTAATGAATTAAGAACTAAGCATCGATGACCAAATGAAGTGTTCTGGAGGCTGCGATCGATGGTCATATGTTGGCCTGATCAACCGCACATGTGGAAAAACGATTTGCCAAAAACCTGCCAGGCGCAATCGATCGCCACTCCAAGCGCGATCAATCGATCGCGCCTAGCAGTAGCGAATGGTAAAGGGCGATCGATCGCGCCTGGCAGTATGCGAAAGGTAAAGGGCACGATCGATCGCGCCCCTTGGGCGATCGGTCACGACCTGTTCAGATGTGCGGGTTGTGTGCGTCCCTTCACGTATTAGTACGTTTTTTTCCTGAATTATTACCTCCAATTGGTTTCCCTAGGTGACATTACTTGGTCTACTATATAATTAACAATTCCTAGACATTTTGAGATCAGATTTTCGAAAATCACACCACTTTCAAGTGCAAATTTAGTGCATCTTGATCATCATTCTTCTTGTTCAAATTTGAGTGCTTTCAAACCTTTGTGGTTTGAAGACTTGTGATTTAAAGTACTTCTATCACAAGTCATACCGTTGCATCTTGAGAGACAAATTGTCAATTGAACCGTTAGCACCATAGCGGGACAATATTATCTTAAAGACGGAGATTCTAAATAGCGCCTCGACGTTCTTTGTATTAATTCATTTCATTTATCGCTTGTCTTTCACGCACAAATATTGAGCAACATAAATAAATTCAACACCCTACTCATAATCTATACTATTCATCGGTTAACCAACTTACATCAATATTCACCTTTATCAAATTCAGAAAAAAAAAAAAAGAAGAGAAGCCCACCATATCACCTAAAGATGCGGGACAAACTCCTTATCCTACATATTTTTCTTAAATTAAAACCAAAGCTACAAAAACTCACCTACTTCAAGAAGCTGTCAAAGCCCAACGCTAGGGAAATACGGCTGATATAAAATTTATATTAACTCAGGGGCTCAAATTGTGAAGAAATCGAACAAGTGAATTTCCTTCTCTCTCGTCAACATCGTTCTCGGGAAATGGAAGTGAGGCAACATGATAAGGATAAGTGAAATATATATTAATAAATATATCTCTATGTTTCTTGCTTAAAAAACAATAAACACCAAGTTGACCTTTCTTCAAATCACAACTTTGCCATTCTATTATTATTATTTTATTTATTTATTTTTATTATGATTTACAAAATTACCAAAATATCATTAAAATTTACTTAGAGATACTCTAACAGTATTCAGTAAGTTTAAAATTAATTTACAGAATCTCAACTATAAATAGTTTACAAGTTAAGATACAATTTATGATCACATAATCACCATTAATCAAGTAGTGGGGCCTTACACATTATTCCTAGTTAAAATAGCCCAAGCGTTCTAAGTTAACAAGTATCGATAAATCAATCAAAATAACAATAATTAAGATTAATATTAACAATAGCTTTCAAAACTAGTGAGAATGATAAAACTTAGATAACATAATCTAAACGTCTATGCCTATGTCTAATCTAGTCAAGGATAAAAAGTTAGCTACTCATAACTAAATTAAAAACAACAGAATCTAATATGAAAAGCATAAATAAAAAGCAAGGAAGAAGGAACTAATCCTATCGGCACTTGTCGAGGTTGTAAATCCGCATTCGTGCTGATCTTCGTAGCCGTCTTCAACAAAAATGAAAGCAATATTGTAAAACTAGGCTAAACTATGCTATCTAATGTATCTTGATGTCCCAAAGATCGGATTTTCGAGTTGTATAAATAGGGGGGCTAATAGGTATGTTCGAATCTCCAAAAAATGGCAAAAACTTGAGTTTCCTTGTTGTGCTCGGACTCTCCGACCGATCGATCTCTCATCACCCGCGATCGATCGCTAGCTTTTTTTTTCATTTTTTTCTGCTACCGATCGATCGGTCAAATCAGCGATCGATTGCTCACATGGTTTTTTCATTGCCCAAAACATTCTGCCAGGCGCGATGGATCTTTCGTTTCTGCACGATGGGTCGCACCCTCCAGTCACTTTTTATGCATTTTTTTGGTCTACTTTGATCATTTTAATCTCCAATGCATTTCTTGATCCTTATTCGCCATTATCAGCTCGATTTCTTTGATTCCTCCTACATTCACACAAATATACGATTAGATAGCATATGCATCAAATTAATCATTAAAATAGAACCAATCGTAGACAATTAAATGCACTATATGTATATATTTCTAGCCACATCACCCCCATACCAAATAACTCAAAATTTGGCCTAATAACTGACTAGTTATCAGACTTTAGAGCTACTTTTATAATTTTCTCTCGATTATTGAAGAAGAACTGGAATATTCAAAGGCACGAAGACGACAACAATGGTCCGGAATCGTGATATCTTTTAGTAATTCTTTATCTAGCTTTTATTTTACGTTTTTACACAACTTTTCATTGTTTTTGATTTAGCCATGTGTGGCTAAATATCTTTAGATTCTTGGTTAAGGAAGATAATACATAGGAGTTTACGATTCTCGTGAGATTATGTTTTTAACTATCAATTTTCATTGAGTATCAAGAGTTTTTCTAAGTTTATTGCCATGATTGTTATGTCTGATTATTATAGTGATCACCAAATTGTTTTTTATGCATTCTAATGCTAAATTACATATCAAATCCGGAATTGTTTGACCCCTCTAATTTGCGAAGCAACTAAGATTCATAAATTTTCGCTTGTGAGTTTATTAAATTCTCAGGGGGAACATTTGACTAAATTAAATATAGACGGTTGGATTATTTTGTTAAGCTTCATCAATCTCACTAGTTTTTCATGCTATCATCGGTTTAAATCTTAATCACTTGTATTTCGACTGATTGATTGATAATGGTTAAAATAGAACGCTTGAGCTACTTAAACTAAAAATAAGGAGATAATCTTTGAATTGAATGTCAAATGATGAAAATTCACATGAACTTGAATCTTATACGAAAAATCGATGATCGAGATAGTAAATCCAATTGTAAACTCGTCCGAAAGCCAAGAATTGCTTTTATTATAATTTAAATCATCTTATTTTAATCTTGCATACTAGTTTAATTTATAGTTTCTAGACTTTAAATCATAATAGTAGTTTAATAATTCTAAAAAAACCCCTTTTTATTTTGTTTGCGTTGTTAACACAAAATTCACATTTATCGTGAGATCGATCCCTACTCACACAACTACATATTTATTGCTATTAACTTGAGAGGGTTAATTTGGGCATATGCAATAAATGCTACCAATCACATTTGACTTTCTGCGATTGTGGGGATCAGTCGTGGTACAATGTGTATATTATGATTACAGTGCATGTCTTTTTAGCTTTGACATCCTTTTAAGGTGTATAGGCTGGGCATGTGGCATCCTTTTATGGTGCATGGTGTGTCCGGCACCATGGCATCCAGTTCTGACTGTTGTGTCTGTATTAGGCTGATAGTTCAGAGTTCCACCACGTGTATGTATGTACGAACTATATCTCAAATCTTAAGTATGACATTTTGTACGTTCGTTCGAACCCGATATGCATCCGTATGTGTGTGCGTGATTCACAAGCATCATGATGGATATGTATGTTATGATTTTATTTTTGTTATGTAATTAAAGGGTGCCCTCAGCACGTGGAGCACTCTCTCTACGCGTGGATTATTATTATTATTATTTTTATCAGTGTTGAGCAATACACCCCATTACGAACATGTGTACTCCGAGCTAGTGTTTTCAAAATCGGGCCGGACATAAAACTGATATCATTTCATACCAATGTCTGATTACATTCATGTTTCTGCCAGTCTAAAATATTATCATCATACCTACCATCTATGCCAATTATCACATCATTTTTATAATAATTATTAGTTTTATTAATTATTTTATTTTTTATAATAATAATAATAATTATTAATTTTATAATAATAGTAATAACTATTTAATATTATTATCCACTTTACAAAAATCGGATTACCGTCCGTTCAGTTTGGCATCTATATACAATTATTATTATTATTATTATTATTATTATTATAAAAATAATAAAAAAATTAATAATAATAATAAATCTGTGGGGTATGATCTGACCACGATCATGGCCCGACGAGATGGTAACGATGCATCAATAGGGTACACATATTCGGAATGCGTTATACAGCTCGACAAGACTCAAACATAATTATTATTTTTATTATAATATATATATATAATATAATATATATATATATTATATAATATTATAATATATAATATTATATATATTTATATATATGTATATAATATTGAATATAATATACTAATAATCATTATTATTATTAGAATATATACATATATATTATATTATATTTAAATTTAAAAAAATGAAAAAGGTGAATTCAATTCTTTAAGAAACGAATTCACCTTTATTTTTAAAAAAAATTAAAAAAAGTAGAAATCGTTAGTTAAGAAACGAATTCCTATAATTTGATAAATGTTTTTTTTGTTACGTTAGTTTCAATTTTTTTTTTGTTTTTGTTATAATTTAATATTTTAGTCGATTATAATGTTCATTGGTTGTGTGGCCTTGAAAAGCCCTGGATGTATAAGCGGTAAATTTATTGTGGGATGGAGGAAATTAGATTCGTGTGTAACTGCAGTGTTAGAAATAACAAGCAATGTCGACTATATTGGTATTGGCACGAGTTTAGACCGTGTTTTCTTTGCCATGTGACTCATACCCTTAAATGACAGTTGAAATTGATTTCTTTTGTATCAGATGATTGATGTCACCGAGACCCTTGTCTTGTTCGTGGAGCTACAGACTATGGGAGATCGGGCTTTAAAAAAACTTGTGTTCTCTCATGTTATTCTGAGTATTATGGGTATGAACCAGAAGCATAAGAATGATCCAAAGAATCGGGCACTTCAGAATATATTATATGGAATGCTTCAGGTATTTGATCTACCGGGTAATCTATGTTTGTCTTCTTTGTTGATTTTCTTTGTGTTCATATTGTGACATCTCATTGCACAACAGCATGAGGAAGAAGCAAAAGCGAAAGTGGCACTAGTTACCCTTTGTGATCTTAATCGAAAGAATTTTTGGTTTGATGATAGGACAACAAATGCAATGTGCATGGCATGTTTTCATGCCTCATCAAGGTTTGGATTGATGTGCAATGTGGTATGATTTTTGTGTGTTTCTAAACTCTTATTGAGTCCTAAAAGCTGTGAGTATATTTGGATTTCTCAGGATCATGACAGCTGCCTTGTCATTTCTTCTTGATTCTGAGAAGATTTTAGATGGTGATGATAGTGATGATTCTGGCAGCGAAGATGACGACGCAGCAACTCAACAGCCTCAAATAGTACTGAATAAAGAGGTTGTCTACAAGGTTGGTTGTTCGTTATATTTACTTTTAATACGATTACGCACATGCCTCAGAGACTAACCTTATGTGTTACTACCAGCAAAATTGTAAGGTCCTTAAGCACATGCTCAAACATTGTTAACGATTGTGCTTGCTCATTATTTCTCTCTTTTATAAAGATACTAAGAAAGATTGTTGGAAACATCTGTGGAATTTTCTACTTGGTTTTTTATACATATCCGAACCCAAAATAGAAAAGTATCTGCTTTTGTTTGCATATGCCTTATTCACTGTCAGTTTTCTAATCCTCGAATATGTAGGCAAGCCATAAAGGCACGAAATCTAGCAAAAAAGAAAAAGAAATCAGAGCTGTTGCGAGTCGCCCGTAGCATGAAGAAGAAACAGAGGCTATCATCTGAGAGTATTATCACACACAACTACTCACCATTGAATTATTTGAAAGATACGCAGGTCTGTTCAATATTTTATCCTATCATTTTCTTTAATATGTTCTTGTACAAAGGTTAAAAGATAATTCTGTACGATATTCTGTATAAAGGGCTTTGCGGAAAAGCTTTTGTCACGCCTGCAAAACTGCAATGAAAGGTTTGAGGTAATTGTTGTTCGGTGTTTGGTTTTGTTAAACTTCTATCCATGCCTTCATAAATATGTCCAGGTGTATTGTTGTACTACTCTCTGGTGGTAACTATTATGTTTTTCTCAGCCAGGCCTGCTTATAGTGCGTTTAATTTGGTTTTTAGTCAAGAAATGTTAAAATGCATTTGCAGCCTTATCAACGGGATATCACAAAATTACTTCTTGCTGCTGTTCAGGCATGTCATGACATGGTATAATCTCTTTCGTTTGGTTCAAGTCTTATTCACCCAAGTTCTCTCTCTTTACTCTCTCTTTTTTAGTTTTAGCTCTGAAGATTAATGTTCTGTACTAGGTCCCGCCGGATGCAGTTGAACCATTATTCAAGCAAATAGTCAACCAATTTGTGCATGATAGATCCTGTCCAAAGGTGACGATTTTTTTTCTTGAGACATTTCTTCAATTTGACGATCCTCATTTGACGCCATTGAATCTTGCCAGGCCATCATCGTTGGGCTGAATACAGTGTATCAAATATGTTTACGAATGCCTTTGGTATACTCCTTGAGAGTCTTGAAGTTTCGTTTTCCCATTTCCTTCCTGCTTTTCAACCAAAATTTACATGTACTTTTTGCCTCGCTCTCTGTCTTCTGTTGATGACCGAAGATTTGCTGCAAGTCCTTGTGCTGTATGGAAACTCGCGTGAGAAAGGAGTTCCTTCAGCTGCTAGTTCCCTTCTCTGTTTGTTTAGAGTGGTGCGTTGCACTTTCCACGCACACACATCCATACTCTCTCTCACACTCACTTTCAGGAAATCTGACATTTGGTTTGGAGGTTTGCCCTTCACTGTTGAGCAAGAAGGATAGAGGAAACCCATTAACCCAGAATCCAGACCTAAAGCGTATGGTGAAGTGAATATCGCTAGCGATATCCCAGACATTGAGTTGTTGGAGCAAGGTGGTGATGGTGAGGAGGACGTAGATGAGGAGACCGGTGCTAGCACTCTTGATGAGGATTATGAGAACGATGATGGTGTTGGTCTTATTGAAAAAGCTGATGGTTGTGAAAATGAGTGTGCTTCTGTAAATAAATCTGATTGTTCCAGTGATAATGATTTTGAGATGGATGGTAAAAACACTGATAATGAAGTGACCAATGGAGATGATAGTCACACTACTGGTGATACTTATGATGTTAGTGATGACAAAAACAAGGAGGATGCTGAAAACATCGGACTACTGGAAACGGATACGAGGAGGGCTGATGGTGTTTATGACAGTGGATCAAAAGCGCAAAAGAGGAACGAGCTTTGAAGAAATTAGCTGGAGTAAAATCTGGAAATGCGCCCTCAGACGCAAAAGATGGCATTCTAACCAGTGAGGACTTGAAAAGAATAAAAGGGCTGAAGGTTTGGATCATATTGATGAATGAAGAATTTATTAAAAATAAAAGATACCATGTGTTCTTTAATGTTACTTTATGAAGTCCTGAATACTCTTCTCCTCGTATATTTACATCTGGGTTATTTCACCTTTGCCCTTTATCATTAGGCTAAGAAGGAGGCTCGGATTACTCTGATCCAGAATGGGTTTAAGCTTCCCTGCTCTGAGCAACTTAGGGGGAAGGGAGTGGATGCTGCCAAACTTGAAGTAAGTATTTCCTTTCCAAGGTTTCTTCTTTCTGGTCTTTATTCTTGATTTGAATTCCAACAAGTTTCATTATCCTTATTCACATTGAATATATTCTTAATGCAACTGTTGCTACGTCAGGCTAATATAAGGCAGAAATTGACCAAGGAACAAAAAACTGGCTTTAATAAGAGCAGGTAGGGGGAGGGAAGAGGTGAATACCAGGCTCGGGCTGCTATAAAACAGAAAAAAGGTGTGTCACAAATGTTCTTTGTTGGTCTGACATTTTGACTAAAACACTTTCAAGTTTATTCTTCTTGGGTTTACTTTTTTTTGAGGTATCAATTTTTAGACCTATTACCTGTTGCTGTGTTTTTCAGACTGATGGTTTGAGCAATGAGCAGAAGGAACACAAAAAAGCAATGCCCCTTGCAGCAAAGAGAGCTAAGGTGGCAAAATCTATTCAAGAGAAGAAACGAGCAACGAGATCGGGCAAACAATTCCGTGGGAGGAAAGCATGGAAATGATCTGCATTTCATTTTGTCATTTCTTCAATTATCATCCATCTTTAATTCCTACTACATATTTTACTTATTTAAGTTCTTGGTTTTTCGTCTTAGTTATTTAAGTTCTTGGTTTTTCCTTTGTTCTGAACTTTTGCAATGCCATTAACGAAAACGAATTTGTTGGAAACAACGAGGTCTTGTTCTTTGGGAATATCAGTGGTCAACAATCCAAACACGACCAGTCTCATCACTCTTATATATGATTGGAAAATTAAAATACATTTTAGATAAATTAATACAAATATGCAGTATCTATTTTTAAGCATTCACCAGATTATGTTATCTCAAAATTCTCGAGTAATGTAAACATCATTTAACGTTATTTTTTGAGTGGGAATCCGCATACCAAAGAGCTTGAAAGCTCATGCCATATCTGACAACGTAAATAAAATGGTTAGAGAAACTAACATTTGCAAAATAAGCTGACAGCTTCGAGCAATTCAAACCCAATGATCCAATCAATAAGAGCTTAACTTGCAATCCATTCATTCAAAATCTTTGGTTATGAATCTCAAAACTGTTATTGATAACAGTTACACAGAGGACTAAGATGCACTTAAGTCAAACTTCTCAACACAACCACCTGAAAGATCAAATGTTAGACTATTGGCTTCAGAATTTTTGATTGGGAAACATAGTGCTTTAGTAAGACGGGAGTCATGTTGTTCGATTAACTTGGTCAATGATGAGGCCTTGATGTCAACAGAATTCAAGCTTCAACCATTTGCAGTTTTCAAGTCTAAACATGTATAAGACCAGGAAATGATAGACAAGTTGGCGATGTTGTGCCAGAATACTCAGAATAAATAATGAACTCCAGACACACAAGAACACAAAGATTTATGTGGTTCGGCAACTGCGTCCATGAGAGAAAACACAAATTTATTAATATCAACCAATTCGATATATATATATATATATATATATATATATATATATATATAACAGTTGGGATATTGACAAGTAGTTGCAAGTGGTTCCTAGTCAAATTGTGGATGAAATACTTCTAGTCCCTATTCGTCCTTACTCTGATGATGTCCAGGTTTGGAAACATGCTTATAATGGTTTATTCTATACTAAGTCAACTTGGGAATTACTAAGACACAAGAAGTTTGCTGAGGACTTATCGACACCTATCTGGTTTAAGGCAATTACCCCATCAATCTCATTCTTTTGCTGGAGTACGATGTTGATTCAATCTTGAAATCACATGGTGTTCAACTTGTATCTATTTACCAATGTTGTCATCATGAGGAAACGTGAGAACATCTTTTCTTTTTTGGGCCCATTGTTAAGAAAGTTTGGGACTTCTTCGCAAGAATATTTGAGGTTAATCATGCTCGCTTATTTAATTCTTGGATGATTGATTCTAATTAACGAGCTAAGGGTCACAACCATGAGATGCTTCCTTTCCTCATAGTGTGGTTCTTATGGTTGAATCATAACAAATCTAAGCACTAGGGAATTAAATAGGGTCCTTCTCGAGTTATTGATGCAGTTTGTAATCACATTTATCTGTGTTCCCCTTGGTTGCAGTTTACTCAATGGCGTGGCTTCTTCTCCCTTGCCAAGCAATGGAATTTTAAGGTGGATTTTTCTCGGGAGACTCTGTTTGATAAGATTAAATGGCATAAACATTCGGCTGGGTTCTATAAGCTTAATACTATGGTTGCTCCCTTGGAAACCCAGGAGAATCCTCAGTTTGGGGGAGGGGATTATCAAAGATCACCATGGTCATGTTATTATGGGATTCTAAGATCATATTGGCATTGGATCATCAATACGTTAGAATTATCAGCTATACTTAGAGGTCTGAAACTATGTCAACAATTTAATTTATTTCCTCTCTGGCTAGAAGTTTACTCTTTGATAACTATATCAATCATTAAAGCTGAAAAAAATGGATTAATAATTATCTAAAATTATGTAGGATGCAAGATTGAAATAAATTAGGAATAAATCAATTAAAGAGATGTCTCGATTTCGGTCGACGCTACCATTGAAATTCTATTATTCATTCATCGATTTTCTCACATATGTAATTTTTATGCATGAATATTCACCATTGAAGATTTAACTCTTATCCCACCTTAAGTTTAGTTAAATCGAAAACAACATCCAAATTTAACCTCATCGATTAAGATTTAAACTAATGATAGCATATGAACAAGTAGGATTGGTGAAGCTAAACAACATAAACAACAGCAGTTATGTTTAATCTGGTCAAAAGTTTTCCCTAGAAATTTAATAACCTCAACAGCAGAGAATTATCAATCCTAGTTGCTTCTCAAATTCAATTAATCAAACAATTACGGATTTGATATCAAACTTAGCATTAGCTTGTATGAAAAATTATTAGGTAGCTAATCTAACAACCAACAATACAATCATGGCAAGAACACAAGAAAAATTAATGATATTCAATAAAAATCACCAATTCAAAACAACAATCTCTTGAATAAATCAAACTCCAATGGTTTTGTCTTCCTCAACCAAGAGTATGAGTTTAGCTACTCATAATCACTGTAAAAATAACAAAATAATGTATGAAAAACATAAACAAAAACTAAGACAAACTAGAAGAATCGCCACGCGTCGAGGTTGCAATCCCACCTTTGTGTCGAGCCTTCAATCCATCTTCAAAACTTCAAAATAAATTATTGTTCTAAGTCTAAACTATGAATAATAGTCTGAATAATGGTCTAGGAGGCTGATAATTTCGAGATATAGAGGCTAGGAGGATTGGGGACTAGGTTAGAGCCCATGTAGAAAGGAAATAAATCAAGACTCCAAACTTTCCAAAACACAGCTGGCGATCGATCGCTACAAGCTAGCGATCGATTGCCAGCTTTTATTTTTTTCGGCAGATTCATTAGGCGATCAATCGCCCCTTTTTTACCGATCGATAGCGTGGCTCCAGAATACTTTGGCGATCGACGCGTCATTGTACCGATCGATCGCTGACCCGCAGCTTTTGTTGCTCAACTTTCTGTCCATAGGCGATCGATCTCCTCCTTCATGCGGTTGATCGTTTCTTCCAAAATTATTTTTTTAGCCTTTTTCTTGATCTACCTTGAGTCCTTATCATCTCCAAAGCTTTCCTTGGGCTTTATTCGCCTTTTTTTAGCTCGCTTTCTTTGATTCCACCTACAATTACACAAATATACGATTAGGTAGCATATATATCGAATTATCCAACAAAACATACCAAACCGTAGACAATTAAATGCAATAGATGTGTCTATTTCTAGTCACATCAAGCGGTTTCCACACAATTCTTCATTTTTGCTTCTTTTACTTTATACATTCCATTCACTTGTTGAACCACAAGCATGGAGTCCATAAATGTTATCATTTTCCGAGCTCCAACATCCAACGCTATTCGAAGGCCCGAGATGAGAGCTTCGAATTCAGCTTAATTATTTGTGGAATAAAACCCGAATTGGATGACTATTTTAATTTCTTCTCCTTCATGACTAATGAGCACGACACCATCACCGGTTCCCAACTGAGTAGACGATCCATTTACATACAGATTCCACTCCTTTTCTTCGGGGATATGGGTCACCTCTACCAGAAAATTCGATAACGCTTGAGCCTTGATGGTAGTTCGGGGCTGGTAAGTAATGTCGAACTCACTCAGATCGGTGGCTCATTTCCCCATTCCCCTTGATATTTTTGCTTTAGATAATAGCTTTCCCAAGGGTGTGCTGGTCACAACCATGATGGGATGAGACAAAAAGTATGGCTGAACTCTTCTTGCTGAAGTTATGAGGGCTAAAGCAAAATTTTCAACTTCGGGGTATCTCTGTTCTGCCCCTTGCAGTGCTCTGCTGACATAGTATACTGGTTATTGTTGCCCCGACTTCTCTATGAACAATTCAAAGCTGATGACCTCCTCAGTCACATATAAGTAGACGAGAAGGGTATCTTCTTGCTCGGGTTTGTTCATTAACGACAATCAAGCCAGATAATCTTTCAAATCCTCGAAGGCCTTTTGACACTTCTCATTCCATTCAAACCGAACCCCTTGCCTTAATGCTTTAAAGAAAGGCAAGCTTCTATCGGCTGAGCGAGATATGAAGCGACTTAACACAACTATTCTTCTTGCCGGTCTCTATACTTCATTTAATGTCCGATGTGGATTCATCTCCTGGATTGCTCTGATTTTTTTCGGGTTAGCCTCAACACCTCTCTCAGTGACCATGTATCCCAAGAACTTTCCACTATTTATTCCAAACGTGCACGTAGCATGACAACGTAACAAAAGTTCCCCATGTTGTAACGAAGCTTACTTTTGGTTGATCTTCTTGTGCCAAAGGGACTTGATGATACCCCTGATATGCATCCATAAGGCCGAGCAGTTCATTCCCCACAGTAAAATCTACTAGCTGATCAATCCTTGGCAACATGTAACAATCTTTAGGGCATGCTTTATTCATGTCTCGGAAATCCACACACATCTGCCACTTATCTCCTGATTTTGGTACTAAAACCACATTTGAAAGCCATGTGGAAAACTAATTTCCGCACATGGCCCTCTTTCAACAATGCTTCCACTTGCTTAGCAATAATTACATCTTCCTCGGGTCCAAAATGCCTCCTCTTCTGCTTGATGCCCGAGCAAAAGGATCAACGTTGAGATGGTGCTCTGCAATTTCTGTCCTTACCCCGACCAGATCAACAATACTCCAAGTGAACACGTCCACATTCTGATTCAAGCAGTCAATCACTTTTCTTTGTAATTCTGGATATAACTGGGAACCCACTCTGGTGGTGTTAGTCGGGAGGTCCAGCTCAATTGTGAGAAATTCCTTCGCGGGAACTACTAGTTCTTCAACCTCATCAAGCTTTTCTTGTTTGCTCTTACTATTGTCTCCTCGTTCGTCGGCCACTTTCTTATGTCCATTCTCCTACCGCAACTCATGCACATAACATTTCCTCGAGGAACTTTGATTTCCTTGTGCTTGTCCAACTCCTCACCTACTTTGAGTTTCATCGTCAGGTGATAAGTGGATGCCACTGCCTGAAAAGCAGTTAGGGCTGATCGGCCCAAAATTATGTTGTACGATGAAGGAGCATTTACTATGAGAAAGTTGATCATCTTGGTCTTTGTCCTCAGTTCCTCACTCAATGTAATTGGTAAAGAAACTTGTCGCACCGGACTTACAATCTCTCCAGCAAATCCATGAAGAGAAGTGTTCACCCTTTGTATGGTTACACTCCCCAATTCCATCTGGGTCAATTTACTTAGGAAAAGCACATCGGCCGAACTTCTTGTATCCACTTTGCACATTATAATTGGCTACCGTGGCAGAAATAACCAATGCGTCATCATGGGAGAAATGGATTCCTTGCAGATCTTCTGGTCCGAAAGTAATGGATGGCCCTGTTGGCGTGTTATCCGGGGCAATTGACATCACTTGCTAGATTAGATTCTCCCCCTGATATTCCGCCAGAATCATATGTATAGTTCATCGGTTAGGAACATTTGATGCTTACCTCATTATTATGAAAAGGGCACAAGATTGGATTACGCTTTTTTCCAGCCAGGGTAAACCTAACAAGAACGGAATCATGCTCTGTAGGATTTGAACCTACGACATCGGGTATTACGATTTCGATGGGTTCCTTTCCGGGACGTGATTGGGATAAGGGTTTGATTGGGGCCACCTCCCCAACGGCTTGGATGTCATCCTCATCTTGCCTCTCTCCTCTGATTGCCCACGGTACTGGCATAAGTGCTCCCTTCCTCGTATTATCATTATTCTGAGGAGGTGGATTATTGCAAATTGGTCCATCACGGGATTCTTGCCTTCCCCCAATATGTTAACTCCTCTTTCTCGAAAATATCCTCGGAAATCTCCACCTCGACCTCTCTTCGGTCCCCTTTGATTCATGGCTACTTCTCGAGGATGTCTCATTGGGAGGTATTGCTCGAAACTCCTTTTCGGCTGTTCCAATTGTTTATCCATCCGATTTAGCTCATTTCCTAGTTTCACCTGTTTCCATTGTTTCATTTTCCAGGCTTCTTCTAAGTTGATATATTTAGAAGCTCTTCCCAGCAGCTCGTTCTAATTAGAGGGTGGTTTTTAGATAAAGATCTGAACAGATCTCCTTCCCGTAGCCCTTGAGTAAAGGCACTAATGAGTATCTCCGAGGTAACATGACGAACGTCAAGGCATGCTTGATTGAATCTTTTCAGGAAGTCCCAAAGAGAGTCATTTTCTATCTGCTTGAGTCCGAACAGACTGAGTGTTGTTCTCTTGCAACTTATGCTACTCGCGAATTGATGTAAGAACAGCGAGCTGAATTTCGGGAATGAATCTATGATCCCCGATGTCAGTTGATTAAACTACGACTGAGCAGCCCCGACTAGGGTAGTCAGAAAAACTCGACACTTCACTCTATCTGAAAGTTGGTGGAGGAGCGAAGTGTTCTCAAAATGTGACAAATACTCCTCGGGATCTGCGCTGCCATCATAATTCCCCACATTCAAAGTTCGGAAGTTAGATGGTAAGGGATCGTTGACAACTTCAGGAGCAAATGATGTGCTCCTCCGTACTGGATAGATACTCCCCTCCATCTTGTTGCGCATCTGCTGCAACTCATCTTTCAGATCCTCCATCTGATGGTGTAAATTTTATCACTTTCTTCGCCCATCTGACTGGAGAGATCCTTAACCTCATTCGCATCCTCTTTTCTGCCCTTTTGAAGAAGCCAGATCTTCTTCATCTTCACTGGTTCTCTATTGCTGGGGCGGGGTCATAAATTACTTCGTCACGTCCCCCATGATTTTTGCAACTACTTCAGTTAATTGTTCCATAGGCATTCCCCTAGTAGGAAAAGCTTGAGGAACGTTTTGAGATGATTCCACATCATCTTCCTCTCTCTCACGCACCGGGGACGAATATGAAGGGGGATTTGGTATATATCCCCTTGAACCTTGTCCGCGGCCTTTACTTCGACTATGTTTCTTTTCTTTGATCTACGCGAAAAATTCATTTTTCTTCAACGTCTTAGCTCGAAAATTCCCACAGACGACGCCAATGATGTCTCTAATTAATTTTCTGTTACACATATTCTATCCGCACACAGAGAATTTAAGATCCATATATATATATATATATATATATATATATATTACCATATATAATAAGTGAGCAAGCATCACTATTGCAAGGAACAGTAATACAGTAACAACACTGGGCTTTTTTTTTTGTTATTTTATAGCTGTATAATAAGTGTGCTTTTTTGGGCTGGGCTTTTTCCAATTTTCCAAATTGTCCCTCGTACTTTGTGTTGTGTTGGCCGGTCCATTTATGCTTTTTGCGTTTCACTCGGTTGTCATTGATATAATCTACTGTTGGCATGCATATCATTTATTGTTGCTTGTTCTTGCGTCCTGGAGTGAGAAGATGCATTCGGTGGTTGGAGGAAGCGACTCCCGGTTGATTATTCCTCTGTGTTGATCGACTGTGCCTCTTCGTTTTCATCATCCGATGGAGCGAGCTCGTAGGTAGTTAGGTTAGCTTTTCTTTGCAAGCACTCATTTTTTTTATTGTTTTTTTTAGGTCTGCAGAAGATTCCGTTGCTCGAGGAGTTCACCATGCCTTTCGTGTGTGGGTTGGGGGTAGATGGCTTGCCGTCGTGCGTAGTTTCTCTGTGGTAGGTGTTAAGATCTTTTTGTTTATTCATATTCTTGGTGAGCGGAGCCATGTCCAAAAGTTTCATAGCCACAGTCATGTTTTTTAACTCCCATTTTTTTGTTCTCTACATCAGGGTATTACTATTTTCTTTTCTTGTAATTTTCTTTTATCGATGATAAGTTTTTGGATTTTAGTTTTTGATTGTTGAGTTGAATTGGTTGTTGCACGACTTTGCGTGAATGAGTTATTATTTTTTGCATATATCAGGATCCCTGGTTTTCTTCCCACGAATTTAACACAAGGTGGATTAAAGATAGTTTTTTTTTTTAAAATATCATGTTTATTTAATTTTAGTCAAGCTCGATTTTTTCCGACCTCCTCTTTTTTTGATTCTGTGATATGAACTGAGGTTATTGGTATCAAGACATAAAAGAACTTTTGTCATCCCTCCTTTCTTCGCATGTTAAAGTTCTGATTTTTTATTAGTGATAGTTTAGTTTTATCCATGTGGCAAAGTTTTGGCTTCTGAGCTTCCAATTGATGGTAATACAGGGTGCACAATCTTATATCCTGCTTCAGCAAAAGCTGGCAATGAAATTGGTCAGTACTCAAAGATCTGGTTTTGAATTTTTGCTTTTGCTATTTCTTCTTTTTCATTGCTAATTCGTTAGAGTAATATTTGTGAGACAGTTTCACCGTGAAAGGGAATAATGGCGAGAATGCTGAACACAAATGGTTTAAGGTAAACTATATGTTTATATGTCGTGAAAAACCAGGAAAGTTAGTTGTATTGCTACTCTATAGTTTTATCCTTGTGAAGTTAAAAATAAATGCTTGCTTGCCACTCATATCTATTTTTCATGTTTGATTTTTCCTTCTACAATGATGCAAAAACACAATCAATCAATTGGGTTTCCGGCATGCTTATTATAAATAAAGAAATATAAGAATGTGATGATTAGATTATTATGTAACTGCTGAATTAATTTTGCGCAAAATCAAACTATAGAGAACGAATATACCGCAGAATGGAAATAAAATTCATGTGCTTTTCGTCTCTATGAGAGTATTTTCTATTATAACAAGTTGCCAAATTTTTTTAATCATGGTGAATGATTGCATTTGTTTTACTCTATTGTATACACATGTAGCTCATAAGAGACTATTTCATTCTTTTTCTTGCGGTTGTTTATGTTTCTGACTTCTCTTTCTCCCCTCAGAAGAAAATTCATGTTTGATTGTTTATTTCTAAATTTAGAGTATAAACCAATTTACCTATTTCTTTAATATCACTTTCAAAAGTCATCAACCACTATAATGAGACAAATGCCTCTATCAACCTTGAATAAGTTGTATTTCATTTTTTCCAAACGATAGATCATTTTAAGACGTCGAGAGATTATGAAATTTTTTGGTTATGCTAATGTAATAGAGATACGAAAGTAGATTTTTCATTCAAGTATGATGTGCAAAAGGTTACAATGATATGTTGGATGACACTTCTGTTGGAACTCTTACATATAGATGGATAAGAAATAATGGTTAATGAGTAATTTCATGGCTAAAAATATAAGATTATATAGATACGAGAAATAAATTGCTATTACTTCATGATGCTCAATGCCACTGGCCACATGTGAAATCAGTATTTGTTTCCTTGTTCTTGATTAAATCCATTCAAATTTGCTGTATTTTTTTATCGTATCATTGAAATAAACTGATATTTGTTTAGTTTCTGGTTTTGTTTTTCTATTTCAAATGAGGGCCTTGCAGAGCGCGGGTTTGAGGTACTAAACTGAATACATACACTATCGTATGACACCTGCTTGTCAGCTTGTTTTCCAGTTGCATATTCATATTATTGGTGTAAATTGTACTATGCTTCTCCCCTCCTTGTTAAAGAATGATAAAGACAACGTATATGGAGTTTTTGTTCTCTTTTGCTGGTTGCTACTGGGTTGACATTTGATGATAAGCCTTTTTTTTTTTCTCTATCCACATTTAGGAATGATGATTGAACTTGTTTTCACTCATCTTCCACTGGCTTTTATCGCCTCCTACATCATATATGCAATGCTTTAATGAAAAACTTATGTATTTTGAATCTCATTCAACACCGTTAGTTTTAATATGCTGATGTGTGAAGTTTTGTTCTGTTTATACCTTGTCATATGCCTTTGAATTGCATAAGGTCACATGTTCGTTGGAATTCCTTCACTGTTATTTTAGTCGTCACATAAATTTAAGAAGGGATATTTTGTTAATCTTGAGAACTTGACAAGGTGCTGAAAAGGAAGGAGACTATTGGATGAGAGATGTTAGCCACGACGAGGACAAGTATTGAGAACTTCATTTACATTTATTTAAGGTCTTTAGATCTTTTTGTGTTGTACAGAATCGAGAGTGGCCAATATACCTGATATGTTGAAGACAGAAAAAAATGTCCTTATAATCTGAAAACACACAACATTACTTTTGTCAAAATGATTTTTATCAAAATGCTTGCTCTTGTTTACCAAGACATTCTTCTCTACAGTGGGAAAAAGCAAAGGAAAACATATTAAAAAAGATCGTTGCCATGTGTCATCCTTGATGATGACAGCCCTGAAGGCGAGGTCAATGTTGCCGCCACAAAGGCAAATCAACAAGAAACACCTACAAAATGTTATTTTTACTCCATCATATCATGTCTACAATCTATGTAGTTACATTTTTTTTTTCAAAATATCAATAATAACATTATGTTTGCGTACTAACTTGTAGATGCTACTGGACAAATCCCACTAATGAAGAAGTTCATAAGAGGGAGAGTGCTGAGACACACAAAAAAAAAAGACTAGCTATCTGATTCAATGGCCTCTGTGAGATATAGATCCAAAATTAGCACAATGAAGTGATCCTTATTATTGTTTAACCTTTTGTGCATCTGCAGCGTATGGTGAACAGCTGCCAAGCATTTCCTTTTTTGACCCGAAACATTTTCCTTTGAAATGTGTGTGATTTTGTTTGTTTAATAGGACAAACGGCTTTCCCATTTTCGAGCTCTACTTCTTATATCCAGGATCGGAAATTTGTTGGGTATGTTAAAACATTCTCTTGTTTGTGCTTGTGTGTATTTTATATTTTGCGCCTTGTTAGTTGGAGTTTCGATATTTGATATTGAAAAGCTCGTCCTTGCTTCTTGTTATCACGGAAGCTTCTATGTATGGAAACATAATCATTACCTCGAATTTTGAGAACTTATCTTATTATTGCTGTCTTTTGGTATGCCCAATGTTTACACTTTCGAATTTCAGCTCAAGTGTTTTTTTGCTTTAGTTTAGCTCAAGTGTTCTTGCCGCACATCACCTATTTATTTGGCAACTTGACCAGAATTGTTGTATTCAAAACGTAACAACTACTTGTTCTTAGCAAACGTTGGATGACCGAAAAAAATGTAACAGTGCAGATTAAACTAGTATATATATATTCAGAATGTACAATTTGTATGTGTTTCAGTGTAAAAAAGTTATATATAATATATAACAAATAAAGATCCGATCCTTACCATCAAATGTACTGGCAACGTAACTGGAATCATAATTGTACAAAGTAATCAAATAAATCTTTATAATAGTTTATAATTAAATCTTCATTTTCAACATGTGTTTTTTTTTCTTTTTATAAAATAATTTATATTAATATTCATAGAAAACGTCATCCAAGTGGGCATCACTCATTACTTTATGATTAAAGTGTTTTCCAAAGTCCAAAACTAGCAGGATTGGTTTATATCAAATAAAACCTTAAATAGCATCATTTGGCTAAAACCTAATATCAAGTTGTATATTTTATTTTTCTATCAAGTATTTGTCATAAATGATAAATGTATAATTTTTTTTATATGCGGAGGGGGATGTTATAAATATTTTTTTTGGGCCACTGCCCGGACTCGAAGAGATCATTGAATTATGTAGTATAAATGATACAAAATGTACAGAGTTGAAATCTGAAAATGAACTCAAACTATGCTGTGATTTCTCACTCTAATGGACCAAATACGGTCAGTTTATACATACTACTCTAGTTGAGATGATTTAATGTGATTTCATAATGAAATATACATTTCTGGAACACATTACATACAAACTTGGTGGATCCACCCACCCTTACTTCCTAATACACATACATTTATAAATGAATATCTATTGTCTTTGATAATTGAATCTATCTTCACTAGTTGTATTCAATGAAAAACTTGTGGGGATGCATAAAACTCACCCTCGATAAACATTGGTCTCAAATCTTCTTCTTGTTTCATGAACTCCAAAGGAAAAGAAACAAGATGTCCTTTTATGAATTTCAACATCGTGATTGGGTCCGTAGCTATGAGTTCCTCGTTCTGATGCAATTCAATTTTCTCGGGAGCCACTCCTAAATCAATGGTCGTATTCCCGAGTTTCTGTTTCCAATGACTCATACTTTGTCGAAGAGCAGATCTGAATTAAGCTTCATGATCAGTGGATAATACAAAAGTAGGAAATGACACAAAAACTGAGTGTAGATCACCTGGAGTGGATGGTATCATTTGGAATGCAAGAGAAGACATCTTGGTAAATTTTCGTATTTGACTGGAAATGGAAAATTTAACTGCTCGTTAAAATAAAACTGTGGTAAAATGGAAGGAAAGCAAGCATTATATGATGACAGATAAAAAACTTGTGCCCATGATGTGTTGTTGCACCAATTCACATGTTTAACATGCAAGTGCAAATGCTAAGTGCTCGAGTATTCTAACTTGTTTTAGTAGTGACTAGTGATGAAATTTGCTGTTTGAGTTGCTACCTGTTTCATGAGCACACAAGCACGGTATAATATAATATTTTAAGGACATGAAATAGACTTGGCCTTATCAGCATCATAATCACTAGAAGACAAACTTGAACTACTTAATCCCATTTTGCTACGAAGGTGCTCGGCTAAACGACTTGTACACTAGTTACCTATTATCTTACAGGAAAAGTAGGCCACGGTAATGTAAAATGTCTTAACCAACATATATAGCATCATTTTTGACCTTGGAGTAGCAATATTGTTTCAAAGTAAATCTTATCCTTTCAAGGCGAATCTTTTCATGAAGTTTTTACATCTCACTTTGAAGTGACACCCAAAAGATTTTTGTTAAAAAGTATTTGCTATTGACTAATTTTGTACTCAGAAAGCATTCATTACCATTAGGAAGGACACTTGAGAAAGTGACCAACTGATTTTTTTTCCAAGTGTTCTGCGGCCTATATAAAAATTTGAACAAAGTAGGAAGAGAAATTTCGACAACCAAGCTGTAAGATGCAAGGGAGAACTTTTAACAGAATGAGAAAATTAAACACGTTTTCTTTTCTAGAAAATTGACCTCGTTGTAAAATTTGTCCTTGTGCAAATTTTAATAGTTTAGCTAAAATGGAGAACGTTTCAGTATGCTATTTTTTTATTTTTTATGGATAGGGTTCTAAGTTATCACAAATTATTGTCGCTTTCTTATTTAAGTCAAAATAATGAAATATACAAGTGTTATATTCCAGTTAAGGACATCATAGGCAATGATGATAATTTTGCGTACTTTATCATACCATAAAAACATGTAACAAAAACATCTATAAATATAGACATCCTGAGTAAGGTGGCAAGATTACTTAATACTAACAATTAACAAGACTTATGCTCCAACAATATTGTGAAAGCATGTTACGTGTATGTATGTGAAACAAATGTAGGAATATAATAACACACAAGTGAAACATCACACTTTAGAGAAGATTATTATAACCCCCCCTATGTACAGTATATACCCAAAATACTCTCAAGAAATATAAACTTAATTCATAACCAACCTCTTACCTTGGCAATTTCAAACCAAAGTCCCTTGAATGTTGCATCAGCTATGGGATCTTTTATTTGATCAACCTAGAATGAAAGCATAATTGGCGCCAATAAATATTAGTAAATATGAGATAAATGGGAAAATAGCAAACAACACCTAAATCATCATTCAGATATTAGAATCTGACTCTTCTAAGATATCTGGTGTCATCTAGATGTTCTCACCCTGCATTATCATTCATATTAATGATAATACCCACCTCTTCAATATTTAGACCAAGGTGCTCTGCCCATAAGCAAAGCCTGAGACTAAAAGCAAATTTTCCTGCGTTCCATGGTTTCCCATTCATGGATGAATCAACGAACTCTTTATCCTCGACGACAACAGCAATCTATATAGAGATACATGAAAATATAAGACTATTTATTTTGCTTATAAAGAAAGATTAAATAAACAAAACATGCTAGAACTTGATCTTCGAATAACCAAGATGAGACAGAAAAGAAGGAATAAGAAAATCTTTATCTATATCCATTTGCGCATACATATATGTGTGTGTGTACAACGTGCAAAGTTTTCCAATTGAAAGGACACGATTTGTCAAGATCACAATGGTCAACAACACCGAACCACAACTGATGACCACAATAAACCAAACTAGCCGTTCGACACTTTAGATTTTGTTATTGACAGTTACAATGTATAAATAAAGAAGAAAATGAAAATTTAACATTTTCATTCAATTCTGTAAAATGAGAAAGCAAAGTTTTCTCTCGCGTTTGTACAAACACCTACTGCTCTATTCAAATTCTTGATTCAGTCCAGATTTTACAATCTCATTTTCAGTTGGATTCAATACTTTGACACGATTACCTTTCAAACTTTGTTTCATTCAATGCTCAAATGGCATTTCACACCTTGATTATTAATATTAATATTAAACACAAACTTAAACATGAATTCTTCAGTTATTATGTTTAACTTTTGAGTTACTATGTTTGACTTTTGAGTTGCTCAAACTAAGATAAAGTGGTATTTAATCTCTTAAATTAAGTCAGATATCATTATAATATGATAATGCTGGGAATTTGAATAAGTATTTTTATGATCCCATTATTATAATAATAATAATAATATCTTAAAAGTAATTTAGCCAAACGTTGTGGTCACATATCCATTTAAGTAGGTTCAAGACTTCAAGTTCTTAATGAAATGAAATTTATCTTTTCTAATGCAATTGGAAATATAAGAGAAGTAAATTGGAATTTATTATCAACATGTCGGATGCCCAGAATGGCATTCCTTTGTACTCACATTGTCAAAGTAAAACTTTTGAAGAGAAAAAGCACATTTGCACTGTACTTGGTAAAGGAAAGATAGAATTATAACAGATTGGGAAGCCATGATAATTTTGTAAGCTACAAGGGAATATATATATCTTAATGATAGAATTATAACAGATTGGGAAGGCATTATGATTTTGTGAGCTACAAGGGAATATATATATATCTTAATGTTAGCTGTCAAATAATCTATATTGACGAATATTTCATTATTTAATGTTAATAGCATTTCATTTTCATCTATTCTTAGTTACTCTTTTGGAGGATTTATTAGTTTGAAGAATAAGATTAATTCAATTTGTATTTCAAGTAACTATGTAGAGTCCATAAGTAATAAACTGGAACATGAAATAAAGGATGCGACTTGCTTCATAAATATCAGAAGGCTGTATTAAAACAACACTAAAGGGCAGGATTACATCACCTCTGAGTCTCGTGAACCCAGCAAACTCCGGTCATTTATGTTGGATGATCCAATCAAAGCACAACGATCATCAACTATCATCACTTTACTATGAACATAAACCTGTGTGAGACAAAGTTTAATAATAAGTTAACCAAAAAATCGGAATATGTTAAATTGTTTCTCAAAAATCATTGGTAGCGAGATGAGAGAAGGTGTTGTCTATGTTCGTATGCTGGTCGGTAACTCGTATTTCACAAATGGGGAACAAGTTGTAACCATGACAGAAATCATTCTCTTCTTCAGAAGCAACTTCCGAGGATAGGGGCATTAGTTTTAAAAAGATTATGATTTTAGAGATTATAAAGCAGAGAAACTTGATAATATTAACAATTATAATCTGAATATTTTATTTTAAAGAAGTTATTAAAGAAACGCAATAACCTAATACTCAGCCAATCTAATGAGAGACATCTTGAAATGGTTATTCACCGAAAGCATAGGAATAAGTTAAAAATAGCTTGCAAGCATTTAGTGAAATTTGAGGACAGGCAAAAAAAATTTAAGACAATAAAAGGTACAACATATATTAAAGTTTCAAATAAGTTTTCAGAACCTAAACCTGGCTCGTAACCACTGGACCGCCATCAAAAAGTCTTCCATGAGTTCTTAAGCCAAAAAAACATATGAAATCTTGAGTGATGGCACCCAACTTTGTGAAAAGTTTTTGTAATATTGAACCATGTCCTCTACAAATAGTCCGATACTGCCAATGCATTAGGGCCCTAACAGTAGCCGCACCACTGTCATCCACACCCCCCTGTTCACTGAAAAGTTGAGTGAAAGATGGAAATGAAAACGACCGAAATAACTCATATTAGAACAGGAGACAGACCTGAAACCCAGGTAAGAGTGGGATGACAATTATAACTCTGAAGCACTTTTTCTCTTTGTGTGCCCGCATTATTCGGTTATACAAAGATTCAAGCACACGGTTTTGTATAACTTCATCTTCTGACAGGCCCGATATGAAAAATTGATTCTGGAAGTTATCAGGAATAAGAAATAAGATATAAATATTTTTCTAAGTTTAATTCTATTTGAAAAAATGACAAAGGATGAAGGGACCAAAGTTTTTCTAAAATATACAAGTTAAAAACTCGTAACATATGCGTGTAATCAATAATGTTGGACAAAATAATAAACAAAATACAGTAGAACATAATTGCAGAAAAATATGTAGCTTAAGATCATTTTATTTTCTCATCTGGAAGATACTTAAAACTGTTAATGGTGACTGAAATTGAATAGAAAATGAATTATTGTAGCCCTTACGTTGAGCATAATTATGGGTGCTATATTTCTATCTCTACACAAGGTAGCATATCTCTACCACAACATAACTTGTATACCGCTACAGAAACATTTGAATCCCCCCTCCGTAGTTGTTCTTTTCTATATACGTATGAGTAGGGTCTACCTAAACCTCACCCCTCCTCAAGTTCTAATAAATAAAATATTCTATGATTTTGTCTGCTAAATATTCTCAAAACTTTCAACACAAATGATGTTTTTCTCTTTCTTCCATCATGAAATTTTCCACCATGATGGCACATTCAACATGACTTTTCTAGAGCAACTGAGGTGATTGACAGACATAACGTTTTTGGCAGTGTAGAAACTCCGCGACAGCTAACAATTTAAAAAGATTCAAAAACAACAATTAGCAGCTACAAGATTTAAATTCGCTTATCACAATTGTAATTGATATAGGGCTCCACATCTACATATTAGGTTCTTATTCCTCAACAAATAAGGATTTTGTTATCAGCGACAAGCCTGGAAAAAGTCTGTCCAAACATGACTTATACATACATCAGCGGCATGGTAATTCAGAGGCAGATAAAAGACAGAATTAATTTGGTAAATGTAAAAAAAGTGAATCTTAGAAGGCGGCATATTTGGCAGGAAGTGAGATATCTTCCAAGGCATGTGGGCATACTTTGTTGAGGAGAGGATGAAGGAAACTTTGAGTTGTAATAGAAAGATAAATCAAGCACTTGTGCAAACATGATAAAGATAAGAGTCAAACACATTCGGGAAAGGGTAAACGTGGTGAAGAAAACCTAAGATTGACACATTTCAAATAAAAAAAGAAGCACTCATAATAAGGAAATGTCAGGTCCTACCATCGTGTATCCTTGAGATCTTAAGTTTATGAATGATTTGACATCAGGGAGTTTATGTCTTTCACTTAAAAGATCTTTAAATTCACATCGGTCAATTGAGGCAAGGACAAACATGAACAAACTGAAATTTCTGAGCCAACCAAGGGCACTTTATGGACTACACAATGTGAAATTAAAGGCAACCCCAGTTCCCAAGTAATGAAGACAAAATGGCATTATAATTCAACTCATTAAATGTACATAAATGTCACCTCGATGTAAATGAAGCACTGTGCTTCCTCAATGAGAGCACAATAAGCTCTATGAATGCTGTCTTCAGTTTGACTAGTTCCAGCAGACCACTGGCTGACACTTCTGACAACCTATATCAAAAAATGATATGAAAATGAACTGAATACAAATGATTTGAAAACTTTCTGATAAATGATTGAAAACTAAAATTATTCTCATGAGCTACTCCCATGCTTGACCAGTTAATCTTAGCTGCTCGTTGGCTGAGTCATAGACCACTACTCTTTTAAATAGTTGGCTTAGCTAGACATGGTATACATGCATACACTAATATTCTGTACTAGTGTATGATAGGAATATTTTTTTGACCCTGACATTTATTCTGTTTTTAAGGAGAGTGGTTTCGGAAGCTCAAAACCTGAAGTATCCTGTTCAGCTAAAAATCAAATCTGAAGACTGAAATGCTGGAGTCAGGTTTTAAAAGTCAGGATAAAATGTAGAAATCAGAAACTGATATGTTGGAATCATAATTGATATTGATCAAGAATATAATAAACTTTTCATATGATTTTATCACGATTTAAATGAAGTGATTGTCTTTGTCATATTCATTCCCAAGGTATGTTCGGGTGACAATCATATTAGAGACTAAGAGAGAAAAATTTCAGCCCTTTTGGAATTTGTTCATGCACGTAGACCTTATGGTAGAACAATGTAAATCTTATATTATATGCTTTTCACATTTCATTATCTTTTAATATTCAAAATTTACATTGTATCTAACATTGTAGGAAATTTTGCTCAGGATCTATTTTCTTCGAGTTGAACACTTGATTTAATACTTTAATGTTCAACTTTAAGGCGAGTTCAGAAATAAGAGATCATATGTTTGAATTGGAATTGATATTATCAACATCATAATAAATATTGATACTATTTCCTTCGGATTCAATTTGAGTGACTTTCACGAATATAAAAGAATGATTATTGTGTTTGAACTAGGAAAAAAGATACTGTGGGCTAACATCTTAATAGCCAGATCACATTAATCATGTATATTATTTGTCTATCTCTTCACGGTATCTTACTACTCAAAATTATGAATAGATTATTATGTCTCCATTCATCTTCTTTTTTTCTTTTACTTATAAAAAGAGATGATAATTGTATCCAAATTCAGAGAATATAATCGGAATTTTAGCCGTTACATCTATTATGTGACTGTATGGTTATTATCAGATCACTTATTTTTCGTGTGGTGATATATTTTCTCTCTTCAATCTCCTTACTGGACAAAATTTAACCACCTTATAACAAAAATATTAAACCCAGGGTGAGAAGTTAGTTTATATTATATTTCTATACAAGTGTCGGAAACCTAAAAAAAGAGGAACACATAAGAAAAACAATCATAAATGTGAGTCCAGAGAGAGATCACAAAAGCACCATTTCACATATGTTGAAGAGAAGGAGAATTCAAAGTGCTCTTAAAGACTTCTACCATCTTTAGCTAACCTGGCAGCGGCATAAACTACGAGGACCAATTTGTGCTACTTCATCGGCTGATATAACCTGGAATTTTTTCTCTTTTGGCTCCGACCAATCGACATTGACTTGCAAAACAGTTTCTAAGGATGTCTCTGTTAACGTTCCACTATCAAAATTTGAATTACCATAAATATCAAAGAAATTATTTCTCACGTCTCAGAAAGAAGTTGGACATTTGGATTCTCGTGAGAAAATGAACTACCTACGAAATGAATATTTGGCTCAGTTTGATAACATCCATTTGAACGGAAGCCAATTTTTATAATGGAAGCATCTGGCCCACTTGCTTCACGAGGCAACAAAAGTGGGATATCTTCTGCTGGTGATTTTGGTGAAAAAGAACCCTTCTCACTGAGTTTCTCAAAATTCACTTCAGAGGTCCTCCTTTTAATGTCTACCTCACTGGTTCTTCCCATGTAATGTGGTAAAACCATGTGATACTGAGGCATAAGTAGTGGTATTTTATGTTCATTCGGAGCTTTGCTTCTCTGGATCGAAGGTAGAAATATGTTGGACACTGAGTTTTTTCCTAAAATCTACTCAAAAAAGCAAACACATACCTTCGCATGGTTCCAACGCTGAACAAAGTGTCTAGCAATATCCCTGCAAGGTGGTCCCCATAGAGCGCAGTGAACATCATGCCATGGCATACGAGGATATTTCTGTCGATCCATTTCATCTTTCATAGCATCCTCCCAAGAATTTGGTTCTGATTCCCTGTAAATTCCACGTATGAGACAAATATATCAAACCCTATGGTACTTGTTCGGATATGATCAAGGTGCTATCTGATGATATATACCAACAACATAATTTTCAGTCATTTACCATTTTTTCCCTATGCTTCTATGAGATGTTGCCATGAGTATCAATTGATGATGTTCATAAACAAAACCATCGGAATTTGCTGTTGTAGACAACAAACTTTTCAAAGAAAAAATGAACATGTGGCTATAATTTGTAATAAAAAAAATTTATGTATGGAATTCCAAATGCAATTGTTCACACAAATGTTTTTGCACCAATCAGGGAATTTTGTTTTACCTTGGATTATAGTAATCCTTTCCTGGCCATAAAGAGGGAGGGCAATCACCTACATTGTGTTCAGTTGTGTCATAACGGCCAAAGCATAAATCTAACCCTCCAATGAAGCTTATCTTTTGGTCGATGATTACAAGTTTCTCATGGTGAGACCTGCATTTTCCCACAAAGTTAAACTGTGTGACAAAAAGAGTAATGGAACATGGACAATTATTATATTGAATATCCACCGTTAAATTTCTGAAGCAACAAAATACCACAAGTAGATGCCAGTTGACAGATGGTCAGGATACCGCAGAACTTTAATATTTTCGTGTATATTGATAAGCTTTCTCTTACTGTATAAGCTGTTAATTTTTAAAGCAAGAGAAACTTCCTTGTAGAGAAGAATATGTATCTGCACGATAATGATAATAGAAATGAGATAGATAAGAAAAGGTTGGAATCTATTTTCATATATAATTTTGGCTCGAAGATTAAAAACATTAAAATATATCAACAAAATAATCTGAACATTCAAGATGATAAATGTGAATAATTGAGAATGAAATTCGATTATTCTCCTAAAAACAAGGAGCTAAATGAGAAGGGAAAAAAAAGGGAACCGATAACATAATCCCATATTCTTTATCCTAGGAAACAAATCAAACTACATCAATCAGTCCGTAAAATCAGATCACAGATTTCAACGCTCCCCCTGAAAATAGATTGTAGATGTTGAGGAAACCATGATTCATATTATAAAACACACTATAATATTAAAAGGAGAGTAGAAATAATAGATGATATTCAACAAGTTGTTGAGACGGTCAACCGACAAGATGAGTCACAAATCACAAAAATACGTAAGAGCACCTAAATATGAATATCAATTAAAAATGCACCTGAACCCCTTGCTTAGCTTTAGCCTCTAGTAAAACATCAAGCCGAGAGGAGCTGTTATTGTGAAATGGACGTCTTAAATACAATTCAGGGCAAAGCCACCACCCAGTTATGTATATCTGCATGTAATTCCAGCAATTTTACTGTTTTCAGACACTATAATGGCCAATTTTCAGCAAGAAAATGTCACCGTATGTATGTTTGAAAACATAACCTCTGAACTTGCAGTCTCTATTGAGGATGCAATTGCTTCAAATGCTGATTTGCCATCTATAAACCATTGAGCTTGGCTTTCATCCTCGACCAATCCTCTAGTTGGGGCAAATGAAGTGAAACGATGAAGAGAACACCTACTTTCAGAAAGCTTTGAACCAACCTCGTTGATGGCAGAAACCCATTCTCGTGCTTTAGCATGGCTTTTAGTCCTTAACTTTATGTTCCTATTCCCACCAGAAACCTTTTTCACCATTGAAGTTGGATCTTAGTGCTTAAAGGTAAAATTATCTCTAAACATAAGATAAATTTTGTATTTATCGAGGCAAACTAGAATAAGGTTTGAAATTTCAGTTTCAAAGTCAAAATACATAGAGAAAATAACCCCCGTAATGCTCTGTCATTCCCATTGTGTGCCAATATTGTGAGCTTTATATTAAACTTTTCACTCACTTAAATCCTAAAACAATTTTCAGCTTTTCACTAGTAAAGTTCCGCCTATATTCTATCTTTTCTCTGTCATTATGTTACATTCCATGACTCTTATAATATTCCAGTAGAATATTTTAAATCAAACGCTTCCAGTTTCCTTTTGGCTACACATTCGTAATTAACTTAACTGAATTAAAAATTCCAAAGTCAAAATTATTTTAGATATGAGAAAGTTAATAATAAGATTAAACAAAGCATGGTAAAGCAGTAAACTCAAATTTCTAATGAAGCTTTGAATTATGTTGCTTTATATCTTTCACATGCTATTCTATCTATGAGGAACCTAGCAAGACGTGAGAGAAACACGAACCTGAAATGCATGGATCAAAGGATTTCTTTGTTTCAACACTCTTGCCAAGTACACTTCATCATGGCCTTTAGCATTTGAAGCTGGTAGGGCATCAAAGATAATTATGTCTAGGAGTTTAGCTTCAAAATGATTTTCAAGGAAAGCCAAGAATCCCTGCTTAAGGACTAGCCAAACCTGGGCGCAAAGTCAAAGATCATCTCAAAAACAGAAAAAAAATTGAAGAACAAAAGATGACGCGGAAATGATATCCTCTAAAATGATAAAACCACCATTATGACTGATCTAACTAGAATTATGTTGTATGTGGCTTTTCTTCGTCATCTTCTACATAGGTGACACTTGGTTTCTGTTGAAACCTAGGATTTCTTTCCGCGACATGTATTTTTGGCTTCTTTTCCGATGACTCTATGTGAGAACGATTGCATTTCTTTCACGAATAAAGGAATATAGTTGTTGTTTGGTACCTCAATTCCTTCGCCATATCTTTATGTGGAAGAAATTGTTTTCCACTATTTCATTGGGGGATTTGTTCTTTATTCTTATGGGTGTGGAGCTTGAACATAATATGAGTTGGAGAGTATAGTCCACTCATAGGTTCCTACTCATTTGCGTCGAGTTCTGCTAGGTTTTTCTTGTTCTAGAAAAATCATATCTCGTGGGTTTCTGAATTGTGTGGTGATCGGTACTTTTTCCACAGCGCAAAACGAATTTTGCACAAGTGTTTGCGGCTGTTTGCACGGTTGGAGTGTTGTGAGTATTTTTGTCGCGGTGCAAGACGAATTTTGCACAAGTATTTGTGGTGGCTTTGCACGACTAGGGTACTGTTATATCTTTTGACTAGCAGCCGACGCTTCTCCAGTGTGACCTGTCTTCTCCTTGCGACCCGTCTCCTCCTGCGCGACCCTATTTTCTCCTCAGGTGTCTTCTTTTTTCCCCTGGGCAAGGTTTCTTGTTCACAAATCTTCTGATTTATTCTCAATCTCATATCTCGTTGTGGAATTTTTTGCTATCTTCATTCATCGTCATTGTTTTTCGTAGAATCAATTTGAGGGATGTTACAAGGAAATATTGTAATAATGGAAATAAGCTTGTCTTTTCTAATATAATGCCTCTTTAGCTACAAAAGTATTATGTAATTAAGGCAGATTCTATGATATACATCACTATATATAGACATCAATACAAAGGAGAAAGATATACAGTCAATTTAGCAAAACGAGTGTTTATTGTGATTATTGACATATGGTGACGGGACTGTAGGTGTTCTTAATCAAAAAGAAAATAAACTTTCAACATTTTGTTTCTAGTCATAGAAAATATCAAAATTTGAGACATGAAATCCATCATATGTGTCGGTAATGACTGGACATATCAGACTTATTAGCAAATGAAAAACATTTCCGGTTTCAAAAAAAAAAAAAAACATTTCCAGTAGGGAACACTTACTTTTCTCCAATTGTTGCCACAACAGCCCGAGCAAGGACAAAGACAACACAGTGAACATGCCTCATCCTCTGAGGGGATTACCAAATGATTTACCATCATGTAACCTTCTTTAAGTTTTGGGCCATATTCTTGTAAAAACGATAATTTAGATACCTCCAAGAACCTGCATACCTAGAATCATGAAAGAGAGATCTTAGGGTGCATTTGGATTGAGGGATTTGAAGCCATGTATTTCAAATCAATTTATGAATTTATATTGGATGTATTTCAGATCCACATTTTTACTATTTTATGTAAATATAATTGTAATTGTGATGGAGATGGAGATGTACCTAAGTTATGTGTCATTTCAAATACAAGTTTTAAATCTATTCTTAAATCAAATCCCTTCATTCAAATGAAATGCATCCATCCATCCAAGCACAACATTAAGGTTTGGATAATTCTTTATTACATTTGGAAAACATGCAACACGAAAACGGGGTTCCCTAAGATCGACGGTTTAAGAATGTGGATTATCTATGAGCAGCTATGGGCTATGGGCATATGTTGACCGATTATGAGTAAAAAATTATGGAACGGGAAGAAAGACAATTGTATGCCATTGATTAACTACATCATAACATCATATTCTGAAAATTGATATGATTCAGCTTATTTTACTATAAAATTTTATTTATGTTCCAAACCTTGGATAAGGGTCAGGATTCATGTCCAAGACTGAAATTCAATTCTAACAGTGGTTTTGAGCAATAAAGGAAAAACACTAGAAGAAAACCTAGACTTCGATATTCTGTAAAATGTTTGCTGAAATCATTACCATCATAAAAGGAAAAAAACCATCAAAATGCAAGAAAAATCATCTACATTTTATGATAATTATTGATAACGCTGTGGCCAGTCGGAATGATATTCAGCCAAACAATGTTATGCTAGAAAGTATTACAGAAATCAAGCACAGGCCTTTCACTATGAATTCTTAAAGTATGGCCAACATTTTAAACATGACAGACTACTATTTTTTTCATGTTTTTATGCAAAGTGAAAATTTGAACAAGTTAATTTGATGGAAAAGTCATCACGAATCCGGAATAATAGCATGCTCAGCCATTATCCAAATGGAATATTTGCAAATTAACTATTGAGGGAGAGAGAATGTGTAAGTGTGTGTGAGTGATGAAGCAACAGAAGAATTTCCTCCTGTTAAGACAATAATAGTGCAGCTATAACTCTAATCGATAACTACCAGGTCATGATAGAGGGCAGCAGCATCAACCTTCACATCAGGCCCCTCACTCAGAGGGCAGGAAATTGATGAGAACATAACCATGGAATATGCAAGAATTAATCATTCATGGAAATCACTACTGGAAACATAAGCCTAACTTGCAACAACCATATCAATTTGTTTACTTCATTGCTAGCTAAAAAGTTTTGGCACAACTGGTGGCTAGCTGCTAATCAGAGAACTGAATTATATATTGTGAAGTTTTAAAATGATACACTAAAGTGAATGATTGAACAGATCACTGAAGGATCGATTAAAATCCTTGGAATTTAAATAATAGATAATCACTATTCACAGAAAAGACGACTAATTCAGTTGAGCACCTCTCGTGAGTTAATAACGTCCAAGCTTCCCAGAAAATGATTAAGATAACCTTGCATAGCATGTTTTGCTTTATCTGATATAGTCTGCTGCCTGCCTATTGTTGGACGAATGACGTACAAAGCAGCCCTTGAGGGAACATATCTGAAAATATAAATGTTACTAAGAACCTATAATGGGGTAATCGTCCCTTCTTGAAAATCAAAAAAAGCCAGTGGGATGAATTCTCGTAACCTGCTTTTAACACTATCTTCATTGGAAATTGGTAGAGCTCCATCATCTGGCTCATCCTCATCCTTCACAACAGTTGCATGATCTCCTAATCCTACATTATGAAGCCATTCCCTAACCTGTCATAAAAAATAACAAAGATCATGAGCAACACATAAAGAAAATAAATTATGGACATATCATGGAGGACCAAGTCTATGAAACTAGATATACAATTCGACACAATAAAAAATGGAAATACAAAGGTAGGATCTTTGGGAAATAAAAAACGGGAGCAGAAAGAAAGAGAACCTTCTCTTGCTTCTCGTGAAGTTCTTCAATTATTGCACGTTTCTTCAATGCTAGATGCAAATAAATAACTTGAGAAGCCTTCTTCAATAAATACCACTTGAACTGTCAAAATCAAATTAAGCATTAAGAATAAAATCTGGTGCCTGTTGGAAAGCATTCATGCACTCTCCAAATTCCAAGATGTGAATAGAAATCTAAACACAAATGGGACAATTATTGGTGAAATGAACATTAAGGAACAAAGAAACAAACTGCCATGAGAGGAAAAAATATTCAGGAGGAAATTCCAGGAGGGACAAATGATCTTAATGTCAAATTCAGAATTTCTCTCGATATTTCGAAGAACCAACAATCAGGAAATCTGGTGAGCATCAAGCATTATCTTTTCAATTTAGCCATGCTAAAAGTCGCCAATAGCTTGATTTTCTCTAATGGTGAGCATCAAAGCCTTTGAATGATCAACTATTAATTTGTTTATAGATCACGATGAGGTCAAATCAAATAACATGTGTAAGAAGTATACTTGACTCATAAACTTAAAGGCTAAATGGTTAAAAGTAAGTTCACTTGAGGTTTTATTTATTTATTTTTTTTGTGGTTGTAGAGTGTAGTATCTTGCTTCATCTTTATGAAATTCCAACTAGCAAAAGAAAGAACTGACTTCCTCTCTTTGATTTTCAAAGAACAAGTAATGATTGGAGAAATTTTTTCAGCACGTATCTACTAAACTATATTATAGTAACTAATAGTCTTTTGTCAGATTGAATAAGGCGATGAAATTAGCTTTTCTTCAACTCTGCTACTTCATTTTCCTCCATCTATGTGAGTTTGTCTGACATCTATCAGACAAAATGATGTATATTTTATCACATTCTTTCAGCACTACAGTACCTTAATGTTACAATTGAACCTGGCCTGGAATGATTTCTGTTCTCATACATATGGGATGTCAATGAACATTATCCATTGAAAAAGGGTCTGGCATGGTCTTTTAATTCTTTGATGCCTATCTAAACTCCCTATTTCTGGTTACATAAATAATCATAAGAATGATTCGCATTATCAGTAGCATGGGGCTGCAGGCATTAATGTTAGGGAAGTCTAACCATGTCCACGACCACATTATTTGATGCAAAAATCCGGGTTATTCCTTGCTAGCATATGGGCACAATCCCAATGTTAGATCCAAGATCCAAGAATTGATTTGGGTACGTGGGATCCACACATATATGTGGACCCCATATACCCAAAATCAATTCTTGATCATTAGATCTATTGTTAGGGTAGTGTCATATGCTAGCATCTCATTTCCCCAAAAATCCATTCATCGTATGACGCATTAAAATTGACAAAAACCGTCATTATCCCATATAAAAAGTAGTGAACATGGGTTCTTCATTTGATCCATTTCACTAGTAGTTGAATCACTTCTAAAAGATTGACAACCCGATTATAATTGCAATCCACTTAATCACTGAGTCAACCAATGATAACAGTTTCTCTTATCAGGTACGCTGACAATAGGTAGTGTCTAAACTACAATTTCACCTAAAAAATCACATGAACACAGCAAACTACCTTATTTAAATAAAGATTTCTGCAAAACCAACTGCATTAAGTTACTAAGAGTTGCCCCAATGTCTGACCTACTGTCTCAGAAATAGGACCTCATTTTCTTGATCAGTTTCACCAGACACCAAATATTACTTTTTAAAATAAAGTATACAAGGATATAGATGGTATCTTACTCTAAAAGATTCCCATATTTATTCTTACTAATTGTCAGCCAATTATATAGTTCCCATCAATAAAATGTTGAATATTCCATTGTGCAAATCTAATGCAGTAACTTTTTACGAAACTAAAATCAATATGATCAGAGTAGTTGTGTTGTACAAAGACACGACGCCTCATCCACCCCAAGCCATAATAATTTTCAGTTTACTATAACTCTGCAAGACAAGTTTATAAACTATGGAATCACATTAAAATTTTAAGTATAACAAGAAAGAATCCAACTTTTCACGCAAAAATTTAGCGTCGGTTACAATGCATATACATCTGAGATGATGCAAACATATTCATACTCCATGGTAATGCGCATGCAACAAAAAAGAAAAGAAATTCAAAGCCGTGCGCACACAAATGAAAGCACGTGCAATGTAAATGTGATAGTTATAATATTATATTTAGCTGCTACCTGTCTGTACTGGAGTTCAATAGTGTATGACAGAAGCAAAGGCGTGATGTCACTCGCATCTGGCCGCGATACCGAAATAATAGTAGCCGTCGGCAGCTCCTCGAAAATCCTCACCGTATCTTCTCCGCCCAGCCGAAGAGAGTGAGACGAAGAAACCACCGAATGATTGCCGGAAATAAGCCTCTCCGTCGACATTACTGGTGACAATCACGCAGCTTCCGAATCAAAATCACGCAAAACCCCTTAGACGCTCCAAATATCTACGTAATCGAAGAGATTCGATTTTCTGTTAAGCAAAAGCTCAAGGCGTATGCGGGAATAGGTGACCTGCTGGTGAACAGGATTTCTGTGCAACCCTGATCAGATTGCGACACGTGTACTAGTGGGGTGGGGGCTAAATAGGTTGTATCTCGTATTACGGTCAGTCGGTATTGGTATTTAGTCAAAGTCCGGTGAGTACTTCAGTTGCGTAGATTCGTGAGCTAGAGACGAGGGTGGGCTTTTATATTTGTCTTATCCTCGGTCCCACGTAACTCAAATGACAAAACTATCCTTTGTCCAAAAAATATTAAAATAAAAAATTGGACAAAAAATTTATGGATACAAAATACAAAATATATATTATACTATATTATAATGCTACGTTAAGTCTTTTTTCATAATTTTAATATTAACCTTCATGCCATGTTATATCATTTTTTTGTATCGTAAAAATACCCTCACAATACAAAATAAAACATACCAATCTAAAATTAAAAAAATAAGTTTCCTTAATAATTTAAAAATATAAATAATTTTTTAAAAATAAATATTTATCATAATAAAAAATATATTATATAAAAATAACCGATTGTATATAAATACAACGCTTGTAACGATCGCTAATATATAATAATATTGGGAGCAATAAAATAGCAAACACAAGTGTAAAATACAAGTTACCTTGAGGTGGAGGGTACTTTGGTACTTCACACATGCCACATAACCGTTTCCAAATTGCCCACGACATGTTTGCTGTCGAATCAATTTTTAGAATATCCAAGTTTGTGCTTAACAACAAGAATATGCTATTGAATACCAAGAGAATAATAATATTAAGGGTATTATTATTATTATTATTATTATTATTATATATATATATAATGATATTAATAAAATAATATTATTAAATTATTATTATTATAATGCTGAGGATATTTTAGATATCACACCAAACAATAAATTTTATCAATCATCTTATCCTCAAACCAAACACCAAATAACTTATCACATATTATTTTTACAATCATTTCATAATTTGTAATCTTTATATTACTTATCATATCATTCAAACCAAACGGTACCTAAAAGTCATTTAATCTAAGCACCCTCAATTAGTATAGATGACCCTATAAATTTAATTCCAAATTTTTTAAATGATTTCTATTCACGATTTAAATATTTTGCCTTTCTTATATTATGAATTTATTTGGCAGCATAGGATTTTTTATTTTATACATCTTCAAATTAATTATATTTAAAATAAAAATTATTGAGTTATGTTTAGAGAAATCCAATGTTTTTGGTATAACTTACCATTTCATTTTAACTTTTATTACAAAATATAATATTTTACATTTCTCTTACTATTTTGTACATTGGTATATGTGGTAGAATGATTAAAACATAAAGTTTAAGACAATATACGATTTAGATATTTGAGTTATACTATTTCAAATTGCTATAACTATAGTCAGAAGCAGAAGTTTATACAATTATTTTCAGAGTCAAAATAGGATATTCGATTGTCGTGATCTACAAAGTCATGCGATTATTGGATGGAAGATTATAAGAGAGCAACAATTGTTTTTATTTTGACAAGTGATTGTCATCTATTTCCCCAAAAATATTAGAGGTTTCGTGTTTGAGTTCTTCTCCACTTCTCTAAAAAAAAATTAAAAAAAGAAAAAAATTTCTTCTATATCTTTGTGTGGTTGAGTTAAATCATACATGATCAACTCGTTACACGGGTAAAGATTTTTTGGATCAAATAAAAACTTTGGGAGTACTGAATTAAAGATAACAAACAATTTATTTTAAAAATAGAAATCAACATAGCCTTCATAATATTTTTTATAGCCCTTTTTTACCTCTCCCGATAAGAAAATTACTTATATGAGCCGGTTATTTGTAAAGATCAAGATACATAAATATATATATATGTATAAATATCTATATATATATATATAAATAAATATATATATATATATATGTGTGTGTATGTTTATATGTATGTTATTGTTTGTAAGACTGTGTGTATAGAAGTAGGACCATCACCTAAAAGAAATGTTGGTGATTTTCAAGATAACTGGCTTTTCTTCTTCTTCTTTTTCATTTTATTAATAATTGATAGTGGTATACCTTTTAAAAAAAAAAAATCAACCAAAACATAAATAAATAAAATGATAATCTTATGGAAATTGTGAGAAATGAATATCATGGTAAATGTAATATAGAAGCTATAGAAAGTTCATAGAAAGAAATAAAATTACTAATATTTTGTTTAATTTTTTCTTTATTTTTTACACGGGGTGATTTAGTTTAGAAGTTCACTTAAATATATTAAAGGGAATCTGTTTATACCCTTTCACTACTTTATAGTAGTAAAATATCAATTAAAAATGAATTCTAAATGAATCATAAATTAGTATTTTTATTTATATATTTGATTAGTTTATATTATGTATATAGTCATTGTCCCAATAAGTAAGCGGTAGGGGTGTTCATCAGCTCGGTTTTGAACCGAACCGAAATTTCAGTTCTTTCGGTTTGGTTTCATTTTGAACCGTCTTTTTTTTTGTTTGTTTGTTTTGGAATTGGATGATTAGTTGATGTAAATTCAATATAAATACAATCACTAATATATCATACATTGGACTCAAAAGGATTTTGAACATTTGACATTTTAGTTTTGAACTTCTTATATTACTTTGAAGCTATTTATTCCAAACAATCGAGTCTAAAGGAGACAACAAAATAAATTATATTATACTTGAAAAACGTAGTTAAATAGTTAATTTACAAGTTTTTATTCTTACGATCAGGAGCGAAACTATCAAAAAAATTTAAACCATTACAAATTTTTTTTTTTTAAATTTTGGTTTTCGGTTCGGTTTGGTTAACCAAACCATGTAACCGAAAACCAGTTTTTTTTTAAAAAAAACGAAAAACCGAATTCGGTTCGGGTCGTATGGTTAACTGAACCGATACACATCTTTAGTAAGAGATATCGAACCTCATAAAAGAGTGCTTGTGTTTCTTTTTCCAGTCTACAGTCCAATTTTAATACATTGAAATTCTAAAAATAAAAATACCGGAAAAATTTAACAAAATTTTCTATATGAAAACCAAATATATATTTATATCTATATTATTATATTAGTAAGCATAAGATTCTTGAAGTAATGATATTGAACTTGATGATTATTGATTTGTTGAATATTGAACAGAGACAATATGAGAAAGCTTTTACCGGTCAGATTTAATCAGGGAGTATACTTTAGAGATTCTTAGTATTCTTATTTTGTTGCATTACAATTATGTATATTAACGTATGTATGATTTTTGAGTTGGAGTATGTTCATTTTGTGTGGGAGTTGTTTCTGTTGAAACATGCAAAATAAGTATGACATTGTCTTGAGAAGGAAGCTTGAGCCCATGGAAAAAATAGTGCTCACGGGAGCATGGTATCAATAGGGTAGAAAGGAAATGTGATTTATACAAGTGAATTATATTCACTTAATTCAATGCTCGTATGTGAGCCTTTGAAGTATGTATGTCATGTATCAATGTCTTGAAGTCCTCCCTTATGTTTTGGTGTGCTTGTACATTTATTTTGGGAGATAAGGTGCATATGAATTGGGTAGAAGTGTGATGTATTATTTTGTTGATTTATGAGATATTGATTATGCTGATATTGTGATTATGGAGGAATTGATCTTTGATATTTTTGGGCAGTTAAGTTTACGGGGAGACTCTATCCAAATTTTTATAAAACCTCATGACATAACTAAGACTATTTGCTTATTTAACCCTTACGTTTGGTTAGTATTGAAGGGCATGTATGATGTCATAAATGCGTTAATCACGAGAATTGTGTGTGGGGACTTGCATGTTAAGTTAACTTTCTCTACGTCACGTGCACACTCTATATATTCAGTTAATCCATATTAACATTTATGCATAACAATAGCCTCACCCTCAAAACATATTCATTATCATGATAAAATCATTGATTCATGATAAATACTACTTAAAATAATCGGACAATAAATTCATTGACATGGCAAAACAAAATAAATTTTCAATATTTTTAACAATACCGATCGATCGGTGCTTACCTACCGATCGATCTGTAGTCCCCAAATTTCATTACCTTGTTTCGACTTTTACCGATCGATCGGTAGTTACTAATGATCGATCGCTCGACATCTACCGATCGGTCACTTGTATCTACCGATCGATCGGAAGATCCCAAAATTACATCTTTCCTCACATAATTTACCGATCGATCGGTGGGTTGCTACCGATCGATCGGTCGCTGCTGAAACTAAAAAAATATAATTTCTAACACCTCCCAACCTAAACCGCCATAATTCTTCATTCTAACAACATAACAACAAACCCACAATCTTCACTAATATCAACTAACCCAAATATAAACATTTTAACTCAAAACACAATTAAAACCAAACAAAGGCATGGATTAGCTTGCCCAAGCACACTTTACCACTTCTAGTAGCTTTAATCCATGAAATTTGAAGATGAAACTCCAAAGGGGGAAGGGTAGAAAATCACCCCTTTTAGCGTGTGGAGTGTTTGTAGGGATTTAGTGTGTGAGTTGAGGTGTAACCTCTGAAGAGATGGATGATTATATTAATAACATTTTGCAATTTAGTCCCTCAACTTCAATCTTCATTACAATTTTACCTCAGGGGCTTATTGGGCCGGACCAATCCTGACCCAGACCGGTCGGTTCCGGTTCCGAACCAGAACCGGTTGGTCCGGTAATGAACCGGAATCCGATCCGGTTTTACCCGGATCGGATCGATTCCAGGGATTTGGAACCGCCAATCCGGCGGTTCCGGTTCCACCGGTTCCGAAACCAGAACTGGAACCGGTGAAAAAGAATATAAAAAATAAAATAAAATTTATGTGGCTAACGGCATTGTAGCCGTTGGCCACTGGACTGCCGTTGCCCAACGGCTAAAAATAGCTGTTGGGCAACGGTTTTCAACAAAAAATTTTTTTTTATTTTTAAAAAAATATTTTTGCTTCTATATATACCTCATTTTTCCTCTCCATTTTTCATCTCCAACTCTCTTCTCTTATAATCCTAATCTTTTATTCAATTATCTCATTTTTCCATATTTCCACTAATACGATGGCATCTTCTTCCACTGGTCGTGGCGGTCGTGGTGGTCGTGGTGGTTCCTCAAATCCACCTTTATTCCAAGAAAATTATGATATTTTTGCCGAGTTTGATAATGCTTATGATGTTGAAGAAGCGGAACACGTTGCAGAACCGGCGGCCCCCCAAAATCCGGCCCCCGGCGGGTCATCCGCGACTACTGCCGCTTCGAGTCGCACGAGTAACCGTCCCAAACGAAGCAAGGTATGGGATCATTTTGACGTCGAGACAAAACCAGGTACGAACGAATCTGTTGTTATTTGTAAAATATGTAAAACAACATATAATTATAAAACAGGTGGTTCCGCTGGCGGTACCGGAACCTTTAAGAAACATCTAGCTAAAAAAACATAATTTTGATGATGTTACTTTACAACCATTAGGTAGAGAACCAACCCAACTTCAAATTAATCCTCAGTCTGGCACTAATTTTATCTTAACACCGGAAATGAACAAAAGATTATTCGTTCGTTTTATTGTAAGATGTGAACTTCCCTTTTTGTTTTCTGAAAAAGATGGCTTTATTGAATTTTCTTCTGGTATCCAACCATGTTTTAGACATATTTCTAGGCATACTTTGAAAAGAAATATTGTGGATGTGTTTCTTGATTACCGCAAGACTTTAGTTGATCATCTTTCTTCTATTAACTGCAGATTAAGTTTAACTACTGATATTTGGACGAATACCACACTACTTTCTTTTCTTGTTATTACTTGTCATTGGATTGATGATAACTGGTGTTTGCAGAAAAGAATTTTGTCACTGTATGAATTAAAATCTGCACATACTGGTTCCCAAATTGCTAAATTTATTGTTAATGTTTGTAGATTTTATGGAATTGCAGATAAAATTTGTTCGATTACACTTGACAACGCTTCAAATAATAATGTGGCAATGCGTGAACTTAAAATATATTTACGACCAATGCTTAATGGTGTTTTTTTTCATGTTAGATGTGCATGCCATATAATTAATTTAGCAGTAAAAGATGGTTATGAAGATGCTGAATGTAGTAGCATAGACAAACTTAAAAACTGTTGTCAATGGATACGACAGTCACGCATTAAGCGTGATTGGAAACATACGTGTGCAAGTCAGAACCTTCGGTTTACTCTTTTTCCACCGCCCATTGTAAGTCGATGGAATTCTTTGCACAAAATGTTAGAATCGATGTTACCTTATCAAGATGCTTTAACTTCTTTTTATAACTCTTATCAAATGCCTGAAAGTGATGAAAGTTATTTATTGTCTGATAAGGATTGGTTTTTTGTTAATAATTTAACTGCTTTGTTATCAACCTTTAAAGATGCAACAGATCGTTTCTCCGGTGTTTCTAATCCTACTTCTCATTATTTTCTTCCACTTGTATTTAACATGTTTTGTAAATTTATTGAATTTAGATATGATATTGAGTTGACGTCGTTCGTTTATCGTATGGAGGAGAAGTTTAAAAAATATTGGGAACAAATTCCACACATGCACTATATATCTACATTGTTAGACCCAAGTCAGGGTGTAGGATCTTTTGATACTTTGTTTGAATATTATAGTACGTTTTTGGATAAGGATGTTGACGATCAAAAGACGTCAATCATGGATTCTCTCCAAAATATGTTTTGATTGTACCATAGTGAACAGGGACAGAGCTCATCGGCACGTGTAATAGGAGGAGAAGAACAAGATGCTAGTCAGTCACGAAGCGGATGGATTAATCTGTTGCGGAGCCTTGAAAGAAAGAAGCAGAGAGGAAGCGGAGTGTCATCTACCGCTTCAAATGAGTTGCAGTTCTTCCTGGGTCAAATGTTCATTACAGATGGAAATTTTGACGTACTAGAGTGGTGGAAAGCAAACACAAGACAATATCCAGTCTTAGCCAAAATGGCTAGAGATGTATTTGCAGTCCAAACATCCAGTGTCGCGTCAGAGTAGGCATTTTCAACTTGTGCTCGGCTCATTGGAGACTTTAGAGTTTCTCTACAAGCAGAATCATTGTGCATGCTTACGCTGCTAAGAGATTGGTTCGATGTTGAGAGAAGAAATAAGAGAGAATGAGGAATCGACGAGTTCGGCAATGAAAGTTCTGAAGAAGAATAAGAATTGGCCAAGACTATACTTATAAATTATGATGAATAATGTATTTTTATTATAAATTTCAAATGATGTATCTTTTATGTTGTTTTCCATATTCAATAAATAATGTATTTTTCCTTTACGATTTGGGTTGACAAAAAAAAAATTAAAAAAATTTGGCTTGGCGATCGATCGCCAAGACCCGTGGTTTAAAAAAAAAACACAGAAACATTTGGCGATCGATCGCCGAAAATGGCGATCGATCGCCAAACCGGTTCCGGTTGGAACCGGTTTACCCCGGACCAATCCGATAATTTGGATCCGGGGTTCCGAACCGGATCGGTTCCATGGCATATGCCATGGAACAGGAACCGGACCAATCCGGTTCAGAATCGGATTGGTCCTGTTCCACCAAAATCGAACCCGGGATCGGTCGGATCCGACCCGTGAACACCCTGAATTTTACCCAATAGATATTAAACTCCAATTCCATAATTAATGTTCAATTCCAATAATTACCCCCAATTCGTACTCATAATTACTTTCATAATTCACATGATTCATCTCAACCATTTTTTTACTTCAATTATTATGACTCAAACATAAAACTCATTAAACTCGAGTTATTTCAAAACCGAGTCCAAACTCGAAATGACAATTGTTCATAATTATCCCTTTAACTAACCCAGTAACTCAGTTTAATTAAGATAATTAAATTTCAGGTATCACAATTTCCCATGTTAATAAAATTTCATCCTCGAAATTTAAAATACACCCACACCGAGCTCCTCATGGCTCGAAAAAGTAAACTAAACTTGACTTAAGACGAAGGAACCGAGTTCCCTCCATTGAAGAAAGATAAAAATAGAATTTATCAGCCCCAGATGGGTAACCTTGCCTTTGAATCTTTTACTGGGAGTTTCCGGGTATTGAATGACTGGAAATGTTTCAAAAAAAGTAGGCATACGACGTACAAAAAGCTCACGCCCCTCTTTATCTCGAAAGAGATGTTGTAAGTAAAATATGTCGACCAACAAGTAGTCCAGAGTAGTGTGGTATGATGACCAAAAGATAACACATTATCATTCTATTAAATGAAAAGAAATAATATATGTAAGGACCCCCGTGCCCTTAATCCGTTATTAGTGTATTAATACATGCCATTAGCGCATACAATCATATTATCATGGGAAGGAAACCACATGCAAGTATATCATCGTATACCATCTATAAAATTTCTTGCATTAGAACATCATAATGTTCAACTTCCCCAACCAAAACCTTTTTCATAGCATGCACCCCCAACAATACACTAACATACTCTCAGTTCATTTAGCAATTCCGTATTTAATTGCATGCAACCATAAATGAAGAGAGAAAACCATGCCCATTTATACATTCCATATACACGTAAAGACGTACTCACATGAGAGCACCCAATGAATAAGCGTGTATCTAATGTATAAAATATTCTACCAAATACCGTTACTGGTACTTCAATCCTGGAAGCACCTCTCAAGCACAACTCGATCTCAACTCCGGATCTATGTACTTATTCATCCAGCTCTGGTACCTAGATCCTGGAAGTACCTCTATCAACAACCCGAGCTCAACTCCAAAGCTACTGCTGCACCTGTATTACCTGCCCCAACAGAGACAGCCCCCACACGGGGTGAGCATACCAATACCACCAATCACTATAATCATAATATTACAATTCATAATTTACAAAATGTAAATGTCAGGAATTTAAATGATACTCCCTGGATGGTATCATCCTCATCCGGGGTCCCCTGTATTGTCCCTGTTCTCAAAATAACCAAACCATTAAATTCTCAAAAGCCAGTTGATCATCTCATTGATCGACTAAAACCTTTCCCCTTATACCAGTTCCACTGTCAAATATGGTTAAATCATCAAATATAGTACCATAGGTATCACATACATTTAGTCAATGATTCCATAGTTCCATTACATGACTCGCTCTACAATAGCGGCATTTTAACCCCATGCACGCTCAACAATAGCGGCGCTATAACCGATGGTCGCTCAACGGCGACAACATCCCAATCATTGCTAGCTCAGAGGCGGCCCATATAATTCCCAATTAAAGTTCATTCGTCGCAATTATCATATACCATGCATTTCAATATCCATTTATAGCAAGTACCATACACCATGCATTTCAATACCCATTTATTGTAAATACCACATACAATGCATTTCAATATCCACTTAGTGCCAATACCACATACCATGCATTTCGATATCCATTTAATGCAAATACCACATACCATGCATTTCACAGTTGCAACATTATAACAGGTCATGCTCGTACGTCATACGTACCTTATAATCCCGTAGTTCGAGTCCGACCTCGCCTGAGTCCCACGACCCGATGAATTATGTGCTAACACATAAATAACTCACAATTAAACATAGGCATGCAATCACGTGTCCAAGCACGTTCACAACATCCAAATCTATCGTCCATCCGTGATGACTACCAAAAATAGAAGCCCCCGGCTAAGCATGCATAAAACCCAAAATATTCAATTTTACAAGTTTAAAAGATAGCCAAAAACCCAATCGAGAATTTCGTTTTATAAAACTTTGGCTCCAACCAATTCATTTTAAAAGTATAGCATTCCCATTGGAATGCAGACATTGCCCCGGAAACGGCCCCTTTAAACCTTGATTCCAAAATCCCGACATTTTCCAAAAAATTTCAAAAAAAACAAAAATCCACAGGCGGCGATCGATCGCCACTTTTGGCGCGATCGATCGCCCCTGTCTAGTGGCAAAATCCCCTCCTCGCGATCGATCGCCAGCCCTCACAATCGATCGCAAACATGCTCGCGATCGATCGCCTAGACCACGCGATCGATCGCCTGCACTGTTCATCGCCATCAAAAATTGAACTGCTCGTCGCGATCGATCGCCCCTCCTCGGCGATCGATCGTCACCTGCGATTTTCCGAAAAATTCAAGCTTCCATGGTGTTTTTCACACCCAAACTCAAAACCAACACCCCATACACCTTCAACACCTCAAATACACCTTTAAAACTCAATAAAAACTCCAACAACTAACTTTAAGATTTTTACCCAAAATCCACAAATCCAAATCTAACATTAATACTCAACCAAAATCAACAATATTACTACCAAATCGTAGACAATGACGAGGGGAAGGTGAATACCTGATTTTCTTCGAGAAAACCGGCTCCCGAGCCAAGCTACCAATGATTTTGCTTCCAAGAGCAAAAGACGGAATACCGAGTCCACTTTGTATATATAGCTCCAAAGCTCCAAAATACCGACTCCTCCACAAACATATCATGATTCATTAAATATCATATGTTTCCAAAAATCATCTCTCCAACCTCAATTTCCATTACCAGCCCCAGTACATAGTACTCCGGACCCCAAATCCCACCAAAGATCAAATTCCAAAGTTATCACCACGATGAGAATACGATATCATCCCTTGGATCCAACGACTCCAAAAACAGGATTTAAAATCCCCGGGAGTCCCAAAACATCAATTAATACACAATTGCCACAATTAAAATCATCAAGGATTATTACCACACCGGGGTTGACACTAATAATTCCCGGGTATCACAATATATGATCACCTTATTCATATCAGGAGTTGCAAGATTAACATCATCATATTTTACTCATCCAGTAACCTTCATTATTGTATACTCAATTATAGTATGCACTCGATCACCATTGATTGACAAGTTCCATAATTCATCCCTTAACACTATTGTGCATTTTTTCCTACATGCAACATTGGCTACCTTTTTACTATCGTTTCTGAGCACCTGGAAAAGAATCTACAACCTTTCTCAACTGGCCAAGTCCTACTTGCTCTCTCGCTGTCAATTCTTCGTAATGTATTGGAAAGATTAGATTAGACTAAGTTTTTCACAAGGTTATATTATAGATGTGATGATTATGTCCATTCTTTGGATCTAATCAACAATAGGTCTCATGGGCTAACACCGATTTAGCCCTTCCTACATTCGTTTTGCCTCCTCGCATCTAGATTTCATCACATTAAAAGTTCTATAAAATTTATTATTTTCAATCCCTCGCAAATCAATATATAATCTCATTCTTGTTCCCTAGGTTTCAATGTTAGACAGAGTTCGTGTACTATCATTAAAACTCATATACCCCATGTGTACGTCGTTCACTACATGCTAGTGGGAATTGTATCATACTCGATGTTACATTCCAATACTTATGATTACAAGCTTTCAATACTCTATTTTGTGACAACAGCAATAATAATCTCATAAACATAATATAAACATAATATAATTCAACCAACTTTTAGAAATGCTTTTACAACACATCACACATTGATGTCCATGGTTATAATTGTTTCCAACAAAAGGAAATAAAAATACTTGCATTACAAGTTTGAGTGCACGAATATCAAGACTTTGTAAGCATCACCCACTTGTATCATTCCATAAAAATTTAAGGCATAAACATGTATACTCCCATTTAATAACATCATATAAGACATATCTCGATTAATTGCATTGTTAATTCCCCAGTTAGATCGACATTGATATTCATTTATTAGAATTCCATTATTGTTTATCATCTTGAATAAGTGTCATTACACTACCAATTAATCATATATTACGCCTGAATTCTTACCGACCCATAAGTATACATGCTATTACTTATGTATAAATTCTTCATTATGCTTTCATGCTGGACACTTCCTTTAAGAATTCTATATCATGCATATGCATTTACCTTCAAACATCAGTTGATAACATCATGAGATTATTCTTTTTTTTTTTTAAAAACAAAAAAATCCTCGATCTTAATCATGTGTAAGGTCCTTGGTATCCTTCACTTTGTTAGTAAAATATGTGTATCAAGTTGGTCAAGATAGGTGGATATGCATGTAAGAATGGGAATCTGATAATTATGGAAGACATTTAAATGATTTGGTGTCAAATGAATTTGTTGAGGTGGGTCTTGTATATTTTTGGATTAGTACTTTCTCCACCGCCTCGATTGTTGGTCCATATAGTCTGATATCTACATCCTTATTTACTACCATATACACGACCAAGAAATGAAGCAAGGTAGAGAAAATTGAATTCTCACATGTGTTGGGTTTTCGTATCCCGCCGTCAGATCCAAACGCAACGGAAAATAAACATAAACGAATCTGACCCTGGGACGGATCGATCGCACCTGATTCATATATAAACATGCAAATATCATAATATAATGCACGAAAAGTGATTACCGATAACAGCGAAATCAATCTGCGGCGGTGACCCTCGAGTCCAATCAACCTGACCAGATCTACAAGCCAGCACCAGTGCTAGTGTGATGACGGCTATTCTTAGAGAATGAGTGTATTGAATAATCTCTTACAACCCTAAAGATGAATGTTATATTTATAGTGGTATTGAGTTAGCTAATTGAGCTAGGGTCCATAAAGTCCGGACCAACGTTTGACTTGCTGGGCATTTATGCTTGTGGTATTGAGTTAGCTAATTGGGCTAGGGTCCATAAAGCCCATAGGGCCAACGTTTGGCTTGCTGGGCATTTATGCTAACAATCTCCCACTTGCCCAAAAGCCAACGCAAAACTCCAAACTCATAATCCAAGTAACTCAATCCAATTGAATAACTTGATGTACTACTAATGTACATAATTATGAGACATAAAAATATCAAACGTTTTAATTTTAGAACATTCTATAGAGGAAACATTTTCAAATATAGAAACTCCACTAAAGCAGGAGCTTTCAAAAATTAAATTCATCTCTTCTAAATCACTCAGCATGAGTACTTAACATTTAAGTCTCAATTCTCACCAATAGATCGGCGGCCGGTTGATTGTGACCCATTGAGGCTCAAATGTATCATAGTAGTAGGATCACAACCTTTGTGATTTTAGAAGTTAAACAACTTCTTTGGGCTTACCCTGAATGCCTCATTGTCAATTAAACTCTTTTAATAGACAATGACCGAAATAAAATTTCAGCAATAACCTACCGATCGTGGGTAGCGCCTAGCATCTGCGCTTCACGAAGACCTAGATATAAATGACTAGCAGCGTACGAGAACATGTCAGCCATAGTTAGCGTGCAGTACATTCATTTCACTCAATATGTCCCGATTGAATCAAGGGCATTGGTTGATCGAGACCCTTATGATTTCAATAACTATGTATTTGTTTTACGTTATATGATTCCTTGTGTGCGTATATGAAAAACCCATTTTTCACAAGCACTACCCACTCTGGCCAGAGATTCCTTGAATCATATATAGAAAAACACATATGACATCCTGGTTCATCAAGACCAGTGGTGAATCCCCAACGAAAATCATAGGCCTCTGACAGCATCACTGAATACCCAAAATAATGACTTTATGACTCACATGTGACCAGTCATTAAATCAAAGTACACAGCTATCTATCAAGACATCAATGACGCCTCGGGTCATGAGGAGTATTGGTGCACAACTATGACTAGAAATTCTATACTCGACAAATGGTAACCACTTATAGAATTTCGAGTAGGGTCGTTCAGTGAACTCATTCCTAATGAGCACATATTCATATGTGCTGACTTCTCCAAGCCAACACCGATGAAACGCGGCGCACTACACTAGACACATCATGAATACTAGTCTCTAACGAGCATATATCGATATCCCATTCTCGAAGGCTCATCGACCAGGAACATTTAGAAATCGCAGTCGAGAATGTATTTCATGGTCACCATCATATGCGTAACCACATTCTATGGACTATAGCAATCTCAAGGACTTCATCAATGCATCAAGATGCATTGGTAAACAGATGAAGAAGTGCCCATATATATTAATATTCAAACAAAGATTTGTCAAAATAAGATTATAAGTACAATCAATCAACTATTGATTTACTTAATCACATATGACAACAACATCTTTCACTTTCCCAAAGCCAAATACTCATGTATCTCAAGACCATCTTCCCAAGATGTCTGACACACCAATCGTTGTAAAGGCTTTGTCAGTGGATTCACTATATTTTTCTGTTGAAGCGATACTCTTGATAATAATATCTTGTCTACCATCTCTATCATTAGATGGTATTTTCTCAATATATGTTTGGATACTGATGAGATCTTTGCTATTCATAATAGCTCAATTTTTGTCACAGTACCTAGAGACTGTGTCAACTGTACTAGAAATTACACCCAACTCTTGGATGAAATTTCATCCAAACTACCTCTTTGCTGCATCGTATGCTGTAATGTATTCAGCTTTAGTGGTGGAATCCGATGTGGTGTCTTGCTTGGAACGTTTCCAAGAGACGACATCATCATTAAGCTTAAATAGAAATCCGAACATCGATTTGGTATCATCTATATCTGACTGAAAAACCATCATCAGCTTAGCCTTCAACTTTTATTTCTCCACTTACAGATCCAAAAACCATGAACATATCATAAGTTCTGCATAAGAACTTGAGGATTAATTTCACAGTTTTCCAGTGACCTTCACCGGGATCTGTCTGATGTCTGCCCATTACTCTAAGAACATACATCGGGCTAAGTACATAACGTAGCATACATTACGCTATTAAAAAATCGAAACATAAGGTACCAATATCATCTTTTCACTCTCTTCATCGATCTTAAGACATATTGACTCGAGAGATGAATACTATGATATATTGTGAAGTAACTCATTTTTCGACTATTCCATGCTAAACCCTTTTAGCACAGTGTTTATGTGATGCTCTGATATTCGATTAACTTTAATTGCATATTTGATGTAAAAGTAATTTAGTAAAATAATTCAGTAAATATACAGTTTGTATTAAACTGATATATTTAAATTTTTGATCAGATGTTAGTGATACGAACCCAAATATGGAACCGGGTACAGACTACACATATGATGAGTCAGCCTTGATATTGGCATTTCGATACATTTATTACCTTCATTAATTTTTAGCAATTTTGGACGTGAAACATACTAGAGCCATGTTGCAAACAAGACCCGAGAGATTGACACCTATCCCTTACCTTTTATTTTATAATATATCTAGTATGTCTATCTTGTTTCCTTCATTCTTATCATTTATTTTGAGAAACGAGAATAAAGCTGACGAGAGGGAAGGACTTTATGTCTTCGATTTTTATTCACAATTCGAACTAAATCAGTTGTGTAGAACTATTGTTTGGTGGTGACAATTTCTTGAATTAGGTGAGTTTGTTTTTTTTTAGTTTTTGCTTTTTACTTAATAAAAATATTTAGGATCATGAAAAAGTTAATTTCTACACGACTGAGATGATCAATTAGGTTCTCCCATATCTTAAAGTAATATGGTGGGTTGTCTCGTTAGTTTGAAAATTTGATAAAGGTAACAAATTATGAGTATGGTGTTGCATTAAATTGAATCTCATTATACTCACTAATGAGACTAGATTTCAAAATCCCTAACCTGTATTAATTAGTATCTTTTGTTTCAGTGATAGAAGAGTTGCTTAACTAATGATTATTTTATGCTAATACTACATGAAAGTAAATTGGCAAGGACGAATTTTATGAAGTATAGTCTTGTCGAGAATTAATAAATGAAATGAAGTATTAAGAAATAATTTTAGTTATACTCTTTGTTTAAGTTGTTGCTAAATTAGAAATGAAAATGACTTTTAGCCTTGGAAATTGACTACTGTACGTGCATGACCGTAGATATTGGGATGAGATTTAATAACACTTTTAGTTTGTTGATATATATTAAAAACAATGTGAATTGGAGTGTAAGTGATAATCCAATTACGAATAAAGATTTAAATATCCATTTGTATTGTTTAGAGTAATATCCTATATCAAGCGATCGAACGACAACAAGTGTGAATCAGAAGAAATAAGGTATGTTGCGATCGGGTAACATACAACATGTATCTGTATCAGTTGGTATATGATTTGACGACTTCTGTGAATTACTTGCTTTTATGTGGCTACGTGATTTTATTTAAATTATGTGGCATTCATGGCATTCATAATTGCACATCGATGTATGAAAATAAATGTTTTGTTAACACACATCCGTTTTTATACATACATCGATGCATGACATACATGTTGAGCTGCGATTCTTTGATACCCTATTATTTTGGATTCGATCAATCATAAGGGTTGTACACGGTGTTTTGACTGGCATTAAGTGGCCTGAAAGGCATAGAGATTCGTGGACCTTATGATTGTTATGATTTGTTGATATGGGGATTGGTGGCGTTTGCCGACGTCATCCTCTGGATTATCCCTATTTATTGAGACTGGTATAAGGTGGCACCTTGCTGACGTCATCTGTATGATCTGATCTGATGTCAAGAGATGGGATGCGGTGACGCTTTGACGACGCACCATATAGACATTCCTTTGCTTGACATGCTCGAGCTTAGCTATGTAGTATTTGGACTTTCATTTATTGGCTCCGAGATGTTGGGATATGCCCTAAGACATGTCATTAGATGATTGCTTACGACATACAATGTAATATGATTTTATAAATGGCAAATCATTATTATATATTATTCAAATATCTGTGCAATATGAATTGATATATAAGTTAATGTCCTTAGAATAAATATTGTATTATTCTTAAAGATTGTCCCTAGTCAAGTATTATCAAAAATAAGGATAATGATAATACATTGAGACTAGTATGTTTTGATTGATGAATTGTTCATGGATATGAGATATCAAATCAACACATGGGTACATGTTAGAGAACAATGTACTGGACAGACCCACCATGAGAATGCTACATGGATAGTTATATGAGTGTCATAAGCAATTCTCATAGTGATAATGTGATGTCCGGGGATTAATGGCGTTAATCCCGGTGTGGTAATAATCCTTGATGGATTTTATTTGTGGCAATTAGGAATTAATTACGGTTTGGCATCTCCCGAGGTTGTTAAATCGGGCATTTGGGATCGTTGGATCCAAAGGATGAGATTGTATTCTAATTTTGGGTGGAAAACCTATGAGTTGGGTTTTAGTAGGACTTGGTGTTCGGGGTGCCTTAATGTTGGGGCCAATCTGGGGATTTGATGTTGGAGAGAGAGTTTTTGAAAACAGATGATTTTTAATGAATCAAGATGTATTTGTGGAGGTATTGGTATTCTGGGGCATTTTGGCTATATATACCAGTTGGACTTGGGATTCCGTCATTTGGAATTCATTCCATTCCTCTCCTCTCTCACCCCAAACCCTTCCCCCTTTTTCCTTGATGAGCAAATCGACGGAGGCTCATCCTAGGAGCCGGATTTCTCGAAGATAATAAGGTATTATTCATCCCCTCGCATTTGGCTTCGTTTTGATTGTGGTATGGTAGTTTTGAGTTGGGGTTTTGGTTGGTTATGGGTTTTGGGGATATTTGATTAAAATCCAATGTTGAGTTTTTGGGAGTTTTTATTGGTTTTAAATGGTATATTTGAGGTGTTAAAGGTGTATGGGGTGTTGGTTGTGAGTTTGGGTGTCAAAAACACCATTAAAGCTCGAGTTTTCGGAAAAATCGCAGTCCGTGATTGATCTTGGCGAGGTGCCGATCGATCGCGACATACTACTGGTTTTGGGAAGGCGATGAGCAGTAGCGGCGATCGATCGCGAGACGTGGCGATCGATCGTGAGGGCCTTGGCGATCGATCGCGGCTTGTTTGTTTTTCGGACAGTAGGGTATGGCGATCGATCGCGGCTTGGCGCCGATCGATCGCGGCCCTGTTCCCTTTGTTTTTTTCAAAATTTTGGAAAATGTTGGGCTTTTGGAACCGTGGTTTAAAGGGGCCGTTTCCGGGGCAATGTCTACATTCCAATGGGAATGCTATGCTTTTAAAACAGATTGGTTGAGGCCAAAGTTTGATAAAACGGAATTCCCGGTTGAATTCTTGGTTATCTTTTAAACTTCTTATGTGGTATATTTTTGGGTATTATGCATGCTTAGCCGGGGGGCTTTTATTTTGGTAATCGTCGTGGATTGACGATATGATTGGGAGTTATGAACGTGCTTGGGCACGTGATTGCATGCTTATTCTTGATTGTGAGTTGTTTATGTGTTTTAGCACATATTTCTTGAGGTATGGAACTCAACAAGGTTTGGCTTGGACTACGGAGACTTAAGGTACGTATGACGTACGAGCATGGCCTATTGTAGTGTTGCAACTGTAAAAATGCATGGTGTGTGATAATTATACTAAATGGGTATTGGAACACATGGTGTGTGATAATTGTACTAAATGGGTATTGGAACACATGGTGTGTGGTAATTGCGTTGTATGTACATTGAAATATGTGGCATGTGGTAATGGCATCGGATAGGTATTGATATGCATGGTGCAGGAGATTTGCTATAGATGGATAACAATATGCATGGTAAATAGTATTTGTGTCAAATGGTTATTCATTGGGAACCATACGGTGCCGCTATTGAGCGAGCAATGAATTGGGATGAAATCGCTGTTGAGCGACCATCGGTTATGACGCCGCTATTGTTGAGCGTGCGCGAGGTTTAGTATGCCGCCATTGTGGAGCGAGCAATGAAACAGGAATATGGAAATTATTGGTTAGATATATGTGATATCTATGGTCTTTTATATTATGTTTTTACCATATTGATCATGGAACTGGCATAATAGAACGGTATTAGTTAATCTATGTGATGATTGACTGGCTTTGGGAATTTGATGAGTTTGGTTATTTTGAGAACAGGGACGATACATGGGATCGGATGAGGGTGTTACCATCCAGGGAGTATCATTTAAATTATAGCATTTACATTCTGTATTTGAATTGCAATGTTATGCTTATTGGCTTGGTGGTATTGGTATGCTCACCCCGTGTGGGGGTTGTCTCTGTTGGGGCAGGTGGTACAGGTGTAGCAGCAGCTTTGGAGTCGAGCTCGGGCTGTTGATTGAGGTACTTCCAGGATCGAGGTACCAGAGCTGGTTGAACAAGTGCATAGATCCAGAGTTGAGATCGAGCTGTGCTTGGGAGGTACTTCCAGGATTGAAGTGCCAGTAACGGTATCCGGTAGAGTGTTTTATACATTAGATACACGCGTGTTCATTGAGTACTCTTATGTGAGTGCATCTTACGTGTATATGGAATGTATAAATGGGCTACGGCTCTCCTCTATTCATTTATGGTTTGCATGCAATTAAATATGGAATTGCTAAAAGAACTAAGAGCATGTTAGTGTATTATGAGGGTGCATGACATATGAATAATCTTAGTTGGGGAATTTGAATATTATGTGGATTAAAATGCAAGAAATTTTCTGGATAGTATATGGTGTTGCACTTGCATATGGTTTTCCCCATGATAGTATGATTATATGCACTAATGGTATGGCTTAATACACTAATAACGGGTTAAGGGACGGGGGTCCTTACATTAGTGGTATCAGAGCAGTGGTTAGCTCTTTGGGGCTGTTGAGGGCCTAGGAAAATGATAATGGAAATGAGAAGCACATACTTATGCATGATGGTAGTTAGTTTTGCGTGGCACAACTATATTGCTTATGTGCATTTATGATATGTGTTCATAATTGGAATATGCTATTGCTAACCATGGTGGTTGCAGGGTCTTATGAGACATGGACTATGCATTACGGTTGCATAGATGTACATCGGAGTGATGATTCTAATGCTTTGCCGCTAAATGTTGGAGCGAGGTGCATTAAAATACACTCATGGCGATGTTTATGGGAATACGGGTTATGCATTACGGTTGCATGCACGTCGAAGCGATGATGCCGCTGTCGTGTCGAAGCGATGGTAAATGCCGCTGTCACGTCGAAGCGATGATGCCGCTGTCGTGCCGAAACAATTATTGGAACTCGGGATATGCATTACGGTTGCATGCGTGGCGTAGCGATGTGAATACTTGCCGCTGTCATATTATAGCGATGAAGAATATTTGCCGCAAATATGTCGAAGCGAAGGATAATGCCGCTGTCATATTACTATTGCGAGGGATATTATGCCGCTAATATGTCGAAGCGAGGGGTATTTCCGTTGTCATGCCAGAACGATGGTAAATGCCGCTGTCGTGTCGAAGCGATGGTAAATGCCTCTGTCACGTCGAAGCGATGGTACCACCGTCATGTCAAAGCGATGATGCCGCTGTCGTGTCGAAGCGATGATACATGCCGTTGTCACGTCGAAGCGATGATGCTGCTGTCATGATGTAGCGATGCGATCGGGAACAAAGTACTAAATGAGTGTGAGTACCTCTTGAGTCCGCGATTATTCCGATATTTTTATTGGCGATGGTTCATGCCGCCGGGTATTTTATTGGCGATGGTTCATGCCGCCGGGTATTCTATTGGCGATGGTTTATGCCGCAAGGTATCATATATTCTATTGGCGATGGTTCATACCACCGGGTATTCTACGGCGATGGTTTATGCCGCCAGGTATCATATAGCGATGGTACATTCCGCTACATCTATGGTGATGCTTCATACCGCCGGATATTCTTTGGCGATGTTTTATGCCGCTGATTCTATAGCGATGGATTATACCGCTATGTGTGTAGCACTGGATTATGCCACCTACGAACGATGGATGCTGCTTATGTACCGCTGGTGGACGATGGATACAGGTATTCCGCTATCTTGATAGCGATGAGGTATGGCAAATTACTTTTGATATCATTATTGTGAATTCCATGTATTGTTTTATACCGTCATGTGTTTGACGATGAGATTATGGATGTCGTATATCGACATGTGCCGTCATGTGTTTGACGATGAGATTATGAGTGTCGTGTATCGACAGGTACCGTCATATGTTTGACGATGTTATTTGGGATGTCTATGTGGACGCGTGGCGTCGTTTTGGTGAATAATGCATTCATGTTTATGTATTTGGTTGTATGGTTTGAGTGCCGATGGTGGGCACATGGTAGAATCTGGGTCACTAGTTGACGAGACCTTTTTCCGAGCAGGTTTGCTCGATGGAGCATGGGATGCATTGTACCGGTGAGTGTACCGCATCATGTTATAGAGGTAAATATTTGTCGAGCAATGATACCCTTGGGTATGCTCGCTGGGATGGCTAAGGCCAAGTGATTGGTGGTAAGAGTAGTCATTGAGGAAACTACTCGCTTGTATTGTGATGGGGAGTAAGCATGGTTACACCCACCCTGAAGGTGTGGAATAAGTCCTAATGGATTAGGATTGCATGGTAATTAAGCATGGACGCCGGGTTGTCCATTGTGCTTTGGTGTTTTAGAGATATGTTGGGCGATGACCCACAACTCTAATGGTTTGTGCGGTATGGTATACCGGGATGGAACGTGTGTCACGTTGATAGGTTGGTATGAGCCTATGGGGCCAGTGAATCACTAGCCAGGTATTGTTGCAGTACTTTAGTGTGCTTGTGTTAGCCATTATAATGCTCGTTGGATTCGAGTTTGGTGAATCGTATGGTGATACGATGAGGGTTATGGTAGACTCTTGTAGTCTCTATGTGGCATGGTATTTGAGGTAGGGAATACCTCACGGAGACGTTTATACATCAAATGTTTTGAGAGACTTGTTTTGGGGCAGCTCAATTCTGTTGGGAATGCCAACGTGAGTGTCGACAAGTCGTTGTTAACTCTAGTTGAGCATCCTTGCATATGGCATGCAATGGGAGTCTCAATGATTTGTGAGATATAGTTAGTGGGGTGACACTACTATATTGATTTTGTCTCTTGGAGAGTTTTGGATTGTACTGTCTTGGAGACAGCTTGCATCGGTCGTGGATTGATTGTAAATCAGCCATAGTAAGCATTACTGGTGTTGGACCGGGTAATGGATTTCTTACCTCGGTGAGACGTTTGAGGAGACGTCTCGGAGGAGATGCTCGATTGTGGAGTACTATGGCATTAGTACAGAGCATCGTTGGGATGTGTATACATGGCGTATACGGATTTTGGATCGGGTAATGGTAGTATTGATGCACTACTCTAACCAGTTGAGTACTTCTGGGTTCCGGGATTTGTTTTGATTTGAATATACCCAGGTCTTCCGAACGATGGTTCGAGGATTGGAGGATCGTGGATTCATGACTTTTTCCTTGAGAGAAAGGCGGTACTGATATGCCTATCGGTTGAATCTTTTGGGGAGATTCGTTGTTTTGGTTCGCGTGGTGTTGATGTTGAAATCACACCCTTTGATTTTGGTTTGTCAACCATCATTCTCCGTAGGGCGAGAATAATTGAGGTTTAACAGTTGGTTTTGGAATTTGGGTATGATTGGAGATGCCCGAGTCCATGGCATTGTGTATGCATGTTATGTTGGTGTATGAGCATGTATGCCGTGTGTGTATACGAATGCCAACTTTATTTTGTTCCTGGTTGAACGTCGAGTTTGTATGCTCGGTTTGGTAAATCTCCGGTGTGAGATTGTGGAACCTCGAGATCGGTAATCTCGATGGCAAGATGTATTCTGAGGAATGATCGTGAGATACTGTTGACTCCCTCTGAGGAGGGATTGTCGTGTTTTGGAATCATGGTAGTTCTTGTTGGATAATTCGATAGCCTTCATGTTTTAGGATTGTTGAATCCCAGGATAAATGAGGGATGGCCAGGATTCGGATTTGTTTAGTGTCACGGTCGACACGTGTTGGGAATGCAATTGTTTGTCTTGCATGTTCCCTGTGGAATCTCGATAGTGTGTTTTGGACCAAGATGGGATTTCTTGGAACACCTTGTTTTAGGCATCTGTAGTGATGTGTTTCGTGTGGATTAGTGACCGTGGTTCACCCGATTCGGATTGCAAGTGGTGCAATTACTCCTTTGGAGGAGATGGACCGGGAAGCGAAAACCAGATTTTCTGTGAGTATACTGTTGTATACTAATGGCCCACATCATAACGATGTGTGTTGAGCATCGTGGGCAAGTAATGGAGATATCATGGGGAGATATCTATGTCGAGACCAAGGAAGGTTTGGTTGATTTTCAGTCATGGTGGACTGACTTCTGGGACGATTCACGTCGAGGTATGTTGTTATATTTCAGGTTTGTATTGGTTTTGGCGTTCACTCTATTTTAGAGCTTAGTGCGAGAATGGTATTCTCGCAGTTGTTAATTCGATTCTAAGGTGGTTCAGAATCGGGGTCTTGGCTTTGATTTGTTTGTGTAGTCCTGGTGTTACGTGGAATACACCGGTGCAATTTCGAGGGGGATAATTGTGATGTCCGGGGATTAATGGCGTTAATCCCGGTGTGGTAATAATCCTTGATGGATTTTATTTGTGGCAATTAGGAATTAATTACGGTTTGGCATCTCCCGAGGTTGTTAAATCGGGCATTTGGGATCGTTGGATCCAAAGGATGAGATTGTATTCTCATTTTGGGTGGAAAACCTATGAGTTGGGTTTTAGTAGGACTTGGTGTTCGGGGTGCCTTATGTTGGGGCCAGTCTGGGGATTTGATGTTGGAGAGAGAGTTTTTGAAAACAGATGATTTTTAATGAATCATGATGTATTTGTGGAGGTATTGGTATTCTGAGGCATTTTGGCTATATATACCAGTTGGGCTTGGGATTCCGTCATTTGGAATCCATTCCATTCCTCTCCTCTCTCACCCCAAACCCTTCCCCCTTTTTCCTTGATGAGCAAATCGACGGAGGCTCATCCTAGGAGCCGGATTTCTCGAAGATAATAAGGTATTATTCATCCCCTCGCATTTGGCTTCGTTTTGATTGTGGTATGGTAGTTTTGAGTTGGGGTTTTGGTTGGTTATGGGTTTTGGGGATTTTTGCTTAAAATCCAATGTTGAGTTTTTGGGAGTTTTTATTGGTTTTAAATGGTATATTTGAGGTGTTAAAGGTGTATGGGGTGTTGGTTGTGAGTTTGGGTGTCAAAAACACCATTAAAGCTCGAGTTTTCGGAAAAATCGCAGTCCGTGATCGATCTTGGCGAGGCGCCGATCGATCGCGACATACTACTGGTTTTGGGAAGGCGATGAGCAGTAGCGGCGATCGATCGCGAGGGCCTTGGCGATCGATCGCGAGATTTGGCGATCGATCGCGGCTTGTTTTTTTTCGAACAGTAGGGTATGGCGATTGATCGCGGCTTGGCGCCGATCGATCGCGGCCCTGTTCCCTTTGTTTTTTTCAAAATTTTGGAAAATGTTGGGATTTTGGAACCGAGGTTTAAAGGGGCCGTTTCCGGGGCAATGTCTACATTCCAATGGGAATGCTATGCTTTTAAAACAGATTGGTTGAGGCCAAAGTTTGGTAAAACGGAATTCCCGATTGAATTCTTGGTTATCTTTTAAACTTCTTATGTGGTATGTTTTTGGGTATTATGCATGCTTAGCCGGGGGCTTTTATTTTGGTAATCGTCGTGGATTGACGATATGATTGGGAGTTATGAACGTGCTTGGGCACGTGGTTGCATGTTTATTCTTGATTGTGAGTTGTTTATGTGTTTTAGCACATATTTCTCGAGGTATGGAACTCAACAAGGTTTGGCTTGGACTACGGAGACTTAAGGTACGTATGACGTACGAGCATGGCCTATTGTAGTGTTGCAACTGTAAAAATGCATGGTGTGTGATAATTATACTAAATGGGTATTGGAACACATGGTGTGTGATAATTGTACTAAATGGGTATTGGAACACACGGTGTGTGGTAATTGCGTTGTATGGACATTGAAATATGTGGCATGTGGTAATGGCATCGGATAGGTATTGATATGCATGGTGCATGAGATTTGCTATAGATGGATAACAATATGCATGAAAAATAGTATTTGTGTCAAATGGTTATTCATTGGGAACCATACGGTGCCGCTATTGAGCGAGCAATGAATTGGGATGCGATCGCCGTTGAGCGACCATCGGTTATGACGCCGCTATTGTTGAGCGTGCGCGAGGTTTAGTATGCCGCCATTGTGGAGCGAGCAATGAAACAGGAATATGGAAATTATTGGTTAGATATATGTGATATCTATGGTCTTTTATATTATGTTTTTACCATATTGATCATGGAACTGGCATAAAAGAACGGTATTAGTTAATCTATGTGATGATTGACTGGCTTTGGGAATTTGATGAGTTTGGTTATTTTGAGAACAGGGACGATACAGGGGATCCCGGATGAGGGTGTTACCATCCAGGGAGTATCATTTAAATTATAGCATTTACATTCTGTATTTGAATTGCAATGTTATGCTTATTGGCTTGGTGGTATTGGTATGCTCACCCCGTGTGGGGGTTGTCTCTGTTGGGGCAGGTGGTACAGTCGAGCTCGGGCTGTTGATTGAGGTACTTCCAGGATCGAGGTACCAGAGCTGGTTGAACAAGTGCATAAATCCAGAGTTGAGATCGAGCTGTGCTTGGGAGGTACTTCCAGGATTGAAGTGCCAGTAACGGTATCTGGTAGAGTGTTTTATACATTAGATACACGCGTGTTCATTGAGTACTCTTATGTGAGTGCATCTTACGTGTATATGGATGTATACATGGGCTACGGCTCTCCTCTATCTTATGGTTTGCATGCAATTAAATATGGAATTGCTAAAAAAACTAAGAGCGTGTTAGTGTATTATGAGGGTGCATGACATATGAATAATCTTAGTTGGGGAATTTGAATATTATGTGGATTAAAATGCAAGAAATTTTCTGGATATTTTATGGTGTTGCACTTGCATATGGTTTTCCCCATGATAGTATGATTATATGCACTAATGGTATGGCTTAATACACTAATAACGGGTTAAGGGCACGGGGGTCCTTACAGATAATAATGTATGTAATCCTTACGACTTGAGATCATCAGAGATCCCAACATAAGGAGTTATGTATCTTGATATTGTCAAACGTTACCTGTAACATGGTAAACTATAAAGGCAGCTATTGGATACACTACGAATTATGTAGAGGGATGTTGATTGATCAAGATAGGATTTGTCCCTCCTATATAACAGGAGAAGTGTTTGGGCCCTTGATCAAATAAGACTAAAATGCATGGCCGTGCTCGAATGAGTCGATATGTGATATCGAGCTTATTCGTTTATTCTAGTTCTACATGGGGATCAAGAAATAGAGATTGAATATACGAGTATGACTATTCCATGACTCGTGTTCAATCTAAACACATGGACAAATGGATTAAGTTACATGGTTAATATTATCACAAGTTCTAAGGTTATGTCGAGTCAAAGACATTCTTGTAATTTGGGTAGCCTTGATGTGTTGCTAGATACCGCTCATTGCTTGTGTCATAAAATGAGATTTTATGTCACTGCCAACATTGCAAGATCCTATCGGGTCGCACAAAAGATTAAATCGATAAGGGGAATTAAATTCATTGGATGAATTAATTAATTAAGAAGAGTCTTAATTACATGATTATAAGGATTTAATTAAATCATGAGTTTGGGCCCATGAGGCTTTGTGAAAGCCTTTAATTAAATCATATATAATGATAACAAGGTGATTAATTGTAATTAATCCTTGATATCACATAAAAACCTAAAAGGCTACTCTCACCACTCTCTCGGCCGCCGCCACTAACACTCAACCACACGCCTACCGCCGCCGTGTATAGGGTTGTGGTCGGTTGTCGATTGATCGGTCTTGAACCGAGAGTTAAGCTCCTGTTTAAGAACAAGTCTAGCAACTTGTTCTTGAACACCCTTTCGATTTGATCGTGTGGATACCATAGAGGCAAGACCTTGGAGGTGTTGCTCGTGACTCGGAATTCGTTGGACGTGGTGCTTCGTGGATTCTGCTCAAACACGCTACAAGGGTGAGACTCTTACTATCTCTATTCCGATATGACCACTTTGTATAGATCCGCGGTTTTAGTAATCCAAAATTTTATTATTCCGCTGCGTTGTATGCTTGTTGGATTACTTACAGTGGTATCAGAGCTGTGTACAAAGCTCATATCGGAATTATGTGGTTAATCGTTTAATCATATTTAGATTTGTATTGCATGCTAATAAAACTGTATATAATCATATATGATATGAGTAAATCGAGTTTGTGTAATTATCGTAAAATTATATTTGATATAATTGAAGTTTATTGTATACGATACATGAAGGCGCAAAACCGAGCCCATAGCATGAGATGGTTCGGCCACCACCATCACAAATGACACACGGCTGCCACATGAGGGCTAGCGTTTTTGAACCCTTGGCTCGAGATGGTTTAGCCGTTGTGGCTAATAATTGTGCATGGAAGTGTCGAAACAATGCTAGGGTTTAGAACTTTTGGCTCGATTAGATGGTTGGCGGCTTCCTCCACATGAGAGCTAGGGTTTTTCGAACCCCTTGGCTCGAGATGGTCGAGCCTCCACCGTCATGAATTGTGCATAAGCCGAGCCACCACCTTTGGACTAGAGTTTCGAACCCTAGGGTTCAAGTGGCTCACGGTCGCCGCAAGTTTTAGAGGCTAGGGTTTCGAACCCTTAGCCCCTTTCGGCCCATGAAGGCGCCAATATGACTAGGGTTTCGAACCCTAGTCACATGCGTGGTGGGCCGTGGTTTTGGGCTAAGGTTCCGTGACATGTGATGTCCCGAGCGTACGATAATTTCATAAAATTTATTTTACAGTTTTTATTGGGATTAAATTTTAAAATGTTTAGAATTTAATTCATTAATTGTTATTGCATGTTATATGTGTTGTTTGAGCATGGTGCATGGTTATAGCCCTTTAACCTATTAGATAGGATTTGTGAATGTTTGTATTTAATACGACCTGCGAGTCGTGCCTTCTCTATTTTTCTGAATGTATTCCCTCCCCTATGCTCCCCCTCGAATGTAACTCGAGGAATTCTCTAAATCATATAATTGTTATATAGTTTAGTTAGAATTGCATTGATGGAGATCAACGAAGACGGACCATGGTGCCGGGATGAGAAGGCCATTCACAAAAGGGAGCCAAAGAGGTGCTTGGAGAAGTTACCCTTAGGTTGACCTTTTAGATTTTCTCATTGGCTTGAGAAATCTTTAAGTTGGGGCTATAACCATGTCACGTTTTCATTATGTTGATGTATGAGATGCATGTTTAATGTTTTATTTAATATTGATGCTTATATATATATATGTAGATATGTATATATTCATATATGTACTGGACATATTTTCAATATTAATAAAATCATGAGATCAATAAATCCCTCTTATAATATTAAGTTTAAGATGCCTTCCAATTAAAAATACTCGTCAAGACTTCGATTGAACATGTGTGGGTTTGCCAAAGCAAAGCACCGTGACAATCTTAGTAAGACGCAAAAGGATAAAAGTGATATCCGTGTTATTTTAAAAATTGGGTTCGGCTTAACTAGCGTTATCTCAATAGGATTGGGAACCTAGAGGCATGGGGTTGGATAATAATTCATTAGATGAATTTGAACAAAGTGTTGTTCGTCCAACCATCCAAGAATTACATGTGATGTAATTGACAAAGTGTTGTCTACCTAAATAACCGAGTCTTGGGCGATTAGCCAAAGCTAACTCAAGATTAAGTGAAATATGGATCTTGGCCCACTAAAGTTTTCGAGGGTTGATAATTTTAAACAAAATAGTGGAAGTGTCATTTAATATAAGACCATATTAAATGATTAACATCATAAACTTATTTTGCATATTTATATTGTAGATATCCATGGCAACCAACAACATTACTAGCACATTATCATTACGATCGGTCCTTGAGAAGGACAAACTTAATGGGACAAATTTCCTAGACTGATATAGGAATTTGAGGATTGTCCTCAAACAAGAAAAGAAGCAATATGTCCTTGAGGAACCCTTACCCTGCTGAGGAACCTCCTTTGACGGCTGCTAAAGCAGATAAAGATGCTTACAAGAAGCATCAAAATGACGCACTTGATGTTGGGTGCCTTATGCTTGCCACCATGAACTCTGAGCTTCAGAAGCAACATGAGGAAATGGAGGCGTTCGATATGATCGAGCATCTAAAGCAACTGTACCAACAACAAGCAAGACAAGAGAGGTATGACGTCTCTAAAGCGTTGTTCCAGTGTAGAATGGTAGAAGGAAGTCTAGTTGAAACTCATGTACTCAAGATGATTGGGTATATTGAGAATCTGGAGAAGCTGGGTTTTTCCTTTGGACCAAGAGTTGGCCACTGACGTGATCTTGCAATCGTTGCCTGAAAGCTTCAGTTAATTTGTCTTGAATTACAATATGATTGAAATTGAAAAGACTCTACCACATTTACTTGGCATGCTTAGAACTTTTGAAACAAATAGCAAGAAGTATAAGCCTACAAATGTTCTTATTGTGAATAAGAGCAAAGGAAAGACTAAAGCTAAGAGCTTCAAGAAGAACAAGAAGGTCCTTGTTAAGTCTAAGCCACATGCTTCTGCACTAAAGCCAAAGGGAGGAGTGGCAAAGGAAGGGAACTGTTTCCATTGCGGTGAGACCGGTCATTGGAAAAGGAACTGCAAAGTATATCTGGAAGATCTTAAGAAGACAAAGGGAAGTGTGACTTCCAATTCAGGTATTTTTGTTATAGAAGTCAATTTATCTACTTCTTCATCTTGGGTATTAGATACTGGATGTGGATCTCACATTTGTGTAAATGTGCAGGATCTCAAAAGGAGTCAGACGTTGGCGAAAGTCGAAGTTGATCTCCGGGTTGGAAATGGAGCAAGAGTTGCTGCATTAGCTATAGGAGATTACCATTTATCTTTGCCTTCTGGTTTATCATTGATTTTGAACGACTGTTATTTTGTGCCGTCTATTACCAAAAACATTATTTCTATTCTTGTTTGGACAAGTCTGGATTTTCATTTATTATAAAGGACAATTGTTTGCTCCATTTATTTAAATGATATGTTTTATGCTAGTGCACAAATGATTAATGGTCTTTATGTATTGAATCTTGATATGCCTGTCTATAACATAAATACTAAAAGGATTAAGAATAATGATTCTAATCCAACTTATCTCTGGCATTGTAGCTTGGGCCATATAAACAAGAATCGCATATCAAAACTTCATAAGGATGGAGTATTGGATTCATTTGATTTGAATCATATGAAACATGTGAATCTTGTTTAATGGGCAAGATGACTAAAGCTCCTTTCAAGGGACATATTGAAAGGACAAATGATTTATGAGTCTCATACATAGTGATGTATGTGGAACGATAATCACACATGCTAGAGGTGGTTTTCAATCTACTTCGTTACATTTACTGATGACTTCAGTAGATATGGGTATGTGTACCTAATGAAACATAAACATGAAACCTTTGAAAAGTTCAAAGATTTCAAGAATGAAGTACAAAACCAACTTGGCAAAAGTATCAAAATCCTTCGATCAGATCGAGGAGGTGAATACTTAAGCCAAGAGTTTCATGACTATCTAAAGGAGTGTGGGATAGTCCCACAACTCACTCCTCCGTATACTCCACAGTGGAATGGTGTATCCGAAAGGAGAAATCGAACCTTGTTGGACATGGTTAGATCAATGATGAGTCATGCAGATCTTCCTCCTTTGGGGACATAATCCTTTTGGGGACATCTTTATACTGACAATATATTTCCATCTAAATGTTTTCTGAACTGATCACACTATCAGAGATATGGACTAGGAAGCGTCCTAGTATGTCTTTTATGAAGATTTGGGGTTGTGAGGCTTTCTTGAGACGTCACGTCTCTAACAAACTTGGACCCCAATCTGATAAGTTTTATCTGTGGGGTATCCTAAGGAAACGAAAGGGATACTATTTCTATTATCCCACCGAGAAAAAAGTGGTGTTTTTGCTCGGACTTTCTTCTTTCTTTAGTTTTTATTTCTAGAAAAACCAGTGGGACAAATAGAACTTAGTGAAGTTCAACCATAAGAAAACATTGAACATGATATTGAGATGGAAAGAGCAGACAACCACAAGCTGTTGTGATCAGTGCCTCTCAAGAGACACAAGCCCATCGTAGGTCTGTAAGAGAACACCGGGAGCACAGATATGAATTCTTTCTTGTGACTCAACAAGTGACTTGCTACTTATGATGAGGATGAGTCGTCATCTTATCAACAAGCTATAATGGGCACTGATTCTGAAAATGGCAAGAGGCCATGAAATCTGAGATGGAATCCATGTATGCAAACCAAGTATGGACTTTGGTTGACCCTCCTGAAGGGGTGAGACCCATAGGGTGCAAATGATTTTCAAGAAGAAGACCGACATGGATGGTAATGTACAAACCTATAAAGGTCGACTGGTTGCTAAAGGTTTCAAACAAATTCATGGTATTGACTATGATGAAACTTTTTTTCACCAGTTGCCATGGTTAAATCCATAAGGATCTTACTTGCAATAGCTGCATTTCATGATTATGAAATCTGGCAGATGGATGTCAAAACAGCTTTCCTTAATGGAAATCTGCTTGAGGATGTGTACATGACACATCCCGAGGGTTTTGTCGATCCAAAGGATGCTGGAAAGATATGCAAGCTACAACGATCCATTTATGGATTGAAGCAAGCTTCTCGGAGTTGGAATCTTCGTTTGATGATGCAGTCAAAGATTTGGTTTCATAAAAAATGTAGATGAACCTTGTGTCTACAAGAAGGTCAGTGGGAGCATAATTATCTTCCTAATATTGTATGTAGATGACATACTTCTATCGAGAATGATATCCCTGCCTTACAATCTGTAAAGATTTGGCTAGGGAATTGCTTTTCTATGAAAGACTTGGGTGAAGCCACCTATGTATTAGGAATCAAGATCTATAGAGATAGATCGAAAGATTACTTGGCCTAAGTCAAAGTACATACATAGACAAAGTGCTAAAACGGTTTATCATGCAAGAATCTAAGAAAGGATTCGTGCCTATGACACATGGAATACATCTCTCGAAGGATCAGTGTCCTTCAACACCCAGATGAGAGACAACGCATGAGTAAGATTCCATATGCGTCAGCTATTGGATCTATCATGTATGCCATGATATGTACTCGTCCCGATGTCTCGTATGCTTTGAGCATGATGAGCAGATATCAAGTTGATCCAGGTGAAAGTCACTGGATTGCAGTCAAGAATATCCTGAAGTACTTGAGAAGAACTAAGGATACATTCTTGATTTATGGAGGTGAGGAAGAGCTCAATGTAATAGGTTACACTGATGCAAGTTTCCAAACCGACAAAGATGATTTTCGATCGCAATCAGGATATGTGTATTGCCTAAATGGAGGTGCTGTGAGCTGGAAGAGTTCAAAGCAAGAGACAGTAGCCGATTCTACAACGGAAGCTGAGTACATTGCTGCCTCAGATGCAGCAAAGGAAGTTGTTTGGATCAGGAAGTTCATTTCTGAACTTGGGGTGATGCCTAGCATTCTAGATCCGATTGAACTCTATTGTGACAATAATGGAGCCATCGCATTGGCTAAGGAACCTAGATCTCACCAAAGATCCAAGCACTACTTCGTTCGCGCGCTTTCATTTCATTCGAGAAATCGTTGAAAGAGGAGATGTTAAAATATGCAAAGTACCAACAGATGATAATGTATCTGACCCATTGACGAAGCCACTATCACAGCAGAAGCATGATCATCATACTAGATCTCTAGGCATTAAGTATATGTCTGATTGGTCTTAGTGCAAGTGGGAGATTTGTTGGGATATGCCATAAGACATGTCATTAGATGATTGTTTACGACATATAATGTAATATGATTTTATAAATGGCAAATCATTATTATAATTATTCGAATATATGTGCAATATGAATTGATATATAAGTCCATTTCCTTAGAATAAATATTGTATTATTCTTAAAGATTGTCCTAGTCAAGTATTATCATAAATAGGATAATGATAATACATTGAGACTAGTATGTTTTTGATTGATGAATTGTTCATGGATATGAGATATCAAATCAACACATGGGTACATGTTAGAGAACAATGTACTGGACAGACCCACCATGAGAATGCTACATGGATAGTATACGAGTTGTCATAAGCAATTCTCATAGTGATAATAATGTATGTAATCCTTACGACTTGAGATCATCAGAGATCCAACATAAGGAGTAAGGTATCTTGATATTGTCAACGTTACCTGTACCAGGGTAAACTATAAAGACGCTATTGATACACTACGAATTATGTAG